>OW121846.1:76956728-78260061 GCA_933228895.1 Platycnemis pennipes | reverse complement strand
TGTATGTGTTTTGGTTGGCGATTTCTAAATGGAGAATGCAGAAGTGACACCAGAAAAAGGTTATTTACATCTACATAATATTCTACAAGCCATCATAAAGGTGTAAAAAAGGGGGTGATATCTCACCAATCATGCACTATATATCATGAATAAAAACTTATTAGTAATAAAGACCTTAACTTTAATAAATAAACTTAAATAAAGGTCTAAGGGTCTAAATTTTTAAAAAAGATGAAGAGAGCAAAGCAAGCATGCAATAAAATGCTGTTAGTTTGGATAGGTTAAATTCCTTATACCAAAACGCAACTTCCTATTCTATCAATTAATACGCTCATATTGGATATATTTACCGCTATTCATATCCCTAATTGTACGAGAAAGAAAGGACATTTTGAATCTGTCAGTTGGGCAATGACTTTCTCTAATTTTTTGTTTGTAGTCCAGTCTACCAATGGACTTCGCTAAATATTTTTAACGCCATCACTGAAAATATTATCCTGAAATTTATTTAAGAGATTAGTCTAAAATTCAACCCGCGATCTGACAATGATTCCCATTTTATTTAATTTATATGGATGGTTACGCTAATATAGTTCTCGTACCGTCCCTTTAAATGCCTTGCCCAAACTTATCCTGGAAGGCAACTTTCTAGCACTCGGCTGATTCCCGTGAAGAGTCATAGCAGATAATACGCGCTCCGCAGCTAACTCAGCAATATTTTGAAGGAGTTTTTGGCACGTGATCAATGAAGAGTAATATTGACAATATCCTAATCTATTGCTCTAGATGATATTGTAATATATATGAAGTTAGCAGGAACAGTTACAGCCATTGCTTCAGTAGAATCAGATAAATTAGCTCAATTGTATCAGTCTCAGCATTGTGCATTTCACTATAAGAAAATAATATTGGCCTTCAAAAACTCTACTGATTTGCTGATTAGGTGCGAAGTAGCTTTCGATATATTGGTGTCATCTTCTGGTGGGGTTTCATCAATAGAACAACTATACCATTCTTGGCTCATAACAAAACCATTTATGTCCTTAGAATCCTGTTATTTACGTAGTTTTAAAGCAGCAGTTCTCATCTGCATCTACTTGTGTACACATGTATAACTGTAAACTTTAACTCATAAGCTACTAAAATGGCGTAGCGCAGGCACCCCCACGCCAGGCACATGTAATCAACAGCTGTATAGAATACCATCATAAATGACTACACTACCATTTTCACTGTAAGCAACCAATACCATGACGAATGCGCGTGATATACAGCCTGTAACTTCAAACTAACCATATGCGAGACAGATACAATGCATGTCTCGGTTGAATGTTTCTAGTAATGGGTCAAATGTACAGAGACTGATTTTTACACAACTCCTATTTAGGGCGGTTTTTATTATTTGCACCGCTTTGTATCTATTGCCCATTAATTTGAAAATTCGGTGTTGATATACATGATATTATAGCAACTCATTAGAAGACGACATGGATGTATTACTCAGTTGTTTTGGGTGCTATTCGTCTACATCTACGTGATACCCTGCAACCACCGTGAGGGTGTGTGGCAGGAGTTGAGATCTCCATGCACGCAGTATTGACATGCACACATTCTACTGTAGGGTCTTAGGCAACTAGAATGTTAGTATCTACATAGTAATAAGGGATTAATTGTTAATACATGCACCATGCACTATGGACTAATCTAAAATATTTCCCCTACCTATCCTTTTGCTATGCTGCCTATTCTGTTTTCTTATATTACGGGGGATAATGAAATTTTGGGGAAATGATTTCTTCAGGCAAAACCTATGATGAACCTGCCACAACCTGTTTAATGCTCTTTACAATGAATACATTCGTTGCAAGGCCTTTATTTGAATATTTACGTGAAATTATTGCTTCACATCAGCCAATACTGTCGCAACTTTTCTCCACACGTGACATAGCTATGACCAGAGCAACATTAAAATCTCTTTAAGCAGCAATACTTGACTGAAACGCGAAGAAATAACGACTCTGACAAATATATTCTGCACTACACTTCATGTTTCTTTTTTACAGTTCGAATTTGCAAGGCTTCGCTTGTAATATATATCAAGCAATTGGGATCCAATGAATAAATATTTAATTCAGGAACTTAATATGATATAGAGGAGAGCAGACTGTTTTGATAAACAATGCTGTGAACGCAAAGAAATTTCACTCGGCTAATAGAGTTGCTTGTCTGGAAAATTCTTGAATCCAGATGTTTGCTCGCATGATCGAAGTTACTCGAAAAATTCAAATCACATGACTTCTCAGTTGACACTGCTAACATATGTCGGCCCCCACAGTAGATTAGATTGATAGAAGGTTGCGACAAAAGTGAGATCAACTTCCGGACCGAATGATACAATAACTTGTTTTTCCCACACACAATACTTGAATTCAACACATTTTTGAACTTAATCCGGCGAAGCGCCACTCACCGAAGCGGATGCAGATGTGGTGTTTGTGGTGGCTGGTTACCACGCTGCAGCCAAAAGATCTTCCCCAAGGGCGCGGCGCTCAGCAGGGGAGAGCTTTAGGATAGCCGCGCGGGCCTTATCCATCGTCATCGGCACCTTTGTGACCAAGGGAGAGCCCCTGCGTGAAGGATGAGGGTACACATGGCTCCTTGGGTAGCTTGAATTCCAGAAAGACTTTCAGCCTGAAAATGGTGAAAGAAATAATTTTTAATTGCATAGCGTAGTCGTACGGAGGGTAAAAGTTCAAAATGTTTACCAGTGAACCTGGGTTTGAACCTTGGAAGAGGCCTAAGGTAAAACGAATGGGAATCACCCCTCTCCTAACTCTAGCGGGAGGGTAGAGATAAGTAGCACAATACTCCAGGCCGCGACTTATGCGTGAACGAGAGAACATAAGCACTTCCGAGATGGTTGTTACCGGCCGACCGTTCGGTGTCGTAATTGTGGTCATCGGAGACTCCCCTGATCTTCTCAGCACCTTTCGAGCCACGATTATTTTCCTTAGAGCAAAGAAAATATTAGAACTCCAAATCCAGAGTGTCAATAACGTCTGCGTGAAGTTTTCAAGAATGTTTCCTCTTAAAATTCTGCGATTAAGAGATTCGATTGAAATCAAAGTGGCCAACTTCTTGTCAACTCCTACCTAAGTTATAAGAGCCCTAATTGGGTAATAATAAACCTTTGCTATAAGTATCCGTATGTTAATTACGTGTCACTGTGATTACACTTCGTGGTCTCCCGTCCAATTAATCTCAGTAACATTTTTAAAGACCCAGTGAACATTTATTGCTGCCGATGAGCCCTCTCTTTTTAGAATCGATGAAAAAGACATGGCTCATTTATAGCTCATTTATTTCTCAACGATAAAGAATATGTTTCTCTAGTTTATTACAATACGTCGCACAGTTATCTGAAATCGAAAAGTCGGCCAAAAGTCAATTTTTCGACTTTTTGCAAGGAAACTTTAAATGGTGTTTCCGTATTGTAGAGGATATGGACTATAAAATAGGGTACTTAATGTGTCTCTCTATTGCACACATTTATATGTATCTCCGTGAAAGTTGGGTAAATCAAGGGTTAAACGCCCGTCGTGTTGAGTATGTCAATTTTTGTGAAGTTCACCTTGATAGTAGAAGGCTTTAAGTACATAAGTGTCCTTCACTAATTTTTTCACTGAATTTCGATACCTCATGGAATAAAAATCCTGTAATTTTGTTCAAATTAAGTACTTGGTAGACCGTCAAAATTTTTAAAAAAATTTATCTATTGTTTAGAAATTTTTTAATAAATGCATCATTATCGTTTTGGGTTCCTCTTTGCCTTTCTGATATTTTCACATAGAATTGAGCAGAAAAGCCGATTAAAAATTATAAAGAAAAAAAATCTTGCTTATACTTGCTTATCTGACCTCCAGACGGTTTTCAGTTGAACGGTACAACGCTTTGCTCCGCATCTTCGGCCCGCGGCGGCGGAGGCCGAGCTGCTGCGCAGTGACCACTGGTTTTATCGACAGTTACCCTGGTGGAATGCTACAGATTTTTCATCTTCATACATAATTTGTACTGTTTTGCGCTAAATTATATTCTTTTCTCAGGTATTGGATATTCCTCTAAACCCAAATTCATCAATGAGGTCTATCTCGGTTTTTAATGAGGGTCGGTTTACGTGGTAGCATATAACTTTATACCATGCTACGAATTATAATCCAAACGAAAAGCTACTGATGTTTACTCAGCAATTAATTGTTGCTTTGTATTCCTATATTTTAATATTTATATTACGTCGGAACCACCATGTCCACCACTCGCTTCTGGAAATAGAATCTGGCCGTCCACAGAGCAATAACATTTTCAAAATACCTTTGCTGTTCCCTCGCCGCCCGAAAGAGATATTTTGACTGAAAAGGGCAGCTTTCGGTTGCACTTTTATAGCCTTCAAACCAAAAAACCCAGCCGCATGCTCTTCATTGAGGATGGGACGGATTGCACTCAGGCCACCAAAGCAGGGTTCTTTCTGCACGTGCGTTAAGATTTCTTGGAATACTACGGAACGAGGATAACGGTCACCACCCACGAACTCTGCCGTCGTTTTAAGCACTAACACTGCGAAAGAGTTCCAGGACTCATATATGCTCAATACCTCGCGTAGGAGCGTGTTCTGATCTGCTACGCACAGAGGAAAGCTTCTTCTCAGAGGAAAGAAAAACTTCTCCTGCCTGACATATAAACATTAATATACGCCCGAAAAGAAAAGATAAGTTTACTCCCATTCCTTGTTCCAATTTTTATTCATCCATCTTAGTTTTGCACTTTTTATTGATTTTATTTTTATTGCTCAATATATTTTGTGGTTGGCATAGTATTTTCTTACATTTGGTTCAACGTTCTCGTTTCAGCCCTAAAATTATATCTATTAAGAGTTGTAATGCAATAAAGATATCGAACCTTGAGTTGAACAAGAAATTTATGGAGCGAAAGAGATATGATTCAGCTTCAAAGAAACAAAATGATCGGGAATAATTGATTGCTAAATTGAATCTAAACGAAGATGTTGCTGGCAAAAACATTCCGAAGCGCTGCATGCAGAAAATGTTTCCCCAAGTATCTGGGAACGTGGGAACAAAGCTCGCGTGCGGATATATTTTTCAGGAATAAGTTCAAAAACTGGTTATGGCTAGAGTTTAAACTTCCGTCATGTGCATGTCTTCCCAGTACGAACGGTGAGAATCTATTATTTAAATTACGATTAATTGAGAGAACGTCCAGATTTTATTGGTCAGTAATAAAAATCATATTTTGCTTTTTCGCAAGAGTGTGCTGAAAAAGCGCGGCGGCCAAAACAATTTATTCCAGAAGTCAAGCGATAGAGCATAGGGAAGAATAACTCAGAGTCAGCACGTTGCCAGCAAGTTAGCCCTTACTGCTTCAATGAACTATCGCAGCAAAGGCCTTGAAACGGCTGCAAAATTAACCAAGAAACAGATCTGAATGTCCGACTCTGCACACAGTATTACATGCCATCTGCTGTGCATAAGATGCTGATCCACTTAGCAGCCATTGCCAAGGAATCATTTATTCTATTTGGACACTTCTCAGAAGGAGTCATTAAGGCAAAGAATAAGGATATAAGAAGATGCCGGGAGTATCACACGGGGAAACTGCCTACATTGGCAACAAATGCAGATTTATTCCAGGCATAATTGTTAGCCTCAGATCAGTTAACCTCAATATCAGGCGTGTAGAAGAAAACTGAGGGAAACTTAGCAACTGAAGTTAAAGTGGGTTCGAATCCCGTGAACGACAGGGTTGAAGAATTGCACGGATCTCGAAGTACTATGCATTTACTAATACGTTAATATATTGGAGAGATATAATCTAAATAGTTGTGGGTCCTTTGTATCCAGATAATTACTTCCATAGAATATTTGGAAATTGTTTAAATAATTATATCTCGTTAAAATGTTAACATTTAGGGATACATAAAAATAACTTCAAAAACGGATTTAGCAGGTGAACTACCTTGGGATAAAACTATTTCACTTTGTAAGTACGTTGATATGACGACGGTATTAATTTTGACCATTAATTTCCCATTTGGGACCATTGTGCGTCGCTTTAGGTGACGTTCACCACCTAGTGGAGAGCATCGGGTCTGATTACAAGTGCTATTTCCAAGATAAAGCCTCCCAACATTCTCCGTGAGACAGACACCGTATAATTTATTACAAATTGCATCCGACACTTGAAAAAGGTTTACTCTCGGGAAATTCCCTCCAAAATAGATCCAAATTCCGGGAAAGAATCGGCAAAGTTTCGGGTACGGTATAGTAATACATAGAGTAATTGCAAATATCAAAGAAACTTACTTCGCTGTAGCTTTCTTTGGCGAGGTGACCAACAGCAATTTCATGATCCATTGAGGATAGGTGTAGGAGGTACTTTCATTCGAAACGGACAGATTGAGATGAATCCGGCATCAGATCAGAAAGGCATCAAGGGACATATTAATTTTATATTAACCGCAACTTGGTACAAGGCTTAACTACTTAAATGACATCTCAAAGAATACAACGTTAAGCCCGCAGTATGCAATATTGCCTGACTAATACTACTGAAATATTCTTGATGATGATATGACTTTTTCAGATTCTTAAGACCGTTTCGCACAAATAATGATCATGTGAGTGATCATTCAGGCAGGAATTCAAGAATGCATTTTAAATGTTGACCTGAAGTGGATTCCGCTTGAAGCCATTTTACAAGGTGATTGATCATAAAAATTAAGTCTTTATGTCAAATTCCATGAATTATCTGCTTTGAAAGGATAAGCAGTGGTAATCCTATCGACAATACGCACCGATTCACGAGAAAGGTCCAACCGTCGCAGCTGTTTCGACGGTCGGAATGGTTTTGTTTACGATTGATGAAACGAGACGCTCATTGTGATTCTGGACACTTATTCTAATAAAAACTTTTTGTTTTAGTTTTTATTGAATATTGCTTTCTGTCAACATACTTTGTATGAAAAGCAATTTATTCGTAAAACATAAGAACTTGAAATCTCCACAAGTAGGCGTCTAACAAAATTTACATCTCTTCCATTTCGAGTGACGTCAAGGCACTGCAAGAGAAGCCATAGAGTGTATTATATCTGTGATGAAGTGCAAGCGTTAAAGAGAAAATAACTTATACTTCCCTGGTAAATGCATATTATTATTATGTCAAAGTGTTTCTTTAAATATTTTAATGTGTCAAAATGCTGTAATAGAAGCGAAAATGTGCCACACAAGTACGTATTGTGATATGATTGTTTAACAATTTTATTTACTGCCGAACCTGATAGGATTTATGATATATAAATACTCGAGATTTCGGTTCTTTGATCCGTCGCGTAGTTCTCGAGTTATAAGTGGCGAAAAAGTGATTTATTTAAAATTTAGCTTTAGTAGGCTTGCGAAAGATTTGTATGTCATTCCTTTGTCCACTCACAACTGATATTCCGCAACTCCTTCGCCCGACCATATTGGGAGACACTCAGCTGCTTCGTGTTTTAGACAGAAAAGAATTGGTAACCCCACAAATGTGTCATAGATTCAGGATACGGGCGTATTCCGTGATTCCAAAATCATTTCATTTTCTTGAAAAGCACCGAAAGAGACTGGAAAATATAAAACAGCTTTAAAAGGAAGAAAAATTGCTGAATGTTGTCGGCCTGTAATATAACTCAATACAATCCACTCCATATAATATTACGATATATCTAATAGGTAGACTTAATAAGAGCTAATTACATTAATTCTTATCGATATCAGATTCGCAGTAAATCAGCATAATAATCCATAGTCGCGAAAACTTTATGAACCTAATCTCTGTACTCAAAATTTAACGGTCTATGGTTCATTTATAAATTCATTTATGCACATGCACATGCACAACAGTCATGTGAAATATTATGATTTGCTGCTGCGAGAGTCTTTTACTTATTCTCAATAATATTAGTTAGTTTGGCTGATTATATTTATTCCACCCAATGCTACCGGTAAGGACTGAAAATTTTCCACAAGCGGAAGTTTTTTTGTGTTTTTCTCTAAGTTTATCTATATTTAACCAATTCTAAAACAAAAAATTGTTGTGTTGGTTCTATTTTTTTTTACAAAAAATTATATTTATGCCTTGAATTCGATGCATCCGCGTTGCTCGACTGTCTGCTGTGGACTATCCTGGAATACATGTACATCAATTCATCAGGAAAATATATGAAGTAGTACTTTTCTCTTTTTCCCGATAAGGAAGGATACTACTTATTGTTTTTGAAGAAAATTTATTTAAAAGTAGCTAAACTGGTCACACCCCGCTGTGGCCCTGCCTGATATAAAATGAATGAAAAAGTAAATAAAAATATTCTTGCCAACATAGATATAGAGAGAATATATATTATGTAATTCAATGTGGTTGCCCGAATTCTGGATAAAAATAAATATAAGACAGTTTACCGAATCTCACGCATAATTACTCATGGGAGAAGAAATCGTTTTCTAATTTCAAACCGTGCACTTGCAAAGATTGCCCTTGCCCTTTATTGATACTCATTAGAAACGAAAGGTGTATTGGAAATTGAAGTTGCTTGAGATTTCACGCCATGTCGGTCGGAATGAGCGGTATTCATGAAGTAGTACGTCTTCACCTTTATGAGGTCCATTACATTAATTTTGAAAGGAAAAATAAAATGATCATCTATTATCTGGCCAAAATAATTATATTTTTGAACATGATCAAGTATTGGACATATACAAATATCAAGATCGATGTCATTATTGTGAATACAATGGTGGGAATGCAATTTTACCTTGACGTCTTCCCTCACATGAACCATTGAGGTTATATGCATAGTTGATGTTTTTCCGTCATTTATAATTAACTTATTATCATGCGCCCATATATTTAACATGTTAAAATCATTCTACATCCTTATACGACCAATTTCAAAATGTTTATGCGTACTCAATAATGCAATGTCATCAGCATACAGAGAAATTTTACAATGTGTAATATCAAAATATACATCATTTATGTATATTAAAAATAGCAGAGGTCCCAGAATGGAGCATTGAGCAACTCCATGTTTCGTAATCTCTGTATCACTTTAAGTATTGCCTATTTTAATTCTCATTTTTCTATAGCAATGATAACTCCTAAACCATGTTAAGATATGAACCCTAACGCAGATTTTTTCCAATTTACATATAAGAATATTAATATCTAAGGTATCAAAAGCTTTTCGAAAATCGATGAAAAGCACTACTACGGAAAATATTTTATCTAAATATTCATTCACAATGCTCGAGAAATATTAAAGGTCATCTTTAGTGCCCTTTGATTTTTGAAACCCATACTGATAGATCTCGCGGATGAGCTTGAAGTCACCGAGTGCGTCCATCGGGTTGCGGATGGTGGGTCGATACGGTGGGTGGACTTCTAGATATAGAGGTTAGCTGCGAGATAAGCGAGTTTACTCGTCGAATAAGCAGTCGTGGACAAAAAGCGACGGCATTCCGAGGGGGTATTGGTCTATCCCTTGGTTAGATAGGCCCCTAAATAATACAGAACCTGTGAAGATGCCGTGACTTGGCGACGGGAGACCGCCAATAATTACGCTTCTCATCACCCGGAGGAGAAAGCAGCAGCTCTTCTTCACATGAGTGAAGTTGGAGACCACAGTGGTCGGTACAGCGTAACTCATTTCACTACAGGCGTGGTAACATTTACTTTAACGGCTTTAGTACTGCGATGTGGAAGGCAAGGCCACCACATTACTATCCCGAGGAGTCGCAGCTACTCCACTATTTCCTTTCTTATCAAGACGTGATGGAACCCTCTCGAGTAAAATATTCCGGAGGTAAAAAAGTCCCCCATTCGGATCTCAGGGCGGGGACTACCCGAGAGAGTACATCAGTCAAATGTGATACACTTTTTAGGGTAGGAACATGGAACGTGAGATCACTTCGGACATTTGAAAGACTAGAGAACCTGAAGGTGGAAATGCGAAGAATGGACCTCGACGTATTAGGAATCAGCGAAATGAAGTGGCCCGAAGAAGGAGACTTTTGGAGTGGAAGCTACAGGATTATACATACAGGATTATTGAATGGTAATGCTGGAGTAGGGATCATACACAGAAAGATTGCAGGAATGCGTGTGAAGTGTTTCCTGCAGTACAATGAAAGGATAATAATGGTGAAGATCGAGACCAAACCTGTAGATATCATGGTGGTGCAGGTTTACATGCCTACGACGGACTATGAAGATGAAAAAGTGGAAGACGTCTACGAAGATATCACGGAAGTTATAAAACAGGTAAGAGGAGAAAAAAACCTAATTATTATAGGATACTGGAACGCTATCGTCGGCGAAGGTCAAGATGGAAGAATAACTGGAAAATACGGATTGGGAAACCGAAACGAAAGAGGAGAAAGGCTGCTGGAGTTCTGCACTCAACATAAGTTAGTGGTTACCAGCACATTACTTAAAAATCACAACCGAAGAAGATACACATGAAAAATTCCAGGAGACAGAAGAATATGCCAAATAGACTACATTTTAGTGAAGCAGAGATTTAGAAACCAAGTGAAGGACTGCAAAAGCTACCATGGGGCAGACATCGACAGCGACCATAATTTAGGGATGATGTAATGCCATCTAAAATTCAAGAAATTGAAGAAAACAAAGAAGAATATATGGCAAGTAGAAAAACTAAAGGAGGCTCAACATCAGCTTGCATTTCAAAAAGCAGTAGGAAACAACATAGGAGAGAACCTGAATGAGAAATCAGTGGAAGAGCGTTGGGAAAACATTAAATGTGGACTACAGGAAGCCGCAAAAGAAGTTCTTGGAAGAAAAAAAGTTGCCGAGAAGAAGCCATGGTTCACGGAGGAAGTCTTAGAATTGATTGAAGAAAGAAGAAAGTGCAAGAATGCGAAAAATGAAGAAGGGCAGCTTTGCTACAAAAGAATAAGGAACGAAATAAGTCGCAAAGCAAGGAAAGCTAGAGAGATGTGGTTGAAAAATCTATGCGAAGATGTACAAAGCAACCTTGCACTTGGAAAGGTAGAAGCGGCCTGCAGCATAGTGAGGAACCACTTCAAAGAACGGAGCGCTAGATGCAATGCCATAAGAGACAAGAATAGAAAAATTTTGATTGAAAACGAGGACAATGTGAAGAGATGGAAAGAATATCTGAAAGAGCTATACAATGGATAAAATCTCAGCACAAAGGCTATTGAAGAGGAAAGTGAAGTGGAAAAAGATGATATGGGGGCATCAATATTAAGATCGGAATTCGACGCTGCAGTAAGGGACCTTCGAATCAATAAGGCCTCAGGTATTGATGATGTCCCTGCAGAACTAATTAAAAATGCAGGAGAGAAGACATTAATTCATCTCTACAAAACCATCTGCGACATGTATTCAATAGGAGAAATTCCAAGGGACTTCGAGAAAAAATCATCATTCCTATTCCCAAGAAGAAGAGAGCGGAGAATTACGAAAATTTTAGGACTGTAAGCCTGACGACACATGCATCGAAGATACTAACCAAGATCATCTACAGAAGAATAGAACTAAAAGCAGAGAGGTTCCTGGATGAAGATCAATTGGGATTCAGGAAAAGTAAGGGTACAAGGGAAGCAATATTGGCCCTTAGGCTACTCATAGAGAAGAGAATGGAGAAGAACAAACCGACATTCATTGCATTTGTGGATTTAAAGAAGGCCTTTGACAACGTGGATTGTGATTCAATGCTTGGAATTCTGAAGGGAATTGGAGTGTCCTATAATGACAAAAGAATTATACACAGTCTGTACAAAAACCAAGTTGCTGTGATTAAATCTGAATCCAGCTGTGAAGAGGCAAGAATAAGGAAAGGAGTGAGACAAGGCTGCGCACTGTCTCCCGTAATTTTTAATGTTTACATCGAGAGAGCCATAAATGAAGTCAAGGAGAAGTGTTCTGGAGTGAACATCCACGGAGAAACAATCAGTATGCTACGATTTGCTGATGACATAGCTCTCATAGCAGAGACAGAGAAGGAGATGAATAAGATGCTAACAACCATGGAAAGCACTATGGCCAGATATCAGCTGAAGATAAATAAGAAGAAGACTAAGATATTGGTGTGCAGGAAGAAAGAAGAGGCGAAAACCAATGTCAAACTAGGAAAACAAAAACTTGAAGAGGTTCTGTTGAAGATAAAGAGTTCTCTTATCTGGGAAGCCAAATAACCAACGATGGTCGAAGCAAGAAAGAAATAGTGAGTAGAATAGCCCAGGCAAAGAGGGCATTCTTTCAAAAGAAGAATCCACTTACAGCAGGAAATATAAGCATAGAAGAAAGGAAGCAGTTCATCAGAACATACATCTGGAGAATTTTTCTTTACGGTAGTGAATCATGGACGATGACAGCAGCGGAGAAGAAAAGGGTAGAAGCATTTGAAATGTGGTGCTACAGAAGAATGCTAAAGATTAAATGGATCGACCGAGTAAGTAACGAGGAAGTCCTAAGAAGAGTAGGAGAAAGAAAAGTCTGCTGACAACTCTAAAAAGAAGAAGGGAAAACTTAATCGGCCATATCTTGAGACACGATGGCCTGATGAAGACTATCGTCGAGGGAAAAGTGAACGGGAAGATTGGAAAAGGCAGGCCTCGTATGAGATACATGGAACAGGTTGTGAAGAATGTAAAAGAGAGGAATTACGTCACAATGAAAAGGTCGGCCGATAGAAGAATCGAGTGATAAGCTGCGTCAAACCAATCCTAGGATTGTTGACCAATGATCATGATACTGATAGATACATAAAATCTTTTTAGACTTCAAGAATCGTAAAATATGTTTATAAACATATTTTTCCAGGATTTTGTCAACTGAACTTAATATGGAGATTGGCCTATAATTGTTGAAGTCAGATTTACTTCCTTCTTTAAAAACGGGTATAATGGTAGCAAGTTTCAGATCTTTTGGTATAAAACTTTCCCTGAGGCAATTGTTGATAAAGTTGGTCAAGATTTTTACGTTAAACGAAGGATTATTCAAATCCCTCATTCTAATGTTGGCATACCCTGGGCCTTTCATTGGGATATTAGTGATTATTTCCTTCACACCCTGGTCAGTAGCCGCAGGAATGTAAACACTATCAAGTGAAGGAGTGAATAAATACGACCCATGATATACCCTAACAGAGTAATTATATTTAATTTTATCAACTTTTAAAGTAAAGTTTTCCAAAAAACTATTTGCAAGTGCATATTAAGATGCATGCATGTTGATAAATTTTTTATCTAAGATTTATGATGACCGATTGATTTTCCTCTCGTAAATGATTTTATTTCCTCCCACAACTTTTTGGTATGGTTATTGATGTATCTGAATCTCTTATAGTAGAATGATGATAAAAACTCATAGTAATACTTTAAGAAAGAAAGTATTACAATATTGGAAACAGGACACTAACATACAAAGTAAAAGAGGTAAACAATAAAATTAGGACCAATAACAAAACTCAGAACCAAAAGATGGGAAGAACAACTGGAATCGTTTAACAAAACGAACAACTCGGTATGGAAAATAGCCATACAAATAATGAAAACGCCACCAAACGACCCAAATATTAAAATTGCCTAAAACATAATTACCGTAGAAAAAGAAAAAGCAAATGAAATGGCGATAGAGTTCGAGAAAATATTTATGCCCTACGTCGGAAGGACAGACAA
Source organism: Platycnemis pennipes (assembly GCA_933228895.1). Taxonomy (NCBI): domain Eukaryota; kingdom Metazoa; phylum Arthropoda; class Insecta; order Odonata; family Platycnemididae; genus Platycnemis; species Platycnemis pennipes. The sequence goes on along the minus strand of OW121846.1, from coordinate 78,246,292 downwards.
CATAATAACAAAGATAGATGACGAAAACCAAACCGTCAGTCATTAATATCACGGAGTTTGAGAAGGCAATTGACGACCTAAAAACAAGAAAATCACTGGGTGAAGATCAAATAACAAATGAAGTCATAAAGAAGATTCTAAAAGAGGCTAAAATATATATATAGTAAACATCATAAATAATGCTCTCAAGCTATGGTACTTTCCAGATGCCCGGAATTAATCAAACGTAACATTTATCCCTAAGAAAGGAGGAAAAATCTTGACGACGAAGGACCTAAGGCCGATTTCACTAATATGTTGCCTAGGTAAACTAATGGAAAGAGTTATACTTCCCTACATAAATGACACCTAGAGGAAAACAATATACTTCCCTCCGAACAATTTGGCTTCAGACGAAACCACACTACGATACAACAAATATACAGAGTGGTGGATTATGCCAGTAACGCGTTTAATAAAAGTGAACAAGTAATGGGGAGATTCTTAGACGTGACAAAGGCCTTCAAAAAGATATGTCGCGACGGCCTGATAGAAAAAAATGAGACTTTATATTTTTCCATCGGGGATTTTAAAGTTAACGACGTCATACTTGACAGTCCGAACTTTTAAAATTAAATGGGGAAGTTCAATTAGTGAAGAAAAGTAAATATTGGCAGGAGTCCCTCAAGGATCAATCCTGGGGCCCATTTATTTTAACATATATACCGCGGAATTCCCAGTACAGATGACTATAATATAATGACTGCACTATATGCAGACAACGCAGCCGTTATGGTAAAGGGAAAGAACATAAAAATTACCAAGGAAGGGGCACAACATGCTCTTGATGATATAATTCCGTGGTATAAGAAATGGAAACTTGGTGTAAATGGAACAAAAACTATTATATTTACAAACCACAGAACGACCACTCTAAAACGCAGCTGCTTAGGGATCAAGGAACAGCCTCTAGAATGGAGCGACGAAGCTCCGTATTTAGGAGTGACATTAGACAAAAGGTTAAATTTCAAAAGTCACGTAAAAAATATTAGATATAAAGCGTGCGGAATGAAAGCGCAGCATTCACCAATATTAATAAATAACGCTGCACCAGCAGAGATCAAAAAATTAATATATAACACGGTAATGATACCGATACGCGGCACCAGCATGGATGGGGATAGCACACGGGAACACTAAAGAAAGTATAAAGGCAATGAAACGAAGGATGCTGAGAAATATACTCGGATTTCATCCATGGATGAATAATGACCAAGTATATGAAAAAGCGAATATTGAGTGATTGGAAAATATTATTACAAATCAAACAAATAAATATTTTGAAACTTTAGAACACAACGAAAGTGATGCAATGACTTTTACTGCAATAAATAAAATTTATCCATTCGACAAATTCAATAGACCACACAATATTCTATTGAAAGAATAAATTTCCTGGCAGGAACCATGATACATAAGACACAGAGCATAACCCAGTTATGATATCGTCTGAAAAACATCACCGAACTGTGGCGAGGCATTAGTGAAAAAAAATCCACAGTTGCGAAAAATTTATGTTACTAATTCCTTTACTCAAAATTTAACGGTCTATGGCTCATTTATAAATTCATTTATGCAAAGTGATAGCCACTGCTTTAGTCTAAAATGTCATGCAAAAGTAGTAAAAGTCATGGTCAAAGTCGCTTCCATGCAGTATAGGTGTCCTACACTAGGTGTAGACACATCAGTTCGGGCATTTCATTCGACTCTCGTGATTGCTCGCGATTGGACACAGGAAGCTTCGGACCATGACAATGATGAGAAGGTCGCTCTGCCGCACATATACCACGATGCGGACGAGGAAAAGTGTTTGCGTTTAGTAAGATACTTTCCACCTTATTGATGAAATTTTACGGTATAATTGAGGAATAATGTCATCTGTAGATATAAGGTCAATATAACCTTTAAAAAGTCATGTGAAATATTATGATTTCCTGCTGCGGGAGTCTTTTACCTATTCTCATTAATAACAGTTAGTTTGGCTGATTATATCTATTCCATTCAATGCTACCGGTAAGGATTGAAACTTTTCCACAAGCGGAAGTTGTTTTTAGTATCTTTCTTTAAGATTATATTTAAGCAATTATAAAACAAATAAATTGTTTTCTTGATTATATATTTTTTTACAAAAAATTACATTTACGCCTTAAATCGAGGTATCCGCGTTGCTCGACTGTCTGCTGTGGACCCTCCTGGAATACATGTCCATCCATTCATCAAGAAAATATATAAAAGAGTACCTTTGTGTTTTTACTGACAAGGAAGGATCCTACTTATTTCTTTTAAAGAGAATTTATTATAAACTAGCTAAACTGGTCACACCCCTGGCTCCCCTGACCCTCTGGCTCTGTCCTATGTGAAATGAATGCAAAAGTAAATAAAAGTATTCTGGCGAACACAGATTCACCGGCTCTTGGATCAATTTGAAGCTAAATTCTCATATTTAATGTTAAATGCATTTCTTCGACTGTACTCCAAAAAGTTGAGCAATTAAAGCAGGAAGCGAGGTATAACTCGAGGCGGTTGCCTGAAGTCCTCCCTGTAAAACGGACCTCTCCTTCCCGCGTTCTCAACTCGCCCATCCGACTACGGATACGACTGACTCCGAAGTAACTACATTCTGTATTTAGTCTAAGACTGCTATAATAATTTACTATTATGCATTGTATTATAATTAGGGTTGGGTCAGGGACTTGAAGACTCGGTCGAATCATGTCGAATCCATGGATTCGAGATTAGATCAAATCCATGGATAAAAGATTCGAACGAATATTTGGATTCGATTGAATCAATGAATTAAAGATTTAAATACCAGTGGTGTGGATTCTACGTACCAGTGGCGCATATTTACAGTAAGTCATCGAACAACGCGGATCCGAGTTACATGGATACGGAGTTACGCGGATGATCAGTTATGCCGGTGACATGCTTGCTTTTGTCCACGTTTCCGTCGTCGCGACAGACTTGACTGCGAGACTACCCATGACTCATGGCCTAGGGCGCAAGAGTTAATACAAATTACGGGTGTTCGTAACTGCAACTCTAGTTTAAGACATTACATTGTTTGATAGGTGATATTTGATCATCGTGTTGGGAAAAAAGTCTGATCTGGTCGGGCATCAACGTCATTTTTCGGCGTATTTGTCCTTATCGAAGAGTCGACGCGTAGTTAATTATCTACTCTTTGTATGACGCCTGTTGTCCATTAAGCAAAAAAATAAGTTTTCGGTAATTATACTTTTTTTAGATTTAAATATTCAGTGAAATAAGACTGGGTAAGTGCTCTCGGCTTTGTCCTATTATGGTAATTTAAAACGCCCTCTCATAAGATGATGTTTTCCGTAATCTTAGCCGATTGCTGCCGTGAAGGCGGCACCGCTAATGGTCAACACATGGATAGGTAGGTGTTTCGACTAACACTGATTTCTACTTCTTTTTTTTCTGTAGTTGACAATAGCTATCATCGATGGAGTAGATAATTAACAACGCATCGACTTAGGCGGGAAGGTAAACTACGCCGAAAAAAGACGTTGCTACCCAATCAAATGAAACTTTTTCACCATCACGATGATCAAATATCACCTATTGAACTATGTAATGTCTCAAATAAGAGTTGCCCTTCCTAACGCCCGTAGTTTGGCATCAGCTCTTGCGCAATGAGTCGCGGGTCGTCACGAAGTTGAATCTGTCGCGGAAACTGAAACGTGGAGAAACCCAAGCATGTTACCGGCTTAACTGGACATCCGCGTAACTCAATAACTCTGTCATTTGGTTCCGCGCAAGTCGAGGACTTACTGTAATTGCTCGTTTTTAGCATTTAGATCGTAATTACCGTGGTAGGAAATGCTTAAGCAGCATATTGTAAACTAATATTTAGACTTGGGCCGATACCCGATAGCGAGTATCGGGTATCGGTCATGATCCCGATGCTTAGATATTATCGATTAATCATTTTTTCGGACACTTTTACCCGAAAGTATTCGTTCAGTGAAAATCATCTAAAAACATATAATTTGGAATTTCAACCTACTTCAACTGACTTATGAACGTGTCGCGTATTTGCTTACCTACATGCGATCTTCGCGACAGTAAAAGTGAGAGAAGTGCTTAGAATTGGCTATGGGAAAGCCTGATGCGAAAAGCTCAACCACGCAAAAGTAGACGAAATTCCACATAAGATGAAAGTTTGTGGAAATAGAGTGGACATAAGTTGTTCGGCGTTTCCGCCTACATTCCAAGGTCGTTTTCCAAAAATAAAAAATTCAAACTCGTGGCAAAGTCAATTGTTATGACGTCATCGGATTATTGATGTTCTGATTGTTGATTGACACCAAGTGTTATGACGGATTAGCATAAGAAAGTTTTTAAGGATTTCGAATTTGTTGCGTGCCTCCATTGTTCCATATTTACGGAGAAAACTCGGTTTCGTAAATTATCTAGCAAAACTTAAACGAGTAGAAGTAAATATTTGAAACTTTCAGACATTATGGTAAAGGTATGATTCATATTCTATCAAAATTTTATTTTCATTTGTGCTTTTCATATTGTTATGACAATCTCCATTGACAATCGCCGCCTCTACGACTCTAAGAAATGTGCCATTTTTCATCCTCACTACAAAAACATGCCACAAAAGTAATTATTTAAAAAAATTTGGTATCTGCATTAAACTAAAGACTACAATATCTACACGCTGATATGTTCTCTATGAATTTCGCTTCCTCCTTTTTTTGGTATATCAAGCCTCAAATTCGAGTCTATATATACATTTGTGCGTGAACAGCACACAAAATACGTGCTATTTGGTCATATAGTCATCATTAATTATTGAGTGCACATCAACGCAACGTATCGTACGTATCTTTTTGGAGGCTTATTAATTGATAATGAAACTTTTTTACGATACATTAACGCCAGCAATGAACTAACTTGATGGAACGCGTATTGGTCCCCCTGGGCGTTATGTAACCCGAGCAGAGGTATACAACATAACCAGAGAAGGTCTAACCTGTTCAGCAAGTTTTCCTCCTTACCATATTCAGGTTTTCGGGTCCCTATAAAAACGTGCTTATGAGAGACCACTGTATTTGGGTGTACCTGCAGGTTTAGAGTTTCCTGAGCAAATGTTTTCAGAAACTAGTGCTATAGTCAAAATAGAAGAACCCTCTTAACTGCTGAGCATTTTCAGCAGACGTGTCAATAATATGTCAATGAGCATTACTTTCAAATATAAGCTAATGAGCATGCTCAACAGCTCTTTATTTCGTAAAAGAGTTTTCAGTATATTAAATGCAACAGGGCTTAGTGTATTCAATCTAAATCCAGTGATAATTGTAAGTGTAGCAAAATAAAAGAGTGGTCACAATGGCATTTCTCTCAATAATCAGGTGCTCTTTTAAAACACTTTTGTTTACTGAGTTGACTTGATGATAAGGAAAACACACATCAATTTTTTCAGAGCAATAATTATGATATCGCAAATAATAATATCGGTATCAACCACTGGTGTCGGTGCAAGTCTACTAATAATTCTTGTCCATATATGTATTCTTTGAAATCCCCAATTTGAAAATTCAAACAAAAAAGTTCCCTCTGTATTCTTCCAGCAACAGTACTTTCAGAAAAAGCCCACAGTACTGCTGGAAATTTGATTAATAAAAAAAAAGTCGACTACATGCTGACAGAGTGATAATTCTGCATTTTGTAATCAAAAACCTTTAGCGTTTTCATTGAATTTTCAATTCTATTTATGAAAAATGAAACCTTGATTTATTTTGGAAATTACCATTCTTTATATTTGCCCTCGAACATGTCCTCAATTTCATTGAGTGGGGACTATATGACCATTAATCATATGCTATATACTTTAAGAAATTAGATTAAGCTTCGATTCGGTTTAATGAGAGAATTCACAAGGAAACAACCATTAATTAACAATTTACAGATAAAAGGAAGATTTGAATTCAATAAAATTGAGGATGATTAGGATTTGGGATCAGGATTCGGGATTTGGATTTGATATTAGGAATCGATAAAAAAACAGGATTCGGATTCGATCAAATTTTGGATTCGCCCCATCACTAATAATAATAGTTATTATATTATAATAGTTTACCATGGTTTATTCTTTTATAGTTCCACATTCATCAACAAGTGGATTACGTACTTCTCTCACGAGAGTTCAATCAGCTTGGATGCATAGTGGGTAGTATTGAGATTTACAGCAGGCCTTAAGGAGGTTGATCCGAAAAGTGAAAGTCATTTTTTTATATTTTCAGGACTTATAGAACTAAAGTTCCCTATCTAATAAACTAAAGATAATTACAACAACCCATATTCCTTTTTCCACAAATTGCATTTGAAATTACATACGATTTACGGCGAGAATGGCCGTCACATGGGAATATAACCTTTAAAACATACCATGTTATTTTTGCAAAAAACTGATATTTTATGCGTTATTTCACAACAAATAAAATGACATGAAAAAAAGGCATCAACTTACCGTACTTTTTGCTAAATCCACCAATTTCTGCGCTTATAGCAGACGAAATGCGTTAGTTGTCTTCAAGTGGCTCTGCTGTCGCTCCAGCCAAAATGCATGGCGTATGAATAATATCATTACTAATGAGAAATTTAAGCATATTTCAGAAAAATATTATAACATAACGTTTGATAGTATTATTCTGGTGTTATATATTAGTAAATTCATTGAGTACATGAATTTATTTCTTTAAAGAAGATGCTGAATCAACTCTATCATCGAGCTGATTAAAACTACCATAAAAAATAAATCCTTCGACTTTACATCGTATTTCTTGTGATACTTATGACTTTCAATAGGTTAGGTAATTTTCTTTGTAAAGTAGGATCACTTAGCAGGCATATACTCGTACTTAAATTAATAAGATTCCTCAGACAACTTGACTCAAGCAGTCGCGAGCCAACCTCCTTAACATCGCTCGGGAACGCAAGTGAGTTACACAGCATGCTCTAAACAGCATGAGAAAGAGCGCGATGCCATGTTCCCACTACAATTGGGGCATCCTCATAGCAATCCTCTTAAGACGTCCTCACTCCAAGCCTTCGTTTTTTCCCAAAACCCCCGTCACCGACAATGATGACCCACCCACACCCTCCCCGGCCGAAAGCAACCCGATTCACACTTCCGATCTGGAGTCACTAGACTCTCTTCCTCCCATCTACATCTACACAATACCCTGAAAGCCACCATAAAGATGTGTGGCAGGGGGTCTATTCACATCAAACATTGCATATCATGCATAAAAAAGATTAGTAATCATATTCAAGTCTAAACTTCACAATTCAAAAAAAAGATAAGAAAAGTAAAGGAAACCTGCAGAAACATGTTGTTGATTACGTGAGCTTGATTTCACAATACCAACATGCAAATACCTATGCTATCTATTCATAGCTTTTATTTATACTATTGGATATACTTACAGTTATTCATAATCCCTAAGTTTACGAGGAAAGAAGGACACATTTTTTCTGCTATTTTGGCAATCAATTCTCGAATTTTATGACCATGGTCCAGTCTAGCATAGTGAACTGGACTTTCCAAAATATTTAACGTCATCAGTGTAAATATTATATTGTAATTTTTCAGGAGATTTTATCATTCCTACGGTCTGACAATGATTCCCATTTTAGATTATCTAATACACTGGTTAAGCTAATATAACTTGCTATAACCCCGGGGCCGCCAGGGGCTCGCAAGCGCTGTGGGCCTCTAGAGAGTCATGAGGAGGCATGTTTTTAATGTAAATATAGGAAGTAATTTAATTTTATGTAAATACTGCAAGTAAGAAATCTGGCACCTACTACTAGAGTATTAATAGTGATAGATATTTGCACTCATTCACTGTCTCTACAAGCAAGGAAAAGTCTATGTCAATCTGCCAGTTTGCAAGACTAAAGCATTGGGGGATTCATTCCAGATTCCGCCGGGTGCCTCTGAGATCATAAATACGCCACTGCATCTGCGAACCACCATGAGGGTGTGTTGCAGGGGTTGAAGATCACCAAACATGCACTACCTACATGCAAAGAACAGCTATAATGCTGCTTCTCCGTGGGGCTGGTCATTGACTCGGTGAAGCAAGGTAGGAGAGGGGGCTACGATGGTAGCACATCAAGTTGATTTTTTGGAAATCAAACAAAGACCGCGTCGATAACTGGTCTTAATGAAGATATCATTTCATGTTGCGACATCATTTTGCGCACTCTGTCCTGCGGATTTACTGTGAACGTAGAGACTTTCCGTAGTACACAGAAGACACCGCTAGACTCTACGTCAGCTATTATTCCTGGTACTCGATGCCGGTATCAGTCCACAAGATACCGATTCACGGCGGGGATGTGATTTCCGTGGCAGATGCAATTGGATACCTATGTAACATTTACATATATGTAGGTACTCAGCCGTTTGGGCGTCACTGTAAATGTAACTCTCATGCTGATGTAGTTTTAGGACTATCGGAAGCAATCTACAGAACTGGAAGAAATATAGAATAATATCGGTTCACAAGTATTCCATTAGTTCAAAGATTAAAAAAAAAGGAAGTTGTCATGCGTAGGAACTATGAAAAAGAATATAAGAAAGATTCCTCCTGAGTTCATATCTGGAAAAGATCGACAAGTATCCAGTTGCAATTTTGGATTCAACGATTGCGGAACGCTTCTATCCCACACCCCTAAAAAATAAAATGTTTATTTTAAGTTCCAGCATGCATTACGACGGCTCGATAGACGAGACAATTGGACAGCCTAAGAAACCAGAAATTATTACCCATTACAATGCACACAAAGGGGGCGTCGACAGGTGAGACTGGATGATTGAAACTTGAAGCTTGGCGAGAAACACAAGGAGGTGGCCTATCGTAATATTTCTTAGTGTACTCAACATAGCAACATTAAACCGCAAGATGTGTAATTGGGAAATGGCCTCAAAGTTAGAAACAGGAGAGACTTTTTGAAGGAGCTAATATATCGTCTATCGCAAGATGAACTGCAGCTGCGAGCAGTAAAGTCAAGAGGCATACCAGCCTCGCCGCAAGGACGTAATTCGTTGATACGTTCATGTCGAATTCCCTTGTGAATTTTGTGAGGGAAACTTTTTTTCTCTTACTGCAGGAGAGATTGAGTGATTTCCATTCCAAGAACGATTCTGAAAAAGAACAACAACCCAGCGGAACAAAGCAGAAGCACTGCCAACCAAGCAAAAATGGAAAGCAGAGGAAGTTGTGCCTCTCAAAATACCACTACAAGAAGTCCAAAATTCAGGTTTGCTTGCAACACGCGGAAATTGAATGTCGAAATCGTTTGATTTGAAAAAAAAATGCAAATTTGACCTTACTTAGTATCAAATCTATAACCCACGAACAAACAGTAAAATAATGTGTGCAAAAATAGTTTTACGAGTGGAAGATAGTTGATGATTTAAAAAAAAGCCTTGCCAACATGTGTTTGTGAGCATAATTAATACTTTCTTAAGAATATAGAGGATAAGAAATTAAAAAGGAATTTAAGCTTAAGAATTTAGAATTCATAAAAGGCCACAAATCGAAAAGCACATGTAAATAATGCAATTTAATGAACTAAAACTGCATATCCGACAGATATATTGCGGGCACTCCCATTACACATCCTTTTGCGGATACTGCCGGGTTAAGTAAATTCGAATCTGATTTATTTTCAGATGACGTAGGATATTTATTAGGAACCCTTGCGGATTATGCTAGATTTGATCGGATAACTAAGGTTAGAGAGAGAGATTGCGGTACCGAGAGATTTAAAATGTCATTTTTCCCACGTACCATAAGAGAACATAATAGGTAGAATAGAAAAGGAGTAGGTAGGTAAAAAAAATTGCTAGAGTAATCTGAAGTAGTAGCTCATTGTTGTATGGTAGCTTTTGGTTGCAAGATTAGTTTCAAAGATGCATGGCAGTTGAACTAGCAGGTCTGAGTAGCTCTTAGTTGCATGGAAATGGTTCATGTTTGGTGATATTCACCCCCTGCCACACCCTCACGGTGGCTAGCACCTCGCCAATACACCAACCCTACCTCCCCCCTTGAGTGTGCTTTCTCGATCGGCTGTGAATGATAGCCGGGGAGCTCCACTTAACCTATTAAGCTGAGAGGCACTTGGGATGCACTCCGGGATTCAAGGCTCCATGCAATTGAACTCCGATACGAATTTTCCCGTTTGTCTTTGGATAGTCCATATTCCACGCCTCCTTGGCCTCTTTTTACCAATGAGTCTGGCTTGTAATCAATTTTGTCTGGGCCCTGATTTTGTCTTCCAGCGTACACTTCCATATTACCGGTGTAATAAGTTTTTGCATCACAACAGGCAAATATTTTGATCCTATACTTCGACGGCTTGTTCGGCATGTAAACACGGAAACTGCATCTACCCGGAATTGTGGAAGCATCTCATCAACTGTAACTGCTTCACTCATACTGTAATTATTCCGGTAATTACTGACAAAAGTTTCGAAAATGTCTCTAACTGGGAAAAATTTTTCTTCTTTCTCTTTGTTCTTCGATTCGTTTCTTTCGTGGATGTTATCAAATGTCATCATTCTTAGCAAACATTTGAAACTATACACAGCCATTACAAATCTAAAATATTCAGTTCCTGTTCCATCTACTCTCCACATATCAAAAATATTTTTATGGTTCGACTTTTGCACCCCAGCTAAATACAGTAATCCCAAAAGGGCCTTCAGTTCAATGAGGTCCGTTTCCCTTGCATCTCTATCTTACATCTTGCATCCAATACATTTCGTGCGTTACCCAGAGGTCCAGGTGGACGTTTCAGCAAATTGCATCTCTCAATTCTGGATCTTATTGCTGGCTTCAAAGCATACCACTCTGCAACTCCGTTTTTTCCCACAAAGGAAGAAGCTCTTGTTCCGGGCGATTGCTAATTTTCACTTTCATAAGAAAATGAGTCGTGGCCCGAACGGTAAATAGTGTTGTCACATTCCTCACCGTCACTCTCACTCAAATCTGCATATTCCCCTTCACTCTCACTGTCAAACATTTTCAGTATGTTATGTCTTTCAAGCTCACTCATGGTCGGGAAATGTATGCTCGGCTTTTTGATTCCTTATTGAAAAAAGAGAGCTACTTGTGGCAAATTTATGAACATATTTCAATAGAAATGAAACTTTAGTTATGACATTCAACAGCTCTACGAATGTAAATTTACTATAACTTACAGGTATAATTACTTTCGCAAGGTGCACTGGTACAGGGCGTTGAATACAAGGTAGCGATCACCAAATGGAACTAGCGTAAGCTTCCCTGACGAGTTCTTTTCAGACTGAATAGGAGAGAAATAGGTACCATATGTACCCTAGCGTCGAAACCAATTGTTATACTCACCCATACCTAAGTCTTTGTACCCTAGGAATATGTAACAGGCAAAAAAATATAGCGAAATAGAAATGTAAACTGCGACATTGATCGAGTCAAGTCTGAAAAACTCCGCAAGCAGACATTGTAACGCGATAGCACGCGCCGACGGGGATTCGACCACGAAATAAAATGTGATGCAAAGATTCTTATTCGTATTTACAGACTGTAACTTGAAAAGTGCTCAGAAATAGTAGATTAGAAGAAGTGTCGAACAGAAGAGGCCGCAATGTGATGAGTAGGAATTTTTTTTTCGAACGGGCGGGGAATTCCCGCCCACGCGTGCCATCGCGGGTTAAAAGACACGTGGTCGACCCCTCTCTCGGGCATTGTTAATGCGTGACGACGTATGCTTTGGCATGTTTTGTGCGTTTAATTAACTGCATACCATTATTTTGCCTAATTTTTCTACTTCGTTTGTGACGTAAATGACAATATTGGATACTATATGTAATGCTGATATTGAAGTGATTGTTGAATTAAGTAACACGCATATTCTAGGTATGTGTTCTCGGTTGTAAAAGATTTCTTGTTTATCTTGCAGGTCGGCGCCGCTTCATTATGCAAGCCTCGGCATCTACTCTACGCTGATGTGTGCCTCTTGTGAACATGTGTGTGATCAGTGATTGGTAGTGCCAGTGTGGTGTTCCCTTCATTTCCCATTTGTATTGCCAGTTTCAAGCCATCCATATATGTTGTGAACATAACTGCTTTTATGTATTTATCAGCAGAACTATGTCAGATTTTCATGAGTACTTGCTTTGGGAGTGATTAATGTGTTTGTATATTTATAGTGAGTTCAAGTGGGTACTGTTTACATATATTTTAATATCACATTTATTCCTGGTCTTTGCAATAAGTTGTGAGTGGTTTTCCCAGTTTCACACTGTTGTATCGTGAATTTTTATTGTGTTTGACTACTTTTTATAGTGAGTGCTAGTGGGTACAATATCAATTTGTTTTTTCTCAAGTCCCGGCATGTGCGTGGAACCAGTGGTATGAGGTGAGTGGTAGATGAATACTTTGTTTACTGTTGATCCTAGTTGTCTCACATAATAATGCTTTTATCTATTCAGTGTAATCCTCTTTATTCGTGAAATAAACGAATTGTAGTAATAAATTGGGAAGTTGTTGTTGTTACACCATTGGTTCCTCCATCCTGTTGAATTACATTTTTTTCATTTAATACACTACTGTAGGCTCTTGCTTAGGACTTAGGAATGTTCCCCAAAGTTACTTTCGGTAGTGGTGTTATGGGTATGCGGTTATGAAATTTTCTGCACTATTAGGGAACCAGTACTCCAGTTATTCCACCATAACGTGATAGTTTATCGTCGGAATGAGATTTACATATTGCTTTAAATTACGTTAGGTTGAAAATAATTGTGCGTGCGCGTTTTTGCAGTTGATATTGCATGCGCCGAGTTTCTAAGACTTATGTCAACAATAATATTATTGCATTTTACCAGCCAGTTCTTCTGAACTTTAATTTGCTGATCTAAGTCGTCAATCATTTACAGCTTTTGTGGATTTTATCCCGTGAGTCGTCTTTGTTCGGCAGGCGACACTATCTCGTCCGCGAGCATCGGTCTTCGATATTCTGTCCCTTTCCGAATGGCGTACGTCCTTTTTGTCACCACCCGCGCAATTGTATATTGGAAACAAATTGTTCCTAGCTTTTTGCTTTCCTAGTCACTAGCATATTTAAAGCTTAATCGGCGAAATCTTATGCCTTGATCATTTGCGAGTAGCAGCAGACGACAAAAGATAGGCTGTGCTAAAATCGTCTCAACGACAATCTGGTATATCTTAAACCTACCTGCTTTGCAAATTATGACAATTAGGGAAACTGATATTTCAATCCTCGGATCCTAGTCCTTTAGATATTAAAATATAACCATATTTATCAATAGTTTCTCTCCCTTCATTTCAATGCGAAATACACGTTGTAACCCGGAGCCGAGCCTCCGCTACACCTACCGGGCGACAGAAAAACCTCTTTCCGGCGGAATGATTCGGTAACACCAATCAGGTGGAACTTTCCCCTCCTTTTATATAATCTCCCTGATTGAGACATACACAACCTTTCAATCGAGGAGTAAGAAACTGTGTTGATTCAATCCTGGGGCTGTAAACTGGCCACGGAAGTACCATCGTGAAGTAACTGGGTGCGCGGAAGATAAGTGAGATATCGAAGGAGGAAGTAATATGTGAATCGCGTAGGTTCACAGGCAAACATTTTTATTTGATTTCCATTCATTTATTTCTCTGTTCTGGACTTGATCTATCAACATTTTGTCTCCGCCGCGGTAATCAGGTTTATAACACGGGGTCAGGCAATCCGGTAAGCGTGGGTTTGGATCCAGCTGCGGATGAGGTATATTTTTTTGTCTCAAGATTAAGTCTTTGTAGACAGACTTACCGTATAAAACTGGAGTGACATAAATTTAAATACTACTCCTTCTAATGTTAATAGTTTTTAAAGCCACTAAAGGATTTGGTGACGGTGATTCCATTTACTTCGAGACATTTTTTTCTAAAAACATACAATACGTACTTGAAACTCCACCGATTAATAGTTTTAGAAGGTTCCCAAAAATATCCCCTAGATTTTATCTCGTGACCTCTGAGCTCATTGCAAAATCGCGTCGCACTGGGTTACCACGCCACCACAAATGGAGGGATGAAGGGTTAAAGAAATCATTTCAAATACGGTCAACCCGCAGGTGAGAAGTTGCATCCCCGCAGTAAAAAAAATCCAAGTTTCCCATTGATCTTAAGTTTCCTAACATCGCAGGTTTCCTGCCGAAAAACTTGTCGGTATTCATTTCCCATGCAAAAATATTATCGGCAACAAAAATATCATCGATTGAAATTGCACTTCAAATTTTTCAAAGAATAATTTGAATTTCAACGTTTGTACGCGCTATGAACTCAGGAAGTTGGGAAGCCTTGAGGCTATTGCAGAATGGTTAAGACATAGAGTGACGGGTAGTAAAATAATTCGGTAAGGTCAGGTGAGGGTTGAGGGATAATAAAGTGAGGGGAGGAGAAGTGACAGTGAAAAATTAATGAAAAGAAGACCGAGGGGATCACAACGTTCAGAGAGGGGAGAGAACATCACGGCCGTTTCATGCAAGGTCACCATTGGTATATTTGACTAGGAGTCGGAATCCGCGAACAAAAATGTCATGGAACGGCCTGATCTCGACAAGCAGCACGTCTCTTTAACCTGCAAATGACGTTCATCCATGCGAGAATAAAAATTGCATCAGGCGCATCAGAAAAAGACTACTTCGACATTCCAAAAGTAAGACCTGAGCTCGAAATCAAGACGTAATAAACTTTTTCATACTCTTTGGAAAAGTCAGCGTATCCCACATTGTCTTTATGTCGCGGTAATCAAAATTGTATAGTATTATTGCAAGGCACAATTCACTTGCAGAAACCAAAAATAAAGATAATTACATATGAAGATGATTTTTAATGCTTCCGTCGCTCCAAAAAACGACCGAGGACGAATGTTAATTTGCTTCGTGCCAGGAATCACTCATCTACATGAAAACGATATTTTCAGGAAGAGAGAAAGGGCGCGGCGAAATTCGGTATCGCCATGGGCCGTCACATGTGAATCCAAAGTTTTACGTCCAACACGGCGGACGGAGAGCATCAGATGAAACAATTTTAACGGGTTATTCAAACGATGGAAATCGTAACTTTGAAAGTGCACCTCTGAGACTCCGTTCAAGGGGAGAGATTTCGCGAGAGTAGTACACGGACCCCGAAATTGGTGTTAACAATATTAGCTACCATTACAGAGTGACTACTTTGGGCTCTATTGTCACTCTCAGGTATAATTGACATGCAATATGATATCTTCCAATCACACGCACACAAATAATTATGGTGATAAACCTCATTATATACATACCCAAGTGATTTGGAAACGAGGGATACTCCAGTAGAATAATCTGTCTGGCGGGATAACTTAATTCTCAGTGCTTGTATGAACCAGGACTGCATGGTAATGCCAGAAAAAGAAGATGAGAGTGAAAATTCACACATGAGAAAATGTACGACTGGTTTATACCTTGGAATGCAAATGAAGATCGGCACATTTCTGTTATTAATAACTCATACACTTTCCCTTAAAGAAAGCAATGACAGTCAATACTACAATAGTCATAAAAATACAACGAAATCAAAAGTATTATTAGTAGCAAGTCCTTACCATTGAAATCTCACGATGCACCTCCATGCAAAGTCCCCATATAACTGAATGTTCGATGAAAATACGCCAGGTGGCGTACTTATTGGCAGCATTTTTTCGGTGGGATTGGAAGCTGCTTCTACAAGAAGGTTCGCTCCTCAGCCAAGGAGACGTGGAATATGGACTATCCAATGACCAACGGGAAAATTCGGATCGGAGTTCAATTGCACGTAGCCTTGATCCCAGAGTGCATCCCAAGTGCCTCTCAGCATAATAAGTTAAATGGAGCTCTTCGGCTATCATTCACAGCCGATATTGAAAGCAAACTCATGGGTAGAGATCGGATTGGTGTAGTGGCGAGGTGCTAGCCACCGTGAGGGTGTGGCAGGGGGTGGATATAACTAAACATGAACCATTTCCATGCAATTAAGAGCTACTCAGACCTGCATGGTACAACTGCCATGTATCCTTGCAACTAAGCTTGAAACCAATAGCTACCATGCAACAATGAGCTACTACTTCAGACGACTCTAGAAATTGGTTTACCTACCTATCCCTTTTCTATTCTAGCTATTATGTTCTCTTATGGCACGTGGGAAAAATGACATTTTAAATCTCTCGGTGGGACAATTTCTCTCTGTCTAATCTTAGTTATCCGATCAAATCTAGCATAATAGGCAGAAGTTCCTGATGTACATCATACATCTTTAGTGAATATATATAATTTTAATTGCTGCAGGATATATATTCGGTATATTAACTTAAGATCTACTAATGATTCCCAGCCTAACTCTTTCATCATTTTGACGCATTGCTAATGCAATCACAGCACCTTTTAACAAACGTAGCTGCTCTACGCTGCACAGTCTTGCTTTCTGATCAAACCTTATTCATTCGGACACATACACTGGTTGAATATTCAAGATGGGTTCTAAATGGTGAAAAGTAACATCACTTTTTTGTGTTCTCGACACATTCCCCAGTACCTTTTTAATAAACCTCTTGGCTCGGCCACATATCCCGGATGCCTTTCCCCATGATAACTCTTCAGTAATTGTAACACCAATGTGCCTTATGGATTCAAGGCTTTCAATTAACGTTTTCCTTATAGTATACGATCGCTCTAAAAAATTATTCCACTTCTAAAAAATAATAATGACACAGTTTTTTATTTTTAATTCTAAATGCATTGTCGCACCTATTTTCGAATTTCATCTATATCCTTGATGAGTGATTCGCTATATTTTTAATTTGATTGATTCAAGCTTACAGCGGTACCCAATTGTTTGATATGTAAAAGAAATAAAAGCAAAATATGTATAAAAGTTACGTATTTCGCTTTCCTTGACTACTTTAAAACATTTTGAATATTAAAGATTCTGTTCTACAGACGCAAAAGATGTCGTTGAAAAATTTGACACGACCAGGGAGGCAACACATGTAGCAAAGACCACTTCTCTGCCTGTGCTGGGTTGAAAGTGAGCACTTCCAATAAAAACAATGCTTTATAAAATTCGCGCATCGCCGCTTTTGCCTAGGTTAAGTTCTTTTTGCGACGGGCCTAAATATTGTTTCTGCCTGGCATCGGCGTCTCAGACAGTCGCCCAAGACCGCTATATTTCAGGGGAGTTGAGGTTCGTTGACCGGGGTATTCCCTAGGGACACGAGTACTCAGCTCCTTCATGAGCGAGACTATCCCTGCGGGGAAGCCCCAAGGGAACAATGCCATGGTGCCAGTGACCTCCGACATCTTGGAAAGGGGCATGGTAGTGAGTGAGAGCTGCTTACACCCGGGAGCCTGGACGAAGGATCCTCCAGTTTTCCCTCTCACATATTCGTAAGTTCTCAATTCTTTTCAATTTAAATTGAAATGGGCAGTTCAATAACTTCTCCTTATAACCGGAAGACTGATCCTAGCCCATTTATTTTCATCTCTAGTAGTTTGACTGATACCAAGAGTCGGTAGCATAATGATAAATTGCTGGTATATATATATTCCTAAATCGTCCTCATCTACTTAGCTATTGAATGGTTTTATATTCAAGTATTCTAAAATTGCATGTTAGAATACTCGTAAGAACAGGACGAAATCTACAAGTTTGGAGAACCCTGCGAGCTTCATTGAGGTCTTGTGGCTGGTTTGGTGACCAAATATATTTGAAGAAAATACGGGAGATTTCTATATTCATGGGCAAAATAAGGGAGCTTTAGAACATGGCAGAAATTCACAAAGAAAAGGAAAAAATAATGCAATGATTGTAAAAAAATTAAAAAGAAATTTAATTCAGAGCATTGCTCTATATGGGGTGGAAAAATGGGGTTTAATGAAAAGAGATGAAAATGGAAGAGGGAAATTTTTGCGGACGTTTTTTGAACATTTTTTAAAGGAAATTTTACAATTTTCGTTTTATTCCCTCAATTCATTTATATATTTTAGCAGGTTTCAGCACTATTTTTACCATCGATATCATTCTACACGTAGTGTATTTTTACTTGATAAGTTTCAATTGACGATTGGCTGTAGCAACGCCCGGATTCTACGCCCAATGGAAGAGAAGACTCTGAGAAATGAACGCGGAGGTACAGAGAATGGGGTTGGCATGCTGACCAGATGATACCTACATCAGCAATGTACTTCGCCACGTCCTCGAGGGCCAGTAGCAGGAGGTGGATAATCATCACACATGCACTTCTCATTTAGTAGTCGTGTTATCTATGTCTATTCCAGGCAGTTGCAACCAACTGATACATACCTAGGCTAAAATATATTGATTAATAATGTTTTATCCATTTTTTTGAAAACTCATGCACTCAACAATAGATCACTGTTCCAATACATTTTTTATTTCAACGTACTTTCAGCTGCATGGCTATCAGCAGATACAAGGGAGTGCCATTGTGGAAAAAAATGTGGAACAATGCCATATTGTTGAGTGGCTGAGGTTGGTATCCTTCCACCACAATTTGAGGGACACATTTACCATGCTTAAATATATTGTTTTAGAAACACCATTAGGAATGGAAAGATACTGTTAGTTTGGGTTTAGGGAGGGTGCGCCTAACAACTGAATTTGCGAGATATTCAGGGTAGGGATAATATCCCATGCGTGTTATTATCCCTATTTTGAATGTATCATCTCCTTCCTTCGTTATATTGTCTATAAATACACTGTATACAGTAAAACCTACCATAAGGGTGCGTAGAATGAGGTTATTCCTTAGTAGCAATGCGCTATAGGCAAGTGCACAATCACATTGTTGTGTGTTATTCAACGTCCGGAAGGCAACGCGACAGTTTGATTGCCACAGAAACGTAGGCAGAAGCCGTTGAACTGTAGGGTAGCCGAAAAAAAATTATAAAAATGATGAGCAATGAGAGCATCAAATACTTCACTATCCATATTGTTAGTGACTATTCTACCAATTTTACAGTTAAAAATTAATTTTCGAAGGGAACGAAGCCACATTATGTAGAATTCTTCCCTCATAGTCACATAAAATGCAGCTGGATATGTAGCACATATCGTTTACATAGACGTTTCTATTCGCTTAATATCTATTATCGAACCAATTTCATCCAAGTGGTGAAATTTAATACATTCTCCTCATGCATGACGTCAATTTTCCTTCAACGGCGAAGTCCTCCTCGTCACTTGAACTACAGCTTTGCGACGTATCAGTGGAATCCTGCAAAAGGCAATATAGGGTTTATTATTAGTTACTGATGTAATATCCTGGTGATTATTCGTCACTTTCATCTAAAGCCATTAAAGAGGTATTTGAAGTCAATAACCATATCCGGAGTTCTGACTTTGACGGCAATGTACATATTTTTTATCCAAATTCGATACTGTATATTGAGAGTAATTTTTCAGTAAATATTTTTTAGATAATTATTCAATAACGCTGTGCTGAAATTGGCGTAGTAGTCTTTGTTGCTCGGGGAAGGTGACCTACAACTAAGGTAATTTGCACTACTTTGTTCAGGGGGGTGTTGGGCTAGAGGTCGGATTTTTCTGGGAACATAAGTAAAGGGGAGACTAACCCGATTTCAGCAATAGCGAAACGAACTCAATGGCTAGGCACCATAGGTCCACGTTTAGCGTCCCATCCGACGGGCTAAGTACTACTTTCAAAGTGAGCCCCTTTGAGGTGGACGTACGTTTACGCCCCAGAACGAACCACGCGTCGTGAAAATGAAAATTAACAATTGGGATTAAATATTATAACAGTGAGCCTACTTGTGCTGGTTTACGGGAAGGTTAATTTATTCCCTGTCACCAACCACAGGACAAAAACACTCAGTCCAAGAAGGGAACTATCGCTCCTTCCGTGATTGTATACAGAAATGCTATTCCACGCAATGGAAAATCACGGAGCAACTACAATCCACAGGCACACAAACTCTGTTGCACACAGCCAACGCCACTAGCCAAGCCATGAGTATAAAACAGGTTAAGTCCAAAACAGTACACAAAGAAAGGATTTCAATTTAGACCCGGTTAGCCTAGCGGTGGTTGTTTACGGGAAGATTAATTCCTCGCCAGCGACCAGCCACAGGACTGAAGCACTCAACCCAAAAACGAGAACTTTCACTCTTTCTGTGATTTTGTACGAGAAAGTTGTTCCATACCAAGGACAGAGCAAGCATTACCTCACTCGCACTCAATCCAGTGCACACACACTGGCACAATTTTGGGGAGAAAACACGCTAAAGAGAGCTAAGTCAAAGAAACAGATTAAACTAAAGTAAAAATTGGGGAAAAAACAAAGAATAAGGAAAAGAAACGAGGGTGCGAGTCGGATACACGTATTACGGCTGAAAGGTCCGGCAATCTTCAACGAACAGAAGGTACATCAACATCTACATCTACATAATACCCTGCAAGCCACCATAACGGTGTGTGGTAGGGGGTGAACTCTCACCAAACATGCACTACATATCCTGCATAAAAAAGGATCCGTACTTTTATAGGTACTGTTCAAAACTACGCTATTTAAAAAAAGATAAAAATAGCAAAACATACATGCAAAAACATGTCGTTAGTTGGGTTAGCTAATTAGGTAATAAGTTAATAAGGTAATATGCATTTGCAACACGATGTTATAATTGAATCAGGAGGAAGACAGAAGATGTTTATATACGATGTCGGCGTAAAGGTTGGGGGGTGGAGCTATTGACGATTAAGTGTGGGAGATATAGGGGCAATTTTTACTAATGTATGTACTATCCCGGCGGAGGGAAGAGCTAGGGGGGTAGGAGAAGTGAAAGTAACCGAAGACCGCTGACGTAAGGAACGGAAAGTGGAGGGCAGCTGGGGAAGGGGAAGGTAAGACCTTTGGTGTAAACATTTCTATGACTTTCTTCAGCTCCGTGCTGGGCGCATGTTAATTAAACAACTGACGATCATACGGGGAGCTTTACAGCTCGGCGGCAGAGCTCCAGCGGCAGAAACCAGCAAATGATAACACGTCTTTGGAAATCACGGTGTCGGACCGTTGAGCGACGCTGTCAAGCGCATAGCAGCCTAGCGACTGCCGAAAAATGTCACTCTCACTAAAGTCTCTGCGGCAAGAAGACGGTGATCCGGTTAATTTGATGCGCTGAGCAGTGATGGATGTGTTCTATTTGGTAGTTTCGTGAGTGCGTATAAGATGCATTACGAAAGTTGGCGTTATAATGAAGTGTTGAAATTATTATTATAGAAGGTAAGTCTTGGAACGCCTAGAAATAAGACTAGTGAAAAGTTACACGTTACACGTGGAGTAGTTTCTCAATAATGTTTCATTGGAGTGTGAATGCCATATTCAAGTTGTATAACTAATAAACTGCAAATTATTAATATATTGCTGAAGGTCCCGGTGCTTGAAAACCTCAAATAAAACAAACTTTTGGCAACTAAAATAAACTAATGTTCTCCCAACTGAAATAAACTATTGTTAACCACAATGAGCTAGGCATAATGAACTCGGAAGTAGTTAACCCTATTATTATGTTTTTCATGCTGGGTGTACTAATAATTTATAAAATGAATTAAATAAAACACAACTAACAAGCCAGGCTTGTTCGTGATCGCAATTTAAACCATGATCCTAAGGCACAAGTAGATAAGTTGCAGCGTCTTACAACGCACTCCGCCCTTCTTTTTACATGCCAACCCAACCTAACCTTTTCATACCTACCACAACTTAACGGTTGAGGTGGTAAGAGTGAAAGGGAACCGTTCTAATTTGAATGTTGGGGAAATTCACATTGTATTGGGAACAGAAAGATAAGAAAAACTCTACTGTAAAATCCTCAGTCCTCTGACATATAGCAAATTTCGTTCTTAAATAGTTAGGCGAATAGAAATTCACAGGGTACCTTTTCATCATCGAAGTGGTCATTGTCTTGCCTCTCCTGCGCTAATTCGAGGATGGTCCTACCGTCCTCGTCGGCCGCTGGGAGCGAAAATACTTTCCAGAGGGCGTCTTCCCCCATAATCCGGCGGCTAATGTCGTACAGCGTCTTGAAAGCGAGAATGTCATACCAGCGCAGTGCCTCGTGGAAGGCAGTCCCGCTATGATCACTGCAGAAAAGAATAGCCCCCAAAAATTCCTTTGTAAAGAAAAACGACAGGGAATTATACAAGTGAGCAAAGAAATAAGCATGCGAAGATTTCTTGTGACTTGCAGTTTTAAATCCGTGGCATTCACGGCCCACATGAATCAAATTCTCTGCCAAACGTGTGCAGATTTCTTCTACAGAGAGGTACGCCATTTCCAAAATAACTTGTCGGTGCATCAACACGTAAAAGATTTTTATTTCAATCCCTCTCACCGGAACTTCAAGTGCATTGATGTAACCCCCCAATTCTTGCTCATCCAAGAGGGACGGGTCCATCCACATATGCGATGAAACTTTCATATTTTTGAAATATGTTGGTATCACATCAGAGAAAAAGGATGTTTCAGATTCAGACCGAGGAATCAGATCGAAGCAGTTCTTCGCAATGCACTTGTAATGCCCCTTCATGCTCCTTAAGACTTCCTCGTTCGAAAGAATGCCTGAGAGGAGGAGGTCCTGCAAATTGTACAGTACAAATGCCGAAGGCAAATAGGAAAAGTTAAGCTGGAGCTCCGGGAAGAAATCGAGAAAATAGCGCCTGCCTTTCTCGTTCTCACTGAGGAGCAATCGGGTAACGTCCCGACCGTCGATGTGTCCACTCTTAATTAAGATGAATAAAAAGTTAAGAAATGTGTTACTTGTGAAAAACGTACTGAAGCAGTCATCGGCACCAGAAACTGTCTCCAATAGTGTTTCCTTACACACTGAGTCTTCAGTAGAGTTGGCCAACAGTTCCCACACGAAGGGCAAGACCAAAGAGTAACTCGGATTGCAAAGGCTACTGGAAATTATAGTTTTGCCCTCGGAATTTTTCTCCAGAAGGAATTTGCTGATTCTGTCCTGGGTGACTAGCTTTAGCTTTAAGTAATTCCACATCTGCTGAACTTCTTGAACCCCTCCGATCATAGCCACGATCCTCCAGGCGGTGTGGATGTTACCGAACCTTCTGGAATAACTATCGCGAAATAGAGAAGGGAAGAGCATCCTTTCGAAGGCATCCTCGTTCAAACCGTGTCCAACAGTTTTGCGAAGATGTCAGTAGCATTCAGCGCAATGTGACCCAGGATCCGGTCCTCTTTACCCTCGATGAGGTCCTTGAGAGCTCCCCGCAGTACCACTTCGTTATCGAACAAAAATTGGAAGACGTTCTTTAACTCTCGGTGACACAAGGCCGCTTTCCACAAACGACTCTCCTCAGCGCCTGTCCACCACAGACCTTCGGTTGCTATGGTATCCCCAAGATGACGCAACAACTGATATCTCTTTATCAGCTGCAACATCATTGAAAGAAACCGCAGGTAGTCATAACTTTTTTAATAGATTTTAATAGACCGCATTTTTGTCGGAGGAGTACCAACTACTCGCATTGGAATGAATGACGTACAAGTTAAAGTGTGTCGACGAGTACAATCCGATGTCTCAAGTCCGCTCGACTCAAATGGACGATTTTGCATTTAAGGGGAAAATAAACGCTGAAAGTCGTGCTGTGATCAATTTATTACTAAATTCTCTCAGGTTTCTTTACTCTTAAGAGAGGCAGTGCTGTCGATTGCTGCACTAAATCCTACAAAGCAGACTAATTAAGAGGAAGGAAACTCATCGGATAGTTTGAAGCAATTGATATCGATTTACTTTAGCTCCCTTTTTTAAATACGTGATTGTTTATCTAGGATCGTAAGAATTATTTCTCAAGATATCGAAACGCACAAGTGAACCCACGTTAGTGTAAACTGTTTGATATTCAAGAAAATTAGGTTGGTATTCTAGCGCAAAAATCAATCAATTTCGTCCTGCGTAAAAGTCTGAGCAAGTGATGAATCGATCATTGTTTTCGATCAGATTTACTCAAATTTCTTTGCCCTTCGCGGTGAGCGTGCGTCTTTATCATTCTGTGGCGATGGTATGGCACTCGTGGGGCGACGAAAGGCCTGCAAGTAATCTGAAGGTTATCAAAAAGAGAATGGACATGAGAATGTGATATTAAAGGGACGACGAAATTTCTGAGATCCAGGTTAGCAATTTAAGAGAAATGATTTTTATACAGTTTGGCTGTTTGTGTTGTTCTTGGCTGTTTTATGCTGTTCGTGCACGAGAGGAATATATTTGTATGTAGTAATGTAGGAGTGAAAAAACTTGGCTTAAAATAATTATTTGCTCTATATACAACATGAATTTAAATAACCCACCGTTGTCAAAAATTGTCTTGTTCTCGTCATATTCTTTCTCTTCTACCTTCGAAATATCAGAAGGGCAAAATGGACTGCTACTAAAAGTAATAAATAACATGAATGGAATTGATCTTCCAAGGGGATTGAGTCGAGGACACACATTCCCGTACTCTAGCTGCGTTGTCAAACTCACTTCACTCTTGTTCCGTTCGAGACACTGCTCCCGAGTAGCAGGTCGTTCTCTAGCATCTAATAGGGTGCACCTTCCAGGCAACGCAGCTCGTCGCGGCATGACCTTGGCGGGACATGATATTATCTCCGGAGGTGGGAGGGGTTGAGGCGCTTGGTGGCGTGGTGAAAGTCCGTTGGACTCGCGGTTGTTGATGTTGGTTGCTGGTGGATGGTCGCTTTTTTTCCACGTTGCGGGAAAGTTTTAAAACCAAGATTCCCGGAACGGAATCCTCCCCGTTCCACACAGCTTTACATCCTCTACCCATCGTGAGCCACTGGCGAGTAATGTAGAGCCATCTCAAGTGACGAGGCATGAATCTTTAAGCCATGAAAGTAATGGTCACATTGTGGAATTTGAGTAGTAGACACATAGCGATAACCTTTCATCACACCTCGATCTCTTGGCATTGAACTAGCGAGCGGAACGTTTATGCTACGTCATTAATTATGTTCCGTTTCCTAACGTCTGAGGGAGAAAACTGTCAGGGATGCCTGTGTCACTCCCGCTCATGGACGGTGCTTACGTTTCTCGGAGAAATAATTCAGTTAAATCATTTAAGGAAGATTGCTTTCCGATCGCCATCCGTTCTGTTTGGTACGTTAGAGAGTCTTTCATTTTCCTTAAGATGATGTGAAATGTAAGATACATTGAAACTTCTAAATTTTTTATTAAATTGTACAGATCCTGCGTCCTGTGAAGATCACATTTCCCTATATGGCGTCTATAGTATGTCTCAAATAATGATACTTGGCTCAGCGATATTATTACAAGTTGGTCTGTTCTTGCTTAATGACTAACGCGTAGAGCTTAGTATTATTTACTTTCCTCTTCAAAGTGATGTTCGAGAGATTCTGTGGTTATACTATGACATTAAATAGCCACTGAAGTGGGCGGATAAGGCCACTGAAGTGGGCGGCGGCGGCCGGCTTCCGACAATTCTATTCTGGAGAAGCAACATTGCAAACATCATTCCTCTTGATTACTGCGTGGCATGTCTCTAATCGCATGCATATGATGGTGGCGTTATCCGCATTTTTAGAGGGTTTTTTTCCGGACAATTTGTAAGATAATGTATGGTGGAAAGGGATTTTGCACCACTTTCTGTCTAAACGGACCAATGTAGCCAACACCTTTCCCAAAGACAAGTTGCCTGTTTCTTTCTATGATCCCCTGACCCTATCTAAAGCCCTCTGCTCGAACAAAGACCCCAGAAACCACGTCAAAAAGTGCGGCGTGTATGAAATAAAATGCGACTGTGGAGCCATCTACATCGGCCAGACAGGGAGGAATTTTTCCACACGCATCATTGAACACAAAAATTCCTACATTTTAGGCAACACAAATTCGATTTTCGCCAAACACCTGATAGAATCCAACCACACATGCAATTTCAATTTTAAAGTGCTCCACAACCTTAGACAAAGGCAAGAAATTAGACGCCATGGAGTACGTCGAAATTATTCAACGAAGGGATAGGAATCTCAATCTCCTCAACGATGTGCAATTTTAATCATCCCCCTCCCCACTCCTCTCAATCACTTTCCCACTCTTAAGCGTGTTTAACCAATTGTTCCCTCACCTCTACTCACTGGTTTTCCCTGGTCCACGTGAGTTTTCATCGTGCTACCTTAACCAAGTGCCCACACCAAGGGACACACTCCCATAGCGTCTCAGCCACTTGCACGGATCGGGCGTTCGGAGCACCACGCTGTGGTTCGAAGACCAGGAGCGCCCTATTGTGATATTCCCCCCCCTCCTTACCATTGTGCCTTCGTCGGGCAAGGCCGGAAGACGGCGGCCAAGACGGCGGCCTCTCATCCCGCAGGACGGCACCCTTCTCCTCCCCCCTCACCCCCCACATATGGCCGCTCTTGAACTTGAAGGCGTACGTTGCGCTTTTGTACTCCTCAAACGGCCAGTGTTTGCCAGTTCTATGTGTGGTTTTTTTCCAACTCCCACCCCTAGCACCAGTTCTCCCTCCTCTCCCCCCTTTTTCCGTTGTCACCCTTGGTTTAGACCCTCTTCCCCTCCTCTTCCCTCACTCCTTCTTTTTCCCCGGTCCCTCCCCTCATTTCTATATATACTGGACTTAGTAGAGATTGGTCACCTGATGATGATGTATTACATCGAAACCGGTTGAAGTAAAGATTTCTCTGTGGAAAATTGCCAATATTATTTTAAAATGGCTATTTATAAATATGGTTAGGTTTTTGATGTAGGCTTCTGCTCTACCATTCTTGGTTCTAAGATAAATGTCAACCGTTGTCAAAAATACACATGTAGGTATATTTTGCCAAAAGAATCCATCAACACTGCTCAAATTTCAAGAAAATTATGAACATTATAGGAAATGACAATGAAAGGGATTCTAACTTCAGCTGAGGATGGATGGTTGAGAATGAAAAAGGAAAAGTATTTTTGAATAAGCAGCAATATTACATTTTCCTTCCGACTGTATCCAAGTCCTGTTACTTCATATCCATGCGTGAGGCGATTTTACATCCCGAAAATCCTTAATATTCTCTTAAAGGAGTTCCGGTTCCTGTATAATTTTCACTTTTATGTTGAAGACTGTATCACTGCAAGCGACAATGTTGCCCACTGATGCCGTCCTGTGGATATAAGTAGCTATTGAAAAAATAATCACTGGGTTCCATAGGGATGGGTACTGTATTAAACAAGGGAATGCTTCAAAAGTGAGTAACTTTACTCTGTTTTAACTTTACGAACGCCGTTTAGGAATATCAATAGAATGGTATTTCAGTTTTTCACGGAATATAAAATTTAATTTTAGTAGTTCAATGTTACTACATCGTTATAAAGTTCATGATATTGATCAGCAACTTCATTATCAACATCATTTACTTTTAAGTCATGTAGTAACATTGAAGGAAGTTGAAAAAAAGTTTAACTGGTATGGAAATTGCAATGTCTTTCTATTTCTATTGAACGTATCCTCCAAATCACACCTGAATCTGGTTTTATCGTGTGGGAACTTGCACACGCCTAGCGTTCAGACAATTTCAGAAAATTGTGCTCTAATGAACTTGTGTTTAACGGTGTACCATTCGGCGTTGAGCTGGAGAGGAATGGCCAGATGAGAGTGACGTGCCAAAACCTTGGGAAACAAATTCACCCCCCGAGGTGGAATGGAGAAGTGATGGGAATGATCGTGATGGTGAATCGCCTCACGCAAGCTTACCGCACCTGTCTCGTTGATTTTGCTCCATTTCTTCCAATGACCTCAAGGAACGAGTGCCCGTGAATACCCAGTATGTGCCTGGTGCCGAGATTTCCTCAAGTGTTACGTACATAACGGTGGTACGCTCACATTATTAGGGAGAACAGAGTATTTTAGTAAAAAGGGACGTTTCTCTTGAGCCTGAAGGACTTTTTGAACATGCGCGCCATATTCAAGTGATCGTTTGACTTGAAAAGTGTTTTGTTCCTACGTGGCCTCGAGTGAAACGTGCAGTAGAGAAAGCACTCCACAGCGCGAGGTACGGGCTACCGGATGAATCAATGAATGAGGCTTAAGAATACAAGAGATTAATATCACGACCATCAGTACAAGAAAAGCAAATTAAGAATTAGCGTTACTTACTCTACCATTTAACGTAGTTTTAGTTTGATGTAAGAGAATTGTGAAAATCTCTTTAGAAGGATACATGTATATACTATATGATTTTTTCGTATCGGATCGCATCCCGGCTGTATAATTTTTACTGATCAAATAATATTATAAGCTCTTGGTTGATTGGGTAACTATTGGTTGACCATGTGCAAATCTTTCTCGGCTATTGAATATGGAGGGTTTCTCTCCATCCTTCCTAGCGGAATTCCCTTCCTAATTCATTAATTACTTAACTATGTTCAATGTTCATAAGCTCAATTGAGAGGATTGCTAACGATAGAAAAAATCAGGATTTGTGAGAAAGTACATTGGTAATAGGGAATTTCGTATGATAGTTTACAACCATGAAACCCATTTTGGAAAAGTAATAGTTTTCTATTAATGTCCATCGTAAGGTTCAGTGCGTCGAGGGAGGGTTGGAGAGTGGACGTCATGCAACTTCAATGTAGACTTCAATGTAAACTTCAATATATTCTTCATTCCTAAATGTCCCTCTAGCCACAGACAGCCTGTAATTAATCATATCGAGAGCCTGCCGGTCCTAACAGCTAGGTTGATGACACTCTGACGGGAAATTTATGGGTAGAAGATACGAATCAAGCTTATATCGAGGATGTTAACGTCGATGGACGCCTTTTAAAAGGGAAAATGCATGCTTACCTCTCTCCAGCCCAATATTCCTGTTGTTCCTATTGATTTTTCTTTCTTTTTTCCCCAATTAACTTTTAAAGGTGTAGTGTTTGTTTTGTAGTTGTCATTTTTGTTTTTTTTGTCATTGTTCCTGGTGTGTATGAACCCCCTGCCACACACCCTCGAGGTGGGTTGCAGGGTATGTCGTAGATATAGATATAGATATAAGTGTAAATAAATATACCTTTTTGATAAGTAATTTTAGAATGATGACTTTCGAGTAACTTACTAAACTTCAATACTTTTCTATGATTGAATATTTCCCACACTTTATGTCATTCGGAGAGGGGATGGGATATATGAGGGTCATATCCATAACTAAAACCGTGGCGTTTAACTTTTATACCAAGTCCAGGCTGTATGAATTCATTGCGTTAATAAGTGACAGACCAACGTTCCGGGGGGAATGAAGATAATTGTGGGGGTCGTCTGTGTTTTATAGGTCTTTTCCATTGCCTTGAAACTTTGGGGTGTTTGCTGAATGAAACAATTTTTCCGTTCCTTGTTTCTGAATCGTCCTCCAGATATTTACGTGGAAATATTTTTCCGTTACTGCATTAGTAAGGACTGTGAAGAAAACGGAAAAAATCAGTACAATTTTTATTATTGCTGAAGAAGGAAAATTATTTCTTTTAGACTACATGAAAAATTTGATGTATGATGTATTGATGATGCATGATTTGAATTTTCTCATTTAAATATTCAAATAACAAATAAAGGGGTAATGAGGTTGGAAGGTATTAGAAGCCTAATTTTTCTCTTTGTTATGATATTTTGTCCGGAATTCTAATCATTTATTTAGATTCGCATCGCGCAGATTTTAAATCGGAATATCTTACTTATATCATAGTACTCAATTGAGAACACTGTAGAAAAATCATTAATTAACCCACGGAGAGAAAATGCAATGTATGTACGGTTGAAATTAAAAGATCATCTCCAGAAGAATCAAACTAACAAATGCTTCGCCTTGTCTTATGTATTTGCCTATCTATAATATCTTACGTATTTGCCTATATTTAATCATGAGGTAAAAAGTGGAATTTACGAGGCAAATACAATTCTCTAAGACGATCAAATCTTAAGTAATTTTTGTCTTAAGACGATCTGACATTATTGGGATGTTGAGAACCCACTGATGAATGCGTTTACTACGGTCAAAGATTATTATGAGTATGGTCGGTTTATTGTTATCTCATGATTCTAGGTGGTTCGAAATAATGACCTGACAGAAAACTGACCCTGCGAGCAGTTTTATAGGAATTGAATTATCATTGCTATAGTGGTTGACTTCACCTTCAGATCCATCAACATGTACATGATATCCTGTAAGCCACTGCGAGGGTGTGTGGCGCGGAAAGAAGATCACTAAGCATGCACTTCACTGTGTATCCGAAGTCAAAAAATACCCGTAAGTCGTCGTCAGGGTTAATAATAACCCCGAGGGCAGGAAAATGGGAGGAAATGTATTTGGAGGCGTACACAGAAATTTAGAACATATTTATTGTTATAAATTGGAAAATTTGGAGTCACTATTATTTTTAAAGACGTTAACTCTTCTGAAAGTGAACTTTTTACAGCTGTCCTTATAGCACTTGGTGATAACGACCGATATCAGAGATGTGAAGCGTAGGCCACAGTTTGAAGTACTGGAAAATTTCCTCTTTCCTCAGTCCAAATATTAAGTAAGTAACGAAAACATTATAATTATGAAATTTTGTGATAGATCGATCTTTCATATTTTCTTATTTATTCTACCTCCATATCCCCGAAACAATGAAGACCCTTAAGGGTAATTTTAGAGAGAGCACTTATTTATGTGCATAATTGAAATTGTTTCATTCCTAATTAATTTTACGTGGATCATGCGGATATTATTCAAATTAGAAATCTTTCATAATATTACAGGTATAAGAAAGGGGTATATAATGCATAAAACGTAAAATTACTCCAGCACTACATAACTCAGATTTTTTTCCCATGCACAGTCATCCCTTTATAGATACCGTGGATGTATAAATAAGAAAACACGGTAGCACATAATGTTGATGACCACTTACGGGGATTATTGAAAATTCCCACTCCATAGAATCATAGACTTAGAAATTAAACAGGTAATTAGAAGTACCCATGCTTTACCGCTGGCCTGAAAGGATTACGGAATCTTTCGATAATTTTACTATATTATTCCATAGCTAAAATTACAGTATCTGGAACGTAAAATTTATTTCTCTCACCTATTTACAATTTATCCTTCTTCCACTCGATGTGATAAATGTTTTGATCTTAGGTGAATCGATAATTTTTCATTTTCTAAAATATGGCAATGTTACGTAAAAACCTTGGAAAAGCCTATCCTCCAGTTTGTCACATCAAAGATTAAAACAACTATCTAACCCATCACGATTACTTCGTCATATTCTTTTTCAACGATAGATTTTAGTTACCCACCTGAACAAATAAGATCATTCTGAACCAAAAAATTGGTTTTCCTTTACCTTTCTCCATCTAACTACCTCAATGTTGAAATTGGCCAAAGGAGCGCCATTTATAAGATAATAAAGGGGTTGATTTGTGGAAAGATTATTTATGATTTAAGTACGCATGAGTTAGGGGAGGAATCGAATGAGATCAGTTCGTCTTTCGGCAGACGATTCAACAGCGATAGCTCGGTCAATTGAAAACGCGAGTTGAACTAACTCATTTCAATTGTAATGTTGAGTGTGATGATCTTAGAGCAACGGAACCATTCCTCCACACATGTACCCTAGAAATTCACTGGTAACTAGTGCAATAGTAATCAAAGATTCAAATGGATTCAAATGGGTCGAAATTTTTTGTTTTGCGTATTTTCGATTTTTATTACATTTTGGTCCTACCGGAGAGTTTTGAGAATAGCACTTCAATGCCAGTAAACCGTCCGCTGGAGGGAAGATAAAGCAGAATTTTAAGAGCCCTATGCTGGGTTTTA
Source organism: Platycnemis pennipes (assembly GCA_933228895.1). Lineage (NCBI taxonomy): Eukaryota > Metazoa > Arthropoda > Insecta > Odonata > Platycnemididae > Platycnemis > Platycnemis pennipes. Next base: position 78,214,294 of record OW121846.1, on the reverse strand, counting down.
CTCCAGCAATACACCTGTCGAGCCGTTTTCGAAGTACTCACCCAGGATGATGCTAGCTCTTATTGATGTCGGTCACCCCAGTTAATATCATCAACATCATCCCAAAGCAGTATTTCTTTGGTAAAATCAGATTATACCTCACATCCTTTAACTCACGCCGGCCGAACTCTTGGTTGAAAAACTCAAATCCTTTGCAACCAAAAATGGCGATATAGTTACCACCTAATTCAACAGATAGTTAATAACAATAATGGGGGTGATTTCGAAAGTTATTACTTTAGGCAATATGATAATTTAGAGTTTTGCTCGTAAAGAAAGCTATTTTTCTGGAATTTTAAATTATTCGCAATCAAAACCATTCAGTTAAACGTAAATCTGACTCTTCTCCCCTCCACCTCACCTTCGCCAAGCCAACCGCGTATATCAAGAGGTGTCAGTGATCAACAGTTTCCCTGATGGGACGGTTTATTAGTGTCGATAGATCGGTCATTAAACTACGTGAAACTCGGTTCGTGTGAGTGTAGTCACTAAACACTGGTAGTGTGGAATGGTTGTGAGGCCTGTGGAACTGGAGTCATCAAAACGCAAGTATGTCTTTCTACGTTTAATTTACTCCAGATTCGTGAGTAGTGCTTTCTATTAGAATTGTGCATAATTTTGATGTGATCAAGCTCTGGTATCGTTTTAAAAAACTTAAGCCCAAATATATCCTTCTAGTTCCATGTCCCTTTATGTTTACCAGAGATTGTGATTATTCCGCCAGGATGAGGTAGTTGGAAATCTCGATGGGTTAAACAGTGTGCTAAAGGGAGCATTTGATCCCTGAATCCGGTCGATTCCACCAAATGTAGATGGATTCTCCCCTATTGATACCAGATCATATAAGAATCACATCCGTGAATGCACGAGAAAATTTTTCTTGTTACTGTCCTTAACTTATTTCCAATGCTCCTAATTCCGAGATAACAAGTAATGCGGGTCATCACTTACATTAATTACCCTTCTTTCAGAGAATAATTCACACTGCTCATTCTTTGAAGTAAAATTTTATCATAAGATCTTTTGAAAGCTTATAGATGGTAGTAAATTCTCTAGCCATCCGTAGCGTCTATAATTCATAATGACTATCTATCGGTAATAAATATACCCTTTCTTGACATTCTATCGTTTAATTTAGGAATTAAGGATGTGAGATAACTAGTATTAAGTAATTGTGGCTTGATGCTTGAGAGAGAAAGTGAATATCATTACAATCGCAATAACAGGTACCTCTGTATTCAAATTATGAATTGGAATAATATTTCTTCGGCTCTCCCATGTCCAGTGGGTTTACATTTTCTATATGCCTTCTGGTGCCATTTGCATGCCATCAATAGAATGGATTCACGATAACCAGGGCCGAAGCATCAGAACAGCGGCCGACTAACGGAATCACCAGGCCCGAATATTTGACCTTCTCATTGATTGTTTGATAACGAGTGTTCTTTTTTGAAATTTTTATCTGTCATGGTAAACCTTTCCTAAAACTGATTAAATCTCTGCTCTATTGCTAATTTCTCTAATCCGGTTTTTTACGGGATCATCTACAGAGATGCTTAACGACGGGCCATAAGAGGCTTAAGTAAGCGTTACTGTCGACGAAGTAACAATTTGAATGTCAAGTGTCATTATTTCGTGAATGAGCCTAAAATAAAAATGTAGACAATCGCACATATTCTAAAAACGATCCTGCAAGTAAAAAGCTGAGCTGGCTGTGGAGAATTCGTACATATGTAACTTTAATGTAGTCCAGCATCATTTGTACGTGGTTGAAGTCATTTGTCTCAAAGCAAGAACACAGGTGATTATGAAATGAAGTACCGATCAGAGGCCGATATGGTAGGAAGTTTCGCCAGGCATAAATTTTCTATTATATTACTGTTGAAGTTACGAATTTACGTAATACGATGTCTACAAATAATACGGAGGGTACAGAATAGTAGACTAAAAGTAAATTAAATGTGTGCAGGCTTATCGGTATTGCTACGCATAATTCATCCTTTGATATGCTGCGACTCAAGGTAATCTAGCCTGATATTTTCATGCGCTTGACTATGCGATCGTGAAGCAGAATAGAAAGGCGGAGTCATGCGAATGAATATAAAAATTTCACTGAGCGAAAGCAAACTGAACGCTCGTAAATGGTCATCAGTGAGATTACTAGTATTAAGTAATTATGGCTTGATACTTGCGACGGAAAGTGAATGTTATTATAATATCGCAATAACAGGTATCTCTGTTTTTAAATTAAGAAATTGGAATAATATTGGAAAACATAAGTACGCTAAGCGGGAAAAATGCGTTACCTCAGCAATGGCTTTTTTTTTCCATGGCTAGAGACTAATTTTTATAATCTTGACTACTAAATTTTGGTCATTTCCGATCCTTTCCCGCATGAAAGAAAGACTTTGAACTGACATACATTCAGTATCCTTAATACTCTGCTTATTATTGGACATTGTAACTTCATTCGCTCAGGAGAGGCCGTAACTTGCGTTTTCCTCTGTGTGTGAACTTTGCATCAGTAATATGCGCTAATATCCTCTTGCTCAGCACGAAATACGGTCTAACGGTCAACGAATTTTGGTGTAAATAACGAACTCGAACGTGTGCAGCGAAGATCGGCAAGATTTGTCAAGGGCCGGTATGATAACCTAATTAGCGTAACCAGTCTTTTAAATGAATTAAATTGGGAATCATTGTCAGATCGCAGGTTGAAATTCAGACTTAATCTCTTAAACAAATTCCAAGACCATATTTTCAGTGATGATGTTAAAAATATTTTGCTAACCCCAACTGACTATGGTAGACTGGACCATAATCACAAAATTAGAGAAATTGATTGCCGAACTGACAGATTTAAAATGTCCTTTTGTCCTCTTACTAATACGGATATGAATAACGGTAAATGTATCCAGTACGAGTGTAGCAATAGATAACATAGTTAGCTGCATGTTGGTATAAGGACTTAAAGCTAACCCAACTAACAGCATGTTTTTGCATGTATGCTTTGCTATTTTAATTTTAAATTACAAATTGTATGCAATTTGTTTCGTTCGTGTTTGGTGAGATTTCACCCCCTGCCACACACCTTTATGGTGGCTTGCAGGGTATTATGTAGATGTAATTTAATTAACATTTGATGCTAGGAGTGCGACAGTTGCAAAACCGATAAGGAGCGAAATGAGTAGCGTTGTAAACCATCAATTATTACCATACCTAGCGGATATTCATGACGCCTGCAAAACTAATGATAAGTTAAAAATTTAAATAATTATCTCAAAGTTCTAGTAGCTGCGTAAACGAGCAGAATTGAAATATAGTTCGCTCACAGGAACCATGTGTAGGTATCTAGTTGATTCAAGCGCTAGGCCTGAATGCTAAAGTTTCGTCGTTGGACTGCCGGTCGTGAAAATCTTTTCCACGCTGAAAAATAAAACCTTATTGAAATACGGAATTGACAAAATCGCAAGTACTACGTAAACAGGATGATTCCCGACTGAAATTTATACTTATATTTCATATTTCTTCGGACACTCACATTCTAATTCATCAGTTTGCCAAAGGGATTACATTTGCAGCTATTTTTTTGCTAATGAAACCAGTAATTATTCAATCACTACGCCAGGTTAAAATGATAGGTTTGCTATTCCATCGATCAAATTTACACCCGTTAAGACGAATGAATGTGCACTTTATGCTTTGAGCAAAATGAACAAAAAATACTAGATTGCGAGCTGAATGAGAAAAATATTTACTGTAATTAGAATGGTTTCCGATAAAACGCATGCTGCCAATTTCTTGTCTGTGAAAGAAATATTTTCTAATGAATTGGGTGCAAATATTGTCACTCCTATTGCAGAACGGTGCTTATACCCCATACCTCTTGCATGCTCTTACTACTTACCATAATCCCTAGTCCGCATACTCACCTCTTCCATCTGCTCTTCCGCTTGCACCATTTTCTCTCATACATGAATGGCGAATCCTAATCATTACACCCCTTCCGTAATTTGAACTGGTAAAGCTTTGAAGTAAATACCTCAAATTTTAAGTGTTGAGATTGGTAGGTTTTTATCAGAACCTGCATTGGTATTGTGTGTGGTCAGCAGAGCTTAGTGCTTGACACAAAAGTGTCACCGAGGGAACTTACGAGCATTAGAAATGATAATATACATGGCCATCGTTGAGGTTCCTACAATTAGCGGTGAGAGTAGGCTTTTATCGAATCGCCAGTTTATTGTCAGGCGATCGCCAAAATTAGGATGTATCACTTATTTCACATTCTAAACAAAACTAGATACGGGCGAAAGCGCTGCGACAGCAATTGAAAGATGATAAATACGGTACTTATCTTGGTTAGGGATGGGGACCTCGTCTGCTTCGGTAGCCATAACGGACGAAAATAGACGATCGAATCAACAAGTTCGCGTTTGTAAACAATGCCCTTCAGAAGCGAAAACCCAACCTCGTCCGTGCAGTGCAAACCCATAGCGAGAAATGAGCAATTTCAAACGAGGAGAGATAAAACAATTAAGGCGCGAAACTCAGTAGACACTCCGTATCGTTACCATCGGTCACTATTATGGCTGAAGTCCCCATCCCTGATGAAGATAAATACAGTATTTATCATCCTTTAATTGTTGTCGCAACGCTGTATTCCATACCTTGTTTTGTTCATAATGTGAAATAAGTGATACATCCTAGTTTTGGTGATCGTCCGACAAAAACTGGCAATTCGATAAAACCCTGCTGCGGCCCGATTAGTTTGGATTCCGAGTTTATGGTGAATTTGTGACGGGCTGCACGAAAACGAATGTCAAACGGTTGAGACTAGGGGCGGAAGGGGCCCAGTGGATGGTGAAAAATTTGCTATAAGTCTCAAACTATTCTATGAATAGAGTAGCGGTCTCTTAATCATAAATGCTTCAAGCGTTTCATTATTTGCCTACGGAAAACAATTTTTTTATTTTTTTTTTATTTTCCACTACCGCCGAAAACAGCACATGTATCCTTTACATCGGGGTATTTAACATGTAACAACGGACGAGCACACACAAACATGTCCTGAGTTGTGAAAAAACCCACTCAGGTGGGACCCGAACCCGCGACCCTCGGATTAGCAGGCGAGGACTTAACCACGCCGCCACCGGGGCCGACATATTTCCATCTCATTCAAGACTACGTAGGATATAACTATAGATTTAACATATAAGACTTCCTCAGCGTACCAACTTATGCTTGTCTGATTGAAATTACGCCGAAAAAATGAATCAATTTCCTATAAACGTACGCAATTATATCAATAAATAATTTGCGGAGGAAGACAAATGCACGTTTCCACACCGCCTTCGGATTGAGTTAATTCGTATTCCGATATGTTATCTTTTCAACAGATGTTACATTTCAGGGAATCTGAATTAATCCAGAAATTAACACGGGAGAAGCTTTTGTATTAGAATCTTGCTGACGGTTCACGTATAATACGAGGCACATTTGATAGCCAGTACTTGTGCCAACGCGAGGGTATGTGGCATGGGGTGATTTCGCCCTGCGCTCACCGAGGGTCAGAACGCCAAGAGCGGTGAAGAAAATCATAGCGGAAAGGGATATTCTTAGGATGAAAATGACCTATTAGGGGACAAATCGGGTCAGATCTAAGGTATTGCAATGGTGCGAGATGAATGCAGGAGCAAGTGGAAATATAATACAGAGGATATTTGTAACGTAATATTTATTCAAGCCCTGGTTCCATACCCACAAATGAGTAAATCCATCAACTTTTAAGTACAGAGAATAAAGTATAATTTCGTGTCTTTACAGTTCCGTTAAGAAACACTTGTGAAAAGACCGTCGGAGGGAAGTAAGATAGTAGTGGGAACAAGAATGTTGAAAGAAAGAAATGTAGAGAGGTTGCATGACTTTCCACAGCCACCTAATGAGGTATCATGCGAGCTTCGTTGGGTCCCATTTCCGGCATTCGTCGAAGGTGAAGACGAAGGCCGATGGCGGTCCATCACGTTACCCCAGCAAACGCATTCACATCTGCTGAGAGTAGCGTCATAATGTACCATGTTACAGTGCCCCGGTAAGGGGGAATCACTGCCTTCGGAAAAAAGGGAGCAGAAGAGATATGAGGAAGTACGGTTCATGATGAAAAAGAGGGGCAGAGAGAGATGAAAGAATGATAAGCATAACGGAATATCGAGCACTCAACCACAGTGCTCGATATTCCATTATGGATGAAACAAAACATCAGGCACTATTTCCGGTGCCTAATAAATTGTCACATCAATACGACGAAATATTAAGCACTCCTCGTGTTTGATACTCCGTCGTATTTTAAAATTACGCTACGATTGGAGTAGTAGTGTGTAAGAACCGATAATAATGCCATCACATAATTGCCTACCTAATTTTATCGGCTAAAGTCACTTTAATTCTCCCTCCAATTCTCTAAGTGAGGTGGTGTCCCTTAAGCCCCAACGAGGGCCCTGCCACGGAGAGGGGCCTTTTCTCGAGCTAAGACGGCCTTCACACTGTGCCTGTGCACGCAGCGTGACGGGTGGAGAGCTAGGGGCTCCCCTCCACCCGTCATTCAGCGCACGGAGAGGAGACGAATCCTTACCTTTCAACACTACTCGGTCCAACGGGGGCAGCCCTGCGTCGTTCTCCATCGACGATCCCACGGTGCACACGCATTTCACTCACACTAATATCACTTCACAAAACAGGCCATGCACGGACTGGCAACAATATGCCAACACATTCACTGCACTTAATAACGTTGAGCTTGCTCTCTTCACACGACGCATTCGCCGATTTCGTCTTCGCTGTCGTCGTTTCTTCCACGGGAACCCTACATTACCTCGGATATGTTGGGAAGTGTGACGTCCTTTGCATTTTATATGTATTGCTGTGGTAAATTGCGTTAACATAAGAAGCACGTGAAATACATTAACCCTGTTGATTCGGTGATTAAATAACCTGATATTATATTTCTCCTACAAAGTTCGTCTATTCTTTACCCCGGAAATGTGATATGTTGAAGACAGTAATTACGTTATTAATTACCCTTCTAGGTATTCAATGAATGTTAAATTATGTACGTATTACGGGTATGAACTGTTGCATGAATTGTATTTACAATTCATGTTTGGAGAGAATACAATGAAGTAAGATTGAATTCACCACAGAATGAACGTAACGTTCTATAATGTAATGAAGGAGGCAATGAATCACAGGTTATTATTCCGGTACTGAAAATGGAGAAGAAGACTCACGAGAACTGAATAGATGAGGGAATAGAGAAAATAAACGAAGTGTCCACTTCAGTGAAGTTCAGATATTTTAGAATACTGTCAGTGGAAGTGACTGCGCATTCCCGTGAACGGGGTCTGATGTTTAGAAGGAGAGCCCTTGATTGAATAAATGGTGGAAAGCCTATAAGATAACTGAAGGTAAATTGAGGATCTGGGTCTATAGAAGGATCTCATTGAAACAATTGTGGTTGAATATATACAATTGGAAGTCGGCAGAGACTACAAATATAGAGAAATAAATTACGATGTAAAATATACCCGTCTAATTGATGAAAAGTAAAATGTATGTCAAACTGGAGTAAGCGCACCAGTCATTCTCCCTGGAAAAGAAAAATGTTGCGGTTACCAACAGCATATTAAAGAGACAAATACACTCCGATTGGTTAGCGTTTGAGTTTCAATAATAAACGTATGAAACTACAAAAATTAAAGCAACACAGCAGTAGACCACAGACTGTGAACTGCATGCGAGTAATGTAAAAAATTAAAGCATAAAGAACGGCTGCTGCTCTGAATATACAATGCATTACGTACGTTAAGATAACTAAGCGAAAAGTAATTCGTTCCCTCATATTATATGAACTAATTAATTAAATGATAATATCACCTCTTCAATGATGGAAGAATACTGGCTCAGCAACCTCATGTCCACCAGTGATATTTCACGTCAGCCACGTCTCAAGTCACCGAACACTTCACTCCTCTCCTTTGCCAGCAACTGTGGTTTCCGCTAGCGGTCGTCGGGGTTTAAATAGTGGAAAATTTGGGAGGGGGCGGTTTCGACGGGGAGAGATGGAGGAGGGGAGGGATGGCGGGGTGGTAGTGCAGGGGGTGCATTCTTCGTAGAGGGGATTCGTTGGAAGGCAGCGATGAGGGGTGGCTGTCCAGGGGTAGGGCGATTAGCGGAAACAGGACGGAGAATACCGAGGGTTGAATCGGGGACTCCGCGATCAGGAAGATGGCCGGTGAGTTCGCCGAACACCATCTCGCCAATTCTTCACCGCACAAAGGACTGCTGTTACCACCGTTAACCGGAGTAGGATAGAGCAACGCCCAGGATTTTGACTGAAGACGCGGCCGCATTTCTGTAGGAGTAGCAAGTGCTCGCATTGGAATGAATGACATACAATTTGACGCGTGACAACGGGTACCACTCAATGCTCCGAGTCCGCTCGGCTCAAAGTAGACGATGTGTTTTTTGATGGGAGAATAAACGCTGAAACTCGTATTGGATCAAATTATCATTAATTTCTCTCGAGTTTCCTTACTCCTAATAGAGGCAGTGCTATCGATTCCTGCATTTAACTTTACGCAGCTGTATACGGAAAAGACAGGAAACTCTGGCTTTATCCGGTCATCGGACTGTTTGAAGCAATTGATATCGTAAAAGAATATTAGCTTAGATTTACTTGCATTCCCCTAATTTTTAATGTGTCATTATTTATCTAGGATCGCAAGAATTATTTCCCAAGTTATCTAAACGTACAATGGTCCCAAGTTAGTGATGCTGGTTTGATATTATTGATAAAATTAGGTGGGATTAGGCCATTCTGGCGTAACAATGCGGAATCAAGTTCGCCCTACGTAATGCCCTGAACACAGGATGTATTTGTTTTTCGGTCAAATTTACTAACGTTTCTTAGCCCTTCGGAGTGAGCGTTCGTCTTCACGTTCTAGGGCGATGGTATGGCACTCGTGGGACGATGAAAGGACTGCAAGCAATCTGAAGATTATCGAAAAGGAATCGAATCGAAATCTCCGGAGCTATGAGGGGATGAGGCGGGGTGTGGCGTGGTGGATGGCTGTTGGACTCTTCTTTTCCTCCCTCGTTGCGAAATATTGCAAAGCTGGGCCTCATGCGGGAAGGATTGGAAACCCTGATTCCAGGAATGGAATCCGTCCCTTTCGACGCAGCCTTCCATCTTCTGACCATCGCGAGCTACTGGCGAAAGATGTAGACACCTAATGCTCGAGTGACGAGGTATGAATCTTTAAGCCATGAAAGTAATGGTCTCATGGTGGCATTTGAGTAGTGGACACATAGGAAATACTTTACGTAACACTTTGCCATTTAATTAGCGAGAGAAAAATGTTACGCTACCTCGTTACTTATGTTCCGTTTCCGGAAGTCTGAGGGAAAAAAATGTCGGGGATAATTGACTCCCGCTCATGGACGGTAATTAAGTTTCTCGGGGAATAATTAATTTGGGTCATTTATGGCTGATTGCTTTCCGATCTCCATCCCTTCTTTTTGATGCGTCATATCAAGTCCTAAAATTTACTTCAGATGATATGAACATCAATGCACAAGAAAATTTTATATTTCTTAATTAAATAAGAACAGACCTAACATCCTAGCAAACATCCACGTATCACAGTTATCTAAATGTGACACGTGGATGAAAATTAAAGTGTTACGCAAGGTCGATCAATGTAGCTGATGAAAGGCATACCAATTAAGTCTGAATTCGGGCAAGGGCGTAGCCACGTTGATACACCGGTTTCCGTCAAATCACGTAAGTTAAGCAACGTTGCTGGTTTCCATCGGGTGAGGGACTGTATTAAACCAGGGAATGTATCGAAATGTGAATAACTTAACTCTTTCTTCTCACACTGTGAATGATCTAAATCGTAAGAGTCAATGTTTTGCGGTAAGTTATAAAACGATGCTCGCTGGCGGTGAACACCGTGTGGGAATGTGTATATGCCTTTTTCATAGAATGTATTCAAATGAACTTGTCTTTGATGTTGTACCAATCCGCGATGAGCTGGAGAGGAAAGGGCAGATAAGAGCTTATTGCGAAACCGTTGGGAAGAGGATTCACTTTCCGAGGTGTAATGGAGAAATGACGGGAATGATCCGGATGGCGAGAAATATCACGCAGGCTTACCGCACCTGCCTGGTGGCTTTTGCTCCACTTCTTCCTACGACCTCAAGGAACGAGTGACCATGAAAACCCAGGCTATGCCTGGTAAGGGGATTTCCTCAAATTGTTATAACATAACGACGTTATGCTCCCGGTATTAGGGAGTAAAGGGGGTTTTTAGTAAAAAGGGAAGCTTCACTTGTGCGTGAAGGACTTGATGAACCTGCGCGCCATATTCATTTACTTAACAAATTTGGAATGCATAAAATATCTTGGAATAAGACTGACACATGATCTTTCCTGGGGTAAACACATACGTGAAATAATGGTTCAAGTAAATAATAGACTGGGATTCATCAAAAGGGTATAGGGAAAATATCTACATCTACATCTACACGATACCCTGCAAGCCACCGCGAAGGTATGTGCCAGGGGGTGTAGATCAACAAGCATGCACTACTAACATGCAAACTAATATGACGATCATGTACGATAAATCAGCTACTATTCCCTTGTAAGACCTCATTTGGATTATGCTGCCAGTGTATGGGATCCCTACGAAATCGGTCTAAATAATGAACTTGAAAGTGTGCAGCGAATATAGGCAGGATTTGTAAAGGGGCGGTAATATAATTATACTAGCGACCATTATATTAAATGACTTTAATTGGGAATCATTGTCAGATCGTAGTTAAAAATGTAGACCTAATCTCTTAAATAATTTCCAAGACCATACTTTCAATGATGATTTAAATTAATACTTTAAATGGATTAATAATATTTTGCGAACATAAACTTACTATGGTAGACTAGATTATAATCACAACATTAGAAAAATTGACTGCCAAACTGACAGATTCAAAATGACCTTTTTTCCTCGAACAATTAGGGATATCTACATTTACATATATATCTACACGATGCCCTGCAAGCCACCGCGATAGTGTATAGGAGTGGGTGAAGATCATAAAGCATGCACTATTAACATGCAAACAAGCAACCCTAGGGCCTCATGCATCTAGATTGGTAATATCTATAGTATTTAAGAGACTAATACATGCATCATGCTTTACAGACTATTTTAAAATATTTCCCCTGCCCTTTTCTTTGCTGCCTATTCTGTTCTCTTATAGTCGGGGGAAAAAAGACATTTTGAATCTATTATTACGACAATCTATCTATCTTATTTATCTGGTCGAATCTAGCATAATACGCTGGTGTTTTTAATATGAGCCTAACATCTTCAGTAAGGCTATCCCCTATCTCTAATAGATAGAATCTGTACTTTATCCTACGCTCTGGTAATGATTCCCACCCTAATTCTTGTATTAATTCTGAAAAATTACTCAAGCTATCGTAACGAATCTTTAACGAATCTAACTACTTTACGCTGCACACTTTCTAGTTCTCTGATCAAACCTTATTCATTCGGATCCCATACACTGGCTGCATACTCAAGGTGGGGCTTAACTAGAGAAAAGTAACATCGCTCTATTGTCTTCTCATCACATTTCCCAAATACTCCTTTTATAAATCCTAAGTTTCTCTTCGCTTGGCCGCATATATCCCAGAAGTGTCTTTCCCACGATAAATCTTCAGTGATTATCAAACCTTATGGCTTCAACGCTTTGCTTTCGTTCTTCGCGTTACTAATTTTATAGCATCACTCTATCGAATTATTCCTCCTTAAAAAAATCATAGCTTCACACTTTTTAAGGTTAAGGTTTTTAAACTGCCATTGGTCGCACCACTCTGGAATTGAATCTAAATCCTTACAATGCGATTTCCTGTCTTCTTCTTTTGATTTACCTTTTTACCTACCGCATCCTCTGCAAAAAGTCTAAGCTTACTACTAATTGCGGTACCCAATTCGTTTATGCATAAAAGATAAAGAAGTGGACCTACTACGCTACCCTGGGGAAATCCCGATGTAACTTTGATTGTGCCCAACATGATACCATAAATTTCCCATGCACTATATTATCATCACTAATTCCCATGACTGTAACAATATTTTGAACTCTTTCGGGTATATTTGTTGCTAATAATTCTAGAATAATGTTTCCCGTGGTCGGTTCTGTTACTAGCTGCTGTAAAAAATGTGACGTAAAGGTATTCAACAGTGATTCGTAGAGTTCCTTATCCTTACCTCCTGTTATAAAACTACACGTATTCTGGTCTATCAAAGGGAGATTGAAGTGTCTGCTTATTATTATTCCCTTATCATTGCTCCGAGATAGTAATGTACCTATCTCTGACTCTAGTTCCATTATGGAATTGGCTTCTGCATCTGGTGGTCTATAATATGCACTTATATCTACAATATGCGGTACCCAATTCGTTTATGCATAAAAGATATAGAAGTGGACCTACTACGCTACCCTGGGGAAATCCCGATGTAACTTTGATTGTGCCCAACATGATACCATAAATTTCGCATGCACTATATTATCATCACTAATTAATTCCCATGACTGTAACAATATTTTGAACTCTTTCGGGTATATTTGTTGCTAATTAGTCTAGAATAATGTTTCCCCTGGTCGGTTCTGTTACTAGCTGTTGTAAAAAATGTGACGTAAAGGTATTCAACAGTGATTCGCAGAGTTCCTTATCCTTACCTCCTGTTATAAAACTACACTTCAGGAATACCTCATAATAAGATATGTCCTTCGAAAGCCTACTTTCTGTGCCTAACATAATGCTGCATCAGTACCTACTTTTTATGAGGTGCTGAAATTCTGCTACATTATTTCTTCAACTCCAACAAGTCAACTACCACTGAAAAGCTTCCTCACAATCTCTTTCTCTCCTGGTGCTTTATCCCACTAAAATTTTCCTCGAATTTTTTTTAACGGACCCACTATTTGATCTATCTATTGCTTTTGATGATTTAGCATGCTCGTCCTTTTTATGTGTTTTTCTCTGCCCTTCTACAACTACTCTGCATATTCTGCCAATTTCTTCCAAGATTGCTCCTCCGGGGATTGATCTGCCTTATAAACTACAACCTGAGCTAAACCCTACATGTGGATATAAATAACGGTAAATATATCGAATACGAGTGTAGCAATGGATAGCATTGGAAGCTGCACGTCGGTATGGGGACTTAAAGCTAACCAAACCAAGAGCATGTTTTTCACGTTCACTTTGCTATGTTTATCTATTTTAAACAGTGAATTACCGAACAGTCTGTAAATACTAATACTTTTTTATGCATGATATGTAGTGAATATTTGATGAGTATTCACTCTCTGCCACACGCTCTTAAGGTTGTTTGCAGGGTATTATGTAGAGGTAGATTCATGTGATCGTTCAATTTGAAATAATCTTGCTCCTACGTTGCCAAACGTGAAATGTGCAGTAGAGAAAGCACTCCACAGTGTAGGGACGGGCTACCGGATGAATCAATAAATAATGCTTAAAAATGGAATTGATCAAAATCACGACCATCAGTTCAAGAAACTCATAGTAGGTGTAAGACTTATTTATTCTTTTGTTTAAGGTAGTTTTAGATTGATATAAAAGAATAGCGAAAATCTCTTAGGAAGGATACATGTACACATTATATAATTTCTTCGTTTTGAATTGCATTCCGGCAGTAGGATTTTTACTCATCTAACATCATTATAAGCCCTTAGTTGATTGGTGAACTACTGGATAACCATGTGCAAATGTTTTTTGGCAATCGAATATGGAGGGTTTCTCTCCTTCCGTCGTAACGGAGTTCCCTTCCCAATTTAATTACTCGACTATAATCAACGTTCACAAGCTCTACTGAGAGAAATGTTGCCTGGTAATAGGAAAATTAGTATAATGGTTTACCACCATGAAACCACTTTGGAAAAGAAATAGTTGTCAAATAATATCCATCGCATGGTTCATGGGTTGGAGGGAGGGATGGAGTGTAGACATCGTGCTACTTCGATGTAGATAATTAAAATTCATGTTAATGCATATTTTTCACCCCTAAGTATACCTCAAGATACCCCAGATAGCCAGAAATTAGAAATCATAGCGAGGGCCCGCCGGTCGTCCCTGCTAGGTTGGTAACGCACTGACTTGAAATTTTAAGGGTAGACGGTGCGAATCAACCCTAGATCAAGAATGTTGACGTCGAAAAATGTTTCTAAAAGGGAAAATACTTGCTTACATATTTCCTGCCCAATGGTCCCGTTGATTCTGTTGAAGTGTAAATAAAGAGACCTTTGTTAATGAGATTCTAATATAATGACGTTCGAGTAACTTGTTAAACTTCATCTGTATGATTCTATATTTGAAATAATTCCGACATCTATGGTCAAACAGATGGAAGGTGTGATTCATGAGGGCCATATCCTTAAGTAAAACCGTAGTGTATTAATTTGTACAGGAAGTGCAGTGGTCATGAATTCCTTACGTTAATACCTGGCAGTCCATAGTTCTAGGGCGAAAGGAGGTCAATGTGGTAATGGTCTGGGTTTTATAATTTCTTTTCATTGACTTGAATTCAAGGGGTGCTTGCTGAAGGAAGTAATTTTTCCGTTCCTAATATAGAATTGTACTCCAAATATTTACGTTGGAATACTTTTCCGTTATTTCGTTGGTAAGGATATTCCTAGGATTCAAATCTTACCTGAGTATGATATTGTTGTCAGTGGCGAGCAAAATAAAGAACTGTGTTGAAACGAATAATTGTGCTAGAAAAAGTGATAAATAGGTTTACTGCAGTTGACAGGAAATTTCGTGTTCCGACTGTTCTCAGCGACAAGATTTTTGCGCGAGTATAAAAATGAAATAAAACTAGGAATAGGTAAATGAAGAATATTTTATGGCATATAAATTAACAACCTGGAGATTATAACTTACCTGATTTGTAGTCGTAGACAAATTCTTCGATCACTTTGAAGAATGAGGTAGAAAAAGGATCGTTTGAAACAAAACCTTTGCCTTTTGACATGCCTACTTGACAGCGAAAGGGGAAAAAAGAAATACAGACGAAAAAAAACAGCGAAAAATCCGATCCACCCCCGCCCAGCTGCTCGCGAGGGAGAAGGCCTGAGAATCTTTCGTCTCACCCCTCTCAAAGTAGGAGAAGGGTGCTAAAAGCTCTAATCTCGGTCGCGTATTGGGTGGACGAGAACCGTACTTTTGCCGAATGTTGACCTCCCAGACTTCTTACATGAATCGTTTTATGCTACTTCTTGCTCTTGGTACGCGCAGGATTTTCTTCACTCCATGCTTTAGTATTTCCCACATGGTCCCTCCTCTCAGGTCTAGGGTGTGCCATTGTGTCAGCCGACCGCCCTGGAGGGGACGGTGTGCACAAACAGGCTTTGACATCAATAGGGCCGCCGCAATCACGGGCATTGTCAATAAACTGAGGGAGGCGAGAGTCACTCGGATTCTCAGACCACTTTCAAAACTTCTGACTGAGGGTTTTTTGCGGAGGACAGTTTGATATTTCCATCTCTCGGTTTTTTCCTGGCCCATTATATTTCTCCTGGTGGTAAAACTCGTTGCTTTGATGCACTGAAACTCTGAAAAAAGGACTTGACGAAAATTCAATTGACAAAAGATGGGCACAAATGAATGGCGCACTCGAGGTGAGGACGTGTGCCATTCCGGGGTTCAAATTGTTCTCTCATATTTCCAATTTACGTAACCTGCGTATTGATTGCAAAGTGTACCAAAGTGCCAAATGACCTAAAAACACGTAATAAAACTTCCTTTTTATGATAATTGTTAATGAAGTGAATAAATTGAGTCACGTTTGTGCAGTTCAGAGCGTGATATTTCCAAAAAATTGATTGATCGCAAAAAAATGATTTCTTTTTTTTTGCGAGCGCTCTCAGCATCGACTTTAT
This sequence comes from Platycnemis pennipes, assembly GCA_933228895.1. Lineage (NCBI taxonomy): Eukaryota > Metazoa > Arthropoda > Insecta > Odonata > Platycnemididae > Platycnemis > Platycnemis pennipes. The sequence goes on along the minus strand of OW121846.1, from coordinate 78,198,220 downwards.
ACTTCTAAAAAATCATTTGATGAGTGAGACATTTAAATTAGATTTCAAATTGCCGGGAAAATATGGTAAAAACATCTTCCAGCGTAAACCACGTATAACGGAAGCTTTACGCTGCGCACGGCCGAGAATGTTGCAAATTTGGAAACAGTATAAATTAGATTTCGCGAAGCGGTAAGCCGGATTCGGGTAAGTATCGCTATAGTAACGTACACATCTTGCTACAAACTCCAACCTAAACGAAATTGTTCACATTTCTCCTTGGTAAATAATTTTATTTATTATTCCTTCTACTGCAATGTGTCTATTACATCCGGACCAGCATGTCCACCACTCGCTTCTGGAAACAGATAAGGCCACAGGGAAATAAATGTTGTCAAATACTCTGGTTATCCCCGCGCCGCCCGGAGGTGGTATTTCGACCGAAAAGTGAATGATCGAAAAAATTTTCTTATTTATTCTACGTGTATGTCCCCGAAACAACAAATGATGTAAAGGGTAATTTTATAAAGAGCAGTAAATGATATACATAATGGAAATCCATCGTAATTAATTTAACGTTGATTTTAGGGATATAACTCAAATTAGAATTCTTTCATGTTATTACAGGTATGAGTAAGGGTATATAATACATTTAATGTAAAATTACTTTTTTCTTCCGCATTACATAAATCACAATTATTTTTTCCCACAGATAGGCATCCCTTTATGGATAGCGAGGCTGTATAAATAAGAAAACACGTTAGCACTTTATGTTAATGACCACTTCTTCACCAAAAAAATTCCCACTCGTTCATTGTCCATTCGTGCGTGAATAAAATAATCTGATGTCTCCATGATGGTCTAGATAATAATTTTATGAGTGAGATATTTATATTAGATTTAAATTGATGGGGACTTGGTAAGAACATCCTCCAGCAAAAACTTCGTAAAACGGAAGCTTTATACCGCGCATAGTAGAGCTTGTTGCTATTATGGTAACAGCATTTCGCGTAGCGGAAACCCGCGTTCAGGGAAGTTTCGCTGTAAGAAGATACACGTCCTAAAGGTCATTTTACACGGTCATCGATACTGTGGTGGCTACTTCGAGAATTATAACATGTTCCAATTTAATACATGCGTTCACGCAAGTTTGGAGTTTACTTCTCTTACTACACGGTGAAGATGTAGTGGCAACGAACTGCCATTGGAATTTTAGCAATAAAATAAGTTGATGACATTTGAGTTACGTGTTTTTGTATGAACTCAAATCCTTACGGTGTGAATATAGTGCAATAATGATGAGCAGGGCGATTAATCACGGGGAAGCTTAAATTTTGTTCATGAAGGGAGAGGTACCAGTTGTGATACCTTGGCCCACGGCCTTTCATTTTTGCGCACATTTTGGGGCAAGTGTGAACTTGATGTAGATGTAGGTGTATAAGGGCCAATTTGTTTCTCTAGTACCCATATTTTTTCTAAATCCGAATTGATCTTCATTCAGGAAATCTTCCACTTTTCTTTATATTCTTCTGTAGATGATCCTGGTCAATATCTTCGATGCATGTGTGCTCAGGAGTATAGTCCCGAAATTATCACATTTCAGCGCCCTCTTATTCTTGGGAATAGTAATGATGATGTTCTTCTCGGAGTCCCTTGTTATTTCTCCTGTTATGTCGTAGATGGTTTTGTAAAGACGAGTTGATGTTATCTTTCCTGTATTTTTTATTAGTTCTGTAGGAAATTCACCAATACTGGAATCCTTATTCGCCAGAAGATCGTTTTCTGCAGCGTCGAATTCCGATCTTAATATTGATGCTCCCACATTATTCTTTTCGACTTCGCTTTCCTCTGAGATAAATTTTTTGCTGAGATAATTCCAGCTGTATTACTCTTCCAGGTAATTTTGCCCTCCCTTCTCTTTGTCTTCATTTTCAATCAAAAATTCTCCATTTATGTCCCTTATGGCATTGCATCTTGCTCTCCGTTCTTTGAAGTGGGGCCCCACTATCCTATAGGCCGTTTCCACTTTTCCAATTGCATCTTTGCATAGATTCGTAATCCACATCTCTCTAGCTTTCCTGGATTTGCGTCTTATGTCATTCCTTATTCTGTTGTAGCAGAGCTGAAATTTTTAAGTTTTCTCATTGTTGTACTTTTTTCTTTCCTCAAAAAGACTATGACCCAACAAACAGTATGTTTTTGCTGGTTTGCTTTGCTATCTTTATCTTTTTTAAGTAGTGGAGTTTAGAACAGTATAAAGATACTAATCATTTTTCATGCATCATATGGAGGGCATGTTTGGTGTAAATTCACCCGCTGCCACACACCTTTATGCTAATTTGCAGATTTTTGTAGAGGTAGATACGGGAGTATGGTCTCCACTTTTACATTTCGACTATGGATTAAAAACATATTTTAAAGTGGTGGTAATTAAACGCATCGTTTACGTCTAATTAATTACTACTTAACAAGTCTTGATGTTATGTGATATATCGACTGTATCACCGTCCCTGAATTTCGAAACAGCATAGCCGCGTATTGTCACTGAAATAATACACCGGCGATTGTACCGTGCAAATCTTTCAAGAAACCGTCCGTGCAATATTCTACGTCACGGACTTTCGCAAACGACTGCTCAATCGGAAGCAACATCCACTTGCATTGTTTCACTCACCGTGTAATATGGCCTTGATACCATACAACGAACTACACTCTAATCGAAATTGTAAACATTTCTCCTTGGAAAATAATTGTTGTATTGTAATCCTTCTAATGCAATCTGTCTATTACATCCGGACCTGCTTGTTCGCCACTCGCTTCTGGAAACAGATGAGGCCACGGGGATAATTGTCCCCAAATTCCCTTGTTGTCTCCGCGCCGCCCGGAGGACATTTTATGAACGAAAAGTGATGCATTTTGGAGCATTGTCACTGCATAAAGCTCTCCGGAACCGAATATTTTGGGCGAGGCGAATGGTAGGTGAGTGTAGGGGCAGGGAATGCTTTCTTAGACAAGGGGATCCGTATGAAGGCAGGGATGAGGGGCGGCTATCAAGGGGAGGGATATGAAGGGATACTGCATAGCGAGAGGGCGATGAGGAGATAATGGGCAGAGGGTATAGTGAGTCGAATTAAGGACTGCCGGAGTTGCAAGACGGCCGGTGGGCTCGCCGCACACCACGTTTCCAATTCTTCACCGCCCACAAAACAGCTATTAGCGCTTACCGCCGTTAACTGGAGCAGCATTGAGTAACACCTTGGAATTTGACTGAATCTACGACCGCATTTTTGTCGGAGTAGTACCAAGTACATGCATTGGAATGAATTACATACAAGTTTAAGTTTGTCGACGAGTTCAATCCGATGTCTAGAGTCCGCTCGACTCAAAATAGACGATTTTGCATTTGAGGGTAAAATATACGTGTAAATTTGAGCTGTGATCAATTTATTACTATTTTCTCTCAGGTTTCCTCAGGCTTAAGAGAGGCAGTGCTATAGTATGCTGCACTAAATCTTACACAGCTGTCTAAAAAAAAGGAAGGAAACTCGTCGGACAGTTTGAAGCAATTGATATCGATTTACTTCTATTCCCTTACTTAAATACGTGATTGTTTATCTAGGATCGTAAGAATTATTTCTCAAGATATCGAAACGCACAAATGATCCCATGTTAGTGATGCTGGCTTGATATTTAAAAAAATTAGGTGGGTAATCTTGCGTAAAAATTCGGAATCTAGTTCGCCCTACGTAACAGTCTGAGCAAGTGATGCATCGATCATTGTTTTCAATCAGATTTACTAAAATTTCTTAGCCCTTCGGAGTGAGCGTGCGTCTTAATCTATCTGTGGCAATGGTATGGCAGTCGTGGGGCGTTGAAAGGACTGCAAATAATCTGAAGGTTATCTAAAAGGGAAGGTACATGAGAATGTGATATTAAAGGGACGACGAAATTTCTGAGATCCAGTTTAGAAATTTACGACAAAAGGATTTGGATCCAGTTTGGCTGTTCGTGTTGTTCGTGGCTGTTTTATGCTGTTCGTGCACGAGAGGATTATATTTGTATGTTGTAATGTAGGAGTGAAAAAACTTGGCTTAAAATAATTATTTGCTCTGTATACAACATGAATTTAAATAACCCACCGTTGTCAAAAAATGTCTTGTGCTCGTCACGTTCCTTCTCTTCTACCTTCGGAAATGTCAGAAGGGCAAAATGGACTGCTACTAAAAGTAATAAACACCATGAATGGAAAGGATCTTCCACATCTCTGTCTCTAATCACATGTATTCGATGGTGGCGATCTACGCAATTTATAGATTGTTATTTTTTTTCCCGGACAACATCGGCCCCAAGATTGAATGTTTCCTGAGCATAACACGCTGTAAACAATACATTGTGTTTGTAAGAAACAAGAAAATCCGTTTTGCGTATTTGACAGCGATGTTAAATGCTTAGAGAGATGGCAGCTCCTATATGCTAATGGTGTATATCTTTGTACACATTGTTCTAAGCTATGTAAAACTGAATCACTTATTGTAGGGCACCTTATATAAGTGAGTACGTCATGAAAGGGAGATTAACTATTGCATAGCTCGCATTATCCGAATATTATGCACTTTAGCACTATAAGAATACCTTATGGGAAATAGTATTTCGGAGAAGGGCTATGAATGCAAATTAAATCCTTAGGCTAGATCGGTCATTGCAACTGATAAAGGACCGACTTTAGTCGGTCGGAATTAAAGACCGAATTTTCGATACACGCCAACAAATAAATTGAACATGTTTAAAATACACATAGCATTCTAGAATCAGTTACTAGCTACTCTAATGTCTTGAGCTAAACTCATCCCCCTCCCCACTCCTCTCAATCACTTTCCTACTCTCGAGTGTTTTAGACAAGTGACAGTCCCCTATCTTCTACTCACTGGTATTCCCTGGCCAACGGAGTTTCCATTGTTCTACCTTAAGTTCCCCCTCAAAGCCTATGTGGACCCCCACCCCGACTATTTTTATCTTTTTTAAATAGTGGAGTTTAGAACAGTAAAAAGAAACTAATCATTTTTCATGCATCATATGGTGGGCATGTTTGGTGTGAATTCACCCCCTGCCACACACCTTTATGCTGGTTTGCAGATTTTTGTAGAGGTAGATACGGGAGTAGGGTCTCCACTTTTACATTTCGACTATGGATTAAAAACATATTTTAAAGTGGTGGTAATTAATCGCATCGTTTACGTCTAATTAATTACTACTTAACAAATCTTGATGTTGTGTGATATATTGACTGTATTACCGTCCCTGAATTTCGAAACAGCATAGCCGCGTATTGTCACTGAAATTACACACCGGCGATTGTACCGTGTAAATCTGTCAAGCAACCGTCCGTGCAATATTCTACGTCACGGACTTTCGCAGACGACTGCTCAATCGGAAGCAACATCAACTTGCATTGATTCACTCATCGTGTAATATGGCCTTGATACCATACAACGAACTAAAAACTAATCGAAATTGTAAACATTTCTCCTTGGAAAATAAATGTTGTTTTGTAATCCTTCTAATGCAATGTGTCTAATACATCCAAACCTGCATGTTCGCCACTCGCTTCTGGAAACAGATGAGGCCACGGGGATAATTGTCCCCAAATTCCCTTGTTGTCTCCGCGCCGCCCGGAGGACATTTTACGAACGAAAAGTGATGCATTTTGGAGCATTGTCACTGCATAAAGCTCTCCGGAACCGAATATTTTGGGCGAAGGGAATGGTAGGTAAGTGGAGTGGCAGGGAATGCTTTCTTAGACAAGGGGATCCGTATGAAGGCAGGGATGAGGGGCGGCTATCAAGGGGAGGGATATGAAGGGATACTTCATAGCGGGAGGGCGATGAGGGGATAATGGGCAGAGGGTATAGAGAGTCGAATCAAGGACTGCCGGAGTTGCAAGACGGCCAGTGGGCTCGCCGCACACCACGTTTCCAATTCTTCAACGCCCACAAAACAGCTGTTAGCGCTTACCGCCGTTAACTGGAGCTGCATTGAGCATCACCTTGGATTTTGACTGAAGCGACGACCGCATTTTTGTCGGAGGAGTACCAAGTACTCGCATGGGAATGAATGACATACAAGTTTAAGTGTGTCGACGAGTTCAATGCGATGTCTCGAGTCCGCTCGACTCAAAATAGACGATTTTGAATTTGAGGGTAAAATATACGTGTAAATTCGAGCTGTGATCAATTTATTACTATTTTCTCTCAGGTTTCCTCAGGCTTAAGAGAGGCAGTGCTATAGTATGCTGCACTAAATCTTACACAGCTGTCTAAGGAAACGGAAGGAAACTCGTCGGACAGTTTGAAGCAATTGATATCGATTTACTTCTGTTCCCTTATTAAATACGTGATTGTTTACCTAGGATCGTAAGAATTATTTCTCAAGATATCGAAACGCACAAGTGATCCCATGTTTGTGATGCTGGTTTGATACTAAAGACAATTCGGTGGGTATTCTTGCGTAAAAATTCGGAATCTAGTTCGCCCTACGTAAAAGTCTGAGCAAGTGATGCATCGATCATTGTCTTCGATCAGATTTACTAAAATTTCTTAGCCCTTCGGAGTGAGCGTGCGTGTTTACCATTCTGTGGCGATGGTATCGCAGTCGTGGGGCGTTGAAAGGACTGCAAGAAATCTGAAGGTTATCTAAAAGGGAATGGACATGAGAATGTGATATGAAAGGGACGACGTAATTTCTGAGATCCAGTTTAGAAATTTACAACAAAAGGATTTGGATCCAGTTTAACTGTTCATGTTGTTCGTGGCTGTTTTGTGCTGTTCGTGCACGAGAGGAACATATTTGTATTTTGTAATGTAGGAGTGAAAAACTTGGCTTAAAATAATTATTTGCTCTGTATACAACATGAATTTAAATAACCCACCGTTGTCAAAAAATGTCTTGTGCTCGTCACGTTCCTTCTCTTCTACCTTCGGAATTGTCAGAAGGGCAAAATGGACTGCTACTAAAAGTAATATAAACCATGAATGGAATTGATCTTCCAAGGGGATTGAGTCGAAGACACACATTCCCGTACTCTAGCTGCGTTGACAAAAGTCACTTCACTCTTGCTCCGTTGTAGACACGGCTCCCGAGTTGCAGGTCGTTCTCTAGCATCTAATAGGGTGCACCTTCCAGGCAACGTAGCTCGTCTCGGCATGACCTCGGCGGAAAGTGAAATTATCTCCATAGGTGGGAGGGGTTGAGGCACTTGGTGGCGTGGTGGAAGGCCGTTGGACTCGCGGTTGTTGATGTTGGTTGCTGGTGGATGGCCGTTTTTCTTTCCACGTTACGGGAAAGTTTTGAAACCCAGATTGCCGGAACGGGATCCTTCCCGTTCGACGCAGCTTTACATCCTCTGACCATCGTCAGCCACTGGCGAGAAATGTAGAGCCTATATCTTGAGTAACGAGGAATGATTCTTTAAGGCATGAAAGTAATGGTCACATTGTGGAATTTGAGTAGTAGACACATAACGATAACTTTTCATCACACCTCGGTCTCTTGCCATTGAACTAGCGAGCGGAAGTTTTGTGCTACGTCGTTATTTATTTTCCGTTTCCTAAAGTATGAGGGAGAAAAACTGTCAGGGATGGAGGTTTCACTCCCGCTCATGGACGGTGCTTACGTTTATCGGAGAAATAATTCAGTTAAATCATTTAGGGCTGATTATTTCCGATTGCCATCCCTTCTTTTTGATACGTGAGATAATGTTTTTAAATTTAATTGAGATGATGTGGAATGTAAGATACAATGAAAATGTTAAATTTTTTGTTAAATGAGTGCAGATCTTACATCCTATGAAATATCACGGATCACATTTCACTATATGGTGTCTATAGTAAGTCTCACTTAATGATACTCGCCAAGGTGAGAATTCTACAAGCTGGCCTAACTTGGTTAATGACTAACGCGTAGAGCTTAGTATTAATTACTTTTCACTTCAAAGTGATGTTCGATAGATTCTGTGGTTATGCTACGACATTAAACATCCACTGAAGTGGGCGGGTATGCTAAACAAAAAGGGCGTAAGGGGATACAACTTCCTCGTGATTCGACGCACTCCCTCGGCTGCCTTCCATCAATTTTATTCCGGAGAAGCAACCTAGCAAACATCATTCCTCTCGATTTCTACGTGGACTGTCTCTAATCACATGCATACGATGGTGGCGTTCTCCGCATTATAAAGAGGGTTATTTTTTTTCCCGGACAACATCGGTCCCAAGACAGAACGATTCGTGAGCATAACACGCTGCATACAATACATTGTGTTGGTAAGAAACAAGAAAATCCGTTTTGTGTACTAGACAGCGATGTTAAATGCTTAGAGAGATGGCAGCTCCTATATACTAATGGCGTATATCTTTCTACACATTGTTCTAAACTGTGGAAAACTGAATCACTTGTTGTAGGGCACCTTATATAAGTGAGCTCGTCATGAAAGGGAGATTAACTATTGCATAGCTCGCATTTTCCGAATATTATGCACTTTAGCACTATGAGAATACCTTATGGGAAATAGTATTGCGGAGAAGGGCTATGAATGCAAATTAAATCCTTAGACTAGATCGGTCATTGCAACTGATAAAGGACCGACATAAGTCGGTCGCAATTAGAGTCCGAATTTTCAATACACGCCACCAATTAATTGAGCACATTTAAAATACACATCTACATCTATCTACATCTACATAATATCCTGCAAGCCACCACATGGGTGTGTGGCAGGAGTAGATTGCTCACCAAACATGCACTACATATCATGCATAAAAAAGGAATAGTATTAATATAATAGTCAGAACTACACTATTTAAAAAAGATAGAAATTGCAAAGATAACATGCAAAAACTTTCTGTTACTAGAGTTAGCTTTAAGTAGTCATACCAACATGCAGCTACCAATGCTATTTATTAATACTCTCCGATAGGACATATTTACCGTTATTCGTATCTCTAATTGTGCGAGGGAAAAAGGAAATTTTGAATCAGTCAGTTCGACAATCAATTTCTCTATTTTTATGATTATGGTCCAGTCTGCCATAGTAAGTTGGGGTTCGTAAAATATTTTTAACATCATCACTGAAAATATTGCCTTGGAATTTGTTTAAGAGATTAAGTCTAAATTTCAACCTGCGATCTGACAATGGTTCCCATTTCAATTCATTAAATAGATTGGTTACGCTAATGTAATTATCGTACCGTCCCTTTACAAATCTTTCCGATCTTCGCTGCACACGTTCAAGTTCATTACTTAGACCGAATTCGTAGGGATCCCATACACTGGCAGCATCTTCCATATGAGGTCTAACAAGGGAAAAAGAGCTGATTTCTCGTACATGATCATCACATTTACCCAATACTCTTTTAATGAAACCCAGTTTACGATTAGCTTGACCAATTATTTCACGCATATGTTTACCCCAGGAAAGATCATGTGTCAGTCTTATTCCAAGATATTTAAAGGATTCCACGTTTGTTATTTCATTATTACTTATTTTGTATGTGCTAGCAGGAGAACTATTCTTTTTCCAAAAATTCATTGCTACACATTTTTAAATTTAATTCTGACTGCCATGTATCACACCAATTTTCGATTGCTTGTTGGTCATCATTTAAATATTGCTTATCGATTGGGCTTAGAATTTACCTGTACACAACTGCGTCATCGGCAAATAGACGAAGCTTACTTTTTACCACCTTACTGATATCATTAATGTACAGAAGGAACAGGAGTGGACCTATCAAACTACATTGTGAGACACCCGAAGTGACTTTAATTGCCGGTGAGGAAACACCGTCCAAAACAACCCTTTGAACCCGATCATGTATAAAATCACTTATCCAAGGTATAATTTTAATGTCTAAGCCTATAAGATTTTAATTTCAAAATTAGTTTGCTATGAGACACCTTGTCAAAAGCTTTTTTGAAATCTAGAAAAACAGCATCCACTGGAATATTATTTTCGCCGGAAACTAAAATATCGTGGGAAAAGAGAGCAAGTTGAGTTTCACATGATCTGCTCTTCCGGAAGCCATGCTGAAAGTTGGACAACACATTCTGGCTATCTAGGTGCCCCATGACTGAATTGACAATTATATGTTCTAAGACCTTGCATGAAATGGATGTGAGAGATATTGGTCTGTAGTTAGATGGCTGCTCCCTATCACCACTTTTAAAAATGGGTGTAAGATCGCTACTTTCCAGTACAACGGTACGACGTGTTCAGTGAGGGATTTATTAAATACAATTTGAAGGTAGGGAGAAATTTCGGAAGCTAACTCAGTATACACGCGGGAGGGAATTTGATCAGGGCCAGGAGATTTGTTGGGACTTATATCTTTGAGTAACTTTTCAATACCATTACAGGAAATTTCTATTGGTTGCATCAGTCGCTGAAAAAGGTCAGGTAACACGAGAGTTGGATCGCCGGAAGGTGGGTTAAAACGGTTTGGAAGAAGGAATTTAGCAATTTAACTTTGTCAAGAGTGTTTGTGGCCATTTCCCCCTTATCATTTTTTAGTGAATGTACGGTAGACTTATGGCCTTGCACCTCCCTGACGTAGGACCAGAAGATTTTTGGATTTTCTTTCAATTGTTCCCCAAGCGTTTTTCTTTTGAATTCGGCGAATGCATTACTAAGGGCTGTCTTTGCAGCAGATTTCGAAATTTTATAATTTTCAATTATTACGTTACGCTCATCAGTGGGCATATATTTACTATTTCTTTTCATTTTAGCATGACATATTCGCTGCCGTCTCAGGGATCTTCTCACTTCGGCATTGTTACACCTAGGTTAAGTGCTTTCTTTTTTAAATTTACATGGGATATATCTATTGATCCCAGAGTGCATGATGTTTATGAATGACTTCCAGGATCCCTCCGTACATAAGTTGATGGAAGACTTTTTAAAATCCGATAAGGAATCTCTTAAATAAATTTTAAAGCTAGGAAAGTCAGCTCTTTTAAAAATATAAATCTTTCTCTTTTGTTTAATATTTTTGTTTAAAGTTAGTGAGAAGTTTGCAGTTATAACTCTGTGGTCACTGATTCCATCAACCGTGTCAATCATTGTCACTTGTGGGATGTTGGTTGCCAGTAAATCAAGAATATTACTCCCTCTATTAGGTGCTGTAGCTAATTGTTGCAGGGAGTTGTTGGAGAACTAATCTAATAGAGTCTCACAGATGTCCTTGTCCCTTCCTCCGGCTATGAAGCAGTGAGTTCTCCAGTCTATTGCTGGTGCATTGAAATCGCCACCTATTATTATATTACGCTCACTGTTACGGGACGTTATAGAATTTATCTACTTTCTGCTCTTTTACACATAGAATTATAGATTCAGTTACTAACTACTCTAATGTGTTGAGCTAAATTGAATATTTCCTATATGTCGCTGGTAATCCTATCACGAAAACAAATTTTGCCAGAGGGAAGTTTTGAACCCACAATGATAGCGTTTCAAGGCAATACGAGTTTTATCTGCTTCACTGCAAAATAAATTTTTAGTAGTAATTTTTGGGAAGTGACCGACATTAATGACCATTCATTTACTTCAGTGAAGATGGTAATTAGTATTGATTTCTCAATACCAATTACCATCAACTAGCAGGGAAAGGGTGGGGACAGGTACGTAGCCAGAAATTTTCTTCGGTGGGGGCTAAAGCCGTGTCCGAAACGGAAGGGCCGAGGGCCTAGGGGTCTCAAGGGCCCTTGTGCGCACTTGGGGAGAGACTCCCAGAGACATCTACGGCGAAAAAAAGTACCGGGAACAAATGAGCTATGATTTTCAGTTGCAGTGGTGGGAAGGCGGTTTTTTTTGCTTTCGATCACGGTCAGACTATCGTGATTTCTATGTTATATATGTTCGCTTTCCCTTCAGAAATTCAAATTTTTCAAGTTTTCAATATTGTAAGGTATTAATGTTTACTGCTAGTGGACTGTAGGTGATATTTTTTCGTAACTAGATCAGTGAATACTTGAATTACATTAAGTAAAATGAATTCATTTCATGTAAAATATTTTCTCCATTTTCTGCATCGCCACATAAAAAACTTGTTTTAAATTAGGTTTCTGAATTGGCACTTAGAATTAGTATAAGTAACTTTCACTCCATGTAAAATATAAACCCTTCTTGCTTACTTACTTGGGTGCTGTCTTTATTTTCAATTTGCCTTTCTTATACTTATATGTATTTTGGATAGAATCTTTCCATTTGCATAAATGGTAAATACCTTTGTTGATAAATTCCAGAGTGTTCGTTATTTTCACATGTAGTCAGTTTCATTTTAAATTAATATAAATTTTGTTTCGTAGTATATACGGATTTCTAGCAAAAGGTTTTTTTTATCGCTGTGCTCGGGAACTGATGACCCGAACAATTAAGTTCATATATATTCATAGCATCTTGCAAATAAGATATGGAGTAAGTTTACGGCATTATCTGTTAGTCATTTGAATCAATTTCTTTAATAATACACGCATTGGCGTAACCTACCCCTATCATCAGATTTAAATGCTATTAAAATTATACAGGAAGTTCCTGTTTCTCTAAATGATATTTACACATAATTAATTCAATATTGTGCAGTGTTTCCCGAATGGGAAATGGGTTCACGAGAAACGCTTGTTCAGGGGACAAAAATTATTTCCAAACACGGGTGAGCAAGATGACGTGTTATGCATGAGCATGTTATTAACTCAATTGAACGAAATAAAAAACCCCGTGACACCTATTTAATACGATTGCTGCTATCCGTTCTCGTAAAAGTATCAGTCTCTTTAAAATATACTCTAAAAACTACTTAAAAATATTATTGCCTAAAGTCGTAGCTTTTGTCCCAGAGATAAAAAGACACACTTGTCAACGAAGCCCAAGTAAGCTACTCCTTCAATCTGACTGCGAAATTCAGAATCATGATCGAAACACGTTATTGTGTTGAAATTTACCACTTAAATAAATAAAACGGCATACATTAAATGCATTAAAATTAATTAAATTGCATAGGTGCTGTTTCAAAAAAAGGCTTCTTGGACCGGGATTCAAACCACTTAATTGCCGGAGCAATTTAAAGACCACCCCGCTACCCAGAATTCCCGTATCCAAATAGAATTTTAGGAGGATCAATGCCGTTTTAGAGTTAAATTAGGACACGGAAAACAAGTGCTGAAAAGTGTCGGTGGAAAAATGTGGCTTATAAATTTACCACTTAAATAAATAAAACGGCATACATTAAATGCATTAAAATTAATTAAATGGCATAGGTGCTGTTTCAAAAAAAGGCTTCTTGGACCGGGATTCATACCACTTTATTGCCGGAGCAATTTAAAGACCACCCCGCTACCCAGAATTCCCGTATCCAAATAGAATTTTAGGAGGATCAATGCCGTTTTAGAGTTAAATTAGGACACGGAAAACAAGTGCTGAAAAGTGTCGGTGGAAAAATGTGGCTTATCATCCTTCGTAAAAATTATAGGATATATATATATATTCATGACCAGTGGCTTTCTTGATGACCTTATAAACGTTATAAATTCCATCCTTGTCTGATCATAATTAAAGGCGAATGAAACCTAGCTCCTATAGATCATACTAAAATTACATAAGGAATACTGGCTAGGTTTTGAAGTTGACAAGCCAAAGGTCCGTGGTCTGATTCCCATCTCTGGACACCTTTCCCCTCGGGAAATTTTTGACACCATTATTGGCCGTGCATAACAGCAAAATAAAAGTTTATACATTATATATAGTCATATATAGATTAATATCAATTTACATTATGCCTTCTCCAATTATTACTTTTCACAGTATAAGTAATTTCAATTATGCGTAGAACGTTCAAAATGCACGATAAATTAACTCCAGATGCATTTTTTCTGTTAGCTGATAAATATAATGCTCAATGTAACTTGCCGCATGGCTACAACGAAAACACATGAAATAATTTCTAATGGTTGTTTATAACTGTGAGTTTAATATTAGTAAATACACAGTAGGTTACCACCGTACTTTCGCCAATGAATTCCGTTTTACGGAAAAGATTTACAATATCCTTCTTTCTCAAGCTAATTATTTTAATACATTTTTCTTAACCCTCTTTGCGGAAAAATAAATGGACTCAAGGATTATTGTAATACAAGAAAATGGAAAGATAATAAAATTTTTTATGTCTGTAGACGGTATTGCGACACACGAATGAAGATGCGATATATTCGTCTCTTCAGTTTACGGACACGCGCTAACGAGCTCGAATCAAGCGCGAAGTGAGGCATTATGGGAAATCCACCTCAAGATGGCCGAGCGCGCAACGAGAAGGGTGCGAAAGTGTACATCGGTTGCACCCTTGGCTCCGAGCCCGTCCCAAGGGCCCTTGACCAGCCCCCTACCGTTTCGGACGCACTTCGCAAGATGGCCGCCGCCGGCCAAGTGCCCTCCAAGGGCGCATAGATGCCGTTTCGGACACGGCTTTAGTCTCGCGTAACTTGAAAGAAATCAGCCTTGCCCTTTCGGTGCAGATATTTTACAGATATCTTTCATTAATTTTTAGTAATTGGTAGTGACTTTTACAGAACCCATACTTATTTCTTCCCTTTGGTCAAGGCACTGCTAAAATCAGAACAACACAATTATTGAGAAATAATTTCGGCGGGCTGATGCACCAGAAGCTTCCTCCCTGGCTACTTGCCTGGATGAAGAGACACCAAGTTTCGGGTAGGCATTTTGCCCAAACTGCCCCTTTCCCATAGTGTATTGCGAATTAGGCATAGCTAAGCGCGAAAAGTTACAGATTTGGACTCCTTAAAAAGATTAAATCGTTGAAGCAGGTTTGATATATATTAAAAATATTTAAACTTAAAAGCCGCCTTAGATAACAACGCTATTCCCGATACCTGTTATGTCGCGACATAGCAATGGCCACATTATTGTAGCTGGGAACTAACATAAACTGAATTTTAATAAAAAAACAAATTAAAAAAAATTAATTTTAATTCCAATGGTTCAAGTACGCTAGAATTTACGATGCCTCTATATAGGAGCGTTGAGATTCCTGATGTGAGAGAAAAAAACACTTCCATTTAGCCTAAAATAGACCTCAAATTACTTCACGGCGTTGATAACTTCTACAGCTCCTTAGTAGTCGATAAATTGAAGATCGTTTGGAAGATTAGTTCCGTTTCCGCTGTCTCCTTCCTCTAGCCCAGCCTCGGGGCCTCGGCATCCACCACATTTACAACAAATGGGATAATATCAAACACTTCAGGATGCCGGAGGCTCTTATTACGAAGGGTTCGGTGATACAACCGGGCTTCTCTTGGTTGATAATCTTCCACCTCTAACTGTTTTTACCAACCTTTGTTGTGACGGGGTTTTGGAATCCACTCGAGAAGGAAGCGGGTTCATTGCTGCCAGCCCATTGCAAATGTGAACGTTGCCTGAAGAGACAGGCAGAAAGTGATGCAGAATCCCTTTCCACCATGCATTATCTTACAAGATAGCCAACACCTTTCTCAAAGATAAGTAGCGTGTTTCCTTTAATGCTCCCCTGACCCTATCTAAAGCCCTCTGCTCCAGCAAAGACCCCATAGACCACGTCAAAAAGTGCGGCGTGTATGAAATTAAATGCGACCGTGGAGCCATCTACATCGGCCAGAAAGGGTGGAATTTTTCCTCACGCATTAATGAACACAAAAAGTGCAACATTTTAGGCAACACAAATTCCATTTTCGCCAAACACCTGATAGAATACAACCACACATGCAATTTCGATTTTAAAGTGCTCCAAAACTTAAAAAAGGCAAGAAAACAGACACCATGGAGCAGGTCGAAATTATCCAAAGAAGGGATAGGAATCTCAATCTCCTCAACGATGTGCAATATTACTCATCACCCTCCCCACTCCTCTCAATCACTTTCCCACTCTTGAGCGGTTTTAGACAAGTGTTCCCTCACCTCTACTATCTAATATTTCCTGGCCCACGTGAGTTTTCAATGTGCTACATTAACCAAGTGCCCACCCCCCCGACCAAGTCCCCCCCCCCCCCCCCCCCGCCCTGACCAAGAGTGTGTCCCCCGGGACTCACTCCCCGAGCGTCTCAGCCCCTTCCACGGACCGGGCTTTCGAAGCATCGCCACGGGATACCCCTTAGCGACCAGAATCCAGTGTTTTCACCGCCATCTTCCTATCTGTGGGCTTGAAGACCAAGGGGCGGTCTACTGTGATAATCCCATCTCCCACCTTGCCACTGTGCCTTCCTCGGGCAAGGCCGAAGGACGGCGGTCTCTCATCCCGCAGGACGGCCCCCTTCTCCCCCCCCCCCCACATATGGACTCTGTTGAACTTAAAGGTTGCACCTTATTGCTCCTTAAAAGGCCAGGATATGCTACGGCTTTTATGTACCCTTCTTGGTTCTAAGACAAATGTCAGCCTTTTGCAAAAATTCTCATAGAAGTAGATTTTGCAAAAAGA
The DNA here is from genome assembly GCA_933228895.1 of Platycnemis pennipes. Lineage (NCBI taxonomy): Eukaryota > Metazoa > Arthropoda > Insecta > Odonata > Platycnemididae > Platycnemis > Platycnemis pennipes. The sequence continues at coordinate 78,181,736 of OW121846.1, read as the reverse complement.
ATCCTCTAAAACTGCTCAAATTTCAAGAACATTATGAACATTGTAGGAAAGGGCAATGAAAGGGATTCTAAATTCAGTTGAGGATGGATGGTGGAGAATGAAAAAGGAAAAGTATTCTCAAATAAGCAGCAATATTACATTTTCCTTTCGAATGTATCCAAGTCCTGTTACTTTATATCCCTGCGTTAGGCGATTTGCCATCCCGACAATCCTTCATAATCTCATTAAAAAAATTCCGGTTTCAAATAATTTTCTCTTTTATCTTGAAGAATGTATTACTGCAAGCGACCATCATGCCCACTGACGCCGTCCTGTGGATATAATTAGCTATTGAAAAAAAATCGATGGGTTCCATAGGAATGGGGACTGTATTAAACCAGGGAATACTTCAAAAGTGAGTAAATTTACTCTATTTTAACTTTACGAACGCCGTGCAGGAATATTAATAGAATGATATTCCAACTTTTTAACAGAAGTAAACATTTATTTCGACTAGTTTCAATGTAACTACATCGTTATCAAGTTAAGGATATTGATCGGCAACTTTATTATCATGATCAATAATTTTATAATGATGAAGAGACATTCAAAGTAGTCGAAAAAACTTTTTACTGGCATGGAAAATTGCAATATCTTTCTATTTATATTGCACTTATCCTCCACAACACACCTGAATCTGGTTTTACCGTGTGGGAACTTGCACATGCCTCGCGTTCAGACAATTTCAGAAAATTGTGTTCTAATGAACTTGTGTTTGACGTTGTACCATTTGGCGTTGAGCTGGAGAGAAATGGCCAGATGAGAGCAACGTGCCAAACCCTTGGGAAACAAATTCACCCTCCGAGGTGGAATGGAGAAGTGATGGGAATGATCGTGATGGCGAATCGCCTCACCGCCCGTGCATCGTAACTTTTGCTCGATTTCTTCCAACGACCTCGAGGAACGAGTGCCCGTGAAAAACCAGGATATGCCTGGTGTAGGGATTTCCTAAAGTCTTACGTACATAACGGTGGTATGCTCCCTTTAATAGGAAAAACAGGGTTTTTTAGTAAAAAGGGACGTTTCCCTTGAGCCTGAAGGACTTTTTGAACATGCGCGCCATATTCAATTGATCGTTTGACTTGAAAACTATATTGATCCTGCGTGGCCTTGAGTAAAACGTGCAGTAGAGAAAGCACTCCACAGTGTCAGGTACGGGATACCGAATGAATAAACAAATAAGGATTAAGAATAAAAAAGATCAATATCACAACCATCAGTACAAGAAAAGTAAATTAAGACCGAGCCTTACTTATTCTAACATTTAACTTAGTTTTCGTTTCATATAAAAGAATTGTGAAAATCTCTTTACGTGGATACATGTAAATACTTCGTATCTGATCGCATCCCGGCTGTAGAATTTTTACTGATCAAATAATATTATAAGCCCTTGGTTGATTGGGTAACTATTGGTAGACCATGTGAAAATCTTTCTCGGCTATTGAAGATGGAGGGTTTCTCTCCATCCGTCGTAGCGGAATTCCCATCCTAATTTAATTACTCAACTATGTTCACTGTTCATAAGCTCAATTGAGAGGATTGCTAACGATAGAAAAATCCGGATTTGTAAGGAAGTAGATAGGTAATATGGGAAATTCGTACGATAGTTTATCACCGTGAAACCCATTTTGGAAAAGTAAATTTTTTTTAATGTCCATCGTAAGGTTCAATGCGTCGATGGTGGGTTGGAGAGTGTGCGTCATACTACTTCAATTTAGATTTCAATGTCAACTTTAATATATTTTTCACTCCGAAATGTCCCTCTAGCCACAGACAGTGAAACAAATAATTTTTCCGTTCCTACCTTCTGAATCGTCCTCCAGATGTTACGTCGAAATAGTATTCCGTTATTTCATTGGTAAGGACGGTGAAGAAAACGGAGAAAATCAGTACAATTTTTACATTTGCTGAAGAAGGATAATTATTTCTCTTGGACTACATGAAAAATTAGAATCATGATTTGAGTTTTCTCATTTACACATTCAAATAACAAATAAAGGGGTAATGAGGTTGGAAGTTGTTAGAAGCCATATTTTTATCCTTGTTATGATACCCTGTCCGGATTTCTATTCAATTATTTAGATTCGCATCACGCAGATTTTAAATCGGAATATCTTACTTATATCATAGTACTCAATTGAGAGCACTGAAGAAAAATCATTGATAAACCCATGGAGAGAAAATGCAATGCACGGTTGATTTACAAGATCATCTCCAGAGGAATCAAACTTACATATGCTTCGCCTTGTCGTATGTATTTGCCTATCTATAATATATTACGAATTAGCCTATATTAAATTATTCGGTACAAATGAAACTTCCGAGCGAAATACAATTCGCTGAGACGATCAAATCTTAAGTAATTTTTGTCTTAAAACAATCTGACATAAATGGGATGGTGAGAACACACTGATGAATGCATGCACTACGGTCAAGGATTATTTTGAGCATGGTCGGGTTATTTTTATCTCATGATTCTAGGCGGTTCGAAATAATGACCTGACGGAAAACTAACCCTGCGCGCAGTTTATTAGGATTTGTTTTATCATTGCTATATTACTTGACTTCATCTACAGATCCATCTACATCTACACGATATCTTCTGTAATAGTATATACGGTACGTTATAGATAAACTCTAAAACGTCCCGTTACAGCGAGCGTAATATAATAATAGGTGGAGATTTCAATGCACCATCAATAAACTGGAGAACATACTGCTTCAAAGCTGGAGGAAGGGACAAGGATATCTGTGAGACTCTATTAGATGTGTTCTCTAATAACTCCCAGACTCAATAAGCTACAGCACCTAATAGAGGGGATAACACTCTTGATTAACTGGCAACCAATATCCCAAACATGTGACAATGATTGACACGGTTGATTGAATCAGTGACCACAGAGTTATAACTGAAAAATTCTCACTATCTTTAGGTATAAATTTTAAACAAAAGAGAAATAAGGACATTTTTAAAAGAGCAGACTTTGCTAACTTTAAAATTTATTTAAGAGATTCCTTATCGGATTTCAAAAAGTCTTCCATAAACGTATCAACCAACGATATATGGTAGTCGTTCATTAATATCATGCGCTCTGGGATCAATTAATATATATCCCATGTAAATTCAAAAAAGCAAGCACTGTACATAGGTGGTACAATGCCGAAGTGAGAAAATCCCTGAGATGGCAGAGAATATGTCATGCTAAAATGAAAAGAATTAGTAAATATATGCCCAATGATGAGTAATATAATAATTGAAAATATTAAAATTTCAAAATCCACTGCAAAGACAGCCCATAGTAATGCATTTCCAGAATTGAAAAGAAAAACACTTGGGGAAGAATGGGGAACAATCTTATTACGAAGGGTTCAGTCATACTACCGGGCTTCTCTTGGTTGATGATCTTTCACCTCTAATTGTTTTTACCAACCTTTGTAGTGACGGGGTTTTGAAATCCACTCGAGAAGGAAGCGGGTTCATTGCTGCCAGGCCATTGCAATGTGAACGTTGTCTGATCAGATAGGCAGGAAGTGGTGCAGAATCCCAGAACACCTGATAGAATCCAACCACACATGCAATTTCGATTTTAAAGTGCTCCAAAACTTAAAAAAGGCAAGAAAACAGACACCATGGAGCAGGTCGAAATTATCCAAAGAAGGGATAGGAATCTCAATCTCCTCAACGATGTCCAATTTTACTCATACCCCTCCCCACTGCTCTCAATCACTGTCCCACTCTTGAATGTTTTAGACAAGTGTTCCCTCACCTCTACTCACTGGTATTTCTCGGCCGACGTGAGTTTTCATTGTGTTACTTTAACCAAGTGCCCCCCCCCCCACCAAGCCCATGTGGACACACTCCCCGAGCGTCTCAGCCCCTTCCACGGACCGGGCTTTCGGAACATCGCCACGGGATACCCCTTAGCGGCCAGAGGCCAGTGTTTTCACCGCCATCTTCCTATGTGTTGGCTCGAAGACCAGGGGCGGCCCAAGGTCTGTAGACTCTACAGACCTTGTCTGTAAACCCCCAAAGTCTGTAGAGCCAAGACCCAAAGACCCCCAAAATCTGTAGAGTATACTCTACAGTGTAGAGTATACTTTACAGACTTTGGGGGCGGCCTACTGTGATAATCCCCCCCCCCCTCCTTGCCAGTGTGCCTTCGTCGGGCAAGGCCGAAAGACGGCAGCCGAGAAGGCGGCCTCTCATACCGCAGGACGGCGCCCTTCTCCTCCCCCCCCCCCCACACACATGGCCTCTCTTGAACTTGAAGGCGTACGTTCTGACTTGGTACTCCTCAACGGCCAGGGTTTCCCAAGGTATACCACCTTAAGGGTTTCCCAGTTCTATGTGTGGTTTTTCCAACTCCCACCCCTAGCACCAGTTCTCCCTCCTCTCCCCCCTTTTTCCATTGTCACCCTTGGTTTAGGCCCTCTTCCCTTCCTCATCCCTTACTCCTTGTATTTTCCCCGGTCCCTCCCCTCATTTGTATATATACTGGACATTGTTAAGATTTGGTCACCTGATGATGATGTATCACATCGATACCGGTCGAAGTAAAGATTTCTCTGTGGAAAATTGTCAATCTTATTTAAAAATGGCTATTGATAAATAAGGTTAAGGTTTTGATTCAGGCTTCTGCTCTACCATTCTTGGTTCTAAGACAAATGCCGATCTTAGCCAAAAATACACATATAAGTAGATTTTGCCAAAAGAGTCCATTAACACTGCTCAAATTTCAAGAAAATTATGAACATTATAGGAAATGACAAATAAAGGGATTCTAAATTCAGTTGACGATGGATGGTTGAGAATAAAAAAGGAAAAGTATTCTCAAATAAGCAGCAATATTACAATTTCTTTTCGAATGTATCCAAGTCCTGTTACTTCATATCCCCGCGTGAGGCGATTTGCCATCCCGAAAATCCTTCATAATCTCATTTAAAAAATTACGGTTCCAAATAATCTTCACTTTTATTTTACAAAAATTCGCTGGGTTCCATAAGAATGGGGACTGTATTAAACCAGGGAATACTTCAAAAATTAGTAACTTTACTCTTTTTTAACTTTACGAACGCCGTGTAAGAATATCAATAGAATGATATTCCAATTTTCCACAGAAGTAAACATTTATTTCGACTAGTTTCAATGTTACTACATCGTTATCAAGTTAATGGTTTTGATCAGCAGCTTCATTATCATCATCATTAATTTTATTATAATGAAGTAACATCAAAGAAGTCGAAAAAAAGGTTTTACTGGTATGGAAAATTGCAATGTCTTTTATTTACATAACAATATTCTCCACATCACACCTGAATATGGTTTTACCATGTGGGAACTTGCACATGCCTCGCGTTCAGACAATTTCAGATAATTGTCTTCTAATGTACTTGTGCTTGACGGTGTGCCATTCGGCGTTGAGCTGGAGAGGAATGGCCAGATGAGAGCGACGTGCCAAACCCTTGGGAAAAAAATTCATCACCCGAGGTGGAATGGAGAAGTGATGGGAATGATCGTGATGGCGAATCGCCTCACGCAAGCTTACCGCACCTGCTCCGTTGCTATTGCTCCATTTCTTCCTACGACCTCAAGGAACGAGTGCCCGTGAAAACCCAGGATATGCCTGGTGTGGGGATTTCCACAAGTCTTACGTACATAACGGTGGTATGCTCCCATTTATAGGTAGAACAGGGTATTTTAGTAAAAAGAGACGTTTCCCTTGAGCCTGAAGGACTTTTTGAACATGCGCGCCATATTCAAGTGATCGTTTGGCTTGAAAACTATCTTGTTCCTACGTGGCTTTGAGTAAAACGTGCAGTAGAGAAAGCACTCCACAGTGTGAGGTACGGGCTACCGGATGAATCAATGAATAAGGCTTAAGAATAAAAAAGATCAATATCACGACCATCAGTAGAAGAAAAGCAAATTAAGACTGAGCCTTACTTATTCTACCATTAAACGTAGTTTTCGTGTGATATAGAAGAATTGTGAAAATCTCTTTAGGAAGATACATGTACATAGTATATGATTTCTTCGTATCGGATCGCATCCCGGCTGTAGAATATTTACTGATCAAATAATATTATAAGCCTTTGGTTGATTGGGTAACTCTTGGTTGACCATGCAAATCTTTCTCGGCTATTGAAGATGGAGGGTTTCTCTCCATCCGTCGTAGCGGAATATCCTTCCTAATTTAATTACTCAACTATGTTCAATGTTCATAAGCTCAATTGAGAGGATTGCTAACTATAGAAAAAATCAGGGTTTGTGGGGAAGTATATTGGTAGTATGGGAAATTCGTATGATAGTTTACCACCATGAAACCCATTTTGGAAAAGTAATAATTTTTTTTAATGTCCATCGTAACGTTCAATGCGTCTAGAGAGGGTTGGAGAGTGGGCGTCATGCTACTTCAATGAAGACCTCAACGTAAACTTCAAAATATTCTTCACTCCTAAATGTCCCTTGGCAACAGACAGCATGTAATTAATCATATTGAGAGCCCGCCGGTCCTACCAGCTAGGTTGGTGACACTCTGACGGGAAATTTATGGGTAGAGGGTGCTAATCTAGCTTAGATCGTGAATCTTTACGTCGATGAACGCCTTTAAAAATGGAAAATTCTTGCTTACCTCTCTCCAGCCCAATGTTCCCTATGATTCTATTGAAGTGTAAATAAATATACCTTTTTGTTAAGAGATTTTAGAATAATGACTTTCGAGTAACTTGTTTAACTTCATCAATACTTTTCTATCATTGAATATTTCCCACATTTTATATCATTCGGAGGCGGGGTGTGATTCATGAGGGTCATATCCTTAACTAAAATCGTGGCGTTTAATTTATATACCAAGTCCAGGCTGTATGAATTCATTGCGTTAATAAGTGACATCCCAACGTTCCGGGGCGAGAGGAGATAATTGTGGTAGTCGTCTTGGTATTATAGGTATTTTCCTTTGCCTAGAAAATTTGGGGTGTTTGCTGATGGAAATAACTTCTCCGTTCCTACTTTCTGAATCGTCCTCCAGATATTATGTCGAAATATTTTTCCGTTACTTCATTGGCAAGGACGGTGAAGAAAACGGAGAAAATCAAAACAATTTTTATTATTGCTGAAGAAGGAAAATTATTTCTCTTGGACTACATGAAAACTTTAGAATCCTGATTTGAATTTTCTCATTTAAAAATTAAAATAACAAATAAATGGGTAATGAGGCTGGAAGGTATTAGAAGCCTAATTTTTATCCTTGTTGTGATATTTTGTCGGGAATTGTATTCAATTATTTAGATTCGCATCACGCAGATTTTGAATCGGAATATCTTACTTATATCATAGTACTCAACTGAGAACACTGTAGAAAAGTCATTGATAAACCCATGGAGAGAAAATGCAATGTACGGTTGAATTAACAAGATCATCTCCAAAGGAATCAAACTTACAAATGGTTCGCCTTGTCGTATGTATTTGCCTATCTATAATATGTTACGTATTAGCCTATAATTAATTATGCGGTGAAAATGAAACTTCCGAGCGAAATACAATTCGCGGAGACGAACAAATCTTAAGTAATTTTTGTCTTAAAAAAATCTGACATAAATGAGATGTTGAGAACACACTGATGAATGCGTACACTACGGTCAAGGATTATTTTGAGCATGGTCGGGTTATTTTTATCTCATGATTATAGGCGGTTCGAAAAAATGACCTGACGGAAAACTAACCCTGCGCGCAGTTTATTAGGAATTGATTTATCATTGCTATAGTGCTTGACTTCATCCACAGATCCAACTACATCTACACAACATCCTGCAAGCTACCGTGAGGGTGTGTGGCTGGGGGAGAAGATCACTAAGAATGCACTTCACTGTGTATCCGAAGTCAAAACATACGCGTAAGTCGTCGTCAGGTTAAATAATAACCCCGAGGGCATGAAAATGGGTGGAAATTTATTTGGAGACGTAAGGCAGGAAATTAGAACATAATTTTTGTTTCAATCGTGAACATTTGGTGTCGCTATCGTTATCAAAGACGTTAACTCTTCTGAAAGTGCACTTCTTGCAGCTATCCTTATAGCACTTGGTGATAACGACTGGTATCAGATATGTGAAGCGTACGCCACAGTTTGAAGGACTGGAGATATTTCCGTTCTCCTGAGTGTAAATAATAAGTATCGAACACTTTATAATTATGAAGTTATGTGATCGATCGAACATTCATATTTTCTTATTTATTTTACTTGTATATCCCCGAAACAATAAATGACTCTTAAGGGTAATTTTAGAAAGAGAACTTATTTATATACATAACTGAATTTCTTTCATTCCTAATTAATTTTACGTTGATCATGCGGATATTTCTTTAATTAGAAATCTTTGATATTAAACAGGCATAGTTAATGGGTAAATAATGCATATAACGTAAAATTACTTTTTTCTCCAGAATATAAAAATTTTACTCTAACCTAGTTCAAAATTATCCTTCTTCCACTCGATGTGGTAAATGTTTTGATCTTAGGGGAATCAATAATTTTTCATTTCTAAAATATGGCAATGATACGTAAAAACCTTGAAAAGTCCTATCCTATAGTTTGTCACATCAGAAATTCAATCAAATATCAGGCCCATCACGATTACTTCGTCATATTCCTTGACAACGATAGTTTTCAGTAACCCACCTGAGCAAAGAAGATCATTCTGAACCAAACAATTGGATTTTCTTGGATTCGTGTCGTTGAAATGGATGAATGAGATTCCTATCCTCTGTAAGCACTTTACGATTGTGCAATTTTGTAACCATTGATACATATCTTGCCTCGAAACATATCTTGATTGAACTCTAAATGCACCTATCCAATTGTCACTTAGGGATCTGCTGTGCAGATATCATTCAGAAGATCGGAAAGTGACAACTGAATATGATCCATGCTGCGAAAATCCTCGATCAAACGTCTAAACCTAACCGTTTCAAATTTTCTCCGTTTATACCTGCAGTTGGTAACCATCCACGGTGCATCTCGTCAAAGATAGATTCATCTTTTGATATTTCTGCTGTGAATTTCTATGATTACTGATGGATGATGAAGGAAGATCTGCACGGGAGAAGGCACGGAACTGCGTACTTCGCTACGCTTCGTAAGCATAAAATACCAGTTAGGCATGCAACATCCGGTATCATTGTTCATCGAAACAATCAGCGTAGCACCAATTACTATGATGAAATATATTATACTAGTGGGTATGGTGAAGCATCGCGCCGATATAATGCAGCAATTTGAATACACCGAAGACCATTTCTTCCGCACCGAAAAAAAAAATTAATCGTGATTAAGGAGAGCGTAAAAATGTAAGTAATTTTTACGTTGTTTTCAATCCATTCGTGTGTGAAAATATGACATCTCCATGAAGGTCTAAATAATAATTTGATGTTTGTGACATTTGTATTAGATTTGATTTATTGGGGAAATATTACACAAACATCCTCCAGTGGAAACCGCGTAAAACGGTAGCTTTATACTTCGCACGGAAAAGCTTCTTGCCATTATGGTAAGAGCGATAATTAGATTTCGCGTAGAGGGAAGCCGCGTTCGGGTAAGTGCCGCTGTACTAGCATACAAATCCTGCCATGCTACCAACTCCAACCTGAACGAATTTTTAAGCATTTATCCTCGGCAAACAATAGTTGTGTATTTTCTTCTACCGCAGTGTGTCTATTACTTTACTGCATCTTCCTTCCATTTACTCTCTATATACTATAATTAACATTTCCCTTCCTCATTGATTCCAATTGGGATATTGAAATATACACTAGCAGCAGATTCAATTTTTTGCCAACCTTTTGTCAATTGACTCCCTTCCTAACTTTTTCTTACGCTTTACCTCGAATCGTTTCAAGAAGCAAAGCTTATATTTTGGCAGTCCCACCAGTTCTTCTACTGGTGATGTGGATTACGCAGGTAACTTTGATGATTATATCATGATAATACTTTGCAAGCCATCAATAGTGGTGAAACGCCCTTTCACAACACTTTATCGTACAAGATAGCTAACAAGTTCCCAAGGATAAGTTTCGCGTTTCATTTTATCCAAAGATTTCAGGCAAGTACCCAAGTCAGGACAAGTTTCATGACTCTATTCAATGCCCTCTGCTCCACCAAATACCCTATATACCACCTAAAACATTTTACTGGTAATGTGGATTACGAAGGTTACATTGATGATTATATCACCATAATACTCTGCAAGCCACCGAAAGTGGTGAAATGCCCTTTCACAACACACTATCGTACACGATCACTAACAAGTTCAAAAGGATAAGTTTTGCGTTTCATTTTATCCAAAGATTTCAGGCAAGTACCCAAGTCAGGACAATTTTCATGACTCTATTCACAGCCCTCTACTCCAACAAATACCGAATAGACGATATAAAAAAGTTCGGCGTGTATGAAATCTAATGTGAGTATGAATCTTACAGTGGCCAAACTAGGAGACATTTTTCCACACGCAACAACGAACACAAATAATGTTATATTTCGGGAAACAGAACTTCTATTTTCACTAGGCACCTCATAGAATCTAATCACACACGTGATATAGAATTAAAAGTGCTCCACACCATAGGTAAAGGCAAGAAATAAGACGCCATGGAAAAGTTGGAATTTATTTAACGAAGGAATAAGATGCTCTATCTACTCAACGAAGAGCAATTTTACTCACCCCCCGTCGTACTCCTCTTTATCACTTTCCCACCATGAGTATACATGAGACAAGTGTTCCCTTCACCCCACTCCTTAGTTTTCCCCACCCACGCGTCTTTTCTTTGTAATTTTCAGACTAAGTACCCCGCCTGACAAAGGCGGTGTTGGGCGGTCAAAATTCCCCGCGCATTTCCTTCACAGCCCCTTACAAGGATGGTGGAAGGACATCGCCGCGGGATACCCCTTAGAGGCCAGTACACAGTGATATTCTCGCCATCTATCTACCTTGTGCTTGAAGACCAGGGACTAGCCCAAGGAGATAATCTTCTTCCCCCCTCCATAGCTTACCACTGAGCCTTCCACGACAAGGACAATAGACGGCGGCCGAGAGACACTCACGCTCGTCGAGCGGTGGCAATCTCCTCCCCAAGGTCCCTATAATATAAGGACCATGCTCCTCCCACTTATATATATTGGATTGCTTCTGGAACTACAGCACAATGAGGCGCCTAGGTACTGCATATTGCATGGGGCCTTCCCAGACCGCATTATATGTGGTTAAACCCAACACCGACATTACATCTACATCTACATAGTACCCTGCAAGCCACCGCAAAGGTGTGTGGCAAGGGGTGGTTTCTAACCAAACATGCACTACATAAAGCGATTATCACTACATAATACGAGATTAGCGCCTAGATAATTTCACCCGCTTCTCCGTCTCATCTTAGCCACTCTCGTATAAAGCGTTTAAGGCCAACCCCCTTCCCCTCCTCTTCATTTTCCCCGGACCTTTCCCTCACTTACATTTCAATATGCATAATTGAAATTTGAGTGATATTTGTTTGTACATAGAAAATGATCGCATTGATTTTTATTTTGTGGACAATTTCCAATCTTTATTAATTATGTCATTCAACCACAACACGCCTGAAATTACTCTTTTTATAAGTTAACTTTATTTATTGTAGCCACACACATTTATGGTGGCTTGCAGGTAATTATATAGATGTAGATGTATATTAGCTGAAGGTTTCCATCGAGCCCCTATCTTTTTCCAAATAACCATGGACTTTTTAGCTCCCTGTTCTTCCCTTATTATTCCGGTATTCCCATGTTAGTTGTATGAATTCCCAAGCATGCATGTTAGCGAGACCAGTCTATTAGATGAACTAAATTGAGAGATATCATCAGACCCTTCGTTTTGATAAATAGATTTAGCCTCTGAACTAAATTCCACGGTAACATTTTCACTGATGATAATAACAATATTTTGCTCCACTCAGTTTACTTTGGTAAACTGGACCATAATCATAAAATAAGAGAAATTGATTGCCGAACTTACAGATTCATAATTTCCTTCTTTCCACGTACAATTAGGGGTATAAAATGCCGAGGACCCGAGGCTGGGCTGGAGTGAGGAGAGAACGGAAACCGAACTAATCTTCCAAACGATCTTCAACGAATCCCCTACTAAGGAGCTGTAGAACGTGATCAACGCAATTCACGAAGTAATTTGAGCTCTATTTGAGGCTAAATGGACGTGTTTTTCCATATCATGAATCTCCACACTCTGACATACAAGCATAAAAAATTCTAGCCTACTTGAACCAATGGATGAAATAATGTGAGCTCTAAATGTGGCTTAATTGAAAATTTTGAACCAATGTTATTAAAATTTCCTTTATTAAATTGCTTTTCTATTAAAATTCAATGTATTTCAGTGCCCAGCTACAATCATGTGGCTATGGCTATGTCGCCACATAACAGATATCAGGAATAAAATTGGGATTTAAGGCGGCTTTTGAGTTTAAATATTTTCCATGTGATAAACCTGATTCAACCATTTCAATGCCATCTGTAACTTTTCGCGCTTGCCTATGCCTAATTCACCAAATATTTCCGGAAAGGGGAAGTTTGGGCAAAATGCTTAGAGGAAACCTGCTTTCTCCCCATACTTTTCCTGTTCCCTGAAAATAATCCACACTAATTATCATCCTCACCAAAGTAAATTAATGGTCATAAATGTCGATCACTTCCCAAAAGTACAACTAAAAAATTTATTCAGCAGTGAAAACAGGTTGATCCCGTTTGGCATTTTAACGCTCCAATTGAACCATTGAATTGAACAATTGAACTAACATCCAATTGAACCACTAAATAAATATTTCAATCATCCAATGCCGGAAATCGCTATTGAGTCTCTCGGTAGAGAGAAACAACTGAAAAACATGAACACTAATAAATCCCCCGGTTCTGACCAAATTCCGGCACGCGTTTATAAAACACTAGCATCAGAAATATCACCTTACTTAGAAATAATATTTCGTGAATCGTTGTCTGTGCATATGGTTCCCAAGGACTGGAAAATGGTTAATATTACACCTTTATTCACATCCGGCGATAGAGAAGATCCTAGCAACTACAGACCTATCTCACTAACATCGAAATCGTGTAAGGTAATGGAATGTGTAATAGTTAGTTCGAGTATGAGACACTTGGATAGAGAAAATTTGTTATTTAATAACCAACATGGTGTCCAAAAATCTAAGTCATGCGAAACGCAATTGGCACTCTTTGTTCACGACTTATTGGTTTCGGGAGAATATAATGCTCAGGCTGATGCGATATTCCTCGATTTTAAAAAAGTCTTTTGATAGAGTACCTCATAACAGATAGCTCATAAAGCTAGAAAGTTACGGTATAGATAAACACGTAGTATGCTGGATTAATGAATTCTTAGTAGGCCGCGAACAGAGAGTTACTATAGACGGTATCATTTTCAATATAGTTAGTGTCACATCGGGTGTCCCCCAGGGAAGTAGTATAGGCCCACTTTTATTTCATTTATATACCAATGACCTCGGCAGTGTTGTGGTAAACAGGAGAATTCGGCTTTTCGCAGATGATGCAGTAGTGTATAGAGCAATTAGTAGTCCGGGAGAGAAAGGAATCGTTAGAAAAGGACCTCGTAGCAATTCAGGCGTGGTGCGATAAATGGAAACTAGAAGTGAGCGTAAAAAGGTGCACGCACTGACAGTAATTTTTTTTGAAAAGGAAAACCTCGATCGAAACTACATGATTCAAGGTAGGGAATTAGTAAAAGTAGAATCAGTTAAGTACTTAGGGGTAACACTTACTCAGGATCTAACATGGGGGAAACATATCAGGGAAATATGCAGTCAAACAAATAGAAAGTTGCGGTTTAATAAAAGAATATTAGGAAAGTGAGGAGAGGGTTAAGAAACGTCGCTTTATTTCAATTGTTATACCACACGTAGAATATGCTGCGAGCATATGGGACCCTTATGAAGCAGGCTTAATTTACGAATTAGATCGTGTACAAATAAGAGCGGCGAGATATGCAAAACGGTGTTACGATAGGGAAAGCAGTGTTTCTGGTATCTTAGCGGAATTGGGATGGGAATCGCTGTCACAACGCAGGCTAAATTATAGACTAAATCTTCTAGGAAAATTTAAGGAGGGTCATTTCATTAAAAACGTTAATCATATATTGCTGGCTCCGACTTATAATGGTAGGCTCGATAATTCTAATTAAAATTAAGGAGATAGATTGCAAGACGGAGAGGTTTAACATGTCATTTTTTCCACGTACGATTCGAGATCAGAACGGTAGACAATGCGAAAATCGGTAAAGTATCGGGTTTCAAGGCATGCCTGGAATTTGTGGGTGGGTCCTGCATGATTGGGATCTGTTAGTTTTACTTCTTTTCCCCCCAATTACTTTTAAATGTGTAGTGTTTGTTTTTAGTGTTAATTTTTGTTTGTTGTGTCATTGTTCCTGGTGTTTTTTATTATTATTATTATTATCTAGGGCGGTATCTACTAGGAGGTTATTTTAACTTTCCGTCTACTCCTCAATTTATTTAGACTTCCATTTCATTCATTCATTTTTCCGTCATCATTTCATTTTCATTTTGCATATGTTTCGCGTCCGGGGGTTCCGCCCGTTAGGAGGGTCCGCCGAAGGGGCTGGGTACCGCAACCTTGGACCCCTATCCTTCCGAGCATGTGGAACCCCGTTCTGCATATGCCTTCGCCCCTTTTTTTTATATATCATTTTATATCATATCATATCATTTTCATCTTCGTCTTCGTCGTCGTCGTTTCTGTCTACATCCTCGTCTTCTTCTCCCCTTTTCCTTGGTCGGAAGGTTTCATTGATGTGCAGCGTTCCTTCCTCATCTATGTTGCCCAGGTATCCACCGATGCACCAGAAGCGTTGAAATCTCTCCGTGTTGTTCATAAATGTGTTGTAGGTGTATTCTTTGGTTAGTCTTGTTGTGAGGGCCTTTTTAAAGTGGGTGCAATAGTGTGCTGTCGTCCTCTCCTCTTTTTCTACGGCCGTGAAGCTATTGTATATGGTGCTTTTTGCTAATGTAGCTAATAAGTTTGCGAGAGAACTTTCTTTCTTCCTATTGTGTAGTGTGTAGCCAGTGTGTATGTCGTGTAATATTATTCTTTCTTTGCTCGTTATTCTTTTGAGGGTCGGTTTTATGAGGTTCCACAGCTTCTTTGCTTCCATACATTCGTATGCTACGTGCCACGCTGTGGCCTCCTTTGTCGGGCACCATCTGCATTCAGTGCCGCCCCTAATCCCGGCTTTTGATAGGAACCTTGAGTCCGCCCATCTGTCGTGCGTTAGGCGCCAGGCCACCTCACTATCTCGCCCGAAGGAGGGCTTGTCCCAATATGTCTTCCAGTTTATCGGTTCGTCGATGTGTTTTCCTTTTTTGGCCATGTATGTAAAAATGTAGGCGTATCAATTGATAGCATAAGTAGTTGCATGTTGGGATAGCGATTTTAATCTAACACAAGTAACAGCCTATTTCAGCATCATTGCTTTTCTAATTTCAACTTTTTTCAATTGCTAAGTGTACACTAGAATATTTACTAATCCTTTTTAAGCATGATATTTAATGAATGTTTGGTGTGAATTCACCTCCTCCCACACACTGTTATGGTGGCTTGCAGGGTATTGCGTAGATGCAGATATGAAGTGCATACGAGCATTGCCCAGGAAAGCACGATAGGGCCTATTAAATTTTTTTCCTGGGTAAATGACTTGGATGAAATTGTTAAAAATCGCTCCGCCTTATTGCCGATGATGGCGAGGTGTATAAATGCCGCTTTACATGATAAAATTGTTTGTACAATTTCTTGTACAAACTCTAGGGAAACTCTTGGGAGGAAATTGTACCGCGTAAAGCGGCAAATTGTACGAATGCTTGTGCGTTTCTCTGAATGACTGAACGGGAAGTAGAACCTGTTCCAACTCCATTCAGAAAAACATACAATTTCGTTCAGTTTATACAAGCGTTTGTACAAGAAATTGTACAAAAAATTGTATCGTGTAAAGTGGCCCTAAGGAAATTTTGAATGAAGATGACAGTAAGTCTTTAGCAAGGGATTTAAATACAATTGAAGATTTGGTGTGTTATTAGTTACATTGCATCAAGCAAAATAAAATATCTAACGCAGAATGTAGGTACTAAATACTTAGTGGGTCACCATCACTAAAGATATGTCATGGGGAAACACATTTGGGCAGTTACAAGGTAACAACTGTAGAAAACAAAAGACTAGGATTCATAAAAAGAGTTTGCAGCATATGCGATGTTCGAGAAAGACGCTATTCTATGCTTCTATGCATGATGGTCTAAAAAATCATTGGATGAGCGAGACATTTATATTAGATTTTATTTTTTAGGGAAATATGGTAAAAACATCCTCCAGCGAAAACCGCGTAAAACGGAAGCTTCACACCGCGTACAGCAGAGCTTGTTGCCAATTTGCAAACAGCATAAATTAGACTTGGCGTAGCGGGAATCAGCGTTCGGGGAAAATTCGCTGTAATATCGTACACATCCTGCTACGAACTCCAACCTAAACGAAATTGTAAATATTTCACAGCGGCAAATAATTGTTGTTTTGAATTCCATCTACTGCTATGCGTCTATTACATCTACGTGTACATACAACCCTGCAAGCCACCATTAAGATTAGATTCGAATGTACTCATGAATGATCAAGTGTTTGTCAACCACTCTCCTCTCCTGAACATCCCCTTCCCGAAAACCAACGGCCAAATTCCCACTTCACCCCCCCCCCTCCCCCCCCCCCAATAGCCAACCGACTCCACCTCCTCGGGGTTTTTCTCTTTCTTTTTCCGGTACACCCACCCACTCCCACCACCTTATTTTGACCATTTTGCCGCCAGTAATCCCTTCACCAACCCCTGCTGTTTATCCTTACGCCTTTCCCAGTTTCCCTTTCGGGGACCTCCCACACACCTTCTCCTTGCCTAGCAAACTGCTGCCTCGTATACCTTTCTTTTGACACGCGTCCCATCATTCACCAACACTTCCCCCCCCTTTCCATACTTCCTTGGTTTTTCCGTCTCTCACTGTTTCCCCCAACCGTACCTTTGCCCCCCCACCCTCCCTGCCCCTTTACTTCCCCCCCCCCTTCTAATATGTATAAATATGATGTTAACATGTATGTTGGTGTCTTGTACCAGATGCTGGCTCTGTGAGCCGAAACGCGTCGTACGCAGCAACAAATTAGTTGCAGAAAAGTGCACCTATATTTTATTCTAATATGTCAAACTTCCACTACATCTTTCCTGAATCAGTTGATTTTATCTGAATTTCAACCTGCGATCTGACAATAATTCCCAATTTAATCCATTTAATAGAGTGGATAGGCTGATAAGGTTATCGTGCCGTCCCTTTACAAATCTTGCCGATCTTCGCTGCACACGTTCAAGTTCATTATTTACACCAATTTCGTAGGGATCCCATACACTGGCAGCATATTCCAAATGAGGTCTAACAAGGGAAAGTAGTTGATTTCTCGTACATGATCGTCACGTTTACCCAATACTCTTTTGATGAATAAATTGTCAACGAGTACCATCCGATACCCCGAGTTTGCTTGGCTCAAAATATACGATGTGGTATTTGGGGCGAAAATAAACGAGGTACTCCTGTTGTGAACAAATTAACATTATCTTTTCTCAGGTTTCCTCACTCGTAATAGTCAGGGCTGTGGAAACGAACACATAATCATACGCAGCTGTCAATAGAAAAGGAAGGAAACTCTGGCTTTATCCAGTCATCGGACAGTTTGAACCAATTGATATCGTCATAGAATATTAGCTGGCATGTACTTTGTTCCTTTTATTTTAAATAAGTGATAATTTATCTAGGATCGCAAGCATTATTTCTAAAGATATCGAAACGTAAAAGTGGTCCGATTGTTAGTGATGCTGGTTTGATATTAAAGATAAAATTAGGTGTCATTGGGGCATTCTTACGTAAAATTTTGGAATCAAGTTCGCCCGACGCAAAACCCTGTGCACAGGATGCATTTGTTTTCGGTCAGATTTAATCACCCAGACATATAGGGATAACGTTTCTTCATCCCTCGGTCTCTTGCCATTGAACTAGCGAGTGAAAATGTTGCGCTGCGTCGTTAATTATGTTCCGTTCTCGTAGGCCTGAGAGGGAAAAATAGTCTGGGGTGCAGGTTTGATTCCCGCTCATGGACGGTTCTTATGTTTCTCGGAGGAATAATTCAGTTAAACCATTTTATGCTGATTGCCTTCCGATCGCCATCCCTTCTGTTTCATACGTCAGATAAAGTCTTTAAGTTTACTTCTGATGATGTGAAAAGTAAGATACAATGCAAATATTACATTATTTTATTATATGAGTACAGAGCTTACATCCTAGGAAATATCCACAGATCACATTTCCCATTATGACGTCTATAGTATGTCTCACATAATGATATTTGCCTCAGCGAGATTATCACAAGTTGGCCAGTCGTTGCTCAATGACGCATGGAGCTTTGTATTAATTTTCTTCCACTTTCAAAGTGATGTTCGGTACATTCTGTGGCTTATACTCTGACATTAAAAATCAAGTGAAGTAGTCGGATATGCTAGAAGAGAGAAAGAGGAGAAAGAGAGAAAGAATTTTGTCGGTTCCAGTGGCCTTTGACGAGGGTAGTGCGGTTAGATAGGACAAAACTTCGTGAGGGTTGGTGTAGATACAAGTACATCTACATAATACCGTGCAAGCCACCATAAATGTGTGTGGCAGTGGGTGAATTCTCACCAAACATGCACTACATGCACTACATTGCCACTTACAAAATAAGTAATAATGAATAAACATATATGGAATCCATTAAATATCTTGAAATAACAATGACATATGATCATTCCTGGGGTAAACACATACGTGAAATAATGGGTCAAGCTAGTCGTAAACTGGGATTCGTCAAAAGAGTACTGGGTAAATGAGACGATCATGTACGAGAAATCGGCTACTCTTCCCTTGTAAGACCTCATTTGGAATATGCTGCCAGTATATGGGATTCCTACGAAATCGGTCGAAATAACGACCTTGAACGTGTCTAGCGAAGATCGGCAAGATTTGTAAATGGACGGTATGATATCCTTATTAGCGTAACCAGTCATTTAAATGAATTCAAATGGGAATCATTGTCAGATCGCAAGTTGAGATTTAGACTCTCTTAAACAAATAACAAGACCATATTGTCAGTGATGATGTTAAAAATATTTTACGGACCGCAACCCACCATGGTAGACTAGACCATAATCACAAAATCAGAGAAACCGATTGCCGAACTGACAGATTCAAAACGTCCTCCCTTCCTCGTACCATCAGGGATATGAATAACGGCAAATATATCCAGTACGAGTGTAGCAATGGATAACATTGGCAGTTGCACGTTGGGATAAGGACCTTAAGGCAACCCAAATAACAGCACGTTCCCGAATGTGTGCCTAGCCACTCTTATCCCTTTTTAATGGGGCAGTTTTGAACAGTACCCATACGAGCACTAATCCTTTTTTATGCATGATATGTTGTGCATGTTTGGTGAGAGTTCACCCCCTGCCACACACCTTAATAATGACTTGCAGGGTATTAATTAGATTTAGATGTAGATGCACCTATTGCTTGCAGGGTATTACATAGATGTAGATGTACATATCATGCATAAAAGAGAATTAGTATTTACATACTGTTCCAAACTACAGTATTTAAAAATAGACAAACAGCCAAGCAAACATGCAAAAACGTGCCGCCAGTTGCGCCAGCTTCAAGCCCCTAAGCCAACATGCAACTACAAATGTTATCCTTTGCTACACTAGTATTAAGTTAATACTATTTCTTCAAATCGTCAGTAGCCATGAGGAAGTCTCCGGCAAAGGAGAGGAAACGTCGGCCACCCTCAAAACAGTTAACAAGACGCGGACAACCCAAAAAACATATAACAAGTCATAATACTATTTCCTTTTTATGCATGATATGTAGGTAGTGCATGTTTGGTGAGAAATCAGCCCTTGCCACACAACTTTGTGGTGGCTTGCAGGGTGTAATGGTTGGAAATGTGATGAGAAGACTAAAGAGCGATGTTACTTTTCACTAGTTAGGCCCTACCCTGAGTATGCAGCCAGTGTATGGGATCCTAATGAATTAGATTTGATCAGAGAACTAGATAATGTGCAGCGTAGAGCAGCTAGGTTCGTTAAAAGATGTTACGATAGGTTGAGTAGCGTTTCAGAAATAATACAAGAATTAGGGTGGGAATCATTATCAGAGCGTAGGTTAAAGTACAGATTGAATCTATTATAGAAATTTCAATCGGATAGATTTACTGAAGAGGTTAGGCACATATTAAAAACACTAGCGTATTATGCTTGATTCGACATACCAAATAAGATAGATAGATAGATTGTCGTACCGATATAGTCAAAATGACATTTTTCCCCCGTACTATGAGAGAACAGAATAGGCAGCAAAGGAAAGGGATAGGTAGGGGAAATATTTTAGAGTGTTATGTAGTGCATGATGCATGTATTGATCCCTCAAATACTATAGATACTAACAATCTAGTTACATGAGACACTTTATTTGCTTGTTTGCATGTTAGTAGTGCATGCTTGGTGATCTCCACCCCCTGCCACACACCCTCGCGGTGGCTTGCAGGGTATCGTGTAGATGTAGATGTAGATGTAGATTATGTAGATTTAGGTGTCTAAAACCTCTAATGTGCAAGGAAATGGGATACCTACTTGGGTAAAATTTTCGGAACAAGCACAGGAATACGATAGGCCCTCTTCTGTCTATAAGGATAGATAGAGGAGATGGACTGATGGCATGCGGGTTGCAGCTTAAAGAGAGGGAAAGTTGGAGTGGCACTGTTGAAGTTGGTACAGAAATACTGATTGTATACATTGGGGCGATCTTCACCTTAAAAACTAAGTCCATCAAAAGAAACAGAGGCAGGAATTCTGTGCGACTTTCTCCTGGCATATAATAAGGGCACAACATCTATTGGGATTGTCTTGAATTCATCCCGTTATTTCCCGGATATGGTTAATCTACATCTAATCTATGGTTAATCTACATAATACCCTGCAAGCCACCACAATTGCGTGTTGCGGGGGGTGATTTATCACCAAGCATGCACTACATATCGTGCATAAAAAAGGAATAGTATTAATATACTAGTAAGAACTTCACTACTTAAAAAAAAGATACAAATTGCTAAGCAAACATGCAGAAACGTTCTGTTAGTAGGGTAAGCTTTAAGTACTTATACCAACATGCAGCTACCAGGGCTATCCATAGCTACTTCCGATTTGGCATATTTACCATTATTCGCATCTCTAATTGTACGAGGGAAAAAGGACAAATTGAATCTATCAGTTCGGCAATCAATTTCTCTAATTTTATAATTATGGTCCAGTCTGCCATAGTAAGTTGGGGTTCGCAAAATATTTTTAACATCATCATTGAAAATATTGCCTTGGAATTTGTTTAAGACATTAAGTCTGAATTTTAACCTGCAATCCGACAATGATACCCAATTTAATCCATTTAATTGACTGGTTACGCTAATAAGGTTATCGCACTGTCCCTTTACAAATCTTGCCGATCTTCGCTACACACGTTTAAGTTCATTATTTAGCCCGTTTTCTTAGGGATCCCATACACTGGCCGCATATTCCAAATGAGGTCTAACAAGGGAAAAGTAGCCGATTTCTCGTACATGATCGTTACATTTACCCAATACTCTTTTGATGAATCCCAGTTTACGACTAGCTTGACCCATTATTTCACGTATGTATTTACCCCAGGAAAGGTCATGTGTCAGTCTTATTCCAAGATATTCAATGGATTCCACGTTTGTTATTTCAATGTTACTTATTTTATATGTGCTAGGAGGAGTAATATTCTTTTTCCAAAAATTACTTAATAAACATTTTTTAAATTTTAATTCTAACTGCCATGTATCACACCACTTTTCAATTGCTTGTAAGTCATTATTCATTTATTCCTTATAGTTTGGGCTTAGAATTTCCCTGTATACTACTGCGTCATCGGCAAATAGAGGAAGCTTACTTTTTACCACCTTATGGATATCATTCATGTACAAAAGAAATAGGAGTGGACCTATCACACTACCTTGTGGGACACCCGAAGTGACTTAGTTGCCGGTGAGGTAACACCGTCCAAAACAACCCTTTGCAACCTATAAACTATTGTGATTTTTCAGACCACATTTATGATTTTCGTGCAATAAGGACACATTTTTGACTCTTCCTTTGACACAAATGTAACTTTTAAAAGGAGCTTTTGTGACAACCACTCGCGTACTATGGGTACCTGAAAGAGACCATTCATCTACATCCACACGATACCCTTTAAACGTCCGCGAGGATGTGTGGCAGGAGGTGAAGATAACCAAGCTGGCACTACTAACATTTTTGGGTACCGTAGTTAGTAGTAAGCTTAGACATTTTGCAGACGATGCGGTAGTGTATAGGGGTATATCAAAAGAAGAAGAAGGAAATCGCTTAGTAAGAATTTAGATGCAATTACGGAGTGGTGCGACAAATGGCACTTAGAACGTAACCTTAAAAAGTGTGTAGGTATCAATTTTTGGCGGAGGAGATAACGATAGAGCGCACCTATAAAATTAGTAACATGAAGATCGAAAACGTTAAAACCATAAGATATTAAGGTGCAACAATGACTAAGGATTTATCGTTGGGAAGACACATAAGGAGGATATGCGGCCTAGCGAAGAGAAAACTAGGATTTATAAAAAGAGTACTTGGGAAATGTGATGAGAAGACAAAACAGCGATGTTACTTTTCACTAGTTGGGCCCCACCTTGAGTATGAAGCCAGTGTATGGGATCCTAATGAATTAGGTTTGATCGGAGAACTAGACAGTGTGCAGCGTAGAACATCTAGGTTAGTTAAAAGGTGTTATGATAGGTTGAGTAGCGTTTCAGAATTAATAAAAGTATTAAGGTGGGAATCATAAACAGAGCGCAGGTTAACGTACAGATTAAATCTATAAGAGAAATTTCAATCGGATTGCTTTTCTGTAGATGTTAGGCACATATTAAAAAATCAGCGTATTATGCTGGATTCGACTAGACAATTAAGTTTAGAGAGATAGATTGCCGTACCGATAGATTAAAAATGGCAATATGCCCCCGTATTATAAGAGAACAGAATATGCAGCATAGCAAAGGGATAGGTTGGTGAAATATTGTAGAGTATTTTGTAGTGCAGGATGCATGTATTGACCCCTTAAATACTATAGATACTAACAATTTAGTTGCATTAGACACCCTGGTTGCTTGTTTGCATATTGGTATTGCATGCTAGGTGTTTTTCACCCCCTGCCACACACCCTCGCGGTGGCTTGCATGGCATTAAAAAAACATGCAAACAAATTACTATATGATCTAATGCAACTATATTTTTAATATCTATAATGTTTAAGGGGTTAATACATACATCATATACTACAGGCTACACAAAAATATGCCACCTACCTACATTTACATCGGCGTTTTCTTAGAGCTGACATAAAATCAGCTAAGACAAGTAGACTGGCTACAGAAAAATTTGCGCTTATATTCGAGGCATGGAGCAATTTCATTGAAAACAGTCAGGCATGCTGTATTCCAGGGCCCTACGTAACAATATACGAACAACCCAGAAAATCCCGTTGTCCATTTTTGAAATTCCTATCAAGTAAGCCTGATAAGTACGGGCAAATAATTTGGCTAGCTGTGGATAAAAATAAAAATTATATCATAAATGCATCATATAGCATAAATTATATCATCAAATAAAATTATATCATTATATCATCAAATAAAATTATATCATTCCCTATCTGGGAAAAGATGATTCCAGCCTAAATGATATGCATCTCGGTGATCATGTGGTGCTACAGTTGATTTCTCCCTTTTTAGGAAAGAGAAGGAATGTAACCTGTGATAGTTTCTTTACTTTTATTTATCTCACAGAGACTGAGGAGTAAGCGAACTAGTTTAGTTGGTACTATGAATGTATCAAGAAGGGAGGTCCCTGCTGAAATCAAAACCTGTCGCTTGCAGCTACACGAAACAAGAGTTCTGAAAAAGGATAACATCACACTCACTGTATTTCAAGGCGAGAGAACTAAAACTGTTCTTATACTAAGTATTTTCCACCCAAATGTGACCGTCAATTTAGACACTAACCGTAAACCAGAGACTGTATTGTTTTATAATGAAAACAAATACGGCGTAGATATAGTAGACCAAATGGCGAGGCTTTATTCAGTGAAGCCTGAAGCTCGACGTCGGCCTCTTCACACTTTTAGAAACATACTAGATATCGCTAGAATAAATGCTTGGGTTCTCTTTAGAGAGATAAATAATTGTAAGGTATCTTGTCGTAAGTTTCTTCTTACTCTTGTAGAGACCTTGCAGCTGCTAGCACGACAGGAGCTATCACGTATAGCAGACAAAGAAGATGAAAATCACTGTGAAGTAAGCGACAAGCGTAAGAAGCGTCAAGTACACCTCAAATGCAAAAACGATCCTAAGGGATTCCTGATTTGTAAAAGTTGTAGGAAACATGTAGGCAATAAATGTATATTTAGAACGAAACGGGGTTACATTGTGAATGTTCAAAGTTCTTCTAACGATGCATAGCAGCCAAATTGGTTCAGTGACGATTTGTTTTCATTGCATATAAACATGGCTTGTAACAATAAAATGTAAAAAAACATCAGTTGTTTTCAATGAAATTTGAAATAACACTAGGTAAACCGTTATAAAGTATGTTTTTTATAGCCATTGAGTGGCTAAAGAAAGACAATATCCTTGATAAAGAACTGGTACGAACATCAGAACGAAGCTTCATTCATAGATAGTTTCCCACAAGAATAGTCTAAAAAGGAAAAAAGAATAGATTATAATTATACCTTTGATAGGAGTATAAAGTCCTTCTTTACAAGTATTAGGTAATCCCTAATTAATACTATATTTCGCATGAAATGAATAACGCAGTCAGCAAAGAACAATGGGGTCAAATTTGACCCCTCCGGCCTCCAAGGTTGAGCGAAATTTCCGTCCTCCTAGTGTTAATTCCAAAGAAGTTGTCCAAAAGGTTCAAAGATCAAACAATCTAGCCCCAACGAAGTAGTGAAAATTAATGTTATCACCAAGTCTCACATAAATAAACCGAAACCCATGAGTCAATTATCAACTTCTGATACCGAACTTGAGACAGAGAACCACAACTGTGAGGACCAAAGAACTCGAGGGCAATAACTGTGGTCGTGGAAATAACAATGGTGACTTTCAAGTCACCATTCTGTGTGAGTGATTGTCAAAAAAGGTCATTTTAATAATCATAAATGTGGTATGAACAAACACACTAGTGAATTACAGTCCACCGTTGTGTCCTAAATAAGTTCTGATAGGCTCGATCACGAAAGTCTTAGTGTAATAAAAATGATCTGAAGCCGAAAAGGTGAACAAAGAGACCATCCACACTTCGCAAAGATGGTTCATATCCGGATAAAACTCGAAGACAATAACTGTGGCCGTTGAAATCACAATAGTGACTTTTAAGCACCCATAGTTTGCGAGTTATTGTCACAAAACTGCCATTTAAAAGTTAAAATTGTGGCAAATTAAGAGCCAAAAATGTGTTCTTATTGCACGGAAATCATAAATATAGTCTGGACATTCACAATAGCGACTTACAGTCCAGCGTTGAGTTTTAAACAAGTTCCGATGACCCTGACAAACGTCATGTAAGTCTAAGGGTAAAAATATGATCTAAAACAAAAAAGGTGACAAAGGAGAAAATTCATGCTTCCCAAAGATAATAAATGTCCGGATAGAACTCGAGGAAATTAATGTGGCCGTTGAAATCACAATAATGACTTTAAAGTACCAATAGTGCGCGAATGATTGTCACAAAAGGTACTTTTAAAAGTTAAAATTGTGTCAAAGTTAAGAGCCAAAAATGTGTCCTAATAGACCTCTGGACAATTTTTTAAATCTCCTTGAAATGCTACTTAAAAAATTGTTAATTATACTAAAACACCTTAGCGATGAAAACTATGCATTTATTTAATGTATTTTTCGAGAAATAAGCAAAAGAAATGCCCAGAAAACACGCCCACTCTAAAACGTATTGTGATTGGCCGGCTGAAAGTGACGTCAGCTCCTGCAATGGAGAGGAAAACGGCGGAACGTACTGTACCTGTGGACGTTGTTTTCAACATTTGTTGTCGGATTTAGATATCTTTGGTGTGGTTAAGGAAGGCTGCGAACATATATGATTTCTTTAGAAGGTATGGAGTCTGAGTTTGTCAAAGCTGAGGCAAGAAATCTTCCGAAAATCTCAACATTAGCAATGTATATACGTATCAACACCGTGTGTAAATGTAACGTCGTTCAATTTTCGAAGAAAACATGATTCAAACGGAAATCCAAAGAGTTAAGATGGCGAGGTAAAAGCATGTCAATGTTTGAAAATGAATGTTCACATTTGAATTTTGTAATATTCATAATATGGCGATGATGAATGTTTTGGTGTTAGGGTCGTTCGTGAGGAACACGACGATGCCATCGGCTATGTGTAGGTTAAGCTCGATAAAATGTTGTTCGTGCTCGTGTATGCCCCGAGCATAAACTAATATGTCGTGGAAGCACATATTTTGATGGATTGAGGTATACCTACTTGTCTTCGCTATAGACTATAGTGAGCATTTCGTGCAAGGATTGCGTAGGTACGTCAAGTTCGGGACCACAAAAATAAGATGTATAATGGGCATCTACTTTATCCATTTGTTTACTTTGAATTACTGCTCCAATATGTGTCGACATCTCTCTATTTTCAGGCACATTATATCATTAATGTATCATTTGGGATGTTTTCAAGGATTCGGATTAAGGCCTGGTTACACGATACATTAACCCGTACGAGTTAATGTGTATATGCATGAACGCGAAAATGCCCCGTGTAACCACACCAAAATGTACAAATGAATGAATGCGTGAACAGAAAATAGATCCTGTTCTATTTGGTTCATGCACTAACTCACAAGTTGAGCAGAAACCATTCACGCAAATGAACATTAACCCGTACGTGTTTATGTATCGTGTAACCAGGCCTTAAAGGCCTAAATAAAAAATACATTGAACGTGAAAATCTTTTGTTTGTAGTGGCATAACCTTATATAAGGTGCACCATATATGGTGCAGTTATGAGTTTTGATACGATTTCCAAGAACTTCCTTTTGGGGAAATATATATTGGGCTATTGAGACAAAGGGGGATTAAAAAACCCTTGATTACCGAATATACCGAGGAACTTCAAAATTCAACCTGTGTCGCAGCAAGCAAGTGCGATCGTGATCCTAGATTCTAATGTTGTGTGGTGTAATATTGGTGTATTTGGCATATTAGCTGATCTCGACGCAGACGCGGTATGTTGAAACGTGAATCTAATGTATTAAATCGTGAAGGTGATGCAAAGAAATAAATATTCCCGTCTACAACTACTTTGGTTTAATAAATTGTTTTTATGTGCACAAGTAGCCATTCACGCATCCATCGTTCACGCTGACCTTCGAAAATTGAACGGTGAAAATTACTGCTTGCGATTAATAAAAGTTAGGACATCTAATCTTGAAAAGTAAGCAGCGATAGATTCAGTGGGTTCAGTCTTTTAATCATAACTGAAAGTTGCTTAGCGAACTTTTTCAAACATGGCATATTGCCTGATATGGAAAAGATTTTTCGTGACATATGTCCAGCACATTTCCCTCGTACTCTGATTACTGATTTGTGCATGTATTAAATTTCCTAGCAGTTTTTCAATCAATGAAAAAACTTTACCGAATAATATTGAGCCCATATGTCAATCGCATCAATACTACTACTGGCGGCGCTTTGTTTTGACCTAGTTTCTGCACAATTAAGATACAATTAAGTTTAATTTAGTTTCCAGAATTGGTAAAATGAATATAGACAGAGTGAACGCTCAAAAATGCACACGTTTGATCGCATAGACAAAGTTTCATTTCGCTTGCACTTCTTTCTTCACCCATATTATCCTGTTTCGGGTAATTAAAAAAAATACTTATTGGGAGGCATTCCCGTTGGTTTCATTATATTTTGGCACAAGACAACATTTAAAACAACGCTTTGGCTTATTAAAATAAAGTGCGTTCATGAAAGACATTTCAATAGTGATCTCCTAAACGTTTCAAACTTCGCATAGAAATATACGCACCGCGACCGCTGTTGCAGGACCTGACGTCATTCAAGATGGCAGCGATGCGAATTACGTTTTTGCGAGGGACCAGCTCGTGGCGATTCAAATGCTTATATTTTAAAAATAAAATACTTTCTGTCAAAACTGCTTTCGCAGCAAGTAATTTTTTTGTTTAAACTCTACGAAAATGCCTTTATTGGAATATGTGTCCAGAGACCTATTGCACGGAAATCATTAAAGTGGACTGAGCAATCACAATAGTGACTTACAATCCACAGTTCTGTCCTAAATAAGTTCTGATAGGCCTGACGAATATAACGAAAGTTATTCTTGAAAACTATCTCTATGCTTTGCATCTTTACACAGGTGCAAACTTCACCTCACTGACCGCAATTATTTTAGAGGAAGAGATTGGGCCCCGAGTACTCCTCTCAAGTAAAACATTCCTAAAAATGCATCTAGTTCTTCTGATGTCTTAGACCAATTTTTATCTCCAAGTTTCACTTGAGCTTCTGTTTCAGTACAATTCTTTATTATCCTGAGAATTTTTTCGGCTATAATGAGCCTCCAGGGGCTCGAGCAGGTTCCATTTATATCTACATCCACGCGGTACCCTGCAAGCCACCGTGAGTGTGTGTGACAGGGGGTGAAGATCACCAATCATGCACTATTGACATGCAAACAGGCTAATAAATGGAAACATGCTACATAATAGGGTCTCATGCAACTATTTTGGGTTATATATGGACTCATACAGCTATGACACATATAAATCGCTTGGCATGTGCTGTGAATTGTGCCCTATCCACGAACACGTTTTGACTGACAAGCCTCCCGGGAAGATCTTCATTTGGGCGCATTACTCTCCACTCAATACCGTTTGCGGCATTTAGCAAGGTACCTACACGAATTTTTTTCTACCTAGGTGACACTTTTGAGAATCCGTAGCATCTTAGTCCATTGTCCTGGCATATCCTCCTCGACTCCCACGCCTCTCTAGATGTCCTCGTAGGCTCGGACGACGCGACCCAGTGAATGAGTTAGCTTCAAATTCGAACAATTTACGCATAGAAATCATGAAGAAAATCAACGACAATCAGTTTCAATTCTAAGACTACAGAGACTGAAATTTCATATAAAAGTCGGAGGGATAATGCAACACAAGCATGTGACGTGGCGAAGGAGTAAACAGTGGGCATTTGAGAAGTGGAAGGCATAGGGAGTAGAGATCTTGTTACAATAGGGCATTCTTTAACACTTAATAAACACATTTATAGTTTTAATATCAATAATATAAGGAATAGAAAAAGTTTTAAATTGTATCACAGCGTGGGGGTCAAATTTGACCCCTCCGGCCTCGAAGGTAAAAATGAAAATTTCAACTTAACCGTTCAACCGTTTTTTATGAAATACACCACACTTACGTCTTGTCAAAAAATACGAAAAGCCACGAAATTTCATTTCCATCAGTAAAAAATTAAGAAATCGTCAGCATTTTAAAAACGCCGAGGGGTCAAATTTGACCCCTCCGGCCTTCTAGTGTTAAATTAGAGATGAATGCTGTTTCTGGGATAAATTCTATCATGCATGAAAGTTAAGCGGACAAGGTCATGAATAGATGAAGCTCATTTTTTCATAGTTTAAAACATGGCATAGAAATTAACCGACAATTAAGCAATTACATAATGATTTACGCTATTCTTCTCCATCTATTCCAAATTTTGGGGAGTGATCACGGTTTAATGCATTCTTCTTACAGATAATTGGCTGTGAAAAGCCGACAACAATACATTGTTAGTATCTAGCTCGGTAAATTGATGATTTCCTTCAAGCAGTAAGTTTGATGCATCCAAAAGTCATGCCATCAAGCCTTGCAATACTTGGGATTAAGTAATGAAGAAACCCACACGTACTCAGTACAATTTGTCCGAAATATCCAGTGAAGACTTCTTCCCTCTGTATTCTTTTAGGGTGAAAAACAGATGACCCAAATTACATTTAGCAAATAATCTACCAATGGAATAAAATGATGAGTGTAGCAAAGAGTGCATGCCCCTTCTCCCTAATTTATTGAAAAAAATTTTTATGTTCACAGTCTTCCCTCACTCCTTTCTATACTTGCCTCTTCACAGCTGGGTCCCGATTTGATCACAGCCACTTGGTTTTTGTACAAACTTGGATAATTCTTCGATCAGTATAGAACACTCCAATTCCCTTCAGAATTCTAAGCATTGAATCCCAATCCAGGTTGACAAAAGCCTTCTCTAAATCCACAAATGCAATGAACGTCGGCTTGTTCTTTTCCATTCTCTTCTCTATGAGCAGTCTAAGGGCCAATATTGCTTCCCTTGTACCCTTAATTTTCCTGAATCCGAATTGATCTTCATCCAGAAACTCCTCTGCTATTCGTTGTATTCTTCTGTAAGTTATCCTGGTGAGTATCTTCGATGCATGTGTCGTCAAGCTTATAGTCTTAAAATTTTCGCACTTCACCGCTTTCTTCATCTTGAGAATAGGAATGATGATTTTTTCTCTAAGTCCTATGGAATTTCTCCTGTTGAGTATATGTCCCAGATGGTTTTGTAAAGATGAGTTAATGTCTTCTCTCCTTCATTTTTAATTAGTTCTTCAATAGCAGAAGCCATATGCATCCGAAGGTCCCTTACTGCAGAGTCAAATTCCAATTTTAATATAGTTGCCCCGATATCATCCTTTTCCACTTCGCTTTCCTCTTCAATAGATTTTGTGCTGAGATTTTTTCCATTGTATAACTCTTCCAGATATTCTTTCCATCTCTTCACTTTAGCTCCTTATCAATCAACATTTCTCCATTCTTGCCCCTTATAGCAATGCATCTTGCGCTCCGTTCCTTGAAGTGTTTCCTCACTATCCTGTAGGCAGTTTCCACCTTTCCAAGTGTATGGTTGCTTTCTACATATTCGCATAGATTCTTCATCCTCATCTTT
Source organism: Platycnemis pennipes (assembly GCA_933228895.1). Lineage (NCBI taxonomy): Eukaryota > Metazoa > Arthropoda > Insecta > Odonata > Platycnemididae > Platycnemis > Platycnemis pennipes. The sequence goes on along the minus strand of OW121846.1, from coordinate 78,150,387 downwards.
CTAGCTTTTCTTGCTTCGCGACTCATTTCGTTCCTTATTCTTTAGTAGTAAAGCTGCCCTTGCGCAAAACGGATGCTTTATACCTCGCACCGCCGAGCTTGTTGACAATTTGGAAGCAGCAAAATTAGATTTCGTGTAGCGGGAAGCCACATTCGGGTAAGTGTGGCTGTAGTAACATACACATCCTGGTACGAACTCCAACCTAAACGAAATTGAAAACATTTATCCTCGGTAAATAATTGTTGTTTTGTATTCCTTCTACTGCAATATGTCTATTACATCTGGACCAGCTTGTCCAACACTCGCTTCTGGAAACAGATAAGACCACAGGGAAATATATGTTCTGAAATACCCTTGTTGTCCCCGCGCCGCCCGGAGGAGATATTTCGACGGAAACGTGAAGCATTGGGGAGCACTTTTATTGCTCTCAAACCAAAGAGGACCCACCATGTGCTTTTTATTGAGGATGGGACGGATTGTCATGGTGCCAACAGTGCAGAACTCTCCCTGCACGTGCGTTAGCTACCTAGGAAAAATATGGATCAAGGTAAACGATCACCACCCATCCCTCTCGTAGTTTTGAGCATTGACATTGCAAAAGCTCTTCTGGATTAATTTTTGTTATTGCATAACATATGGAACGTGTGTTTTTACTTTTAAGTAGTCAAAATATAGGAAATAAATAGTACCCTGGTCATATATCGCTACTACTCGCTTCTTGTTGCATGCTGTACTCGTTATATGGGCTTTCTACTATACATAATTAGAATTCCTTTACGAATTTTCTGTTGCTTTGTTGAACTACATATATATTACAGTGTTTTTTTCACAACACCATTCTGATTTTTTGTTGAACTACATTCAGCTTTCTGACCGTGTTTGTCCACCACAATCTACGAGAATTTCTAAAGGGTTCCATTTTCCTTCCTCATGTCTCAGTTCAGTTCAAATGGACAAGCACAGACAAATCTAAAACTAATCACTACTTAAACCCCTCAAAATTCTTCATTTAATACTCTTATTTTTACGGAATGCATACCACTAAATCCGAACGTGGCGCAAGTAGATTATGCCTAATGAAATGTCCAATATAGATTCACGAATTAGCCACAATGCCTCCTTCAGGACCTTCCAATATCCTCGTGAAAAAAAAAGATTTCCGCATTCCTGTAATACGGACTGTCATAAGAGGATTTCTAAAACCTTTTGGTAGAGGATGGAACAGTTGAACAATTCCTCATCAACTGTTCAAAAGGCAGACCGGAATATGAAATATATCTGATTCTGTCACTCGCTCCACGTAGGTATCATGGCACACGGGTGAGTTTGCATTAAATATGCGCGGAAACTAATAAGGTACCTCGCGTTCTAATGATTGATCACACTGAGTGATAGGCACGATCAACGTTGCGAGCGTCAATACCTTTCCAACCTTTTCTTCATCAAACCACTCGCTGAATAAGTGAGTGTGTACGAATTGATCGCGTAAATCTGACATTGAGGGTGGGCTATAATAAAAATTATCAGGAAATCGTAACTTGCATCCATTTGGTAATAATTGATGAATCTGATTGGTATGCGAGATGAATGTGTTAGCGTCAATGCCTTTTTGGTGTTCGCATCGCCTACAAAATAAACTCCCCCGCTTCTCCAGACCAACGCGTTGGCGACCAATGAATACCTCCTCGCTTTAGAGATTCGAGTAGTAGTAGCAGAATTTTTTTCAAAGGGTGCTTCGACAACGAAGTTCATTCGCACCTTGGCTTAAAATAGGGTAAAACACTGGAAAAAATAAATACCAGATGTAAAATCAATAAATACAGAAAATGAAGATGAAATATTTTATACTACGTATTCCTGTAGTAAATAGTTAAATCCTATTAAAATGACCGGTTTCCTTAAGAAACTGGATGGCGACGTTGAGGCGATCAGGGTCATTTTGAGATTCGACAAGGTAATATAAACAGTATAATACTCCTGGAATCCTTTGATCCACAGATTTCTCGCCCGTCTTCGAAGGAAAATTGAAACCTGACACTGTTTCAGCTATTGCCTTATCTTCAAACGTGTGGCTTCGACAATTTGTGAATGTTGCAATCACGGGGGTGAGGAGCTTTTGGAATCGAAGAGGGAAGGGGAACGGAACATGGAAGGGGAAAGATCGGCTTGCATGATCATGTATAGAGCATCCCACCTTCCTCATTTGGGGCCAGGACCCTTTCTTTTGACTACAGTGCCTTGTTGCACCAAGCACTCCCTAAGTTATGTGAAGAAGTGATGGAAAAAATTAAAGGTTTGGAATTCATTGCACTTTACCCTGACGGAACTGCTAAGTTCTCGGTAGGGGGAACGGCCAGCATGCATGATCCCGTAGAGAGCATCACAACTTCCCTATTTGAGGGGGAATTGTTTGTACTGACTACGGTGCCTTAATGCGGGAAAACTAATGATGGAAATACGGCTAAATGTTGTTTTGTAATGCTTAGGCGTCCGCAAAAATCACTGGCACGTGTACCACTACGATGTATCTGAAGTTACTTTATGCCTCTGTAGAATATATTTTGGATTAATGCAGTTTTACTGATAATAATTAATCACCAAAATGATGGGCCTTTATAAAAAGTTCCGCCAGGAAAAGTCGCAGGGAGGAATTAGTCAACTCCCGGCTGAGAATCTGGCATTGCGACCTAACCCACTCGTACCTCTTCACAGAAGAGAAGAACCCACCTTGGTGTAATGACTGCGACTGTCCTCTTAGCGTTCGAAGTCCTGACGGAGATCGGCATGCACCGGGATGCACGCGAGCGACTAGGCATCAGGGGAAACCTAGAACAAATCCTAGGGAATGACTCAAGTTGCCCATCCCGAGTCACATATTTTATGAAAGAAACTGGTCTGTTTCATAAAATCTATGGTACCACTGTCTCAAGTTTAGACTAATATACCTATTAATATTAATCATATTTTATACATGATATGTAGTGCTTGTTTGGTGAGAATTCACCCCCTGCCACAGACCTTTATGGTTCCCTCAGGGTATTAAATAGATGCAGATCTCTATGCACATATTTATTCTTTTAATTCATATAAGTATACTAATATCAGCATTTCACTCATACTGACATTAAACTTAGGGCATTATAAATTAGATTGTGCGTGGTAGAAAATGACCTTAGCCGTCGATGCACCCAATACACATCAAAATTACTATTACCTTTTTAAGAAGTAATGTATTCTCATAAAAATACACGTTCCAAACGAGAAAGTTATTTAAATCGCTGTTCTGTGATTTTAAAAGCTTTGTTTAGTGGTCACGGGCTAAAAGATAATTTATTCATGGAATATTGCTCAGATATATCAGACTAGTTTGTCCGGCGTTACGCATGGTATTACATGCAACCTACTGTGAAAAGCTGCTATTCCACGGAGCATCTATTGCCAAGGAATCAGTTCTACCAATTGCACTCTTGTCAGAAGAAGTTATAGAGGCAAGATATAAGGATAAATGAAGATAACTGGAGAATCACACAAGGCGAGGTTGGAAAAAGTTGAAGAATTATTCCGGAGATTGCTGGTATTGCCAGATTCATTAACTTCCACATTAACTGGCGTGCCGAAAAGTAGTGATAAACTTTTTTCTAATAATTCCAGCAGTTAAATTTTACTCGTATCATATTATCCAGCCTAAATTAGAGTAAATTTATTTCATTACATTACGTGGGTAGTTAACGCGCAAGCCGGTATCTGAAGGTGTCTGCTCCGAATCCCGTCAATTACTGGGTCGTAGCACTACAATGGATCTCAAGTACTATGCATTTATTAATTTCATAAATCTTACTGAACCAAAGGATCTAATTACTGCGATATATTACCCCGATATTTACATGCGTAGAATATTTGAAAAGTGCTGTGTAAACTGTGCAGTTTAACTTTATTCTGTTAACTGTGCAGATATCATTACTTCCCAACTTCACAACCCAGACAAGCCCCACCGCCCAAAAGTGAACCACAACAAAGTGCTGAGATCCATCAAAGAGAAGATAGTTAAAGAAGATCTGATCATCTCCAAAGCAGACAAAGGGAACAGTGTAATAATCCTTTAAAAATTCTCCTACATTAACCCTCGCTACCTGTTACTAAAAAAATCACATCCTCCCTACTTGGGGTCTTTTTTGACCCCATCGTGAATTTTAATTCTTTTAAGTGATAATATCATTCCAATGACTCATATTCATTCGTATGTTAATTAAATACATTTCAGATAAGTTAACAGAAAAATACCACAGTATAATATGCATTGCATAATTTAGAAAAAAAAATATTATAATTTTTTAGATGGCACTCATAGTATAGTCTTGAATAATGAGGATTAAATTTACCTAAATACGTATTGAATAGATAGTTATATTATCTGAATACAATAAAATATTTAAAATATGTAAACATTTGCAACATAGTGCCAAAACGTGATGACCAATTACAAAATTTCATGACTCAAAAGAATTGTGCCAAATTTTAATCTGAAATCTCCATCTACACACTCACTAATGTCACATTCCATACTGACGCTTCTTTGTTGATCATGATCACCTTACACGTATCTGTCGCAAACATTATAAAGATCATTGGTTGTTAATCTCTCTTACGAGGGCAACTGGAACATCTGCCACCCATTTTCTGGACACAATTTCTCTGGCATTTACTAGCAGAATACCGCAAATCCCAATCCCATTTTCGATCGCAGTCCGAAACCTATTTTTTTGGCATTCGGTTTTTCGTACTCAGCGATGAATTTAAGGTGCTAACATTTATTTTGCTGATTCTAAAAGGAATCGCCGCCTAGACTTTTTTTCCGCGGAAAGAGGGGTATTTTCGAGAATACATTTGGTATGCATTTATACCTGCAAGATCCACAATATCAAAAAAATAGCCAATGACCATCTTCTAGGCCCTCTTTTTACAGAATAATTTGATCTACAGTATGCACACCGAATTTTGCAGAGTTTTAATACAGAATCACTTCCTGTTTATTCTTCTCAGGGCAATAAAGTTCAAATGCCTTATGTTTAGCAGACCATAAAACCACTGATTTCTCTTTGCTAGGGGCAACTCTTTAGACTTCACATGAAGTCTAAAGAGTGTTTTCGGAAAACTTAAAATTTGAGGATTAATCTACCGGGTTTTTGCTGTTGTTGGTGGCAATTACGTGTAATTTTTTTGGCGTAGTACCCGTGAGCGTTAGGGATAATTTTAAATCTTGGCCAAGATCAAAAGGTGTAAAATAAATTAATTGTGCTGATTTTTCGACCAATCCCACTCAATTGACTCACAAAATCCATTGCTACCCGCTTCCCTTGATGTATTTCACGAATGTTTACCTGCGTACACTTGCAAATTTATAGTGTACATATCTTCAAGATCAACAGTTATCCCAATTTTAATGCCGTATTTTCATGGTTTCAAGGGAATATATACTTTAAAATCACACCTTCCTCTAAAAGTACGTAGATGTTCATCAACAGTGATGTTGGGACCTGGAAATTGGAATGAATGAACTGTTACAACCACAGGAAAATAAGTTCATGATATCCGACGCAGCTTCTGTCTTGTTTTTTTTTCCTTTTTACGTGCTTCCCGCTTCACTTTATCATCAGGTCTTAAACAGCTCAAAATATTCACAAAGTGACTTCTTGACATAGTTGCTTTATAAATCGGAAATCCAAATACACCCGACCAAAGTTCGCTCAAAATTTTTCCTCGCCCTTTTTGAACACCGTAAATGAAACACAGGCCAAGAAAAGCTATATATGTTCAATCGAATTCAATGGAATCGCGGATCTTCCATTTTCTCCAATATTTTCCTATTATTAAATTGATTTTCCCGTTGATTTGTGTATTGACAGTTTTTTCCACCTATAAATCATTAACAAACCATCAAAAAAACTCAGCCTCTTCCTCACACTGAACATGCCCTGGGAAACCGGCATCCTACCTGATGATATTCCTGGATAATACTTTTTCCAGTCGACTTTGGTTCTATAGCATCCCATTGCATTTTTCCTTCCTCAATCCCTGTGGATCGTCTTCTTTGATGCATGGATTTCCTCATGAAGCTCGTCCTCCTCCTGGTCCCTTATTTTCACCTCCCTGTTGCCTGCCTGCTTTACTTCCATCACTCTCATTTTGAATGTTTTCTTCATCGTTAATCTTTCGATTCTAATAAATGGTTAACGGCTTCGTTCTCGCTGTCTCCAGGAGCAAATTTGACTCTTAAGGCTGCCATAATCAGTTATTGTTCAGTTTTTGCTGATCATAATCAGTTGTATGACCGCCAATAATTCCCCATCGGGATCCCCAGTGCGGGATGTACGCTTGAGCGAGGAAAGATATGACTTCTACAGTCGTCGGAGGAGTGACCACGAGTGACGATTCTCAGCGTAAAAGCCTAGCTCGTATCAGAGGCCGAATACTACAAAGTCAAAATACAAGTGGAGAAAACACTGACTGTTTTTTCTGACTTATTGCTGATTACAAAGAAACACAGCATTGATGACTCTGTAGACGAGCTCTGCGAAGATAACAATTAGAATAGAAGTTGGAGAGCAATGATGGCTTCAACAGTCATCGGAGGAGCAACCACAAGTTACTAATTCTCTCTATATCAGCTTAGTTCGTTACAGAGGACAAAAATTACGAAGTCAAAAAACATTGACTGTTGCTGATTACAAAGAAAACACGCTGCTGACGACGAATCCGCTGTCCACAGTTAATAGTTGGATTAGAAGCTGCAGAGCAAGTTGAATCATAGTACGCTAGCAATAACTTAGCAGTATTCAGCTTCTGTTATGTGACTAGGTGAGGTGAATGTGATCGACGTATTATGCGTTAGTCTCCAAGTTCACCCATTTGGAAACTGCTGACATTTAATAGATTTTGCACCTGAATAGCTAAGCCTCTATTACATTCATTAGGTTGTAACGTTGATACGACTGTGTATATTACCGGAATCTTGGTGTTACATGCGAGGCCTCGCATGTAACACCAAGATTCCGGTCCCGGGAAATACATCCGTAGCTCTACCATCTTCTTCTCTTCTAATAATTTTAACACTCAGTGCATTACTCATTTTATGACATAAATGCTAATATTCTTTCCTTTCATGACAAAGTCATGACAAAAGCTATTATTTATTCATTTTTTTCTAAAGTAAAATGAAAATTCATCTCATTGTACTAAAATACGATCGGGTACATTTTAGTTCCACATACCCTACCTGGGGTCAAACTTGACCCAGAGCAAGAAATAATTTTTTTTAAGGCTTTTTGTCAGAAATATTTTTAAAATGAAAAATGGAATCGATTCAAAAATGTTTTATCGGAGAATTCCTAAAATATGATGCATAAAACTGTAAAAATTAATGAGTTATTCAACTTTTTCTATGAGCTGGGGTCAAAAAAGACCCCAGGTAGGTAGGGAGGGTTAAAAAATGTGACAATGTGCTGGAGGATACCTCCTTTGTGATTCTCCCTTGTGATCCAACCACTAGATTTCAAAAAAGTGTTAAAACAGCCTTATCTTCCTGCTCCAATCTGTTCAGTTATAGTGAGAAAAGGAAGTTACTGCAAATGAATCCTTTGCCTCCCAGGTTTTATGGACTTCCTAAGATTCACAAAGATGGAACGCCTGTCCGCCCAGTGGTATCTTGCATAGGATCACCATCTTATAAATTAGCCTCCAAATTGAATACCATCTTCAGACAACTATCTGATTTTTCAGCAAAATACAGTATTAAGAACTCCATCAATTTGTCACATAACCTTCAGCACCTCTCGTTACCTCCCAACTCCAAGCTAGTCTCCTTTGATGTAAAAAACATATTTACTTCTGTGCCTGTGCAAAAAACTTTGTCACTTACCAAAGACTTACTGATAGAGTCCAATTTAGACTTTGTCGTGGCTAATGAACTTCATTTACTCATGGAACTTTGTGCTAACCAAAATTATTTTCTGTTCAACAAGAATTTCTATCACCAAACAGACGGCCTTGCTATGGGGTCCCCCCTCTCACCGTTATTAGGTGAAATATTTATGGAAAATTTAGAACGCCAATTATTTGATTCTGCGCATCCCATCTTATCCAACATATTCTACTGGTATCGCTATGTGGATGACATCATTTGCTGCTGGACTGGGAGTATCAGACAATTAGACCACTTTCTCAATCTTTTAAACACTCAACATCCCAAAATTACCTTCACAGTTGAAATGGAATCCAATAAACAGTTAAACTTTCTCGATCTTTCCATACGCATAGTTGGGGATAAACATGAATTAAGCGTATATAGAAAACCCTGCTATAGCGACACCATTATTCCTAATGACTCATGTCACCCGACCTCCCAAAATCTATCCGCTTTTCATTCAATGCTAAATAGACTTGTCAAGTTACCATTAAACTCGACTAATTTCAATCGTGAACTTTCCACTATTAAATCCATTGCAGTTTCGAATGGCTACAACTTAAACACTGTTACTAAAATACTACAGAGTAAATTAAAAATGAAACCTATCTCACAACTATGCTCCCTTACCCCCAATATAGAAAAATCAAAAAAATGGTGCCGACTATTGTATGTGGGAGATCATTCCGACAAACTCGCTCGTAAATTCTCTAAGGATAAAATCAACGTTTCTTTTTACAATCTTGGTACTCTCGAAAAAATTCTCTGCCGTAACAAAGACAAAATTGAACCCCACCATCAATCCGGCATATACAAAGTCAATTTTAATACATGCAAAATGTGCTACATAGGCCAGACCGGTAGAAACTTTAGTATTAGAATGAAAGAACACAAAAGATGTTGGAAAAATTGTGAGGACAAGTCATTTCTAACCAAACATTTATTACAGACTTCTCACTCTTGTCAGTTCCACCCAGAAATTCTCCATCTTGAAAATAAGGGATCCAGGCTAGACATTTTAGAGCAACTTGAAATTCTACAATTAGATTCTAATGTACTCATGAATGATCAAATGTTTGTCAACCTCTCTCCTCTCCTGAACATCCCCTTCCCGAAAACAAACGGCCAAATTCCCACCTCACCCTCTCCTTAGCCAACCGACTCAAAACTCCGCGGGGTTTTTTTCCCTTTTCTGTTCCGGTCCACCCACCCACTCCTTCCGCCTAATGTTGACCATGTTTCCGCCGGTATCCCTTCACCAACCCCTGCTGATTATCCTTACTCCTTTCCAAGTTTCCCTTTCGGGGACTTCCCACACCTCCTCCTTGCCTCGCTATCCGCCCCCTCGTATCCCTTTCTTTTGACACGTGTCCCTTCATTCCCCCCCGCCTATTCTTCCCCCCCTTCCCGTTTTTCCAGGTTTTTCCCTCACGTCCTCCGCCTACCCCCGGTCTTTCTATACCTCCTTGGTTTTTCCGTCTCTCACTGTTTCCCCCAACCGTGTCTTTTCTCCCCTCCCTCTGCCTCTTACTTCCCCCCCCATCTCTTCCTCCGATGTATAAATATGATGTTAACTTGTACATTGGTGTCTTGTACCAGATTATGGCTCTGTGAGCCGAAACGCGTCGTACGCATCAATAAATTAGTTGTGGAAAAGTGCACCTACATTTTATTCCAATATGTCATACTTCCACTACATCGCGCCTGAACCGGTTGATTTTATCGCGTAAATCGGTAATAATTATAGAGATAATATTCAGAGTAGGTCAATAGTTTTTTTATTGTTTTATTACCTGCATGTTTAAATAACGTGTGCTTGCATGCAATGCTTTTTTTGCATGTATGAGTATCTATGAAATTGGTGTCGGGTCCCAGGCATGCATGGTATTCATGGGTGTGTCCTACATGATTGGGATTTGGTAGTTTTTCTTCTTTTTCCCCAATTACTTTTAAAGGTGTAGTGCTTGCTTTGTGGTGTTCATTTTTGTTTGTTGTGTCATTGTTCCAGGTGTGGATGCACCCCCTGCCACACACCCTCGAGGTGGCTTGCAGGGTATGTCGTAGATATAGATATATAGATAATAATAACTTTAACGCTTCATAAAAGCACTTGTGTTCGTGATACATCTCAATCGCATGCATGAAAATACCCAACTCTACCAATTATCAATGTAGTGCACTTCGGATTGCCTTGGCGGATTAATCAAGAGTAACCGCGGAGTAACCAGTAAAAGAGTATCCAGATGAATAAATTAAAATCACTGCTGAGAGACGAATAGGAAGATCCTGCCACTAATGTAAGAGGTTCGACACACTATAACACAAGATCAAAATTATATCTTAAAATCCTGTAAAATATCTACAGCACAACCTTCCTTCTCCACTGGCAAACTAGGAGTGATTTAAAAAAATGCATTTCTCGAAAGAAAAGCAAACGTTCCACTGGACATTCTCGTTCAAGATGTCAAAGATTCCACTATGTCATAAATGCCTCTTTCCGCACAACCATTTTTGGGGGCGGAGTAGGGCTTGGGCTGTGACATGTTCGGTGCATCTTTTAGCGCGTGTGTGCGGGCAGGGGGGGAAAAGGAATGCGAAAGAAACACAGGCGGTGTCTTTCTAGAAGGATGCATGGTCCCCAAGAAGGCTTCACACTTTTTTCTTGGTTAAAGGCCGTAAATGAGAAGTATGTTAACCGAAGGCGTAGGCAAAAAAATAGCTTGAGCAAAATTACACGTACATAAATACATGTCACAAGGTCGTCGCCACCCGCCCCTTTCCCGGCCGCTTCGCCATTAAAAAGGTCGGAAGGGCATGACTGTCTCTCCTTGCATCCGATTTGATTCAAGGCTTCAGACCACATATCCCTATCCCTTCCATCCCTTCCATCCCTATCCTTATACCTTTCCTCCCGGTCTGAAGCGCCTATTAGTGCGGAAACAGACTTGAAAACACCATGAGTGTCTCTCCTTGGCGCGTTCTTTCCAGGTTCATTCTTCCTCCTGCACAGGGGCGTCGGAACTATTTTCTCTGGGAGGAGCCAACCTTTAAAAGGGCCCGGCTCTTAAGAAAAGGGCCCGGCTCCTATGAACAGGGCCGCATTTTTTGCGGATAGGAGGGGGTAGTGACTAGAATTCCGCTAAAAGTGCAAATGAAGGTGGTAGAATATACGTCAGTAGGGAAAAGGCAAGCTGAAAACAAGTGAAAGTTGATTAATTTATTAACGAAGACTCATTACTCAAGGGCCCGGGGCAAATTCTGGAGGGGGGGGCGAATGTCCACCCTGCCCCCCACTTCCGATGCCGCTGCTCCTGCATTCCCTTCCCCTGACCTCCCAGACACGGCACATCCTCAAGTGCCTAAACTTCCCACAACATGTTCATTGCAGCTTGAGGAAGAAATTTTTCAAATGAGAAACAAAATCTGGAAGGCATTTTACTTCATAGTAGATATGACGGAGCTATCTCCCGAGCGTATCGAAAAATCAAGGACAAGGCCAACCGAAACCAAGGGGTCGACAATCATGCGATATATCGTATAGATTACTTTAATCGATTGTGGATGGGAAAACTTTTCCTCCACTAGGCCCGCGAGAGGCGCTGCGGAGGCCGATTTCTGAGATTCAGGCTCCTGATTGGCCGATTGGTTGAGATCAGCCATGTTAAGGAGTCTGTAAAAATTGCTGTTGTGTTGAGTTCACCGATATGCTAAATTAAAGCATAATTGAGTGTTTACCGAGATAATTTTCTGTATTTGAGTGTGTTTTAAAGTGGAATCAACATGGCTACCTCATAAACTTGTGCCACTCTAGTGAAAGAGTGCAAGTGATGTTCGTATTATTTGCTTCGGTTATCGAAGGTGACAGCGTTTGTTTACTTTAAAGTTGGCCGATAACTACAATGTCGTAGATGTTTCGTAAAGTATATATAAAGGCTTTATGCATTATTACCGGAAACATCTTCTTTCACGGAACAATGTCCCAGATATGTTGGGAGGTAAGTGTATTAATGTAATTTTATGATCTCGGCCGTGCATCATATCGTTGAAGTGTTATTGTTTTGAAATGAATGGTTGGTATAAGTTCACAATATGCTCAAACGATTTTCCTTTGTATTTCACGGATTCTCTCGACGTTCTACCCAAGGGAACTTTTGATCTCTGTGCAGTGACAATCGACGATGGGAATGATTATTCTGAGGTGACTGCACTGCCAAGCACAATATCTTACGTATGTAATTTAGTGAAATTTCACATGTGGCATTAAAAAACTAATCTGTGAATATTGTGTCGTCGACAGGATAAGTGGTATTTCTTACTCATTTCTTTTGATAATAATCATTAGCATGTAGCAGAAAATAGGAGTCGTTACCTTAACAAATTACACAGAAAACTAGTTCTGAGGAAACGTTCTCATATCGCATCATAACAAAGTACATGATGATGATTATTCATTGAAAAATGGGTCGTGTGTGAGTGTGGATAAATTTGTGATGTGTAAATGTTAAAATAATTTGTTAGTCATTGTCATACCGTGATAAGGCAGTGGCATAATTTCGTGATAACTAACACTATGTGGTGTTGCGGCTTAATGTTTTCGTAGAATTAATTCCATGCTTTTGAGAGGTATACACCGGTTTTTCGCGATTTTTGGCACATTTTAGCTACTTATTTGTTTTGAATAATTATCTATTTTTGCTTAATTCGTATTTTTGCTAATTAATAACATCGAGCTTGGTGTGGAATCGATCGATTCATAGTCAAGTTATATACCTAATTAGAGAGTTCTTAGTGCATGGTTTTCTCATTTTTGTTTACATGTTTTTAAGTGAATTCATCCTCTGTCTCAATTATTCTTTGCTGGTACAAGTTTATCCCATTGTCATGAAAAATCATGGCCGATTTTTACTTTCTTCTGACAAAAGTAATTATTTATGCCTCTAGAAAATATGCATTTGGTGTTCTCATGTGGCCCAATAAAATGATCATATGATGCATAAGAGAGACAACCGAAGTGGAGATTAGAATCTATTTTAGGATTATATTATGAACTTGTGGAATTTTTTGTGTATTTAGCTTATAAGTGATATAATTTGTGGTGTGTGCGGCGTAGTGATATATTAGGGAACTCTATTAAACAGAACCCTCAGTTGTTAATATATGTGGATGGAATGACAGTACCAGGTTGCTGGTTCACATTCTGTTTTTTTTTTCATATGATGGATTTTCAATCACATCCCTGTGGAACAGATGTTGTGTGGACTTCTGTTTGTCTATTTTGTATGTTTATACCTAGCTGGATTGGGTAGCCGTCTCAAGGCAATTTTTATAACTCTCACAAATGTAGCCCATAAGGATCATCATAATAGGTTATCCCTCTGACCACGCCTAGGTGGTTGTCCTCAGGAAGGGAGGATCAGGTAGTGTGAGGGCATGTAATAGAAGGAAGATAGAACATATCCATGTTATATTTATTTTCTTTATACATTTCAAGAAGGCTTTTGCCAACTTTTGAATGGCTTAAATCAGCTGAAACTAAATAGAATGCAGTGGATTTGTTATGGTTTTTTGTTTACTGTTTCATCCTTTGATGTATTTTCAGGTCGACCTGAATCATTCCAGGCATAGATACTACAGTCTTGGTACTACAGCAGGTTTAGGAAGTTCATGTATAATTATTTACAAGTTTCTCTCCTCCATGCATCAGAGGATTATGCATCAATATTACATACTTTTTGCCAAATGCTAGTCATCCAAATTTAATTTGAGTTGTGTGTGAAATATGCCATGTTATGTAATTAGTGATTTCTGTTAAACCATACGAATTCTATATCCTATCATTGTCTGTTGTTTGACCAAATAAGAATGTTTATTTGCACCAATCTACTTTTACTAAATGTCGGTATTCTACTTTGAATGATTTGTTTTGTATTGTGATTTTGTTTTGAAGTTAATAAATATTTTTTCGTCAAATGCTGGCTTTTATCATTACAGTATTCCTGGTTATCACCTTCCAGCTGACCTCGACTAGTTCCTTCGGTCCTATCAAAAGTTAGCCCATTTCTTTACACTATGGGGATTCATCAGTAATATCTTAAAGGGAATAAAAATCGTTGTTTTCCGTAAGATTCTATTCAAATCAGCAAAATAGTTTGGAAATTGTAATGTTAAATGAGAGCAAATCGAAATAGTGACTTAATTACGATTCAAACCTAGCGGCGACCGTTTCGCGATTTTCTCGCTTCTCACGATTCTCTCGCGGTTCTCGGGACCCGTATCCTCCTGACACGAAGCCACCAAGTGGCGCTAGTGTCCAGAAACCTATACGCATTGGCCTTATGGCAGTGTCATCCCCTTGCCGAAACTCTTCTGAATCGGTATCGACGAGAAATGACACCACCACCCCGAAGAGAGCCTACGTTCCCTACATAAAGGCTGTGACGAATAGAATGGGGAATGTTATCAGAAGATATGAATTCAAGACCGCATTCCGGCCACACCGACAGACAAAAATATTTCTGGAGAAATGTGAAAGAAAGGACTCCGTTGCGAATTGAGGGAGTCTATAAAATTCCCTGCGAAACATGTGGGAAGAAATACATCGGGGAGACAGGGAGTAGTGTCAATATTCGGCTGGAGGAGCACCGAAGGGGCCACTCGACTGGGACAGACATCGAAGTCTGCAGTGGCAGAACATGCAGCCCTGGGACATGAGATTGACTTTGAAAATGCAAATGTGTTCGCGAAGATCAACAGATTCAAACCCAGGCTGTATCGTGAAGCCATTGAAATAATAAAGACTAGAGAAAACTTTAATTGAGATGGCGGCCTCCAAATAAGCCACACGTCCACACTAGAAAAACATTTTTCAATGACCCCTCCCTCTATCACCCAACCCTCTCCCCCCTCGACCCACCCACCTGAGATACATAATACCCTCGCCGGAACGATGACCTCACATCCCTCTGAAGAAGTGACCAGCAGTTAAAAATAATTTGCGAACCCCAGCTTACTATGGTAGACTGGACCATAATCACATAAGTAGAGAAATTGATTGCCGAACTGACAAATTCAAAATTTCTTTTTCTCCTTTTACAATTAGGGATATGAATAGCGGTAAATATATGAAATACGAGTGCATCAATGGATAGCATAGGTAGTTGCAAGTAAGTTCGTATAAGGACTTCAAGCAACCCCAACTAACAGCATGTTATTGCAAGCCTGCTTTGCTGTTTTATCTTTTTTTAATAATTGTGGTTCAGACAAGTTAATTTTTACTAACCCTTTTTCATACATGATATGTAGTGCATGTTTGGTGTGAATTCACCCCCTGCCAAACACCTTTATGGTGGCTTGTAGGGTGTTATGAAGATGTAGAATATGAGAATACCTTCACGCGCATTACACCAAAAGATTAATATCCATAAGGCGTATGTATAAGGGTTATGATTATTGTTATTAAATGTATTTTTCTTATTTTATGCATGTTGAAGCCAGTTATATGCATTAATCATTAATGTATTCAATGCATTCTTCTGTTTTTAAAATACTTTCTAGCAATTAGGATGATGATTGGAATTTGTGATGTGTATCCCACTTCATATTTATAGCCATCTTTCATTCAGTAGTGCTCGTAAACGTTGGGACATAAACATAGTGCATGTTAGATGACAACTCACCTCCTGCGACACCCCCATGCTTATGTAGGTAATCGGTAGATATTTGTAACTGACGGATACGATATGTCCTCAATTCTTTGAGATTAATAAACGACATAATTGACTCCAATATAAGCGCATTGACGGCTGTTGTGGATTCAGATAAAATCAGTTATCTGAATACATTTCCTGGTGAATGGTATGCATGGGGTCAAGCGTTAGAGGAAAAACTCCTTGACTTTGACAACCCTAACGATCGGGTGGGGTACGGTAGGGTTCGTAAAAGATGTTATTTGAGCTATCTTCGAAGGCAACTGAATATTCTTCCCGAGAAATGCTGGCCAATGTGTGACACGAGTACAAGGAGTATCATGATTGCGGCCCCAGAAAGGAAGTGCCTATTCGTAAACCTCGGGCAGTCGAAAGATCGAACCACCTAACACACTCACTGTTTTTCTAGAGTAAATCGGCGGCAGAATGCTCCCTGAAAAAACATCGATCAATTTTAAGCTAAAAGGGCCTTGTTATCGCGCCAATGTGGCGGAGAGTTAGAACGGTCCACGAAGTTCTCTAAGGAGAGATGTAGCATGAGTGATAGCTATAGCACAACGAACATTTTTGAAGAGTGAGGTATTCTAGACATTGAATGCACTTGTATGAGGAAGAGGCGTAAACGGTCTACGCCGAGCAGAAACGCAGGTAAATCTTTAGTCAGCGAATAACGATAGCAACTCTAATTTGGGGAGAAATCAAACATACCTGACGGAGGACGAGCCGGCAACCTCAGTTTGAGCAAACGGAAGGGGAAATGGATGTACATACTAGTGGGTAGTAGTGCGCCAAATATATTCACTCAAAGGTATTTGAGTACCCAAATGAATACATGAGTACTTGAAAGAGTACATGAATACCTCGATGGGTAGATGAGTACCCGATTGAGGACATGAATACCTCGACGACTGGATGAGTATTCAAATGAATACAAGGACGACTACCTCAGCGAGTACTTGAATACCTAGTTTAATACCCCTGAATACCACCAACCGAATGAATACCCAGGCCAATATCTAAGTACCCACCTCGATGAATATCGCTGTTTGCATTCAACCGCTAAGTTTTCGGGTGACTATTTGACCACTTCGACTGAAGTGGCGAGGACGTTCCCAAATGGCACGAAAAGCCGAAGTCTCCCTTCTTCCGTGCCCTCCGTGAGATTTTAAAGACGTAACGCAAGAGTAGACGCTTACATTCGCTTTCGTTTCTCAGGAGCCTAAAGTAGCAATTCTAAGGAAATCTGGAATCGTAATAACTATGCATAATCTACGTATAAACTTTGGATGCACTTTTGGCAATGGAGGTTCCAAATAAGGAAACACTTTTACTTGCCATGTGCCATCGATAAAAAATATATTATAATGTTTACTCCTAATTTTGTAATCGAGAGAGTATAATCAAGATTTAAATTGGTTTACATGGTACATATATCAAAGGGTAATCTTAAGGCCCTGGAACGGTAGAAAATTACGTGATAGATAACCAAGTAGTCTATTTAGTCATAGACTCCTTCCAAAAATCCATGCACGAGATTCAACACACATTTGCTACAATTAACTACAAATTATTTTTATTCCGATGGGCAGAAAGCTTTGCTGGAATCACAGAAAAAGTATTTAACGTTACCTTACTTACCTAACAGACACGCAACAGTCGCAAAATAAGGAAGTAGTTTCGACGCATGTGTAACTTTTATTTGTGTACCTAGCTGGATTTTTATGAAAGGGTGTTAACTAGAGAATGTTGTTCCAAATTTCTCATGAGGTTGTAACGTTAAGTGCGTCGGAGTGAACAGTTGCAATGTTACATATTTCAATTGGAACAAACTTTTCTAATATTTACCTATTTGTGCTTACACTCATCAGCTCTCACAATTAATGTAGTTTTTAGGAGCCATTTATATGCGTGAATAACGTACTTTATTTCTAAAATTAAAATGTAATTATTAACATATTAATTAAAGCATGGCTTAGTTCCATTAAAATAATATTTATACTTATTCCAGGGATGACGCAATCAAATTATTTAGGATGTTTACGAATTTAAAACTTAAAATAGAACTCAAGTATATATTTTGCGTGTTTGAGAACCTAGAAACGAATTTTAGGAAGAAGCCGCAACGGATACTACACTAACTTATTTCATCGTGTCTGACATGAAACTCTCTAATTTGGTAAAGAAAAATTGGTTTGAAAAATTCTATGAACCAGACATACCCTCCAGCGAGCAACCATCCCGGAGAACGTTAAAAAACTCTAGGAAGGCACAAAAAAGTGTCATATGCTAGGTGATCTACTGTGTAAATACTTCTTTCACTACAGACATATGGATAAATGAAAGGATTAATCCTAATGAACAGCTCACTAATTAGTCACAATGTCGTGATAAATAACTTGTTGGAATACAACCACCGAGACAAAATATACAACTCTTCAAATGTAGGAATCGCAAAGCTTTGGGGTAGGTGGATTACCATTTCGAAAAAATGTAACATGCTTGATGTCTGTCAATGGCGTAAAATTCCATAGCGGTTTAAAAAGTGGATAAGATATAACAGTAAGTGCAAGTTATGCACGTGGTTATCCATTTATCTTCATCATTCTTCTGTAGCACCACATTTCAAATGCTTCCACTTTTTTTCTTTTCCGCAGCTGTCATTGTCCATGCCCTACTCCATAAACAAACACGCTCCAGATGTACGTTCCGATGAATGGTTTCCTTACTTCTATGCTTGTATTTCTAGCGGTAAGTACGATTAAATTCTTCTTTTGATAGAAAGCCCTCTTTGCCTGGGCTATTCTGCTATTTCATTCTTGAATGAATACATTGATTTTAACATGCAGGAAATAAAAAATACTATCGACCTACTCTGAATATTAACTCTATAATTGTTACCGATTTACACAATGTCTAACGTTTTGATCTCGAATTATCCGCGGAAAAAATGACATTTTAAACCTGTCCGTCCTGCAATCTATCTCCTTCATTTTATTAGAATTATCGAGGCTACCATAATAAGTCGGAGCCAGCAATATTTGGTTAACGTCATTAATGAAATGTTCCTCCTTAAATTTTCCCAGAATATTTAGTCTATAATTCAGTCTACGTTGTGACAGCCATTCCTATCCCAATTCGGCTAGCATACCAGACACACTACTTTCCCTATCGTAACACCCTTTTACAAATCTCGCTGCTCTTCGCTGTACTGGATCAAATTCGTAAATCAAGGTTGCTTCATAATGGTCCCATATACTCGCAGCATATTCTTAGTGTGGCCTTATAATTGAAAAATAGCAACGTTCCTTAACCCTTTCCTCACCTTTCCCTAATATTCTTTTAATAAATCCCAACTTTTTATTTGCTTGACTGCATATTTTCCTGATATGTTTCCCCCATGATAGAACCTGATTAAGTATTACCCCTAAATACTTAACTGATTCCACGTTTACCAATTCCGTACCTTGAATCATATAGTTACTTTCCATCAAGTTTTTCCTTTTCCGAAAATTTACTCTCACGCACTTTTTTGCGTTCAGTTCTAGTTTCCATTTATCGCAGAATGCCTTAATTGCTACAAGCTCTTTTTCTAAAGATTCCTTGTCTCCCGGACTGCTAATTTCTCTATACACTACTAAATTATCAGCGAAAAGCCGAATTCTTCTGTTTACTACAGTACTGCCGAGGTCATTGATATATAAAGAAAAAAAAGATGGCCTATAACAGTGGGTTCTTCTTGATGCTAATGATCAGAATCTAAATCTTCTTCTTATTAATCTTCAGCTGATATCTGGCCATTATCCTTTCCATGATTATCAGCATCTTATTTAGATCCCTCTCTGTCCCTGCTAGGAGTGCTATGTCATCAGCGAATCGCAGCATGCTAAATTTTTCTCCATGGATATTCACCCCAGAAGACTTCTTGATTTCATTGATGGCTCTCTCGATGTAAACATTGAAAATTACGGGAGAAAGTTCACAGACTTCCCTCACTCCTTTCTTTATACTTGCCTCTTCACAGCTGGGTCCCAATTTGATCACAGCCACTTGGTTTTTATACACACTTGGATAATTCTTCGATCAGCATAGGACACTCCAATTCCTTTCAGAATTCTAAGCGTTGTATTCCAATCCACATTGTTAAAAGCCTTCTCTAAATCCACAAATGCAATAAACGACGGTTATTTCTTCTCCTATTTCTTCTCTATGAGCAACCTAAGGGCCAGAATTACTTTTCTCGTACCCTTATTTTTCCTAAATCCAAATCTCTGCTTTTCGTTCTATCCTTCTCTAGATGCTCCTTGTCAATATCTTCGATGCATTGCTGTCAGTCCTAATATTTTCACATTTCTCCGATCTCTCCTTTTTGGGAATATGAATGATGATGTTTTTCTCGAAGTCCCAGGGTATTTCTCCAGTTGAGCAATGTCACAGATGATTTTGTTTAGATGGGTTAATGTATCCTCTCCTGAGTTTTTAAGTAGTTCTATCGGAATATCGTCAAATCCAGAAGCCTTATTCATCCGAAGGTCCCTTACTGCAGCGTCGAATTCCAATCTTAATATAGTTGCCCCGATATCATCCTTTTCCACTTCGCTTTCCTCTTCGATCACTTTCGTGCTGAGATTGTTTCCATTGTATGACTCTTCCAGTTATGTATCTGCATAATGTAATGCTAGAAGAAGAACGGGTTTGCAGTTCCTCTTAGACGTTAAGGCCGTGAATTGTGGCTTTTTAATGAAACTTTGAACTACTTTTAAAATGCAATAGGATCCCAGCAATCCGTTCATAGCGATATTTTAAATATAGGACACTAATATGAAGAAATATGTTATTAAATATGATAAAAAAAGAAAATGGACATTACTCCATTTTGAAAGGAGAATTATTCATAGCTATGAAGGTGAACGACAAGCCATATAATGCGTGCACGAAGTTTTCGTAAACTTGTACATATTTGCTCAGTCTTTGTCAAGAGCTATTTGAGTCTCTTCAGTATTACAGTAGACTCTCGATGATACGAAGCACGAACATACGAAATTTCGATTATACGAAGCAAAACGGCCGGTCCCGACGAAAAGCGTATTCTATGAAAATGGCAACATTTGAAAATACGAATTTATCTAAATTACGATTTTCGGGCCCGGTCCCCAGGAACAAATGGAATTCGCTTTTACGATCCTCGGCGAAAAACTGTTTCAGCAAAACTCTTTTTGACTACGTACACACATAAAAAATCAGTGTTGCTGATTGTGGTGCATCAACAATGAAATATGAGAGCAGTAGTGCATTCACCTCCCACATGTGCCATAATCTCCCCATCATTTTCCACATGTACCTCGCGAGCTATTGCTAGATGCTATTGCTAGATGCGTACGATCGAAACAGCGATGCTCTTTTTCACTAGTTAGGCCCCACCTTGAATATGCAGCCAGTGTATGAGATCCTAATGTATTAGGGTTGATCAGAGAACTAGACAGTGTGCAGCGCAGAGCAGCTAGGTTCGTTAGAAGGTGTAACGAGGGGTTGAGTAGAGTTTCAGAATTAATAAAAGAATTAGGGTGAGAATCATTATCAGAGCGTAGGTTAAAGCACAGATTGAATCTATTAGAGAAATTTCTATCGGATAGCTTTACTGAAGATGTAAGGCACATATTAAAAAAACAGCGTATTATGCTAGATTCGACCAGATAAATAAGATTAGAGAGATAGATTTTTGTACCGATAGATTCAAAATGGCATTTTTCCCCTTACTATAAGAGAACAGAATTGGCAGCATAGGCACACGCAGGCAAAGGGATAGGTAGGGGAAATATTTTAGAGTATTCTGTAGTGCATAATGCGTGTATTAACCCCATAAATATTATAGATACTAACAATCAAGTTGCATGAGACAATATAGTTGCTTGTTTGAATGTCAATAGTTTATGCTTGGTTATCTTCACCCCCTTTCCACACACCCTCGCGGTGGTTTGCAGGGTATCTTGTAGATGTAGACGTATCCTTCCACAACATTTGAGGGACACAGTTACCTTGTTTGAATATATTAATTTAGAAACACCATTAGGAATGGAAGGATACTGTTAGTTTGGGTTTGGGGAGGGTGTGCCTAACAACTGCATTTGCGAGATATTCAAGGTAGGTATAATAACCAATGCGTGTTATTATCCCTTCCTTGAACATAGCATCTCCTGCCTTCGTTATAATGTCTATAATTACACTGTATGCAGTAAAACCTACCGTAATGGTGTGTGGAATGAGGTTATTCCTTAGTAGCAATGCGCTATAGGCAAGTGAACAATCATATTGTTGTGTGTGATTCAACGTCCGGAAGGCTACGCGACAGTTTGATTGACACAAAAACGCAGGCAGAAGCCGTTGAACTGTAGGGTAGCCAAAGAAAAGTATATAAAAATGATACGCAATGAGAGCATGAAATACCTCACTATCCATATTGCTAGTGACTATTCTACCAATTTTACAGTTGAAAATTAATTTTTGCAGGGATCAAAGCCACATTATATAAAATTCAGTCCCCATAGTCATATAAAATGCAGCTGTACAGGTTGCACATATCTTTTTCATAGACGTTTCTAATCGCTTAATATCTGTTATCGAGCCATTTTCATCCAAGTGATGAAATTTAATACATTCTTCTCATGCTCCATGTCAATTGTCCTTCATTTTTAATTTTACGTAAAGTTCCAAGAATCTACGGTGAAGTCCTCCTCGTCACTTGAGCTGCAGCTTTGCGACGTTTCAACGGAATCTTGCAAAAGGTAATATAAAGTTTATTGCTAGTTACTGATGTGATATCGTGGTAATTAATCGTCACTCACATCTAAAGCAATTTAGAGGTATTTGAAGTCCAGTAGTAGTAGTTTTAGTTTTTAAGGTGCGTCTACGGCTATATTTGAAGTCAATAAGCATATTTGGAGTGCTGATTTTGACGGCAATGTATGTACATACATATTATGTATCTAAATTTCATAATGTATATTAAGAGTAATTATTTTTTAGTAAATATGCTTTAGCTAATTATTCAATAATGCTGTGCTGAAATAGGCGTAGTAGTCTTTGTTGTTCGGGGAAGGTGACCTACAACTAAGGTAATTTGCTTTACTTTGGACAGGTGAGTGCCTAGCTAGAGGTAGGATTTTTCTTGGAACATAAGTAAAGGGGAGATAAACCGGATTCAGCAATAGCGAAACGGCGGGCTAAGTACTGAATTCAAAGTGAACTCATCGAGTCACTCATGTGACTCGAGGAGGGCGTAAACGTTTTCGCACTACGCCTAGGGAAAAAAAAGTTAAGAATTGAGATTTAAAATTATGCTTGGTTAACCTACCTGTGCTGGTTGACGGGAAGATTAATTTATTCCCTGTCACCAACCACAGGACATAAGCACACAGTCTAAGAAGGGAACTATCGCTCCTTCCGTGATTGTATACAGGAATTAAGCGAATAGAAATCCACAGGGTACCTTTTCGTCATCGAAGTGGTCATGGTCTTGCCTCTCCTGCGCTAATTCGAGGATGGTCCTACCAACCTTGTCGGCAGCTGGGAGAGAAAATAATTTCCAGAGGGCGTCTTCCCCCATAATCCAGCGGCTAATGTCGTACAGCGTCTTGAAAGCGAGAATGTCATACCAGCGCAGTGCCTCGTGGAAGGCAGTCCCCTATGATCACTGCAGAAAAGAATAGACCCAAAATTTCCTCTGGAAACAAAAACGATAAGGAATTACACCAGTGAGCAATGAAGTAAGCATGCGAAGGTTTCTTGTGACTTGCAGTTTTCAAACCGTGCCATTCACGGCTCACATGAATCAAATTCTCTGCCAAACGTGTGCATAATTCTTCTACAGAGAGGTACGCAATTTCCAAAATAACATACCGGTGCATCCACACGTAAAAGACTTTTGTTTCAATCCCTGTCACGGGAAATTCGAGCGTATTGATGTAACCCCCCAATTCTTGCTCATCCAAGAGCGACGGGTCCATCCACAGCGGTCGGGCAACGTCCCGACCGTCGATGTCTCCACTCTTAATCAAGACGAATAAAAAGTTAAGAAATAAGTTACTTGTGTAAAAAGTACTTAAGCAGTCATCGGCACCAGAAACCGTCTCCAATAGTGTTTCCTTACACACTGAGTCTTCAGTAGACTTCAGTAGACAGCTCTTCGGCTATCATTCACAGCCGATCGAGAAAGCACACTCAAGGGGAGAAGTCGAGTTGATGCAGTGGCGAGGTGCTAGCCACCGCGAGGGTGTGGCATGGGGTGGATATCACCAAACGTGAACCATTTCCATGCAACTAAGAGCTACTCAGTTCTCCGCCTGTCTTTTCCCTGTTGCATGTTAATCATTCTTGCATGTATTTTTACGTTATTCCAGTTATTGGACCCTATGTTAAAGCTTTAGCCACTGATTTTAGACACAAATAAACAATTATATTAGATGAGTAAAAATCTTTAGCACTTTTCCACAATGTATTTAAAATTATAAAATTACACAACACGTGCTTCGGCTTATTAAGCCATCATCAGGTGTACACTCATAAACTTCCTTGATAGCAGGGCGATATATATGAAACGGGAAGGGGAGGGGATAGGGGAAAGTGGTTGGGGGAGAGGAGGGAATGACTATATGGTGAGTGAGGGGGGGGGGCTGTGGTGAGGAGGGAATTATGGAAAGGAAAGAATTGTATGAAGCACTCTCAGGAGTTTGTCCTTGGGACTGGATAAGGGAAGTGGTAGGTTATTTGATAAAGGAATAGCAAGCAATGAGGAATGGATCCGGAAAAGTTGGTCATTCAACAGAAGGTTATTATCACTACGCATAATTTCCCACTTTTCCCATGCGTCCAATCTTGGGCCTTTTCTTTTAATATGCAGAATTTCCGGATCAAAGAGGCAGTGGTGCGATGTCTACTTGAGGTGTATGGCCAGCAGTGACGATTTCTCTCCCTTATCCACACACCTTCGATGCTCTTGAAGTCTAGTGGTAAAATCCCTGCCCGTATGTCCAACGTAATATTTATCACAGCTGAGGCACTTCACTTTGTAGACACATGAATGGAATTTTGGGTCAATGGTGTCCTTGCTTTTCCACAAAATGTTCGATATGCTACGCGGATTGTAAAAACACACTCTAAATTCGATGATGGCTTAGTAAGCCGAAACAAGTGTTGTGCAATTTTATAGTTTTAAATACATTGTGGAAAAGTGTCCAAGTTTTTTATTCATCTAATACGTCTCACTTTCACTACGTGATGCCTGATACTGGAATCAAATATATTTGTTTTTGCAATTATCCAACTTCAGTCTGATATAATATATTAGTTTTTGCAATTATCCAGCTTCAGCCTGATTAAGATCTCTTTACACACTAAGTTTGGTATATTTGAAGAACTGTAAGATATTACGCTACATTACATTATAAATACAGGAATCGTGAGACGGCCTACCGTAGAGATAAATTTTATAACCATTCTTCCCACGAATAATACGAGAACGTAGTGGGCAATATTTCACCCACGAGACTGCTAGGTGAAATGTTGGTATAGTCAATATATCATCTGAGATAAATATTTAAGCATCCTTTGTTACGTTTTTGGCACCATGCATGACTAGCCAATCACTGTGCATTTAGCAAATATCCAGCAAATTATAATCATTATAGTACTAAGTATGTAGTGATTAATTTCGGTACACGTCTCTCGTGACAGCATAGCTAACACATTCCTTTAAAGTGGTAATATTTTCCCTCTTGTACTAATTCCCTGTAGGTTGTGCATGTTTTGAGTAATTATTTACTCTTTGTCACAAGCACTCGAGGCATTATACAGCTACGCAACATCCACGCAGTGCCCTGTAAGCCACCGCAAGTGTGTGGCAGGTGGTAAGTAGAGAGTGGTTCTGAGATGTGGCCGAGGTCACGTGAGGAGTACTTGGGGGAGGACCAATGAGAGAAAAGAATACATGTGTGTTGGTTGGCTATTTGTAAATGGAGAGTGCTGAAGTGTCACCAGGAAAATGTCTACATTTACATAATACCCTGCAAGCCACCATAAAGGTGTATGAAATGGGGTGAATTCTCACCAAACATGCACTATATATTATGCAAAAAAGTATTACTAATAAAGGTCTAAACGTTCTATAAATAAACTTAAATAAATATCTATAGGTCTAAATTTTAAAAAAGATGAAAACAGCAAAGCAAGTATAAAATATAATGCTGTTAGTTGGGTTAGCTTAAATTCCTTATACCAAAATGCAACTGCCCATTCTATCAATTGATACACTCATATTGGATATATTTACCTCTATTCATATCCCTATTTGTACGAGAGGACATTTTGAATCTGTCAGTTGGGCAATGACTTACTCTAATTTTGTGATTGTAGTCCAAGTTACCGCGGTAAGTTGGCCTTAGCAAAATGTTTCTAACTTCATTACTGAAAATATTATCTTGGAATTTATTTAAGAGATTAGTGTAAACTTCAACCCGCGATCTGACAATGATTCCCATCTTAATTAATTTAATAGACTGATTACGCTAATATAGTTCTCGTTCGGTCCCTTTAAATGTCTTGCCCAAACTTATCCTGGAAGGCAACTTTCTACCACTCGGCCGATTACTCTGAATCATATCAGATAATACACGAACGACAGCGAACTTAGCAATCCTTTGAAGGAGAATTTGGTGCGCGATCAATGAATAGAAATATTGACAATATCCTAATATATTGCTCTAGATGATGTTGTAACATATATGAAGTTTTCGAGAACAGTTACAGCCAATGCTTCAGTAGAATCAGATAACTTAGCTCAATTGTTTTAGTCTCAGCCATGTGGATTGCACTATATGGAAATAATGTTGGCCTTCAAAAACTCTACTGACTTGCTAATTAGGTGCGAAGTAGCTTTCGATATATTGGTGTAATCTTCTGGTGGGGTTTCATCAATGGAACAACTCTACCATTCTTGGCTCATAACAAAACCATTTATGTCCTTAGAATCCTCTTATTTACGTAGTTTTAAAGCAGCAGATTACATCTGCATCTACTTGTGTACAAATGACTTGCTGATTAGGTGCGAAGTAGCTTTTGATATATTGGTGTATTATGCTGTGTGTATGTGTGACGAGTAAGGGTCTTAGCTGCCGGTGATAATGATGGCCCTGGGGTTTAATCCATGGAACAAGTCTACCATTCTTGGCTCATAATAAAAGCATTAATATCCTTAGAATCCTGTTATTTTTGAAGTTTTAAAGCAGCAGATCACATCTACATCTACTAGTACACATGTATAACAGCAAACTATACCTCGTCATCTACCAAAAGGGCGTAGGGCAGGAGATGATCCCACCCCAGGCACATATAATCAACTGGTGTAAATAATACTATCATAAATTATTACACTACCATTTTCACTACTCGATTGTTATTACCTAAATTGTAATAAGGGATTAATTCTTAATACTTACTTCATGCACTACAGACAATAAAATATTTCTACTACCTATCCCTTTGCTATGCTGCCTGTTCTGTTCCCTTATAGTACGTGGGAAAATGGAATTTTGGGGAAATGTTTTCTTCACAGAAAAACCTATGAAGAGCCTTTAACAACCTGTCGAGTTCTCTTAACAATGAATCCATTCGTTGTATGGCCTTCATCTGAATATTTGCGTGAATTTATTACTTTACAGCAGCCAATACTGTCGCAAATTTCTCCACACGTGACATTGCTAGGACCAGAACAACTTGAAAATCTGTTGAAGCCGCAATAATTTGACTGAAACGCGAAGAATAAAGAGTGTGACTAACATTTTCTGCGCTACACTTCATTATTCTCAATTAAAGCTCTTATTTGATGGCTTCACTTTTAATATGCATCAAGCAATTAGAATACAATGAGAAAATATTTAATTCAGGAACTAAACATGATACAGAGGAAAGCAGAACGTTTTGTTAAAAACTCCTAAGAATGCACAGAAAGTGTCACTCGGCTATTATAACTTGGCCGGGAAATTCTAGAATCCAGCAGTTTGCTCGCATGATCGAAGTTACTCGAAAAATTCAAATCTCATGACTTCGCAATTGACACTGCTAACATATTTCGGCCCCCACACTAAATCATCTGGATAGAAGGTTGCGACAAAAATGAGATCAACTGCTGGACCGAATGATACAATAACTTGTTATCCCCCGCACAATACACAAATGCATCACAGGCAAGGTGATCTTTCAACCACATCTCAATATACATCTTAATGGATCAACAAAGTTTCTTAGCTAAATATCTTCCTCAAGGCTGGTTACCTAAATACCTTTGCAACAGGATCATTTTGGCAGTCAACTGGGAAACAAATAGAAGTAGATGTTAACGACCTTTATCCGGTGAAGCGACACTACCCGGATCGGATGCAGATGTGGTGTTTGTGGTGGCTGGTTGCCACGCTGCAGCCAAAAGCTCTTTCCCAAAGGCGCGGCTCTCAGCAGGGTAGAGCTCTTGGATAGCCACGCGGACCTTATCCATCGTCATCGGCACCTTTGTGACCGAGGGAGGGCCCTCATAGAATTGCATAGCGTAGAAGTTCAGGAGGTAAAAGGTCGAAATGCTGACCAGAGAACCTCTGTTCGAACATTGGAATAGGCCTATGGGAAAGTGTATGGGAATCACCCCTCTCTTAACTCTTGCGGGAGAATAGAGATAAGCAGCGCAACACAATAGGCTGCAACTTAAGCGTGAACGAGAGAACATAAACACTTCCGAGTGGTGTCGTAATTGTAGTCATCGGAGTCTTATCTTCTCAGCGCTACGTATCGTATACAGTTATAACGTTCCCTGAAAACTCAGCAAGAAATTATGAAGGCAAAATAAGTTTAATTGTGCATGAAGTGTGTAGGAGTATCTATCGGAATAAAGAGTGCTCTATTTAAAGGTTAGATACATGCTATTTATCCCAGTTCTTGGTAGCTGTGATAACAATTGCAACAGGTGACAGTCTCATGAGACACAATGGAAAAACGCCGGTGGCGATATTTCAATGTAATGTTTTCAGGTATAATTATCATGTTCTGTTCTTATACTTTATTGCTTTATACCTAATTGTCACAAGAATTATCAAAAGAATTGAATAGCTTAATACCTAATATATTATTTTCAAGTCAACCTTCGCCCAAAACGTGATTAATAGAAGAACTTCACCAGGTGACTGCCTATATAAAATACCGAAAAGAATTACATAAGATTATATTTATTCCATGGGCAAGCCAATTAATTGCATAAGTACGAAAAGCTCTGAAAACCAATTATAATTGCATTTCGTCCTGCACTTGTTTAATTTGAATCCTCTTCTGCCCGCTCATAAAACAAAGACGAACGTCGTGCGCTCGTATCACGTGATCAATCAAGGAATCATGCTATCAAAATTAGAACATGTTCTAATTAGATCTAATTTTGATCGCATGATCATGCGAATGAATTTCATGCGAGGAGATTTCCGTATTACACGACGCATGAACTTCATGCGCATTATTTCATTCGCATGATCATTCGCCGTGTAAAACGGCCTTTACACGTTTGATGATAAAATTCCAAATTAATACTTTAAGAAAGAAAGTATTACAATATTGGAACCAGGACACTAACATACAAAGTAAAAGAGGTAAACGATAAAATTAAGACCAATAACAAAACTCAGAACCAAAAGATAGGAAAAACAACTAGAATCGTTTAACAAAACGAACAACTCGGTATGGAAAATAGCCAAACAATTAAGGAAAACGCCACCAAACGACCCAAATAATAAAATTGGGCAAAAATAATTACCGTAGAAAAAGAAAAAGCAAATGAAATGGCTAAAGAGTTCGAGAAAATATTTATGCCATGCGTCGGAAGGACAGACAACATAATAACAAAGATAGATGACGAAAACAAATCTATGAGCCCGCCAGTCATTAAGATCACAGAGCTTGAGAATGCAATAGACGACCTAAAAACAAGAAAATCACCGGGTGAAGATCAAATAACAAATGAAGTCATAAAGAAGATTCCAAAAGAGACTAAAATATGTATAGTAAACATCATAAATAATGCTCTCAAGCAAGGGTACTTTCCAGATGCCCGGAAAAAGTCAAAACGTAACATGTATCCCCAAGAAGGAAGGAAAAATCTTGACGAAGAAGTACCTAAAGTGATCAACAAAAGTGATGCAATGACATTTACTGCAATACATAAAAGTAATTGATTTGACAAATTTAATAGACCACACAATATTCCATTGAAAGAATAAATTTCATGAAAGGAGCCAGGATATATAAGACACAGAGCATAAGCCAGTTACGGTATCCTCTGTAAAAAATCATAGGAAGGTGGTGAGGCATCAGTGAAAAAAAATCCATAGTCGCGAAATTTTTATGTACCTAATCTCTTTTTTTCTCAAAATTTAATATGAATACGGCATCAGATCAGAAAGGCACCAAGGGATATATTAATTTTAGATTAACCGCAACAGTGTACAAGGCTTAACTACTAAAATGGCAGTTGAAAGAACACAACGTTAAGTCCGCATTACAGAATATTGCCTGGCTAATACTACTGAAATATTCTTGATGATGATATGGCTTTTTCAGATTCTTAAGACCGTTTCGCACAAATAATGATCATGTGAGTGATCATTCAGGAAGGAATTCAAGAATGAATTTAAATGTTGACCTGAAGTTGCTTCCGCTTGAAGCCATTCTACAAGGTGATTGATCATAAAAATTAAGCCTTTATGTCAAATTCCATGAAATATCTGCTTTCAAAGGATAAGGAGTGGTAATCTTATCGATAATACGCACCGATTCACGAGAAATGTCCAACCGTCACAGGTGTTTCGACGGTCGGAATGGATTTGTTTACGTCGTCGGATCCAAACGATTGGTGAAACGAGACACTCATTGTGATTCTGGACACTTATTCTAATAAGAACTTTTTGTTATAGTTATTATTGAATGTTGCTTTCTGTCAACATACTTAGTGCGAAAAGAAATTTATTCGTAAAATATAAGCACTTGAAATCTCCACAAGTAGACGTCTAACAAAATTTACATTTCTTCCATTTTGAGTGACGTATAGGCACTGCAAGAGTAGCCATAGTGTGTATTATATCCATGATGAATTGCAAGCGTTAAAGACAAATTAACTGAAACTTCCCTGATAAATACATATTTTTATTATGTCAAAGTGTTTCTTTAAATATTGTAATGTGTCAAAATGCTGTAATACAAGTGAAAATGTGCCACACTAGTACATTTTTTGATAGGATTGTGTACCAATTTTTTTTATCCCGCTGAACCTAATAGAGTCTGTAAAATAAAAATAGCCGCGATTTCGGTTCTTTGAACCGTCGCGTAGTTCTCGAGTTATAAATGGCGAAAAAGTGGTTTATTTAACATTTAGCTTGAGTAGGCGTGCGAAAGATTTGTATGTCATTCCTTTGTCCACTCACAACTGATATTCCGCAACTCCTTCGCCCGACCATATTGGGGGACACTCAGCTGCTTCGTGTTTTAGACAGAAAAGAATTTGTAACTCCAAAAAGGTGTCATCAATTCAGGATACGGGCGTATTCCGTGATTCCAAAATCATTTCATTTTCTTCAAAAGCACCGAAAGGGACTGAAAAATATATGCAGCATTAAACGGAAGAAAAATGCTGAATGTTGTCGGCCCTTAACATTACTCAATACAATCCACTCCGTATAATATTACGATGTATCTAATAGGTAGGCTTAATGAAAGCTAAATACATTAACTCTTATCGATATCAGATTTGCAGTAAGTCAGTAAAAAAATCCATAGTCGCGAAAACTTTATGAACCTAACCTCTATACTCAAAATTTAACGGTCAATTGCTCATTCATAAATTCATTTATGCAAACTGATACCACTGCTTTAAACTAAAATGCCATGCAAAAGAAGTAAAAGTCATGGTCAAAGTCGCTTCCATGCAGTATAGGTGTCCTACACTAGGTGTAGACACATCAGTTCGGGCTTTTTCTTATGACCCTCAGAGATTGCTCGCGAATGGACACAGGAAGCTACGGACCATGACAGGGTAGCCAAGGTCGCTCTGCCATACATATACCACGATGCGGTCGAGAAAATGTGCTTGCGTTTAGTAAAATACTTTCAACTTTATAGATGAAATTTTATGATTTAATTAATGAACAATGGCTACTATAGACATAGGGTAACTATAACCTGAAAACAGTCATATGATATATTATGATTTCCTGCTGCGAGAGTCTTTTACTTATTCTCATTAATATTAGTTAGTTTGGCTGATTAGATTTATTCCACACAATGCTACCGGTAAGGATTGAAACTTTTCCACAGCGGGAAGTTGTTTTTCGTACCTTTCTATCAGTTTATATTTAAGCAATCATAAAACAAAAAATTGTTTTGTTGATTATATATTTTTGTAACAAAATATTACATTTACGCCTTGAATCGAGGTATCCGCGTTGCTCGACTGTCTGCTGTGGAGACTTTTGGAATAAATGTCCATCGATTCAGCAGGAAAATATATAAAGGGGTACTTTTGTGTTTTTACTGACAAGAAAGGATCCTAATTATTGTTTATGAAGAGAATTTATTATAAACTAGCTGAACTGGTCACACCCCGCTGTGGAGCGTCTGATATGAAATGAATGAAAAAATAAATAAAAGTATTCTGGCGAACACATATTCACCGGCTCTTGAATCAATTTGAAGCTGAATTCTCATATTTAATGTTCAATGAATTTTTTCGACTGTACTCCAAAAAGTTGAACAATTAAAGCAGGCAGCGAGGTATAACTCGAGGCGTTTGCCTGAAATCCTCCCTGTAAAACGGACCTCTCCTTCCCGCGTTCCCAACTCGCCCATCCGACTCCGGATAGGACTGACTCCGAAGTAACTACATTCTGTATTTAGTCTTCATTCCAGCTAGCGACAAACGCTGTTGAATGTCTTACTACGGTTTGCTGTCCACGATTAGCATTGCGAAGGTTAAAAATAATTATAAG
Organism: Platycnemis pennipes; assembly: GCA_933228895.1. NCBI lineage: Eukaryota > Metazoa > Arthropoda > Insecta > Odonata > Platycnemididae > Platycnemis > Platycnemis pennipes. The sequence continues at coordinate 78,117,664 of OW121846.1, read as the reverse complement.
ACTGCTATTTTAATTTACAATTATACATCGTATTATAATTTGGGTTGGGGCAGGGATTCGAAATTTCGGTGGAATCATATCGAATCCATGGTTAAAAGATTCGATCAAACCATGGGTAAAAGATTCGAACCAATCCTTGGATTCGATTGAATCAATAGATTAAAGATTTTAATACCAGTCGTGCGGATTCTATGTACCAGTGGCGGATATTTACAGTGAGTCATCGACCAACGCGGATCCGAGTTACATGGATCCGGAGTTACGCGGATGTTCAGTTAGTCAGGAGACATGCTTGCGTCTCTCCACGTTTCCGTCGTCGCGACAGATTTGGCTGCGTGACTACCCATGACTCATGGCCTAGGGCGCAAGAGTTGATGCAAAACTACGGATGTTCGGAACGGCATCTCTTGTTTAAGACATTGCATACTTAATTAGGTGATATTTGATCATCGTGATGTGGAAAAAGTCTGATCTGTTCGGGCATCAACGTCTTATTTCGGCGTAGATGACCTTAACGAAAATTAGACGCGTTCTTAATTATCTACTCTATGTATGGCGCCTGTGGTCCATTACAGCAAAAAAAGAAGTTTTAGGTAAGTATACTTATTTCAGTTTTAAATTTTCAGTGAAATAAAGATTGAGCTTGTGCTACTCTTCACTTTGTCCTATTAAGATAATTTAAAACGGCCTTTCAAAAGATTATGTTTTCCGTAATCTTAGCCGATTGCTGCCGTGAAGGGGGCACCACTAATGGTTAAAACATGGATAGGTAGGTGTTTCGACTAAAGCTGATTTCTACTTCTTTGACAATAGCTATCATCGATGGAGTACATAAGTAACTACGCGTCGACTTATGCGGGAAGGTCAAACTACGCCGAAAAAAGACGTTGATGGCCAATCAAATGAGAATTTTTCACTATCACGATGATCAAATATCACCTATCGAACTATGAATGTCTTAAATTAGAGTAAATCAGAGTTTTTCACCATCACGATGATCAAATATCACCTATCGAACTATGAATGTCTTAAATTAGAGTATATCAGACTTGTTCACCATCACGATTATCAAATATCACCTATCGAACTATGAATGTCTTAAATTAGAGTAAATCAGACTTTTTTACCATCACGATGATCAAACATCACCTATCGAACTATATAATTTCTTAAATAAGAGTTGCCCTTCCAAACGCCTGTAGTTTGGCATCAACCCTTGCGCAGTGAGTAGCCGAGACAGTGCATCTGTCGCGGCAAGAGAAACGCGGGTGAACGCAAGCATGTCACCAGCCTAACTGAACAACCACGTAACTCAATAACTCTGTCATTCGGATCCGCGCAAGTCGAGGACTTACTGTAATTGCATAATGAAACTCAATAGTAATACTCCACACTTTTTTAATGATGGTCGACCCGGGTTTCGGCAACGCAGTGCCATTTTCAGTCACCTTGAATATGGCACTGAGTTGCCGAAACCCGGGTCGACCATCATTAAAAAAGTGTGGAGTATTACTATTGAGTTTCATTATGCATATTAGAAACTTCCACAAAGTTACGCCTGAAAAGACTTCTTTTATTACTGTAATTGCTCGTTTATAGCATTAATATCGTAATTACCATGGTAGGAAATACTTAAGCAGCATATTGTAAACTAATATTTAGACTTAGGCCGATACCGTTTGCGAGTATCGGGTATCGGTCATGATCCCCATGCTTGGATATTTTCGAGTAATCGTTTTTTTTTGACACTTTTACTCGAAAGTATTCGTTCGGTGAAAATCATCTAAAAACATATAATTTTGAATTTCCGCCTACTTCAACTGACTTACGAACGTGTCGCGTATTTGCTTACTTAGCTGCGATCTTCGTGACAGTAAAAGTGAGATAAGTGCTTAGAATTGGCTATGGGAAAGCCTGATGCGAAAAGCTCAACCTCGGAAAAGTAGACGAAATTCTACATAAGAAAAGTTTGTGGAAAAAGATGCAAAAATTGAAGTTCTGCCGTAAACTCAATTTCGTCCTCCCCAAAACATACGTTGTTCGGCGTTTCCGCCTATATTCCAAGGTCGTTTTCCAAAAATAAAAAATCAAAGATCGCGGCACGGTCAAATGTTATGACGTCATCGGACGCACTGATTGTTGATTGATTGAAGCCAAGTGTTAAGATGTCTTCGGATTGTTTACGTTCGGATTGTTGATGGATTGAAGCCAAGTGTTATGATGGATTCGCATAAGAAATTTTAAAATGAATAAGAAGGTGTCGCGTGCCTCCAATGTTCCATATTTACGGAGAAAACCGGGTTTCGTAAATTATCTAGGAAAACTTACACGAATTTAAGTAAATATTTTAAACTAATCGGACATAATGGTAAAGGCACGATCCATATTCAATCAAAAATTTCTTTCATTTGTGCTTTTCATATTGTTATGACAATCTCCAAAGTGACGCTGGTTTCTGCAACTCTAAGAAATATGCCATTTTTCATCCTAACTGCAAAAACATGCCTCATAAGTAATTATTAAAAAAAGTCTGGTACCTGCATTAAACGAAAGTATTAATTATCTACACGCCGATATGTTCTATATGAATCTCTCTCTATCATTGAGTTCACATCATCGCAAGGTATCGTACGTATCTTAAGTGAGGCTTAATATTTGAAAATTAAACTTTTTTTACAATCAATTAACGCCAGCGATGAACTAACTACATGGAACGCGTATTGGTCCTCTTTGGAAGTTATGCAACCCGAGCATACGTTTCAACATATCCGGAGAAGGCCTAACCTGTTCAGCAGGTTTTCCTCGTAACCATTTTCAGGATTTTTGTTCCCTACGAAAACATGTTAACGAGAGACCACTGTATTTGGGTGTGCCTGCAGGTTAAGCAGTTCCTGTACAAATGTTTTCAGAAAATAGTGCTATGTCTAGATATCTATATATCGGTCTGCCGAACTTTCCATAAAATCAAGGACAAGGCCCACCGGAACTCTGCAGAATCGTTACCGACAAAAAATGACGACCCCACCACCACGAAGAGAGCCTGCCTTCCCTACATTAAGGGTGTGACGGATAGAATAGGGAATATTCTCAGAAGACACGATATCAAGACCACTTTCCGGCCGCACCGACAGATTAAATTATGTTTGAGAAATGTGAAAGATAGGAGTTCGCTGCAAATTGAAGGAGTCTATGAAATCCCCTGCGGAACATGTGCGAAGAAGTACATCGGGGAGACAGGACGCAGCGTCAAAACCCGGCTGGAAGAACACCAACGAGCCACTCGACTGGGACAGACATCGAAGTCGGCAGTGGCAGAACATGCAGCTCTGGGGCATGAGATTGACTTCGAAAAAACTAGAGTCATCGCGACGGTCAACAAATTCAAACCCAGGCTATACCGTGAAGCTATTGAAATAATAAAGAACAGAGAGAATTTCAACAGAGATGGTGGCCTCCAAATAAGCCACACGTAGAGGCCCACGCTTCACAAATATTTCTCAATGACATGTCCGTCCACCCCCCATCCCTCTCCCGCCCTTGACCCACCCACCTAAGATATATAATACCCTCACCGGCAACGAGGACCTCATCTCCCTTTGAAAAAGTGACCAGCATAGGTCACGAAACGTCGGGGCAATACCTGAATATCACGCGGCACACCCGAACAACTTACGTACTCAGCAAAATAAAAGATTTTCACCATGTCATTTCTCTCAATAGTTTCTCTTCTCAATCTGTTGCTCTTTTAAAACACTTTCGATTACTGAGTTGACTTGATGAGAAGGAAAACATTATTTTTTTTAGAAAAATAATTAAGGTTTCGGCAAAAAAATACTATCAATATCGGCAACCTGTCACGGTGCCAGTCTCTCTCATCTCTTGTCCACATATCAATTCTTTGAAATTCCCCAATTTGAAAATTTTAACAAAATTGGTCCTCTGTATTCATCCAGCATCAGCATTTTCAGAAATGGCCTTCTGAACTGTTAGAAATTTGCTTGATAAGGAAAGAAATCGATTGCATGCTGACAGAGTGAAAATGCTGCATTTTCTAAACAAAAAATTTTAATGTTTTCACCGAATTTTCAATTAACTTACGAAAAATTAAACTTTGATTTACCTTTGAAATTACACATTCTTTACAATTGCCCTTGAACATGTCCCTAATTTCATTGAGTGGGACTTATATAACCATTACTCATATGTTATATAGTTTAAGAAATAGGATTTAGCTTTGATTGGGTTTAATGAGATAAATCACGAGAAATGAAGCATTTCTTAACAATTTACAGATAAAAGGAATATTTGAATTTAATTAAATTTAGGATTATTAGGATTCAAGATTCGGTTTCGATATTTGGATTCGATAAAAAAACAGGATTCGGATTCGGGATTCAGGTTCGATCAAATTTTGGATTCGCCCCATCACTAATTGTAATATTTATTATATTATAATAGTTTACTATGGTTTTATTTTATAATTCCACGTGTATCGACGAACGAAGAACGTACTTCTTGCTCGAGAGTTCAATCAGCTAGGATGTAGTGTAGAGATTTTGGCACAGGCCTTAACATCGCTCAGGAACGCAAGTGAGTTACCCAGCATGCTCTAACCAGCATTGAAAATTAGAGCGTGATGGAATGTTTCCACTTGAAACGGAGCATCCTCATAGCCAAGAACACTATATAAAGGACGTTGATTTCCAATTTTAACAGTGTTACCACTGGGCGCGCCAAAAATAGAAGTTCCATCTTTGGCCACGGGCGTCGCTACTGTCAATGTAGAGGCACAAGGTCCGTGTATATCAGGTCGTGACACGATCCCATGATGCACCTTGATTTAGCCATTTTGTTTCGGAGGAACGGCGGGAATTCGAATTTCCCATGCAAACAAACGTAGGTAATCGATGCAAAGAACCACAATTTGCTGTTTTACTATTGGAGACAAATCTATTAAATTTTTACCCTGTATAAATGATATAAGGTCCTTTTGGAAGCAGTTCTCGCATCACACCTGGAGGTCGTGGGTTCGACTCCAAAAATCTTAGAAATCACACATCCACCGCGCAAACGTACAATCACCTTAATTACAAGGAACCACGATTTGCTGTTTTACTATTAGAGACAAATCTATGAAATTTTTACCCTGTATAAAGGATATAAGGACCTTTTGGAAGCTGTTCTCGCATCACACCCGGAGGTCGTGGGTTCGACTCCAAAAATCTTAGAAAACTCGCTTCCACCGCGCCAACGTACCATCACCGTATTTACAAGGAACCACGATTTGCTGTTTTACTATTCAAGACAGGTATATGAATTTTTTACCCTGTATAATGGATATGAGGGCCTTTTGGAAGCATTTCTCGCATCACACCCAGAGGTCGTGGGTTCGACTCCAAAAATCTTAGAAAACTCGCTTCCACCGCACCAACGTACCATAGTTACAAAGAACCACGAATTGTCTGTTCTACTATTGGAGACAGATCTATGAATATTTCACCCCGGTGTAACATTCATGGACAAGTCTATAAATATTATACTTATTCTTTTTTTTTAAATTTTTTGTGCAACATTAATTTACTTAAAACATTACACTACCTATGTACACCAGAATGCTGCAATTTGAGTCTTATATGATTGGTGGAACTGTCACATTAACAACCATGGAGTGCACAGAGTCAGATATAAGGAAAATATTTGAATGCCATGAATGATGGAGGTCAAACAAAAATAATATGCAATGGCTGCTGAAAATTATTAATGGAATGTAATAATCAGTTATATTTGGCAGATAGATGTGTATTGAATCCATCTCTTGAGTTAACGATCTTCAACTGAGCATGTAAATTTGGATTTATTTATTTTCTTTACTTTCATGTAACTTTCACTATTTAGTTATTACACAAAAATAAGGAAATACAGGCCAAAGTAAATATGTATAGAAAAATACAAGTACATATGTGGTTCCAGAAGATATGACAATAAATATAGAACATATATGGACCATAAGAAACATTCATGAACACCAGAGGAAGTAAATGTAACAGGCATTAAATGGTTTCATCCTAGTGAAAAATAATTAAATGCCCAAAACATTGACACACCTTTAATTCACTCCCGACAAGATATAGCGATTTAATTACTGACAGCGTGAATATGCTCCAACATAAGTTGGTGGTGACAAATTGCTTATGAGTGTGATTCTTTCATTTTCACTGTTACACTAGATGATCTGAAAACATATCAAACAATTCAGTCTGTTCACATCTAAAGTTTACTCAGTACTCCTAAATGTCCATTAATTTCATTGGATGAACTGGGAATGTCAAAAAATTGCAAATGAAGGTTGCGTCAGACAAATTCTGAAAAAGAATACATGCAAGAGGAAGTAAAACACTAAATTAATGATAAAATACACTCATAGAATGAACTATGCAAACTTACATCTATTTGATAACAGAGTAAAATCATGCTCCCTCAAGACAAAAGCTCTGTTACATGTGCATAGAAATAATTTACCCAATGCCTCTACTTGAAACATAACCTGAGCAGACATCACCGCCCATTAATTATGTGGAAGGTGAAGTTCACCAGGGAAGACTTCTGGAAAAGAGTTCATACACGTCAAAATTAGGATAATGGTATAATTCATTCATTTATCTAATTAAATGAACTGCATACTATAAGATGAATCTCATCTAAATACCTCGAAAAAAATATAATTTGGAGTGCACACTTCACTACACTCTGATCGAACATGCATTGAAATTAATTTTATACACCTAAGTCACTTCAAATGAAAACTCAGTTGTGAACTCAACAAAGTGCATCACGTTTTAAAGAAGAGTACATGGATCGTTTAGGTGGAAGCAGAAGTCTTTCAGGAATTTTTAGAAAACTAATGCATACAGAGGTACTTAGGAACATTTAATTTTGATAATAAATTTCATTCACTTCACATCACCACCTGCATACTTTACCTGCACTGGAATGAAAAATCCATTGGGGGTTGACATTTGAATTAATGCAGCCAAGGTCCTATCTAATATGTTCTTCAAGCGCACATTATTGTCAACAATCTTATATGAGCATATTGCATAAATCAAGTTTTGCATATAAGAAAAAATGAAAGTAATGCAGATAACAAAAGATATAAAAAACATAAGTATTACCAAATATCACAAACCTCACAAACCATAAATAAACATTCAAGATACTAAGACAGGATGAGGAATCGAAAAGAGGCATCATTTATTGCACTCAGTACTTTCCATGATAATGCCTCCAACATCTAATCAAGGTAGTTAACATTTTGTTTGATTGGAATATTAAGAATTAGTACTGAATATTTCCTGCAAAAAAAATCGAGAAGGAAAAGGATATTTTAATCATAAAATAATATTCATTGACTTCATTCCAAAATTACAATCAATGTGCTTCATTACATGACACCTTAATGGTTTAGTTTCAACTGGTTTGCTCATTCGCATACAGTGAAACTCACTTCAACCAACGCTGGTAAGTCATCTGCAACTTTTCAACCACTCGTAAACATTCCCTGAGCACGCCTTCCACTTCCATTAATTTCAATCAATTTTCTGCATATGGTGACAGGTTGAAACATACAGAGTTGACTAGGGTCATATTCTGTAAATGAATGCAACTGCTTACAGTTGGAAGATCAGGAACTGCAAATACCATACTCATGTAATCGAATAATGATCTTACATGCTCCTCCACTACTGGTGGCCTCGACATAACAATGAATGGCATGGCTTACACAAACTCATTTCACACAACTCCACTAACTCATCTGCTCCTTTTCTTACACTCTTAAACATTCCTTGAGCATGCCTACCACATCCATTGATTTCAATCAAAATTCTGTATATGGTGACATGTTTGAAGATGATGAATTGCCAGGGGTCGTATTCTGTTAAGGAAATCAACTAGTCAGAGTTGGAACAGCAGGATCTGCAAATGACTTACTCATGTTATTGACTGAATGAACTTACATGCCCCTACACTACTGGTTGCCTCGAAATATCAGTAAATGATATGGTTTCCTCTAAGTTTCACTCCATCGCAATCACGGAAATCCACTTCAACCAATTATTAACTCATCTGCTCCTTCTGGTATCTTCTCCTGGTTCATTGTAAATATTGCGATGGTACGTTGGCGCGGTGGATGTGTGATTTCTAAGATTTTTGGAGTCGAACTCATGACCTCTGGGTGTGATGTGAGAACTGCTTCCAAAAGATCCTCATATCCTTCATACAGGGTAAAAAATTCATAGGTCTGTCTCCAATAGTAAAACAGCAAATCGTGGTTCATTGTAAATACGGTGATGGTACGTTGGTGCGGTGGAAGCGAGTTTTCTAAGATTTTTGGAGTCGAACCCACGACCTCCAGGTATGATGCGAGAACTGCTTCCAAAAGGCCCTCATATCCTTTATACAGGGTAAAAAATTCATAGATCTGTCTCCAATAGTAAAACAGCAAATCGTGGTTCATTGTAAATATGGTGATGGTACGTTGGCGCGGTGGAAGCGAGTTTTCTAAGATTTTTGGAGTCAAACCCACGACCTCCAGGTGTTATTCAAGAAATGCTTCCAAAAGGCCCTCATATCATTTATACAGGGTAAAAAATTCATGTACCTGTCTTGAATAGTAAAACAGTAAATCGTGGTTCCTTGTAAATACGGTGATGGTACGTTGGCGCGGTGGAAGCGAGTTTTCTAAGATTTTTGGAGTCGAACCCATGACCTCCAGGTGTGATGCAAGAAATGCTTCCAAAAGGCCCTCATATCCATTATACAGGGTAAAAAATTCATATACCTGTCTTGAATAGTAAAACAGTAAATCGAGGTTCCTTGTAAATACGGTGATGGTACGTTGGCGCGGTGGAAGCGAGTTTTCTAAGATTTTTGGAGTCGAACTCATGACCTCTGGGTGTGATGTGAGAACTGCTTCCAAAAGATCCTCATATCCTTAATACAGGGTAAAAAATTCATAGGTCTGTCTCCAATAGTAAAACAGCAAATCGTGGTTCATTTTAAATACGGTGATGGTACGTTGGTGCGGTGGAAGCGAGTTTTCTAAGATTTTTGGAGTCGAACCCACGACCTCCGGGTGTGATGCGAGAACTGCTTCCAAAAGACCCTCGTATCATTTATACAGGGTAAAAAATTCATGTACCTGTCTTGAATAGTAAAACAGTAAATCGTGGTTCCTTGTAAATACGGTGATGGTACGTTGGCGCGGTGGAAGCGAGTTTTCTAAGATTTTTGGAGTCGAACCCACGACCTCCGGGTGTGATGCAAGAAATGCTTCCAAAAGACCCTCATATCATTTATACAGGGTAAAAAATTCATATACCTGTCTTGAATAGTAAAATAGCAAATCGTGGTTCATTGTAAATATGGCGATGGTACGTTGGCGCGGTGGAAGCGAGTTTTCTAAGATTTTTGGAGTCGAACCCACGACCTCCAGGTGTGATGCAAGAAATGCTTCCAAAAGACCCTCATATCATTTATACAGGGTAAAAAATTCATATACCTGTCTTGAATAGTAAAACAGCAAATCGTGGTTCCTTGTAAATACGGTGATGGTACGTTGGCGCGGTGGAAGCGAGTTTTCTAAGATTTTTGGAGTCGAACCCACGACCTCCGGGTGTGATGCGAGAACTTCTTCCAAAAGACCCTCATATCCATTATACAGGGTAAAAAATTCATATACCTGTCTTGAATAGTAAAACAGCAAATCGTGGTTCCTTGTAAATACGGTGATGGTACGTTGGCGCGGTGGAAGCGAGTTTTCTAAGATTTTTGGAGTCGAACCCATGACCTCCAGGTGTGATGCAAGAAATGCTTCCAAAAGGCCCTCATATCCATTATACAGGGTAAAACATTCATATACCTGTCTTGAATAGTAAAACAGTAAATCGTGGTTCCTTGTAAATACGGTGATGGTACGTTGGCGCGGTGGAAGCGAGTTTTCTAAGATTTTTGGAGTCGAACCCACGACCTCCAGGTGTGATGCAAGAAATGCTTCCAAAAGGCCCTCATATCCATTATACAGGGTAAAAAATTCATATACCTGTCTTGAATAGTAAAACAGCAAATCGTGGTTCCTTGTAAATACGGTGATGGTACGTTGGCGCGGTGGAAGCGAGTTTTCTAAGATTTTTGGAGACGAACCCACGACCTCGGGGTGTAATGCGAGAACTGCTTCCAAAAGACCCTCATATCATTTATACAGGGTAAAAAATTCATATACCTGTCTTGAATAGTAAAATAGCAAATCGAGGTTCATTGTAAATATGGCGATGGTACGTTGGCGCGGTGGAAGCGAGTTTTCTAAGATTTTTGGAGTCGAACCCACGACCTCCAGGTGTGATGCAAGAAATGCTTCCAAAAGGCCCTCATATCCATTATACAGGGTAAAAAATTCATGTACCTGTCTTGAATAGTAAAACAGTAAATCGTGGTTCCTTGTAAATACGGTGATGGTACGTTGGCGCGGTGGAAGCGAGTTTTCTAAGATTTTTGGAGTCGAACCCACGACCTCCAGGTGTGATGCAAGATATGCTTCTAAAAGGCCCTCATATCCATTATACAGGGTAAAAAATTCATAGGTCTGTCTCCAATAGTAAAACAGCAAATCGTGGTTCCTTGTAAATACGGTGATGGTACGTTGGCGCGGTGGAAGCGAGTTTTCTAAGATTTTTGGAGTCGAACCCATGACGTCCAGGTGTGATGCAAGAAATGCTTCCAAAAGGCACTCATATCCATTATACAGGGTAAAAAATTCATATACCTGTCTTGAATAGTAAAACAGTAAATCGTGGTTCCTTGTAAATACGGTGATGGTACGTTGGCGCGGTGGAAGCGAGTTTTCTAAGATTTTTGGAGTCGAACCCACGACCTCCAGGTGTGATGCAAGAAATGCTTCCAAAAGGCCCTCATATCCATTATACAGGGTAAAAAATTCATATACCTGTCTTGAATAGTAAAACAGCAAATCGTGGTTCCTTGTAAATACGGTGATGGTACGTTGGCGCGGTGGAAGCGAGTTTTCTAAGATTTTTGGAGTCGAACCCACGACCTCCGGGTGTGATGCAAGAAATGCTTCCAAAAGGCCCTCATATCCATTATACAGGGTAAAAAATTCATATACCTGTCTTGAATAGTAAAACAGCAAATCGTGGTTCATTGTAAATATGGCGATGGTACGTTGGCGCGGTGGAAGCGAGTTTTCTAAGATTTTTGGAGTCGAACCCACGACCTCCGGGTGTGATGCGAGAACAGCTTCCAAAAGGCCCTCATATCATTTATACAGGGTGAAAAATGCATATACCTGTCTTGAATAGTAAAACAGCAAATCGTGGTTCCTTGTAATTAAGGTGATGGTACGTTGGCGCGGTGGAAGCGAGTTTTCTAAGATTTTTGGAGTCGAACCCACGACCTCCGGGTGTGATGCAAGAAATGCTTCCAAAAGGCCCTCATATCCATTATACAGGGTAAAAAATTCATATACCTGTCTTGAATAGTAAAATAGCAAATCGTGGTTCATTGTAAATATGGCGATGGTACGTTGGCGCGGTGGAAGCGAGTTTTCTATGATTTTTGGAGTCGAACCCACGACCTCCGGGTGTGATGCGAGAACAGCTTCCAAAAGGCCCTCATATCATTTATACAGGGTGAAAAATGCATATACCTGTCTTGAATAGTAAAACAGCAAATCGTGGTTCCTTGTAATTAAGGTTATGGTACGTTGGCGCGGTGGATGTTTGATTTCTAAGATTTTAGGAGCCGAACCCACGACCTCCAGGTGTGATGCGAGAACTGCTTCCAAAAGGTCCTTATATCCTGTATACAGGGTAAAAAGTTCATAGATTTTTCTTTAATAGTAAAACAGGAAATTGTGGTTCTTTGCATCGATTACCTACGTTTGTTTGCATGGGAAATTCGAATTCCCGCCGTTCCTCCGAAACAAAATGACATTACATTAGACAAATGCCTGTCACGACCTGATATTTACGGACCTTGTAGAGGCACATAGCAGACGGTTATTGCCCTTACTACACGTAATTATCAAGAATTATTTCCTCCACCTGTACGGATCCAAGATGAATGATACTGCAAGTAATTCTTTTAAGCATTAGGTAATAATGTTATATACTTAATGCAAAGAGCTCTCGTCGTGAGAACCCTCCAGGTAATCGGGAAATAGGAATCAATATCACCCGATTTCAGACGAATTCGGCGAAGCGAACGACGGAATCTTACACCGAATTCCCCACTAATAAATCTGATTTATGAATCCATACGACACAGAATAATAACGCAATACATAATGAATCCAAATTATCCGTAAGCTATTCCCTCCCGGTCACTAGGTGTCAAGTTACATACAATTTCCGATGACTCCGCTAGAGAAGACGCTGACGGTGACGTGTTCACATTCATTACTCCGGACCAAAATGTAACGAGGATCATTTGAATTCGAACAATATTTATGTGTCCTACACTTCAAAGTTCCCTGTTTACTACCAAAGCCCCTCAACTTCTCATAATCTGTTTGTACACTAGTTACAAACTCGACGAAATACGTAGTTCTCAAGGATAACTATACAAAAAGACCAACACATGATTGCTTGATAAAGAAAAGAAATTTTAGCATCACCATTCATTTAATGGCCCATAAAAACAATAATTCAGGATAAAATTACATTGAGTTCGTTCAAGCACAATATCCAATTTCAAGGGTCAATTAACATCAATGTATATATACAACTCTTAAGAAATGCACAAACTTTGTGCATGCAGCATAAATTGGTTGCGATTTACAACAAATCCAAGCAGAACGTGCTACGTCATTCTTGACAAATGGGGAATAATACGGTTAATTATTTCCAGAAATTGCCATTAAGATAAGGTCCAAAAACTTTGCAGGCATCTCCTGAAAATGAAAAAAAGGCGGGTGGCGAATACAAGCACTTCCTAAGAAAAAGACAAAATATTTAACAATGGAAAAGCATTACTTTTGGATATTTAACGAGTAAAAAATTGTGGCAATGGAATATAGAAACAGTTGAACATGAGGCATATTTTTACCACAGCACAACCACTTTCTTTTCAAGTAGGAGACCTAGGAAATGCAAAAAAATAATGACCAAATTGTGTCTACCTCAAAAACACAAAAAACACATTACAAATCCAAATATTTTTCCAATATAGATGGATTAACTGGTCTACTAAAACCTGAAAAAAGAAAAAACAACTTAAATTAATAGAAATAGAAAAAGGAACAGATCTCGGCTAAAATGCCACAACTACTAGAGAACTACTCGGAACAGAATACAATCAGCTCAGACAAGGTAATGAAACCAAATACATTAAAATCCATAAGAGATAGTTTACACAGCTCTCATTCATCAACGGCCAAATTCTCTATCGACAGTTACATTTAACAAGATGCTCTGCAAACCCTTGAATGTTTTGAATGGAATATTTTGAAGTGAAATTTAAAATTAGATAACCATTCACAAATTCAGTGGCCAATAACCTACCCTCCACAGGGAAACGAGAAGTACTCCGAACAGAATACAATCAGCTTTGATAAGGTAATGAAACCAAATACATTACATTCCATAAGGGTATTTACTTTTCTCAGCTGTCATTCATCAACGTCCAAAACCTGTATCAACTATTTCTTCTCACATGATCCTCTTTGAACCCTTGAATGTTTTGAATGGAGTATTTTGAAGTGAATTCTAAAATTAGATAACCATTCATAAATTCAGTGGCCAATAACCTACCCTCCACAGGGAGAGGAGAAGTACTCCGAACAGAATACAATCAGCTCAGACAAGGTAATGTAACCAAATACATTACAAGCCTTAAGGGTATTTAGTTTTCTCAGCTGTCATTCATCAACGTCCAAAACCTGTATCAACTATTTCTTCTCACACGATCCTCTTTGAACCCTTGAATGTTTTGAATGGAGTATTTAGAAGTGAATTTTAAAATTAGATAACCATTCATAAATTCAGTGGCCAATAACCTACCCTCCACAGGGAGAGGAGAAGTACTCCGAACAGAATACAATCAGCTCAGACAAGGTAATGTAACCAAATACATTACAAGCCTTAAGGGTATTTAGTTTTCTCAGCTGTCATTCATCAACGTCCAAAACCTGTATCAACTATTTCTTCTCACACGATCCTCTTTGAACCCTTGAATGTTTTGAATGGAGTATTTAGAAGTGAATTTTAAAATTAGATAACCATTCATAAATTCAGTGGCCAATAACCTACCCTCCACAGGGAGAGGAGAAGTACTCCGAACAGAATACAATCAGCTTTGACAAGGTAATGAAACCAAATACATTACATTCCATAAGGGTATTTACTTTTCTCAGCTGTCATTCATCAACGTCCAAAACCTGTATCAACTATTACTTCTCCCATGATCCTCTGTGAACCCTGGAATGTTTTGAATGGAGTATTTAGAAGTGAATTCTAAAATTAGATAAGCATTCATAAATTCAGTGGCCATTAACTTACCCTCCACCAGGAAAGGAGAACTACTCGGAACAGAATACAATCAGCTCAGACAAGGTAATGTAACCAAATACATTACAAGCCTTAAGGGTATTTAGTTTTCTCAGCTGTCATTCATCAACGTCCAAAACCTGTATCAAATATTTCTTCTCACATGATCCTCTTTGAACCCTGGAATGTTTTGAATGGAGTATTTGGAAGTGAATTCTAAAATTAGATAAGCATTCACAAATTCAGTGGCCATTAACTTACCCATAAAAGGAGGAACCACCAGGAAAGGAGAACTACTCGGAACAGAATACAATCAGCTCCGACAAGGTTATGAAACCAAGTACATTATATTCCATAAGGGTATTTAGTTTTCACAGATCTCATTTATCAACGTCCAAAACATCTTTCAACAATTACTTCTCACATGATCCACTGTAAACCCACTATGAATGACTAAACTTGGGAGGCACAAGACAAAGTGAAACTGAATGCAGTCTCTCTCTGCAGAATCACAATGAAAGTCATCCACTGCGAATGACTAAACTTGGGTGGCACAAGTCAAAATGAAACTGAATGCAGTCTCACACAAAAGATACACAATTAAAGTCATACACTACCAATGACTGAACTTGGGAGGCACAAGTATAAATGTAACTGAATGCAGTCTCTCTCTGCAGAATCACAATGAAAGTCATCCACTGCGAATGACTAAACTTGGGTGGCACAAGTCAAAATGAAACTGAATGTAGTCTCACAAAAAAGATACACAATTAAAGGCATACACTACCAATGACTAAACTTGGGAGGCACAAGTATAAATGAAACTGAATGCAGTCTCTCTCTCTACAGAATCACAATGAAAGTCATCCACTGCGAATGACTAAACTTGGGTGGCACAAATCAAAATGAAACTGAATGCAGTCTCACACAAAAGATACACAATTACAGTCATACACTACCAATGACTAAACTTGGGAGGCACAAGTATAAATGAAACTGAATGCAGTCTCTCTCTGCAGAATCACAATGAAAGTCATCCACTGCGAATGACTAAACTTGGGAGGCACAAGTCAAAATGAAACTGAATGCAGTCTCACACAAAAGATACACAATTAAAGTCATACACTACCAATGACTAAACTTGGGAGGCACAAGGATAAATGAAACTGAATGCAGTCTCTCTCTGCAGAATCACAATGAAAGTCATCCACTATGAATGACTAAACTTGGGAGGCACAAGTCAAAATGAAATACAATACAGTCTCTCTCTGCAGAATCACAATGAAAGTCATCCGCTACGAATGACTAAACTTGGGTGGCACAAGTCAAAATGAAACTGAATGCAGTCTCACACAAAAGATACACAATTAAAGTCATACACTACCAATGACTAAACTTGGGAGGCACAAGTCAAAATGAAATACAATACAGTCTCTCTCTGCAGAATCACAATGAAAGTCATCCACTGCGAATGACTAAACTTGGGAGGCACAAGTCAAAATGAAACTGAATGCAGTCTCTCTCTGCAGTAAAGCAAATGATAATAGTTTATTGCAACTTGGCAATTTTTCGATGCTGTCGTACCTTCTCCTGCGAGATATTATCCGCCTTATTTGCCATCTTGCAGGCAAAGTTCATTCTCGTGAAGAGATAGAAGCGGATTATAGCCTCTGTTAAAGAGTGGCAGTCTTTCCTGCAACCTAGCAGTGGCAGAAACTCTAACTATTCAATCGCCTCCAAAAGCTTGAATATTGTGTCGACATTAACCCCAGATGTCGAAAGCACTTCTATGACCTTCCTTTTCATGATAGTAATAAGGTTATAAAGCCTCTCAGATGAGTACTTTAAATGACCCTTATTTACGTAATTGAGAAACCCACTACTTTCTTCCGTTCCTGGTGAATCTGAAAACAGACTCTTTCGACATTCGTTGCATTTTGTGAACCGTACAGATTTCCTGGCAACGTACCTAGAGAAATAGTATATGACAAAATCAGTGGAATGTAGGACATGGTAATTGTGGTCATTATCTATGACCAATGGCATGTCCTCATCTAAACTGCCTCTGTGCAGTATACTGTCCATGATGCTTTGGAGTTTTTCCTGGCGATGATCTGGATCAGTAATGTCATTAATATACATTAGGCTGGTCAACATATCTCCTCCAGACACATTACTATCCCTAGGAGGCTTCACCAGGGAGTACGTGCTGATCAACCTGAACATCTGCATGAACAGGATTGAGTCAGGGTGGTCATTTGACCCACAAGCTGATCGCATCATCCCAAAGAATCTCTACAATGTGAAGTTGTAACGAGAAATGAACACAGAAAATACATATTAAATCGTCAACATCCTTAATATAATAAACACTGCCATTGCATTTGATTTGAGGAATAAAATACACATACTTCCGAAGCATCCTGGTTTAACCGGGCAGTCATCAGGTACTGGAATCCACATTCAGCCTCCAGGAAATGGGAGAGTTACAGTGCTGTCCTTATACTTACTTTCAATCCCAATGCGGTATTATCGGAGAGAAAGTGGTACTGGTGTACCTTCTTTGCTTCCTCTTCCCATTTCTCAAAATAGGGTAGGAAGTTTTCAAGAACCTTAACAAGAGGAAATGAAAGGAAACCTTACTCATTTACGATGTAAGCAAGTCTTTAAGCAATGTACATGAAGCAAGATGTAAGCAAGTGTTTAAGCAATGTACATGAAGCAATATGTAAGCAAGTCTTTAAGCAATGTACATGAAGCAAGATGTAAGCAAGTCTTTAAGCAATGTACATGAATTCATAATATTGTATACAAGGAGCACTTTATATGCCAGAAATTCAAAATAAAAGGCAGAACCGGCAATAGCACCTATTGAAATATATGATTTACCATCCATCCTTCTGATCCCTTCCTCAGGGCCTCATAAGGAGTACGGGAATTGAGACAATGCAGTAATTGATGTAGCCGTTGAATTAAAGTGATCGATGCATCACAGTCCTCCAAGTCAGGATGTCGACCCTTATAAAACTTCATGGCTGCAGCAACCTTACCACTGAAAAACTATGGAAGATATGGTTGATTTACTACATTGAATTTTGAAGCAACTACTGAAATTACCATTAAGAACTAGTATATGATGTGATGTACCTGAAATGCTCTACGAACATTCATCTTCTGGTAAGGCTTTGGATGAATGTGGTCCATTGATAGCTCAGGGCAAGCCTTCAACTGGAACCCATGATGGTTATCCAGTTTAATAACAGCCTCCCAATGCCTGAGCTTGACTATGCCATCAGGTGTCTACAGAAAAAGCTCTCATTTAATATTGACTCCGTGTGTGATAGCTAACTATAAAAACTTCCAAATCATGGTGATTCCATTAACCAAGGCTACAACATTTAAATGATAGCAAAGATACTAACCCAAGTTTCTTCACGAGAAACAAAAAAGTTTCTCACATTTTTGACCAAATGTGGAAAGTCTGAGGAGAACCACAGCCTCCTTAATGGACTGAAAGGGTGGCCACAACTGGAATTGCAGAAATCAATGCCGAAGTGCTTCCACATCGTCCTATTCCATTGAGCACCATCAGTCACCACCACATCTACCTGGAAGTCTGCATTTTCAAGGAGAATTATGCACTCAATAATTAGATGATGAAGCACAGTGCTGGAGGCACAGCCCTTGCTCAAAAAGCAATAAAGAGCTTGTACCCATTTGCCTCTGAATGGCTGAAACATCATGACAAGTGCATGATCCCCTTGCTGATTTCGCTGGTGTAATGGTGTATGGTCCCCCAAGTCAGTGAAGCCATTAACCTTCAGCGTCCTCTGGTCAAAGGCCAAACACTTAGACAGCTTCATCTCATCAATGAGCAGAGCACCTGCGTAAACAAGTTAAAAGTTAGCTTTAGCATCCTGTGCACACACAACACCTGAATACAATAGGTAACTTGACTCATATGTTTCTATAACCTTAAAATATCCATATTGTAAAATTGAATAGTAAAAATATGAAATTGCTCCAATATAATACTACAAACAGAACTTTTTAAACCAATTAAAAATAAGACACAAAGAGCCCATTCAGAGAAGCATGAGCATGGTACCTCTCCTCTCCACAGGGGCAAGCTGGTTGGCCTTTTCCTTCATACAGCGGAAAGTTGCCTCCTGAAAGCCATATGCCCCTTTCACCCTGTCCAAGTAATGCCCCAGTGTCTGCACACAAGGAAGAGCCAAGATATCATGGGACCTGAGGTGCTCATACGCCGTGTGACTCTTGATGCGGAGAAGGAGGCTTTCATACACCCAGTCACGGGTATAGCGCCTTCCTTTGGCATTAGCAACTTTTGATGCATCAAAGCAGGCTCTAACAGCCTCTTGCTGACTATTCGGCAGGCGGGATATGTGGGCCTCAAGGATTTCACTTGATTGGGTAGAGGTCTTCAATTGCAAGTCCTCCACTAGCCTTTTCAATACACTGACCTAGAAAATCATCATAAGGAAGTTATAGTGGAGGTTAAATACACTGCTCTCAATGAGTGACAGCGACACTTAGCTTGAATTCTCCTATACCTTGGTAGAAAGACGTGCAGCCTTAACCCTGTATTTCTTCAAGGTGCAGTTAAGGCTTTTCCTCCTGAGAGAGGACTGCTGCTTCCTCCTTTCCCTATCAGCCATTGACTTCTTGGCAACGTTACAATGGAAGCAACGACTACTTGGCCCTTGACCTCTTCGCTTACTCTGTCCTGCAGTGTTCCCATCCACGTAACCTGCACACTTTGTAGTCATCCTGCGCAAATTAAATAGCACAAGACCATTAGAGGCATATAACACAAATAGAAAAATATCTACGGAAAAAGCCATCAGCATCATCAGGGACAAAT
This sequence comes from Platycnemis pennipes, assembly GCA_933228895.1. NCBI lineage: Eukaryota > Metazoa > Arthropoda > Insecta > Odonata > Platycnemididae > Platycnemis > Platycnemis pennipes. The sequence goes on along the minus strand of OW121846.1, from coordinate 78,098,221 downwards.
TTGACGTCAATACAACGAATTTGGCTGAGATATGCTTACAAAATACCTATTTCAAGTGGAAAGGAGAGTTCTATGAACAGATAGAAGGATCACCAATGGGAATTCCCATCTCCCCGGCTGTTGCAAATATATATATGGATCATTTCGAAAAGACAGCGCTGGAAAACGCCATTCACAAGCCATCAATGTGGGTTAGATACGTAGACGATACGTTCGTCATATGGAAACATGGCAGAGAAAAACTAGAAGAATTCCACAACTACCTAAATACAATAGACGACAACATCCAATTCACGAGAGAAGAAGAAATTGACGGGAAGCTCCCCTTCCTCGATGTCCTCGTTACGAGAAGAGAAGATGGGACCCTGGGCCATTCAGTATACAGGAAACCAACCAACACCAACAGATACCTTCTAGCCAGTTCGCATCACCATCCATCACAAATTAGAGGGGTAATGGCTACTATGATCCACCGATCAATCAATCTGAGCGATGAACACCACAGAGAAGACGAATTGAATAAAATAACGGAAACTCTCATAAATAACGGGTACGAAAGGAGAGAAATACGAAAAACCATTTCGCGAAAATTAAAATCTTCGCCCCGGCCATTGGATGAAGAAAATGTCAACAAGAAAAAAGCATACCTACCTTACATCAAAGGGACCACCGACAAGATAGCGAGAATTTTACAAAAGCACGACATAAGATCTATATTCAAACCTCGAAGGCAAATTAAAGACTTCTTACGCAGCGTAAAAGAAAAAGATATATTAGAGACGGAAGGAGTCTACAAATTAAACCTTTAACGCCTAGCGTGTTCATATGATCACAGAAAACATTTCTTGCTTTACATAACCCTCCTTCCCGCATTTCTCAAATTTTCGTTATGCGTTTTTGGCAACAATATCTTGATATATGTATCGTCCAAAAGACGAAATATTAAGTCATTCCAACTGAACGTTTTTGATTCGCAGCTTTCTCAAAGTAACGGTCTTCCCCTAACTCCTCCGCGTGAATGCATGACTTCAGTTTACTACATACTACAACAATATTTTTCTTCAAATTCTGATACATTTCTGTAAATGTGCTAAGAATACTACAATATACCATACAGATGAATATTGTTATAATTTTTTTATAAATAATAATATTATTTAGAAGAAATGTTACCCGTGATCGTATGATCACGCTAGGCGGATACCGTGTCAATAGGGTTCCACGAGGAAGGCAGCGTTACGAACGCTTTTTTCGATAAAGGTATTAAGATATTTCTCATTCGGGACAATTTAATAAGGCGCTGGTGTATTATAGCTATTAGGTTATTCTTTTCACTTTATGGTTGCGAGAGAAGAATTGTGTACCGATCATTGTATAGCGAGTCTGCAGTGAAGTCATTTTGTTGCACATTTTCACAACTGTAAATACTCTCGGCTGAAGCGTCCCTACAAATTATATCCAGGTGCTATTTTACAATGTAGCTAGTAATAAAATAAGTCATGCAATACTATTATGTTTCAATATCAGTTAGAAATCCATGAAACCAGAGTGTGGAATTCTACAGTGATTCACGGTTTTTTTCTCTGTACAACGATTCGACTGAAATTTCGTTAATATGCGGGTACATTCAGGAGGTAGACGCTCTTTTCTTCTACTTACAAGCTGAGCTATATCACCGTCAATCGCTTTATATTCAATATTGAACTTGAGGAGTGGGATACGCGTGCATAGGAGACAATGAACTGTAATGGGTAAGTATGCTTGCATTTACTACGGCAATTATAATTGAAATGATTACTGATTATTGATTCAACGCGTCTGTTTTTAGAGGAATGACTCTTCAAGAAGTTCTATCAGCACTGGAAGATGACAAGGATGAAATTTTAGGCATCTACATAGAACCTTAAAAGTTCTATCAGCACTGGAAGATGACAAGGATGAAATTTTAGGCATCTACATAGAACCTCAGGAGAGTAACGTGTTATCTGATGAAGATTCAGCGGAGGAGGATGGTGGTGGCTTCATAGATAATCTGTCCGGTCGTCAACTTCGAGCGGGTGCTGAAATATTATTGAGTACTCAACGAGGGGAATGTGAAAGTGATGGACTCGAGACGAGTGACAAACGGGTAAACTCAAAGAGGAAGAAGGTGAAACGAGCATTGACTACTTGGAGAGATGAAGATCTTTGTGTAAAAAAATCATTATTTCCGGACGCAAATTATTGTGAAATCTGTGAGAAGTCGCCGACTGAAATTTTCGAGTTGATATTTGATGATGAATTAATTGACTTCCTAATTTCGCAGTCAACATATAATGCCGCATTGCAGAATTTTCGTAATTGGAATATAACATCTGGTGAAATGAAGGTCTTCCTGCGAATTTTGAACCTCTCGGGTTATATGTTCCCAGTAAACATGATTACTGGGATTTATCTGGTGACTTACGAAATGTATTTGTTGTGAATGCTGTACACCGGGATAGATTTTTACAAATAACTATGTTTTTACACTGTGCAAATAATTCCCAGCCTAATGCAGAAGACAAAATGTGGAAGCTAAGGCCAATTACGAATACCTATGGTGAAAAACCAATTTATAGCTATGTTCCGCCCTCAGGAGCACCTGGATTTTGATGAGTGGATGGTTGAATATTTTGGACGACACCCGTGTAAACAGTTCCTACGCGGCAAGCCTATTAGATTTGGCTACAAAGTATGGTCTCTAAATACCACTGCCGGATATTTAGTGAACTTTGAGGTTTATCAAGGTAGAAACCCTGCATCAAATTCCGAATATGGGAATATGGCAGGGAAATGCGCTGCTCCTCTTCTGCATATGCTAGACGGAATTCCTCAAGAAAAAAGAAGGAACTTTGCCTATAAACCATATTTTAATAGTTTATTTACCGGGTTTGAACTTCTAAAAGAGCTTAGGTCGAGGGGTTATGGAGCCACATGAACTATTAGCGAAAACCGTATTCCAAAAGACTGTCCAATAATGCCATCCACCGAAATACGTAAGAAACAAAGGGGTTTTTATGAGAAATGCCTCAGTAAGGAGGACGACATCCTTTTGGTCAAGTGGGTAGACAATTCCACAGTCCGCGTGGTTACTATCTGTCATAGCATTCAGCCCGTAGCTTTTGTGCCGCGATTTTCACGGGCAGAAAAGAGGACAGTTCGCATTCCTCGCCCATCAATGATTTCGGAGTACAACCGTTACATGGGGGGAACAGACAGAATGGACGAGAATGTGTCCTACTACAGAATAGGGATAAGAGGTAAAAAATTGTGGGGGTGCATATTCACATGGCTAGTGGACGTGTCATTGAACAATGCGTGGGTTCTCCATAGGAAGTAAGGAAAAACGCTCTCACAATTACAGTTTCGTCGCAGCATCGTCCAAATGTATCCGACAAAATACAAAAATCCTCCTCTTAGTGTAGGGCGGCCCTTGAAGTCAAGGAATCGTTGTATCCATGCCCGAGTAAGTGACGAAATTCGCCTTGACGGTATTGGCCATTTGATTGAACCATGCAATCAACGCCGCTGTGCAGGTGAATATTGCCAAAGTACTATTCGTACCCAATGCGTAAAATGTGATTTAGGGCTGTGTGTACCATGTTTTGCAAAATTTCATAAAAAATGAATTTCTTTACTGTTCACAATACGTTTATGTCTTATTGACATATATATTTGCTTAATTTATTTATACAATAAATCCTTATGTTCAAAAAAATCAATAAATATAACTTGAAAAATCAATTGGTTTGATTATTTAAAAGCCTTTATCCGGGGAGCAAGATAAAGTTAGTGATTATTTGAAGAATTGAATGTACGCGAGCGGGGATGCTATTGCTACGGTATCCGCCTAGCGTGATCATATGGACACAGGTCATTTCCATGAAACCACTGTACATATTTCTATAATATTTGGGATATAAGCTTTAAATACAATGATGATCAACTTCTGAACAGTGGAAAAAAATCGGAGGAAAAAAAATAATTCCGGCGTTAAAGGGTTAAGCTGCCGATCGTGTGACAAGGTGTACGTAGGAGAGACGGGCAGAACAATACGGACGAGAATAAAAGAACATGCAGCTGCCATTCGACTGGGCCACTTTGAAAAATCAGCGGTCGCAGAACACGCCGCCGAAGGACACGAAATCGACGTGACCGATGCAGAGGTCATAGCAAGGGAAAAACACTTCAAGACGAGGATAATAAGAGAGGCCCTCGAAATTAGGAAGTATGCTAAAAATTTTAATAGAGACGAAGGACAAATGGTAAGCCCTTCCTGGCTTCCAGTTATTTCGAGAACGAAAAGAAAAATCGAGAAACCCCCACCTCAACCCTCATCCACTCCCCCACCTACACCACCGTGAGAATATAAATCCATGCGCAAACCAAGGAATGTCATTACCCTGAAGAAGTCTCCAGCAGCGGAGACGAAACTGTTGGTTATTTTAATACTGTGACGCGGGTTTACCCAAAAAACAACAACGCCGGATAACACAAATAGAAGTTGAAAGTTAGATACGTAATACAATTTACAAATCACTTTAAATAGGCTACAAATAGGTGACTAGAAGTTTAGAAGGTTACTCTCTTCTTTTTATTATGATGGGCAATTCCCACAATATAGATTTGTTGATGCATAATTATAGTTAGATAATTGTTGTAAGTAATACAACATCATTCCATAATAGAAATTTAAAATTGTAAAATACCACTGTATTTATGATCACATGAATATGTGTAACACAGCAGTCTATTGAGTGACAAAATTATAAAATACTCACATGACTCCTTGGAGTACCCCCTGACAGCGTTAATGAGACAATAACAGTGAAGTATTCCAATAGCAAATTGTTATGGAAGGATGGAGAAAGAGGAGATATGGATGTGGTGAAGGTAGGGATTCTTATTTATGCGTTTTAAAAAAGAGTGGGGACAATAAAATGTTACAACTTGAAATGTGTAAGTGGTGTTAACAAAGATTAAGTCGTGAAGATGAATTATATCAAGAGCACTTACAGATACCTAAGTAGAGGTTAAAAACTGTAGGAGTACAGACTTTATAACACTCAAAGTAAAAACAACGATTGATAACAACTACCGTATGTGAAATGTTTTTGAAAATTTCAACAGCAAATAGAGCCAACAATTGAATCCCATTGTAATTGTTCAAAACTTTCTACAGTTAATTGGGTTAACAGTCGAAACTCAATAGTTTTCTTTCGCAAAGAGAGGGTTTCTCTAAACTCATAGGAACAGAATATTACTAAATGGTTTGTAAATTTGACGCCCATAAAAGTGTGGTCATAAACTCTTAGCTTAGGCTATGGTATCCAGAGTAGGAAAGGACAAGGTAGCTAATGACATTATGATGGACATGTGCGTTATTGCCAACTTCTTGAAGATGGTAAAACTGCTTCATGAAAAAAAAGTGAAAACTGTTTGGTATGTAGTAAAATATAAGTAAACAAAATAATTTAAGTAACATGAAAGTTCTTTCACATTGAAAAAAATCAACACTATGAATATGTATGCACACACACACATACTCGTTAGGTTTAAAATAATACTCAACATATCTCATGTGCGACACTGTACAATACCTGTGAACCTCGGGTATTCCTTGACACACCCGCAGTTTATCAACAGCAAGGATAAGGTTAACCACATCATCTTGGCACTTGATAGCATTCGGGCCATCAATAACAACCTCCTGTCCCTTCAGTATAACCTTGCAGAATAAATGATATTGTAAAGAACCACTTGGAATGATCAAGGTCCCAATCAACACATATGAGTCACGCGTGAATTCGTAAATAGCTCTCACGAATGTGTAGGAGCCATCCAAGAAAATTCGAAATGACTTCATAATGGTGTCACCATGAAGTCATATGCACACCTAAACGAGTCATACTCTAGGGCTTTCAAAGCTCTTTTAGAGCTCATTCATGAGGTCATTTACGACTTCTGTGAGAGATCTAACGTGACGTGGACGCAAATGTGGCGCTACCATGTGCGAGCTTATGGAACTACCAGGAACCCATGAATTGGACCCACTTCATAATTATTCCGATAGATGGCTCTAAACTCGCCGATAAGTACGGCGGGTTGCCGACTCTACCCCATTTGCTAATTTTACAGGAATACCTACATTATTGTATTTCAAAATACCTTACGCGCACTAAGTAAAAGAACAAGGTACCTACATGGAAACTATATGACTTGCAAGACTTACACAAATACATTGAAATTGAGGTGCAATTGGAAGTATGAATCAACATAAGTAGCAACAACAACTTACAAGTTTATTACTACAATTCGTTTATTTCACGAAGACAGTGGATTACACTGAATAGATGAGGCATGAATATGTAAGACAACTGTAAACAAAGTATTCATACACCACTCACCTCATCCCACTGGTCCCAAACACATGTCGAGTCTTAAGAAAAAACAAATGTAAACTGTACCCATTAGCACTCACTACAAACAGTAGTCAAACAAAATGTAAATCCACGATACAACAGTGTGAAACTGAGAAACCTACTCACAACTTATTTGAAAGACCAGGAATAAATGTCATATTAAAATATATATGCAAACAGTATCCACTTGAACACACTAGTTACAGATGTAAACCTATATGAACACCTTAATCACTCCCGAAGCAAATGATAACGAAAATCTGGCAATGTTCTGCTGATAACTATTTAAAAGCAGTTTAGTTCACCGCAAACTGATGGATGGTATCAAATTGGGAAATAAAGGAACACCACACTGGCACTACCTATCATTGATCACAGATGTTCACAAGAGATACATATATCAGCGTTGAGTAGATCCCGAGGTTTGCAAAATGAAGCGGCGTCAGCCGACCTGCAAGGTAAACAAGAAATCTTTTGTAACCTAGAATATGAATGGCACAGTATTCAACTATCACTTCAATATCTGCATGAAATATAATATTCAATATCATAATTTATCTCATAAACAAATTAGACAAAAATTAGAAAAATAAAGGTTTGCAGTTAATTAAACGAACGAAACACGCCAAAACATATGTCATCACGCAATAATACTGCCCAATAGAGGATTATACGCGGCCATGAAACGTGCCTCATCACCACGAGTCTTTTAGCGTTGAAGGAGTAGAAAAATTATTCATGGCCTCGGAATAAAGGTAATTTTCCCAAAAATAATACATTATATTCACTAAATCGGTCTCAATGTTCCCCGACGAAACATAATATACAATGGGGTGGCGATTGGCACAGAAACAACAACACGAAAACAATTCAGAGAACAAACACGCGACGACTTCAGCGAACAAACACTATTTTTTCACTCTTATCTTTCTCCACTCCCACAAGTATATTAAAACCCCACTTTATGCTAACATTAGAGCAAATATATATGAATGTAAAACTATCAGATAATTAAGATACATGCCATTATATTAGTGTAACATAGTGGAAACTTACCGATTGCTTGATGAAATTTTAATTTGTAATTCCCATGTTGGCGTACAAGTTTTGGATCTTCTTCACCCTGGAGGAATATCCATGACCAAGGCCAAGTCGCGCATTAAGCACCGTTTTCAAATATTTTGAGTATATCCATAGATAAACGACGCAAAATAAAGTATTAAACACTCTCACCCGCATTAAAGCACGTTAAACTTCGGCATAGCCAACCGGAGCAGGGGAATCGGAATTCGTTATTCTTCTATTTATTCAGGCCTCGTGTGTGAACTCACTCGGAATTCATCCATAGGAGCTCGTAAACACCCTCAAGAGTAGAGGTCTTCAAGTTCTCATTCATCTGACGTCATGAAGTGTGAGGACTAAAAGACCTCGTCATGTCTCTTAATGCTGAGTCGTAAAGGGGTCTTACGAATGAGTTCATAAAAGACGTCATTACGAACCCTGTGTTGATTGTGGGTACTTGACTTGTGTAAGTTTGCTAATTATGCTTGTTTCAAGTGAAAAAAGTTGATACAATGGATACCAACATAACACGACTATAATCAAAACGCACCTTAAAACACAGGTCCTCCGAAATTACAACCGTTTTCTCCGTGATGAAATTGGGCCCAACATACAAAAAAACGACATTACTGCCCACCAATGCCGAAGTCCAGCTTCGATTTGGAAGCTCAAGTGTCCCCAGAGCCTCAACCAGGGCACTCGCACTATAAGTCTCATCCACTTGAGCTACCGACACGACCGGAGGGATACTGGCTAGGGCTACTTGCGCCAACAATTCCAGGTAATTATCCTCATGGTTGGTCTCCAAAACATCAGGTGGATCTCTTACCTCGGCCTCCTCACTTTGCAACTCTAGCACCTTTCTCTCGGTGGGTGCCTTCCTTGTCCTCATCTCCTTGGAAAGGTACTTTGGCAAATTAGGGAAAAGTGTCGGGACTGCATCACTTTTAAGACAAGGGAACCCTCTTTCCAATTTCTCCACGGTCCCATCAGGCAATGGCGTTTCGTAAAATCGAACGATGTCCTCGGGAGAAAAGTGTAGCTCACACACAAAATCCACGATCCTGAGAAGCCTATCCTTCCGAGGAATGGCCTTCCTCCATTTCTGAAGCTGGGATTCAGACTGATAAAAGATTTAGAGTACAATAAATATAACGATTTCGGTTTGTTACGTAAAAACAAGCGTCAACGCTTGTTCGGGAGAACCAGAGGAACGAGCGCAACACAAGTTTAGTTACCTTAGCCTTAAATAAGCTTTTGTTCTTCTCTCCAAGAATGCGGTTCTTCTTCACAACATTAGAATGCCCTGTAGAGCACCCCGGCACAAAACAACTCCGTTTACCCATTTTGGATGGATCTTTTAAGCCAAATGAATCGCGAGGTACACTCAGTTTCAATGCAAAAAGGCCTTATGGCGCCAAGCACATGTGCCTCTTCGTTATCACCAGTGCTACCTAGCGGCAAGTTCGCGAATCCTATTAACCAGTGACTAAAAATAGGCAAAAGACGATCGAAAGCGCAATCAGATCAACGTCCTTTATATAGTGTTCTTGCTCATAGCAATCCTCATAAAACGTCCTCACTCAAAGACCTCGTTTATTGCGAAAACGCCCGTCACCGACAATGATGACCCGCCCACACCCTCCCCGGCCGAAAGAAACCCGATTCACCCTTCCGAACTGGAGTCAACAACCTCTCTTCCTTCCATCTACATCTACAAAATACCCTGCAAGCCACAATAAAGGTGTGTGTCAGGGGGTGTATTTACATCAAACATGCATAACTCATGCATAAAAAAGAATTAGTAATTATATTCAAATCTTAACTTCACAATTAAAAAAAAAACGATAAGAATAGTAATGCAAGCATGCAGAAACATGTTGTTGATTGGGTAAGCTTCATTTAAGTATACCAACATGCAAATACCTATTCTATCCATTCGCACGCTTTTATTTATACTATTGGAAAAATTTAAAGTTATTCACATCCCTAATTGTACGAAGAAAGAAGGATATATTTTGTCTGTTATTCTGGCAATCAATTCTCAAATTTTACGATCATGGTCCAGTCAGGCATAGTGATCTGGAATTCCCGAAATATTTTAACGTCATCAGTGTAAATATTATCTTGTAATTTTTAAGAGATCAAATCATACCCACGGTATGGCAATGATTCCCGTTTTAGATCATCTAATACACTGGTAAAGCTAATAAAGCTATTATACCGACCCTTTACGAATCTTGCCAATCTACTCTGCACATGCTCAAGTTAATTATTTAAGCTTATTTCCCATTGATCACATATACTGGCCGCGCATTCCAAATGAGGTCTAATTAGGGAAATATCGCTAATTTTTCGTACCCCTACGTAGGCCGTATTTACCATATGGAGTATCCCGCGTCCGCAGGGGCCTCGCAAGAGCTGGGGCCTCTATAGTCTTGAGGAGGTATGTTTTTAATGTAAATATAGGAAGTAATTTAGTTTAATGTAAATATTATAAGTAAAAGATCTGGCACCTACTACCAGAGTATTAATAGTGGTAGATATTTGCACTCATGCATTGTCTTTATAAGCAAGGAAAAGTCTATGCCAAGCTGCCAGATTGCAAGACTATGACATTGGGCTCCTTATTCTAGATTCCGCCAGGGGCCTCAGAGGTCATAAATACGTCGCTGCATCTACGTAATACCCTGCGAGCCACCACGAGGGTGTGTGGCAGGGTTTAAAGATAACCAAACCTGCACTACCTACATGCAAATATGACCTATAATGCTGATTCTCAATGGAGAGCTTCACTACATGATAATGGCATTAGGCCAGTACTCTGTTGATGAATCTTAGTTGACGATTAACAACATCCGAGATCTTTATACTTTGTCCACGGCCTGAGGTTGTGTGGAAATGGTTTCTTTGGATTTTTTTAAGACACGCTGCTTTACAATTGCATCATATTCTTCAATCAGAACCGCATACTCGCGAAGAGAGTGAGATTTTTGAGATGATTTAAACTGTCTTTTCTGCAAATGATGCTTTTTTGTTAGTTGGTTATACAGGGGAGGCGACTGACTGCTGAGATCATTAGCACCATTTACGAAAGGTGTGTGATGATAGGAATTCTCAGGAACGGAGGAAGTGTGGAGAGAAACCCGGCGTCGGCATTAGCCTACTTTTATCGTAAGGCGCCAAGGGGACCACGGCTTAACGTTCCATCCGACGGACGGATTACTGAATATGAATTGAACTCCGCTAGGCACTCAAGTGGGGACCGGGTTTCCACTGAAAAAAATATGTCTCCTATGGGAATCGAACAGTGGCCCTCAGGATGGTAGGCCAGTACTTCCTTTTTCGTCTTCATCATCGTTTATTACTGGCATTTTCTGCCCTCTTTACCTAAAGATACTGTCTTCCGGCTCCAATAGAAACGCATATAATTTTTGTACATCCTAGTAGTAAAAAATGGAGATCATATTAAATGAAAGATAATGCAATTTTCCACAAGTAAACAATTTTCATTCCGGCTAGTTTCCGTGTACTACACCATTGTCAAATGAAGCTTTCTGAACTTGTTTTTTCCTGCCTTTTCCATTAACCTTCTATTTCATATATAACTTCTGTATTGTACTTTACAACGTGACTAAATAAACACTTTAAATTCAAATTCACCATAAATGTGTGTGGCAGGGGACCTATTCACATCAAACATGCATTGCATATCATGCATTAAAAGGATAAGTAATCATATTTAAGTCTAAACTTCATAATTCAATAAAAAGATAAGAATAGTAAAGCAAACAAGCAGAAACATGGTGTTGATTGGGTAAGCTTAATTTCACTATACCAACATGCGAATACCTATACTATCGGAGCTACTACTTCTACTACCTATACGGAGGAAGGTTGGAGAGAAACCCGGAGGCGGCATTAGCCTACTATTAACAAAAGGCGCCAAGGGGACCTGGGCATAACGTCCCATTCGAGGGACGGAATCCTGATCATGAATTGCCCTACAATAGGCACTTAAGTGGGGACCGGGTTCCCAATGTAAAAAATCTGCCACTGCCGGGAAACGAACCCGGGACCTCGAGATGGAAGGGCAGCACTTCCTTTTTCGTCATTATCATCGTTTATAACTGGCATTTTCAGCCTTCTTTAACAAAAGATACTATCTTCCACCTCCAATATAAATGCATATTAATTTTTTTGCATCCTAATAATAAAAAAAGGATATCATATTGTTTAGGCGGCAAGATACTGGCCTGCTATCACCAGGTCCCGGTTTCTTATCCCGGCACGGGCAGGTGCCTACTTGAGTGCCTTCTGGAGACCTTTATCCCCAGTACTCCGTCCGTCGGATGGGACGTTAAGCCGTGGTCCCCATGGAGTCTTCCTTAAGGAGTAGGCTGAGTGGCCGAGTAAAATCAACTCAGAAATTGGGAATAATAAGGGTGTTAATGTGCTACCCAAAAGGTGCGTGCTACTTTGAGCTACTTTGGGAGAAAACTTGGAATATATTTGGCGAAGTGCCTGTCAAATCGGTCTTCTTACACGGCAGGCCGACACAAGTTACGGGTGCGAGTTTGCAGACATGGCAATAAAACTCGTCTCTTCCTATTGCTTGAGAACTTAGTTCTAAGAGGTTGTGTCACAACTCACAATGTTTACCATAACACGGTGGGAGCTTCACAAACGGTTACAGATGAGAAAGGAAGAGTCTTGGGACGTGCTCTCCGACCACGTTTAGCAAGATACGCTGGGGATCCTGGGTTTGGTTTCCTATAATCGCAGGTTTCCGGCGAGCAAACTCGTCGGTATTAATGTACCATGCAAATATATATTATCTCCAATAAAAATATCATCAATTGAAATTATACTTCAAATCTTTCAACGAATACTTCGAATTTCACTGTTTATACGCACTATGAACTCAGAAAGTTGGGAAGCATTGAGGCTATTGAAGTCTGGTTAAGACATAAAACGAGGGGTAGTAAAATAATTCGTCAAGGTCAGGTGGTGAGGGTTGAGTATATGAAAGAGAGGGGGGGAGAAGGGACAGGAAAAAAAAGAATGAAAAGAAGACCGAGGGGATCACAACGTTCAGTAAAATAATGGAGAGGGGAGAGAACATGACGGCCGTTTCATGCAAGGTCACCATTGGTATATTTGACTAGGAGTAGGAATCCGCGAACAAAAATGTCATGGAAGAGCCTGAGCTAGGCTAGCAGCACGCCTATTTCACCTGCAAATGAAGTTATTCCATGCGAGAATAAAATTTGCATCAGACGCATCAGAAAAGGATTTCTTTGACATTCCAAAAGTAAGACTCGAGCTCGAAATCAAGACGCAATTAACTTTGTCATACTCTGGAAAAGTGAGTGTATCCCACATTGTCTTTTTCCGCGGTAATCAAAAATTTTTATAGTATTATATGCAAGGCATAATTCACTTGCAGAAACTAAAAATCAAGATAACTACAAGATATGATGAAGTTTTTTAATGCTCCGTCGTTTCAAAAGGCGACCGAGGACGAATGTTACTTGCTTCGTGCAAGGAATCGCTCATCTAGATGAAAACGATATTTTCAGGAAGAGAGAAAGGGCGCGGCGAAATTCGGTATCCCCATGCGCCGTCTTTAATCACATGTGGATCCGAAGTTGAACGTCCCACACGGCGGACGGAGAGCAACAGATGAAAATTTGTTAACGGGTTATTCAAACGATGGAAATCGCAACATTTAGAGTCCACCTCTTAGACTCCATTCAAGGGGAGAGATTTTCCGAGATTCGAATATTGGCCCCTGAACTTGGTGTCAACAATATTAGCCACCGCTACAGATAGACTACTGTGGGCTCTATTATCACTATTACGTATAATAGAAATACAATCAGACAATTTCCAATCACAGCACATAAAGAATATTGGTGATAAACCTTATTATTTACAAACCCAAGTGATTTGGAAACGAAGGATGCTCCAGTAGAAAAATCTGTCTGGCGGGATAACTCCAATCTCAGTGTTTGTATGATTTAGGACTGCCTGCCAGGCAGTGCCTGGTAATGCCAGAAAGAGATGATACGAGAGAAAAATCACACATGACAAAATGTCTGTTATTAATAACTAATACACTTTCGCACCATGGGAAGTAATAACAGTCAATTAATCACATCCATAAACGTACAATCAATAGTATTATTAGTAGTAGAACCCCATCATTGAAATTTCACGATGCGGCTCCATGCAAAGTCCACATATGACTGAATGTTTCGATGAAAATACGCCAGGTGGCGCGACGTACTAACTGGCAGCATTTATTCGGTGGGATTGGAAGCTGCTTCTACAAGAAGTACCGCTGCTCAGCCAAGGAGACGTGGAGTATGGACTATCCAATGACGAACAGAAAAATTCGTATCGGAGTTCAATTGCACGGATCCTTGAATCCCAGAGTGCATGCGAAGTGCCTCTCAGCATAATAGGTTAAATGGAGCTCCCCGGCTATCATTCACAGCCGATCTAGAAAGCACACGCGAGAGGGGAGGTCGGGTCGGTGTGTTGCCGATATGCCTGCCACCGCGAGAGTGTGGCAGGGGGTGAATATCACCAAGCATGAACCATTTCCATGCAACTAAAAGTTACTCAGACCTACTTGGTGCAACTGCCTTGCATCCTTGCAACTAAGCTTGCAACCAAAAGCTACCATGCTACAATGAGTTACTACTTCAGACTACTCTGTTAGAGTTGTAATCTAATACATAAATATGGGTTGGCAACATATGTTGCTATTTATGTCAGTAACTATTTATCTATATTGTTGTTGTCAACTCTCTGTCAGTCGTTCAATTTGTAAACTGGAATTTGGATGTGTCTGTGACTCGTTATTAAAACATCTTAGTTTAAAGCGGATATCTCAAGTTATTATTTAACCTCTAACAGGTTACGGGCCCAGGCGACCGAAAAGGACCAGTTGTGCTTCAATAGTACTGCAACATTACGCGAGTGCATTTTTTTTACGTATCGTATCGTTAAAGCGAAAAATGGCTGAGGCGTCAGTTGGAACTGGTTTGCCATCCTTAGAAAAATTGGATGGACGGGACAATTACAATATTTGGAAATTCCAAATGAAGATGTATTTAGTGCACGAAGGGTTGTGGAGTTGCGTTAAAGGCTACGCCGCAGATGACTCATCCACGAGTGAGCAACGAGCGAAACGTGACTCGCGAGCTCTAGCCAAGATAGGTCTCACGTTAAAACCGTCCGCTGTTGCTCACGTGAGGAATACAGCAACAGCAAAAGAAGCCTGGGAGAATTTAGAAAAAGCATACGAAGACAAGGGGCTGACCAGACGTTTAGGCTTACATCGGAAGTTATTCTCCGTAAAACTGGACCAATATCCATCCATGGAGGCATATGTGAGTGACATTATATGCATTGCTCAAAAATTAGCAGATATTAATGCACCGGTAGATGATGAATTCATAGGCGTAATTATGTTAAACGGGTTGCCAGAGGAGTTTAATCCAATGATAATGGCATTAGAGAGTTCCGGTACGCCAATAACTAGTGATTTTGTTAAATCCAAATTAATTCAGGACAGTCGGTGGGGCCAAAATGACGAGTCCGCGTTGTGGGCAAAAAGTAAAGGGGTTTCCGGGCGACAACCTGGTAAAGCAGTGCAAGTGGCTAGAAACGTGGGAAATTTGGTCACATTAGAGCCAAATGCAGGAGCAGATGGAACTACGAGACACACAGTAGCGGTTCATCGCATGGGTCCAGGACTGCACAAGGACCATCAGCTGTACCGAGTACGGCGATGAAAAAGGAGAGAACTCTTCTCTCTGTGGCAGCCTTGGGAGCCAAACACATCGCGAGTGAAGCTGACTGGTTCATCTACTCCGGAGCTACGGTCCATTTGACAGGAAGAAAGCACTGGTTGCAGAATCTTAATGATTTATATATATACCTATTAGATTAAGTGAGGGTGTTAGAGTTGTAATCTAATACATAAATATGGGTTGGCAACATATGTTGCTATTTATGTCAGTAACTATTTATCTATATTGTTGTTGTCAACTCTCTGTCAGTCGTTCAATTTGTAAACTGGAATTTGGATGTGTCTGTGACTCGTTATTAAAACATCTTAGTTTAAAGCGGATATCTCAAGATATTATTTAACCTCTAACATACTCGAGCTATTTTTTTAACTACCTACCCCATTTCTATTCAACCTATTATTTTCTCTTATGATACGTGGGAAAAATTACATTTTACGTCTCTCGGTACGACAAACTCTCTCTGTAATTATATTAACCTGATCATATCTAGCATAATTGGCAGAAGTTCTAAATGTACATCATGTCTCCAGTGAATAGAAAATCGGATTTAAATTTATCTGATATCTGAATAAATATATCTGATTTAAATTGCTGCAGGATATATACTCGGTATAATAACCTAAGATCTGATAATGATTCCCATTCTAACTCTTTTATTATTGTGACGCATTGCTAATCCAATCATAGAACCTTTAAACCATCTTAGCTGCTCTACGCTGCACACTGTCTTGCTCTCTGATCAAACCTTATTCATTCGAAAACATACACCACATGGTTGCACATTCAACGTGGGGCCTAAATAGTGAAAATTAACATCGCTATTTTCTGTTCTCGATACATTTCCCTAGTACCCTGTACCCTTTTAATAAACCTCATGGCTCGACTACACATCCCGGTTGTCTTTCCCCATGATAACCCTTCAGTGATTGTAGCACCAAAATACCTTAAGGCTTCAAGGCTTTCCATTGTCGTTTTCCATAAAGTATACGATCGCTCTCATAAATATTTCCTCTGCTAAAATTTAATAATGACACACTTTTTTATTTTCAATTCTAAATGCCATTTGTCGCATCACTTTTGAATTGCATCTAAATCCTTGATAAGTGGTTCGCTGTCTTTTAAATTAGCTTCATTCAAGTTCACCACGGAACCCAATTCTGTTATGTATAAAAGAAATAAAAGCTAAAATGTATAAAAGTTTACTATTTCGCTATCCTGGAGAACTCTCAAACATTTTGAGCATTAAGGATTATGTCCTACTTAGGCGAAAAATGCCGTTGAAAAATGTGACACGACCCACGAGGCAACACATCTAGCAAGGATCACTTCCCTGCCTGTGCTGGGTCGAACGTGAGCACTTCCAATTAAAACAATGCGTGACAAAATTCGCGCAGCGCCGCTATTGCCTTGGCTAAGTTCTTTTTGCGGCGGGCGTAAATATTGTTTCTGCCCGGCATCGTCGTCTCAGACAATTCGCCCAAGACCGCTATATTCCAGGAGAGGTGAGTTTCGTTGACCGGGGTATTCCCGACGGAAACGTGCACCGAGGTTTTTCATTAGAGAGCCTGTCCCGTCGGTAAACACCCAAGGGAACAATAAGAAGCCGCCAGTGACCTACGACCTCTCGGAAAGGGTTGTGGTAGCTGTGAGCTGCTTACACCGGGCGCCTGGGCGAAGGATCTACCGGTTTTCCCTCCCACATATTCACCTGTTTTCAATTCTTTTCAACTATAAATTGAAAGTTGTAGTTTAGTTATTTCTCCTTATAACCGGAAGACTGATCCTAGCCCATTTAATTTTCATCTCTATTCGTTTGCCCAATGTCAGGATGCGGTAGCATATTAGTAAATTGCTGGTATATTTATCCCTACATCGTCCTCATCTACTGAGCTATTGAATGGTTTAATATTCGAGTATTCTAACGATGCATGTTAGTACACTCGTAAGAACAAGACGTAACCTACAAGTATAAAGAACCCTGCGAGGTTAATTGAGTTCGTGTGGCTGGTTGTGTGACCAACTATATTTGTCGAAAATAAGGGAGATTTCTACATTCTTGGCCAAAAATAAGGGAGATTTAGAACCCGGCACATATTCACAAAGAAAAGAAAAAAACAATAAAGTGTTTCTAAAAAAAAAATTTATTAAAGAGCATGGCTCTATGTATGGTGAAAAATGGGTTGAAGGGAAAAATGGGATGAAGGGAAGAACTGGTAGGAGAGAAATCGTTTTTTAAATTCAAACCGCACACTTGCAAAGATTGTCCTTACGCTTTTGATAGAAATTACGAACGCAACGTTTAATCAGCTCAGTAGCGATCGTATACTATATGGAAAACGACAAATGAAAGCGTTATATCCATAAAGTACTTTGGTGCTACAATCACTGAAGAGTTATCATTGGGGAAAGACATCTGGGATATATGTGGCCGAGCCAAGCACGAAACATCGGGATTATGGCCGATACCCGATACTCGCTATCGATATCGGCCCAAGTCTAAATATTAGTTTACAATATGCTGCCTAATCATTTCCTACCAGGGTATTTACGACTTAAATGCTAAAAAAGAGCACTTACAATAAATCTTCGACTTGCGAGGATCCATATGGCAGAGATCAGGAGTTACGCCTAAGTTCAGTTAGGCCGGTGACATGCTTGCGTTTCTCCGCGTTTCTGTTGCCGCGACAGATTCAACTTCATAACGACCCGCGACTTATTGCGAAAGAGTTGATGCCAATCTACGGGTGTTTGGAACCGCAACTCTAATTTAAGACATTACGTAGTTCAACAGGTCATATTTGATCATCGTGATGGTGAAAAATTCTGATAGGATCGGGAATTAATGTATTTTTCGGCGTAGTTTGACCTTCCCGCATAAGTTGACGTTTTAAGGAGGAATTATTTAACTGCACACTTCATATTATAGCTGAAAATAATTGAGAACTCACGAATGTGTGGGAGGGAAAACCGGTGGATCCATCGCCCAGGGGCCCGGCGGTGCTCTCACTCACTACCACACCCCTATCCGAAAGGATCGGAGGTCAAAGCTGCTTTCCCATTGTTCCCTTGCGGCTCTCCCGCAGGGACAGGCTCGTTCATGAGGGGCTGTTTGCACGTCTCCCAATGGAATACCCCGGTTCAACTTCCATGGAATATAGCGGTCTTGGGCGATTGTCTGAGACGCCGATGCCGGGCACAAACAATATCTAGGCCTGCCGCAAAAAGGACGTAGCTAAGGCAAAAGCGGCGCTGCACGAATTTTGTCACGCATTGTTTTCATTGGAAGTGCTCACGTTCGCCAAGCACAGGCAGAGAAGTGATCCTTGCTAGACGTGTTGCCTCCCTGGTCGTGTTACATTTTTCAACGGCATCCTTCACCTATATAGGATATAATCCATAATGGTCAAAATGTTTAAGAGTTCTCCGGGATAGCGAGATATTTAACTTTTATACATCTTAGCATTTATTTCTTTTATACATCAAAGAATTGGACACCGTGGTAAGCTTGAATCAATTTGAATTGATTTAGATTAAATTCAAAAGTGGTGCGACAAATGTGGTGTGACAAATTAAAACTAAAAAGATGTGTCATTATTAATATATAGAAGTGGAATAATTTGTGAGAGTAATCGTAAACTATATGGAAACCGACAAATGAAAGCGTTATATCCATAAGGTACTTTGATGCTACAATCACTGAGGAGTATCATGGGGAAAGATATCTGGGATATATGTGGCCGAGCCAAGAGGTTTATTAAAAGGGTACTGGGGAAATGTATCAAGAATACAAATAGCAATGTTACTTTTCACTATTTAGGCCCCACCTTGAATATTCAAGCAGTGTATGTGTCCAAATGAATAAGGTTTGATCAGAGAGCAGGACCAAGTGCAGCGAAGAGCAGCACACTGTTAAAAGGTGCTGTGATTGGATTAACGATGCTTCACAATTAATAAAAGAGGCTGGGAATCACTATCAGATCATAGGTTAATATACCGATTATATCTCCTGCAACAATTTAAATCAGATATATTCAATGAAGGTGTATGATGTATATTATGAGCATCTGCCAATTACGCTAGACTTCATCAGATCACTAAGATTAGAGAGAGATTGTCTTACCGAGAGATTTAAAAGGTCATTTTCCCACGTACCATAAGAGACCATAATAGGCCTAATAGCAAAGGGGTAGGTAGGTTAAACAAACTGCTACACTACTCTGAAGCAGTAGCTCTTAGTTGCAAGGTAGCCATTAGTTGCATGGTAGCTATTAGTTGCAGGCTTAGTTGCAAGGGTGAATGGCAGTTGCACCAATCAGGTCTGAGTAGCACCTAGTTGCATGGAAATGGTTCATGTTTAGTGAAATCCATCCTCTGCCACACCCTCGCGGTGGCTAGAACCTCACGAATCCATCAACCCGACCTCCCCCCTCGAGTGTACTTTTTCGACTGGCTTTGAATGATAGCCGAAGAGCTACATTTAACCTATTATGGTGGGAGGCACTTGGAATGCACTCTGGGATTGAAGGCTCCGTGCAATTGAACTTCGTAACGAAATTTCCCGGTGGTCTATGATAGTCCATATTCCACGCTTCCTTGGCTGAGGAGTGGAGGAGGCCTTCTTGGAGAGGCAACTTCCCCTCCCCATGGCAGATGCCAAGACTTGTGGAACACTCATCTTCGACCGATCCCACCCACTATAGGGACCAGCCTTAGAACCTACTTAACACCCTTCCCTCCCTGACTCCGACCCTTTTCCTCCCCCCGCCCCCCCCCACATTCCATCCCACCCGATCCTTACACCCCTACCCCTTTTGGACCCATATATATTCATGCGTTTTCTCATTATCTTGTGCATGTACATACGTTACGACACTACAGTGTAGTGAAACATGTTTATTAAATATTTTTAACCAATGGAACGCCTAAGTTTTCTATCTTTCTTCCTACCAAAATTAGTCCCTTTTGTTGTAAAATTGTGAATAATTATGGTGCAACATTCAAGAGTGATTGATCGTTACTATGGCCGTAGTTTTTGTTTTGCTCCCTTAACGGAATGAAACGCAATGGCATATTTTGACCGACGCATGCTTTTTTAGAAGGAACTTTATATTATTTTATATTATCAATTCTGCGTGAGAGCCATATGCCCGCATCCGTACAGCCTCACGTGGTTCGCGAGCAGCAGTTTATGACCCCTGTATTAGACAGTAAGATATGACCGATGCAGTTGCAGCAAATTAAAATATAAATCTATTTGAACTCCACCTCTCAAATCATTGTGGAGGAGTTCCATCTGAGTTACTCCTTACGTTTCCGTCCTAAGCCAAGCACTAAGAATTTGAAGAATTTTAAGTCCATACTAGGCTGTCGATTTTTAAAATAGCGATGTGGGTCACTGAAAGAACATTTCTTGTTTGACTGAGTCGATACTCGTCAAGGCAGATGAGTGCAGTATCTCGGACACTTGCCCTTAAAAAGCGTACAGTAAATTCGACCGGGCGTGAAAGGATTGGGACATACACAAACTTACAATCGAGGAGTAAAAAACTGTGTTGATTCAATCCTGGAGCTGTAAACCATCCACTGAAGTATCATCGTGAAGTAACAGGGTGCACGGAAGATAAGTGAGATATCGAAGGAGGAAATAATATGAGAATCGCGTAGGTTCACATGCTCAAATTTCAATTGGATTTCCATTCAATTATTGCTCTGTTTTAGACTGGATCTATCAAAATTTTGTGACGGCCGCGGTAATCAAGTTTATAACTCGGGGGCCAGACAATCCGGTAGTCGCAGGTTTGCATCCAGTTTCAAATGAGGTATATTTTTTTTGTCTCAACCATAAGTCTTTGTAGGCAGACTAACCGTATAAAACTGGCGTGACGTAAATTCTAATACTACTCCATATAATGTTTATAGTTCTTTTAGCCGCTAAAGGAATTGGTGACGGTGATTCCTTTTTCTTCGAGACAACTTTTTCTAATAACCTATAATACTTGAAAACTCCACCGATTAATAGTTTTAGAAGGTTCCTAAAAATATCCCCTAGATTTTATCTCGACCTCTGACCTCATTACGAAGTCGCGTCGCACTGGGTTACCACGCCACCAAAAATGAAGGGATGAAGGGTTAAAGAAAACATTTCAAAGACAGTCCACACGCAGGTGAGAAGTTGCATCCCCGCAGTAAAAAAATCCAACCTTCCTCCTAATCCTAAGTCTCTTAACAGCGCAGGTTTCCTGCGAACACACTTGTTGGTATTCATTTCCCATGCAAAAATATTATCGGCAACAAAGATATCATCGATTGAAGTTGCACTCCATATTTATCAAAGAATACTTTGAATTTCACCGTTTGTACGCGCTATGAACTCAGGAAGTTGGGAAACCGTGAGGCTATTGAAGAATGGTTAAGACATGTAATTAGAATTAGAAGAGTATTTATTGCTCTAGGGCATATGTCCTCCAAGAACAAAGCCCATTTACAGTACAAAAAATAGAATCATTAATTAAACTCACTTACTCGTTGTGAGCGATAAACCAATACAACAAAGCAATATACCGAAAGAGTTCCATTATGCAAAGACCAAAAAAAGGGAAAAACATATCATGCACAATATTCCTAATATCATAATAAGTTCCATCATAGTAATTATAGGTAAAATTGCAGCCCATCAGTTGCCTAGCAATAAATCATACAGAGCTGAATACTGTGAAAAAGAAGTTATTGGAACAGCTTGAAGTTACATAAAGATAAGAACAAAAAATCAAAGAAGTATAAAAAATGTACATTATTGTTAGGTGAATTGAGGCTGTAAATAAAAAATTATAAACCTTTGCCATGAACAATTTAACGGTCCGAATAGTTTTTACATTTTCTGGTAGGTTATTCCAGAGATCAGATCTCACAACCTGGAATGATTTGTGGAAAGAAGTTGTACAATGAGCGGGATAGTAGATGAAGTTTACATCTGCTCTTGTAGTAACAGTGGTAGTCTTATGCTTAATTTTGAATAGAATAATTATATTCAGGCTTTTTATGAAGAAACAACAGGTAAATTAAGGTAGCTAGGTAATATTTCCGTCGTTTTTAGTAGAAAGCCATTCAATTTTGTTGAGGTCTGGCAATATATGAACATCTCTTCATAGGTTGAATACAAATCTTACACAAAAATGTAGTAGACGCTCAAGTTCATTTGGGATATCATTGTAAACTAAACAACAGTAATTGAAATGCGGAAAAACAATAGAGGATATTAATATTTTTTGTTTCAACAGGTAACAATTCTTTGTTCAGTTTTAATTGACAAACGTTTTTGCTGGCTTTGTTCGAAATTCCATGAACATGATTTTGCCAAGAGAGATTATTTGACATTGTCGCACCTTAATTTTTTACTGTTCTTGAGAATGGAACATTATTATTTTCCTGTTTGTCATTAGGTTATTAATCATGATCAATCTTATTTACAAGCTTTAAGAAGCATATGATAATGGCTTTGGTATTAGCACAGTTGAGATAAGGTAATTATTTTCATCCCAGTTGGATATGGAGACAATATCATCATTCAAATTTTACAATAGGCAGTTCATGCTGCTCATGTTCATAGGGCGAGTGATAGTAAAATAATTCGGCAACGTCAGGTCAGACAATGAATGCGAGAATTCCATGCGAGAATAAAAGTAGCATCAGGCGCATCAGAAAAGGATTTCTTCGACATTTCAAAAGTTAAACCTGAGCTCTAAATCAAAACGTAATGAACTTTGTCGTTCTCTTTAAAAATTGTGGGTATCCCCCATTCATGCTTTTTCCGCGGTAATCAAAAATGTATTATACTATTGCACAGCGTAATTCACTCGGAAATAAAAATCAAGATAACGACATATGGATAAGTTTTTTAACACTACGACGCCCGGACTTTTCGACATCATTCAACGCCCAAATGGGGTCATTTTGACCCCCGATAATTAATAAGTTAATTTATCGCAAGGCATTTATATTTTTACATGTTTAGTGTTTTTTCGTTAAATGATGTCCTAATTCTTCACAATCATCGATTTTTTCAGTTCATTATAGTAATATTTTTCTCGATATAACTATTTATTGAAACACCAACCTTGAGTGTTGGAATCATTTTCTCGATTATTTTCAATTTCATTTTTTCTTGCCTGAAATGGTGACACGCAGTAAACAACAAATGTCATCTAC
Source organism: Platycnemis pennipes (assembly GCA_933228895.1). Lineage (NCBI taxonomy): Eukaryota > Metazoa > Arthropoda > Insecta > Odonata > Platycnemididae > Platycnemis > Platycnemis pennipes. Next base: position 78,074,685 of record OW121846.1, on the reverse strand, counting down.
TTTATTTAAATGTATTTATTAATTGTTTTTGCAGTTTGAACTGTTGAATTATGAATGATTTGTCCTACCAAAATTAGAAATACCATCAGAAAAAATGTAAAAAAAGTTAGTAGCCTAATGAAAATAGTTTTCATCATCATCAGTATTTCAATCCCATGGTTTGTTTACTGCAGCCCTCCATTATGCCCTACTTAGTGTTAATTCCCACACGTTCTGGTATGTTTCCTCTTTCACGTAGGTTCCGTAGGTTCAGCCGTAGGTTCTTTGAGCACAGTAGTTGTCCCTTCTTCATAAAAGCTTCCTTAGCTTGTGCTATTCTTTGCTTGATGTCCGTTGAGCTTCTTCCATCCCAGGTTATAGTGTTGCTGAGGTAGGTGAATTTCTCCACTTCTAACAATTTCACTCAAATTGTGATATTTGCCTTAAGCTTCTCTCTTCCGCACACTAGGATTTTAGTTTTCACGCTTGATGCTCATATTATATTCTTGTTGATGCTCATATTATCTTCTTGAAGTACTTGGTCCATAGGGGTCAGGGATGCTTGTAGGTCCTCTCGACTTTGTTCTACAACTGCGATGTCATCTGCAAACCAGAGCATGTTTATTTCTTCGTCATTCACCTTGATGCCCTTGATACCAATTTCCTCTGTGTCTCTTATTGCTTCTTTCAAGTATATATTGAATAACGCTGGGGAGAGGTTGCATCCTTATCTGAATACTTCATTTATTTTGTCTTCTCTCTTCCTTCCGTCTTTTATTTGTATTGTGGTGACCTGGTTCTTGTAGAGACTACTTTTTTTTCTTCTATCCTTGTAGTCCATTCCAATCATTCCAATAGCTTCCAGTATCTTTAACATCTTGTTCCATTCCAAGTTGTCAAAGGCCTTTTCCAAGTCCACGAATGTCACATACAATGGCTTTTTTACGTGTATCATTTTCTCGGCCAGTATCCTTCAGCTGAGCATTGCCTCACTAGCTTCTTGGTTTTTCGTAAATACGAATTGATTTTCGGAAATATTCCCTTCGATCTTCCCTTCCATTCTTCTGCTAATAATCTTAGTAAGTATTTGCGATATGTGTGACACCAGGCTAAAGGTAAATTCTTTGCATTTCTCTGTCCTTGGCTTCTTCGGGATTGAAATCATTTCAGGCTTCTGGAAATTCTCTGCTGGCCATCCACTGTCATAGCTATCTTTGATTATTCCAAGAGCATCTATTGCTTTGACCCCGAGTTCCATGAAAATAGTGAATGAATATTATATCAAATAGTGAGCTTACTTTTAGATCCGCCCCTCCTTGTGTCTCTACTGAGATCATCAAACGGGTACTTATCGTCACATTCTGAGGATTATGTTTATTCTTCACAAGTTTCAAATCTCAGATTGCCGTCGGAATTGTCAAATGAACACTCTCCACAATCTGAGTCATCTTATTGAATCTTATACAGCTCCGCGAGAATGTCAGCAGAACATTGTGCTGGTCTTTGAGAAATTTTTGATTACAGCTATCTTCAAAATAACGATCACACCGCATATTCGTCCATAGAAGCCACGACCAATGGGCAACATTTCGGTATCCCGATGCGCCGTATTATAAACGAACTTCACTTACTGTAACTGTTCTAAGGGTTTACCTTGTGGAACCACTCGATTGGAAAATAAAAACCACTTTCTACATTCCACGCATAGGTTTTATAGATTCCACCATGGTTTCGTCAATATCAATCTTGATAATGACATATATTGTCGAAATCATGGTAGAAACCAATAGAACCTTTGTTTGGAATGTACAAAGTGATTTTTATTTTCCACTGTGAGAACGAGTTCTATTCTCCACTCGTCATCCGAAAAGAGATAATCAGATTTGGAGTCAACTAAGTAGATAAATTCCGTGCGAAAGTGGTAAACAAAATTGCATTCTTCTCACCCCGCAGAGATTGACAATGTATGATGATGTCAACAAAGTAATTACTAAATACCTCCACATGCAAGCAAAACGAAAAGTGAGGACGTGATGGGGAAAGGAAACAAAACTGTTTATGAAACTGATACGAACTTAGAAGATAAGTAACTGAATGAAAAAGATAAGACGAGAGAGCATTGAGCACATACGCAGCAGAATGATACAAAAATGCAAATAAAAGGACCTTTAGCAGAGATAAAGCGCGCTGAATGAACGCTTGGGTCAAAATGACCCCATTTGGGCGTTCAAGGTAAAATATAACTTACTTCCCCAATGGATTATTTTAGGAATGTAAAAATGTATGCAATTGAACACCTATTAAAATTATTAAATGTCACGAGAGGAAATTCTGTTCTCTTAAAAAATGAGATAAAAAAATAAATTTAAAAATACGATTGGGTCAAAATGACCCCTATGACCCAAGTCAAATGTTACTTGCTTTTTGACATGAATCGCTCATCTAGATTAAAACGTTATTTCGAGGAAGAGAGAAAGGGCGCGGCGAAATTCGGTATCCCCATGCGCCGTCTTTAATCATATGTGGATCCAAAGTTTTACGTCCCACCATGCGGACGGAGAGCATCAGATGAAACATTTTAACGGGTTATTCAAACGATGGAAATCTTTGAAAGTCAACCTCTGAGACTCCATTCAAGGGGATAGATTTTCCGAGATTCGAAATTGGACCCCTGAAGTTGGTTTCAACAGTATTAGCCACCATTACAGAGTGACTACCGCGGGTTCTATTATCACTCTAACGTATAATAGAAATGCAATCAGATAATTTCCAATCACACACTATTAATTATGGTGATAAACTTCTTTGTATACATACAAAAGTGAATTGGAAACGAATGATGCTCCAGTAGAATAATTTGTCGGGTGGGATAACTCCAATCTCAGTGTTTGTATGAACCAGGACTGCCTGGTAATGCCAGAAAAAGAAGATACGAGTGAAAACCTAGGCATGAGAAATTGTACAAATGTTGTCCACTTTGGAATGCAAATGAAGATCGGCAAATTTCTGTTATTAATAACACACGCACTTTCGCTTTATAAAGAAAGCAATGACAGTCAAAATAACCATATTCATAAAAATACAACGAAATCCATAGTATTATTAGTAGCCAATCCTTACAATTGAAATCTCACGATGCGCCTCCAATGGAGGCCCTCCATGAAAAATCCCTATATAACAGAATGTTTCGACGAAAATTCGCCAGGTGGGGCGACGTATTTCTTGGCAGGATTTCTTTGGTGGGAGGGGAAGTTGCTTCTACTAGAAGTCTTCCTCCACTCCTCAGTCAAGGATACGTGGAATATGGACTACCCAAAGACCAACGGGAAAATTCGTATCGGAGTTCAATTGCACGTAGCCTTGAATCCCAGAGTGCATCCCAAGTGCCTCACAACCTAATAAGTAAAATGAGTTACTCATTAAGACTCAACTAAGAGCTACTCATTCATCCGCCTGTCTTTTCCCTGTTGCATGTTAATCATTCTTGCATGTAATTTTAAGTTATTCCTGTCATTGGACCCTATGTAAAAGCTTTATCCACTGATTTTAGAGACAAATAAACAAATATATTACATAAGAGAACTTTTCCACAATGTATTTAAAATTATGAAGTTACACAACACGTGTTTCGGCTTATCAGGCCATCATCAGGGGTACACTCATAAAGTTCAGTGACAGCAGCGCAATATATATGAAACGGGGAGGGTATTGGGATAGGGGAAAGTGGTTGGGGGGAGAGGAGGGAATGACTATAGGGTGAGTGAGGGGGTGGGGGCTGTGGCGAGGAGGGAATAATGGAAAGGAAAGAATTGTATGAAGCACTCTCAGGAGTTTGTCCTTGGGACTGGATAAGGGAAGTGGTAGGTTATTTGAAAAAGGAATAGCAAGCAATGGGGAATGGATCCGGAAAAGTTGGTCATTCAACAACAGGTTATTATCACTACGCATAATTTCCCACTTTTCCCATGCGTCCGATCTTTGGCTTTTCTTTCAAATCTTGGGCCTTTTCTTTCAAAATGCAGAATTTCCGGATCAAGGAGGCAGTGGTGCGATGCCTACATGAGATGGTTGGCCAGCAATGACGATTTGTCTCCCTTATCCACACACCTTTGATGCTCTTGAAGTCTACTGGTAAAATCCCTTCCCGTCTGACCAACGTAATATTTATGACAGCTGAGGCGCAGATTTCTTCTACAGAGAGGTACGCAATTTCCAAAATAACTTACCCGTGCATCCACACGTAAAGGTTTTTGTTTCAATCCCTCTCACGGGAACTTCGAGCACATTGATGTAACCCCCCAATTCTTGCTCATCCAAGACCGACGGGTCCATCCACAGCGATCGGGCAACGTCCCGACCGTCGATGTCTCCACTCTTAATCAAGACGAATAAAAAGTTAAGAAATGTGTTCCTTGTGTAAAAAGTACTTAAGCAGTCATCGGCACCAGAAACCGTCTCCAATAGTGTTTCCTTACACACTAAGTCTTCAGTAGACTTCAGTAGACAGCTCTTCGGCTATCATTCGCAGCCGATCGAGAAAGCACACTCAAGGGGAGAATTCGGGGTGATGCAGTGGCGAGGTGCTAGCCACCGCGAGGGTGTGGCATGGGGTGGATATCACCAAACGTGAACCATTTCCATGCAACTAAGAGCCTCAGTCCTCCGCCTGTCTTTTCCCTGTTGCATGTTAATCATTCTTGCATGTATTTTTACGTTATTCCAGTTATTGGACCCTATGTTAAAGCTTTAGCCACTGATTTTAGACACAAATAAACAATTATATTAGGTAAGTAAAAATCTTTAGCACTTTTCCACAATGTATTTAAAATTATAAAATTACACAACACGTGCTTCGGCTTATTAAGCCATCATCAGGTATACACTCATAAACCTCCGTGACAGCAAGGCGATATATATGAAACGGAAAGAGCAGGGGATAGGGGAAAGTGGTTGGGGGGAGAGGAGGGAATGACTAGATGGTGAGTGAGGGGCGGGGGGTGGTGGCGAGGAGAGAATTATGGAAAGGAAAGAATTGTATGAAGCACTCTCAGGAGTTTGTCCTTGGGACTGGATAAGGGAAGTGGTAGGTTATTTGAAAAAGGAATAGCAAGCAATGAGGAATGGATCCGGAAAAGTTGGTCATTCAACACAAGGTTATTATCACTACGCATAATTTCCCACTTTTCCCATGCGTCTAATCTTGGGCCTTTCCTTTCAATATGCAGAATTTCCGGATCAAATAGGCAGTGGTGCGATGTCTACTTGAGGTGTATGGCCAGCTGTGACGATTTCTCTCCCTTATCCACACACCTTCGATTCTCTTGAAGTCTAGTGGTAAAATCCCTGCCCGTATGTCCAACGTAATATTTATCACAGCTGAGGCACTTCACTTTGTAGACGCCTGAATGGAATTTTGGGTCAATGGTGTCCTTTCTTTTGCACAAAATGTTGGATAAGGTACACGGATCGTAAAAACCCACTTTAAATTTGATAATGGCTTAGTAAGCCGAAACACGTCTTGTGTAATTTTATAATTAAAATACATTGTGGAAAAGTGCTAAAGCATTTTACTAATCTAATATGTCTCACTTCTACTACGTGATGCTTCATGCTGCAAACAAATATACTTTCAGTCTCATTAAGATCTCTTTACTCACGAATTTTGGTATATTTGAAGAACTGTAACATATTGCGTTGCATTACATTATAAATACAGGAATCATGAGACGGCCTACCGTAGAGATAAATTCCAAATCCATTTTTCCCACGAAAATTACGAGAACATAGTGGGCAGGATTTCACCTACCTGACAGGCAGATGGTTGGTATAGTCTGTATATCATCTGCGATAAATATTTAAGCATCCTTTGTTAAGTTAATGGGACCATGCATGACATGCCAATCACCATGCTTTTTGGAAATATCCAGCAAAATTATAATCATTACAGTACTAAATGGGTAGTTATTAATTTCGGTACACGTGTCTCGTGACCGCACAGCTAACACATTCCTTTAAATTGGCAATATTTTCCCTCTTGTAATAATTCCCTGTAGGTTGCGCATGTTTTGAGTAATTGTTTACCCTTTGCCACTCCCACTTGAAGTGATTATACAGATACGCAATATCCACGCGATGCCCTGCAAGCCACCGCGAATGTGTGGCAGGGGGTAAATGTAGAGTGGTCCTGAGATATGGGTGAGGTCATGTGAGGAGTACCGGGTGGTGGACCAGCGAGAGAAAAGACTGTATGTGTGTTGGTTGCCAATTTCTAAATGGAGAATGCAGAAGTGACACCAGAAAAAGGTTATTTACATCTACATAATACTCTACAAGCCATCATAAAGGTGTAAAAAAGGGGGTGATATCTCACCAAACATGCAATATATATCATGAATAAAAACGCATTAGTAATAAAGACCTAAACTTTAATAAATAAACTTAAATAAAGGTCTAATGGTCTAAATTTAAAAAAAAAGATGAAGAGAGCAAAGCAAGCATGCAATAAAATGCTGTTAGTTGGGATAGGTTAAATTCCTTATACCAAAAAGCAACTTCCTATTCTATCAATTGATACGCTCATGTTGGATATATTTACCGCTATTCATATCCCTAATTGTACGAGAAAGAAAGGACATTGTAAATCTGTCAGTTGGGCAATGACTTTCTCTAATTTTGTGTTTGTACACCAGTCTACCACTGGGATTCGCTAAATATTTTTAACGTCATGACTGAAAATATTATCTTGAAATGTATTTAAGAGATTAGTCTAAAATTCAACCCGCGATCTGACAATGATTCCCATTTTAATTAATTTAATAGGATGGTTACCCTAATATAGTTCTCGTACCGTCCCCTTAAATGTCTTGCCCAAACTTATCCTGGAAGGCAACTTTCTAGCACTCGGCTGATTCCCGTGAAGATTCATAGCAGATAATACGCGCTCCACAGCTAACTCAGCAATATTTTGAAGGAGTTTTTGGCACGTGATCAATGAATAGTAATATTGACAATATCCTAATCTATTGTTCTAGATGATTTTGTAATGCATATGAAGTTAGCAGGAACAGTTACAGCCATTGCTTCAGTAGAATCAGATAAATTAGCTCAATTGTTTCAGTCTCACAATTGTGGATTGCAATATAAGAAAGTAATATTGGCCTTCAAAAACTCTACTGACTTGCTGATTAGGTGCGAAGTAGCTTTCGATATATTGGTGTTATCTTCTGGGGGGGTTTCATCAATAGAACAACTCTACATTTATTGGCTCATGACAAAACCGTTTATGTCCTTAGAATCCTGTTATTTACGTAGTTTTAAAGCAGCAGATCACATCTGCATCTACTTGTGTACACATGTATAAGTGCAAACTTTACCTCGTACGCCCAAAAGGGCGTTGGCAGGAGAACACCCCACGCCAGTCACATGTAATCAACTGCTGTATATAATACCATTATAAATGACTATCCTACCATTTTCGCTGTAAGCAACCAATACCATGACAAATGCGCGTGATATACAGCCTGTGACTTCAAACTAACCATATGCCAGACAGATACAATGCAAGTCTCGGGTGAATGTTTCTAGAAATGCGTCAAATGAGCAGAGACTTATTTTTACACAACTCCTATTTAACGGCGGTTTTTATTATTTGCACCGCTTTGTATCTATTGCCCATTAATTTGAAAATTCGGTGTTGATATACATGATATTATAGCAAATCATTAGAAGACGACATGGATGTATTACTAAGTTGTTTCGGGTGCTCTTCATCTACATCTACGTGATACCCTGCAACCACCGTGAGGGTGTGTGGCAGGAGTTGAGATCACCATGCATGCAGTATTGACATGCACACATTCTACTGTAGGGTCTTAGGAACTAGAATGTTAGTGTCTACATAGTAATAAGGGATTAAATGTTAATACATGCAACATGCACTCTGGACTACTCTAAAATATTTCCCCTACCTATCCCTTTGCTATGCTGCCTATTCTGTTTTCTTATATTACGGGAGAAAATGAAATTTTGAGGAAATGTTTTCTTTAGGGAAAACCTATGATGAACCTGCCACAACCTGTCAAATGCTCTTTACAATGAATATATTCGTTGCAAGGCCTTTATTTGAATATTTACGTGAAATTATTGCTTCACATCAGCCAATACTGTCGCAACTTTTCTCCACACGTGACATAGCTATGACCAGAGCAACATGAAAATCTCTTTAAGCAGCAATACTTGACTTAAAAGGCGAATAAATAATGACTGACAAATATATTCTGCACTACACTTCATGATTCTTTTTTACAGCTCGAATTCGCAAGGCTTCGCTTGCAATATATATCAAGCAATACGGATCCAATTAGTAAATATTAATTTCAGGAACTCAACATGATACAGAGGAAAGCAGATTGTTTTGTTAAACACTGCTATGAACGCAAAGAAATTTCACTCGGCTAATAGAGTAGCTTGTCTGGGAAATTCTTGAATCCAGATGTTTGCTCGCATGATCGAAGTTACTCGAAAAATTCAAATCTCATGACTTCGCAGTTGACACTGCTAACATATTTCGGCCCCCACAGTAGATTAGATTGATAGAGGGTTGCGACAAAAGTGAGATCAACTTCCGGACCAAATGATACAATAACTTGTTTTTCCCACACACAATACTTGAATGCAACACATTTTTGAACTTAATCCGGTGAAGCGCCACTCACCGAAGCGGATGCAGATGTGGTGTTTGTGGTGGCTGGTTACCACGCTGCAGCCAAAAGATCTTCCGCAATGGCGCGGCGCTCAGCAGGGGAGAGCTTTAGGATAGCCGCGCGGGCCTTATCCATCGTCATCGGCACCTTTGTGACCAAGGGAGAGCCCCTGCGTGAAGGATGAGGGTACACATGGCTCCTTGAGTAGCTTGAATTCCAGAAAGACTTTCAGCCTGAAAAGGTGAAAGAAATATTTTTTAATTGCATAGCGTAGACGTACAGAGGGTAAAAGTTCGAAATGTTGACCAGAGAACCTGGGTTTGATCCGTGGAAGAGGTCTATGGTAAAACGAATGGGAATCACCCCTCTCCTAACTCTAGCGGGAGGGTAGAGTTAAGTAGCACAATACTCCAGGCCGCGACTTATGCGTGAACGAGAGAACATAAGCACTTCCGAGATGGTTGTTACCGGCCGAATGTTCGGTGTCGTAATTGTGGTCATCAGAGACTCCCCTGATCTTCTCAGCACCTTTCGAACCACGATTATTTTCCTTAGAGCAAAGAAAATATTAGAACTCCAAATCCAGAGTGTCAATAACGTCTGCGTGAAGTTTTCAAGAATGTTTCCTCTTAACATTCTGCGATTAAGAGGAATAAATTCGATTGAAATCAAAGTGGCCAACTTCTTGTCAACTTCTACCTAAGTTATAACAGCCCTAATTGGGTAATAATAAACCTCTGCTATAAGTATCCGTATGTTAATTACGTGTCACTGTGATTAAACTTCGTGGTCTCCCGTCCAATTAATCTCAGTAACATTTTCTAAGACCCAGTGAACATTTATTGCTGCCGATGAGCCCTCTCTATTTAGAATCGATGAAAGAGACATGGTTCATTTATAGCTCATTTATTTCTCAACAATAAAAAACATTATTCTCTAATTTATTACAATACGTCGCACAGTGGTCTGAAATCGAAATGTCGGCCAAAAGTCAATTTTTCGACTTTTTGCGAGGAAACTTTAAATGGTGTTTCCGTATTGTAGAGGATATGGACTACAAAATAGGGTAATTAATGTGTCTCTCTATTGCACACATTAATATGTATGACTCGTGAAAGTTGGGTAAATCAAGGGTTAAACGCCCGTCGCGTTGAGTATGTCAATTTTTGTGAAGTTCACCTTGATAGTAGAAGGCTTTAAGTACATAAGTGTCCTTCACTAATTTTTTCACTGAATTTCGATACCTCATGGAATAAAAATCCTGTAATTTTGTTGAAATTGAGTAATTGGTAGACCGTTAAAATTTTTAAAAAATTTTATCTATTGTTTAGAAATTTTTTAATAAATGCATCATTATCGTTTTGGGTTCCTCTTTGCTCCTCTGATATTTTCACATAGAATTGAACAGAAAAGCCGATTAAAAATTATAAAGAAAAAAAATCTTGCTTATACTTGCTTATCTGACCTCCAGACGGTTTTAAGTTCAGCGGTACAACGCTTCGCTCCGCATCTTCGGCCCGCGGCGGCGGCGGCGGCCGAGCTGCTGCGCAGTGACCACTGGTTTTATCGACAGTTACCCTGGTGGAATGCTACAGATTTTTCATCTTCATACATAATTTGCACTGTTTTTCGCTAAACTATATTCTTTTCTCAGGTATTGGATATTCCTCTAAACCCAAATTCATCAATGAGGTCTATCTCGGTTTTTAATGAGGGTCGGTTTACGTGGTAGCATATACCTTTATACCATGCTACGAATTATAATCCAAACGAAAAGCTACAGATGTTTACTCAGCAATTCATTCTATTAAGAATTACTCAGCAACCCTGTCCACCACTCGCTTCTGGAAATAGGATCTGGCCTTCCACAGAGTAATAACATTTTCAAAATACCTTTGCTTTTCCCTCGCCGCCCGAAAGAGATATTTTGACTGAAAAGGGCAGCTTTCGGTTGCACTTTTATTGCCTTCAAACCAAAAAACCCAGCCGCATGCTCTTCATTGAGGATGGGACGGATTGCACTCAGGCCACCAAAGCAGGGTTCTTTCTGCACGTGCGTTAAGATTTCTTGGAATACTATGGAACGAGGATAACGGTCACCACCCACGAACTCGCCCGTAGTTTTAAGCACTAACACTGCGAAAGAGTTCCAGGACTCATATATGCTCAGTACCTCGCATAGAAGCGTGTTCTGATCTGCTACGCACAGAGGAAAGCCTCTTCTCAGAGGAAAGAAAAACTTCTCCTGCCTGACATATAAACATTAATATACGCCAGAAAAGAATAGATATGTTTACTCCCATTCCTTGTTCCAATTTTAATTCATCCACCTTAGTTTTGCACTTTTTATTGATTTTATTTTTATTGCTCGATATATTTTGTTGTTGGCATAGTATTTTCTTACATTTGGTTCAACATTCTCGTTTCAGCCCTAAAATATTATCTATTAAGAGTTGTAATGCAATAAAGATATCGAACCTTCAGTTGAACAAGAAATTTATGGAGCGAAAGAGATATGCTTCAGCTTCAAAGAAACAAAATGATCGGGAATAATTGATTGCTAAATTGAATCTAAACGGAGATGTTGCTGCCAAAAACATTCCGAAGCGCTACATGCAGAAAATGTTTCCCCAAGTATCTGGGAACGTGGGAACAAAGCTCGCGTGCGGATATATTTTTCAGGAAAAAGTTCAAAAACTGGTTATGGCTAGAGTTTAAACTTCCGTCATGTGCATGTCTTCCCAGTACGAATGGTGAGAATCTATTATTTAAATTACGATTAATTGAGAGAACGTCCAGATTTTATTGGTCAGTAATAAAATTAATATTTTCCTTTTTCGCAAGAGTGTGCTGAAAAAGGGCGGCGGCCAAAACAATTTATTCGAGAAGTCAAGCGATAGAGATTAGGGAAGAATAACTCAGAGTCAGCACGTTGCCAGCAAGTTAGCCCTTACTGCTCCAATGAACTATCGCAGCAAAGGCCTTGAAACGGCTGCAAAATTAACCAAGAAACAGATCTGAATGTCCGACTCTGAACACAGTATTACATGCCATCTGCTGTGCATAAGATGCTGATCCACTTAGCAGCCATTGCCAAGGAATCATTCATTCTATTTGGACACTTCTCAGAAGGAGTCATTAAGGCAAAGAATAAGGATATAAGAAGATGCCGGGAGTATCACACGGGGAAACTGTCTAGATTGGCAACAAATGCAGATTTATTCCAGGCATAATTGTAAGCCTCAGATCAGTTAACCTCAATATCAGGCGTGTAGAAGAAAACTGAGGGAAACTTAGCAACTGAAGTTAAAGTGGGTTCGAATCCCGTGAACGACAGGGTTGAAGAATTGCATGGATCTCGAAGTACTATGCATTTACTAATACGTTAATATTTTGGAGAGATATAATCTAAATAGTTGTGGGTCCTTTGTACCCAGATAATTACTTCCATAGAATATTTGGAAATTGTTTAAATAATTATATCTCGTTAAAATGTTAACATTTAGGGATACATAAAAATAACTTCAAAAACGGATTTAGCAGGTGAACTACCATGGGATAAAACTATTTCACTTTGTAAGTACGTTCATATAACGACGGTATTAATTTTGACCATTAATTTCCCATTTGGGACCATTGTGCGTCGCTTTAGGTAACGTTCACCACCTAGTGGAGAGCATCGGGTCTGATTACAAGTGCTATTTCCAAGATAAAGCCTCCCAACACTCTCCGTGAGACAGACACCGTATAATTTATTACAAATTGCTTCCGACACTTGAAAAATGTTTACTCTCGGGAAATTGCCTCCAAAATAGAACCAGATACCGGGAAAGAATCGGCAAAGTATTGGGTACGGTTTAGTAATACATAGAGTAATTGCAAATATCAAAGAAACTTACTTCGCTGTAGTTTTCTTTGGCGAGGTGACCAACAGCAATTTCGTGATCCATTGAGGATAGGTGTAGGAGGTACTTTCATTCGAAACGGACAGATTGAGATGAATCCGGCATCAGATCAGAAAGGCATCAAGGGATATATTAATTTTATATTAACCGCAACTTTGTACAAGGCTTAACTACTTAAAAGACATCTCAAAGAATACAACGTTAAGTCCGCATTATGCAATATTGCCTGACTAATACTACTGAAATATTCTTGATGATGATATGACTTTTTCAGATTCTTAAGACCGTTTCGCACAAATAATGATCATGTGAGTGATCATTCAGGCAGGAATTCAAGAATGCATTTTAAATGTTGACCTGAAGTGGCTTCCGCTTGAAGCCATTTTACAAGGTGATTGATCATAAAAATTATGTCTTTATGTCAAATTCCATGAATTATCTGCTTTGAAAGGATAAGCAGTGGTAATCCTATCGACAATACGCACCGATTCACGAGAAAGGTCCAACCGTCGCAGCTGTTTCGACGGTCGGAATGGTTTTGTTTACGATTGATGAAACGAGACGCTCATTGTGATTCTGGACACTTATTATAATAAAAACTTTTTGTTTTAGTTTTTATTGAATATTGCTTTTTGTCAACATACTTTGTGGGAAAAGCAATTTATTCGTAAAACATAAGAACTTGAAATCTCCACAAGTAGGCGTCTAACAAAATGTACATCTCTTCCATTTCGAGTGACGTCAAGGCACTGCAAGAGTAGCCATAGAGTGTATTATATCTGTGATGAAGTGCAAGCGTTAAATCGAAAATAACTTATACTTCCCTGGTAAATGCATATTATTATTATGTCAAAGTGTTTCTTTAAATATTTTAATGTGTCAAAATGCTGTAATAGAAGTGAAAATGTGCCACACAAGTACGTATTTTGATAATTGTTTAACAATTTTATTTACTGCCGAACCTGATAGGATTTATGATATATAAATACTCGAGATTTCGGTTCTTTGATCCGTAGCGTAGTTCTCGAGTTATAAGTGGCGAAAAAGTGATTTATTTAAAATTTAGCTTTAGTAGGCTTGCGAAAGATTTGTATGTCATTCCTTTGTCCACTCAAAACTGATATTCCGGAACTCCTTCGCCCGACCATATTGGGGGACACTCAGCTGCTTCATGTTTTAGACAGAAAAGAATTTGTAACCCCCAAAAATGTGTCATAGATTTAGGATATGGGCGTATTCCGTGATTCCAAAATCATTTCATTTTCTTCAAAAGCACCGAAAGAGACTGGAAAATATAAAACAGCTTTAAAAGGAAGAACAATTGCTGAATGTTGTCGGCCTGTAATATAACTCAATACAATCCACTCCATATAATATTACGATATATCTAATAGGTAGACGTAATAAGAGCTAATTACATTAATTCTTATCGATATCAGATTCGCAGTAAATCAGCATAATAATCCATAGTCGCGAAAACTTTATGAACCTAATCTCTGTACTCAAAATTTAATGGTCTATGGTTCATTTATAAATTCATTTATGCACATGCACAACAGTCATGTGAAATATTATGATTTACTGCTGCGAGAGTCTTTTACTTATTCTCATTAATATTAGTTAGTTTGGCTGATTATATTTATTCCACCCAATGCTACCGGTAAGGACTGAAAATTTTCCACAAGCGGAAGTTTTTTTTGTGTTTTTCTCTAAGTTTATCTATACTTAACCAATTCTAAAACAAAAAATTGTTGTGTTGATTCTATTTTTTTTTACAAAAAATTATATTTATGCCTTGAATTCGATGCATCCGCGTTGCTCGACTGTCTGCTGTGGACTATCCTGGAATACATGTACATCAATTCATCAGGAAAATATATGAAGTAGTACTTTTCTGTTTTTCCTGATAAGGAAGGATACTACTTATTGTTTTTGAAGAAAATTTATTTAAAAGTAGCTAAACTGGTCACACCCCGCTGTGGCCCTGCCTGATATGAAATGAATGAAAAAGTAAATAAAAATATTCTTGCCAACATAGATTTAGAGAGAATATATATTATGTAATTCAATGTGGTTGTCCGTTTTCTGGATAAAAATAAATATAAGACCGTTTACCGAATCTAAAGCATAATTACTCATGGGAGAAGAAATTGTTTTCTAATTTCAAACCGTGCACTTGAAAATATTGCCCTAGCCCTTTATTGATACTCATTAGGAACGCAAGGTGTATTGGAAATTGAAGTTGCTTGAGATTTCACGCCATGTCGGTCGGAATGAGCGGTATTCATGAAGTAGTACGTCTTCACCTTTATGAGGTCCATTACATTAATTTTGAAAGGAAAAATAAAATGATCATCTATTATCTGGCCAAAATAATTATATTTTTGAACCTGATCAAGTATTGGGCATATACAAATATCAAGATCGATGTCATCATTGTGAATACAATGGTGGGAATGCAGTTTTATCTTGACGTCTTCCCTCGCATGAACCATTGAGGTTATATGCATAGTTGATGTTTTTCCGTCATTTATAATTAACTTATTATCATGCGCCCATATATTTAACATGTTAAAATCATTCTACATCCTTATACGACCTATTTCAAAATGTTTATGCGTACTCAATAATGCAATGTCATCAGCATACAGAGTAATTTTACAATGTGTAATATCAAAATATACATCATTTATGTATATTAAAAATAGCAGAGGTCCCAGAATGGAGCCTTGAGCAACTCCATGTTTCGTAATCTCTGTATCACTTTAAGTATAGCCTATTTTAATTCTCATTTTTCTATAGCAATGATAACTCCTAAACCATGTTAAGATATGACCCCTAACGCAGATTTTCTCCAATTTACATATAAGAATATTAATATCTAAGGTATCAAAGGCTATCCTAAATCGATGAAAAGCACTACTACGGAAAATGTTTTATCTAAATATTCATTCACAATGCTCGAGAAATATTAAAGATCATCTTTAGTGCCCTTTGATTTTTGATACCCATACTGATAGATCTCGCGGATGAGCTTGAAGCCACCGAGTGCGTCCATCGGGTTGAGAATGGTGGGTCGATACGGTGGGTGGACCTCTAGATATAGAGGTTAGCTGCGAGATAAGCGAGTTTACTCGTCGAATAAGCAGTCGTGGACAAAAAGCGACGGCATTCCGAGGGGGTATTGGTCTATCCCTGGGTTAGATAGGCCCCTAAATAATACAACACCTGTGAAGATGCCGTGACTTGGCGACGGGAGACCGCCAATAATTACGCTTCTCATCACCCGGAGGAGAGAGCAGCAGCTCTTCTTCACATGAGTGAAGTTGGAGACCATAGTGGTCGGTACAGCGTAACTCATTTCACTACAGGCGTGGTAACATTTACTTTAACGGCTTTAGTACTGCGATGTGGAAGGCAAGGGGAAACCACCACATTACTATCCCGAGGAGTCGCAGCTACTTCACTCTTTCCTTTCTTATCAAGACGTGATGGAACCCTCTCGAGTAAAATATTCCGGAGGTAAAATAGTCCCCCATTCGGATCTCAGGGCGGGGACTACCCGAGAGAGTACATCAGTCAAATGTGATCCACTTTTTAGGGTGGGAACATGGAACGTGAGATCACTTCGGACATTTGAAAGACTAGAGAACCTGAAGGTGGAAATGCGAAGAATGGACCTCGACGTATTAGGAATCAGCGAAATGAAGTGGCCCGAAGAAGGAGACTTTTGGAGTGGAAGCTACAGGATTATACATACAGGATTATTGAATGGTAATGCTGGAGTAGGGATCATACTCAGAGTGCAGGAATGCGTGTGAAGAGTTTCCTGCAGTAGAATGAAAGGATAATAATGGTGAAGATCGAGACCAAACCTGTAGATACCATGGTGGTGCAGGTTTACATGCCTACGACGGACTATGAAGATGAAAAAGTGGAAGACGTCTACGAAGATATCACGGAAGTTATAAAACTGGTAAGAGGAGAAGAAAACCTAATTATTATAGGAGACTGGAACGCTATCGTCGGCGAAGGTCAAGATGGAAGAATAACTGGAAAATACGGATTGGGAAACCGAAACGAAAGAGGAGAAAGGCTGCTGGAGTTCTGCACTCAACATAAGTTAGTGGTTACCAGCACATTACTTAAAAATCACAACCGAAGAAGATACACATGGAAAATGCCAGGAGACAGAAGAAGATGCCAAATAGACTACATTTTAGTGAAGCAGATTTTTAGAAACCAAGTGAAGGACTGCAAAAGCTACCATGGAGCAGACATCGACAGCGACCATAATTTAGGGATGATGTAATGCCATCTAAAATTCAAGAAATTGAAGAAAACAAAGAAGAATATATGGCAAGTAGAAAAACTAAAGGAGGCTCAACATCAGCTTGCATTTCAAAAAGCAGTAGGAAACAACATAGGAGAGAACCTGAATGAGAAATCAGTGGAAGAGCGTTGGGAAAACATTAAATGTGGACTACAGGAAGCCGCAAAAGAAGTTCTTGGAAGAAGAATAGTTGCCGAGAAGAAGCCATGGTTCACGGAGGAAGTCTTAGAATTGATTGAAGAAAGAAGAAAGTGCAAGAATGCGAAAACTGAAGAAGGGCAGCTTTGCTACAAAAGAATAAGGAACGAAATAAGTCGCAAAGCAAGGAAAGCTAGAGAGATGTGGTTGAAAAATCCATGCGAAGATGTACAAAGCAACCTTGCACTTGGAAAGGTAGAAGCGGCCTGCAGCATACTGAGGAACCACTTCAAAGAACGGAGCGCTAGATGCAATGCCATAAGAGACAAGAATAGAAAAATTTTGATTGAAAACGAGGACAAAGTGAAGAGATGGAAATAATATCTGAAAGAGCTATACAATGGAAAAAATCTCAGCACAAAAGCTATTGAAGAGGAAAGCGAAGTGGAAAAAGATGATATGGGGGCATCAATATTAGGTTCGGAATTCGACGCTGCAGTAAGGGACCTTCGAATCAATAAGGCCTCAGGTATTGATGATGTCCCTGCAGAACTAATTAAAAATGCAGGAGAGAAGACATTAATTCATCTCTACAAAACCATCTGCGACATGTATTCAATAGGAGAAACTCCAAAGGACTTCGAGAAAAACATCATCATTCCTATTCCCAAGAAGAAGAGAGCGGAGAAATACGAAAATTTTAGGACTATAAGCCGGACGACACATGCATCGAAGATACTGACCAAGATCATCTACAGAAGAATAGAAAGAAAAGCAGAGGAGTTCCTGGATGAAGATCAATTGGGATTCAGGAAAAGTAAGGGTACAAGGGAAGCAATATTGGCCCTTAGGCTACTCATAGAGAAGAGAATGGAGAAGAACAAACCGACATTCATTGCATTTGAGGATTTAAAGAAGGCTTTTGACAACGTGGATTGTGATTCAATGCTTGGAATTCTGAAGGGAATTGGAGTGTCCTATAATGACCGAAGAATTATACACAGTCTGTACAAAAACCAAGTTGCTGTGATTAAATCTGAATCCAGCTGTGAAGAGGCAAGAATAAGGAAAGGAGTGAGACAAGGCTGCGCACTGTTTCCTAATTTTTAATGTTTACATCGAGAGAGCCATAAATGAAGTCAAGGAGAAGTGTTCTGGAGTGAACATCCACGGAGAAACAATCAGTATGCTACGATTTGCTGATGACATTGCTCTCATAGCAGAGACAGAGAAGGAGATGAATAAGATGCTAACAACCATGGAAAGGACTATGGCCAGATATCAGCTGAAGATAAAAAAGAAGAAGACTAAGATATTGGTGTGCAGGAAGAAAGAAGAGGCGAAAACCAATGTCAAACTAGGAAAACAAAAACTTGAAGAGGTTAAAGAGTTCTGTTATCTGGGAAGCCAAATAACCAACGATGGTCGAAGCAAGAAATAAATAGTGAGTAGAATAGCCCAGGCAAAGAGGGCATTCTTTCAAAAGAAGAATCCACTTACAGCAGGAAATACAAGCATAGAAGAAAGGAAGCAGTTCATCAGAACATACATCTGGAGAATTTTTCTTTACGGTAGTGAATCATGGACGATGACAGCAGCGGAGAAGAAAAGGGTAGAAGCATTTGAAATGTTGTGCTACAAAAGAATGCTGAAGATTAAATGGATCGACCGAGTAAGTAACGAGGAAGTCCTAAGAAGAGTAGGAGAAAGAAAAGTCTGCTGACAACTCTAAAAAGAAGAAGGGAAAACTTAATTGGCCATATCTTGAGACACGATGGCCTGATGAAGACTATCGTCGAGGGAAAAGTGAACGAGAAGATTGGAAAAGGCAGGCCTCGTATGAGATACATGGAACAGGTTGTGAAGAATGTAAAAGAGAGGAATTACGTCACAATGAAAAGGTTGGTCGATAGAAGAATTGAGTGAAAAGCTGCGTCAAACCAATCCTAGGATTGTTGACCAATGATCATGATACTGATAGATACATAAAATCTTTTTAGACTTCAAGAATCGTAAAATATGTTTATAAACATATTTTTCCAGGATTATGTCAACTGAACTTAATATGGAGATTGGCCTATAATTGTTGAAGTCAGATTTACTTCCTTCTTTAAAAACGGGTATAATGGTAGCAAGTTTCAGATCTTTTGGTATAAAACTTTCCCTGAGGCAATTGTTGATAAAGTTGGCCAAGATTTTTACGTTAAACGAAGGATTATTCAAATCCCTCATTCTAATGTTGGCATACCCTGGGCCTTTCATTGGGATATTAGTGATTATCTCCTTCACACCCTGGTCAGTAGCCGCAGGAATGTAAACACTATCAAGTGAAGGAGTGAATAAATACGACCCATGATATACCCTAACAGAGTAATTATATTTAATTTTATCAACTATTAAAGTAATGTTTTCCAAAAAACTATTTGCAAGTGTATATTAAGATGCATGCATGTTGATAAATTTTTTATCTAAGATTTATGATGACCGATTGATTTTCCTCTCGTAAATGATTTTATTTCCTCCCACAAATTTTTGGGATGGTTTTTGATGTATCTGAATCTCTTATAGTAGTATGATGATAAAAATCCATAGTAATACTTTAAGAAAGAAAGTATTACAATATTGGAAACAGGATACTAACATACAAATTAAAAGAGGTAAACAATAAAATGAAGACCAATAACAAATCTCAGAACCAAAAGATGGGAAGAACAACTGGAATCGTTAAACAAAACGAACAACTCGGTATGGAAAATAGCCATACAAATAATGAAAACGCCACCAAACGACCCAAATATTAAAATTGCGTAAAACATAATTACTGTAGAAAAAGAAAAAGCAAATGAAATGGCGATAGAGTTCGAGAAAATATTTATGCCATACGTCGGAAGGACAGACAACATAATAACAAAGATAGATGACGAAAACCAATCTATCAGCCCGTCAGTCATTAAGATCACAGAGTTTGAGAAGGCAATTGACGACCTAAAAACAAGAAAATCACCGGGTGAAGATCAAATAACAAATGAAGTCATAAAGAAGATTCCAAAAGAGGCTAAAATATATATATAGTAAACATCATAAATAATGCTCTCGAGCTATGGTACTTTACAGATGCCCGGAATTAATCAAACGTAACATTTACCCCCAAGAAAGGAGGAAAAATCTTGACAACGAAGGACCTAAGGCCAATTTCACTAATATGTTGCCTAGGTAAACTAATGGAAGAGTTATACTTCCCTACATAAATGAACACCTAGAGGAAAACAATGTACTTCCCTCACACGTTTGAGAATTGGGCATTGCGCCTTGACCCACTCTTTCCTATTTACAGAAGAGAAGATTACACCTCGCTGTGATGACTGCGACTCTCCTCTCAGTGTCCGACACCTCCTGACTGAGTGTGACAAATTCCGGACTATGCGCGAAAAGCTGGGCATAAAGGGAAACCTAGAAAAAATTCTAGGAGACGATCTTGATCGTCTAAGCCGAATTATATCTTTTTTAAAAGCAACTGGCCTTCTAAATAAGATTTAATATAGTGTCGTCTATTTTTTTTCTTTTTTTTTTCTATCGCCGACATATCTTATTTTTATTTAAGAACACCAAATAGACTGCGTGGTGCAAATGACCTTAGTCGTCGACGCACCCATAAAAACATAAACCTACCCTACCAATGTACTTCCCTCCGAACAATTTGGCTTCAGACGAAACCACACTACGATACAACAAATATACAGAGTGGTGGATTATGCCAGTAACGCGTTCAATAAAAGTGAACAAGTAATGGGGAGATTCTTAGACGTGACAAAGGCCTTCAAAAAGATATGTCGCGACGGCCTGATAGAAAAAAATGAGACTTTATATTTCCCCATCGGGGATTTTAAAGTTAACGACGTCATACTTGACAGACCGAACTTTAAAAGTTAAATGGGGAAGTTCAATTAGTGAAGAAAAGTAAATATTGGCAGGAGTCCCTCAAGGATCAATCCTGGGGCCCATTTACTTTAACATATATACCGCGGAATTCCCAGTACACGATGACTAGAATATAATGACTGCACTATATGCAGACAACGCAGCCGTTATGGTAAAGGGAAAGAACATAAAAATTACCAAGGAAGGGGCACAAGATGCTCTTGATGATATAATTCCGTGGTATAAGAAATGGAAACTTGGTGTAAATGGAACAAAAACTATTATATTTACAAACCACAGAACGACCACTCTAAAAAGCAGCTGCTTAGGGATCAAGGAACAGCCTCTAGAATGGAGCGACGAAGCTCCGTATTTAGGAGTTACATTATGTAACCCGAGCATAGGTATACAACATAACCAGAGAAGGTCTAACCTATTCAGCAAGTTTTCCTCGTTACCATGTTCAGGTTATCGGGTCCCTATAAAAACGTGCTTATGAGAGACCACTGTATTTGGGTGTACCTGCAGGTTTAGAGTTTCCTGAGCAAATGTTTTCAGAAACTAGTGCTATAGTCACGATAGAAGAACCGTCCTAACTGCTGAGCATTTTCAGCAGACGTGTCAATAATATGTCAATGAGCATTACTATCAAATATAAGCTAATGAGCATGCTCAACAGCTCTTTATTTCTTAAAAAGAGTTTTCAGTATATTAAATGCAACAGGGCTTAGTGTATTCAATCTAAATCCAGTGATAATTGTAAGTGTAGCAAAACAAAAGAGTGGTCACAATGGCATTTCTCTCAATAATCAGGTGCTCTTTTAAAACACTTTTGTTTACTGAGTTGACTTGATGATAAGGAAAACACACATCAATTTTTCAGAGCAATAATTATGATATCGCAAATAATAATATCGGTATCAACCACTGGTGTCGGTGCAAGTCTACTAATAATTCTTGTCCATATATGTATTCTTTGAAATCCCCAATTTGAAAATTCAAACAAAAAAGTTCCTCTGTATTCTTCCAGCAACAGTACTTTCAGAAAAAGCCCACAGTACTGCTGGTAATTTCATTAATAAAAAAGTAGTCGATTACATGCTGACAGAGTGATAATTCTGCATTTTGTAATCAAAAACCTTTAGCGTTTTCATTGAATTTTCAATTCTATTTACGAAAAATTAAACCTTTATTATTTTGGAAATTACAATTCTTTATATTTACCCTCGAACATGTCCTTAATTTCATTGAGTGGGGACTATATGACCATTAATCATATGCTATATACTTTAAGAAATTAGATTAAGCTTCGATTCGGTTTAATGAGAGAATTCACAAGGAAACAACCATTAATTAACAATTTACAGATAAAAGGAAGATTTGAATTCAATAAAATTGAGGATGATTAGGATTTGGGATCAGGATTCGGGATTTGGATTTGATATTTGGAATCGATAAAAAAACAGGATTCGGATTCGATCAAATTTTGGATTCGCCCCATCACTAATAATAATAGTTATTATATTATAATAGTTTACCATGGTTTATTCTTTTATAGTTCCACATTCATCAACAAGTGGATTACGTACTTCTCTCACGAGAGTTCAATCAGCTTGGATGCATAGTGGGTAGTGTTGAGATTTACAGCAGGCCTTAAGGAGGTTGATCCGATAAGTGAAAGTCATTTTTTTATATTTTCAGGACTTGTAGAACTAAGGTTCCCTATCTAATAAACTAAAGATAATTACAACAACCTATATTCCTTTTTCCACAAATTGCATTTGAAATTACATACGATTTACGGCGAGAATGGCCGTCACATGGGAATATAACCTTTAAAACATACATGAAATAAAAATACTCTGTATACTCCACACTATTTTTAATTTGCCGACCCGGGTTTCGTCTACTCCGTAGACATTATCAGGGTAACAGGACAGAGAGTAGCAAGCTCTTATATACGTAAACTGGAAGGGGGGTGGGGTAGTATAGGAGGGTGGTATGGGGAGGGGAAGGATGTTAAGGGAAAACTGGTGAGGAGACATAATTTTTACGGTCAAGGACAGGATCCGTTGGAAGTAGGGAAGGCTATGGAAAACAACGGTGAGTAAAACTGGGAAACAAATTCATTTAAAAGGTTTACGTTGAGGTCGTTTGATGCTTTCTTAATTTCCAATTGTTCGAGGAAATCTAGTTTCCCTCCTTTTTTGCCGTGTGAAGTACTTCGGGGTTGAAGTCACTCTCGTGGTCGTTTTCGATTAGATGTTTGGCAAAGCTTGATCTTGTGTCTGCCGTTAACCAGCACCTCCTATGTTCTTTCACACGAGTATTAATTGTCCGACCACTTTGTCCAATATATTGTGATGAACAATTGGGAGTGTTGCACTTCAGTCTGTACACCCCGCTTTGGTCACACTTGCTGAATTTGTCTTTGGAGTTGAAAAGGATTTTTCCTATAGTTTTAGGGTTGTAAAATGATACATTAAATTTTTCTTTTGGGAAGGCGTTCGCGACTTTGTACGAAAGGTTCCCAACAAATTGAATTTTACACCACCGTTTACATGGTTTGTCGTGGTTGTTAAAACATAAGGGAGTAATTAATTTCACTGTCTGTTTCTTCCTGGCACGGTGTAACACTTTATCAATTAGTTGTGTATCATAGCCATTGTTTTTAGCAATATTTTTAATGGTGGATAACTCGGACTCAAATTTCGATTTAGGCAATGGTATGGATAAAAGACGGTGAATCATAGAATTAAATGAGGATAGTTTGTGAGTGTGGTGATGGCAGGAGTTACGGGGAATAACTGAATCTGTAAACGTAGGTTTCCGGAATATTGAAAAAAGGTGACGGCCTTCGCTAATTTAAATAGTCAGGTCTAGAAAGTTAATCTTGTTACCACCTACTTCAGCCGTAAATTTTATGCAGTCATGTAATTTATTTAGAAAGGTAATGAAAGATTATAGTTGACGACTGGTGCCAGTCCATAGACATAGTACATCGTCGACATACCGATACCAGTAAAAAAACGTTTTGTAAGAGGGTTAAGAGAATAAAATGTTGCACCTTATTATATTGTAATTTTTCAAGAGATTTTATCATACCTACGGTCTGACAAAGATTCCCATTTTAGATTATCTAATACACTGGTTAAGCTAATATAACTTTTATATCGTCCCTTTACGAATCTTGCCAATCTTCGCAGCACATGTTCAAGTTCATTATTTAAGCCTATATCGTATGGATCCCATATACTGGCAGCGTATTCCAAATGAGGTCTAATTAGGGAAATGTCGCTAAGTTTTCGTACACCCGCGTAGGGCCTTTTTTTACCATATGGCGTACCCCGGGGCCGCCAGGGGCTCGCAAGCGCTGTGGGCCTCTAGAGAGTCATGAGGAGGCATGTTTTTAATGTAAATATAGGAAGTAATTTAATTTTATGTAAATACTGCAAGTAAGAAATCTGGCACCTACTACTAGAGTATTAATAGTGATAGATATTTGCACTCATTCACTCACTGTCTTTACAAGCAAGGAAAAATCTATGTCAATCTGCCAGTTTGCAAGACTAAAGCATTGGGAGACTCATTCCAGATTCCGCCGGGGGCCTCTGAGATCATAAATACGCCACTGCATCTGCGAACCACCATGAGGGTGTGTGGCAGGGGTTGAAGATCACCAAACATGCACTACCTAAATGCAAAGAACAGCTATAATGCTGCTTCTCCGTGGGGCTGGTCATTGACTCGGTGAAGCAAGGTAGGAGAGGGGGCTACGATGGTAGCACATCAAGTTGATTTTTTGGAAATCCAACAAAGACCGCGTCGATAAATGGTCTTAATGAAGATATCATTTCATGTTGCGACATCATTTTGCGCACTCTGTCCTGCGGATTTGCTGTGAACGTAGAGACTTTCCGTAGTGCACAGAAGACACCGCTAGACTCTACGTCAGCTATTATTCCTGGTACTCGATGCCGATATCAGTCCACAAGATACCGATTCACGGCGGGGATGTGATTTCAGTGGCAGATGCAATTGCATACCTATGTAACATTTACATATATGTAGGTACTCAGCCAGTTGGGCGTCACTGTAAAAGTAACTCTCACGCTGATGTAGTTTTAGGACTATCGGAAGCAATCTACGGAACTGGAAGAAATATAGTTTATCATTGGTTCACAAGTATTCCATTAGTTCAAAGAGTAAAAAAAAGAAAATTGTCATGCGTAGGAACTACGAAAAAGAATATAAGAGAGATTCCTCATGAGTTCATATTTTGAAAAGATCGACAAGTATCCAGTTGCAATTTTGGATTCAACGATTGCGGAACGCTTCTATCCCACACCCCTAAAAAATAAAATGTTTATTTTTAGTTCCAGCATGCATTACGACGGCTCGATAGACGAGACAATTGGACAGCCTAAGAAACCAGAAATTATTACGCATTACAATGCACACAAAGGGGGCGTCGACAGGTGAGACTAGATGATTGAAACTTGAAGCTTGGCGAGAAACACAAGGAGGTGGCCTAACGTAATATTTCTTAGTGTACTCAACATAGCAACATTAAACCGCAAGATGTGTAATTGGGAAATGGCCTCAAAGTTAGAAACAGGAGAGACTTTTTGAAGGAGCTTATATATCGTCTATCGCAAGATGAACTGCAGCTGCGAGCAGTAAAGTCAAGAGGCATACCAGCCTCGCCGCAAGGACGCAATTCGTTGATACGTTCATGTCGAATTCCCTTGTGAATTTTGTGAGGGAAACTTTTTTTCTCTTACTGCAGGAGAGATTGAGTGATTTCCATTCCAAGAACGATTCTGAAAAAGAACAACAACCCAGCGGAACAAAGCAGAAGCACTGCCAACCAAGCAAAAATGGAAAGCAGAGGAAGTTGCGCCTCTCAAAATACCACTACATGAAGTCCAAAATTCAGGTTTGCTTGCAACACGCGGAAATTGAATGTCGAAATCGTTTGATTTGAAAAAAAATGCAAATTTGACCTTACTAAGTATCAAATCTATAACCCACGAACAAACAGTAAAATAATGTGTGCAAAAATAGTTTTACGAGTGGAAGATAAGTGATGATTAAAAAAAAAACCTTGCCAACATGTGTTTGTGAGCATAATTAATACTTTCTTAAGAATATAGAGGATAAGAAATTAAAAAGGAATTTAAGCTTAAGAATTTAGAATACATAAAAGGCCACAAATCGAAAAGCACATGTAAATAATGCAATTTTATGAACTAAAACTGCGTCCATATCCGACAGATATATTGCGGGCACTCCCGTTACACATCCTTTTGCGGATACTGCCAGGTTAAGTAAATTCGAATCTGATTTGTTTTCAGATGACATAGGATATTTATTAGGAGCCCTTGCGGGTTATGCTAGATTTGATCGGATAACTAAGATTAGAGAGAGAGATTGCGGTACCGAGAGATTTAAAATGTCATTTTTCCACGTACCATAAGAGAACATAATAGGTCGAATAGAAAAGGAGTAGGTAGGTAAAAAAAATTGCTAGAGTAATCTGAAGTAGTAGCTCATTGCTGTATGGTAGCTTTTGGTTGCAAGATTAGTTTCAAAGATGCATGGCAGTTGAACTAGCAGGTCTGAGTAGCTCTTATTTGCATGGAAATGTTTGGTGATATTCACCCCCTGCCACACCCTCACGGTGGCTAGCACCTCGCTAATACACCAACCCTACCTCCCCCCTTGAGTGTGCTTTCTCGATCGGCTGTGAATGATAGCCGGGGAGCTCCACGTAACCTATTAAGCTGAGAGGCACTTGGGATGCACTCCGGGATTCAAGGCTCCATGCAATTGAACTCCGATACGAATTTTCCCGTTTGTCTTTGGATAGTCCATATTCCACGCCTCCTTGGCCTCTTTTTACCAATGAGTCTGGCTTGTAATCAATTTTGTCTGGGCCCTGATTTTGTCTTCCAGCGTACACTTCCATATTACCGGTGTAATAAGTTTTTGCATCACAACACGCAAATATTTTGATCCCATACTTAGACGGCTTGTTCGGCATGTAAACACGGAAACTGCATCTACCCGGAATTGTGGAAGCATCTCATCAACTGTAACTGCTTCACTCATACTGTAATTATTCCGGTAATTACTGACAAACGTTCCGAAAATGTCTCTAACTGGGGAAAATTTTTCTTCTTTCTCTTTTTTCTTCGATTCGTTTCTTTCGTGGATGTTATCAAATGTCATCATTCTTAGCAAACATTTGAAACTATACACAGCCATTACAAATCTAAAATATTCAGTTCCTGTTCCATCTACTCTCCACATATCAAAAATATTTTTATGGTTCGACTTTTGCACCCCAGCTAAATACAGTAATCCCACAAGGGCCTTCAGTTCAATTAGGTCCGTTTCCCTTGCATCTCTATCTTACATCTTGCATCCAATACATTTCGTGCGTTACCCAGAGGTCCAGGTGGAGGTTTCAGCAAATTGCATCTCTCAATTCTGGATCTTATTGCTGGCTTCAAAGCATACCACTCTGCCACTCCGTTATTCCCACGAAGGAAGAAGCTCTTGTACTGGGCGATTGCTAATTTTCACTTTCATAAGAAAATGAGTCGTGGCCCGAACGGTAAATAGTGTTGTCACATTCCTCACCGTCACTCTCACTCAAATCTGCATATTCCCCTTCACTCTCACTGTCGAACATTTTCAGTATGTTATGTCTTTCAGGCTCACTCATGGTCGGGAAATGTATGCTCGGCTTTTTGATTCCATATTGAAAAAAGAGAGCCACTTATGGCAAATTTATGAACATATTTCAATAGAAATGAAACTACGGTTATGACATTCACCAGCTCTACGAATGTAAATTTACTATAACTTACAGTTATAATTACTTTCGCAAGGTGCACTGGTACAGATCGTTGAATACAAGGTAGCGATCACCAAATGGAACTAGCGTATGCTTCCCTGACGAGTTCTTATCAGACTGAATAGGAGAGAAATATGTACCATATGTACCCTAGCGTCAAAACCAATTGTTATACCCACACATACTTGTCTCCTAGGACAATGTAACAGGCAAAAAAATATAGCGAAATAGAAATGTAAACTGCGACATTGATCGAGTCAAGTCTCAAAAACTCCGCAAGCAGACATTGTAACGCGATAACACGCGCCGGCGGGGATTCGACCACGAAATAAAATGTGATGCAAAGATTCTTATTCGTATTTACAGACTGTAACTTGAAAAGTGCTCAGAAATAGTAGATCAGAAGAAGTGTCGAACAGAAGAGGCCGCAATGTGCTGAGTAGGAATTTTTTTTTCGAACGGGCGGGGAATCCCCGCCCACGCGTGCCATCGCGGGTTAAAAGACACGTGGTCGACCCCTCTCTCGGGCATTGTTAATGCGTGACGACGTATGCTTTGGCCTGTTTTGTGCGTTTCCTGCATACCATTATTTTGCCTAATTTTTCTACTTCGTTTGAGGTAAATGACAATATTGAATACTATATGTCATGCTGATATTGAAGTGATAGTTGGATTCAGTAACACGCATATTCTAGGTATGTGTTCTTGGTTGTAAAAGATTTCTTGTTTATCTTGCAGGTCGGCGCCGCTTCATTATGCAAGCCTCGGCATCTACTCTACGCTGATGTGTGCCTCTTGTGAACATGTGTGTGATCAGTGATTGGTAGTGCCAGTGTGGTGTTCCCTTTATTTCCCATTTTTATTACCAGTTTCAAGCCATCCATATATGTTGTGAACTTAACTGCTTTTATGTATTTATCAGCAGAACTTTGTCAGATTTTCATGAGTACTTGCTTTGGGAGTGATTTATGTGTTTGTATATTTATAGTGAGTTCAAGTGGGTACTGTTTGCATATATTTTAATATCACATTTATTCCTGGTCTTTGCAATAAGTTGTAGGTGGTTTTCCCAGTTTCACACTGTTGTATCGTGAATTTTCATTGTGTTTGACTACTTTGTATAGTGAGTGCTAATGGGTACAATTTCAATTTGTTTTTTCTCAAGTCTCGGCATGTGCGTGGAACCAGTGGTATGAGGTGAGTGGTAGATGAATACTTTGTTTACAGTTGATCCTAGTTGTCTCTCATATTGATGCTTTTATCTATTCAGTGTAATCCTCTTTCTTCGTGAAATAAACGAATTGTAGTAATAAATTTGGAAGTTGTTGTTGTTACACCATTGGTTCCTCCTTCCTGTTGAATGACATTTTTTTTCATTTAATACACTACTGTAGGCTCTTACTTAGGACTTAGGAATATTCCCCAAAGTTACTTTCGGTAGTGGTGTTATGGGTATGCGGTAATGAAATTTTCTACACTATCAGGGAACCAGTACTGCAGTTATTCCACCATAACGTGATAGTTTATCGTCGGAATGATATTTACATATTGCTTTAAATTACGTTAGGTTGAAAATAATTGTACGAGCGCGTTGTTGCAGTTGATTTTGCATGCGCCAATTTTCTAAGTGATTGACTTATGTCAACAATAATGTTATTGCATTTTACCAGCCAGTTCTTCTGAACTTTAATTTGCCGATCTAAGTCGTCAATCATTTACAGCTTTTGTGGATTTTATCCCGTGAGTCGTATTTGTTCGGCAGGCGACACTATCTCGTCCGTGAGCATCGGTCTTCGATATTCTGTCCCTTTCCGAATGGCCTACGTCCTTTTTGTCACCACCCGCGCAATTGTATATTGGAAACAAATTGTTCCTAGCTTTTTGCTTTCCTAGTCACTACCATATTTAAAGCTTAATCAGCGAAATCTTATGCCTTGATCATTTGCGAGTAGCAGCAGACGACAAAAGAAAGGCAGTGATAAAATCGTCTCAACGACAATCAGGTATATTTTAAACCTACCCGCTTTGCAAATTATGACAATTAGGGAAACTGATATTTCAATCCTCGGATCCTAGTCCTTTAGATATTAAAATATTACATTATTTATAAATAGCTTCTCTCCCTTCATTTCAATGCGAAATACACGTTGTAACCCGGAGCCGAGTCTCCGTAACACCTACCGGGCGACAGAAAAACCTCTTTCCGGCGGAATGATTCGGTAACACCAATCAGGTGGAACTTTCCCCTCCTTTTATATAATCTCCCTGATTGGGACATACACAGCCTTTCAATCGAGGAGTAAGAAACTGTGTTGATTCAATCCTGGGGCTGTAAACTGGTCACGGAAGTACCATCGTGAAGTACCAGGGTGCGCGGAAGATAAGTGAGATATCGAAGGAGGAAATAATATGTGAATCGCGTAGGTGCACAGGCTCAAATTTTAATTGGAATTCCATTCAATTATTTATCTGTTTTAGACTTGATCTATCAACATTTTGTCTTGGCCACGGTAATCAGGTTTATAACACGGTGGCCAGACAATCCGGTAGTCGCGAGTTTGGATCCAGCTTCAGATGAGGTATATTTTTTTTGACTCAACCATAAGTCTTTGTAGGCAGACTAACCGCATAAAACTTGATTGACTTAAATTTAAATACCACTCTTTCTAATGTTAATAGTTTTTTAAACCACTGAAGGATTTGGTGACGGTGATTCCTTTTACTTCGAGAAAATTTTTTCTAAAAACATATAATACGTACTTGAAACTCCACCGATTAATAGTTTTAGAAGGTTCCCAAAAATATCGCCTAGATTTTATCTCATGACCTCTGAGCTCATTGCAAAACCGCGTCACACTGGGTTACCACGCCACCACAAATGGAGGGATGATGGGTTAAAGAAATCATTTCAAAGACGGTCAACCCGCAGGTGAGAAGTTGCATCCCCGCAGTAAAAAAAATCCAAGCTTCCCATTGATCTTAAGTTTCCTATCATCGCAGGTTTCCTGCCGACAAACTTGTCGGTATTCATTTCCCATGCAAAAATATTATCGGCAAAAAAAATATCATCGATTGAAATAGCAATTCAAATTTTTCAAAAAATAATTTGAATTTCAACGTTTGTACGCGCTATGAACTCAGGAAGTTGGAAAGCCTTGAGGCTATTGAAGAATGGTTAAGACAGAGTGACGGGTAGTAAAATAAATCGGTAAGGTCAGGTGAGGGTTGAGGGATAACAAAGTGAGGGGAGGAGAAGTGACAGGGAAAAATTAATGAAAAGAATGCCGAGGGGATCACAACGTTCAGAGAGGGGAGAGAACATCACAGCCGTTTCATGCAAGGTGACCATTGGTATATTTGACTAGGAGTAGGAATCCGCGAACAAAAATGTCATGGAAGGGCCTGAGCTAGACTACTAAAAAAAGACGTGAGACGTGCTGCTACTTTAGTAGCAGCACGTCTCTTTGACCAGCAAATGAAGTTATTCCATGCGAGAATAAAAATTGCATCAGGCGCATCAGAAAAAGACTACTTCGACATTCCAAAAGTAAGACCTGAGCTCGAAATCAAGACGTAATGAACTTTGTCATACTCTTTGGAAAAGTCAGCGTATCCCACATTGTCTTTATTTCGCGGTAATCAAAAATGTATAGTATTATTGCAAGGCATAATTCACTTGCAGAAACCAAAAATAAAGATAATTACATATAAAGATGATTTTTAATGCTTCCGTCGCTCCAAAAAACGACCGAGGACGAATGTTAATTTGCTTCGTGCAAGGAATCACTCATCTACATGAAAACGACATTTTCAGGAAGAGATAAAGGGCGTGGCGAAATTCGGTATCGCCATGAGCCGTCACAGGTGAATCCAAAGTTTTACAGAGTGACTACTGCGGGCTCTATTGTCACTCTAAGGTATAATTGACATGCAATATGATATTTTCCAATCACACGCACACAAATAATTATGGTGATAGACCTCATTATATACATACCCAAGTGATTTGGAAACGAGGGATACTCCAGTAGAATAATCTTTCTGGCGGGATAACTCAATTCTCAATCTGTATGAACCAGGACTGCCTGGTAATGCCAGAAAAAGAAGATGAGAGTGAAAATTCACGCATGAGAAAATGTACGACTGGTTTATACCTTGGAATGCAAATGAAGATCGGCACATTTCTGTTATTAATAACTCATACACTTTCCCTTAATAAAGAAAGCAATGACAGTCAAAACTACAATATTCATAAAAATACAACGAAATCAAAATTATTATTAGTAGCAAGTCCTTACCATTGAAATCTCACGATGCACCTCCATGCAAAGTCCCCATATAACTGAATGTTCGATGAAAATACGCCAGGTGGCGCGACGTACTTATTGGCAGCATTTTTTCGGTGGGATTGGAAGCTGCTTCTACAAGAAGGTTCGCTCCTCAGCCAAGGAGACGTGGAATATGGACTATCCAATGACCAACGGGAAAATTCGGATCGGAGTTCAATTGCACGTAGCCTTGATCCCAGAGTGCATCCCAAGTGCCTCTCAGCATAATAAGTTAAATGGAGCTCTTCGGCTATCATTCACAGACGATATTGAAAGCACACTCAAGGGGAGAGGTCGGGTTGGTGTAGTGGCGAGGTGCTAGCCACCGTGAGGGTGTGGCAGGGGGTGGATATCACTAAACGTGAACCATTTCCATGCAACTAAGAGCTACTCAGACCTGCATGGTGCAACTGCCATGCATCCTTGCAACTAAGCTTGAAACCAATAGCTACCATGCAACAATGAGCTATTACTTCAGACTACTCTAGAAATTGTTTTACCTACCTACCCCTTTTCTATTCTAATTCTTACGTTCTCTTATGGCACGTGGGAAAAATGACATTTTAAATCTCTTGGTGGGACAATTTCTCTCTCTCTAATCTTAGTTATCTGATCAAATATAGCATAATAGGCAGAAGTTCCTGATGTAAATCATACAACTTTAGTGAATATATATAAT
Source organism: Platycnemis pennipes (assembly GCA_933228895.1). Taxonomy (NCBI): domain Eukaryota; kingdom Metazoa; phylum Arthropoda; class Insecta; order Odonata; family Platycnemididae; genus Platycnemis; species Platycnemis pennipes. The sequence goes on along the minus strand of OW121846.1, from coordinate 78,041,838 downwards.
TTTAATTGCTGCAGGATATATATTCGGTGTATTAACCTAAGATCTGATAATGATTCACAGCCTAACTCTTTCATCATTGTGACGGATTGCTAATCCAATCGCAACAACTTTTAACAAACCTAGCTGCTCTACGCTGCACACTGTCTTGCTTTCTGATCAAACCTTATTCATTCGGACACATACACTGGTTGAATATTCAAGGTGGGTTCTAAAAAGAGAAAGTAACATCACTTTTCTGTGTTCTCGATACATTTCCCCAGTGCCTTTTTAATAAACCTCTTGGCTCGGCCACATATCCCGGATGTCTTTCCCCATGATAACTCTTCAGTGACTGTAACACCAATGTACCTTATGGATTCAACGCTTTCAATTGACGTTTTGCTTATAGTATACGATCGGTCTCACAAATTATTCCACTTCTAAAAAATAATAATGACACAGTTTTTTATTTTTAATTCTAAATGCATTGTCGCACCACTTTTGAATTTCATCTCAATCCTTGATTAGTGATTCGCTTTCTTTTGAATTTAATTGATTCATGCGTACCATGGTACCTAATTCGTTGACGCATAAAAGAAATAAAATCTAAATGTATAAAAGTTAAATATTTCGCTTTCCTGGAGAACTTTAAAACATTTTGAATATTAAAGATTCTGTTCTACAGACGCAAAAGATGTCGTTGAAAAATTTGACACGACCAGGGAGGCAACACATGTAGCAAAGACCACTTCTCTGCCTGTGCTTGGTTGAAAGTGAGCACTTCCAATAAAAACAATGCTTTATAAAATTCGCGCATCGCCGCTATTGCCTTGGTTAAGTTCTTTTTGCGACGGGCCTAAATATTGTTTCTGCCTGGCATCGGCGTCTCAGACAGTCGCCCAAGACCGGTATATTCCAGGGGAGTTGAGGTTCGTTGACCGGGGTATTCCCTAGGGACACGAGTACTCAGCTCCTTCATGAGCGAGACTATCCCTGCGGGGAAGCCCCAAGGGAACAATGCCATGGTGCCAGTGACCTCCGACATCTTGGAAAGGTGTATGGTAGTGAGTGAGAGCTGCTTACACCCGGGAGCCTGGACGAAGGATCCTCCAGTTTTCCCTCTCACATATTCGTAAGTTCTCAATTCTTTTCAATTTATATTGAAATGGGCAGTTCAATAATTTCTCCTTATAACCGGAAGACTGATCCTAGCCCATTTATTTTCATCTCTAGTAGTTTGACTGATACCAAGAGTCGGTAGCATAATGATAAATTGCTGGTATACCTATATATATTCCTAAATCGTCCTCATCTACTTAGCTATTAAATGGTTTTATATTCAAGTATTCTAAAATTGCATGTTAGAATACTCGTAAGAACAGGACGAAATCTACAAGTTTGGAGAACCCTGCGAGCTTCATTGAGGTCTTGTGGCTGGTTTGGTGACCAAATATATTTGAAGAAAATACGGGAGATTTCTATATTCTTGGGAAAAATAAGGGAGCTTTAGTACACGGCATAAATTCACAAAGAAAAGAAAAAACAATGCAGTGATTGTAAAAAAATTCAAAAAAATTTAATTTGAGAGCGTTGCTCTATATGGGGTGGAGAAATGGGATTTGATGAAAAGAGTTGAAAATGGAAGAGGGACTGTTAAATTTTTGCGGACGTTTTTTGAACATTTTTTAAAGGAAATTTTACAATTTTCGTTTTATTCCCTCAATTCATTTATATTTTTTTAGCAGGTTTCAGCACTATTTTTACCATCGATATCATTCTACACGTAGTGTATTTTTACTTGATAAGTTTCAATTGACGATTGGCTGTAGCAACGCCCGGATTCTACGCCCAATGGAAGAGAAGACTCCGAGAAATGAACGCGGAGGTACAGAGAATGGGGTTGGTATGCTGACCAGATGATACCTACATCAGCAATGTACTTTGTCACGTCCTCGAGGGCCAGTAGCAGGAGGTGGATAATCATCACACATGCACTTCTCATTTAGTAGTCGTGTTATCTATGTCTATTCCAGGCAGTTGCAACCAACTGATACATACCTAGGCTAAAATATATTGATTAATAATGTTTTATCCATTTTTTTGATAACTCATGCTCTCAACAATACGGCACTGTTCCAATACATTTTTTTATTTCAACGTACTTTCAGCTGCATGGCCATCAGCAGGTACAAGGGAGTGCCATTGTGGAAAAAAATGTGGAACAATGCCATATTGTTGAGTGGCTGAGGTTGGTATCCTTCCACCACAATTTGAGGGACACATTTACCATGCTTAAATATATTATTTAAGAAACACCATTAGGAATGGAAGGATACTGTTAGTTTGGGTTTAGGGAGGGTGCGCCTAACAACTGAATTTGCGAGATATTCAAGGTAGGGATAATAACCCATGCGTGTTATTATCCCTATTTTGAATGTATCATCTCCTGCCTTCGTTATATTGTCTATAAATACACTGTATACAGTAAAACCTACCATAAGGGTGTGTAGAATGAGGTTATTCATTAGTATCAATGTGCTATAGGCAAGTGCACAATCACATTGCTGTGTGTGATTCAACGTCCGGAAGGCAACGCGACAGTTTGATTGCCACAGAAACGTAGGCAGAAGCCGTTGAACTGTAGGGTAGCAGAAAAAAATTATAAAAATGATGAGCAATGAGAGCATCAAATACTTCACTATCCATATTGTTAGTGACTATTCTACCAATTTTACAGTTAAAAATTAATTTTCGAAGGGAACGAAGCCACATTATGTAGAATTCTTCCCTCATAGTCACATAAAATGCAGCTGGATAGGTAGCACATATCGTTTACATAGACGTTTCTATTCGCTTAATATCTATTATCGAACCATTTTCATCCAAGTAGTGAAATTTATACATTCTCCTCATGCATCACGTCAATTTTCCTTCATTTTCAGTTTTACGTAAAGTTCCAAGAATCTACGGCGAAGTCCTCCTCGTCACTTGAACTACAGCTTTGCGACGTATCAGTGGAATCCTGCAAAAGGCAATATAGGGTTTATTATTAGTTACTGATGTAATATCCTGGTGATTATTCGTAACTTTCATCTAAAGCCATTAAGAGGTATTTTAAGTCAATAACCATATCCGGAGTTCTGACTTTGACGGCAATGTACATATTTTTTATCCAAATTCGATAGCGTATATTGAGAGTAATTTTTTCAGTAAATATTTTTTAGATAATTATTCAATAACGCTGTGCTGAAATTGGCGTAGTAGTCTTTGTTGCTCGGGGAAGGTGACCTACAACTAATGAAATTTGCACTACTTGTTTCAGGTGGGTGTTGGGCTAGAGGTCGGATTTTTCTGTGAACATAAGTAAAGGGGAGACTAACCCGATTTCAGCAATAGCGCAACGAACTCAATGACTAGGCACCATAGGTCCACGGTTTAGCGTCCCATCGGACGGGCTAAGTACTACATTCAAAGTGAGCCCCTTTGAGGTGGACGTACGTTTACGCCCCAGAACGAACCACGCGTCGTGAAAATGAAAATTAACAAATGGGATTAAATATTATAACTAGTTAGCCTACCTGTGCTGGTTTACGGGAAGGTTAATTTATTCCCTGTCACCAACCACAGGACAAAAACACTCAGTCCAAGAAGGGAACTATCGCTCCTTCCGTGATTGTATACAGAAATGCTATTCCATGCCATGGAAAATCACGGAGCAACTACAGTCCACAAGCACACAAACTCTTTTGCTCACAGCCAACGCCACTAGCCAAGCCATGAGTATAAAACAGGTTAAGTCCAAAACAGTACACAAAGAAAGGATTTCAATTTAGACCCGGTTAGCCTAGCTGTGGCTGTTTACGGGAAGATTAATTCCTCGCCAGCGACCAGCCACAGGACTGAAGCACTCAACCCAAAAACGGGAACTTTCACACTTTCTGTGATTTTGTACGAGAAAGTTGTTCCATACCAAGGACAGAGCAGGCATTACCTCACTCGCACTCAATCCAGTGCACACACACTGGCACAATTTTGGGGAGAAAACACGCTAAAGAGAGCTAAGTCAAAGAAACAGATTAAACTAAAGTAAAAATTGAGGAAAAAACAAAGAATAAGGAAAAGAAACGAGGGTGCGAGTCGGATACACGTATTACGGCTGAAAGGCCCGGCAATCTTCAACGAACAGAAGGTACATCAACATCTACATCTACATAATACCCTGCAAGCCACCATAACGGTGTGTGGCAGGGGGTGAACTCTCACCAAACATGCACTACATATCATGCATAAAAAAGGATCAGTACTTTTATAGGTACTGTTCAAAACTACGCTATTTAAAAAAAGATAAAAATAGCAAAACATACATGCAAAAACTTGTCGTTAGTTGGGTTAGCTAATAAGGTAATAAGCTAATAAGGTAATAGGCATTTGCAACACGATGTTATAATTGAATCAGGAGGAAGACAGAAGATGTTTACATACGATGTCGGCGTAAAGGTTGGGGGGTAGAACTATTGACGATTAAAGCTACGTTTTCATGTGGGCGTTTTTGCGTTGCGTTGACGCTGCGTTGTGCGTCAGGAGAATACCCTGTTTTCATGTCACCGGCACCGCCAGCAGCAACGCCCCAAAACATATGACGGTGGTAAACCGTGGTATACGTGATAATCCAGCGAAAGAATCACGTGACAAACAAATGACAGGTAGAATGCGTTGTTCCTCGCTCTGACGCAGCTGCGTCAACGCAGAAAGATGAAAGTTGACCAACTCCGACGGCAACGCAGGCTGCGTTGGCGTGCTCGCTTCTGATTGGTGGCGCAGTGTGCGTCAACGCAAAAACGCCCGCATGAAAACGTAGCTTAAGTGTGGGAGATATAGGGGCGGATGTTACTAATGTACTGTTCCGGAGGAGAGAAGAGCGAGGGGGGTAGGAGAAGTGAAAGTAACCGAAGACCGCTGACGTAAGGAACGGAAAGTGGAGGGGAGTGGGGGAAGGGGAAGGTAAGACCTTTGGTGTAAACAATTCTATGACTGTCTTCAGCTCCGTGCTGAGCGCATGTTAATTTAACTACTGACGATCATACGGGGAGCTTTACAGCTCGGCGGCAGAGCTCCAGTGGCAGAAACCAGCAAATGATAACGCGTCTTTGGAAATCACGGCGTCGGACCGTTGAGCGACGCTGTCAAGCGCATAGCAGCCTAGCGATTGCCGAAAAATGTCACTCTCACTAAATTCTCTGCGGCAAGAAGACGGTGATCCGGTTAATTTGATGCGCTGAGCAGTGATGGATGTGTTCTATTTGGTAGTTTCGTGAGTGCGTATAAGATGCATTACGAAAGTTGGCGTTGTAATGAAGTGCTGAAATTATTATTATAGAAGGTAAGTCTTGGACCTCCCAGAAATAAGACTAGTGAAAAGTTACCCGTTGCATTCCGCGTACACACGTGGAGTAGTTTCTCAATAATGTTTCATTGGAATGTGAATGCCATATTCAAGTTGTATAATTAATAAACAGCAAATTATTAATATATTGCTGAAGGGGGCAGGTGCTTGAAAACCTCAAATAAAAGAAACTTTTGGCAACTAAAATAAACTAAACTTCTCCCAACTGAAATAAACTATTGTTAACCACAATGAACTAGGCACAATGAACTCGGAAGTAGTTAACCCTATTATTATGTTTTTCATGCTGGGTGTACTAAAAATTTATAAAATGAATTAAATAAAACACAACTAACAAGCCAGGCTTGTTCGTGATCGCAATTTAAATCGTGATCTTAAGGCACAAGTAGATAAGTTGCAGCGTCTTACAACGCACTCCACCCTTCTTTTATCATGCCAACCCAACCTAACCTTTTTATACCTACTACGACTTAACGGTTGAGGTGGTAAGAGTGAAAGGGAACCGTTCTAATTTGAATGTTGGGGAAATTCACATTGTATTGGGAACAGAAAGATAAGAAAAACTCTACTGTAAAATCCTCGGTCCTCTGACATATAGCAAATTTCGTTCTTAAATAGTTAGGCGAATAGAAATTCACAGGGTACCTTTTCGTCATCGAAGTGGTCATGGTCTTGCCTCTCCTGCGCTAATTCGAGGATGGTCCTACCGTCCTCGTCGGCCGCTGGGAGCGAAAATACTTTCCAGAGGGCGTCTTCCCCCATAATCCAGCGGCTGATGTCGTACAGCGTCTTGAAAGCGAGAATGTCATACCAGCGCAGTGCCTCGTGGAAGGCAGTCCCCCTATGATCACTGCAGAAAAGAATAGACCCCAAAAATTCCTTTGGAAAGAAAAACGACAGGGAATTATACAAGTGAGCAAAGAAATAAGCATGCGAAGATTTCTTGTGACTTGCTGTTTTAAATCCGTGGCATTCACGGCTCACATGAATCAAATTCTCTGCCAAACGTGTGCAGATTTCTTCTGCAGAGAGGTACGCCATTTCCAAAATAATTTGCCGGTGCATCAACACGTAAAAGATTTTTATTTCAATCCCTCTCACCGGAACTTCAAGTGCATTGATGTAACCCCCCAATTCTTGCTCATCCAAGAGGGACGGGTCCATCCACAGTTGCGATGAAACTTTCATATTTTCGAAATATGTTGGTATCACATCAGAGAAAAAGGATGTTTCAGATTCAGACCGAGGAATCAGATCGAAGCAGTTCTTCGCAATGCACTTGTAATGACCCTTCATGCTCCTTAAGACTTCCTCGTTCGAAAGAATGCCTGAGAGGAGAAGGTCCTGCAAATTGTACAGTACAAATGCCGAAGGCAAATAGGAAAAGTTAAGCTGGAGCTCCGGGAAGAAATCGAGAACATAGCGCCTGCCTTTCTCGTTCTCACTGAGGAGCAATCGGGTAACGTCCCGACCGTCGATGTGTCCACTCTTAATCAAGACGAATAAAAAGTTAAGAAATGTGTTACTTGTAAAAAACGTACTTAAACAGTCATCGGCACCGGAAACTGTCTCCAATAGTGTTTCCTTACACACTGAGTCTTCAGTAGAGTTGGCCAACAGTTCCCACACGAAGGGCAAGACCAAAGAGTAACTCGGATTGCAAAGGCTACTGGAAATTATAGTTTTGCCCTCGGAATTTTTCTCCAGAAGGAATTTGCTGATTCTGTCCTGAGTGACTAGCTTTAGCTCTAAATAATTCCACATCTGCTGAACTTCTTGAACCCCTCCGATCATAGCCACGATCCTCCAGGCGGTGTGGATGTTACCGAACTTTCTGGAATGACTCTCGCGAAATAGAGAAGGGAAGAGCATCCTTTCGAAGGCATCCTCGTCCAACACCGTGTCCAACAGTTTTGCGAAGATGTCAGTAGCATTCAGCGCTATGTGACCCAGGATCCAGTCCTCTTTACCCTCGATGAGGTCCTTGAGAGCTCCCCGCAGTTCCACTTCGTTATCGAACAAAAATTGGAAGACGTTCTTTAACTCTCGGTGACACAAGGCCGCTTTCCACAAACGACTCTCCTCAGCGCCTGTCCACCACAGACCTTCGGTTGCTATGGTATCCCCAAGGTGACGCAACAACTGATATCTCTTTATCAGCTGCAACATCATTGAAAGAAACCGCAGGTAGTCATAACTTTTCTCATCCTCGGTGGGGACATGCTCTTTGACCTTCTCCATTCCCAGAAATATAGCAGGAATTTCCAGGAATGAGTCGTCTTCCTCCTTCTCTTTCTCTTTCAAAGCTTTTATAACGCCTCTAATGCACTCGCCACAAAATGTGACTGCATTCAAACGCTCTCTACGGATTCCCCAACGCCCCAAGTATTCGATTCTCACGGAATCCGTATCCACGAGCGCTTTCTCGAACAATACTCTCTCTCCCAAATCCTCGGAGCAAATAAATAGAAACTCGAAAATGTGTAAATGGCACTCTAGAACTGATTTCTGGACGCACTTCTGTGCCTTCTCCAGGAATTCCTCAGAACTGTCGTAGGCAGCTCGGTTCAGGGGCGCGGGCGCTAAACAGTTCTCCGCTGCAATGTCATTCGCAACAGCCTTCAGTACCCTGGCCCCCGATGACTTGTAGGATACCTTCCCTTTCATGACCTGGAAAAAATATTAATAGAAAATATATATTGCAAGGAATTTTAAAGGGCTTAAGAATATTATTGAACCTATGCACTCTCTACCGTGTGTATTGTACATTCGCTAAGGGCAACGATAAAGTTCTTGTTTAGGTTGCGCATTATAATGAGCCATACAGCAATTTTCAGGGCATAGGGTTTTAACTTAGCAGTGGTACTCTGATAACTCTAGATTTGACTAGAAACTATCGTAGGGGAAAATGTATAATGTCATTCTTCCGCGAAGAATATAAGAACATTTTAGAGAACAGTTACAAGATAGGTCAGTGGAGGTCATAGTGGGCAAGATTTCACCCACCAGACTTCTAGGTGAAATGTTGCTATAGTCTGTATATCATCTGAGATAAATATTTAAGCATCCTTTGTTAAGTTTTTGGCACCATACATGACTTGCCAATCACTGTGCATTTTGCAAATATCCAGCAAATTTATGATCATTATAGTACTAAGCATGTAGTGATTAATTTCGGTACACATCTCTCGTGACCGCATAGCTAACACATTCTTTTAAAGTGGTAATATTTTCAATTTTGTATTAATTCCCTGTAGGTTGCGCATGTTTTGAGAAATTGTTTACTCTTTGTCACACGCACTCGAGGTGATTATACAGCTACTCAACAACCACGCAATGCCCGGCAAGTCACCGCAAGTGTGTGGCAGGAGGTAAATATAGAGTGGTTCTGAGATGTGGATGAGGTCACATGAGAAGTACCGGGGGGAGGACCAATGAGAGAAATGAATGCATGCGTGTTGGTTGGCTATTTGTAAATGGAGAGTGCTGAAGTGTCACCAAGAAAAGGTCTACATCTCATTAATACCCTGCAAGCGACCATATAGGTGTATTACAGTGGGTGAATTCTAACCAAACATGCACAATATATCATGGATAAAAACGTATTAGTAATTAAGGTCTAAACTTTTATAAATAAACTTAAACAAATGTCTAAATTTTTTAGGGATGGGTCGGTTCGGTTCTTCGGTTCTCGGTTCCACCGGTTCTTGAGGTTAGAACCGGAACCGGAACCGAGGCCAAAAATAATCGGTACCGAAATAATTGGCGCGAAAACCAGTTTGAAACCTACTCACACTCCGAAAGTGGAGGCTTCACATTAAAACCTGGTGAAATAGTGTACTTAGATGCTTCAAAGTCGCGAATTATTCTAATTCAGTCTCTGAAAATGATTATTGATTACCTTATCTTACCATTGAGCAAAGCAAAGTAAGTGGTAAATAAAGAACCGGAACCGAGAATCGGAACCGAGAACCGAAGTTAAGAACCGAACCGGAACCGGAACCGAAAAAAAGTGGAACCGACCCATCCCTAAAATTTTTAAAAAGATAAAAACAGCAAAGCAAGTACACAATATAATGCTGATAGTTGGGTTAGCTTAAATTCCTTATTCCAAAATGCAACTACCTACGCTATCAATTGATACACTCGTATTGGAGAAATTTACTTCCATTCATATCCCCAATTGTACCAGGAAAAAAGGACATTTTGAATCTGTCAGTTGGGCAATGACTTACTCTAATTTTGTGATTGTAGTCCATGTTACCGCTGTAAGTTGGTCTTCGCAAAATGTTTCTAACTTCATCACTGAAAATATTATCTTGGAATTTATCACATTCAACCCGGAATATTTCTAGTGTACAATCGTGAAAATCGGAAAGGTTTATTCTCCACATTAATTTGGCCAGTCATTTAAATGTAATTTTAAAATTAGTTAAAAAAAATTTTTAGCAACAAAACTCGTAATTTATTAAAGACATGAGTTCGCGTCCTTCAGAGAAGTCTTCATAGAGGTCTTCAGTGAGGTCATTAGAGGGGTCATTAACAGACGCGAATGCGCGTCCACCGGTGTCTTGGCAACGCACCTCGGACGCGCATTCGCGTCCGTCGGGTTGAACGTGTAGATTAGGGTAAATTTCAACCCGCGATCTGACAATGATTCCCATCTTAATTAATTCAATAGACTGGTTATGCTAATATAGTTCCCGTACAGTCCCTTTAAATGTCTTGCCCAAACTTATCCTGGAAGGTAACTTTCTAACACTCGGCCGATTCCCTTGAAGAATCATATCAGATAATTCGCGATAGACAGCGAACTTTGCAATCCTTTGAAGGAGAATTTGGCGCGTGATCAATGAAGAGAAATATTAACAATATACTAATCTATTGCTAAGGATGATGTTGTAACATATATGAAATTAGCAATAACAGTTACAGCCATTGCTTCAGTAGAATCAGATAAATTAGCTCAATAGTTTCAGTCTCAGCCTTGTGGATTGCACTATAGGAAAATAATATTGGCCTTCAAAAAACTCTACTGACTTGCTGATTAGGTGCAAACTAACTTTAGATATATTGGCGTCATCTGCTGAGCGTATGTGTGACCAGTGAAGGTTTGGAGAGATCTTTGCTGCCGGTGATTAAGATGGCACTGGTGATTAATCTATGGAACAACTCTACCATTCTTGGCTCATAATAAAAGCATAAGTGTCCTCCGAATCCTGTTATTTATGTAGTTTTAAAGCAGCAGATCATATCTACATCTACTTTTACACATGTATAGCTGCAAATTTTACCTCGTAAGCTACCAAAAGGGCGTAGGGCAGAGATAACCCTACGCCAGGCAAATCTCGGGTGAATGTTTCTATAAATGCGTCAAATATGCAAAGACCTATTTTTACACAACTCCTATTTAACGGCGGTTTTTATTATTTGCACCGCTTTGTATCTATTGCCCATTAATTTGAAAATTCGGTATCGATATACATGATATTATATCAAATCATTAGAAGACGACATGGATGAATTACGCAGTTGTATCAGGAGATCTTCATCTACATCTACATAATACCCTGCAAGGCACCATAAAGGTGTGTGGCAGGGGGTGAACTCTCACCAAACATGCACTACATATCATGCATAAAAATGGATTAGTACTTGTATAGGTACTGTTCAAAACAACGCTATTTAAAGAAAGATAAAAATAGCAAAGCGTACATGCAAAAAATGCTCTAAGTTGGGTTAGCTTTAAGTCTTTATACCAACATGCAGCTACCAATGTTATCCATTGCTACACTCGTACTGGATATATTTAAAGTTATTTATATCCCTAATAGTGCGAGGAAAAAAGAACATTTTGAATCTGTCAGTTCGGCATTCAATTTCTCTAATTTTGTGAATATGGTCCAGTCTACCATAGTAAGTTGGGGTCCGCAAAATATTTTTAATATCATCACTGAAAATATGGTCTTAGAATTTGTTTAAGAGATTAAGTCTAAATTTATACCTGCGATCAGACAATTATTCCCATTTTCATTCATTTAATAGACTGGTTACGCTAATAAGGTTATCAGGTTATCATACCGTCCCTTTACAAATCTTGCCGATCTTCGCTGCACATGTTCAAGTTCGTTATTTAGACCGATTTCGTAGGGATCCCATACACTGGCAGCTAATTCCAAATGAGGTCTTACAAGGGAAAAGTAGCGGATTTCTCGTACATGATCGTCACATTTACCCAGTACTCTTTTGACGAATCCCAGTTTACGATTCGCTTGACCCATTATTTCACGTATGTGTTTACCCCAGGAAAGATCATGTGTCAGTCTTATTTCATTTCTTCATGTATATCTACGCGATACCCTGCAAACCAACGCGAGGATGTGTGGCAGGAGGTGAGATCACCAAGCATGCACTATTGACATGCAAAAATTGTACTTTAGTCAGGTCTCAGGCAACTAGATTGTTAATATTTACATAGTAATAAGGGATTGGTTGTTAATACATTCATCCAGCACTACAGACTACTCTCAAATATTTCCCCAAACTATTCCTTTCCCATGCTGCCTATTCTGTTCTCTTATAGTACGGGGGAAAATGACATTTTGGGGAAATGTTTTCTTCTGGGGAAAATCTATGATAAACCTGCAACAACCTGTCGAGTTCTCTTAACAATGAATACATTCGTTGCAAGGCCTTTATCTGAATACTTGCGTGAAATTATTGCTTCGCATCAGCCAATACTGTCGCAAATATCGGCCCACGTTACTCGAAAAATTCAAATCTCATGACTTCGCAAGCGACACAGCTAACATATTTCGGCCCCCACACTAGATCAGCCGGATAGAAGGTTGCGACAAAAGTGAGATCAACTTCCAGACAGAATGATACAATAACTTGTTTTTCCTCTGCACAATATTTGACTGCAACATAAACAAGGTATAATTCTCTCAACCACATCTCAAAATACATTATAATGGATCAACACAGTTTTTTTAGCTAAATATGTACCTCAGGGCTGGTTACTACATCCCTTTGCAACAGGACCATTGTGGCAGTCATCTGGGAAACAATTAGAAGTAGATGTTAACGAACTTTATCCGGCTAAGCGCCACTCACCGGAGCGGATGCAGATGTGGTGTTTGTGGTGGCTGGTTGCTTCGCTGCAGCCAGAAGCTCTTCCCCAAGGGCGCGGCGCTCAGCAAGGGAGAGCTCTTGGATAGCCGCGATGGGCCTTATCCATCGTCATCGGCACCTATGTTACGGAGGGAGGGACCCGGTGTGCAGGATGGGGGTAGAGATTGCTCCTTGTATAGCTTGAATTCCAGAAAGACTTTCAGCCTGAAAAGGTGAAAGAAATATTATTTAATTGCATAGCGTAGAAGTTCAGGAGGTAAAAGTTCGAATGCTGACCAGAGAACCTGTGTTCTAACATATTAAAGGAAAGATAATGCAATTTTCCAATTATCTTTCCTTTAATATGGAACGTTTCCACCACATCTCGCCTGAATCGGGTTTGTTTACTGTGTTCGAACATTGGAAGAGGCCTATGGGAATACGCATGGGAATCACCTCGCTCCCTTAACTCTAGCGGGAGGGTAGAGATAAGCAGCACAACACACTTGTTACCGGTCGACCGCTCGGTGTCGCAATTGTAGTCATCGGAGACTCGTCTTATCTTCTCAGCGCATTTCGAACCGCGATTAATTTTCCTTCGAGCAAAGAAAATATTAGAACTCCTCACCCAGGGTGTCAATAACGCCTGCAAGAAGTTTTCAACAATTTTTCCTCTTGCAATTCTACGTTTAAGAGGAATAAATTCGATTGAAATCAAAGTGGCCAATCTCTCTTGTCAACTACAACCCAAGTTATAACAGCCCTAATTGGGTAATAAGATACTTCTGCTATAAGTATCTGTATGTTTATTACGTGGCACTGTGATAACACTTCGTAGTATGCCCACTGATAACCCTCAGTAACATTTTCTACGACCCAGTGAACATTTATTGCTGCCGATATGCCCTCTCTTTTAACAATTGATGAAACAGTAATGGTTTATTTATACCTTTTGTTTCTACAACTTTATTTTTTCTCATATTTTTACAATACGTTCCTTTAGGTGACGTTCACCTCCTAGTGGAGAGCATCGGGTCTGATTGCAATCAAATGTCAGGAGACTCAAGAGAGGTTTCGCATTTGGGTAGCCACTTCCATCACCGCCTGATAGATGGTTGCCTTGGTGTCGAGTCACGCGTTCGGAGACGGTGCCCGGAACTCTCTTGAGCCGTGTCTAGAGCCCGAAATCTATCATCATGGAGCTGATTGGGAATGAGCAAGACGTTTTAATTCAGTGTGTGATTGTTTCCCCGGAGAGCACGAGCGATGCGCTTTACCTTCGGAGTGAAGGCACACCAGAGGACAAATATTATTCCACACACCGATTTCTCGACGACTATCTGACCTGAGTGGGTTTCCACTTGTTTTAGCCAGTTCCTGCTTTAATCTTCCAGGGGTAATTCAAGCAGGGTAAGACTAGCAATTTATAAATATTACAAACGCTTGGATGACAATCTTATCATGATAACAACGTGGTTAAAAAAAGGCGGCTACAACGAAATAGCAGCTGACTAGCAGGTGACCCTAAGATAAAATTACCCGTAGAGATCCATTATTTTCCAGAGTATTTACTAGGCAGGCACGTAGTCAGGATGTGGGCTTCTGGGGCCTCAGCCTACCCTCCTCCCCTCCGAAATTTTTCCCAATAATTTTGTTGTTCTGATTGTAAATGGGCATATAATTTGGATTAATCTGCGTATAATTCAAGTGTTAAGTGTCTTGAAACATGATCACTAGTTTGATGCATGCATGTGGTTCGTAATTGCTCTTTTCAATCTGATATGCATGCATACGTTAAACTTCAGTTCTGGGGCTGATCAAATTAACTGCTTCATAGCAAGGTAAGCAGTGAAATATAACAGTGAGAAGAGATAGGAATGGGCACTCTGAAAGCAATTACCTGTCACTGAAAATTAAGGGAAAAGATTTCTCTCATGTCGGCACGGAACGGCCAAGGCTAATTTGTTTCGAGTTACGCTACACTACACTTAGCCCTCCCCGAAACAAATTTCTGGCTACGTGCCTAGTACAAGGGCACGCCGGCGCGCCGGTTCAACACACGTAAGCATCATTTGCCATAATGAGAACTAAAAATGTGATGGCCCACCCACCTTGAATCTCGATGCAGTATGCCCCTAAATATGCTGAATACGACTTCAAAGGCTCCGGAGGGGATCCAAACGTCACTGAAGTACACTCGCCTCTGAATCTGCGGAATGACTGACTTATCGTAGAGACAAGGTGAGGCCAATGTGTGCCCATGCGTCAGCCCACTCTTATCTCACTCTCCCAGCTTCCAAGTGTTCTCTCCTAGATAAAGCCTACCAACACTCCGTGAGACGGACACCGTATAATTTATTACAAATTGCTTCCAGGAGTTGAATAAGGTTAACTCTCGGGGAATTCCCTTCAAAAGAGAATCAGATACCGGGAAAGAATTGGCAAAGTTTCGGGTACGTTTTTGTATTATATAGAGTAATTGCAAATATCAAAGAAGTTGTCTTCGCATTAGTTTTATTTGGCGAGGTGACCAACAGCCATTTCATGATCCATTAAGGATAGGTGTAAGCGGTACTATCATTGGGAACGGACAGGTTGAGATGAATCCATAATCAGATTGACAATTAGCGAAAGGCATCAAGGGATATAAATAATTTAATATTAACCGCACATTTGTTCAAGACTTAACTACTTAAATGGCAGTTAAAAAACACAAGTTCCTTCAACTGCAATTAAGTCCGCATTACGCAATATTGCCTGACTAATACTACTGACATACTCTTGATGATGAAACGAGATTTTCAGATTCCTAAGACCGTTTTACACAACTAATGATCATGCGAGTGATCACTCAGGCAGGAATTCAAGAATAATTTTAACTGATGACCTGAAGTGGATTCCGCTTGAAGCCATTTTACAAGGTAATTGATCATAGAAATTAGGCCTTTTGTTCGAATTCCATGAATTATCTGCTTTCAAAGGATAAGCAGTGGTAATGCTATCGATAATACGCACCGATTCACGAGAAATGTCCAACCGTCGCAGCTGTTTCGACGGTCGGAATGGTTTCGTTTACGTCGTCGTATCCAAACGATTGGTGAAACGAGACACTCATTGGGATTCTGGACACTTATTATAATAAAAACTTTTTGGTAGAGTTTTTATTGAATATTGCTTTCTGTCAACATACTTTGTGCTAAAAGAAAAATATTCGTAAATCATAAGCATTTGAAATCTCCACAAGTAGGCGTCTAACGAAGTTTTTATCTCTTCCAATTTGAGTGACATCAGGTCCTGCAAGAGTAGCCATTGAGTGTATTATATCTATGATAAATTGCAAGCGTTAAAGAGAATAAAACTGAAACTTCACTGTTAAATACATTTTTTTTAATGTCGAATTGTTTCTTTAAATATTGTAATGTGTCAAAATGCTGTATTACCAGTGGAAAATTCCCAAACTAGTAAATTTTTTCATAGGATTGTTTACCAATTTTATTAACCGCCGAATCTGATACAATTTATGATATATAAATACTCGTGATTTCGTTTCTTTGATCCGTCACGTGGTTCTCGAGTTATAAGTGGCGAAAAAGTGATTCATTTAACATTTAGCTTGAGTAGGCGTGCAAAGATTCGTTTGTCATTCCTTCTTCCACTCACAACTGATATTGAGCAACTCCTTCGCCCGACCATATTGGGGGACACAGCTTTTTCATAATTTGGACAGAAAAGAATATGTAACTCCAGCAATGTGTCATCGATTCAAGATACGGGCGTATTCCGTGATTCCAAAATCATGTCATTATCTTCAAAAGCCCCAAAAGGGAATAAAAAATATAACAGCCTTAAACGGAAAAAAATACTGAATGTTGTCGGCCTTTCATATAGCCAAATGCAATGAAATCCGTAAAATATTACCATGTAACTTATATGCTTAATGAAACCAATTTATATTAATTCTTATCGATATCAGATTCAATTTAAATCAGCATTTACTCAAAATTTAACGGCCTATGGCTCATTTATAAATTCATTTATGCAAAGTGATACCACTGCTTTAGTCTAAAATGTCATGCAAAAGAAGTAAAAGTCATGGTCAAAGTCTCTTCCATGCAGTATAGGTGTCCTACACTAGGTGTAGACACATCAGTTCGGGCATTGCTTTTCATGCGTTCCTAGGGATTGCTCGCGATTGGACACAGGAAGCTCCGGACCATGACAATGATGAGACGGTCGCTCTGCCACACATATACCACGACGCGGACGAGAAAAAGTGTTTGCGTTTAGTAAGATACTTTCCACCTTATACATGAAATTTTAGGATAAAATTGAGGAATAATGTCATCTGTGTATATAGGGTCAATATAACCTTTAAACAGTCATGTGAAATATTATGATTTACTGCAGCGAGTCTTTTACTTATTCTCATTAAAATTAGTTAGTTTGGCTGATTATATCTATTCCACTCAATGCTACCGGTAGGGATTGAAACTTTTCCACAAGCGGAAGTAGTTTTTTGTATCTTTGTTTAAGTTTATATATATTTAAGCAATTCTAAAACTAAAAATTGTTGCGTTGATTTTATTTTATTACAAAAAATTATATTTATGCTTTGAGTATGCCAGTCGTCGGTGCAAGCGACCTAACTCTGACGTCATGCATTTGTTGGTAAGGAAGCAGCATCTACGCGCGAGGCTACAAGTTTTGACTAATGATATAGCATGACACAAACTGGAAAAGTTGCACTATCGGAATGCGAATTCTGAACTTGGCGTTGTAGTGTCATTGGAAATCCACAGTGGACTTGACGTGGATCATTTGTAATTCACATTCATTAAAGGATCATGCTTAAATCTAAGAGAAGTTAATACCTAAGACGGGATTAAAGGTGGGATTAGTTGAAACTGAGGGGTATGCATGCTATTTGAATGAAATCTTTATTCATACTTTGTTATTGATTACATACGATGGTCCAAGCATTAGTTGAGAAGTTCCAGTCAGGGCGAGGGGGAATTGGTTTAGGGGGAGGAATGTAATAATAATATATTTATTAGCTTACATTGTGTAATTTTCTACACATCTTCATCGAAATTACAAGTAAAAGAGACATCACAGGAGTAGGTAGTAGTCTGCTGACGTGTCAACTGTCAACTGACTTGTCGCGACTGTCAAAGACTTGTCAACAAATCTTCGTCGAAATTAAAATTAAAAGAGACATCACAGGAGTAGGTAGTAGTCAGCTGACGTGTAAGAGTTTGTTTTTTGGGAGGCAATCTTAAGAATTAGGAACACTAGTTAGTACGAAAGTAAAAGAGACCCTGACAAAGAAACAGTGATGTGAATAATGACTGTTGTTCGTTTGAAAATACATTGCAATGAACTGAACACACTGCTCACTCGTAAATGCGATCGACTGCTTCCGTGTAATATCGGTCGAAGTATTTCAATAAGAACCATATCAACGTGTGGGGAGAGACGAAATAAATTGATAAAATCATCGTGGTCCAGCTCAAACGGGTCCTGTGATTTCCTCCACTCTCGTCTCCCGGCACGACGTTCGTCTACTTTCTCCGTATTACATAAATATTTGATCTAAAGCAAGATAACCCCCTGCCATTCTTTTAGCTGATAATTTAAAAACACCAGCAACTCTGATATAAAATGCATTACTAGTCTAGCGATAAAGCCTCTACCGTAAAACGTTTAAATATAACAAACTGCAATTCCGTATAAATATTATAGTAACTGTAATAAAAATATACTTAGTACACAGAAAATTTAAAATGAAACTATTTTTATTTATTGAAGGTTAGAAGAAATTAAATCACCTATCACTCTCCGCACTTAAAACACTTTTAAGATAACTTGCTTTGGAATCGCTAATTTTGCAAATTAAAGACGAATAGCTGCAACTAAGTGCGAATTACATCGTTAAGATGAGCCACTTAAAGCTAATATGATTATGTAATTAATAGGACGATCACAGATCTCTGAAAAACTGCCAATTTTCACAAGTCGTTTACTCAATGCATACATAAAAATGTACGTCGCTAGGCGTAGACCGATCTTTCACTATTTTTACCCAGCATGCACTTGGCGAAGAGCCGAAATACATGTCGGTAAAGCCTAGCGAGGGTTTGGAAATCGTCGGTAGGCTCACTCGTCGTTACCGAAAAGTATCGGTAAAATTGACGACAAGTGTCGTAGAATGCGTCACCGGAATCGCTCTCACCGACATTAATCGGTCGGGGGAGTTAGCGACACCGATAGTTGTCGCTAGGACGTACAGAATTCCGCCCCTGGAATACATGTATATCGATTCATCAGAAAAATATATAAAAAGGTATTATTGTATATTTACTGACAAGGAAGGATCCTGCATATGGTTTTTGAAGAGAATTTATTATAAAATGCCTAAACTGGCCACACTCCGCCGTGGCTCTGTCTGATGTGAAATAAATGAAAAAGTAAATACAAGTATTCCTGCGAGCACATATTCACAAAGAAAATACATCATTCAATTCAATGCCTTGTTGTGGCTATGCAGTGGAATGTAAGGAAAGGAAGAAAACAGATGTTTTTCACAGAAAATCATTTTTATTGTACAGCTAATGAATGGACCACATCTTTTGGTTGTCCGTTTTCTGGATAAAAATAAATATCAGATAGTTTACCGAATCTCGAGCATGTAACTCATAATTACCCTTGAGAGAAGAAATTGTTTTCTACATTGTAACCGCACACTTGCAAAGATTAAACTTGCGCTTTAATGATAGTAATTACGAACGCAAGGTGTATTGGAAATTGAGGTTGCTTGAATACGGATGCCATCTCGGTCGGAATGAGTGGTAGCAAGTCTTCACGTTTATGAGTTCCAGTCAGGATTGTTGCTTCAGTTAGATTGTTCATCAATTTTGTAACTACTAATCGTGTGCCATTATACAACTTTGGCTGGTTGATGTCAAGGTGTAATATAATCTACACTCCAATTTCCAAATTCGGGATGCATGACGGAATCCGGGAACATCGAGAAATTTAAAAATTTCCGTTGGAAAATTAACTACTTCACTTTGGTTCATCATGGAGTCAGTCGCACAAGCTATTGTTTATCACTGTATGACCTGCGATTCTGTTTACAATGATGTTGTTCATATTGTATACGTCGACATTTTTAGCCGCTAGAATGGCTCTTCCGCTCAACCATACGTGATTTCGTTAGTTTTCTTCGATGTTTTGGAAAACCTTTTCTACTAATTCTAATTTTGGATTAATTATGTTGCAGAAATAAGATTAGGAAGGTGATGTTTCCTGTTTCTGGATTTGTAGGTACAGTGTCGTAACCGTTCTCGATTAACTATCTTGAAAAGATGTCAGCTCTTGGATCAATTTGAAGCTGAATTCTCATATTTAATGTTAAATGCCTTTTTTCGACTGTAGGTACTCAAAAAGTTGAACATTTGAAGCAGTCAGTGAGGTATTACTCGCAGCGTTTGCCTTATGTCCTCTCTGCAAAACAGACCTCACCTTCCCGCGTTCCCACCTCACCCATCCGACTCCGGATAGGACTGACTCCGAAGTAATTACATTCTGTATTTAGTCTTCATTCTAGTTAGCGCCAATCGCGGTTGAATGTCCTGTCCTGTCCTACGGTTGAATGACCGCGATTAGCTTTTACGAGGGTTAAAAATAGTTATAAGACTGCCATAATAATTTACTATTATGCAATATATTATAATTAGGGTTGGGGCAGGAATTCGAAGATTCGGTCGAATCAAATCGAATCCATGGATTCGAGATTCGATTGAATCCATGGATTCGAGATTCGATTGAATCCATGGTTAGAAGATTCGATCCAATATCTGGATTCGATCAAATCAATGGATTAAAGATTTAAATACCAGTCGTGCGGATTCTATGTACCAGTGGTGGATATTTACAGTAAGTCGTTGACTATCGCGGATCCGAGTAACACGGATCCGGAGTTACGCGGATGTTCAGTTAGTCCGGTGACATGCTTGCTTTTGTCCACGTTTCCGTCGTCGCGACAGATTTGACTGCAAGACTACCCATGACTCATGGCCTAGGGCGCAAGAGTTGATGCAAAACTACGGGTGTTCGGAACGGCATCTTTTGTTTAAGACATTACATATTTTATTAGGTGATATTTGACCATCGTGATGTGGAAAAAGTCTGATTTGATCGGGCATCAACGTCTTATTTCGGCGTTGATGACCTTAACGAAAATTAGACGCGTTCTTAATTATATACTCTATGTATGACGCCTATGGTCCATTACAGCAAAAAAAGAAGTTATAGGTAATTATACTTATTTTAGTTTTAAATTTTCAGTGAAATAAAGATTGGGTTTGTGCTACTCTTGACTTTGTCCTATTATGGTAATTTAAAACGGCCTTTCAATAGATTATATTTTCCGTAATCTTAGCCGATTGCTGCCGTGAAGGGGGCACCACTAATGGTTAAAATATGGATAGGTAGGTGTTTCGACTAAAGCTGATTTCTACTTCTTTGACAATAGCTATCATCGATGGAGTAGATAATTAACTACGCGTCGACTTATGCAGGAAGGTCAAACTACGCCGAAAAAAGACGTTGATGACCAATCAAATGAGAATTTTTCACCATCACGATGATCAAATATCACCTATCGAACTATATGTCTTAAATAAGAGTAAATCAGACTTATTCACCATCACGATGATCAAATATCACCTATCGAACTATGTAATGTCTTAAATAAGAGTTGCCCTTCTAAACGGCCGTAGTTTGGTATCAACCCTTGCGCAATGAGTAGCGGGTCGTCATGAAGTTGAATCTGTCGCGGGAAGAGAAACGCGGGTGAACGCGGGCCATTTTCAAGGTGACTGAAAATGGCACTGAGTTGCCGAAACCCGGGTCAACCATCATTAAAATAGTGTGGAGTATTAATATTGAGTTTCATTGTGCATATTAGAAACTTCCACAAAGTTACGCCTGAAACGACTTCTTTTATTACTGTAATTGCTCGTTTATAGCATTTAGATCGTAATTACCATGGTAGGAAATGCTTAAGCAGCATATTGTAAACTAATATATACACTTGGGCCGATACCGATTGCGAGTATCAGATATCGGTCATGATCCCCATGCTTGGATATTTTCGAGTAATCTTTTTTTTCGGACACTTTTACTCGAAAGTATTTGTTCGGTGAAAATAATCTAAAAACATAAAATTTTGAATTTCCGCCTACTTCAACTGACTTACGAACGTGTGGCGTATTTGTTTACTTAGCTGCGATCTTCGTGGTAGTAAAAGTGAGAGAAGTGCTAAGGATTGGCTATGGGAAAGCCTGATGCGAAAAGCTCAACCTCGGAATAGTAGACGAAATTCAACATAAGAAAAGTTTGTGGAAAAATATGCAAATATTGAAGTTCTGCCGTAAACTCAAGTTCGTCCTCCCCAAAACATACGTTGTTCGGCGTTTACACTTATATTCCAAGGTCGTTTTCCAAAAATAAAAAATCAAAGATCGTGGCACGGTCAAATGTTATGACGTCATCGGACGCACTGATTGTTGATTGATTGAAGCCAAGTGTTATGATGGATTCGCATAAGAAATTTTAAAATGAATACGAAGGTGTCGCGTGCCTCCAATGCTCCATATTTACGGAGAAAACCGGGTTTCGTAAATTATCTAGGAAAACTTAAACGAATTTAAGTATATATTTGAAACTTATCGGACATAATGGTAAAGGCACGATTCATATTCAATCAAAAATTTCTTTCATTTGTGCTTTTCATATTGTTATGACAATCTCCAAAGTGACGCTGGTTTCTGCAACTCTAAGAAATATGCCATTTTTCATCCTCACTACAAACATGCCTCAAAAGTAATTATTAAAAAAAGTCTGTTACCTGCATTAAACGAAAGTATTAATTATCTACACGCCGATATGTTCTATATGAATCTCTCTCTATCATTGAGTTCACATCATCGCAAGGTATCGTACGTATCTTAAGTGAGGCTTAATATTTGAAAATTAAACTTTTTTTACAATCAATTAACGCCAGCAATGAACTAACTACATGGAACGCGTATTGGTCCTCTTTGGAAGTTATGCAACCCGAGCATACGTTTCAACATATCCGGAGAAGGCCTTACCTGTTCAGCAGGTTTTCCTTGTGACCATTTTCAGGATTTCTGTTCCCTACGATAACATGTTAACGAGAGACCACTGTATTTGGGTGTGCCTGCAGGTTAAGTTCCTGTGCAAATGTTTTCAGAAAATAGTGCTATGTCTAGATATCTATATATCGGTCTCCCGAATTTTCCAAAAAATCAAGGACAAGGCCAACCGGAACTCTGCAGAATCGTTACCGACGAAAAATGACGACCCCTCCACCACGAAGAGAGCCTGCCTTCCCTACATTAAGGGTGTGACGGATAGAATAGGGAATATTCTCAGAAGACACGATATCAAGACCACTTTCCGGCCGCACCGACAGAGTAAATTATGTTTGAGAAATGTGAAAGATAGGACTCCGCTGCAAATTGAAGGAGTCTATGAAATCCCCTGCGGAACATGTGCGAAGAAGTACATCGGGGAGACAGGACGCAGCGTCAAAACCCGGCTGGAAGAACACCAACGAGCCACTCGACTGGGACAGACATCGAAGTCGGCAGTGGCAGAACATGCAGCTCTGGGGCATGAGATTGACTTCGAAAAAACTAGAGTCATCGCGAAGGTCAACAAATTCAAACCCAGGCTATACCGTGAAGCGATTGAAATAATAAAGAACAGAGAGAATTTCAACAGAGATGGTGGCCTCCAAATAAGCCACACGTAGAGGCCCACGCTTCGCAAATATTTCTCAATGACATGTCCGTCCACCCCCCATCCCTCTCCCACCCTTGACCCACCCACCTAAGATATATAATACCCTCACCGGCAACGAGGACCTCATCTCTCTTTGAAAAAGTGACCAGCGTAGGTCACGAAACGTCGGGGCAATACCTGAATATCACGCGGCACACCCGAACAACTTACGTACTCAGCAAAATAAAAGATTTTCACAATGTCATTTCTCTCAATAGTTTCTCTTCTCAATTTGTTGCTCTTTTAAAACACTTTCGATTACTGAGTTGACTTGATGAGAAGGAAAGCATTATTTTTTTTAGAAAAATAATTAAGGTTTCGGCAAAAAATACTATAAATATCGGCAACCTGTCACGGTGCCAGTCTCTCTCATCTCTTGTCCACATATGAATTCTTTGAAATTCCCCAATTTGAAAATTTTAACAAAATTGGTCCTCTGTATTCATCCAGCATCAGCATTTTCAGAAATGTCCTTCTGGACTGTTAGAAATTTCCTTGATAAGGAAAGAAATCGATTGCATGCTGACAGAGTGAAAATGCTGCATTTTCTAAACAAAAACTTTTTATCTTTTCACCGAATTTTCAATTAACTTACGAAAAATTAAACTTTGATTTACTTTTGAAATTACACATTCTTTACAATTGCCCTTGAACATGTCCTTAATTTCATTGAGTGGGACTTATATAACCATTACTCATATGTTATATAGTTTAAGATATAAGATTTAGCTTTGATTGGGTTTCATGAGATAAATCACGAGAAATGAAGCATTTCTTAACAATTTACAGGTAAAAGGAATATTTGAATTTAATTAAATTTAGGATTATTAGGATTTGAGATCAGGATTCAAGATTCGGTTTCCATATTTGGATTCGATAAAAGAACAGGATTCGGATTCGGGATTCAGGTTCGATCAAATTTTGGATTCGCCCCATCACTAATTGTAATAGTTATTATATTATAATAGTTTACTATGGTTTACTTTTATAATTCCACGTGCATCGACGAACAAAGAACGTACTTCTTGCTCGAGAGTTCAATCAGCTAGGATGTAGTGTAGAGATTTTGACACAAGCCTTAACATCGCTCAGGAACGCAAGTGAGTTACCCAGCATGCTCTAACCAGCATTTAAAATGAGAGCGTGATGGAATGTTTCCACTTGAAACGGAGCATCCTCATAGCAATCCTCATAAAACTTCCTCACTCAAAGACCTCGTTTATTGCAAAAACGCCCGTCACCGACAATGATGACCCGCCCACACCCTCCCCGGCCGAAAGCAACCCGATTCACCCTTCCGAACTGGAGTCAACAACCTCTCTTCCTTCCATCTACATCTACAAAATACCCGGCAAGCCACCATAAAGGTGTGTGTCAGGGGGTGTATTCACATCAAACATGCATAACTCATGCATAAAAAAGAATTAGTAATTATATTCAAATCTTAACTTCACAATTCAACAAAAACGATAAGAATAGTAATGCAAGCATGGAGAAACATGTTGTTGATTGGGTAAGCTTCATTTAAGTATACCAACATGCAAATACCTATTCTCTCCATTCACACGCTTTTATTTATACTATTGGAAAAATTTAAAGTTATTCACATCCCTAATTGTACGAAGAAAGAAGGATATATTTTGTCTGTTATTCTGGCAATCAATTCTCTAATTTTACGATCATGGTCCAGTCAAGCATAGTGATCTGGAATTCCCGAAATATTTTAACGTCATCAGTGTAAATATTATCTTGTAATTTTTAAGAGATCAAATCATACCCACGGTATGACAATGATTCCCGTTTTAGATCATCTAATACACTGGTTAAGCTAATATAGTTATTATACCGACCCTTAACGAATCTTCCTAATCTACTCTGCACATGCTCAAGTTAATTATTTAAGCCAATTTCCCATTGATCACATATACTGGCAGCGTATTCCAAATGAGGTCTAATTAGGGAAATATCGCTAATTTTTCGTACCCCTACGTAGGCCGTATTTACCATATGGAGTACCCCGCGGCCGCCTGGGGCTCGCAAGCGCTGGGGCCTCTATAGAGTCATGAGGAGGTATGTTTTTAATGTAAATATAGGAAGTAACTTAATTTAATGTAAATATTACAAGTAAAAGATCTGGCACCTACTACCAGAGTATTAATAGTGGTAGATATTTGCACTCATGCATTGTCTTTATAAGCAAGGAAAAGTCTATGCCTAGCTGCCAGATTGCAAGACTATGACATTGGGCTCCTCATTCTAGATTCCGCCGTGGGCCTCAGAGGTCATAAATACGTCGCTGCATCTACGTAATATCCTGCGAGCCACCACGACGGTGTGTGGCATGGTTTAAAGATAACCAAACATGCACTACCTACATGCAAATATGACCTATAATGCTGATTCTCAGTGGAGAGCTTCACTACATGATAATGGCATTAGGCCAGTACTCTGTTGATGAATCTTAGTCGACGATTAACAACATCCGAGATCTTTATACTTTGTCCACGGCCTGCAGTTGTGTGGAAAAGGTTTACTTGGATTGTTTTAAGACACGCTGCTTTACAGTTGCATCATATTCTTCAATCGAACCGCATACTCGCGAAGAGAGTGAGATTTTGAGAGAGTCTTTTCTGCAAATGATCCTTTTTTGTTAGTTGGTTACTCAGGGGAGGCGACTGACTGCTGAGATCATTAGCGCCATTTACGAAAGGTGTGTAATGATAGGAGTTCTCAGGAACGGACGAAGGGTGGAGAGGAACCCGGCGTCGGCATTAGCCTACTTTTATCGTAAGGCGCCAAGGGGACCACGGCTTAACATTCCATCCGACGGACGAATTACTGAATATGAATTGCACTCCGCTAGGCTTTCAAGTGGGGACCGGGTTTCCACTGAAAAAAATATGTCACCTAAGGGAATCGAACCCTAGCCCTCAGGATGGTAGGCCAGTACTTCCTTTTTCGTCTTCATCATCGTTTATTACTGGCATTTTCTGCCCTCTTTACCTAAAGATACTGTCTTCCGGCTCCAGTATAAATGCATATAATTTTTGTACATCCTAATAGTAAAAAATGGAGATCATATTAAATGAAAGATAATGCAATTTTCCGCAAGTAAACAATTTTCATTCCGGCTAGTTTCGGTGTACTACACCATTGTCAAGTGAAGATTTCTGTTTTCAAACCAGTATATATATTATGAGTAGGTCTCGTTTCCCCAAACTCCCTCCACGCGCAACCTGCTAATATATAAATTTGTTTTTCAACTTGTGCCTACTCAAGTGCCTTCTGGAGACCTTTATCCCCAGTACTCCGTCCGTCGGATGGGACGTTAAGCCGTGGTCCCCATGGAGTCTTACTTATTGAGTAGGCTGAGTGGCCGAGTGAAATCAACTCAGAAATTGGGAATAATAAGGTTGTTATTGTGCTACCCGAAAGGTGCGTGCTACTTTGAGTTACTTTGGGAGAAAACTTGGAATATATTTGGCGTAGCGCCTGTCAAATCGGTCTTCTTACGACACAAGTTAAGGGTGCGAGTTTTCAGACATGGCAATAGAACTCGTCTCTTCCTATTGCTTGAGAACTTAGTTCTAAGAGGTTGTGTCACAACTCACAATGTGTACCATAACACGGTGGGAGCTTCACAAACGGTTACAGATGAGAAAGGAAGAGTCTTTGGACGTGCTCTCCGACCACGTTTAGCAAGATACGCTGCGGATCCTGGGTTTGGTTTCCTATAATCGCAGGTTTCCGGCGAGCAAACTCGTCGGTAATAATGTCCCATGCAAATATATTATCTCCATCAAAAATATCATCAATTGAAATTGTACTTCCAATATTTCAACGAATATTTCGAATTTCACTGTTTATACGCACTATGAACTCAGAAAGTTGGGAAGCATTGAGGCTATTGAAGTCTGGTTAAGACATAAAACGAGGGGTAGTAAAATAATTCGGCAAGGTCAGGTGGTGAGGGTTGAGTATATTAGAGAGAGGGGGGGAGAAGGGACAGGAAAAAAAATAATGAAAAGAAGACCTAGGGGATCACAAAGTTCAGTAAAGTAATGGAGAGGGGAGAGAACATGACGGCCGTTTCATGCAAGGTCACCATTGGTATATTTGACTAGGAGTAGGAATCCGCGAACAAAAATGTCATGGAAGAGCCTGAGCTAGGCTAGCAGCACGCCTCTTTCACCTGCAAATGAAGTTATTCCATGCGAGAATAAAATTTACCTCAGACGCATCAGAAAAGGATTTCTTCGACATTCCAAGAGTAAAGACTCGAGCTCGAAATCAAGACGCAATGAACTTTGTCATACTCTGGAAAAGTGAGTGTATCCCACATTCAGTCTTTTACCGCGGTAATCAAAAATTTATAGTATTTTTGCAAGGCATAATTCACTTGCAGAAACTAAAAATCAAGATAACTACAAGATATGATGAAGTTTTTTAATGCTTCCGTCGTTTCAAAAGGCGACCGAGGAAGAATGTTACTTGCTTCGTGCAAGGAATCGCTCATCTAGATGAAAAAGATATTTTCAGGAAGAGAGAAAGGGCGAGGCGAAATTCGGTAACCCCATGTGCCGTCTTTAATCACATGTGGATCCAAAGTTGAACGTCCCACACGGCGGACGGAGAGCAAGAGATGAAACATTTTTAACGGGTTATTCAAACGATGGAAATCGCAACATTGAAAGTACACCTCTGAGACTCCATTCAAGGGGAGAGTTTTTCCGAGATTCGAACATTGGCCCCTGAACTTGGTGTCAACAATATTAGCCACCGTTACAGATAGACTACTGTGGGCTCTATTATCACTCTAACGTATAACAGAAATGCAATCAGACAATTTCCAATCACAGCACATAGAGAATTATGGTGATAAACTTTATTATTTACATATCCAAGAGATTTGGAAACGAAGGATGCTCCAGTAGAAAATTCTGTCTGGCGGGATAACTCCAGTCTCAGTGTTTGTATGATTTAAGACATCCTGCCAGGCAGTGCCTGGTAATGCCAGAAAGAGAAGATACGAGAGAAAAATCACACATGACAAAATGTACGAATGTTGTCTACTTTTGAATGTAAATGAAGATCGGAAAATGTCTTTTATTAATAACTAATACACTTTCGCACTAAAGGAAGTAATAACAGCCAAATTAATCATATCCTAAAAAGTAGAATCAATAGTATTATTAGTAGTAGGGCCCCATCATTGAAATTTCACGATGCGCCTCCATGCAAAGTCCCCATATGACTGAATGTTTCGATCAAAATACGCCAGGTGGCGCGACGTACTAATTGGCAGTACTTTTTCGGTGGGATTGGAAGCTGCTTCTACAAGAAGTACCGCTCCTCAGCCAAGGAGACGTGGAGTATGGACTATCCAATGACGGACAGGAAAATTCGTATCGGAGTTCAATTGCACGGATCCTTGAATCCCAGAGTGCATGCGAAGTGCCTCTCAGCATAATAGGTTAAATGGAGCTCCCCGGCTATCATTCACAGACGATCTAGAAAGTACACGCGACGGGGGAGGTCGGGTCGGTGTGTTGCCGATATGCCTGCCACCGCGAGAGTGTGGCAGGGGGTGAATATCACCAAACATGAACCATTTCCATGCAACTAAAAGTTACTCAGACCTACTTGGTGCAACTGCCTTGCATCCTTGCAACTAAGCTTGCAACCAAAAGCTACCATGCAACAATGAGCTACTACTTCAGACTATTCGAGCAATTTTTTTACCTACCTACCCCTTTTCTATTCAACCTATTATTTTCTCTTATGATACGTGGGAAAAATTACATTTTACGTCTCTCGGTACGACAAACTCTCTCTGTAATTATATTTATTTGATCATTTCTAGCATAATAGGCAGAAGTTCTAAATGTACATACATCATGTCCTCAGTGAATAGAAAATCTGATTTAAATTTATCTGATATCTGAAGAAATATATCTGATTTAAATTGCTGCAGGATATATACTCGGTATAATAACCTAAGATCTGATAATGATTCCCATGCTAACTCATTTATTATTGTGACGCATTGCTAATCCAATCATAGAACCTTTTTACCATCTTAGCTGCTCTACGCTGCACACTGTCTTGCTCTCTTATCAAACCTTATTCATTCGGAAACATACACCACATGGTTGCACAATCAAGGTGGGGCCTCAATAATGAAAATTAACATCGCTATTTTCTGTTCTCGATACATTTCCCCAGTATCCTGCACCCTTTTAATAAACCTCATGGCTCGGCTACACATCCCGGTTGTCTTTCCCCATGATTACCCTTCAGTGATTGTAGCAACAAAGTACCTCAAGGCTTCAACTCTTTCCATTTTCGTTTTCCATATAGTATACGATTGCTCTCATAAATTATTCCTCTGCTAAAATTTAGTAATGACACACTTTTTTATTTTCAATTCTAAATGCCATTTGTCGCATCACTTTTTAATTGCATCTAAATCCTTGATAAGTGGTTCGCTGTCTTTTTAATTAGCTTGATTCAAGCTCACCACGGTACCCAATTCTTTGATGCATAAAAGAAATAAAAGCTAAAATGTATAAAAGTTAAACATCTCGGTATCCTGGAGAACTCTCAAACATTTTGACCATTATGGATTATATCCTATATAGGCGAAGGATGCCGTTGAAAAATGTGACACGACCAGGGAGGCAACACGTCTAGCAAGGATCACTTCTCTGCCTGTGCTGGTACGAACGTGAGCACTTCCAATCAAAACAATGCGTGACAAAATTCGCGCAGCGCCGCTATTGCCTTGGCTATGTTCTATTTGAGGCGGGCCTAAATATTGTTTCTGCCCGACATCGTCGTCTCAGACAGTCGCCCAAGACCGCTATATTCCAGGAGAGGTGAGTTTCGTTGACCGGGGGTATTCCCGACGGAAACGTGCTCCCAGGTTTTTCATTAGAGAGCCTGTCCCGTCGGGAAACACCCAAGGGAACAATGAGAAGCCGCCAGTGATCTCCGACATCTCGGAAAGGGTTGTGGTAGCTGAGAGCTGCTTACACCGGGCGCCTGGGCGAAGGATCCACCGGTTTTTCCTCCCACATATTCACCAGTTTTCAATTCTTTTCAACTATAAATTGAAAGTTGTAGTTTAGTTATTCCTCCTTATAACCGGAAGACTGATCCTAGCCCATTTAATTTTCATATCTGTTCGTGAACCCAATGTCAGGATGCGGTAGCATATTAGTAAATTGCTGGTATATATATTCCTACATCGTCCTCATCTACTGAGCTATTGAATGGTTTAATATTCTAGTACTCTAACTATGCATGTTAGTACACTCGTAAGAACAAGACGTAACCTAAAATTATGGAGAACCCTGCGAGGTTAATTGAGTTCGTGTGGCTGGTTGTGTGACCAACTATATTTGTCGAAAATAAGGGAGATTTCTACATTCTTGGCCAAAAATAAGGGAGATTTAGAACCCGGCACAAATTCACAAAGAAAAGAAAAAAACAATGAAGTGCTTCTAAAAAAATTTATTTAAGAGCATGGCTCTATATGGTGTGAAAAATGGGTTTTGATGAAAAGAGATAAAAAAATAGGGCCTTTTGAGATGTGAGTTTGGAGAAGGATGGAGAATTTAAAAGGGGGCGTAAGGAGGGCAAATGATGAAGGGAAGAACTGGTAGGAGAGAAATCGTTTTCTAAATTCAAACCGCACACTTGCAAAGATTGTCCTTACGCTTTATTGATAGTAATTACGAACGCAACGTCTAATCAGCTCAGTAGCGATCGTATACTATATGGAAAACGACAAATGAAGGCGTTATATCCATAAAGTACTTTGGTGCTACAATCACTGAAGAGTTATCATTGGGGAAAGACATCTGGGATATATGTGGCCGAGACAAGCACGAAGCATCGGGATTATGACCGATACCCGATACACGCTATCGATATCGGCCCAAGTCTAAATATTAGTTTACAATATGCTGCCTAAACATTTCCTACCATGGTATTTACGACTTAAATACTAAAAAAGAGAACTTACAATAAATCTTCGACTTGCGAGGATCCTTATGGCAGAGATCAGGAGTTATGCGGAAGTTCAGTTAGGGCGGTGACATGCTTGCGTTTCTCCGCGTTTCTGTTGACGCAAGAGATTCGTGACGACCCGCAACTCATTGCGAAAGAGTTGATGCCAATCTACGGGTGTTTGGAACGGCAACTCTAATTTAAGACATTACGTAGTTCGACAGGTCATATTTGATCATCGTGATGGTGAAAAATTCTGATATGATCGGGAATTAATGTCGTTTTTCGGCGTAGTTTGACATTCCCGCATAAGTTGACGCGTAGTTAACTATCTACTCCATCGATGATAGCTATTGTCAATTACAGCAAAAAAAGAAGTAGAAGTTAAGGTTAGTCCAAATACTACCTATCCATGTTTTAACCATTAGCGGTGCCGCCTTCACGGCAGCAATCGGCTAAGATTACAGAAAACACCATCATTTGAGAGACCGTTTTAAATAACATAATACGACAAAGTCGAGAGTAGCACAAACCCAATCTTTATTTCACTGGATAATTAAATCTAAAATAAGTATATTTACCTAAAACTACTTTTTTTATTGTGATGGATAACAGGCGTCATACATAGAGTAGATAATTAACTACGCGTGAACTATTCGGTGAGGTCAACTACGCTGAAAAAGACATATATGCCCGACCACAACAGACTTTTTCACCATCACGAAGATCGAAATAACAGCTATCCAACAATATAATGTGTTAAACCAGAGTTGCCGTTCCGAACACCTGTAGTTTGGCATCTACTCCTGCGCCCAAGGCAATTAGTCACGGGTAGTCACGCGGTTAAATCTTTCGCGGCGACAGAAACTCGGAGAAACGCAAGCATGTAACCGGCCTAACTGAACATCCGTGTAACTCGGATCCGCGTTAGTCAACGACTTACTGTAAATCTCCGGCACAGTAAAATAGAACCCTCGACTCGACGATAGGACTCGGCTAGTATCCACATCTTTTATACATTGATTTTAATCGAGTACAATGATTCAATTGAATATTTTAACCATGGATTCAATCGTATCTCAAATCCATGGATTGGATATGATTTGATCGAATGTTCCAATCCTAATTATAATATAATGCATAGTAGAAAATTAATATAGCTGTCTTATAACTATTTTTAACCTTCGCAAAAGCTAATCGTGGTCAGCCATCCGTAGTATGACATTCAACCGCGATTGGCGCTAACTAGAATTAAGACTAAATACAGATTATTTAATTTTTAATTTTTATTTTTTTATTTATTTTCCACTACCGCCGAAAAAAGGAACATGTGGCCTTTAAATCGGGGTATTTACCATTTAACAACGGACGAGCACACACAACCATGTCCTGAGTGGCGAAAAAACCCACTCAGGCGGGACTCGAACCCGCGACGCCACCGGGGCCGACTAGTTTAGTTCGAAGTCGGTCCTATCGGGAGTCGGATGGGCGAGGTGGGAACGCGAGAACGAGAGGTCCGTTTTGCAGGGAAGGCTTCAGGCAAACGCTTCGGGTTATACCTCGCTGCCTGCTTTAACTGTTCAACTTTTTGGAGTACAGTCGAAAAAATTCATTTAATATTAAATATGAGAATTCAGCTTCAAATTGGTCGAAGAGCTAACATCTTTTAAGACAATTAATGAGGACGGTAACGACACTGTACCTACAAATGCAGAAGCAGGAAACATCACCTTTCTAATCTAATTTCTGCAATACCATTAATCCAAAGGAAGAATTAGTAGAAAAGGGTTGCCAAAGCATCGAAGAAAACTAACGAAATCACGTATGGTTGAGCGGAAGAGCCATTCTAGCGGCTAAAAATATCGACGTACTCAATATGAACAACATCATACTAAATAGAATTGCAGGTCATACAGTGATACACAATAGCTTGTACGATTGACTCCGTGATAAACCAAACTGAAGTAGTGAATTTATCATTGGAAAATTTTAATTTTCTCGATGTTCCCGGATTCCGTCATGCATTCCGAATAAAAATATTGGAGTACAGATTAAATTACTCCTGGCCATCAACCAGCCAAAGTTGTATAATGGCACACGATTAGTAGTTACAAAATTGATGAACAATATAAATGAAGCAACAATTCTGACTGGATGTCATAAAGGTCAAGACGTACTACTTCACGAATACCACTCATTCTGACCGACATGGCATCCGTATTCAAGCAACTTCAATTTCCAATTCACCTTGCGTTCGTAATTACTATCAATGAAGCGCAAGTGCAATCTTTGCCAGTGTTTTAATTTAGAAAACGATTTCTTCTCTCATGGGTAATTATGCGCTTATGTTCGAGATTCGGTAAACTATCTAATATTTATTTTTTTCCAGAATTTGGACTACTAATAGATGTTGTCAATTCATTTGCTGTACAATAAAAATGATTTTCTGTGAAAAACATCTGTTTTCTTCATTCCCTTTCATTTCAAAGCATATCCACGACAACGCATTGAATTGATTGATATATTTTGTCGGTGAATCTATGTTCACAAGAGTACTTTTATTTACTTTTTCATTCATTTCATATTAGACAGAGCCACAGCGGGGTGAGGCCAATTTAGCTAGTTTATAATAAATTCTCTTCAAAAACAATAAGTAGGATCCGTCCTTGTCTGTAAAAATACAAAAGTACTGCATAATATATTTTCCTGGTGAATCGATGTACATGTATTCCAGGAGAGCCCACAGCAGACAGTCGAGCAATGCGGATGCCTCCAACTCAAGACATAATTATATTTTTTTAATATGATAAACCCAACAATCTTTTCTTTTAGAATTGGTTAAATAAAGATATATTATCGATAGATACAAAAAACACTTTCCGATTGCGGAAATGTTTCAATCCTTACTGGTAGCATTGAGTGGAATATATATAATCGGCCTAACTAACTTATTTTAGTTAGAGTAAGTAAAAAACTCTCGCAGCAGGAAATCATAACATTTTACATAACGGTTGAAGGTCATAGTTACCCTATGTCTATACAATGCATTATTCTTCACGAAAATCATAAAATTTCAATTATAAATTTGAAAGTATTTCAATAAGCACAAAACTTTTTCTCGTCCGCATTATGGTATATGTGTTGCAGAGCGACCTTTCCTGAGTTGTCATGGTCCGGAACATCCTGTGTCCAATCGCGAGCAATCTCAAGGATCGACTGGAAAAATGCCCGAACTGATGTGTCAACATCTAATGTAGGACACATATGGACTCGACTTTGACCGTGACTTTTATTTATTTTGCATGACATTTTAGACTAAAACAATGATATTAGTTTTCAATAATGATTTTCAAAATGAACGATAGGCCGTTAAATTTTTAGTAAAGAGATAACATTCATTAATTTTTTGCGTCTATGGATATATATGCTGATTTAAGGTGAATCTGACATAGATAAGAGTTAAAATAATTAGGTTTCATTAAGCCTATTAGTTCATAGATGGCAGCATTCATTAACTAAATCAAAAACTTTCATCTATATGAATAGATTTAGATGAAATTAAAAAGTGGTGTCACAAGTATGGTGCGATAAGTTAAAACTAAAAAAGTGTGTCAAAATTTATTAATTAAATGGGGGATTGGATTAACAATGCGTCACAATTAATAAAAGAGGGTAAGAATCATTATCAGATCAAAGGTTAATATACCGATTATATCTCCTGCAGCAATTTAAATCAGATATATTCAATGGAGGTGTATGATGTATATTATGAGCATCTGCCAATTACGCTAGACATCATCAGATCACTAAGATTAGAGAGAGAGATTGTCTTACCGAGAGATTTAAAAGGTCATTTTCCCACGTACCATAAGAGACCATAATAGGCCTAATAGCAAAGGGGTAGGTAGGTAAAACAAACTGCTAATCTACACTGAAGCAGTAGCTCTTAGTTGCATGGTAGCTATTAGTTGCAATCTTAGTTGCAAGGGTGAATGGCAGTTGCACCAAGCAGGTCTGAGTAGCACTTAGCTGCATGGAAATGGTTCATGTTTAGTGAAATCCAACCTCTGCCACACCCTCGCGGTGGCTAGCACCTCACGAATCCATCAACCCGACCTCCCCCCTCGAGTGTGCTTTTTCGACTGGCTTTGATTGATAGCCGAAGAGCTCCATTTAACCTATTATGGTGGGAGGCACTTGGAATGCACTCAGGGATTGAAGGCTCCGTGCAATTGAACTTCGTAACGAAATTTCCCGGTGGTCTATGATAGTCCATATTCCACGACTCCTTGGCTGAGGAGTGGAGGAGGCCTTATTGGAGAAGCAACTTCCCCTCCCCATGGCAGATGCCAAGACTTGTGGAACACTCATCTTCGACCAATCCCACCCACTATAGGGACCAGCCTTAGCACCTACTTAACACCCTTCCCTCCCTGACTCCTACCTTTTTCCTCCCTCCCCCCACCCCTCCGCACTCCTTCCCGGCCGATCCTTACACCCCTACCCCTTTTGGACCCATATATATTCATGCGTTTTCTCATTATCTTGTGCATGTACATACGTTATGACACTGCAGTGTAGTGAAACATGTTTATTAAAATATTTTTAACCTATGGAACGCCTAAGTTTTTTATCTTTCCTTCTACCAAAATTAGTCCCTTTTGTTGTAAAATTGTGAATAATCATGGTGCAACATTCAAGAGTATCTATGGCCGTAGCTATTGTCATGCTCCCTTAACGGAATGAAACGCAATGGCATATTTTGGCCGACGCATGCTTTGTTAGAAGGAACTATGATGTTATATATTATCAATTCTGCGTGAGAGCCATATGCCCGCATCCGTACAGCCTCACGTGGTTCGTGAGCCGCAGTTTATGACCCCTGTATTAGACAGTAAGATATGACCGATGCAGTTGCAGCAAATTAAAATATAAATCTATTTGAACTCCACCTCTCAAATCATTGTGGAAGAGTTCCATCTGAGTTACTCCTTACGTTTCCGTCCTAAGCCAAGCACTAAGAATTCGAAGAATTTTAAGTCCATACTAGGCTGTCGATTTTTAAAAAAGCGATGAAGGTCACTGAAAGAACATTTCTTGTTTGACTGAGCCGTTACTCTTCAAGGCAGATGAGTGCAGTAACTCGGACACTTGCCCTTAAAAAGCGTACAGTAAATTCGACCGGGCGTGAAAGCATTGGGACATACACAAACTTACAATCGAGGAGTAAAAATCTGTGTTGATCAATCCTGGAGCTGTAAACCATCCACTGAAGTATCATCGTGAAGTAACAGGGTTCACGGAAGATAAGTGAGATATCGAAGGAGGAAATAATATGAGAATCGCGTAGGTTCACAGGCTCAAATTTCAATTGGATTTCCATTCAATTATTGCTCTGTTTTAGACTGGATCTATCAAAATTTTGTGACGGCCGCGGTAATCAGGTTTATAACTCGGGGGCCAGACAATCCGGTGGTCGCAGGTTTGCATCCAGCTTCAAATGAGGTATATTTTTTTGTCTCAACCATAAGTCTTTGTAGGCAGACTAACCGTATAAAACTGGAGTGACGTAAATTCTAATACTACTCCATATAATGTTTATAGTTCATTAAGCCGCTAAAGGAATTGGTGACGGTGATTCCTTTTTCTTCGAGACAACTTTTTCTAATAACCTATAATACTTGAAAACTCCACCGATTAATAGTTTTAGAAGGTTCCCAAAAATATCCCCTAGATTTTATCTCGACCTCTGACCTCATTACGAAGTCGTGTCGCACTGGGTTACCACGCCACCAAAAATGAAGGGATGAAGAGTTAAAGAAAACATTTCAAAGACAGTCCACACGCAGGTGAGAAGTTGCATCCCCGCAGTAAAAAAATCCAACCTTCCTCCTAATCCTAAGTCTCTTAACAGCGCAGGTTTCCTGCGAACACACTTGTCGGTATTCATTTCCCATGCAAAAATATTATCGGCAACAAAGATATCATCGATTGAAGTTGCACTCCATATTCATCAAAGAATACTTTGAATTTCACCGTTTGTACGCGCTATGAACTCAAGGAAGTTGGGAAGCCTTGAGGCTATTGAAGAATGGTTAAGACATGTAAATAGAATTAGAATAGTATTTGGCTGATCGTAGGTTTTCGCAGCGTGGATGATGTCCAGTTGTCACTTTCGGTGGCAGCTGCGTCACAGGCATTGTCGTACTCCAAGCTTTCATACCCGTTGCAGGGCACGTCATCAGGGAAATGATTATTAAGAAGCGAAGATGCTGCTATTTATGGGGGACCC
This sequence comes from Platycnemis pennipes, assembly GCA_933228895.1. Classification (NCBI taxonomy): domain Eukaryota; kingdom Metazoa; phylum Arthropoda; class Insecta; order Odonata; family Platycnemididae; genus Platycnemis; species Platycnemis pennipes. The sequence continues at coordinate 78,004,162 of OW121846.1, read as the reverse complement.
GTGTCCCCCCTCCCCCTGTCTCTTGGCCTTGGCTGGTTGCCGTTCCTTTTCACCGCTCCCCCCCCGCTGCTGACGTCAGTGAGTTGTGCGGGTCGTTCACCTAGGAAGAGTTTCTTCCAGACCGCGCTAAGTCGAATGCCGTCATCTCTGTTGAAGTTCTGCGGCCTCTTCTCAATTTCGACGGCCTCTCGAATTAAACGAGGAAAATACGATTTTTCCCTCGAGATGACCTTCGTCTCCTCGGTCAAGATCCGGTGGCCCTCTCCCGAGAGGGCGTGGTCTGCAACCGCCGATTCTTTTCCATTGCCGCGCAGGATCGCTCTCCGATGTTCCTTTAATCGGCACGCTACCGACCTTCCGCTTTGCCCTATGTACACTTTACCGCAAGTGCACGGTATTTCGTAAACTCCTTCTGTCTGAAGAGGGTGAAGCCGGTCCTTCGCAGATGGTAATATGTCTTTGGTTTTGGTCAACGTGCCGAACCGCGTCTCTATGCCTGCTTTCCCAAGTATGCGGGAAATGCGTTCGGACGATCCAGCAACGTAGGGAATCATGGCATATCCTTTCGGTTTCGTCCGGTTGTTTTCGGGCAATCTTGGCTCCATCTTCATATGTCTCCTCACGAACGACTCCGAATACCCATTTCCGACGAGAGCGGCAACCAAATGTGATTCCTCGTCTTTTAGAGCAGTGTTCTCGCACACCACTCTGGCCCTATGCATAAGGGTTTTGACTAAAGCCGCTTTTTGCCTCGGATGATGGTGGGAGGTTGCATGGAGATACCGATCCGTGTGGGTTTTCTTTCTATAGACGGAGTGCCGTAGAGATCCGTCGTCTCCTTTCTTCACCAGAACATCTAAGAAAGGTAGGGTCCCATTCTCCTCCATCTCCATAGTGAATTGGATGGAGGGATGTATTGAGTTGATTTCCCTCTTAAAGACTTGTAATTTTTCCGTCCCGTGGGGCCAAATGACGAACGTGTCGTCGACGTAGCGTAGCCAGCAGGTTGGTCGAAGGCCTGTGACGCAGCTGCCACCGAAAGTGACAACTGGACAGAATAGTATTTATTTCTCTAGGGCATATGTCCTCTAAGAACAAAGCCCATTTACAGTACAAAAAATAGAATCATTAATTAAACTCACTTACTCGTTGTGAGCGATAAACCAATACAACAAAGCAATATACCGAAAGAGTTCCATTATGCAAAGACCAAAAAAAGGGATAAACATATCATGCACAATATTCCTAATATCATAATAAGTTCCATCATAGTAATTATAGGTCAAATTGCAGCCCATCAGTTGCCTAGCGATAAATCATACAGAGCTGAATACTGTGAAAAAGAAGTTATTGGAACAGCTTGAAGTTACATTAAGATAAGAACAAAAAATCAAAGAAGTATAAAAAATGTACATTATTGTTAGGTGAATTGAGGCTGTAAATAAAAAATTATAAACCTTTGCCATGAACAATTTAACGGTCCGAATAGTTTTTACATTTTCTGGTAGGTTATTCCAGAGATCAGATCTCACAACCTGGAATGATTTGTGGAAAGAAGTTGTACAATGAGCGGGATAGTAGATGAAGTTTACATCTGCTCTTGTAGTAACAGTGGTAGTCTTATGCTTAATTTTGAATAGAATAATTATATTAAGGCTTTTTATAAAGAAACAACAGGTAAATTAAGGTAGCTAGGTAATATTTCCGTCGTTTTTAGTAGAAAGCCATTCAATTTTGTTGAGGTCTGGCAATATATGAACATTCTTCATAGGTTGAATACAAATCTTACACAAAAATGTAGTAGACGCTCAAGTTCATCTGGGATATCATTGTAAACTAAACAACAGCAATCGAAATGCGAAAAAACAATAGAGGATATTAATATTTTTTGTTTCAACAGGTAACAATTCTTTGTTCAGTTTTAATAGACAAACGGTTTTGCTGGCTTTGTTCGAAATTCCATGGACATTATTTTGCCCAGAGAGATTATTTGACACTGTCGCACCTTAATTTTTTACTGTTCTTGAGAATGGAACATTAATATTTTCCTGTTTGTCATTAGGTTATTAATCATGATCAATCTTATTTACAAGCTTTAAGAAGCATATGATAATGGCTTTGGTATTAGCACAGTTGAGATAAGGTAATTATTTTCATCCTAGTTGGATATGGAGACAATATCACATTCAAATTTTACAATTGGCAGTTCATGCTGCTCATGTTCATAGGGCGAGTGATAGTAAAATAATTCGGCAACGTCAGGTCAGACAATGAATGCGAGAATTCCATGCGAGAATAAAAGTAGCATCAGGCGCATCAGAAAAGGATTTCTTCGACATTTCAAAAGTTAAACCTGAGCTCTAAATCAAAACGTAATGAACTTCGTCGTTCTCTTTAAAAATTGTGGGTATCCCCCATTCATGCTTTTTCCGCGGTAATCAAAAATGTATTATACTATTGCACAGCGTAATTCACTCGGAAATAAAAATCAAGATAACGACATATGGATAAGTTTTTTAACACTACGACGCCCGGACTTTTCGACATCATTCAACGCCCAAATGGGGTCATTTTGACCCCCGATAATTAATAAGTTAATTTATCGCAAGGCATTTATATTTTTACATGTTTAGTGTTTTTTCGTTAAATGATGTCCTAATTCTTCACAATAATCGATTTTTTCAGTTCATTATAGCAATATTTTTCTCGATATAACTATTTATTGAAACACCAACTTTGAGTGTTGGAATCATTTTCTCGGTTATCTTCAATTTCATTTTTTCTTGCCTGAAATGGTGACACGCAGTGAACAACAAATGTCATATGCTTTATTTAAATGCACTTATTAATTGTTTTTGCAGTTTGAACTGTTGAATTATGAATGATTTGTCCTACCAAAATTAGAAATACCATCAGAAAAAATGTAAAAAAAGTTAGTAGCCTAATGAAAATAGTTTTCATCATCATCAGTATTTCAATCCCATGGTTTGTTTACTGCAGCCCTCCATTATGCCCTACTTAGTGTTAATTCCCACACGTTCTGGTATGTTTCCTCTTTCACGTAGGTTCCGTAGGTTCAGCCGTAGGTTCTTTGAGCACAGTAGTTGTCTCTTCTTCATAAAAGCTTCCTTAGCTTGTGCTATTCTTTGCTTGATGTCCGTTGAGCTTCTTCCATCCCAGGTTATAGTGTTGCTGAGGTAGGTGAATTTCTCCACTTGTACCAATTTCACTCAAATTGTGATATATTCCCTAAGCTTCTCTCTTCCGCACACTAGGATTTTAGTTTTCATGCTTGATGCTCATATTATATTCTTGTTGATGCTCATATTATCTTCTTGAAGTACTTGGTCCATAGGGGTCAGGGATGCTTGTAGGTCCTCTCGACTTTGTTCTACAACTGCGATGTCATCTGCAAACCAGAGCATGTTTATTTCTTCGTCATTCACCTTGATGCCCTTGATACCAATTTCCTCTGTGTCTCTTATTGCTTCTTTCAAGTATATATTAAATAACGCTGGGGAGAGGTTGCATCCTTATCTGAATACTTCATTTATTTTGTCTTCTATCTTCCTTCCGTCTTTTATTTGTATTGTGGTGACCTGGTTCTTGTAGAGACTACATTTTTTTCTTCTATCCTTGTAGTCCATTCCAATCATTCCATTAGCTTCCAGTATCTTTAACATCTTGTTCCATTCGAAGTTGTCAAAGGCCTTTTCCAAGTCCACGAATGTCACATACAACGGCTTGTTTACGTGTATCATTTTCTCGGCCAGTATCCTTCAGCTGAGCATTGCCTCACTAGCTTCTTGGTTTTTCGTAAATACGAATTGATTTTCGGAAATATTCCCTTCGATCTTCCCTTCCATTCTTTTTCTAATAATCTTAGTAAGTATTTTCGATTTGTGTGACACCAGGCTAAAGGTAAATTCTTTGCATTTCTCTGTCCTTGGCTTCTTCGGGATTGCAATCATTTCACGCTTCTGGAAATTCTCTGCTGGTCATCGACTGTCATAGCTATCTTTGATTATTCCAAGAGTATCTATTGCTTTGACCCCGAGTTCCTTGAAAATAGTGAATGAATATTATATCAAATAGTGAGCTTACTTTTAGATCCGCCCCTCCTTGTGTCTCTACTGAGATCATCAAACGGGTACTTATGGTCACATTCTGAGGATTATGTTTATTCTTCACAAGTTTCAAATCTCAGATTGCCGTCGGAATTGTCAAATGAACACTCTCCCCAATCTGAGTCATCTTATTGAATCTTATACATCTCCGCAAGAATGTCAGCAGAACATTATGCTGGTCTTTGAGAAATTCTTGATTACAGCTATCTTCAAAATAACGATCACACCGCATATTCGTCCATAGAAGCCACGATCAATGGGCAACATTTCGGTATCCCCATGCGCCGTATTAGAAACGAACTTCACTTACTGCAACTGTTCTAAGTTCGAGGGTTTACCTTGTGGAACCACTCGATTGGAAAATAAAAACCACTTTGTACATTCCACGCAAAGGTTTTATAGATTCTACCATGGTTTCGTCAATATCAATCTTGATAATGACATATATTGTCGAAATCATGGTAGAAACCAATAAAACCTTTGTTTGGAATGTACAAAGTGGTTTTTATTCTCCATTGTGAGAACGAGTTCTATTCTCCACTCGTCATCCGAAAAGAGATATAATCAGATTTGGAGCCAACTAAGTAGATAAATTCCGTGCGAAAGTGGTAAACAAAACTGCATTCTCCTCACCCCGCAGAGATTGACAATGTATGATGATGTCAACAAAGTAGTTACTAAATACTTCCACATGCAAGCAAAACGAAAAGTGAGGACGTGATGTGGAAAGGAAACAAAACTGTTTATGAAACTGATACGAACTTAGAAGATAAGTAACTGAATGAAAAAGATAAGACGAGAGAGCAGTGAGCACATACGCAGCAGAATGATACAAAAATGCAAATAAAAGGACCTTTAGCAGAGATAAAGCGCGCTGAATGAACGCTTAGGTCAAAATGACCCCATTTGGGCGTTCAAGGTAAAATATAACTTACCTCCCCAATGGATTATTTTAGGAATGTAAAAATGTATGCAATTGAACACCTATTAAAATTATTAAAAGTCACGAGAGGAAATTCTGTTCTCTTAAAAAATGAGATAAAATAATAAATTTAAAAATACGATTGGGTCAAAATGACCCCTATGACCCAAGTCAAATGTTACTTGCTTTTTCACATGAATCGCTCATCTAGATTAAAACGTTATTTCGAGGAAGAGAGAACGGGCGCGGCGAAATTCGGTATCCCCATGCGCCGTCTTTAATCACATGTGGATCCAAAGTTTTACGTCCCACCCGGCGGACGGAGAGCATCAGATGAAACATTTTATTCAAACGATGGAAATCTTTGAAAGTCAACCTCTGAGACTCCATTCAAGGGGATAGATTTTCCGAGATTCGAACTCGGACCCCTGAAGTTGGTTTCAACAGTATTAGCCACCATTACAGAGTGACTACCGCGGGTTCTATTATCACTCTAACGTATAATAGAAATGCAATCAGATAATTTCCAATCACACACCATTAATTATGGTGATAAACTTCTTTGTATACATACCAAAGTGAATTGGAAACGAATGATGCTCCAGTAGAATAATTTGTCGGGTGGGATAACTCCAATCTCATTGTTTGGATGAACCAGGACTGCCTGGTAATGCCAGAAAAAGAAGATACGAGTGAAAACCTAGGCATGAGAAAATGTACAAATGTTGTCCACTTTGGAATGCAAATGAAGATCGGCAAATTTCTGTTATTAATAACTCATGCACTTTCGCTTTATAAAGAAATCAATGACAGTCAAACTAACCATATTCATAAAAATACAACGAAATCCATAGTTATATTAGTAGCCAATCCTTACCATTGAAATGTCACGATGCGCCTCCAATGGAGGCCCTCCATGAAAAATCCCTGTATAACAGAATGTTTCGTCGAAAATTCGCCAGGTGGGGCGACGTACTTTTTGGCAGGATTGCTTTGGTGGGAGGGGAAGTTGCTTCTACCAGAAGGCCTCCTCCACTCCTCAGTCAAGGATACGTGGAATATGGACTACCCAAAGACCAACGGGAAAATTCGTATCGGAGTTCAATTGCACGTAGCCTTGAATCCCAGAGTGCATCCCAAGTGCCTCTAAGCATAATAAGTAAAATGGCGCTCCTCGGCTATCATTCACAGCCGATCGAGAAAGCACACTCAATGGGAGAGGTTGGGTTGGTGCAGTGGCGAGGTGCTAGCCACCGCGAGATTGTGGCAGGGGGTGGATATCACCAAACGTGAACCATTTCCATGCAACTAAGAGCTACTCAGTACGCTGTGTTTTCCCTGCTGCATGTTAATTATTGTTGTAAGTATTTTTAAGTTATTCCAGTCATTGTACCCTATGTAAAAGCTTTATCCACTGATTTTAGAGACAAATAAACAAATATATTACATTAGAGCACTTTTCCACAATGTATTTAAAATTATGAAGTTACACAACACATGTTTCGGCTTATCAAGCCATCATCAGGGGTACACTCATAAAGTTCAGTGACTGCAGCGCAATATATATGAAACGGGGAGGGTAGTGGGATAGGGGAAAGTGGTTGGGGGGAGAGGAGGGAATGACTATAGGGTGAGTGAGGGGGTGGGGACTGTGGCGAGGAGGGAATAATGGAAAGGAAAGAATTGTATGAAGCACTCTCAGGAGTTTGTCCTTGGGACTGGATAAGGGAAGTGGTAGGTTATTTGAAAAAGGAATAGCAAGCAATGGGGAATGGATCCTGAAAAGTTGGTCATTCAACAATAGGTTATTATCACTACGCATAATTTCCCACTTTTCCCATGCGTCCAATTTTGGGCCTTTTCTTTCAAAATGCAGAATTTACGGATCAAAGAGGCAGTGGTGCGATGCCTACATGAGATGGTTGGCCAGCAATGACGATTTGTCTCCCTTTTCCACACACCTTTGACGCTCTTGAAGTCTACTGGTAAAATCCCTTCCCGTCTGACCAACGTAATAATTATGACAGCTGAGGCGCTTGACTTTGTAGACGCCTGAATGGAATTTTGGGTCAATGATGTCCTTTCTTTTGCACAAACTGTTGGATAAGGTACACGGATTGTAAAAACCCACTTTAAATTTGATAATGGCTTAGTAAGCCGAAACACGTCTTGTGTAATTTTATAATTTAAAATACATTGTGGAAAAGTGCTAGAGCATTTTACTAATCTAATATGTCTCACTTCTACTACGTGATGCTTCATGCTGGAAACAAATATACTTTCAGTCTGATTAAGATCTCTTTACTCACGAAGTTTTGTATATTTGAAGAACTGTAACATATTGCGTTGCATTACATTATAAATACAGGAATCGTGAGACGGCCTACCGTAGAGATAAATTCCAAATCCATTCTTTCCACGAAAATTACGAGAAAATAGTGGGCAGGATTTCACCTACCAGACAGGCAGGTGGTTAACTTAAATAAAGGTCTAAGGGTCTAAATTTTTAAAAAAGAAGAATAGAGCAAAGCAAGCATGCAATAAATTGCTGTTAGTATGGATAGGTTAAATTCCTTATACCAAAACGCAACTTCCTATTCTATCAATTGATACGGTCATATTGGATATATTTACCGCTATTTATGTCCCTTATTGTACGAGAAAGAAAGGACATTTTGAATCTGTCAGTTGGGCAATGACTTTCTCTAATTTTTTGTTTGTAGTCCAGTCTACCACTGAAAGTTAGGCTTCGCTAAATATTTTTAACGCCATCACTGAAAATATTATCCTGAAATTTATTTAAGAGATTAGTCTAAAATTCAACCCGCGATCTGACAATGATTCCCATTTTATTTAATTTAATAGGATGGTTACCCTAATATAGTTCTCGTACCGTCCCTTTAAATGCCTTGCCCAAACTTATCCTGGAAGGCAACTTTCTAGCACTCGGCTGATTCCCGTGAAGAGTCATAGCAGATAATACGCGCTCCACAGCTAACTCAGCAATATTTTGAAGGAGTTTTTGGCACGTGATCAATGAATAGTAATATTGACAATATCCTAATCTATTGCTCTAGATGATATTGTAATGCATATGAAGTTAGCAGAAACAGTTACGGCCATTGCTTCAGTAGAATCAGATAAATTAGCTCAATTGTATCAGTCTTAGCATTGTGCATTGCACTATAAGAAAATAATATTGGCCTTCAAAAACTCTACTGATTTTGCTGATTAGGTGCGAAGTAGCTTTCAATATATTGGTGTCATCTTCTGGTGGGGTTTCATCAATAGAACAACTCTACAATTCTTGGCTCATGACAAAACCATTTATGTCCTTAGAATCCTGTTATTTACGTAGTTTTAAAGCAGCAGATCACATCTGCATCTACTTGTGTACACATGTATAACTGCAAACTTTACCTCGTACGCCCAAAAGGGCGTTGGCAGGAGAACATCCCACGACAGGCACATGTAATCAACTGCTGTGTATTATACCATCATAAATTACTATCCTACCATTTTCGCTGTAAGCAACCAATACCATGACAAATGCGCGTGATATACAGCCTGTGACTTCAAACTAACCATATGCCAGACAGATACAATGCAAGTCTCGGGTGAATGTTTCTAGAAATGCGTCAAATGAGCAGACACTTATTTTTACACAACTCCTATTTAACGGCGGTTTTTATTATTTGCACCGCTTTGTATCTATTGCCCATTAATTTGAAAATTCGGTGTTGATATACATGATATTATAGCAAATTATTAGAAGACGACATGGATGTATTACTCAGTTGTTTCGGGTGCTCTTTATCTACATCTACATGATAACCTGCAACCACCGTGTGGGTGTGTGGCAGGAGTTGAGATCACCATGCATGCAGTATTGACATGCACACATTCTACTGTAGGGTCTTAGGAACTAGAATGTTAGTGTCTACATAGTAATAAGGGATTAATTGTTAATACATGCAACATGCACTCTGGACTACTCTAAAATATTTCCCCTACCTATCCCTTTGCTATGCTGCCTATTCTGTACTGACAGACAAATATATTCTGCACTACACTTCATGATTCTTTTTTACAGCTCGAATTCGCAAGGCTTCGCTTGCAATATATATCAAGCAATACGGATCCAATTAGTAAATATTTAATTCAGGAACTAAACATGATACAGAGGAAAGCAGATTGTTTTGTTAAACACTGCTATGAACGCAAAGAAATTTCACTCGGCTAATAGAGTAGCTTGTCTGGGAAATTCTTGAATCCAGATGTTTGCTCGCATGATCGAAGTTACTCGAAAAATTCAAATCTCATGACTTCGCAGTTGACACTGCTAACATATTTCGGCCCCCACAGTAGATTAGATTGATAGAGGGTTGCGACAAAAGTGAGATCAACTTCCGGACCGAATGATACAATAACTTGTTTTTCCCACAAACAATACTTGAATGCAACACATTTTTGAACTTAATCCGGCGAAGCGCCACTCACCGAAGCGGATGCAGATGTGGAGTTTGCGGTGGCCGGTTACCACGCTGCAGCCAAAAGATCTTCCGCAAGGGCGCGGCGCTCAGCAGGGGAGATCTTTAGGATAGCCGCGCGGGCCTTATCCATCGTCATCGGCACCTTTGTGACCAAGGGAGAGCCCCTGCGTGAAGGATGAGGGTACACATGGCTCCTTAAGTAGCTTGAATTCCAGAAAGACTTTCAGGCTGAAAGGGTGAAAGAAATAATTTTTAATTGCATAGCGTAGTCGTACGGAGGGTAAAAGTTCAAAATGTTTACCAGAGAACCTGGGTTTGAACCTTGGAAGAGGCCTATGGTAAAACGAATGGGAATCACCCCTCTCCTAACTCTAGCGGGAGGGTAGAGTTAAGTAGCACAATACTCCAGGCCGCGACTTATGCGTGAACGAGAGAACATAAGCACTTCCGAGATGGTTGTTACCGGCCGACCGTTCGGTGTCGTAATTGTGGTCATCGGAGACTCCCCTGATCTTCTCAGCACCTTTCGAACCACGATTATTTTCCCTATAGCAAAGAAAATATTAGAACTCCAAATCCATAGTGTCAATAACGTCTGCGTGAAGTTTTCAAGAATGTTTCCTCTTAACATTCTGCGATTAAGAGTAATAAATTCGATTGAAATCAAAGTGGCCAACTTCTTGTCAACTTCTACCTAAGTTATAACAGCCCTTATTGGGTAGTAATAAACCTCTGCTATAAGTATCCGTATGTTAATTACGTGTCACTGTGATTACACTTCGTGGTCTCCCGTCCAATTAATCTCAGTAACATTTTCTAAGACCCAGTGAACATTTATTGCTGCCGATGAGCCCTCTCTTTTTAGAATCGATGAAAGAGACATGGTTCATTTATAGCTCATTTATTTCTCAAAAATAAAAAACATTTTTCTCTAATTTATTACAATACGTCGCACAGTGGTCTGAAATCGAAAAGTCGGCCAAAAGTCAATTTTTCGACTTTTTGCAAGGAAACTTTAAATGCTGTTTCCGTATTGTAGAGGATATGGACTACAAAATAGGGTACTTAATGTGTCTCTCTATTGCACACATTAATATGCATCACTCGTGAAAGTTGGGTAAATCAAGGGTAAAACGCCCGTCGCGTTGAGTATGTCAATTTTTGTGAAGTTCACCTTGATAGTAGAAGGCTTTAAGTACATAAGTGTCCTTCACTAATTTTTTCACGGAATTTCGATACCTCATGGAATAAAAATCCTGTAATTTTGTTCAAATTGAGTACTTGGTAGACCGTTAAAATTTTTAAAAAATTTTATCTATTGTTTAGAAATTTTTTAATAAATGCATCATTATCGTTTTGGGTTCCTCTTTGCTCCTCTGATATTTTCACATAGAATTGAGCAGAAAAGCCGATTAAAAATTATAAAGAAAAAAAATCTTGCTTATACTTGCTTATCTGACCTCCAGATGGTTTTAAGTTGAGCGGTACAACGCTTCGCTCCGCATCTTCGGCCCGCGGCGGCGGCCGAGCTGCTGCGTAGTGACCACTGGTTTTATCGACAGTTACCCTGGTGGAATGCTACAGATTTTTCATCTTCATACATAATTTGCACTGTTTTGCGCTAAATTATATTCTTTTCCCAGGTATTGGATATTCCTCTAAACCCAAATTCATCAATGAGGTCTATCTCGGTTTTTAATCAGGGTCGGTTTACGTGGTAGCATATACCTTTATACCATGCTACGAATAATAATCCAAACGAAAAGCTACAGATGTTTACCCAGCAATTAATTGTTGCTTTGTATTCCTATATTTTAATATTTATATTACGTCGGAACCACCCTGTCCACCACTCGCTTCTGGAAATAGGATCTGGCCTTCCACAGAGCAATAACATTTTCAAAATACCTTTGCAGTTCCCTCGCCGCCCGAAAGAAATATTTTGACTGAAAAGGGCAGCTTTCGGTTGCACTTTTATTGCCTTCAAACCAAAAAACCCAGCCGCATGCTCTTCATTGAGGATGGGACGGATTGCACTCAGGCCACCAAAGCAGGGCTCTTTCTGCACGTGCGTTAAGATTTCTTGGAATACTACGGAACGAGGATAACGGTCACCAGTGGTGACTCACCACCCACGAACTCTGCCGTAGTTTTAAGCACTAACACTGCGAAAGAAGTCCAGGACTCATATATGCTCAGTACCTCGCGTAGAAGCGTGTTCTGATCTGCTACGCACAGAGGAAAGCTTCTTCTCAGAGGAAAGAAAAACTTCTCCTGCCTGACATATAAACATTAATATACGCCAGAAAAGAATAGATATATTTACTCCCATTCCTTGTTCCAATTTTTATTCATCCATCTTAGTTTTGCACTTTTAATTGATTTTATTTTTATTGCTCGATATATTTTGTGGTTGGCATAGTATTTTCTTACATTTGGTTCAACGTTCTCGTTTCAGCCCTAAAATATTATCTATTAAGAGTTGTAATGCAATAAAGATATCGAACCTTCAGTTGAACAAGAAATTTATGGAGCGAAAGAGATATGCTTCAGCTTCAAAGAAACAAAATGATCGGGAATAATTGATTGCTAAATTGAATCTAAACGGAGATGTTGCTGCCAAAAACATTCCGAAGCGCTGCATGCAGAAAATGTTTCCCCAAGTATCTGGGAACGTGGGAACAAAGCTCGCGTGCGGATATATTTTTCAGGAAAAAGTTCAAAAACTGGTTATGGCTAGAGTTTAAACTTCCTTCATGTGCATGTCTTCCCGGTACGAACGGTGAGAATCTATTATTTAAATTACGATTAATTGAGACAACGTCCAGATTTTATTGGTCAGTAATAAAATTAATATTTTTTTTTTTCGCAAGAGTGTGCTGAAAAAGGGCGGCGGCCAAAACAATTTATTCGAGAAGTCAAGCGATAGAGAATAGGGAAGAATAACTCAGAGTCAGCACGTTGCCAGCAAGTTAGCCCTTACTGCTTCAATGAACTATCGCAGCAAAGGCCTTGAAACGGCTGCAAAATTAACCAAGAAACAGATCTGTATGTCCGACTCTGAACACAGTATTACATGCCATCTGCTGTGCATAAGATGCTGATCCACTTAGCAGCCATTGCCAAGGAATCATTTATTCTATTTGGACACTTCTCAGAAGGAGTCAGGCAAAGAATAAGGATATAAGAAGATGCCGGGAGTATCACACGGGGAAACTGTCTAGATTGGCAACAAATGCAGATTTATTCCAGGCATAATTGTTAGCCTCAGATCAGTTAACCTCAATATCAGGCGTGTAGAAGAAAACTGAGGGAAACTTAGCAACTGAACTTAAAGTGGGTTCGAATCCCGTGAACGAAAGGGTTGAAGAATTGCATGGATCTCGAAGTACTATGCATTTACTAATACGTTAAAATTTTGGAGAGATATAATCTGAATAGTTGTGGGTCCATTGTACCCAGACAATTACTTCCATAGAATATTTGGAAATTGTTTAAATAATTATATCTCGTTAAAATGTTAACATTTAGGGATACAAAAAAATAACTTCAAAAACGGATTTAGCAGGTGAACTACCTTGGGATTAAACTATTTCACTTTGTAAGTACGTTGATATAACGACGGTATTAATTTTGACCATTAATTTCCCAATTGGGACCATTGTGCGTCGCTTTAGGTGACGTTCACCACCTAGTGGAGAGCATCGGGTCTGATTACAAGTGCTCTTTCCAAGATAAAGCCTCCCAACACTCTCCGTGAGACAGACACCGTATAATTTATTACAAATTGCTTCCGACACTTGAAAAAGGTTTACTCTCGGGAAATTCCCTCCAAAATAGAACCAGATACCGGGAAAGAATCGGCAAAGTATCGGGTACGGTTTAGTAATACATAGAGTAATTGCAAATATCAAAGAAACTTACTTCGCTGTAGTTTTCTTTGGCGAGGTGACCAACAGCAATTTCGTGATCCATTGAGGATAGGTGTAGGAGGTACTTTCATTCGAAACGGACAGATTGAGATGAATCCGGCATCAGATCAGAAAGGCATCAAGGGATATATTAATTTTATATTAACCGCAACTTTGTACAAGGCTTAACTACTTAAATGACATCTCAAAGAATACAACGTTAAGTCCGCATTATGCAATATTGCCTGACTAATACTACTGAAATATTCTTGATGATGATATGACTTTTTCAGATTCTTAAGACCGTTTCGCACAAATAATGATCATGTGAGTGATCATTCAGGCAGGAATTCAAGAATGCATTTTAAATGTTGACCTGAAGTGGATTCCGCTTGAAGCCATTTTACAAGGTGATTGATCATAAAAATTAAGTCTTTATGTCAAATTCCATGAATTATCTGCATTGAAAGGATAAGCAGTGGTAATCCTATCGATAATACGCACCGATTCACGAGAAAGGTCCAACCGTCACAGCTGTTTCGACGGTCCGAATGGTTTTGTTTACGATTGATGAAACGAGACGCTCATTGTGATTCTGGACACTTATTCTAATAAAAACTTTTTGTTTTAGTTTTTATTGAATATTGCTTTCTGTCAACATACTTTGTGGGAAAAGAAATTTATTCGTAAAAATATAAGAACTTGAAATCTCCACAAGTAGGCGTCTAACAAAATGTACATCTCTTCCTTTTCGAGTGACGTGAAGGCACTGCAAGAGAAGCCATAGAGTGTATTATATCTATGATGAAGTGCAAGCGTTAAAGAGAAAATAACATATACTTCCCTGGTAAATGCATATTATTATTATGTCAAAGTGTTTCTTTAAATATTTTAATGTGTCAAAATGCTGTAATAGAAGTGAAAATGTGCCACACAAGTACGTATTTTGATAATTGTTTAACAATTTTATTTACTGCCGAACCTGATAGGATTTATGATATATAAATACTCGAGATTTCGGTTCTTTGATCCGTCGCGTAGTTCTCGAGTTATAAGTGGCGAAAAAGTGATCTAGCTAAAATTTAGCTTTAGTAGGCTTGCGAAAGATTTGTATGTCATTCCTTTGTCCACTCACAACTGATATTCCACAACTCCTTCGCCCGACCATATTGGGGGACACTCAGCTGCTTCGTGTTTTAGACAGAAAAGAATTGGTAACCCCAAAAATATGTCATAGATTCAGGATACGGGCGTATTCCGAGATTCCAAAATCATTTCATTTTCTTGAAAAGCACCAAAAGAGACTGGAAAATATAAAACAGCTTTAAAAGGAAGAAAAATTGCTGAATGTTTTTGGCCTGTAATATAACTCAATACAATCCACTCCATATAATATTACGATATATCTAATAGGTAGACTTAATAAGAGCTAATTACATTAATTCTTATCGATATCAGATTCGCAGTAAATCAGCATAATAACCCATAGTCGCGAAAACTTTATGAACCTAATATCTGTACTCAAAATTTAACGGTCTATGATTCATTTATAAATTCATTTATGCACATGCACAACAGTCATGTGAAATATTATGATTTGCTGCTGCGAGAGTCTTTTACTTATTCTCATTAATATTAGTTAGTTTGGCTGATTATATTTATTCCACCCAATGCTACCGGTAAGGACAGAAAATTTTCCACAAGCGGAAGTTTTTTTTGTGTTTTTCTCTAAGTTTATCTATATTTAACCAATTCTAAAACAAAAAATTGTTGTGTTGATTCTATTTTTTTTTACAAAAAATTTTATTTATGCCTTGAATTCGTGCATCCGCGTTGCTCGACTGTCTGCTGTGGACTATCCTGGAATACATGTACATCAATTCATTAGGAAAATATATAAAGTAGTACTTTCTGTTTTTACTGATAAGGAAGGATCCTACTTATTGTTTTTGAAGAAAATTTATTTCAAAGTAGCTAAACTGGTCACACCCCGCTGTGGCCCTGCCTGATATGAAATGAATGAAAAAGTAAATAAAAATATTCTTGCCAACATAGATTTAGAGAGAATATATATTATGTAATTCAATGTGGTTATCCGTTTACTGGATAAAAATAAATATAAGACAGTTTACCGAATCTCAAGCAAAATTACTCATGGGAGAAGAAATCGTTTTCTAATTTCAAACCGTGCACTTGCAAAGATTGCCCTTGCCCTTTATTGATACTCATTAGGAACGCAAGGTGTATTGGAAATTGAAGTTGCTTGAAATTTCACGCCATGTCGGTCGTAATGAGCGGTATTCATGAAGTAGTACGTCTTCATCTTTATGAGGTCCATTACATTAATTTTGAAAGAAAAAATAAAATTATCATCTATTATCTGGCCAAAATAAGTATATTTTTGAACCTGATCAAGTATTGGGCATATACAAATATCAAGATCGATGTCATTATTGTGAATACAATGGTGGGAATGCAGTTTTATCTTGACGTCTTCCCTCGCATGAACCATTGAGGTTATATTCATAGTTGCTGTTTTTCCGTCATTTATAATTAAATTATTATCATGCGCCCACATACTTAACATGTTAAAATCATTCTACATCCTTATACGACCTATTTAAAAATGTTTATGCGTACTTATTAATACGATGTCATCAGCATACAGAGTAATTTTACAATGTGTAATATCAAAATATACATCATTTATGTATATTAAAAATAGCAGAGGTCCCAGAATGGAGCCTTGAGCAACTCCATGTTTCGTAATCTCTGTATCACTTTAAGTATTACCTATTTTAATTCTCATTTTTCTATTGCAATGATAACTCCTAAACCATGTTAAGATATGACCCCTAACGCAGATTTTCTCCAATTTACATATAAGAATATTAATATCTAAGGTATCAAAGGCTATCCTAAATCGATGAAAAGCACTACTACGAAAATGTTTTATCTAAATATTCATTCACAATGCTCGAGAAATATTAAAGGTCATCTTTAGTGCCCTTTGATTTTTGAAACCCATACTGATAGATCTCGCGGATGAGCTTGAAGCCACCGAGTGCGTCCATCGGGTTGCGGATGGTGGGTCGATACGGTGGGTGGACCTCAAGATATAGAGGTTAGCTGCGAGATAAGCGAGTTTACTCGTCGAATAAGCAGTCGTGAACAAAAAGCGACGGCATTCCGAGGGAGTATTGGTCTATCCCTGGGTTAGATAGGCCCCTAAATAATACAGAACCTGTGAAGATGCCGTGACTTGGCGACGGGAGGCCTCCAATAATTACGCTTCTCATCACCCGGAGGAGAGAGCAGCAGCTCTTCTTCACATGAGTGAAGTTGGAGACCACAGAGGTCGGTACAGCGTAACTCATTTCACTACAGGCGTGGTAACATTTACTTTAACGGCTTTAGTACTGCGATGTGGAAGGCAAGGGGAAACCACCACATTACTATCCCGAGGAGTCGCAGCTACTCCACTCTTTCCTTTCTTATCAAGACGTGATGGAACCCTCTCGAGTAAAATATTCCGGAGGTAAAATAGTCCCCCATTCGGATCTCAGGGCGGGGACTACCCGAGAGAGTACATCAGTCAAATGTGATACACTTTTAAGGGTAGGAACATGGAACGTGAGATCACTTCGGACATTTGAAATACTAGAGAACCTGAAGGTGGAAATAAGAAGAATGGACCTCGACGTATTAGGAATCAGCGAAATGAAGTGGCCCGAAGAAGGAGACTTTTGGAGTGGAAGCTACAGGATTATACATACAGGATTATTGAATGGTAATGCTGGAGTAGGGATGATACTCAGAAAGAGTGCCGGAATGCGTGTGAAGAGTTTCCTGCAGTACAATGAAAGGATAATAATGGTGAAGATCGAGACCAAACCTGTAGATACCATGGTGGTGCAGGTTTACATGCCTACGACGGACTATGAAGATGAAAAAGTGGAAGACGTCTACGAAGATATCACGGAAGTTATAAAACAGGTTAGAGGAGAAGAAAACCTAATTATTATAGGAGACTGGAACGCTATCGTCGGCGAAGGTCAAGATGGAAGAATAACTGGAAAATACGGATTGGGAAACCGAAAAGAAAGAGGAGAAAGGCTGCTGGAGTTCTGCACTCAACATAAGTTAGTGGTTACCAGCACATTACTTAGAAATCACAACCGAAGAAGATACACATGGAAAATGCCAGGAGACAGAAGAAGATGCCAAATAGACTACATTTTAGTGAAGCAGATTTTTAGAAACCAAGTGAAGGACTGCAAAAGCTACCATGGGGCAGACATCGACAGCGACCATAATTTAGGGATGATGTAATGCCATCTAAAATTCAAGAAATTGAAGAAAACAAAGAAGAATATATGGCAAGTGGAAAAACTAAAAGAGGCTCAACATCAGCTGGCATTTCAAAAAGCAGTGGGAAACAACATAGGAGAGAACCTGAATGAGAAATCAGTGGAAGATCGTTGGGAAAACATTACATGTGGACTACAGGAAGCCGCAAAAGAAGTTCTTGGAAGAAGAAAAGTTGCCAAGAAGAAGCCATGGATCACGGAGGAAGTCTTAGAATTGATTGAAGAAAGAAGAAGGTACAAGAATGCGAAAACTGAAGACGGGCTTTTCGGCTACAAAAGAATAAGGAACGAAATAAGTCTCAAAGCAAGAAAAGCTAGAGAGCAGTGGTGGAAAAATCTTTGCGAAGATGTACAAAGCAACCTTGCACTTGGAAAGGTGGAAGCGGCCTACAGCATAGTGAGGAACCACTTCAAGGAACGAAGCGCAAGATGCAATGTCATAAGGGACAAGAATGGAGGAATTCTGATTGAAAACTAGGAGAAAGTAAAACGATGGAAAGAATATCTGAAAGAGCTATACAATGGAAAAAATCTCAGCACAAAAGCTATTGAAGAGGAAAGCGAAGTGGAAAAAGATGATATGGGGGCATCAATATTAAGATCGGAATTCGACGCTGCAGTAAGGGACCTTCGAATCAATAAGGCCTCAGGTATTGATGATGTCCCTGCAGAACTAATTAAAAATGCAGGAGAGAAGACATTAATTCATCTCTACAAAACCATCTGCGACATGTATTCAATAGGAGAAATTCCAAGGGACTTCGAGAAAAAATCATCACTCCTATTCCCAAGAAGAAGAGAGCGGAGAAATACGAAAATTTTAGGACTATAAGCCTGACGACACATGCATCGAAGATACTGACCAAGATCATCTACAGAAGAATAGAAAGAAAAGCAGAGGAGTTCCTGGATGAAGATCAATTCGGATTCAGGAAAAGTAAGGGTACAAGGGAAGCAATATTGGCCTTAGGCTACTCATAGGGAAGAGAATGGAGAAGAACAAACCGACATTCATTGCATTTGTGGATTTAAAGAAGGCCTTTGACAACGTGGATTGTGATTCAATGCTTGGAATTCTGAAGGGAATTGGAGTGTCCTATAATGACCGAAGAATTATACACAGTCTGTACAAAAACCAAGTTGCTGTGATTAAATCTGAATCCAGCTGTGAAGAGGCAAGAATAAGGAAAGGAGTGAGACAAGGCTGCGCACTGTCTCCCGTAATTTTTAATGTTTACATCGAGAGAGCCATAAATGAAGTCAAGGAGAAGTGTTCTGGAGTGAACATCCACGGAGAAACAACCAGTATGCTACGATTCACTGATTACATTGCTCTCATAGCAGAGACAGAGAAGGAGCTGAATAAGATGCTCACAACCATGGAAAGGATTATGGCCAGATATCAGCTGAAGATAAATAAGAAGAAGACTAAGATATTGGTGTGCAGGAAGAAAGAAGAGGCGAAAACCAATGTCAAACTAAGAAAACAAAAACTTGAAGAGGTTCTGATGAAGATAGTTCTGTTATCTGGGAAGCCAAATAACCAACGATGGTCGAAGCAAGAAAGAAATAGTGAGTAGAATAGCCCAGGCAAAGAGGGCATTCTTTCAAAAGAAGAATCCACTTACAGCAGGAAATACAAGCATAGAAAAAAGGCAGCAGTTCATCAGAACATACATCTGGAGAATTTTTCTTTACGGTAGTGAATCATGGACGACGACAGCAGCGGAGAAGAAAAGGGTAGAAGCATTTGAAATGTGGTGCTACAGAAGAATGCTGAAGATTAAATGGATCGACCGAGTAAGTAACGAGGAAGTCCTAAGAAGAGTAGGAGAAAGAAAAGTCTGCTGACAACTCTAAAAAGAAGAAGGGAAAACTTAATCGGCCATATCTTGAGACACGATGGCCTGATGAAGACTATCGTCAAGGGAAAAGTGAACGGGAAGATTGGAAAAGGCAGGCCTCGTATGAGATACATGGAACAGGTTGTGAAGAATGTAAAAGAGAGGAATTACGTCACAATGAAAAGGTTGGCCAAAAGAAGAATCGAGTGAAAAGCTGCGTCAAACCAATCCTAGGATTGTTGATCAATGATCATGATACTGATAGATACATAAAATCTTTTTAAACTTCAAGAATCGTAAAATATGTTTATAAACATATTTTTCCAGGATTTTGTCAACTGAACTTAATATGGAGATTGGCCTATAATTGTTGAAGTCAGATTTACTTCCTTCTTTAAAAACGGGTATAATGGTAGCAAGTTTCAGATCTTTTGGTATAAAACTTTCCCTGAGGCAATTGTTGATAATGTTGGTCAAGATTTTTACGTTAAACGAAGGATTATTCAAATCCCTCATTCTAATGTTGGCATACCCTGGGCCTTTCATTGGGATATTAGTGATTATCTCCTTCACACCCTGGTCAGTAGCCGCAGGAATGTAAACACTATCAAGTGAAGGAGTGAATAAATACGACCCATGATATACCCTAACAGAGTAATTATATTTAATTTTATCAACTTTTAATGTAAAGTTTTCCAAAAAACTATTTGCAAGTGTATATTAAGATGCATGCATGTTGATAAATTTTTTATCTAAGATTTATGATGACCGATTGATTTTCCTCTCGTAAATGATTTTATTTCCTCCCACAACTTTTTGGGATGGTTTTTGATGTATCTGAATCTCTTATAGTAGTATGATGATAAAAACCCATAGTAATACTTTAAGAAAGAAAGTATTACAATATTGGAAACAGGACACTAACATACAAAGTAAAAGAGGTAAACAATAAAATTAGGACCAATAACAAAACTCAGAACCAAAAGATGGTAGGAACAACTGGAATCGTTTAACAAAACGAACAACTCGGTATGGAAAATAGCCATACAAATAATGAAAACGCCACCAAACGACCCAAATATTAAAATTGCCTAAAACATAATTACCGTAGAAAAAGAAAAAGCAAATGAAATGGCGATAGAGTTCGAGAAAATATTTATGCCCTACGTCGGAAGGACAGACAACGTAATAACAAAGATAGATGACGAAAACCAAACCGTCAGTCATTAAGATCACGGAGTTTGAGAAGGCAATTGACGGCCTAAAAACAAGAAAATCACCGGGTGAAGATCAAATAACAAATGAAGTTATAAAGAAGATTCCAAAAGAGGCTAAAATATATATATAGTAAACATCATAAATAATGCTCTCAAGCTATGGTACTTTCCAGATGCCCGGAATTAATCAAACGTAACATTTATCCCTAAGAAAGGAGGAAAAATCTTGACGACGAAGGACCTAAGGCCGATTTCACTAATATTTTGCCTAGGTAAACTAATGGAAGGAGTTATACTTCCCTACATAAATGAACACCTAGAGGAAAACAATATACTTCCCTCCGAACATTTCGGCTTCAGACGAAACCACACTACGATACAACAAATATACTGAGTGGTGGATTATGCCAGTAACGCGTTTAATAAAAGTGAACAAGTAATGGGGAGATTCTTAGACGTGACAAAGGCCTTCAAAAAGATATGTCGCGACGGCCTGATAGAAAAAAATGAGACTTTATATTTCCCCATCGGGGATTTTAAAGTTAACGACGTCATACTTGACAGACCGAACTTTAAAAGTTAAATGGGGAAGTTCAATTAGTGAAGAAAAGTAAATATTGGCAGGAGTCCCTCAAGGATCAATCCTGGGGCCCATTTACTTTAACATATATACCGCGGAATTCCCAGTACACGATGACTACAATATAATGACTGCACTATATGCAGACAACGCAGCCGTTATGGTAAAGGGAAAGAACATAAAAATTACCGAGGAAGGGGCACAAGATGCTCTTGATGATATAATTCCGTGGTATAAGAAATGGAAACTTGGTGTAAATGGAACAAAAACTATTATATTTACAAACCACAGAACGACCACTCTAAAAAGCAGCTGCTTAGGGATCAAGGAACAGCCTCTAGAATGGAGCGACGAAGCTCCGTATTTAGGAGTGACATTAGACAAAAGGTTAAATTTCAAAAGTCACGTAAAAAATATTAGATATAAAGCGTGCGGAATGAAAGCGCAGCATTCACTAATATTAAAAAATAACGCTGCACCAGCAGACATCAAAAATTTAATATATAACACGGTATTGATACCGATACGCGGCACCAGCATGGATGGGGATTGCACACGGGAACACTAAAGAAAGTATAAAGGCAATGAAACCAAGGATGCTGAGAAATATACTCGGATTTCATCCATGGATGAATAATGACCAAGTATATGAAAAAGTGAATATTGAGTGATTGGAAAATATTATTACAAATCAAACAAATAAATATTTTGAAACTTTAGAACACAACGAAAGTGATGCAATGACATTTACTGCAATACATAAAATTAATCCATTCGACAAATTCAATAGACCACACAATATTCTATTGAAAGAATAAATTTCCTGGCAGGAACCATGATACATAAGACACAGAGCATAACCCAGTTATGATATCGTCTGAAAAACATCACCGAACGGTGGCGAGGCATTAGTGAAAAGAAATCCACAGTTGCGAAAACTTTATGTTACTAATTCCTTTACTCAAAATTTAACGGTCTATGGCTCATTTATAAATTCAATTATGCAAAGTGATAGCCACTGCTTTAGTCTAAAATGTCATGCAAAAGAAGTAAAAGTCATGGTCAAAGTCGCTTCCATGCAGTATAGGTGTCCTACACTAGGTGTAGACACATCAGTTCGGGCATTTCATTCGACTCTCGTGATTGCTCGCGATTGGACACAGGAAGCTTCGGACCACGACAACGTTGAGAAGGTCGCTCTGCTGCACATATACCACGATGCGGACGAGAAAAAGTGTTTGCGTTTAGTAAGATACTTTCCACCTTATTGATGAAATTTTATGATATAATTGAGGAATAATGTCATCTGTAGATATAGGGTCAATATAACCTTTAAACAGTCATGTGAAATATTATGATTTCCTGCTGCGAGAGTCTTTTACCTATTCTCATTAATATTAGTTAGTTTGGCTGATTATATCTATTCCACTCAATGCTACCGGTAAGGATTGAAACTTTTCCACAAGCGGAAGTTGTTTTTAGTATCTTTCTTTAAGTTTTTATTTAAGCAATTATAAAACAAAAAAAATGTTTTGTTGATTATATATTTTTTTACAAAAAATTACATTTACGCCTTGAATCGAGGTATCCGCGTTGCTCGCCTGTCTGCTGTGGACCCTCCTGGAATACATGTCCATCCATTCATCAAGAAAATATATAAAAGAGTACCTTTGTGTTTTTACTGACAAGGAAGGATCCTACTTATTGCTTTTAAAGAGAATTTATTATAAACTAGCTAAACTGGTCACACCCCTGACTCCCCCCTGGCTCCCCTGACCCTCTGGCTCTGTCCTATGTGAAATGAATGCAAAAGTAAATAAAAGTATTCTGGCGAACACAGATTCACCGGCTCTTGGATCAATTTGAAGCTAAATTCTCATATTTAATGTTAAATGCATTTCTTCGGCTGTACTCCAAAAAGTTGAGCAATTAAAGCAGGCAGCGAGGTATAACTCGAGGCGTTTGCCTGAAGTCCTCCCTGTAAAACGGACCTCTCCTTCCCGCGTTCCCAACTCGCCCATCCGACTTCGGATACGACTGACTCCGAAGTAACTACATTCTGTATTTAGTCTTCATTCCAGCTAGCGACTATCGCGGTTGTGTGTCTTACTAAGGTTGACTGAACATGATTAGCTTTGCGAGCGTTAAAAATAATTATAAGACTGCTATAATAATTTACTATTATGCATTGTATTATAATTAGGGTTGGGTCAGGGACTTGAAGATTCGGTCGAATCATATCGAATCCTCGGATTCGAGATTAGATCAAATCCATGGATAAAAGATTCGAACGAATATTTGGATTCGATTGAATCAATGAATTAAAGATTTAAATACCAGTGGTGTGGATTCTACGTACCAGTGGCGGATATTTACAGTAAGTCATCGAACAACGCGGATCCGAGTTACATGGATCCGGAGTTACGCGGATGTTCAGTTATGCCGGTGACATGCTTGCTTTTGTCCACGTTTCCGTCGTCGCGACAGACTGCGAGACTACCCATGACTCATGGCCTAGGGCGCAAGAGTTGATACAAATTACGGGTGTTCGTAACTGCAACTCAAGTTTAAGACATTACATAGTTTGATAGGTGATATTTGATCATCGTGATGGGAAAAAAGTCTGATCTGGTCGGGCATCAACGTCATTTTTCGGCGTATTTGTCCTTACCGAAGAGTCGACGCGTAGTTAATTATCTACTCTATGTATGACGCCTGTTGTCCATTAAGCTAAAAAATAAGTTTTCGGTAATTATACTTTTTTTAGATTTAAATATTCAGTGAAATAAGATTGGGTTTGTGCTCTCGGCTTTGTCCTATTATGGTAATTTAAAACGCCCTCTCAAAAGATGATGTTTTCCGTAATCTTAGCCGATTGCTGCTGTGAAGGCGGCACCGCTAATGGTTAACACATGGATAGGTAGGTGTTTCGACTAACACTGATTTCTACTTTTTTTTTTCTGTAGTTGACAATAGCTATCATCGATGGAGTAGATAATTTACAACGCTTCGACTTACGCGGGAAGGTAAACTACGCCGAAAAAAGACGTTGATACCCAATCAAATGAAACTTTTTCACCATCAAGATGATCAAATATCACCTATTGAACTATGTAATGTCTTAAATAAGAGTCGCCCTTCCTAACGCCCGTAGTTTGGCATCAGCTCTTGCGCAATGAGTCGCGGGTCGTCACAAAGTAGAATCTGTCGCGGAAACTGAAGCGTGGAGAAACATGTTTCCGGCTTAACTGGACATCCGCGTAACTCAATAACTCTGTCATTTGGTTCCGCGCAAGTCGAGGACTTATTGTAATTGCTCGTTTTTAGCATTTAGATCGTAATTACCGTAGTAGGAAATGCTTAAGCAGCATATTGTATACTAATATCTAGACTTGGGCCGATACCCGATACTCGCTATCGGGTATCGGTCATGATCCCGATGCTTAGATATTATCGATTAATCATTTTTGATACATGAACATTTAAATGATGATGATGTTCGGTCTCACAAATTATTCCATTTCTAAAAAATAATAATGACACAGTTTTTTATTTTTAATTCTAAATGCATTGTCGCACCACTTTTGAATTTCATCTCAATCCTTCATTAGTGATTCGCTTTCTTTTGAATTTAATTGATTCATGCGTACCATGGTACCTAATTCGTTGACGCATAAAAGAAATAAAATCTAAATGTATAAAAGTTAAATATTTCGCTTTCCTGGAGAACTTTAAAACATTTTGAATATTAAAGATTCTGTTCTACAGACGCAAAAGATGTCGTTGAAAAATTTGTCACGACCAGGGAGGCAACACATGTAGCAAAGACCACTTCTCTGCCTGTGCTGGTTTGAAAGTGAGCACTTCCAATAAAAACAATGCTCTATAAAATTCGCGCATCGCCGCTTTTGCCTTGGTTAAGTTCTTTTTGCGACGGGCCTAAATATTGTTTCTGCCTGGCATCGGCGTCTCAGACAGTCGCCCAAGACCGGTATATTCCAGGGGAGTTGAGGTTCATTGACCGGGGTATTCCCTAGGGACACGAGTACTCAGCTCCTTCATGAGCGAGACTATCCCTGCGGGGAAGCCCCAAGGGAACAATGCCATGGTGCCAGTGACCTCCGACATCTTGGAAAGGGGTATGGTAGTGAGTGAGAGCTGCTTACACCCGGGAGCCTGGACGAAGGATCCTCCAGTTTTCCCTCTCACATATTCGTAAGTTCTCAATTCTTTTCAATTTAAATTGAAATGGGCAGTTCAATAATTTCTCCTTATAACCGGAAGACTGATCCTAGCCCATTTATTTTCATCTCTAAAAGAGTGACTGATACCAAGAGTCGGTAGCATAATGATAAATTGCTGGTATACCTATATATATTCCTAAATCGTCCTCATCTACTTAGCTATTGAATGGTTTTATATTCAAGTATTCTAAAATTGCATGTTAGAATACTCGTAAGAACAGGACGAAATCTACAAGTTTGGAGAACCCTGCGAGCTTCATTGAGGTCTTGTGGCTGGTTTGGTGACCAAATATATTTGAAGAAAATACGGGAGATTTCTATATTCTTGGGAAAAATAAGGGAGCTTAATACACGGCATAAATTCACAAAGAAAAGAAAAAACAATGCAGTGATTGTAAAAAAATTCAAAAAAATTTAATTTGAGAGCGTTGCTCTATATGGGGTGGAAAAATGGGGTTTGATGAAAAGAGATGAAAATGGAAGAGGGACTGTTAAATTTTTGCGGACGTTTTTTGAACATTTTTTAAAGGAAATTTTACAAATTTCGTTTTATTCCCTCAATTCATTTATATTTTTTAGCAGGTTTCAGCACTATTTTTACCATCGATATCATTCTACACGTAGTGTATTTTTACTTGATAAGTTTCAATTGACGATTGGCTGTAGCAACGCCCGGATTCTACGCCCAATGGAAGAGAAGGCTCCGAGAAATGAACGCGGAGGTACAGAGAATGGGGTTGGTATGCTGACCAGATGATACCTACATCAGCAATGTACTTTGTCACGTCCTCGAGGGCCAGTAGCAGGAGGTGGATAATCATCACACATGCACTTCTCATTTAGTAGTCGTGTTATCTATGTCTATTCCAGGCAGTTGCAACCAACTGATACATACCTAGGCTAAAATATATTGATTAATAATGTTTTATCCATTTTTTTGAAAACTCATGCTCTCAACAATAGAGCACTGTTCCAATACATTTTTTTATTTCAACGTACTTTCAGCTGCATGGCCATCAGCAGGTACAAGGGAGTGCCATTGTGGAAAAAAATGTGGAACAATGCCATATTGTTGAGTGGCTGAGGTTGGTATCCTTCCACCACAATTTGAGGGACATATTTACCATGCTTAAATATATTATTTAAGAAACACCATTAGGAATGGAAGGATACTGTTAGTTTGGGTTTAGGGAGGGTGCGCCTAACAACTGAATTTGCGAGATATTCAAGGTAGGGATAATAACCCATGCGTGTTATTATACCTATTTTGAATGTATCATCTCCTGCCTTCGTTATATTGTCTATAAATACACTGTATACAGTTAAACCTACCATAAGGGTGTGTAGAATGAGGTTATTCATTAGTATCAATGTGCTATAGGCAAGTGCACAATCACATTGCTGTGTGTGATTCAACGTCCGGAAGGCAACGCGACAGTTTGATTGCCACAGAAACGTAGGCAGAAGCCGTTGAACTGTAGGGTAGCAGAAAAAAATTATAAAAATGATGAGCAATGAGAGCATCAAATACTTCACTATCCATATTGTTAGTGACTATTCTACCAATTTTACAGTTAAAAATTAATTTTCGAAGGGAACGAAGCCACATTATGTAGAATTCTTCCCTCATAGTCACATAAAATGCAGCTGGATAGGTAGCACATATCGTTTACATAGACGTTTCTATTCGCCTAATATCTATTATCGAACCATTTTCATCCAAGTAGTGAAATTTATACATTCTCCTCATGCATCACGTCAATTTTCCTTCATTTTCAGTTTTACGTAAAGTTCCAAGAATCTACGGCGAAGTCCTCCTCGTCACTTGAACTACAGCTTTGCGACGTATCAGTGGAATCCTGCAAAAGGCAATATAGGGTTTATTATTAGTTAATGATGTAATATCCTGGTGATTATTCGTAACTTTCATCTAAAGCCATTAAGAGGTATTTTAAGTCAATAACCATACCCGGAGTTCTGACTTTGAAGGCAATGTACATAATTTTTATCCAAATTCGATAGCGTATATTGAGAGTAATTTTTTCAGTAAATATTTTTTAGATAATTATTCAATAACGCTGTGCTGAAATTGGCGTAGTAGTCTTTGTTGCTCGGGGAAGGTGACCTACAACTAATGAAATTTGCACTACTTGTTTCAGGTGGGTGTTGGGCTAGAGGTCGGATTTTTCTGGGAACATAAGTAAAGGGGAGACTAACCCGATTTCAGCAATAGCGAAACGAACTCAATGACTAGGCACCATAGGTCCACGGTTTAGCGTCCCATCCGACGGGCTAAGTACTACATTCAAAGTGAGCCCCTTTGAGGTGGACGTACGTTTACGCCCCAGAACGAACCACGCGTCGTGAAAATGAAAATTAACAATTGGGATTAAATATTATAACTAGTTAGCCTACCTGTGCTGGTTTACGGGAAGGTTAATTTATTCCCTGTCACCAACCACAGGACAAAAACACTCAGTCCAAGAAGGGAACTATCGCTCCTTCCGTGATTGTATACAGAAATGCTATTCCACGCCATGGAAAATCACGGAGCAACTACAGTCCACAAGCACACAAACTCTTTTGCTCACAGCCAACGCCACTAGCCAAGCCATGAGTATAAAACAGGTTAAGTCCAAAACAGTACACAAAGAAAGGATTTCAATTTAGACCCGGTTAGCCTAGCTGTGGCTGTTTACGGGATGATTAATTCCTCGCCAGCGACCAGCCACAGGACTGAAGCACTCAACCCAAAAACGGGAACTTTCACCCTTTCTAAGATTTTGTACGAGAAAGTTGTTCCATACCAAGGACAGAGCAAGCATTACCTCACTCGCACTCAATCCAGTGCACACACACTTGCACAATTTTGGGGAGAAAACACGCTAAAGAGAGCTAAGTCAAAGAAACAGATTAAACTAAAGTAAAAATTGAGGAAAAAACAAAGAATAAGGAAAAGAAACGAGGGTGCGAGTCGGATACACGTATTACGGCTGAAAGGTCCGGCAATCTTCAACGAACAGAAGGTACATCTACATCTACATAATACCCTGCAAGCCACAATAACGGTGTGTGGCAGGGGGTGAACTCTCACCAAACATGCACTACATATCATGCATAAAAAAGGATCAGTACTTTTATAGGTACTGTTCAAAACTACGCTATTTAAAAAAAGATAAAAATAGCAAAACATGCATGCAAAAAAATGTCGTTAGTTGGGTTAGCTAATAAGGTAATAAGCTAATAAGGTAATAGGCATTTGCAACACGATGTTATAATTGAATCAGGAGGAAGACAGAAGATGTTTATATACGATGTCGGCGTAAAGGTTGGGGGGTAGAACTATTGACGATTAAAGCTACGTTTTCATGTGGGCGTTTTTGCGTTGCGTTGACGCTGCGTTGTGCGTCAGGAGAATACCCTGTTTTCATGTCACCGGCAGCGCCAGCAGCAACGCACCAAAACATATGACGGTGGTAAACCGTGGTATACGTGATAATCCAGCGAAAGAATCACGTGACGAACAAATGACAGGTAGAATGCGTTGTTCCTCGCTCTGACGCAGCTGCGTCAACGCAGAAAGATGAAAGTTGACCAACTCCGACGGCAACGCAGGCTGCGTTGGCGTGCTCGCTTCTGATTGGTGGCGCAGTGTGCGTCAACGCAAAAACGCCCGCATGAAAACGTAGCTTAAGTGTGGGAGATATAGGGGCGGATGTTACTAATGTACTGTTCCGGTGGAGAGAAGAGCGAGGGGGGTAGGAGAAGTGAAAGTAACCGAAGACCGCTGACGTAAGGAACGGAAAGTGGAGGGGAGTTGGGGAAGGGGAAGGTAAGACCTTTGGTGTAAACAATTCTATCACTGTCTTCAGCTCCGTGCTGAGCGCATGTTAATTAAACAACTGACGATCATACGGGGAGCTTTACAGCTCGGCGGCAGAGCTCCAGCGGCAGAAACTAGCAAATGATAACACGTCTTTGGAAATCACGGCGTCGGACCGTTGAGCGACGCTGTCAAGCGCATAGCAGCCTAGCGATTGCCGAAAAATGTCACTCTCACTAAATTCTCTGCGGCAAGAAGACGGTGATCCGGTTAATTTGATGCGCTGAGCAGTGATGGATGTGTTCTATTTGGTAGTTTCGTGAGTGCGTATAAGATGCATTACGAAAGTTGGCGTTGTAATGAAGTGCTGAAATTATTATTATAGAAGGTAAGTCTTGGACCTCCCAGAAATAAGACTAGTGAAAAGTTACCCGTTGCATTCCGTGTACACAAGTGGAGTAGTTTCTCAATAATGTTTCATTGGAATGTGAATGCCATATTCAAGTTGTATAATTAATAAACAGCAAATTATTAATATATTGCTGAAGGGGGCAGGTGCTTGAAAACCTCAAATAAAAGAAACTTTTGGCAACTAAAATAAACTAAACTTCTCCCAACTGAAATAAACTATTGTCAACCACAATGAACTAGGCACAATGAACTCGGAAGTAGTTAACCCTATTATTATGTTTTTCATGCTGGGTGTACTAAAAATTTATAAAATGAATTAAATAAAACACAACTAACAAGCCAGGCTTGTTCGTGATCGCAATTTAAATCGTGATCTTAAGGCACAAGTAGATAAGTTGCAGCGTCCTACAACGCACTCCGCCCTTCTTTTTTCATGCCAACCCACCCTAACCTTTTCATACCTACCACGACTTAACAGTTGAGGTGGTAAGAGTGAAAGGGAACCGTTCTAATTTGAATGTTGGGGAAATTCACATTGTATTGGGAACAGAAAGATAAGAAAAACTCTACTGTAAAATCCTCGGTCCTCTGACATATAGCAAATTTCTTTCTTAAATAGTTAGACGAATACAAAATTCACAGGGTACCTTTTCGTCATCGAAGTGGTCATGGTCTTGCCTCTCCTGCGCTAATTCGAGGATGGTCCTACCGTCCTCGTCGGCCGCTGGGAGCGAAAATACTTTCCAGAGGGCGTCTTCCCCCATAATCCAGCGGCTGATGTCGTACAGCGTCTTGAAAGCGAGAATGTCATACCAGCGCAGTGCTTCGTGGAAGGCAGTCCCCCTATGATCACTGCAGAAAAGAATAGACCCCAAAAATTCCTTTGGAAAGAAAAACGACAGGGAATTATACAAGTGAGCAAAGAAATAAGCATGCGAAGATTTCTTGTGACTTGCAGTTTTAAATCCGTGGCATTCACGGCTCACATGAATCAAATTCTCTGCCAAACGTGTGCAGATTTCTTCTGCAGAGAGGTACGCCATTTCCAAAATAACTTGCCGGTGCATCAACACGTAAAAGATTTTTATTTCAATCCCTCTCACCGGAACTTCAAGTGCATTGATGTAACCCCCCAATTCTTGCTCATCCAAGAGGGACGGGTCCATCCACAGTTGCGATGAAACTTTCATATTTTCGAAATATGTTGGTATCACATCAGAGAAAAAGGATGTTTCAGATTCAGACCGAGGAATCAGATCGAAGCAGTTCTTCGCAATGCACTTGTAATGCCCCTTCATGCTCCTTAGGACTTCCTCGTTCGAAAGAATGCCTGAGAGGAGAAGGTCCTGCAAATTGTACAGTACAAATGCCGAAGGCAAATAGGAAAAGTTAAGCTGGAGCTCCGGGAAGAAATCGAGAACATAGCGCCTGCCTTTCTCGTTCTCACTGAGGAGCAATCGGGTAACGTCCTGACCGTCGATGTGTCCACTCTTAATTAAGATGAATAAAAAGTTAAGAAATGTGTTACTTGTGAAAAAAGTACTGAAGCAGTCATCGGCACCAGAAACTGTCTCCAATAGTGTTTCCTTACACACTGAGTCTTCAGTAGAGTTGGCCAACAGTTCCCACACGAAGGGCAAGACCAAAGAGTAACTCGGATTGCAAAGGCTACTGGAAATTATAGTTTTGCCCCCGGAATTTTTCTCCAGAAGGAATTTGCTGATTCTGTCCTGAGTGACTAGCTTTAGCTCTAAATAATTCCACATCTGCTGAATTTCTTGAACCCCTCCGATCATAGCAACGATCCTCCAGGCGGTGTGGATTTTACCGAACTTTCTGGAATGACTCTCGCGAAATAGAGAAGGGAAGAGCATCCTTTCGAAGGCATCCTCGTCCAACACCGTGTCCAACAGTTTTGCGAAGATGTCAGTAGCATTCAGCGCTATGTGACCCAGGATCCAGTCCTCTTTACCCTCGATGAGGTCCTTGAGAGCTCCCCGCAGTTCCACTTCGTTATCGAACAAAAATTGGAAGACGTTCTTTAACTCTCGGTGACACAAGGCCGCTTTCCACAAACGACTCTCCTCAGCGCCTGTCCACCACAGACCTTCGGTTGCTATGGTATCCCCAAGATGACGCAACAACTGATATCTCTTTATCAGCTGCAACATCATTGAAAGAAACCGCAGGTAGTCATAACTTTTCTCATCCTCGGTGGGGACATGCTCTTTGACCTTCTCCATTCCCAGAAATATAGCAGGAATTTCCAGGAATGAGTCGTCTTCCTCCTTCTCTTTCTCTTTCAAAGCTTTTATAACGCCTCTAATGCACTCGCCACAAAATGTGACTGCATTCAAACGCTCTCTACGGATTCCCCAACGCCCTAAGTATTCGACTCTCACGGAATCCGTATCCACGAGCGCTTTCTCGAACAATACTCTCTCTCCCAAATCCTCGGAGCAAATAAATAGGAATTCGAAAATGTGTAAATGGCACTCTAGAACTGATTTCTGGACGCACTTCTGTGCCTTCTCCAGGAATTCCTCAGAACTTTCGTAGGCAGCTTGGTTCAGGGGCGCGGGCGCTAAACAGTTCTCCTCTGCAATGTCATTCGCAACAGTCTTCAGTACCCTGGACCCCAATGACTTGTAGGATACCTTCCCTTTCATGACCTGGAAAAAATATTAAGAGAAAATATATATTGCAAGGAATTTTAAAGGGCTTAAGAATATTATTGAACCTATGCACTCTTTACCGGGTGTATTGTACATTCGCTAAGGGCAACGATAAAGTTCTTGTTTAGGTTGCGCACTATACTGAGCCATACAGCAATTTTCAGGGCATAGGGTTTTAACTTAGCTGTGGTACTCTGATAACTCTAGATTTCACTAGAGACTATCATAGGGGAAAATGTATAATGTCATTCTTCCGCGAAGAATATAAGAACATTTTAGAGAACAGTTACAAGATAGGTCAGTGGAGTGTAACAAGTCTGTAGCCAATCTGAAATATGATTTCCGCTCCATGCAGAAATTTCATTTCGCACTTAAACCGCCTCCGAATATAATACTCTATTTATTTTCCCTGTGTTTTTCCTGTTATATGTTAATCCCTTGTGGGTATTTTTACGTTATTCCAGTTACTGACCCTATGTAAAAGCCTTATCTACTGATTTTATGGACAAATAAACAAATATACTTTCAGTCTGATTAAGATCTCTTTTCTCACGAAGTTTGGTGTTTTTAAGAACTGTAACATATTGTTCTGCATTACATGATAAATACAGAAATCCTGAGACGGCGTACCGTAGAGATAAATTTCAAATCCATTCTTCCCACGATTAATACGAAAACATAGTGGGCATGATTTCACCCACCAGACTTCTAGGTGAAATGTTGCTATAGTCTGTATATCATCTGAGATAAATATTTAAGCATCCTTTGTTAAGTTTTTGGCCCCATACATGACTTGCCAATCACTGTGCATTTTGCAAATATCCAGCAAATTTATGATCATTAAAGTACTAAGCATGTAGTGATTAATTTCGGTACACATCTCTCGTGACCGCATAGCTAACACATTCCTTTAAAGTGGTAATATTTTCCATTTTGTATTAATTCCCTGTAGGTTGCGCATGTTTTGAGAAATTGTTTACTCTTTGTCACACGCACTCGAGGTGATTATACAGCCACTCAACAACCACGCAATGCCCGGAAAGTCACCGCAAGTGTGTGGCAGGAGGTAAATATAGAGTGGTTCTGAGATGTGGGTGAGGTCACATGAGGAGTACCGGGGGGAGGACCAATGAGAGAAATGAATGCATGTGTGTTGGTTGGCTATTTGTAAATGGAGAGTGCTGAAGTGTCACCAAGAAAAGGTCTACATCTCATTAATACCCTGCAAGCGACCATATAGGTGTATTACAGGGGGTGAATTCTCACGAAACATGCACAATATATCATGGATAAAAACATATTAGTAATTAAGGTCTAAACTTTTATAAATAAACTTAAATAAATGTCTAAATTTTTAAAAAGATAAAAACAGCAAAGCAAGTACACAATATAATGCTGTTAGTTTGGTTAGCTTAAATTCCTTATTCCAAAATGCAACTACCTATGCTATCAATTGATACACTCGTATTGGATAAATTTACTTCCATTCATATCCCCAATTGTACCAGGAGAAAAGGACATTTTGAATCTGTCATTTGGGCAATGACTTACTCTAATTTTGTGATTGTAGTCCATGTTACCGCTGCAAGTTGGTCTCCGCAAAATGTTTCTAACTTCATCACTGAAAATATTATTTTGGAATTTATCACATTCAACCCGGAATATTTCTAGTGTGCCATCGTGACAAACGGAAAGGTTTATCCTCCACATTAATTTGGCCAGTCATTTAAATGTAATTTTAAAATTAGTAAAAAAATTTTTTTAGTAACAAAACTCGTAATTTATTAAAGACATGAGTTCGCGTCCTTCAGAGAAGTCTTCAGAGAGGTCTTCAGTGAGGTCATTAGAGGGGTCATTAACAGACGCGAATGCGCGTCCATCGGTGTCTTGGCAACGCACCTCGGACGCGCATTCGCGTCCGTCGGGTTGAACGTGTAGATTAGGGTAAATTTCAACCCGCGATCTGACAATGATTCCCATCTTAATTAATTCAATAGACTGGTTATGCTAATATAGTTCCCGTACAGTCCCTTTAAATGTCTTGCCCAAATTTATCCTGGAAGGTAACTTTCTAACACTCGGCCGATTCCCTTGAAGAATCATATCAGATAATACGCGATAGACAGCGAACTTTGCAACCCTTTGAAGGAGAATTTGGCGCGCGATCAATGAAGAGAAATATTAACAATATACTAATCTATTGCACTAGATGATGTTGTAACATATATGAAGTAAGCGATAACAGTTACAGCCATTGCTTCAGTAGAATCAGATAAATTAGCTCAATAGTTTCAGTCTCAGCCTTGTGGATTGCATAATAGGAAAATAATATTGGCCTTCAAAAAACTCTACTGACTGGCTCATTAGGTGCAAACTAACTTTCGATATATTGGCGTCATCTGCTGAGCGTATGTGTGACCAGTGAAGGTTTGGAGAGATCTTTGCTGCCGGTGATTAAGATGGCACTGGTGATAAATCTATGGAACAACTCTACCATTCTCGGCTCATAATAAAAGCATTAGTGTCCTCCGAATCCTGTTATTTATGTAGTTTTAAAGCAGCAGATCATATCTACATCTACTTTTACACATGTATAGCTGCAAATTTTACCTCGTAAGCTACCAAAAGGGCGTAGGGCAGAGATAACCCTACGCCAGGCAAATCTCGGGTGAATGTTTCTATAAATGCGTCAAATATGCAAAGACCTATTTTTACACAACTCCTATTTAAAAGCGGTTTTTATTATTTGCACCGCTTTGTATCTATTGCCCATTAAATTGAAAATTCGATCTCGATATACATGATATTATATCAAATCATTAGAAGACGACATGGATGAATTACGCAGTTGTATCAGGAGATCTTCATCTACATCTACATAATACCCTGCAAGCCACCATAAAGGTGTGTGGCAGGGGGTGAACTCTCACCAAACATGCTCTACATATCATGCATAAAAATGGATTAGTACTTGTATAGGTACTGTTCAAAACAACGCTATTTAAAGAAAGATAAAAATAGCAAAGCGTACATGCAAAAAATGCTCTAAGTTGGGTTAGCTTTAAGTTCTTATACCAACATGCAGCTACCAATGTTATCCATTGCTACACTCGTACTGGATATATTTACAGTTATTCATATCCCTAATAGTGCGAGGAAAAAAAGACATTTTGAATCTGTCGGTTCGGCATTCAATTTCTCTAATTTTGTGAATATTGTCCAGTCTAACATAGTAAGTTGGGGTCCGCAAAATATTTTTAACATCATCACTGAAAATATGGTCTTAGAATTTGTTAAAGAGATTAAGTCTAAATTTATACCTGCGATCAGACAATTATTCCCATTTTCATTCATTTAATAGACTGGTTACGCTAATAAGGTTATCAGGTTATCATACCGTCCCTTTACAAATCTTGCCGATCTTCGCTGCACATGTTCAAGTTCGTTATCTGCAAACGTTACTCGAAAAATTCAAATCTCATGACTTCGCAATTCACGCAGCTAACATATTTCGGACCCCACACTAGATCAGTCGGATAGAAGGTTGCGACAAAAGTGAGATCAACTTCCGGACAGAATGATACAATAACTTGTTTTTCCACTGCAGAATATTTGACTGAAACATAAATAAGGTATAATTCTCTCAACCACATTTCAAAATACATTATAATGGATCAACACAGTTTTTTTAGCTAAATATGTACCTCAAGGCTGGTTACTACATCCCTTTGCAACAGGACCATTGTGGCAGTCAACTGGGAAACAATTAGAAGTAGATGTTAACGACCTTTATCCGGTGAAGCGACACTACCCGGAGCGGATGCAGATGTGGTGTTTGTGGTGGCTGGTTGCCTCGCTGCAGCCAGAAGCTCTTCCCCAAGGGCGCGGCGCTCAGCAAGGGAGAGCGCTTGGATAGCCGCGCGGGCCTTATCCATCGTCATCGGCACCTATGTTACGGAGGGAGGGACCCGGTGTGCAGGATGGGGGTAGAGATTGCTCCTTGAATAGCTTGAATTCCAGAAAGACTTTCAGCCTGAAACTGTGAAAGAAATATTATTTAATTGCATAGCGTAGAAGATCAGGAGGTAAAAGGTCGAAATGCTGACCAGAGAACCTGTGTTCGAACATATTAAAGGAAAGATAATGCAATTTTCCAATTATCTTTCCTTTAATATGGAACGTTTCCACCATATCTCGCCTGAATCGGGTTTGTTTACTGTGTTCGAACATTGGAAGAGGCCTATGGGAATACGCATGGGAATCACCCCTCTCTTAACTCTAGCGGGAGGGTAGAGATAAGCAGCACAACACACTTGTTACCGGTCGACCGCTCAGCGTCGCAATTGTAGTCATCGGAGACTCGTCTTATCTTCTCAGCGCATTTCGAACCGCGATTATTTTTCCTTCGAGCAAAGAAAATATTAGAAATCCTGACCCAGAGTGTCAATAACGCCTGCAAGAAGTTTTCAACAATTTTTCCTCTTGCAATTCTACGTTTAAGTGGCCAATCTCTCTCGTCAACCACAACCCAAGTTATAACAGCCCTAATTGAGTAATAATAAACTTCTGCTATAAGTATCTGTATGTTTATTACGTGGCACTGTGATAACACTTCGTAGTCTGCCCACTGATAACCCTCAGTAACATTTTCTACGACCCAGTGAACATTTATTGCTGCCAATATGCCCTCTCTTTTAACAATTGATGAAACAGTAATGGTTTATTTATACCTTTTGTTTCTACAACTTTATTTTTTCTCTAACTTATTACAATACGTTTCTTTAGGTGATGTTCACCTCCTAGTGGAGAGCATCGGGTCTGATAGCAATCAAATGTCAGGAGACTCAAGAAATGTTTCGCATTTGGGTAGCCACTTCCATCTCCTCCTGATAGATGGTTGCCTTGGTGTCGAGTCGCGCGTTCGGAGACGGTGCCCGGAACTCTCTTGAGCCGTGTCTGGAGCCCGAAATCTATCATCGTGGAGCTGATTGGGAATGAGCAAGACGTTTTAATTCAGTGTTTGATTGTTTCCCCGGAGAGCTCGAGCGATACGCTTTACCTTCGGAGTGAAGGCACACCAGAGGACAAATATTCTTCCACACACCGAATTCTTGACGACTATCTGACCTGAGTGGGTTTCCACTTGCTTAAGCCATTTACCGCTTTAATCTTCCAGGGGTAATTCAAGCAGGGTAAGACTAGCAATTTACAAATATTACAAACGCTTGGATGACAATCTTTTCATGATAGCGACGTGGTTAAAAAAAGGCGGCTACAACGAAATAGTAGCTGACTAGCAGGTGACCCTAAGATAAAATTACCCGTAGAGATCCATTATTTTCCAGAGTATTTACTAGGCAGGCACGTAGTCAGGATGTGGGCTTCTGGGGCCTCAGCCTACCCTCCTCCCCTCCGAAATTTTTCCCAATAATTTTGTTGTTCTGATTGTAAATGGGCATATAATTTGGATTAATCTGCGTATAATTCAAGTGTTAAGTGTCTTGAAACATGATCACTAGTTTGATGCATGCATGTGGTTCGTAATTGCTCTTTTCAATCTGATATGCATGCATACGTTAAACTTCAGTTCTGGGGCTGGTCAAATTAACTGCTTCATAGCAAGGTAAGCAGTGAAATATAACAGTGAGAAGAGATAGGAATGGGCACTGTGAAAGCAATTACCTATCACTGAAAATTAAGGGAAAAGATTTCTCTCATGTCGGCACGGAACGGCCAAGGCTAATTTGTTTCGAGTTACGCTACACTACACTTAGCCCTCCCCGAAACAAATTTCTGGCTACGTGCCTGGTACAAGGGTACGCCGGCGCGCCGGTTCAACACACGTAAGCATCATTTGCCATAATAAGAATTAAAAATTTGATGGCCCACCCACCTTGAATCTCGATGCAGTATGCCCCTAAATATGCTGAATACGACTTCAAAGGCTCCGGAGGGGATCCAAACGTCACTGAAGTACACTCGCCTCTGAATCTGCGGAATGACTGACTTATCGGTGAGACAAGGTGAGGCCAATGTGTGCCCATGCGTCAGCCCACTCTTATCTCACTCTCCCAGCTTCCAAGTGTTCTCTCCTAGATAAAGCCTCCCAACACTCCGTGAGACGGACACCGTATAATTTATTACAAATTGCTTCCAGGAGTTGAATAAGGTTAACTCTCGGGGAATTCCCTTCAAAAGAGAATCAGATACCGGGAAAGAATTGGCAAAGTTTCGGGTACGTTTTTGTAATATATAGAGTAATTGCAAATATCAAAGAAGTTATCTTCGCATTAGTTTTATTTGGCGAGGTGACCAACAGCCATTTCATGATCCATTAAGGATAGGTGTAAGCGGTACTATCATTGGGAACGGACAGGTGGAGATGAATCCATAATCAGATTAGCAATTAACGAAAGGCATCAAGGGATATAAATAATTTTATATTAACCGCACATTTGTTCAAGACTTAACTACTTAAATGGCAGTTAAAAAACACAAGTTCCTTCAACTGCAATTAAGTCCGCATTACGCAATATTGCCTGACTAATACTACTGACATACTCTTGATGATGAAACGATATTTTCAGATTCCTAAGACCGTTTTACACAACTAATGATCATGCGAGTGATCACTCAGGCAGGAATTCAAGAATAATTTTAACTGATGACCTGAAGTGGATTCCGCTTGAAGCCATTTTACAAGGTAATTGATCATAGAAATTAGGCCTTTTGTTCGAATTCCATGAATTATCTGCTTTCAAAGGATAAGCAGTGGTAATGCTATCGATAATACGCACCGATTCACGAGAAATGTCCAACCGTCGCAGCTGTTTCGACGGTCGGAATGGATTTGTTTACGTCGTCGTATCCAAACGATTGGTGAAACGAGACACTCATTGGGATTCTGGACACTTATTATAATAAAAACGTTTTGGTAGAGTTTTTATTGAATATTGCTTTCTGTCAACATACTTTGTGCTAAAAGAAATTTATTCGTAAATCATAAGCATTTGAAATCTCCACAAGTAGGCGTCTAACGAAGTTTTTATCTCTTCCAATTTGAGTGACATCAGGTCCTGCAAGAGTAACCATTGAGTGTATTATATCTATGATAAATTGCAAGCGTTAAAGAGAATAAAACTGAAACTTCACTGGTAAACACATGTTTTTAATGTCAAATTGTTTCTTTTAATATTGTATTGTGTCAAAATGCTGTATTACCAGTGGAAAATTCCCAAACTAGTAAATTTTTTCATAGGATTGTTTACCAATTTTATTAACCGCCGAATCTGATACGATTTATGATATATAAATACTCGTGATTTCGTTTCTTTGATCCGTCACGTGGTTCTCGAGTTATAAGTGGCGAAAAAGTGATTCATTTAACATTTAGCTTGAGTAGGCGTGCCAAGATTCGTTTGTCATTCCTTCTTCCACTCACAACTGAGATTGAGCAACTCCTTCGCCCGACCATATTGGGGGACACACAGCTTTTTCATAATTTGGACAGAAAAGAATATGTAACTCCAGCAATGTGTCATCGATTCAAGATACGGGCGTATTCCGTGATTCCAAAATCATGTCATTATCTTCAAAAGCCCCAAAAGGGAATAAAAAATATAACAGCCTTAAACGGAAAAAAATGCTGAATGTTGTCGGCCTTTCATATAGCCAAATGCAATGAAATCCGTAAAATATTACCATGTAACTTATAGGCTTAATGAAACCAATTTATATTAATTCTTATCGATGTCGGATTCACATTAAATCAGCATTTACTCAAAATTTAACGGTCTATGGCTCATTTATAAATTCATTTATGCAAAGTGATACCACTGCTTTAGTCTAAAATGTCATGCAAAAGAAGTAAAAGTCATGGTCAAAGTCGCTTCCATGCAGTATAGGTGTCCTACACTAGGTGTAGACACATCAGTTCGGGCTTTGCCTTTCATGCGTTCCTAGGGATTGCTCGCGATTGGACACAGGAAGCTCCGGACCATGACAATGATGAGACGGTCGCTCTGCCACACATATACCACGACGCGGACGAGAAAAAGTGTTTGCGTTTAGTAAGATACTTTCCACCTTATACATGAAATTTTATGATAAAATTGAGGAATAATGTCATCTGTGTATATAGGGTCAATATAACCTTTAAACAGTCATGTGAAATATTATGATTTACTGCAGCGAGTCTTTTACTTATTCTCATTAAAATTAGTTAGTTTGGCTGATTATATCTTTTCCACTCAATGCTACCGGTAGGGATTGAAACTTTTCCACAAGCGGAAGTAGTTTTTTGTATCTTTGTTTAAGTTTATATATATATATTTAAGCAATTCTAAAACTAAAAATTGTTGCGTTGATTTTATTTTGTTACAAAAAATTATATTTATGCTTTGAGTATGCCAGTCGTCGGTGCAAGCGACCTAACTCTGACGTCATGCATTTGTTATTAAGGAAGCAGCATCTACGCGCGAGGCTACAAGTTTTGACTAATGATATAGCATGACACAAACTGGAAAAGTTGCACTATCGGAATGCGAATTCTGAACTTGGCGTTGTAGTGTCATTGGAAATCCACAGTGGACTTGACGTGGATCATTTGTAATTCACATTCATTAAAGGATCATGCTTAAATCTAAGAGAAGTTAATACCTAAGACGGGATTAAAGGTGGGATTAGTTGAAACTGAGGGGTATGCATGCTATTTGAATGAAATCTTTATTCATACTTTGTTATTGATTACATACGATGGTCCAAGCATTAGTTGAGAAGTTCCAGTCAGGGCGAGGGGGAATTGGTTTAGGGGGAGGAATGTAATAATAATATATTTATTAGCTTACATTGTGTAATTTTCTACACATCTTCATCGAAATTACAAGTAAAAGAGACATCACAGGAGTAGGTAGTAGTCTGCTGACGTGTCAACTGTCAACTGACTTGTCGCGACTGTCAAAGACTTGTCAACAAATCTTCGTCGAAATTAAAATTAAAAGAGACATCACAGGAGTAGGTAGTAGTCAGCTGACGTGTAAGAGTTTGTGTTTTGGGAGGCAATCTTAAGAATTAGGAACACTAGTTAGTACGAAAGTAAAAGAGACCCTGACAAAGAAACAGTGATGTGAATAATGACTGTTGTTCGTTTGAAAATACATTGGAATGAACTGAACACACTGCTCACTCGTAAATGCGATCGACTGCTTCCGTGTAATATCGGTCGAAGTATTTCAATAAGAACCATATCAACGTGTGGGGAGAGACGAAATAAATTGATAAAATCATCGTGGTCCAGCTCAAACGGGTCGTGTGATTTCCTCCACTCTCGTCTCCCGGCACGACGTTCGTCTACTTTCTCCGTATTACATAAATATTTGATCTAAAGCAAGATAACCCCCTGCCATTCTTTTAGCTGATAATTTAAAAACACCAGCAACTCTGATATAAAATGCATTACTAGTTTAGCGATAAAGCCGCTACCGTCAAACGTTTAAATATAACAAACTGCAATTCCGTATAAATATTATAGTAACTGTAATAAAAATATACTTAGTACACTGAAAATTTAAAATGAAACTATTTTTATATAATGAAGGTTAGAAGAAATTAAATCACCTATCACTCTCCGCACTTAAAACACTTTAAAGCAAACTTGTTTTGGAATCGCTAATTTTGCAAGTTAAAGACGAATAGCTACAACTAAGTGCGAATTACATCGTTAAGATTGCCACTTAAAGCTAATATGATTATGTAATTAATAGGACGATCACAGATCTCTGAAAAACTGCCAATTTTCACAAGTCGTTTACTCAATGCATACATAAAAATGTCCGTCGCTAGGCGTAGACCGATCTTTCACTATTTTTACCCAGCATGCACTTGGCGAAGAGCCGAAATACATGTCGGTAAAGCCTAGCGAGGGTTTGGAAATCGTCGGTAGGCACTCGTCGTTACCGAAAAGTATCGGTAAAATTGACGACAAGTGTCGTAGAATGCGTCACCGGAATCGCTCTCACCGACATTAACCGGTCGGGGGAGTTAGCGACGCCGATAGTTGTCGCTAGGACGTACAGAATTCCGCCCCTGGAATACATGTATATCGATTCATCAGAAAAATATATAAAAAGGTATTATTGTATATTTACTGACAAGGAAGGATCCTGCATATGGTTTTTGAAGAGAATTTATTATAAAATGCCTAAACTGGCCACACTCCGCCGTGGCTCTGTCTGATGTGAAATAAATGA
Organism: Platycnemis pennipes; assembly: GCA_933228895.1. NCBI lineage: Eukaryota > Metazoa > Arthropoda > Insecta > Odonata > Platycnemididae > Platycnemis > Platycnemis pennipes. Next base: position 77,961,298 of record OW121846.1, on the reverse strand, counting down.
AAAAGTAAATACAAGTATTCCTGCGAGCACATATTCACAAAGAAAATACATCATTCAATTCAATGCATTGTTGTGGCTATGCAGTGGAATGTAAGGAAAGGAAGAAAACAGATGTTTTTCACAGAAAATCATTTTTATTGTACAGCTAATGAATGGACCACATCTTTTGGTTGTCCGTTTTCTGGATAAAAATAAATATCAGATAGTTTACCGAATCTCGAGCATGTAACTCATAATTACCCTTGAGAGAAGAAATTGTTTTCTACATTGTAACCGCACACTTGCAAAGATTAAACTTGCGCTTTAATGATAGTAATTACGAACGCAAGGTGTATTGGAAATTGAGGTTGCTTGAATACGGATGCCATCTCGGTCGGAATGAGTGGTAGCAAGTCTTCACGTTTATGAGTTCCAGTCAGGATTGTTGCTTCATTTAGATTGTTCATCAATTTTGTAACTACTAATCGTGTGCCATTTTACAACTTTGGCTGGTTGATGTCAAGGTGTAATATAATCTACACTCCAATTTCCAAATTCGGGATGCATGACGGAATCCGGGAACATCGAGAAATTTAAAAATTTCCGTTGGAAAATTAACTACTTCACTTTGGTTCATCATGGAGTCAGTCGCACAAGCTATTGTTTATCACTGTATGACCTGCGATTCTGTTTACAATGATGTTGTTCATATTGTATACGTCGACATTTTTAGCCGCTAGAATGGCTCTTCCGCTCAACCATACGTGATTTCGTTAGTTTTCTTCGATGTTTTGGAAAACCTTTTCTACTAATTCTAATTTTGGATTAATTATGTTGCAGAAATAAGATAAGGAAGGTGATGTTTCCTGTTTCTGGATTTGTAGGTACAGTGTCGTAACCGTTCTCGATTAACTATCTTGAAAAGATGTCAGCTCTTGGATCAATTTGAAGCTGAATTCTCATATTTAATGTTAAATGCCTTTTTTCGACTGTAGGTACTCAAAAAGTTGAACATTTCAAGCAGTCAGTGAGGTATTACTCGCAGCGTTTGCCTTATGTCCTCTCTGCAAAACGGACCTCACCTTCCCGCGTTCCCACCTGACCCATCCGACTCCGGATAGGACTGACTCCGAAGTAATTACATTCTGTATTTAGTCTTCATTCTAGTTAGCGCCAATCGCGGTTGAATGTCCTGTCCTGTCCTACGGTTGAATGACCGCGATTAGCTTTTACGAGGGTTAAAAATAGTTATAAGACTGCCATAATAATTTACTAATGTGCAATATATTATAATTAGGGTTGGGGCAGGGATTCGAAGATTCGGTCGAATCAAATCGAATCCATGGATTCGAGATTCGATTGAATCCATGGATTCGAGATTCGATTGAATCCATGGTTAGAAGATTCGATCCAATATCTGGATTCGATCAAATCAATGGATTAAAGATTTAAATACCAGTCGTGCGGATTCTATGTACCAGTGGTGGATATTTACAGTAAGTCGTTGACTATCGCGGATCCGAGTAACACGGATCCGGAGTTACGCGGATGTTCAGTTAGTCCGGTGACATGCTTGCTTTTGTCCACGTTTCCGTCGTCGCGACAGATTTGACTGCAAGACTACCCATGACTCATGGCCTAGGGCGCAAGAGTTGATGCAAAACTACGGGTGTTCGGAACGGCATCTTTTGTTTAAGACATTACATATTTTATTAGGTGATATTTGACCATCGTGATGTGGAAAAAGTCTGATTTGATCGGGCATCAACGTCTTATTTCGGCGTTGATGACCTTAACGAAAATTAGACGCGTTCTTAATTATATACTCTATGTATGACGCCTATGGTCCATTACAGCAAAAAAAGAAGTTATAGGTAATTATACTTATTTTAGTTTTAAATTTTCAGTGAAATAAAGATTGGGTTTGTGCTACTCTTGACTTTGTCCTATTATGATAATTTAAAACGGCCTTTCAATAGATTATATTTTCCGTAATCTTAGCCGATTGCTGCCGTGAAGGGGGCACCACGAATGGTTAAAATATGGATAGGTAGGTGTTTCGACTAAAGCTGATTTCTACTTCTTTGACAATAGCTATCATAGATGGAGTAGATAATTAACTACGCGTCGACTTATGCAGGAAGGTCAAACTACGCCGAAAAAAGACGTTGATGACCAATCAAATGAGAATTTTTCACCATCACGATGATCAAATATCACCTATCGAACTATATGTCTTAAATAAGAGTAAATCAGACTTTTCACCATCACGATGATCAAATATCACCTATCGAACTATGTAATGTCTTAAATAAGAGTTGCCCTTCTAAACGGCCGTAGTTTGGTATCAACCCTTGCGCAATGAGTAGCGGGTCGTCATGAAGTTGAATCTGTCGCGGGAAGAGAAACGCGGGTGAACGCAAGCATGTCACCAAATTGAAGGTTCGCGAACTAGCCGCAAAGACCTTAACGGCGTTACCCGCTGAAAATGCACAGTAGCAGGTCAAGGCGAATGATTTTTTCTTCGTGGAATTTTTGCTAGCATGTCACCAGCCTAACTGAACATCCACGTAACTCAATAACTCTGTCATTCTGATCCGCGCAAGTCGAGGACTTACTGTAATTGCATAATGAAACTCAATAGTAATACTCCACACTATTTAAATGATGGTCAACCCGGGTTTCGGCAACTTAGTGCCATTTTCAAGGTGACTGAAAATGGCACTGAGTTGCCGAAACCCGGGTCAACCATCATTAAAATAGTGTGGAGTATTAATATTGAGTTTCATTGTGCATATTAGAAACTTCCACAAAGTTACGCCTGAAACGACTTCTTTTATTACTGTAATTGCTCGTTTATAGCATTTAGATCGTAATTACCATGGTAGGAAATGCTTAAGCAGCATATTGTAAACTAATATATACACTTGGGCCGATACCGATTGCGAGTATCAGATATCGGTCATGATCCCCATGCTTGGATATTTTCGAGTAATCTTTTTTTTCGGACACTTTTACTCGAAAGTATTCGTTCGGTGAAAATCATCTAAAAACATAAAATTTTGAATTTCCGCCTACTTCAACTGACTTACGAACGTGTGGCGTATTTGTTTACTTGGTTGCGATCTTCGTGGCAGTAAAAGTGAGAGAAGTGCTTAGGATTGGCTATGGGAAAGCCTGATGAGAAAAGCTCAACCTCGGAATAGTAGACGAAATTCTACATAAGAAAAGTTTGTGGAAATAGATGCAAAAAATTGAAGTAATGCCGTAAACTCAAGTTCTTCCTGCCCAAAACATACGTTGTTCAGCGTTTCCGCCTATATTCCAAGGTCGTTTTCCAAAAATAAAAAATCAAAGATCGTGGCACGGTCAAATGTTATGACGTCATCGGACGCACTGATTGTTGATTGATTGAAGCCAAGTGTTATGATGGATTCGCATAAAAAATTTTAAAATGAATACGAAGGTGTCGCGTGCCTCCAATGCTCCATATTTACGGAGAAAACCGGGTTTCGTAAATTATCTAGGAAAACTTAAACGAATTTAAGTAAATATTTGAAACTTATCGGACATAATGGTAAAGGCACGATTCATATTCAATCAAAAATTTCTTTCATTTGTGCTTTTCATATTGTTATGACAATCTCCAAAGTGACGCTGGTTTCTGCAACTCTAAGAAATATGCCATTTTTCATCCTCACTGCAAAAACATGGATGGATGGAACGCGTATTGGTCCTCTTTGGAAGTTATGCAACCCGAGCATACGTTTCAACAGATCCGGAGAAGGCCTAACCTGTTCAGCAGGTTTTCCTCGTGACCATTTTCAGGATTTCTGTTCCCTACGAAAACATGTTAACGAGAGACCACTGTATTTGGGTGTGCCTTCAGGTTAAGAAGTTCCTGTGCAAATGTTTTCAGAAAATAGTGCCATGTCTAGATATCTATATATCGGTCTCCCGAACTTTCCATAAAATCAAGGACAAGGCCAACCGGAACTCTGCAGAATCGTTACCGACAAAAAATGACGACACCACCACCACGAAGAGAGCCTGCCTTCCCTACATTAAGGGTGTGACGGATAGAATAGGGAATATTCTCAGAAGACACGATATCAAGACCACTTTCCGGCCGCACCGACAGATTAAATTATGTTTGAGAAATGTGAAAGATAGGAGTCCGCTGCAAATTGAGGGAGTCTATGAAATCCCCTGCGGAACATGTGCGAAGAAGTACATACATCGGGGAGACAGGACGCAGCGTCAAAACCCGGCTGGAAGAACACCAACGAGCCACTCGACTGGGACAGACATCGAAGTCGGCAGTGGCAGAACATGCAGCTCTGGGGCATGAGATTGACTTCGAAAAAACTAGAGTCATCGCGAAGGTCAACAAATTCAAACCCAGGCTATACCGTGAAGCTATTGAAATAATAAAGAACAGAGAGAATTTCAACAGAGATGGTGGCCTCCAAATAAGCCACACGTGGAGGCCCACGCTTCACAAATATTTCTCAATGACATGTCCGTCCACCCCCCATCCCACTCCCGCCCTTGACCCACCCACCTAAGATATATAATACCCTCACCGGCAACGAGGACCTCATCTCCCTTTGAAAAAGTGACCAGCATAGGTCACGAAACGTCGGGGCAATACCTGAATATCACGCGGCACACCCGAACAACTTATGTACTCAGCAAAATAAAAGATTTTCACAATGTCATTTCTCTCAATAGTTTCTCTTCTCAATTTGTTGCTCTTTTAAAACACTTTCGATTACTGAGTTGACTTGATGAGAAGGAAACCATTATTTTTTTTAGAAAAATAATTAAGGTTTCGGCAAAAAATACTATAAATATCGGTCACCTGTCACGGTGCCATTCTCTCTCATCTCTTGTCCACGTATGAATTCTTTGAAATTCCCCAATTTGAAAATTTTAACAAAATTGGTATTCTGTATTCATCCAGCATCAGCATTTTCAGAAATGGACTTCTGAACTGTTAGAAATTTGCTTGATAAGGAAAAAAAATCGATTGCATGCTGACAGCGTGAAAATGCTGCATTTTCTAAACAAAAAATTTTAATGTTTTCACCGAATTTTCAATTAACTTACAAAAAATTAAACTTTCATTAACGTTTGAAATTACACATTCTTTACAATTGCCCTTGAACATGTCCTTAATTTCATTGAGTGAGACTTATATAACCATTACTCATATGTTATATAGTTTAAGAAATAGGATTTAGCTTTTATTGGGTTTCATGAGATAAATCACGAGAAATGAAGCATGTTTTAACAATTTACAGAAAAAATGAATATTTGAATTTAATTAAATTTAGGAATATTAGGATTTGAGATCAGGATTCAAGATTCGGTTTCGATATTTGGATTCAATAAAAGAACAGGATTCGGATTCGGGATTCAGGTTCGATCAAATTTTGGATTTGCCCCATCACTAATTGTAATAGTTATTATATTATAATAGTTTACTATGGTTTTATTTTATAATTCCACGTGCATCGACGAACGAAGAACGTACTTCTTGCTCGAGAGTTCAATCAGCTAGAATGTTTTGTAGAGATTTTGACACAGGCTTTAACATCGCTCAGGAACGCAAGTGAGTTACCCAGCATGCTCTAACCAGCATTGAAAATGAGAGCGTGATGGAATGTTTCCACTTGAAACGGAGCATCCTCGTAGCAATCCTCATAAAACGTCCTCACTCAAAGACCTCGTTTATTCCGAAAACGCCCGTCACCGACAATGATGACCCGCCCACATCCTCCCCAGCCGATTCACCCTTCCGAACTGGAGTCAACAACCTCTCTTCCTTCCATCTACATCTACAAAATATCCTGCAAGCCACCATAAAGGTGTGTGTCAGGGGGTGTATTCACATCAAACATGCATAACTCATGCATAAAAAAGAATTAGTAATTATATTCAAGTCTTAACTTCACAATTCAACAAAAACGATAAGAATAGTAATGCAAGCATGCAGAAACATGTTGTTGATTGGGTAAGCTTCATTTAAGTATACCAACTAGCAAATACCTATGCTATCCATTCACACGCTTTTATTTATACTATTGGAAAAATTTAAAGTTATTCATATCCCTAATTGTACGAGGAAAGAAGAATATATTTTGTCTGTTATTCTGGCAATCAATTCTCTAATTTTACGATCATGGTCCAGTCAAGCATAGTGATCTGGAATTCCCGAATAATTTTAACGTCATCAGTGTAAATATTATCTTGTAATTTTTAAGAGATCAAATCATACCCACGGTATGACAATGATTCCCGTTTTAGATCATCTAATACACTGGTTAAGCTAATATAGTTATTATACCGACCCTTACCGAATCTTCCTAATCTACTCTGCACATGCTCAAGTTAATTATTTAAGCCTATTTCCCATTGATCACATATACTGGCAGCGTATTCCAAATGAGGTCTAATTAGGGAAATATCGCTAATTTTTCGTACCCCTACGTAGACCGTATTTACCATATGGATTACCCCGCGGCCGCCTGGGGCTCGCAAGCGCTGGGGCCTCTATAGAGTCATCAGGAGATATGTTTTTAATGAAAATAAAGGAAGTAACTTAATTTAATGTAAATATTATAAGTAAAAGATCTGGCACCTACTTCCAGAGTATTAATAGTGGTAGATATTTGCACTCATGCATTGTCTTTATAAGCAAGGAAAAGTCTATGCCAAGCTGCCAGATTGCAAGACTATGACATTGGGCTCGTCATTCTAGATTCCGCCGGGGGCCTCAGAGGTCATAAATACGTCCCTGCATCTACGTAATACCCTGCGAGCCACCACGAGGGTGTGTGGCAGGGTTTAAAGATAACCAAACATGCACTACCTACATGCAAATATGACCTATGATGCTGATTCTCAGTGGAGAGCTTCACTACATGATAATGGCATTAGGCCAGTACTCTGTTGATGAATCTTAGTTGACGATTAACAACATCCGAGATCTTAATACTTTGTCCACGGCCTGCAATTGTGTGGAAACGGTTTACTTGGATTTTTTTAAGACACGCTGCTTTACAGTTGCATCATAGTCTTCAATCGAACCGCATACTCGCGAAGAGAGTGAGATTTTTGAGATGATTTAAACTGTCTTTTCTGAAAATGATCTTTTTTTGTTAGTTGGTTATTCAGGGGAGGCGACTGACTGCTGAGATCATTAGCGCCATTTACGAAAGGTGTGTAATGATAGGAGTTTTCAGGAACGGAGGAAGGGTGGAGAGAAACCCGGCGTCGGCATTAGCCTACTCTTACCGTAAGGCGCCAAGGGGACCACGGCTTAACGTTCCATCCGACGGACGGATTACTGAATATGAATTGCACTCCGCTAGGCACTCAAGTGGGGACCGGGTTTCCACTGAAAAAAATATGTCACCTATGGGAATCGAACCGTGGCCCTCGGGATGGTAGGCCAGTACTTCCTTTTTCGTCTTCATCATCGTTTATTACTGGCATTTTTTGCCCTCATTACCAAAAGATACTATCTTCCGGCTCCAGTATAAATGCATATAATTTTTGTACATCCTAATAGTAAAAAATGGACATCATATTAAATGAAAGATAATGCAATTTTCCACAAGTAAACAATTTTCATTCCGGCTAGTTTCGGTGTACTACACCATTGTCAAGTGAAGATTTCTGTTTTCAAACCAGTATATATATTATGAGTAGGTCTCGTTTCCCCAAACTCCCTCCACGCGCAACCTGCTAATATATAAATTTGTTTTTCAACTTGTGCCTACTCAAGTGCCTTCTGGAGACCTTTATCCCCAGTACTCCGTCCGTCGGATGTGACGTTAAGCCGTGGTCCCCATGGAGTCTTCCTTAAGTAGTAGTCTGAGTGGCCGAGTAAAATCAACGCAGAAGTTGGAAATAATAAGGTTGTCAATGTGCTACCCGAAAGGTGCGTGCTACTTTGAGTTACTTTGGGAGAAAATTTGGAAATTATTTGGCGTAGCGCCTGTCAAATCGGTGTTCTTACACGGCAGGCGGACACAAGTTAAGGGTGCGAGTTTGCAGACATGGCAATAGAACTCGTCTCTTCCTATTGCTTGAGAACTTAGTTCTAAGAGGTTGTGTCACAACTCACAATGTTTACCATAACACGGTGGGAGCTTCACAGACGGTTACAGATGAGAAAGGAAGAGTCTTGGGACGTGCTCTCCGACCACGTTTAGCAAGATACGCTGCGGATCCTGGGTGTAGTTTCCTATAATCGCAGGTTTCCGGCGAGCTAACTCGTCGGTATTAATGTCCCATACAAATATATTATCCCAAAAAAAATATCATCAATTGAAATTGTACTTCAAATTTTTCAACGAATACTTCGAATTTCACTGTTTATACGCACTATGAACTCAGAAAGTTGGGAAGCATTGAGGCTATTGAAGTCTGGTTAAGACATAAAACGAGGGGTAGTAAAATAATTCGGCAAGGTCAGGTGGTGAGGGTTGAGTGTATGAAAGAGAGGGGGGGAGAAGGGACAGGAAAAAAAAGAATGAAAAGAAGACCGAGGGGATCACAACGTTCAGTAAAGTAATGGAGAGGGGAGAGAACATGACGGCCGTTTCATGCAAGGTAACCATTGGTATATTTGACTAGGAGTAGGAATCCGCGAACAAAAATGTCATGGAAGAGCCTGATCTAGGCTAGCAGCACGCCTCTTTCACCTGCAAATGAAGTTATTCCATGCGAGAATAAAATTTGCATCAGACGCATCAGAAAAGGATTTCTTCGACATTCCAAAAGTAAGACTCGAGCTCGAAATCAAGACGCAATGAACTTTGTCATACTCTGGAAAAGTGAGTGTATCCCACACTCAGTCTTTTTCCGCGGTAATCAAAAATTTAGAGTATTATTGCAAGGCATAATTCACTTGCAGAATCTAAAAATCAAGATAACTACAAGATATGATGAAGTTTTTTAATGCTTCCGTCGTTTCAAAGGGCGACCGAGGACGAATGTTACTTGCTTCTTGCAAGGAATCGCTCAGGTAGATGAAAACGATATTTTCAGGAAGAGAAAAAGGCGCGCCGAAATTCGGTATAGCCATGCGCCGTCACATGTGAATCCAAAGTTTTACGTCCCACACGGCGGACGGAGAGCATCTGATGAAACAATTTTTACGGGTTATTCAAACGATGGAAATCTTAACTTTGAAAGTGCAACTCTGAGACTCCATTCAAGGGGAGAGATTTCGCGAGAGTAGTACACGGACCCCGAAATTGGTGTTAACAATATTAGCCAGCATTACAGAGTGACTACTGCGGGCTCTATTATCACTCTAAGGTATAATTGACATGCCATATGATATTTTCCAATCACACGCACACAAATAATTATGGTGATAGACCTCATTATATACATACCCAAGTGATTTGGAAACGAGGGATACTCCAGTAGAATAATCTGTCTGGTGGGATAACTCAATTCTCAGTGCTTGTATGAACCAGGACTGCCTGGTAATGCCAGAAAAAGAAGATGAGAGTGAAAAATCACGCATAAGAAAATGTACGACTGGTTTATACCTTGGAATGCAACTGAAGATCGGTACATTCTGTTATTAATAACTCATATACTTTCCCCTAATAAAGAAAGCAATGACAGTCAAAACTACAATATTCATAAAAATACAACAAAATCAAAAGTATTATTAGTAGCAAGTCCTTACCATTAAAATCTCACGATGCGCCTCCATGCAAAGTCCCCATATAACTGAATGTTCGATGAAAATACGACAGGTGGCGCGATGTACTTATTGGCAGCATTTTTTCGGTGGGATTGAAAGCTGCTTCTACAAGAAGTACCGCTCCTCAGCCAAGGATACTTGGAGTATGGACTGTAATCTTTGTCTGAGTTCATATGGACACGGACCTATTTATACAATCAAGTATGCAACACGATTTAAAAGGACAGATATTCAACACACAAATTCAAATTATATAATATACTCTCCCATCCATGCAACAACATATAGCTACAAATCAATACATGTTCCGATGGCGGAAACATAGCAAAATATCTTCAATACCTCCAAAACTATCCACGTCACTTTATCAACCCTAATACCATATGCTCCGCCACAGCACCGATCGGTCCATACAGTTCCACACTTCGCCTTCCCACTCCTGCCAGTCAATGCACTTCTCACTTGGTACTCCCACCTCCAAAACTTCCTCCTTCCCCCAATAAAACAGCCAAAATTCCAACACCAATCTCCGCCTCACTCGTGCGACGTGCCGCTCTCGCTCCTCTTTCTCCTCTCCCCCGTTGTTGATTCTCCCCTAGCGACCGCAAACTACTATGGCGGCCTTGCGTTATGTTACATTTGCCCCGTCGAAAGAAATGTAGAAAACATTGAGAAATTCTCTTTCGAAACCTCTAAAATGATCTATGAAAGGTGGCCCCGACACCTCTAATTTTGACTTAGGCTAAATTTCATAGATAAATTAAACCTCCTTATGGTCCGTGACTGTGCATCTTACAAACATGTATACACTAATAACATCAAATAAATATATATATACACTGATAACATCAAATAATAAGCAACGTAAATCCTTACTTTCTAATTTTTACAAACACCAAATAAACACTTCCATCTTATCATCATCATCATCACATATCATTACTTTCACAAATTTCAGTGGTCACCAAGGTAACCTTTTGTCCTGCTCTATTCATTCATGTCTACTGTACAGCTGATCATTTGACATACCTCACTTTTATCACCGCAGTTCACCAATCTCCTTCATTTCACCTCAACCTCAGTTACATGTTCATACACCCATGCAAGCCTCAGAGGTAAGCCAGGACAATGTATACATTCTAAGACATGTCTCAACCCTTACAACATCAACTCCTATCCGTGCCAAAATGAACTCCTTATCTTAAAACATATCTCGAAAGGCATTTCTAATTACCTTGTAACTATTTCTTCCGCTACATATTCGCTGCCTAAGTCCTGCCCGTCTTACTATCTTCTTTCTCTTTCTATATTCTTTCTTTCTCTATCGTCTTTCCCCTTCCTATATCGTGACGTATTCACGCGAATAGCTAGTATTCAAAATGCATTGGGTGTTGTGTGGTGTGTGCGATTGAACTCCCCGCGATACGGCTTTAGATTAGATACATGGAAAACACCTCGGTCTGCTCCAGTCTCCGGATGTCGCAACATAAATGAAAATTTTCCCCGTGTGTCTTTTATCTCATATGGTCCTTCATACAATGGTAAGAAACCCTGGTAGATTTTATTTTCTTTGTGTGATACTGGGCAAGTACGGACCAACACTCTGTCCCCTACTTTTAAGTTTATTATCCCTCTTCGTTGTTTTCTTTCATTTCTCATTCTTCTTTTTTCTCCTTTTGCTGTGATACGGTCTCGGATCGAATCAATAAGATTTTGGATGTCCTCTTCTTCCCGCATGTTCACCGAGGCCAACCACTTATCCCATACGCGCTCAGGCTTCCTCCTGAAGTGTGCCTCTGTAGGCGTTACTTCTATCGTATCGTTAATAGAATCGTTCATGCATGTTTCTACTGCCGGTAACCATTTTACCCAGCGATTATGTGTGCGATGACAGAAAATCCTCAACAATGTTTTTACTGTTCGATGGTAACGTTCCACCTGATTTCCTTGTGGGTGGCGAATGCTGCAGAATACTGGTTTAATCTCGTTCTCTTCCAATTTTCTCACCCAATTCCGACTAGTGAACTGTGTTCCCCTGTCGCTCAATATTCTTTTATATGCTCCCAGGCACGGCATGTGTTTTTCAAAAATGGCTTTAATAATTCCCTTGGTTGTCGCAACTCTTAGCGGGTACAATTTAATGTATTTGGAAAATGCATCTAAGGCTGATAATATGTATTGATAACCATATTGGCCTTTCGGTAATGGACCTACTAAGTCAACACAAAGGAGGTCATTACTCCTTTCTGGAATTACTGTCTGCAGATCCGTATAAATACTGACAGTGGGTGCCTTCAAACGCTGACAAACTTCACATTTCGCCGTCAATTTTCTTATCTCCCGATGGCATCTGGGGAAAGTAAATCTTTCCTTTATCATCGCGTATAATTTAGCTGCCCCCAGGTGGCCATACATCTCATGTGTTTCCTTTATTAATCTCGGGAATATTTCCTCCGGGACACAGATCCGCGGTTTGCCCCTTTCTTCTCGCACTAATCCCGCCTCCGTCATTCGGTATTCTTGATTCCTTTGTTCTCCTCTCTCCAATGCGTTAATGATATCTCGTAGCTTCGGATCCTCCCGCTGTCTTTCCTTAATATTCCGCAAACCATTTTCTAAGTCTCTCGAGGGTTTTTCCGCGAGTATCATCGCAATCAAGGGCTCGTCAATAAGTATTCCTTCCTTTTCTTGAGCATCATACGGGTGTCTCCTGAGTATATCCGCCACTATATTGTCTTTTCCCCGGCAGTATCGGATCTCAATGTTGTATTCTTGGATGCTCAGAATCCATCGCGCCAAGGTTGTATTTAATAACTTGCATTGAAATAAGTATGATAGTGACTTGTGATCACTGATCACTATGATCTTGGCACCCAGAATAAAACTTCTGTACCTTCCTAGAGCATGGGTTATTGCTATTAACTCCTTTAATGTAGTATTGTATGTAAGCTCCGCACCCCGTAAACATCTACTTGCGAAATAAATAGTCTGTTCTTCTTCCTTCTCGTTCAACTGGTAGAGTCTGCTCGCGATCGCGTATCCGCTGGCGTCTGTCTGAATATAATACGGTTTTTGCGGGTCAGGGTGATGCAATATCACTGATCTGCAGAATTCCCTTTTTAGTTCATCGAATATTCGTTGGTGGTCCCCATTCCATTCCCACTTTCGGTCCTTCTTGGTGAGATCATTCAGCATCGCAGTCATCTGTGCATGATCCATGTGGAATTTTGCGTAGTAGTTTATTAGTCCTAGAAATGACTTAACTTGTTTCCTGCTCCTAGGGCGTGGGAAATTTCGGATCGGCGCAAACTTCTCCTCCGCAATCGTTATTCCTTCTGTAGTAATCTCATGCCCAAGAAATTCTATCTTCTGTCTACAGAACTTTACTTTGTTAAAATTCATTGTAATTCCCGAAGCTTATTTAAGCGATATTTATTCCCTTCTCCTCAAATGCCGATCGTAATCTGTTAATTAATTCTTTCTTAATCCCCACGGTATCTAAACCCAGTTGTTTTAATTCCTCGACAATTTCTGTCTTCTTTAATTCACCCAAATATTTAACAACCGTGGCCATTTTGCCCAAAACGAACGCCTCGACGAGAGAATTTACTTTAATTGTTGTGAATGCAATTTTTTGTTGACTGGACGCGCACGAACCTAAGCGTCCTTATTGACAAATTGTCCCGATTTTGTTGACTCGCCTAATGGTTGCTAAATTCCCGTATTAAAACGCTTCCGTAAATTCCGCTTTCTCAGGTCTTCCGCGTGGTATATACTACTAACGTTTCCCTTATTAATTTTCCTCGCAAACGTTAATTTAATAAATCGTGCCCTCGTTGAGCGCCAAAATGTAATCTTTGTCTGAGTTCATATGGACACGGACCTATTTATACAATCAAGTATGCAACACGATTTAAAAGGACAGATATTCAACACACAAATTCAAATTATATAATATACTCTCCCATCCATGCAACAACATATAGCTACAAATCAATACATGTTCCGATGGCGGAAACATAGCAAAATATCTTCAATGCCTCCAAAACTATCCACGTCACTTTATCAACCCTAATACCATATGCTCCGCCACAGCACCGATCGGTCCATACAGTTCCACACTTCGCCTTCCCACTCCTGCCAGTCAATGCACTTCTCACTTGGTACTCCCACCTCCAAAACTTCCTCCTTCCCCCAATAAAACAGCCAAAATTCCAACACCAATCTCCGCCTCACTCGTGCGACGTGCCGCTCTCGCTCCTCTTCCTCCTCTCCCCCGTTGTTGATTCTCCCTTAGCGACCGCAAACTACTATGGCGGCCTTGCGTTATGTTACAGGACTATACAATGACGAACAGGAAAATTCGTATCGGAGTTAAATTGCACGGATCCTTGAATCCCAGAGTGCATGCGAAGTGCCTCTCAGCATAATAGGTTAAATGGAGCTCCCCGGCTATCATTCACAGCCGATCTAGAAAGCACACGCTAGATGGGAGGTCGGGTCGGTATGCCTGCCACCGCGAGAATGTGGCAGGGGTTGAATATCACCAAACATGAACCATTTCCATGCAACTAAAAGTTACTCAGACCTACTTGGTGCAACTACCTTGCATCCTTGCAACTAAGCTTGCAACCAAAAGCTACCATGCTACAATGAGCTACTACTTCAGACTACTCGAGCAATTTTTTTACCTACCTACCCCTTTTCTATTCAACCTATTATTTTCTCTTATGATATGTGGGAAAAATTACATTTTACGTCTCTCGGTACGACAAACTCTTTCTTTAATTATATTTATTTGATCATATCTAGCATAATAGGCAGAGGTTCTAAATGTACATCATGTCCTCAGTGAATAGAAAATCTGATTTAAATTTATCTGATATCTGAAGAAATATATCTGATTTAAATTGCTGCAGGATATATACTCGGTATAATAACTTAAGATCTGATAATGATTCCCATTCTAACTATTTTATTATTGTGACGCATTGCTAATCCAATCATAGAACCTTTTTACCATCTTAGCTGCTCTACGCTGCACACTGTCTTGCTCTTTGATCAAACCTTATTCATTTGGAAACATACACCACATGGTTGCACAATCAAGGTGGGGCCTAAATAGTTAAAATTAACATCGCTATTTTCTGTTCTCGATACATTTCCCCAGTACCCTGTACCCTTTTAATAAATCTCATGGCTCGGCTACACATCCCGGTTGTCTTTCCCCATGATAACCCTTCAGTGATTGTAGCAACAAAGTACCTCAAGGTTTCAACTCTATCCATTGTCGTTTTCCATATAGTATACGATCGCTCTCATAAATTATTCCTCTGCTAAAATTTAATAATCACACACTTTTTTCTTTTCAATTCTAAATGCCATTTGTCGCGTCACTTTTGAATTGTATTTAAATCCTTGATAAGTGGTTCGCTGTATTTTAAATTAGCTGTATTCAAGCTCACCACGGTATCCAATTCTTTGATGTATAAAAGAAATAAAAGCTAAAATGTATAAAAGTTAAATATCTCGCTATCCTGGAGAACTCTCAAACATTTTTAGCATTAAGGATTATGTCCTACTTAGGCGAGAAATGCCGTTGAAAAATGTGACACGACCAGCGAGGGAACACATCTAGCAAGGATCACTTCCCTGCCTGTGCTGGGTCGAACGTGAGCACTTCCAATTAAAACAATGCGTGACAAAATTCGCGCAGCGCCGCTATTGCCTTGGCTAAGTTCTTTTTGCGGCGGGCCTAAATATTGTTTCTGCCCGGCATCGTCGTCTCAGACAGTCGCCCAAGACCGCTATATTCCAGGAGAGGTGAGATTCGTTGACCGGGGTATTCCCGACGGAAACATCCACCCAGGTTTTTCATTAGAGAGCCTGTCCCATCGGGAAACACCCAAGGGAACAATGAGAAGCCGCCAGTGACCTCCGGCATCTCGGAAAGGGTTGTGGTAGCTGAGAGCGGCTTACACCGCGCCGGGCGCCTGGGCGAAGGATCCACCGGTTTTCCCTCCCACATATTCACCTGTTTTCAATTCTTTTCAACTATAATTTGAAAGTTGTAGTTTAGGTATTTCTCCTTATAACCGGAAGACTGATCCTAGCCCATTTAATTTTCATCTCTATTCGTTTGCCCAATGTCAGGATGCGGTAGCATATTAGTAAATTGCTGGTATATATATCCCTACATCGTCCTCATCTACTGAGCTATTGAATGGTTTAATATTCTAGTACTCTAACTATGCATGTTAGTACACTCGTAAGAACAAGACGTAACCTACAAGTATGGAGAACCCTGCGGGGTTAATTGAGTTCGTGTGGCTGGTTGTGTGACCAACTATATTTGTCGAAAATAAGGGAGATTTCTATATTCTTGACCAAAAATAAGGGAGATTTAGAACCCGGAACAAATTCACAAAGAAAAGAAAAAAACAATGAAGTGTTTCTAAAAAAAATTTATTAAAGAGCATGGCTCTGTGTGGTGTGAAAAATGGGTTTTGATGAAAAGAGATAAAAAAAGAACAGGGCCTTTTGAGATGTGAGTTTGGAGAAGGATGGAGAATTTAAAAGGGGGCGTAAGGAGGGCAAATGATGAAGGGAAGAACTGGTAGGAAAGAAATCGTTTTCTAAATTCAAACCGCACACTTGCAAAGATTGTCCTTACGCTTTATTGATAGTAATTACGAACGCAACGTCTAATCAGCTCAGTAGCGATCGTATACTATATGGAAAACGACAAATGAAAGCATTATATCCATAAAGTACTTTGGTGCTACAATCACTGAAGAATTATCATTGGGGAAAGTCATCTGGGATACATGTGGCCGAGCCAAGCGCGAAACATCGGGATTATGGCCGACACCCGATGCTCCCTATCGATATCGGCGCCTTGTCTAAATATTAGTCTACAATATGCTGCTTAAACATTTCCTACCATAGTATTTACGACTTAAATGCTAAAAAAGAGCACTTACAATAAATCTTCCACTTGCGAGGATCCTTATGGCAGAGATCAGGAGTTACGCGGAAGATCAGTTAGGCCGGTTACATGCTTGTGTTTCTCCGCGTTTCTGTTGCCGCGACAGATTCAACTTTGTAACGACCCGCGACTCATTGCGAAAGAGTTGATGCCAATCTACGGGTGTTTGGAACGGCAACTCTAATTAAAGACATTACGTAGTTCGACAGGTCATATTTGATCATCGTGATGGTGAAAAATTCTGATATGATCGGGAATTAATGTCTTTTTTCGGCGTAGTTTGACCTTCCCGTATAAGTTTTTAAGGAGGAATTATTTAACTGCACACTTCATATTATAGTTGAAAAGAATTGAGAACTCGCGAATGTGTGGGAGGGAAAACCGGTGGATCCATCGCCCAGGGGCCCGGCGGTGCTCTCACTCACTACCACACCCCTATCCGAAAGGGTCGGAGGTCAAAGCCGCTTTCCCATTGTTCCCTTGCGGCTATCCCGCAGGGACAGGCTCGTTCATGAGGGGCTGTGTGTACCTCTCCCAAGGGAATACCCCGGTCAAAGAACCTCAAGTTCCATGGAATATAGCGGTCTTGGGCGACTGTCTGAGACGCCGATGCCGGGCACAAACAATATCTAGGCACGTCGCAAAAAGGACGTAGCTAAGGCAAAAGCGGAGCTGCACGAATTTTGTCACGCATTGTTTTCATTGGAAGTGCTCACATTCGCCTAGCACAGGCAGAGAACTGATCCTTGCTAGACGTGTTGCCTCCCTGGTCGTGTCACATTTTTCAACGGCATCCTTCGCTTACATAGGATATTATCCATAATGGTCTAAATGTTTGAGAGTTCTCCAGGATATCGAGATATTTAACTATTATATATTTTAGCTTTTATTTCTTTTATACATCAACGAATTGGATACCGTGGTAAGCTTGAATCAATTTGAATTGATTTAGATGAAATTCAAAAGTGGTGCGACAAATGTGGTGTGACAAATGAAAACTAAAAAAGTGTGTCATTATTAATATATAGAAGTGGAATAATTTGTGAGAGTGATCGTAAACTATATGGAAACCGACAAATGAAAGCGTTATATCCATAAGGTACTTTGATGCTACAATCACTGAAGAGTATCATGGGGAGAGATATCTGGGATATATGTGGCCGAGCCAAGAGGTTTATTAAAAGGGTACTGGGGAAATGTATCGAGAATACAAAAAAGCGATGTTACTTTTCACTATTTAGGCCCCACCTTGAATATTCAAGCAGTGTATGTGTCCAAATGAATAAGGTTTGATCAGAGAGCAGGACAGTGTGCAGCATAGAGCAGCACACTGTTAAAAGGTGCTGTGATTGGATTAACAATGCGTCACAATTAATAAAAGAGGCTGGGAATCATTATCAGATCATAGGTTAATATACCGATTATATCTCCAGCAGCAATTTAAATCAGTTGTATTCAATGAAGATGTATGATGTTTATTATGACCATCTGCCAATTACGCTTGACTTCATCAGATCACTAAGATTAGAGAGAGAGATTTTCTTACCGAGAGATTTAAAAGGTCATTTTCCCACGTACCATAAGAGACCATAATAGGCCTAATAGCAAAGGGGTAGGTAGGTAAAACAAACTGCTACACTACTCTGAAGCAGTAGCTCTTAGTTGCAAGGTAGCCATTAGTTACATGGTAACTTTTAGTTGCAAGGGTAAATGGCAGTTGCACCAAGCAAGTCTGAGTAGCACTTAGTTGCATGGAAATGGTTCATGTTGAGTGAAATCCACCCTCTGCCACACACTCGCGGTGGCTAGCACCTCACGAATCCTTCAACCCGACCTCCCCCCTCGAGTGTGCTTTTTCGACTGGCTTTGAATGATAGCCGAAGAGCTCCATTTAACCTATTATGGTGGGAGACACTTGGAATGCACTCTGGGATTGAAGGCTCCGTGCAATTGAACTTCGTAACGAAATATCCCGGTGGTCTATGATAGTCCATATTCCTCGCCTCCTTGGCTGAAGAGTGGAGGAGGCCTTCTTGGAGAAGCAACTTCCCCTCCCCATGGCAGATGCAAAGACTTGTGGAACACTCATCTTCGACCGATCCCACCCACTATAGGGACCAGCCTTAGCACCTAATTAACACCCTTCCCTCCCTGACTCCTCCCATTTTCCTCCCCCCGCCCCCACCACACTCCATCCCACCCGTTCCTTACACCCCTACCCCTTTTAGACCCTTATATATTCCTGCGTTTTCTCATTATCTTGTGCATGTACATACGTTATGACACTACAGTGTAGTGAAACATGTTTATTAAAATATTTTTAACCTATGGAACGCTTAAGTTTTTTATCTTTCATCCTACAAAAATTAGTCCCTTTTGTTGTATAATTGTGAATAATCATAGTGCAACATTCAAGAGTATCTATGGCCGTAGTTTTTGTCATGCTCCCTTAACGGAATGAAACGCAATGGCATATTTTGGCCGACGCATGCTTTTTTAGAAGGAACTTTATATTATTTTATATTATCAATTCTGCGTGAGAGCCATATGCCCGCATCCGTGCAGCCTCATGTGGTTCGCGAGCCGCAGTTTATGACCCCTGTATTAGACAGTAAGATATGACTGATACAGTTGCAGCAAATTAAAATATAAATCACCCCACCTCTCAAATCATTTTGGAGGAGTTCCATCTGAGTTACTCCTAACGTTTCCGTCCTAAGCCAAGCGCTAAGAATTCGAAGAATTTTAAGTCCATACTAGGCTGTCGATTTTTAAAATAGCGATGTGGGTCACTGAAAGAACATTTCTTGTTTGACTGAGCCGTTACTCGTCAAGGCAGATGAGTGCAGTATCTCGGACACTTGACCTTAAAAAGCGTACAGTAAATTTGACCGGGCGTAAAAGCATTGGGACATACACAAACTTACAATCGAGGAGTAAAAAACTGTGTTGATTCAATCCTGTAGCTGTAAACCGTCCACGGAAGTATCATCGTGAAGTAACAGGGTGCGCCGAAGATAAGTAAGTTATTGAAGGAGGAAATAATATGTGAATCGCGTAGGTTTACAGGCACAAATTTTAATTTGATTTCCATTCAATTATTGCTCTGTTTTAGACTGGATCAATCAACATTTTGTGACGGCCGCGGTAATCAGGTTTATAACTCTGGGGCCAGACAATACGGTAGTCGCGGATTTGCATCCAGCTTCAGATGAGGTATATTTTTTTTTGTCTCAACCAAAAGTATTTGTAGGCTGACTAACCGTATAAAACTGGAGTGACGTAAATTCTAATACTACTCCATCTAATGTTTATAGTTCTAGGAATTGGTGACGGTGATTCCTTTTTCTTCCAGGCAACTTTTTCTAATAACCTATAATACATGAAATCTCCACCGATTAATAGTTTTTGAAGGTTCCCAAAAATATCCCCTAGATTTTATCTCGTGACCTCTGAGCTCATTGCAAAATCGCGTCGCACTGGGTTACCATGCCACCACAAATGGAGGGATGATGGGTTAAAGAAAACATTTCAAAGACGGTCCACACGCAGGTGAGAAGCTGCATCCCCGCAGTAAAAAAATACAAGCTTCCTCCTAATCGTAAGTCTCTTAACAGCGCAGGTTTCCTGCGAACAAACTTGTCAGTATTCATTTCCCATGCAAAAATATTATCGTCAACAAAGATATCATCGATTGAAGTTGCACTCCATATTTATCAAAGAATACTTTGAATTTCACCGTTTGTACGCGCTATGAACTCAGGAAGTTGGGAAGCCGTGAGGCTATTGAAGAATGGTTAAGACATGTAATTAGAATTAGAAGAGTATTTATTGCTCTAGGGCATATGTCCTCTAAGAACAAAGCCAATTTACAGTACAACAAAAAGAAGCATTAATTAAACTCACTCGTTGTGAGCGATAAACCAATACAACAAAGCAATATACCGAAAGAGTTCCATTATGCAAAGACCAAAAAAAGGGAAAAACATATCATGCACACTATTCCTAATATCATAATAAGTTCCATCATAGTAATTATAGGTAAAATTGTAGCCCATCAGCGATAAATCATACAGAGCTGAATACTGTGAAAAAGAAGTTATTGGAACAGCTTGAAGTTACATAAAGATAAGAACAAACAATCAAAGAAGTATAAAAAATGTACATTATTGTTAGGTGAATTGAGGCTTTAAACAAAAACTATAAACCTTTGCCATAAAAAATTTAAAAGTCCGAATAGTTTTTACATTTTCTGGTAGGTTATTCCAGAGATCGGATCCCACAACCTGGAATGATTTGTGGAAAGAAGTTGTACAATGAGCGGGATAGTAGATGAAGTTTACATCTGCTCTTGTAGTAACAGTGGTAGTCTTTTGCTTAATTTTGAATAGAATAATTATATTCAGGCTTTTTATAAAGAAACAACAGGTAAATTAAGGTAGCTAGGTAATATTTCCGTCGTTTTTAGTAGAAAGCCATTCAATTTTGTTGAGGTCTGGCAATATATGAACATCTCTTCATAGGTTGAATACAAATCTTACACAAAAATGTAGTAGACGCTCTAGTTCATCTGGGATATCATTGTAAACTAAACAACAGCAATCGAAATGCGGAAAAACAATAGAGGATATTAATATTTTTCGTTTCAACAGGTAACAATTCTTTGTTCAGTTTTAATTGACAAACGGTTTTGCTGGCTTTGTTCGAAATTCCATGGACATGATTTTGCCAAGAGAGATTATTTGACATTTTTGCACCTTAATTTTTTACTGTTCTTGAGAATGGAACATTAAATTTTCCTGTTTGTCATTAGGTTATTAATCATGTTCAATCTTATTTACAAGCTTTAAGAAGCATATGATAATGGCTTTGGTATTAGCACAGTTGAGATAAGGTAATTATTTTCATCCCAGTTGGATATGGAGACAATATCATCATTCAAATTTTACAATAGGCAGTTCATGCTGCTCATGTTCATAGGGCGAGTGATAGTAAAAGAATTCGGTAACGTCAGGTCAGACAATGAAGGCGAGAATTCCATGCGAGAATAAAAGTAGCATCAGGCGCATCAGAAAAGGATTTCTTCGACATTTCAAAAGTTAAACCTGAGCTCTAAATCAAAACGTAATTTACTTTGTCATTCTCTTTAAAAATTGTGGGTATCCCCCATTCAGGCTTCTTTCCGCGGTAATCAAAAATTTATTATACTATTGCACAGCGTAATTCACTCGGAAACTAAAAATCAAGATAACGACATATGGATAAGTTTTTTAACACTAGGACGCCCGGACTTTTCGACATCATTCAACGCCCAAATGGGGTCATTTTGACCCCCGATAATTAATAAGTTAATTTATCGCAAGGCATTTATATTTTTACATTTTTAGTGTTTTTTCGTTAAATGATGTCCTAATTCTTCACAATCATCGATTTTTTCAGTTCATTATAGTAATATTTTTCTCGATATAACTATTTATTGAAACACCAACTTTGAGTGTTGGAATCATTTTCTCCGTTATCTTCAATTTCATTTTTTCTTGCCTGAAATGGTGACACGCAGTGAACAACAAATGTCATCTACTTTATTTAAATGCATTTATTAATTGTTTTTGCAGTTTGAACTGTTGAATTATGAATGATTT
This sequence comes from Platycnemis pennipes, assembly GCA_933228895.1. Classification (NCBI taxonomy): domain Eukaryota; kingdom Metazoa; phylum Arthropoda; class Insecta; order Odonata; family Platycnemididae; genus Platycnemis; species Platycnemis pennipes. The sequence goes on along the minus strand of OW121846.1, from coordinate 77,938,953 downwards.
GTCCTACCAAAATTAGAAATACCATCAGAAAAAATGTAAAAAAAGTAAGTAGCCTAATGAAAATAGTTTTCATCATCATCAGTATTTCAATCCCATGGTTTGTTTACTGCAGCCCTCCATTATGCCCTACTTAGTGTTAATTCCCACACGTTCTGGTATGTTTCCTCTTTCACGTCCTTCTTTATTTGCCCTTGGTTTCCTCGCGGGACCTTCCCTTCAATCTTCCCGTCTAATATATTTCTAACTAATTCATTGTGCCTCCAGGTATATCCAATCCATCTGTTTCTTTTATGCCGTAGGGTTTTCCATATTCTCCTTTCTTCATCTGCTCTTCTGTACACCTCTTCGTTCCTCACTTTAGCTGTCCATTTAAACTTCAACATTCTCCTCCAGCACCATGTTTCAAATGCTTCAATTCTTCGCTGGTCTCCTTTCCCGATTTTCCATGTCTCTGATCCATAGAGTACCACGCTCCATAGGGTAAATGGCTTCCTTGTTTGCAGCCGTAGGTTTTTGAGCACAGTAGTTGTCTCTTCTTCATAAAAGCTTCCTTAGCTTGTGCTATTCTTTGCTTGATGTCCGTTGAGCTTCTTCCATCCCAGGTTATAGTGCTGCTGAGGTAGGTGAATTTCTCCACTTGTACCAATTTCAATCAAATTGTGATATTTGCCCTAAGCTTCTCTCTTCCGCACACTAGGATTTTAGTTTTCATGCTTGATGCTCATATTATATTCTTGTTGATGCTCATATTATCTTCTTGAAGTACTTGGTCCATAGGGGTCAGGGATGCTTGTAGGTCCTCTCGACTTTGTTCTACAACTGCGATGTCATCTGCAAACCAGAGCATGTTTATTTCTTCGTCATTCACCTTGATGCCCTTGATACCAATTTCCTCTGTGTCTCTTATTGCTTCTTTCAAGTATATATTGAATAACGCTGGGGAGAGGTTGCATCCTTATCTGAATACTTCATTTATTTTGTCTTCTATCTTCCTTCCGTCTTTTATTTGTATTGTGGTGACCTGGTTCTTGTAGAGACTACATTTTTTTCTTCTATCCTTGTAGTCCATTCCAATCATTCCAATAGCTTCCAGTATCTTTAACATCTTGTTCCATTCGAAGTTGTCAAAGGCCTTTTCCAAGTCCACGAATGTCACATACAACGGCTTGTTTACGTGTATCATTTTCTCGGCAAGTATCCTTCAGCTGAGCATTGCCTCACTAGCTTCTTGGTTTTTCGTAAATACGAATTGATTTTCCGAAAGATTCCCTTCGATCTTCCCTTCCATTCTTCTGCTAATAATCTTAGTAAGTATTTTCGATGTGTGTGACACCAGGTTAAAGATAAATTCTTTGCATTTCTCTGTCCTTGGCTTCTTCGGGATTGCAATCATTTCACGCTTCTGGAAATTCTCTGCTGGCCATCCACTGTCATAGCTATCTTTGATTATTTTAAGAGTATCTATTGCTTTGACCCCGAGGGCCTTGAAAATAGTGAATGAATATTATATGAAATAGTGAGCTTACTTTTAGATCCGCCCCTCCTTGTGTCTCTACTGAGATCATCAAACGGGTACTTATCGTCACATTCTGAGGATTATGTTTATTCTTCACAAGTTTCAAATCTCAGATTGCCGTCGGAATTGTCAAATGAACACTCTCCACAATCTGAGTCATCTTATTGAATCTTATACAGCTCCGCAAGAATGTCAGCAGAACATTATGCTGGTCTTTGAGAAATTCTTGATTACAGCTATCTTCAAAATAACGATCACACCGCATATTCGTCCATAGAAGCCACGATCAATGGGCAACATATAAACGAACTTCACTTACTGCAACTGTTCTAAGTTCGAGGGTTTACCTTGTGGAACCACTATTTTGGAAAATAAAAACCACTTTGTACATTCCACGCAAAAGTTTTATAGATTCTACAATAGTTTCGTCATATCAATCTTGATAGTGACATATATTGTCGAAATCATGGTAGAAACCAATAAAACCTTTGTTTGGAATGTACAAAGTGGTTTTTATTTTCCATTGTGAGAACGAGTTTTATTCTCCACTCGTCATCCGAAAAGAAATAATCAGATTTGGAGTCAATTAAGTACATAAATTCCGTGCGAAAGTGGTAAAAAAAATTGCATTCTCCGCAACCCGCAGAGATTGACAATGCATGATGATGTCAACAAAGTAATTACTAAATACTTCTACATGCAAGCAAAACGAAAAGTGAGGACGTGGTGGGGAAAGGAAACAAAACTATTTATGAAACTGATACGAACTTAGAAGACAAGTAACTGAATGAAAAAGATAAGACGAGAGAGCAGTGAACACATACGCAGCAGAATGATACAAAAATGCAAATAAAAGGACCTTTAGCAGAGATAAAGCGCGCTGAATGAACGCTTGGGTCAAAGTGACCCCATTTGGGCGTTCAAGGTAAAATATAACTTACCTCTTCAATGGATTATTTTAGGAATGTAAAAATGTGTGCAATTGAACACCTATTAAAATTTTTAAAAGTCACGAGAGGAAATTCTGTTCTCTTAAAAAATGAGATCAAAAAATAAATTAAAAAATACGATTGGGTCTGTGACAAGGTTAAAAGAATGAAAAGAAGGAAGTGCATTTCTTGTTTTTGAAATTGTCCCGCCAATGTAATACACATATCTGCCACCAGCGGCAGCACCACTTGTGTAGCTTGCTGAGATAAATAAAGCAGTCATTTGTTTCCACCTAAAGTCGGCCGTTTTTCTACGATGTCCCTCCGTAAATTATTGTAAAGTGCGTTGTTTATTAACCTTTCCCGCGAACAGGTTATGGGCCCAGCGGGTTATTTATACTACACTGGTAATTTTGAGGGATAATAACAGCGTCTTCACGGCGTAGACCTGAAATATCGTGTGAAATTCAGTGGTGTGCGCCGGCTTGGCGGGATAAAAGACTCGAAATGGCGGACAATGATGCAGCAAGTGTAGAGTTGCAACGATGTCCAAAATTAAATGGAGAGAATTACTTTACGTGGGTGATTCGCATGAGGGGGCTTCTATTAAAAGCCCAGTGCTGGTATTCAGTGGTAGGGTATGTGGAAACATACGAGACGAACAGTAATGGTGAGTCAACAATAATTCTCCCTTCACGAAATGAAATTCAACGAAGGAAGAAGTGCGAAGGAGTAGCAATGGGCATACTCCTAAGCAACGTTGAAGATGACTTTCTGGACGACATAGCAGTTTGTGACACCCCAAGTGATGCTTGGAAAACCTTAGAGGAAATCTACACGGATTACGGTCTGTTACAACAGTTAATGTTCCTGAGGGAATTAGTGAATGTGAGACTAGGTGACTTATCAGTTCAGAAATACGTCGCTAAAATTGTGGAAATCCGTAAAAAGGTGAGAAAATGTGGAATTGAAATAACGGATAACCTGTTGTCACTTATCTACCTAATGGGACTGCCTAAGGAGTATGAAGGTTTGATAAGAAGTTTAGAAAAAGAAGAGGAACAGTTGACGACAAAGAAAGTGAAAGCCAAACTACCCCTGGAAGAGAAAAGGATAAGTGAAACGAACGGTAGCGCTAGTAGCGAAAGGAAATTACTCAAGACCGAGCAGAAGCCTACAGAATATATGAAGTCTGCCTTTGGGAAGAGAAAGGGACAAAAGAAGAAACCATCCGAGACTGAACAGGCAGGTAAATCTAAGACTTGTCTCGTTTGTGGTGAGGAAGGTCATGTATCCTTTGTATGCCCCATCGTTAAGAAGGCAAAGGAGGCTAGCGGATTCACCAAAGGGCAAGAAAAGGGTAAAGCAGCGGTAGTGACAAGGGAGTACCAACTACTGCATGTACGTACAAACGAGCAACATGTCGACAGTAGACCCGATTACTGGTTACTAGACTGTGGTGCTTCAGACCACATACCGGTGACAAGTCCCTGTTCATTGACCTTCAAGAAATGTCCTGAGAGGTGGTTGTGGGAAATGGATCACCATTGCATATTCTTGGAAAGGGAAGTGTTCTGCTGAGGGTATCGGAAGAGTGTGGAAATTTTGATCTAGAGATAAGAGATGTGTTATACATCCCAGAACTACAAGATAACCTTCTGTCACTAGGTGTCCTAGAAGAGAAAGGGATGACCTTCACAATGAATAATGGGGTTGGGACCATATTCAATTGTAAGAGGGCTATTTTGAAGACATTCCGTGTTGGCCATCTCTATTATATATCCACGTTAAATGGGACTGGAATAGCTGACCTTCGTCAAAGCCTTGAAGAGAGAAAAAGGCGTGTAAATAAAGTGTCTTTCGCTACATGGCATGAACGACTTGGCCACCCCCATGATGGCATCATGAAGAAAATTGGACCGCTAAAGAGTGGGAGGATGAATGATGGAAGCGTCGACTGTGAGACCTGTATAGTAGGGAAGATGAAGAGGATCCCTTTCCCTAAAGAAAGTACAAGCCAAACTTCAAGAATTCTCCAGAGGATCCACTCGGATGTCGTCGGGCCGATCTAGCCAGAGACTTTTGGTAGGTGCAGATACTTTATAACTTTCATTGACGACTTTTCTAGATGAACTGTTGTATCATTGATGAAAAATAAGAGTGAAGCATTTGTCCTCTTCCAAGAGTATCAGAGACAAATGGAGTTACAAACTGGTGAGAGCCCCCCTGCGGGTAGGGGGATTGAGAATACTCCCGCAGCAACCCTGCTTGTCGTAAGAGGCGACTAAAAGGGCGGGGAGACAACCCCGAAAACAAACCACTGAGTCAGCAAGGGTTGAGTCCGGACAGTCTTGTGGGTCAACTGTCTGTGTGCGGCCATACCAGCTGGCCTGCGATCCACCCGCATGTTTGCCGTGTGCGGTGACCCGTAAGGGGGAGAAGAGGATCCTGGTTGGTGAGTTCTCCGGCACCCAGCCGGGTGTCGGATGCCCGGTATGGGCCGGAGTTCAATACCCCGCTTTGGCCTCGGATTCCCTGTAAACGGGCGGTCAGGATTTAGCCAATCCTGATCAATCGGCTTTCCGATATGTTCGGTGGCGAGTGCTGGAGAGACGGGGGTATGCGTAGGGCGGCCAAAGGCGTATGGGTGTGGAGGACTCATGCGCTGGAGGTTCTAACCTGAAACAGGCCCCCACATCAATAGTGCTATATTCCTCGGGTAGCCCTGGCGACCACGCTGGTTTGCAGCGTGGCGTCCCTAATGTGTGGCTCCGTGGCGGGTGGGGAGCTCGAGGGACGAACTTATAAGTGGCATGGCAGACTTAAATCTTCCTCCACCCAAAAGACCTCGCTCAGATATGGGCGGGGGAGCCAATAGTTTTCGCGCATCTCAGCGCTATCTAATAATGAAATGCAAGGAAGAAGGCGAGACTCTTAAAAAAGTTTCTCCCTTCCTTATAAGAAGGGTCCTGTCGAGCTTTGTCTCAGGAGAACTTAAATCTGCGAAGAAACTTAGAGACGGAACGCTACTAATTGAAACAACCGCTGAAGCGCAGAGTGTGGAACTACTACGAATGGAGATGCTTCAAAACATACCTGTTATAGTGGAGAAACACGGATCCTTGAATACATCTAAGGGGGTTATTTCACACTTTGATCTTATGTATGTTGAGGAAGATGAAATAAAAAGAGAAATGGAGCATCAGGGAGTGATCGACTGTCGACGCTTGAAAACTAAACGAAATGGGACGCTAAGAGATACAACGTCTATAGTTCTGACCTTTGCCTGCGATAAACTTCCAGAGAAGGTGTATGTGGGGTATGAATCCGTACCTGTGCGGCCTTTCATACCTCGTCCCATGCGTTGCTTTAACTGCCAACGTTTTGGCCATATCGCAACCAGATGTGAGGGCGAGGCCACCTGCCCCCGCTGTGGCAAAGCTAAGCACGAAACTGATGAATGTACATCTGAACCGAGCTGCGTGAACTGCGAAGGTGCACACCCTGCATACTCAAATAAGTGCCCCAAGCTACAAGAGGAAAGAAAAGTGGTAGTGATAAAAACTATCGAAAAGTTAACTTACTTAGAAGCACGCAGGAAGTATCGGGCCCTAGTTGCCCCACCTTTTCTCGGTCTTTTGCCACCGTGGCCTCTGCACCGGTAAGGAAGTGCTCCGTACAAACTCAAACACCCAAATTTAATCCGATGAAGGAAAATGACAAAGAAGGGACCCAAAAAGGAATCGCCAATGTGGCAGAAATGAAAAAGACGCAGGAACTAAATAAAGATACAAAAATCGCTGGTCCTTCCAAGAAGAACCAACCTAATGCTGGGAAGAAAATGCAAGGACTGCAGCGGACTAAATCGTTTTCCCCTGGACCTCCTAACCCTCCCGGCCCCTCGTCTACAACATCCGATGTGGTGGCTATGGAGGAGGACGACAGTTTGTCGGAAACTGAAATCCTCCAAGCTAGGAGTCAAGGGAAGAAGAAAAATCGCATTAAAAGATAAGTGCGCACATCTTAATCACCCCAAAATGCTTTCAATCCTACAGTGGAATTGCTGTGGATTTTACCGCCGCAAAGAGGAGTTGAAGGTTTTAATGAGAAATTTTAGCCCTCTCTGTATCTGCATACAAGAAACACATTTTAAGCCTTCTGATAAAATCGTTTTAAGAGGCTTTAAGATTTTCCGGTTTGACGATGAGAGCGGAAATAGAGCGCAAGGTGGAGTAATTACTGCAGTTCAAGAGGGTTTCTATACCTCCAAGGTCAGACTGCAAACTCCTTTTCAGGCTGCTGCTGTGACCGTTGCGTGCCCTGAACTGATTACCTTTTGTAACGTATACCTGCCTGAAGGGGCCCCGGTAAACAAGGAAAATCTGGATGATTTAGTGCGACAACTCCCTAAACCTTTTGTTTTATTAGGGGATTTTAATGCACATCACACTCTTTGGGGTAGTAACAGAGATCAATGTAACAGGAGAGGCCGAATTTTGGCAAATTTTATAGAAGATTTTAACCTCTGTTTACTTAACAACGGGGACAGTACCCGATTTAATAGTTTTAACGGAGGTTTTTCCTCCATAGACCTTTCTATGTGCTCGGGTAATATTGGCACGAAGTTCCATGTGTCGGTCCACAGTGATTTATGTGGCAGTGATCACTTCCCTATTATAATTAAAAAAGAAGGGAGTCGATGTTTTAATTATAACGGACCAGGGCACTGGGTTCTCCGTAGAGCTAACTGGGCCCTTTTCAATCAGTGTTTTAACTTTACCTATGACAGAAATCGCGGATGCCTAGAGAATATTGAGACACTAACTACTTGTATCATAGATGCAGCAAATGCCAGTGTGCCTAAGTCATCCGGCAACGCTAGGCGTATACCGGTGCCGTGGTGGACCTCCGAATGTGCGAAATCAATTCGTATCAGGAACCGTGCCCTGAGGATATTTAAAAAATATCCAACCACCTCGAATCTCTCGGCATTTAGGAAACTGAGGGCTAAGGCTCGCCAAACGATTCAGGCGGCAAAAAAAGGCCTCTTGGACAGAATACGTCAACAGTATCAACAATAGAACGCCCATTTCACAAGTTTGGCGCAAGATAAAGCAAATCACCGGTACATGTCACTACTCACAGGCTAGTTCCCTCAAAGTAGGCTCTAGTATTGTATCTTCCCAGCACGATGTAAGCGAGGTATTTGGTCAACTACTTGCAAATACCAGCAGTAATGCTAACTTTGACGCTACCTTTATGGCAGCAAAAGAGAGGGCTGAAAGAGACCGACTTGATTTCTCGGAGAAGGGGACTCAAGCGAATTATAATATTCCATTTACCCTAAATGAACTAAAGGCCGCCATTGCGGAGACAAAGAACACATCACCTGGTTTGGATGACGTCCATAATGCCTTCCTTAAACACCTACCTGAGGAAGCGTTGAGGGAAATCCTGCTTACGTTCAATCAACTCTGGAAGGAAGGTAAATTCCCACACACCTGGAGGGAAGCTTTCATCATACCTATTCCAAAATCTGGCAAAGAAAAAACAGACCCCAATAGCTACCGACCAATATCACTAACAAGTTGTCTGTGTAAGGTAATGGAAAAATTGGTAAACCGCCGCCTAGTCTGGTGCCTTGAGAGGTGGAACCTTATTTCAAATATCCAATGTGGTTTTCGAAGAAATAGGTCGACAACCGACCACTTAGTACGAGCCGACAACTTTATTCAAGAAGCATTCCTTTTACGCCATCATGTTATTGGAGTGTTTTTTGATCTAGAAAAAGCATACGATAGAGTGTGGCGACACAAGATTCTTCAGACCATACATAAATGGGGCTTTAAAGGAAACCTGCCAATTTTCATTAAAAATTTCCTAACTAATCGTGTTTTTAGAGTACGCATCGGAAGGAGCCTTTCGGATGTACATTTACAGGAAAACGGGGTACCCCAAGGCTCTGTGCTAAGTGTGACACTTTTCGCAGTTGCTGTAAATGATATAGTAGACTGCATACAACCATCAGTGATGGGCTCACTCTTCGTAGACGACCTCGCCATTTTCTGCAGGTCACGAAGATTAAAGGCAGCTAAAAGACAGGTACAAATCACTGTCAATAAACTGAAAAGATGGTCTAATGATAACGGGTTCCGTTTCTCTCATGAGAAAACGAAATGTGTACATTTTAATAGGCTTCGCGGAATATACCCACAGCCTAAGATAGAACTGGATGGGAAAAATCTGCCATTCAAGGATTCAGCAGTATTTCTTGGCTTGGTTTTTGACAAACGACTAGACTGGCGAATGCATATCCGAACGCTAAAGGAAAAATGCATGAAGGTCTTTAACGTCCTAAGAGTTCTGAGCCACTCTTCTTGGGGAGCCGATCGCACATCAATGTTAATGTTGTATAGAGCGCTTGTAAGATCTAAAATAGACTACGGGTGCCTTGTTTACTCATCCGCGAGGGAAACATACCTAAAGCCATTGGCATCGCTACACAATTCAGGATTGCGGTTAGCGACTGGAGCATTCAGAACAAGCCCAGTTTTGAGCCTATACTCAGACTCTGGTGAACCACCTTTGCACACCCGCAGGATTATGCTTATGTGTAGCTATGCCGCAAAGCTTTTGTCTTTGCCATCTCACCCTTGTTTTAATATCGTTTTTAAGCCAAGATTTATAGATGTTTTTAACAGAAAGACGAAGGTCACCAGACCATTCGGTGTCCGTTTTAATGATTTTATTGCCGAGCGAAATTTTACTCTAGCCGAGGTTTACGTAGTAGGCTACTCAAGCCGCCCCCCTTGGCTTTTTCCCCGGTCAGATTTTATTCTTGACCTACACAGGTACCCCAAAACCGTTACCCTGGCCACAGAATACCAGCATGCATTTAATGAATTTCTCTACAATCATCCCGAACTAATTCCCGTCTATACGGACGGGTCAAAGTCCAGTAGAGCTTGTGCGTGCGCAGTCGTATCATCCTATCATGGAATAGCAACAGCTAAATTAAACCCATTATGCAGCGTTTATACATCGGAGCTCTTCGCCATTAAAATGGCCCTCTGTGGTATAAAATGCTCGGATAAGAAATTTCTCATCTGCTCGGACTCCCTAAGCGCTCTGCAGTCTATCTCCACAATGTACCCGACTCATCCGATTGTCCAGGAAATTCAGTCGTCCATAATATGCCTGAGGGAGAAAGGAGTGTCAATTACCTTCATATGGATCCCTGGACATGTGGGAATAAGAGGTAATGAAATGGCTGATTCTGCTGCTAAGAAGGCGCTGAAAAATTCTGTCCTTGCCTCTAAACTGGTACCACACGAGGATTTGAGACTAACGTTACGTAACGAAGCTCTGGAGTATTGGCGGGAATCTTGGTTTAACGTCCCGAGCAACAAACTCCGTGAAATTAAACATACAACATCTGCATGGCCTTCATCTGTCAGGGGATGCCGGAGGGAGGAGGTAGTCGTCACACGTTTGAGAATCGGACATTGCGCTCTGACTCACTCATTCCTCTTCACCGAAGAGAAAATACCACCTCGATGTGATGACTGTGGATCTCTCCTCTCCGTAAGGCATATTTTGACAGAGTGCGAAAAATACCGGAGATTGCGCGACTCTCTAAGGATCCGAGGCGATATAAGCCACGTTCTGGGGAATGACCCAGACCGCCTAACCCAAGTAATTTCATATCTTAAACAAATAGGCATTTTAAATTTGATTTGACCGTTATTTTTATGTCATGCTTTTTGACAGCACTGCAATTTAACATACCTTTCCCTAATGTAATTTATCACTTTATCACTTGCGCGAGGTGCGAAATGACCAATAGCCGTCGACGCACCCTGTAAACGAAATTCTATCTACATATCTAAACTGGTGAGAGGATATTGGAGTTTCAGAGTGACAATGGGGGAGAATACAAATCAAGAGAGTTCGACAACTACCTAAAGGAAAAAGGGATAGTCAGGAGACTATCAGCTCCCTACTCACCCCAACAAAATGGGCAAGCTGAGCGATACAACCAGTCTATAATGAATATTGTGAGATGTTTCCTGCTGAGAGCAAACTTGCCAAAGAAGTTTTGGGGTGAAGCCCTTAAGGCGGCCTCCTATGTTAAGAATAGGTGCCCAACGTCATCGTTGAATTTCAGGGCACCCACTGAGTTGTGGAAAGGAATAGACTTATGTTTGGAAGACCTCAATCACCTGAGAGACTTTGGTTGCAGAGCATATGCCTGGGATGCAGATGGAAAGTTGAACAGGCGTGCGGTTAAATGTGTAATGCTGGGCTACCAAGAGCAAACCAAGGCATATCGGCTGTGGGACACTGAGAGGAGAACTGTTATGACTAGTAGAGATGTCATATTCAATGAACATGTATTCCCTAGCCTTGAGGGTGGAAGCAGAGAAGAAGATGACGACATCGTCACATGGAAATTATGGGATCCAGACTCATCCCAGGGTCAGCCAGGAGAGGATCCTGGCCCATTCCAGGGCCAGCCAGGAGAGGATCCTGGCCAATTCCAGGGCCAGCCAGGAGTGGATCCTGGTCCATCCCAGGGTCAGCCAGGAGAGGATCCTGGCCCATTCGAGGGCCAGCCAGGAGTGGATCCTGGTCCATCCCAGCGTCAGCCAGGAGAGGATCCTGGTCCATCCCAGGACCAGCCAGGAGAGGATTCAGGCCCACCCCAGGGCCAGCCAGGAGAGGTTCTGGACCTGGCGCAGTGGCTCGATAATGGAGTGCGGAGGACCACAAGACCCAGGGTTCCACGTAAACCATGCATCTGTTGCAATTTAGTATCTTATATTTCAGTCAATTGTGAGGGTATAAATAAACCAAATTGTGTAGAAGAGGCACTTGCAGGCCCACATAGTGAGATGTGGAGAGGTGCCATGAGGGTTGAAATACAAAATCTGGTGTGAAAATAAGGCAGATGGGAGATCTGTTACTGGTTACTGTGTGCAAATGTCAGGTGGTATTGTGGAGTGGCGGTCAAGAAAACAAAGACATGTGGCTTCATCAACTACTCACGCAGAGTACATTGCATTGTGTGAGAGTGTGACAGAGTTAATTTGGCTAAAATCCTTTTTGAATGAACTTGGTCAAGGTGGATTTATACCAGAGCCGTGTCTTGTCAAATGTGATAATCATGGGGTAATTCAAATTGCAAATTCCTATGCAGTGAATGATAGAAGTAGGCACTTTGTTGTCAAGTATCATCTAATTAGAGAGATGGTGAGAGAGAATCCGTTACAGATTGACTATGTACCATCAAAGGAAAATATTGCTGATATATTCACAAAACCCCTTCCTGGTCCACAAACAGCCAAGATTGTGAATTTGATGGGTTTACATACCCTGCATGAGCCTAATAATTGAATCTGGTAGTGAAATTTCATGTCATGGTTGTATATATATGTATGTGTTTTTCAGTTTTTTAAAGAAGAGGTGTGACAAGGTTAAAAGAATGAAAAGAAGGAAGTGCATTTCTTGTTTTTGAAATTGTCCCGCCAATGTAATACACATATCTGCCACCAGCGGCAGCACCACTTGTGTAGCTTGCTAAGATAAATAAAGCAGTCATTTTTTCCCGCCTAAAGTCGGCCGTTTTTCTACGATGTCCCTCCGTAAATTATTGTAAAGTGCGTTGTGTATTAACCTTTCCCGCTAACGGGGTCAAAATGACCCCTATGGGCGTTCTAGTGTTAATGCTTCCGTCGTTTCAAAAGGCGACCCAAGTCGAATGTTACTTGCTTTTTGACATAAATCGCTCATCTAGATTAAAACGTTATTTCGAGGAAGAGAGAAAGGGCGCGGCGAAATTCGGTATCCCCATGCGCCGTCTTTAATCACATGTGGATCCAAAGTTTTACGTCCCACCCGGCGGACGGAGAGCATCAGATGAAACATTTTATTCAAACGATGGAAATCTTTGAAAGTCAACCTCTGAGACTCCATTCAAGGGGATAGATTTTCCGAGATTCGAACTCGGACCCCTGAAGTTGGTTTCAACAATATTAGCCACCATTACAGAGTGACTACCGCGGGCTCTATTATCACTCTAACGTATAATAGAAATGCAATCAGATAATTTCCAATCACACACTATTAATTATGGTGATAAACTTATTTGTATACATACCAAAGTAAATTGGAAACGAATTATGCTCCAGTAGAATAATTTGTCGGGCGGGATAACTCCAATCTCAGTGTTTGTATGAACCAGGACTGCCTGGTAATGCCGGAAAAAGAAGATACGAGTGAAAACCTAGGCATGAGAAAATGTACGAATGTTGTCCACTTTGGAATGCAAATGAAGATCGGCAAATTTCTGTTTTTAATAACTCATGCACTTTCGCTTTATAAAGAAAGCAATGACAGTCAAACTAACCATATTCATAAAAATACAACGAAATCCATAGTATTATTAGTAGCCAATCCTTACCATTGAAATCTCACGATGCGCCTCCAATGGAGGCCCTCCATGAAAAATCCCTGTATAACAGAATGTTTCGACGAAAATTCGCCAGGTGGGGCGACGTACTTCTTGGCAGGATTGCTTTGGTGGGAGGGGAAGTTGCTTCTACAAGAAGGCCTCCTCCACTCCTCAGTCAAGGATACGAGGAATATGGACTACCCAAAGACCAACGGGAAAATTCGTATCGGAGTTCAATTGCACGTAGCCTTAAATCCCAGAGTGCATCCCAAGTGCCTCTCAGCATAATAAGTAAAATGGCGCTCCTCGGCTATCATTCACAGCCGATCGAGAAAGCACACTCAAGGGGAGAGGTCGGGTTGGTGCAGTGGCGAGGTGCTAGCCACCGCGAGGGTGTGGCATGGGGTGGATATCACCAAACGTCAACCATTTCCATGCAACTAAGAGCTACTCAGTCCGCTGTGTTTTCCCGGTTGCATGTTAATCATTCTTGTATGTAGTTTTAGGTTATTCCAGTCATTGGACCCTATGTAAAACCTTTATCCACTGATTTTAGAGAGAAATAAACAAATATATTACATTGGAGCACTTTTCCACAATGTATTTAAAATTATGAAGTTACACAACACGTGTTTCGGCTTATCAAGCCATCATCAGGGGTACAATCATAAAGTTCAGTGACAGCAGCGCAATATATTTGAAACGGGGAGGGTATTGGGATAGGGGAAAGTGGTTGGGGGGAGAGGAGGGAATGACTAGATGGTGAGTGAATGGGGGGGACTGTGGCGAGGAGGGAATTATGGAAAGGAAAGAATTGTATGAAGCACTCTCAAGAGTTTGTCCTTGGGACTGGATAAGGGAAGTGGTAGGTTATTTGAAAAAGGAATAGCAAGCAATGAGGAATGGATCCGGAAAAGTTGGTCATTCAACAGAAGGTTATTATAACTACGCATAATTTCCCACTTTTCCCATGCGTCCAATCTTGGGCCTTTTCTTTCAATATGCAGAATTTTCGGATCAAAGAGGCAGTGGTGCGATGCCTACATGAGATGGTTGGCCAGCAGTGACGATTTGTCTCCCTTATCCACACACCTTTGATGCTTTTGAAGTCTACTGGTAAAATCCCTTCCTGTCTGACCAACGTAATATTTATGACAGCTGAGGCGCTTGACTTTGTAGACGCCTGAATGGAATTTTGGGTCAATGGTGTCCTTTCTTTTGCCCAAAATGTTGGATATGGTACACGGATTGTAAAAACCCACTTTAAATTTGATAATGGCTTAGCAAGCCGATACACGTCTTGTGTAATTTTATAATTTAAAATACATTGTGGAAAAGTGCTAAAGCTTTTTACTAATCTAATATGTCTCACTTCTACTACGTGATGCTTGATGCTGGCAACAAATATACTTTCAGTCTGATTAAGATCTCTTTACTCACGAAGTTTGGTATATTTGAAGAACTGTAACATATTGCGTTGCATTACATTATAAATACAGGAATCATGAGACGGCCTACCGTAGAGATAAATTCCAAATCCATTCTTTCCACGAAAATTACGTGAACATAGTGGGCAGGATTTCACCTACCAGACAGGCAGGTGGTTGGTATAGTCTGTATATCATCTGAGATAAATATTTAAGCATCCTTTCTTACGTTAATGGCACCATGCATGACATGCCAATCACCATTCTTTTTGGAAATATTAATCATTACAGTACTAAATGGGTAGTTATTAATTTCGGTACACGTGTCTCGTGACCGCACAGCTAACACATTCCTTTAAAGTGGTAATATTTTCCCTCTTGTAATAATTCCCTGTAGGTTGCGCATGTTTTGAGTAATTGTTTACCCTTTTCCACTCCCACTTGAGATGATTATACAGCTACGCAATATCCACGCGATGCCCTGCAAGCCACTGCGAATGTGTGGCAGGGGGTAAATGTAGAGTGGTCCTGAGATATGGGTGAGGTCATGTGAGGAGTACCGGGTGGAGGACCAGCGAGAGAAAAGACTGTATGTGTGTTGGTTGGTGATTTCTAAATGGAGAATGCAGAAGTGACACCAGAAAAAGGTTATTTACATCTACATAATACTCTACAAGCCATCATAAAGGTGTAAAAAAGGGGGTGATATCTCACCAAACATGCACTATATATCATGAATAAAAACGTATTAGTAATAAAGACCTAAACTTTAATAAATAAACTTAAATAAAGGTCTAAGGGTCTAAATTTAAAAAAAAAGATGAAGAGAGCAAAGCAAGCATGCAATAAAATGCTGTTAGTTGGGATAGGTTAAATTCCTTATACCAAAATGCAACTTCCTATTCTATCAATTGATACGCTCATATTGGATATATTTACCGCTAATTATATCCCTAATTGTACGAAAAAAAGGACATTGTGAATATTTCAGTTGGGCAATGACTTTCTCTAATTTTGTGTTTGTAGTCCAGTCTACCACTGGACTTCGCTAAATATTTTTAACTTCATGACTGAAAATATTATCTTGAAATTTATTTAAGAGATTAGTCTAAAGCGATCTGACAATGATTCCCATTTTAATTAATTTAATAGGATGGTTACCCTAATATAGTTCTCGTACCGTCCCTTTAAATGTCTCGCCCAAACTTATCCTGGAAGGCAACTTTCTAGCACTCGGCAGATTCCCGTGAAGATTCATAGCAAATAATACGCGCTCCACAGCTAACTCAGAAATATTTTGAAGGAGTTTTTGGCACGTGATCAAGGAATAGTAATATTGACAATATCCTAATCTATTGTTCTAGATGATGTTGTAATACATATGAAGTTAGCAGGAACAGTTACAGCCATTGCTTCAGTAGAATCAGATAAATTAGCTCAATTGTTTCAGTCTCACAATTGTGGATTGCAATATAAGAAAGTAAAATTGGCATTCAAAAACTCTACTGACTTGCTGATTAGGTGCGAAGTAGCTTTCGATATATTGGTGTTATCTTCTGGTGGGGTTTCATCAATAGAACAACTCTACAATTCTTGGCTCATGACAAAACCATTTATGTCCTTAGAATCCTGTTATTTACGTAGTTTTAAAGCAGCAGATCACATCTGCATCTACTTGTGTACACATGTATAACTGCAAACTTTACCTCGTACGCCCAAAAGGGCGTTGGCAGGAGAACACCCCACGCCAGGCACATGTAATCAACTGCTGGATATAATACCATCATAAATGACTATCCTACCATTTTCGCTGTAAGCAACCAATACCATGACAAATGCGCGTGATATACAGCCTGTGACTTCAAACTAACCATATGCCATACAGATACAATGCAGGTCTCGGGTGAATGTTTCTAGAAATGCGTCAAATGAGCAGAGACTTATTTTTACACAAATCCTATTTAACGGCGGTTTTTATTATTCTCACCGCTTTGTATCTATTGCCCATTAATTTTAAAATTCGGTGTTGATATACATGATATTATAGCAAATCATTAGAACACGACATGGATATATTACTCAGTTGTTTCGGGTGCTCTTCATCTACATCTACGTGATACCCTGCAACCACCGTGAGGGTGTGTGGCAGGAGTTGAGATCACCATGCATGCAGTATTGACATGTACACATTCTACTGTAGGGTCTTAGGAACTAGAATGTTAGTGTCTACATAGTAATAAGGGATTAATTGTTTATACATGCACCATGCACTCTGGTCTACTCTAAAATATTTCCCCTACCTATCCCTTTGCTATGCTGCCTATTCTGTTTTCTTATATTACGGGAGAAAATGACATTTTGAGGAAATGTTTTCTTCAGGGAAAACCTATGATGAACCTGCCACAACCTGTCAAATGCTCTTAACAATGAATACATTCGTTGCAAGGCCTTTATCTGAATATTTACGTGAAATTATTGCTTCACATCAGCCAATACTGTCGCAAATTTTCTCCACACGTGACATTGCTATGACCAGAGCAACATGAAAATCTCTTTAAGCAGCAAACCTTGACTTAAAAGGCGAATAAATAATGACTGACAAATATATTCTGCACTACACTTCATGATTCTTTTTTACAGCTCGAATTTGCAAGGCTTCGCTGGCAATATATATCAAGCAATTGGGATCCAATAAGTAAATATTTAATTCAGGAACTAACATGATACAGAGGAAAGCAGATTGATTTGTTAAACACTGCTATGAACGCAAAGAAATTTCACTCGGCTAATAGAGTAGCTTGTCTGGGAAATTCTTGAATCCAGATGTTTGCTCGCATGATCGAAGTTACTCGAAAAATTCAAATCTCATGACTTCGCAGTTGACACTGCTAACATATTTCGGCCCCCACAGTAGATTAGATTGATAGAGGGTTGCGACAAAAGTGAGATCAACTGCCGGACCGAATGATACAATAACTTGTTTTTCCCACACACAATACTTGAATGCAACACATTTTTGAACTTAATCCGGCGAAGCGCCACTCACCGAAGCGGACGCAGATGTGGTGTTTGTGGTGGCTGGTTACCACGCTGCAGCCAAAAGATCATCCCCAAGGGCGCGGCGCTCAGCAGGGGAGAGCTTCAGGATAGCCGCGCGGGCCTTATCCATCGTCATCGGCACCTTTGTAACCAAGGGAGAGCCCCTGCGTGAAGGATGAGGGTACACATGGCTCCTAGAGTAGCTTGAATTCCAGAAAGACTTTCAGCCTGAAAAGGTGAAAGAAATATTTTTTAATTGCATAGCGTAGACGTACAGAGGGTAAAAGTTCGAAATGTTGACCAGAGAACCTGGGTTTGATCCGTGGAAGAGGTCTATGGTAAAACGTATGGGAATCGCCCCTCTCCAAACTCTAGCGGGAGGGTAGAGATAAGTAGCACAATACATCAGGCCGCGACTTAAGCGTGAACGAGAGAACATAAGCACTTCCGAGATGGTTGTTACCAGTCGACCGTTCGATGTCGTAATTGTAGTCATCGGAGACTCCTCTTATCTTCTCAGCACCTTTCGAACCACGATTTATTTTCCTTAGAACAAAGAAAATATTATAACTCCACATCAAGAGTGTCAATAACGTCTGCGTGAAGTTTTCAAGAATTGTTCCTCTTAAAATTCTGCGATTAGGAGGAATAAATTCGATTGAAATCAAAGTGGCCAAGTTCTTGTCAACTTCTACCTAAGTTATTACAGCCCTAATTGAGTAATAATAAACCACTGTTAAAAGTATCCGCATGTTAATTACGGGTCACTGTGATTAAACTTCGTAGTCTCCCGTCCAATTACTCTCAGTAACATTTTCTAAGACCCAGAGAACATTTAAAGCGGCCGATGAGCCCTGTATTTTTAGAATCGATGAAAGAGACATGGTTCATTTATAGCTAATTTATTTCTTAACAACAATATTTTTCTCTAATGTATTACAATACGTCACATAGTGGTCCGAAATCGGAAAGCTTGCCAAAAGTATATTTTTTGACTGTTCAAGGACACTTTAAATGGTGTTTCCGTATTGTGGAGGATATGGCCTACAAAATAGGGTACTTAATGTGTCTCTCTATTGCAAACATTAATGTGTATCACTCGTGAAAGTTGGGTAAATCAAGGGTTAAACGCCAGTCGCGTTGAGTATGTCAATTTTTGTGAAGTTCACCTTGATAGAAGAAGGCTTTAAGTACATAATTGTCTTTCACTAATTTTTTCACGATATTTCGATACTTCATAGAATAAAAATCCTGTAATTATGTTCCAATTGAGTACTTGGTAGTCCATTTAAATTTTTAAAAAATATCTATTGTTTAGTATTTTTTTAATAAATGCATCATTATCATTTTGTGCTCCTCTTTGTTTCTCTGATATTTTCACAAAGAATTGAGCAGAAAAGCCAATTAAAAAGGATGAAGAAAAAAAATCTTGCATATACTTGCTTATCTGGCCTCCAGACGGTTTATAGTTGAGCGGTACAACGCTCCGCTCCGCATCTTCGGCCCACGGCGGCGGCGGCGGCCGAGCTGCGCTGTGACCACTGGTTTTATCGATAGTTACTCTCGTGGAATGCTACAGATTTTTCATCTTCATCCATAATTTGCACTGTTTTGCGCTAAATTATATTCTTTTCTCACGCATTGGATATTCCTCTATACTCAAAGTTCATCAATGAGGTCTATCTCTGTTTTTAATGAGGGTCGGTTTACATGCTAGCATACAACTTTATACCATTCTACGAATTTTAATACAAACGAAAAGCTACAGATGTTTACTCAGCAATTAATTGTTGCTTTGTATTCTTATATTTTAATATTTCTATTACGTTTGAACCACCCTTTCCACCATTAGCTTCTGGAAATAGGATCAGGCCTTCCACAGAGCAATAAAAGTTTCAAAATACCCTTGCTGTTCCCTCGCCGCCCGAAAGAGATATCTTGCCTGAAAAGGGCAGCTTTCAGTTGCACCTTTATTGCCTTCAAACCAAAAAACCCCGCCGCATGCTCTTCATTGAGGATGAGACGGATTGCACTCAGGCCACTAAAGCAGAACTCTTTCTGCACGTGCGTTAAAATTTCTTAGAATACTACGGAACGAGGATAACGGTCACCACCCACGAACTCTGCCATAGTTTTAAGCACTGACACTTCGAAAGCGTTCCAGAACTCATTTATACTCAGTGCCTTGCATAGAAGCGTGTTCTGATCTGCTACACACAGAGGAAAGCTTTTTCTCTGAGGAAAGAAAAACTTCTCCTGCTTGACATATAAACATCAATATACGCCAGAAAAGAATAGATAAGTTTACTCCCATTCCTTGTTCCAATTTTAATTCATCATTCTTAGTTTTGCACTTTATATTGATTTTACTTTTATTGCTCGATATCTTCTGTGGTTGGCATAGTATTTTCTTAAATTTGGTTCAACGTTCTCGTTTCAGCCCTAAACGATAATGCATTAAAAGTTGTAATGGATGTCATAAACATAACGAAACCTTGAGTTGAACGAGAATATACGGATCGAAAGAGAAATTCCTTAGCTTCAAAGAAACAATACGTTCTGGAATAATTTATTGCTAAATTGAATCTAAACGGATATGTTGCTGCAAAAAACATTCCGACGCGGTGCATGCAGAAAAATTTTCCACAAGTATCTGGGGAAAGTGGGAACAAAGCTCGCGTGCGGATAAATTTTTCAGGAAAAAGTTTAAAAACTGGTTATGTCTAGAGTTTAAACTTCCTTCATGTGCATGTCTTCCCAGTACGCACGGTGAGGATCCATTATTACAATTACGATTAATTGAGAAAACGTCCATATTTTATTCGTCAGTAAGGGATAAATATTTTGCTTATTCGCAAGAGTCTGCTGAAATGGTGGCAAAAAAAATTATTCAAGGACTCAAGCGAAAGAGAATAGAGAAGAATAACTCAGAGTCAGTGCGTTGCCAGCAAGTTAGCCCTTACTGTTCTATCACTTATATATATATCACTTATATCATATTATTTAACCTAAATTAGAGTATTTAATTAATCTAAATGGGTAGCAAACGCGCAAAACGGTAGCTGAAGGTCGTGGGTTCGAATCCCATTAACGACAGGTTAGAAGCATTACATGGATCTCGAAGTACTATGCATTTACTAATTACTTAAGTATTGTGGAGAGATATTATCTACATAGTTGTGGGTCCTTTGTACCCAGATACTTACTTCCATAGGATATTTGGAAATTGTTTAAATAATTATATCTCATTAAAATGTTAACATTTAGGGATACATACAAAATAACTACAAAAACGGATTCAGCAGGTCAATTATCTTGGGATAAAACTTTTCACTTTGTAAGTACGTTGATATAACGACGGTATTAATTTTGGCCATTAATTTCCTATTTGGGACCACTATGCTTCGCTTTAGGTGACGTTCGCCTCCTAGTGGAGAGCATCGGGTCTGATTGCAAGTGCTCTTTCCAAGACAAAGCCTCCCATCACTCTCCATGAGACAGACACCGTATAATTTATTACAAATTGCTTCCGACACTTGAAAAGGTTTACTCTCGGGAAATTCCCTCCAAGAGAGAACCAGATACCGGGAAAGAAACGGCAAAGTTTCGGGTACGATTGAGTAATACATAGAGTAATTGCAAATATCAAAGAAACATACTTCAGTGTAGTTTTCTTTGGCGAGGTGACCAACAGTAATTTCTTGATCCATTGGCGATAGGTGTAGGCGGTACTTTCATTGGAAACGGACAGATTGATATGAATCCGGCATCAGATAAGAAAGGCTCAAGGGATATATTAATTTTAGATTAACCGCAACTTTGTACCAGGCTTAACTACTTAAATGGCAGTTTAAAGAACACAACGTTAAGTCCGCATTACGGTTCAGTAGTATTAGTCAGGCAGTCAGTCCGCATTAAGCAATATTGTCTGACTAATACTAATGACATATTCTTGATGATGATATGAAATTTTCAGATTCTTAAGACCGTTTCGCACAACTAATGATCATGTGAGTGATCATTCAGGCAGGAATTCAAAAATGAATTTAAATGTTGACCTGAAATGGATTCCGCTTGAAGCCATTTTGCAAGGTGATTGATCATAAAATGAAGTCTTTATGACGAATTCCATGAGTTATCTGCTTTGAAAGGATAAGCAGTGGTAATCCTATCGATAATACGCACCGATTCACGAGAAATGTCCAACCGTCGCAGCTGTTTCGACGGTCGGAATGGTTTCGTTTACGTCGTCGTATCCAAACGATTGGTCAAACGAGACACTCATTGTGATTCTGGACACTTATTCTAATAAAAACTTTTTGTTATAGTTTTTATTGAATATTGCTTTCTGTCAACATACTTGGTGCGAAAAGAAATTTATTCGTAAAACATAAGCATTTGAAATCTCCACAAGTTGGGGCCTAACGA
This sequence comes from Platycnemis pennipes, assembly GCA_933228895.1. Taxonomy (NCBI): domain Eukaryota; kingdom Metazoa; phylum Arthropoda; class Insecta; order Odonata; family Platycnemididae; genus Platycnemis; species Platycnemis pennipes. The sequence continues at coordinate 77,917,161 of OW121846.1, read as the reverse complement.
AATTTGTATCTCTTCCATTTTGAGTGACGTCAAGGCACTGCAAGAGTAGCCATAGTGTGTATTATATCTGTGATGAAGTGCAAGCGTTAAAGAGAAAATAACTTATACTTCCCTGGTAAACACATATTATTATTATGTCAAAGTATTTCTTTAAATATTGTAATGTGTCAAAATGCTGTAATACAAGTGAAAATGTGTCACACTAGTACATTTTTTGATATTATTGTTTGCCAATTTTATTTACTGCCGAACCTGATAGGATTTATGATATATAAATACTCGCGATTTCGGTTCTTTGATCCGTCGCGTAGTTCTCGAGTTACAAGTGGCGAAAAAGTGATTTATTTAACATTTGGCTTGAGTAGGCGTGCGAAAGATTTGTACGTCATTCCTTTGCCCACTCACAACTGATATTCCGTAACTCCTTCGCCCGACCATATTGAGGGACAAACAGCTGTTTCATATTTTAGACAGAAAAGAATTTGTAACTCCAATATTGTGTCATCGATTCAGGATACGGGTATATTCCGTGATTCTAAAATCATTTCATTTTCTTCAAAAGCACCGAAAGGGACTGAGAAATATAAACTGCTTTAAACGGAAGAAAAATTGCTGAATGTTGTCGGCCTGTAATATTACTCAATACAATCCACTCCGTTTCATATTACGATGCATCTAATAGGTAGGCTTAATAAAAGCTAATTACATGAACTCTTATCGATATCAGATTCGCAGTATATCAGTATTAAAATCCATAGTCGCGAAACTTTATGTTACTAATTCCTTTACTCAAAATTTAACGGTCTATGGCTCATTTATAAATTCATTTATGCAAACTCATACCACTGATTTACTGTAAAATGTCATGCAAAAAAATAAAAGTCATGGTCAAAGTCGCTTCCATACAGTGTAAGTGTCCTACAATAGATGTAGACACATCAGTTCGGGCATTTCTTCCATAGTGGTCGAAGGCCGGTCTGCCATAGATGTACCACGATGCGGACGAGAAAATTTGCTTGCGATTAGTAAAATACTTTCACTTCTATAGATGAAATTTTATGATTTTATTGAAAATTAATTTCTGTTATAGGCATATGGTCAGTAAGACCTTTAAAGAGTCATGTGAAATATTATGATTTCCTGCTGCGAGAGTCCTTAAGTTATTCTCATTAGTATTAGTTAGCTTTGCTGATTATATTTATTCAAACCAATGCTACCAGTATGGATTGAAACTTTTCCACAAGCGGAAGTTATTTTGTTGTTTTCTTCTCTGTATATCTATATTTAACCAAATCTAAAGGAAAAAATTGTTGTGTGGATTATATTTTTTGTAACCATAAATTATATTTATGCCTTGCATTCGATGCATCCGCGTTGCTCGACTGTCTGCTGGCGACTATCCTGGAATACATGTACATCGATTCATCAGGAAAATATATAAAGGAGTACTTTTGTGTTTTTACTGACAAGGAAGGATCATACTTATTGTTTTTGAAGAGAATTTATTATAAGCTAGCTAAACTGATCACCTCCCGCTGTGGCTCTGTCTGGTATGAAATGAATGAAAAAGTAAATAAAAGTATCCTCCGAACATAGATTCAGAGAGAATATATATAATTCAATTCAATGTGGTATTCCGTTTTCTGGATAAAAATAAATATAAGACAGTTTTACCGAATCTCGATCATAATTACTCATGGGAGAAGAAATCGTTTTCTAAATTCAAACCGTGCACTTGCAAAGATTGCCCTTGCGCTTTATTGATAGTCATAAGGAACGCAAGGTGTATTGGAAATTGAAGTTGCTTGAAATTTCACGCCATGTCGGTCGGAATGAGTGGTATTCGTGAAGTAGTACGTCTTCACCTTTATGAGGTCCATTACATCAATTTTGAAATGAAAAATAAAATGATCCCCTATTATCTGGCCAAAATAAGTATATTTTTGAACCTGATCAAGTATTGGGCATATACAAATATCAAGATCGATGTCATTATTGTGAATACAATGGTGGGAATGCAGTTTTGTTTTGATCTCTTCCCTCGCATTAACCATTGAGGTTATATTCATACTTGATGATTTTCCTTCATTTATAACTAAATTATTATCATGCGCCCATATATTTAGCATGTTTAGGTCATTCTGCATCCTTGTACGACCTATTTCAAAATTTTTATGCGTGCTTATTAATACGATGTCATCAGCATACATAATAATTTTACAATGTGTAATATCAAAATATATATCATTTATATATATTAAAAATAGCAGAGGTCCTAGAATGGAGCCTTGAGCAATTCCATGTTTCGTAATCTCTGTATTACGATAAGTATTGCCTATTTTAATTCTCATTTTTCTATTGCAATGATAACTCTTAAACCTTGATAAGATATAACCCCTAACGCAGATTTTCTCCAATTTACGTATGAGAATATTAATATCTAAGGTATCAAAGGCTTTTCGCAAATCGATGAAAAGCAGTACTACGGAAAATGTTTTATCTAAATATCAAAATGCTCGAGAAATATAAAAGGTCATCTTTAGTGCCCTTTGATATTTGAAACCCATACTGATAGATACATACAATCTTTTTAGACTTACAGAATCGTAAAATATGTTTATAAACATATTTTTCCAGGATTTTGTCAACTGAACTCAATATGAAGATTGGCCTATAATTGTTGAAGTCAGATTTACTTCCTTCTTTAAAAACGGGTATAATGGTAGCAGGTTTCAGATCTTTTGGTATAAAACCTTCCCTGAGGCAATTGTTGATAAAGTTGGTCAAGATTTTTACGTTAAACGAAGGATTATTCAAATCCCTCATTCTAATGTTGTCATACCCTGGGCCTTTCATTGGGATATTAGGGATTATCACCCTCACACCCTGGTCAGTAGCCTCAGGAATGTAAACACTATCAAGTGAAGGAGTGAATAAATATGACCCATGATATACCCTAACAGAGTAATTATATTTAATTTCATCAACCAATCGATTTTCCTCCCGTAAATTATTTTATTTCCTCCCACAACTTTTTGGGATGGTTTTTGATGTATCTGAATCTCTTATAGTAGTATGATGATAAAAATCCATAGTAAAACTTTAAGAAAGAAAGTATTACAATATTGGAACCAGGACGCTAAAATACAAAGTAAAAGATGTAAAAAATAACATTAAGACCAATAACAAAACTCAGAACCAAAAGATGGGAAGAACAACTGGAATCGTTAAACAAAACGAACAACTCGGTATGGAAAATAGCCAAACAAATAAGGAAAGCGCCACCAAACGACCCAAATATTAAAATCGTGTAAAAAATAATTACCGTAGAAAAAGGATATGCAAATGAAATGGCGATAGAGTTCGAGAAAATATTTATGTCATACGTCGGAAGGCCAGACAATATAATAACAAAGATAGATGACGAAAACCAATCTATCAGCCCGCCAGTCATTGAGACCACAGAGTTTGAAAGGCAATAGACGACCTAAAAACAAGAAAATCACCAGGTGATGATCAAATAACAAATGAAGTCATGAAGTAGATACCAAAAGAGGCTAAAATATATATAGTAAACATCATAAATAATGCTCTCAAGCTATGGTACTTTCCAGATGCCTGGAAATAATCAAACTTAATATTTGTCCCCAAGAAAGGACGATAAATCTTGACGACGAAGGACCTAAGGCCAATTTCACTAAGGGGATCGGGTTGGTGTGGTGGCTAGAGTACTGGCCTCCCATCCCGACGGCCCGGGTTCGATTCCCGGCAGTGGCGGATTTTTTCAGTGGAAAACTGGTCCCCACTTGAGTGGCTAGTGGAGGGCATTTCAAGTACAGTACTCCGTCCGTCGGATGGGACGTTAAGCCGTGTTCCCCTTGGCGCCTTTCGTTAAAAGTAGGCAAATGCCGACGCCGGGTTTCTCTCCACCCTTCATCCATTCCCTAAAAACTCCTACCATTAACCAATTACCCTCGTATCATATGTGGCGCAAATGACCTCAGCTGTTGGTCACCTCCCCTAAACAACCAACCAACCAACCGATTTCACTAATATTTTGCCCAGGTAAACTTATGGAAAGAGTTATACCTAGAGGAGGAACACCTAGAGGAAAACAATATACTTCCCTCCGAACAATTTGGCTTCAGACGAATCCTCACTACGATACAACAATTAAACAGAGTGGTGGATTATGCCAGTAACGCGTTTAATATAAGTGAACAAGTAATGGGAATATTCTTAGACGTAACAAAGGCCTTCAAAAAGATATGGCACGACGGCCTGATAGAAAAAAATGAGACATTAAATTTTCCCATCGGGGATTTTAAAGTTAACGACGTCATGCTTGACAGACCGAACTGTTAAAGTTAAATGGGGAAGTTCAATTAGTGAAGAAAAGTAAATATTGGCAGGAGTCCCTCAGGGTCAATCTTGGGACCCATTTGCTTTAACATATATACCGCGGAATTCCCAGTACACGATGAGTGGAATATAATGACTGCACTATATGCAGACAAAGCAGCCGTTGTGGTAAAGGGAAAGAACATAAAAATTACCAAGGAAGGGGCACAAGATGCTCTTGATGATAACATTCAGTGGCATAAGAAATGGAAACTTGGTGTAAATGGAAGAAAAAAAACTATTGTATATACAAACCACAGAACGACCACTCTAAAAAGCAGCTGCTTAGGGATCAAGGAACAGCCTCTAGAATGGAGCGACGAAGCTCCGTATTTAGGAGTGACAATAGACAAAAGGTTAATTTCCAAAGTCTCGTAAAAAATATTAGACATGAAGCGTGCGGAATGAAACAGCAGCTTTCGCCAATGTTAATAAATAACGCTACACCAGCAGACATCAAAAAATTATTATATAACACGGTAATGAGACCGATACGGCAATACGTGGCACCAGCATGGATGGGGATAGCACACGGGAACACTAAAGAAAGTATAAAGGCAATGAAACGAAGGATGCTCAGAAATATACACGGATTTAATCCATGGATGAATAATGTCCAAGTATATGAAAAAGCGAATACTGAGTGATTGGAAAATATTATTACAAATCAAACAAATAAATATTTTGAAACATTAGAACACAACGAAAGTGATGCAATGACATTTACTGCAATAAATAAAATTAATCCATTCGACAAATTCAATTGACCACACAATATTCTATTGAAAGAATAAATTTCCTGGCAGGAACCATGATATATAAGACACAGAGCATAACCCAGTTATGATATCGTCTGAAAAACATCACCGAACGGTGGCGAGGCATTGGTGAAAAAAAAATCCACAGTTGCGAAAACTTTATGTTACTAATTCCTTTACTCAAAATTTAACGGTCTATGGCTCATTTATAAATTCATTTATGCAAAGTGATAGCACTGCTTTAGTCTAAAATGGCATGCAAAAGAAGTAAAAGTCATGGTCAAAGTTGCTTCCATGCAGTATAGGTGTCCTACACTAGGTGTAGACACATCAGTTCGGGCATTTCATTCGACTCTCGTGATTGCTCGCGATTGGACACAGGAAGCTTCGGACCATGACAACGATGAGAAGGTCGCTCTGCCGCACATATACCACGATGCGGACGAGAAAAAGTGTTTGCGTTTAGTAAGATACTTTCCACCTTATTGATGAAATTTTATGATATAATTGAGGCATAATGTCATCTGTAGATATAGGGTCAATATAACCTTTAAACAGTCATTTGAAATATTATGATTTCCTGCTGCGAGAGTCTTTTACCTATTCTCATTAATATTAGTTAGTTTGGCTGATTATATCTATTCCACTCAATGCTACCGGTATGGATTGAAACTTTTCCACAAGCGGAAGTTGTTTTTAGTATCTTTCTTTAAGTTTTTATTTAAGCAAATATAAAACAATTAAATTGTTTTGTTGATTATATATTTTTTTACAAAAACTTACATTTACGCCTTGAATCGAGGTATCCGCGTTGCTCGACTGTCTGCTGTGGACCCTCCTGGAATACATGTCCATCCATTCATCAAGAAAATATATAAAAGAGTACCTTTGTGTTTTTACTGACAAGGAAGGAACCTACTTATTGCTTTTAAAGAGAATTTATTATAAACTAGCTAAACTGGTCACACCCCTGGCTCCCCTGACCCCCTGGCTCTGTCCTATGTGATATGAATGCAAAAGTAAATAAAAGTATTCTGGCGAACACAGATTCACCGGCTCTTGGATCAATTTGAAGCTAAATTCTCATATTTAATGTTAAATGCATTTCTTCGACTGTACTCCAAAAGGTTGAACAATTAAAGCAGGCAGCGAGGTATAACTCGAGGAGGTTGCCTGAAGTCCTCCCTGTAAAATGGACCTCTCCTTCCCGCGTTCCCAACTCGCCCATCCGACTTCGGATGCGACTGACTCCGAAGTGACTACATTCTGTATTTAGTCTTCATTCCAGCTAGCGACAATCGCGGTTGTGTGTCTTACTAAGGTTGACTGAACACGGTTAGCTTTGCGAGCGTTAAAAATAATTATAAGACTGCTATAATAATTTACTATTATGCATTGTATTATAATTAGGGTTGGGTCAGGGACTTGAAGATTCGGTCGAATCATGTCAAATCCATGGATTCGAGATTAGATCAAATCCATGGATAAAAGATTCGAACGAATATTTGGATTCGATTGAATCAATGAATTAAAGATTTAAATACCAGTGGTTTTGATTCTACGTACCTGTGGCGCATATTTACAGTAAGTCATCGAACAACGCGGATCCGAGTTACATGGATCCGGAGTTACGCGGATGTTCAGTTATGCCGGTGACATGCTTGCTTTTGTCCACGTTTCCGTCGTCGCGACAGACTGCGAGACTACCCATGACTCATGGCCTAGGGCGCAAGAGTTGATACAAATTACGGGTGTTCGTAACTGCAACTCTAGTTTAAGACATTACATAGTTTGATAGGTGATATTTGATCATCGTGATGGGAAAAAAGTCTGATCTGGTCGGGCATCAACGTCATTTTTCGGCGTATTTGTCCTTACCGAAGAGTCGACGCGTAGTTAATTATCTACTCTATGTATGACGCCTGTTGTCCATTAAGCAAAAAAATAAGTTTTCGGTAATTATACTTTTTTTAGATTTAAATATTCAGTGAAATAAGATTGGGTTTGTGCTCTCGGCTTTGTCCTATTATGGTAATTTAAAACGCCCTCTCAAAAGATGATGTTTTCCGTAATCTTAGCCGATTGCTGCCGTGAAGGCGGCACCGCTAATGGTTAACACATGGATAGGTAGGTGTTTCGACTAACACTGATTTCTACTTCTTTTTTTTCTGTAGTTGACAATAGCTATCATCGATGGAGTAGATAATTAACAACGCTTCGACTTACGCGGGAAGGTAAACTACGCCGAAAAAAGACGTTGATACCCAATCCAATGAAACTTTTTCACCATCAAGATGATCAAATATCACCTATTGAACTATGTAATGTCTTAAATAAGAGTTGCCCTTCCTAACGCCCGTAGTTTGGCATCAGCTCTTGCGCAATGAGTCGCGGGTCGTCACAAATTAGAATCTGTCGCGGAAACTGAAACGTGGAGAAACATGTTACCGGCTTAACTGGACATCCGCGTAACTCAATAACTCTGTCATTTGGTTCCGCGCAAGTCGAGGACTTATTGTAATTGCTCGTTTTTAGCATTTAGATCGTAATTACCGTAGTAGGAAATGCTTAAGCAGCATATTGTAAACTAATATTTAGACTTGGGCCGATACCCGATACCGAGTATCGGGTATCAGTCATGATCCCGATGCTTAGATATTAACCATTAATCATTTTTTCGGACACTTTTACCCGAAAGTATTCGATCAGTGAAAATCATCTAAAAACATATAATTTGGAATTTCAACCTACTTCAACTGACTTATGAACGTGTCGCGTATTTGCTTACCTACATGCGATCTTCGCGACAGTAAAAGTGAGAGAACTGCTTAGAATTGGCTATGGGAAAGCCTGATGCGAAAAGCTCAACCACGGAAAAGTAGACAAAATTCCACATAAGATGAAAGTTTGTGGAAATAGAGTGGACACAAGTTGTTCGGCGTTTCCGCCTACATTCCAAGGTCGTTTTCCAAAAATAAAAAATTCAAACTCGTGGCAAAGTCAATCGTTATGACGTCATCGGATTACTGATGTTCTGATTGTTGATTGACACCAAGTGTTATGACGGATTAGCATAAGAAAGTTTAAAGGATTTCGAATTTGTTGCGTGCCTCCATTGTTCCATATTTAGGGAGAAAACTCGGTTTCGTAAATTATCTAGCAAAACTTAAACGAGTAGAAGTAAATATTTGAAACTTTCAGACGTCATGGTAAAGGTATGATTCATATTCTATCAAAATTTTCTTTCATTTGTGCTTTTCATATTGTTATGACAATCTCCATTGACAATCGCCGCCTCTACGACTCTAAGAAATGTGCCATTTTTCATCCTCACTACAAAAACATGCCACAAAAGTAATTATTTAAAAAAGTCTGGTATCTGCATTAAACTAAAGACTACAATATCTACACGCTGATATGTTCTCTATGAATTTCGCTTCCTCCTTTTTTGGTATATCAAGCCTCAAATTCGAGTCTATATTTGTGCGTGAAGAGCACACAAAATACGTGCTATTTGGTCGTATAGTCATCATTAATTATTGAGTGCACATAAACGCAACGTATCGTACGTATCTTTTGGGAGGCTTATTAATTGAAAATGAAACTTATTTACAATACATTAACGCCAGCAATGAACTAACTTGATGGAACGCGTATTGGTCCCCCTGGACGTTATGTAACCCGAGCACAGGTATACAACATAACCAGAGAAGGTCTAACCTATTCAGCAAGTTTTCCTCGTTACCATGTTCAGGTTTTCGGGTCCCTATAAAAACGTGCTTATGAGAGACCACTGTATTTGGGTGTACCTGCAGGTTTAGAGTTTCCTGAGCAAATGTTTTCAGAAACTAGTGCTATAGTCAAGATAGAAGAACCCTCTTAACTGCTCAGCATTTTCAGCAGACGTGTCAATAATATGTCAATGAGCATTACTTTCAAATATAAGCTAATGAGCATGCTCAACAGCTCTTTATTTCTTAAAAAGAGTTTTCGGTATATTAAATGCAACAGGGCTTAGTGTATTCAATCTAAATCCAGTGATAATTGTAAGTGTAGCAAAACAAAAGAGTGGTCACAATGGCATTTCTCTCAATAATCAGGTGCTCTTTTAAAACACTTTTGTTTACTGAGTTGACTTGATGATAAGGAAAACACACATCAATTTTTTCAGAGCAATAATTATGATATCGCAAATAATAATATCGGTATCAACCACTGGTGTCGGTGCAAGTCTACTAATAATTCTTGTCCATATATGTATTCTTTGAAATCCCCAATTTGAAAATTCAAACAAAAAAGTTCCTCTGTATTCTTCCAGCAACAGTACTTTCAGAAAAAGCCCACAGTACTGCTGGTAATTTCATTAATAAAAAAGTAGTCGATTACATGCTGACAGAGTGATAATTCTGCATTTTGTAATCAAAAACCTTTAGCGTTTTCATTGAATTTTCAATTCTATTTACGAAAAATTAAACCTTGATTTATATTGGAAATTACCATTCTTTATATTTGCCCTCGAACATGTCCTTAATTTCATTGAGTGGGGACTATATGACCATGAATCATATGCTATATACTTTAAGAAATTAGATTAAGCTTCGATTCGGTTTAATGAGAGAATTCAGAAGGAAACAACCGTTAATTAACAATTTACAGATAAAAGGAAGATTTGAATTCAATAAAATTGAGGATGATTAGGATTTGGCATCAGGATTCGGGATTTGGATTTGATATTTGGAATCGATAAAAAAACAGGATTCGGATTCGATCAAATTTTGGTTTCGCCCCATCACTAACAATAATAGTTATTATATTATAATAGTTTACCATGGTTTATTCTTTTATAGTTCCACATTCATCAACAAGTGGATTACGTACTTCTCTCACGAGAGTTCAATCAGCTTGGATGCATAGTGGGTAGTGTTGAGATTTACAGCAGGCCTTAAGGAGGTTGATCCGATAAGTGAAAGTCATTTTTTTATATTTTCAGGACTTGTAGAACTAAAGTTCCCTATCTAATAAACTAAAGATAATTACAACAACCTATATTCCTTTTTCCACAAATTGCATTTGAAATTACATACGATTTACGGCGAGAATGGCCGTCACATGGGAATATAACCTTTAAAACATACATGAAATAAAAATTCTCTGTATACTCCACACTATTTTTAATTTGCCGACCCGGGTTTCGTCTACTCCGTAGACATTATCAGGGTAACAGGACAGAGAGTAGCAAGCTCTTATATACGTAAACTGGAAGGGGGTGGGGTAGTATAGGAGGGTGGTATGGGGAGGGGAAGGATGTTAAGGGAAAACTGGTGAGGAGACATAATTTTTACGGTCAAGGACAGGATCCGTTGGAAGTAGGGAAGACTATGGAACACAACGGTGAGTAAAACTGGGAAACAAATTCATTTAAAAGGTTTACGTTGAGGTCGTTTGATGCTTTCTTAATTTCCAATTGTTAGAGGAAATCTAGTTTCCCTCCTTTTTTGCCGTGTGAAGTACTTAGGGGTTGAAGTCACTCTCGTGGTCGTTTTCGATTAGATGTTTGGCAAAGCTTGATCTTGTGTCTGCCGTTAACCAGCACCTCCTATGTTCTTTCACACGAGTATTAATTGCCCCACCACTTTGTCCAATATATTGTGATGAACAATTGGGAGTGTTGCACTTCAGTCTGTACACCCCGCTTTGGTCACACTTGCTGAATTTGTCTTTGGAGTTGAAAAGGATTTTTCCTATAGTTTTAGGGTTGTAAAATGATACATTAAATTTTTCTTTTGGGAAGGCGTTCGCGACTTTGTACGAAAGGTTCCCAACAAATTGAATTTTACACCACCGTTTACATGGTTTGTCGTGGTTGTTAAAACATAAGGGAGTAATTAATTTCACTGTCTGTTTCTTCCTGGCACGGTGTAACACTTTATCAATTAGTTGTGTATCATAGCCATTGTTTTTAGCAATATTTTTAATGGTGGATAACTCGGACTCAAATTTCGATTTAGGCAATGGTATGGATAAAAGACGGTGAATCATAGAATTAAATGAGGATAGTTTGTGAGTGTGGTGATGGCAGGAGTTACGGGGAATAACTGAATCTGTAAACGTAGGTTTCCGGAATATTGAAAAAATGTGACGGCCTTCGCTAATTTAAATAGTCAGGTCTAGAAAGTTAATCTTGTTACCACCTACTTCAGCCGTAAATTTTATGCAGTCAAGTAATTTATTTAGAAAGGTAATGAAAGATTATAGTTGACGGCTGGTGCCAGTCCATAGACATAGTACATCGTCGACATACCGATACCAGTAAAATAACGTTTTGTAAGAGGGTTAAGAGGATAAAATGTTGCACCTTATTATATTGTAATTTTTCAAGAGATTTTATCATACCTACGGTCTGACAAAGATTCCCATTTTAGATTATCTAATACACTGGTTAAGCTAATATAACTTTTATATCGTCCCTTTACGAATCTTGCCAATCTTCGCAGCACATGTTCAAGTTCATTATTTAAGCCTATATCGTATGGATCCCATATACTGGCAGCTTATTCCAAATGAGGTCTAATTAGGGAAATGTCGCTAAGTTTTCGTACACCCGCGTAGGGCCTTTTTTTACCACATGGCGTACCCCGGGGCCGCCAGGGGCTCGCAAGCGCTGTGGGCCTCTAGAGAGTCATGAGGAGGCATGTTTTTAATGTTGGTTGGTTGGTTGTTTTGTTTGAGGCGCGTCAACATTGTTGTTATTAGCGCCTGAACACTGAGTAATTTTAGCTAACAATGAATAAAAGATTAAAATTATCGCTTTTCATTATGCGTATAACAGCAAGGTATGAGCTATTTATTTAGGATTAAAAGTTATAAATACATTTACAGTCATAAATTATTAAAAATATCAATATGTTTTAAAAAATTTAAAACTCTGTCGATCATATGCGGGTCTTTCCCTAAGGCTAGGTCAATCTGTTCCGGAATATTAAAAGTTCTCCTCATCTGAGTGAATTTGTCGCACTCGACCAGGATATGCTTTACTGATAAGGTTGCGCCACAAGGCTCACACATAGGAGGGTTCTCCTTACGGAGGATATAGTTATGGGTAAGCCTCGTTTGGCCTATGCGTAGTCTTGCAATTTTAACCTCCTCCTGGCGACATCGTTCATTACTGCTCCCCCAGTACTCCAAGTTCTTTCGTATTTCCTTCAGCTTGTTATTCTGGACGTGGTCCCACAGCTCTTTGAATTTTTAGCGGAAGGAGGCACGGATTAGCGCAATCATATCCGTTGGTGGCAAGATTTGGCTTTGCTGTATCCCAGAGTGAGCCGCAGCTTTCGCAGCGGTGTCTGCAAATTCATTTCCTCGGATACCCACGTGAGAGGGAATCCACAGGAAAACGATCGATTTTCCTATATGGAATGCCTCGTAGAGTAGACGTTGGAATTCCAGTAGTAGGTGATGGACTTGGTACATCCTATCCAATGACTGAAGGGTGCTTAACGAGTCACTGCAGATTGCAAAAAATTGATAGTTCTGGTTTAGAATGTTTTTCAGCGCCAAGTTTATCGCTAGAACCTCGGCAGTAAAGATACTTGCTGAAAGAAGGAGGCGGGCTGTGCAGATGGGGATACCATCCTCCACTACAGCACATCCTACTCCGTCCTTAGTTTTTGACCCGTCGGTGTAGAGGAAATTATAGTTATGATAGGAACTTTTTAATTCTAAAAATGCCTGTTTATAAAGCTCAGGTTGGGTCCCTTGTTTTAAGAATTGTCTGAGCTTAAGGTTTAACCTGGGTCTTGGGAGTGTCCAAGGGGGTGTTTTGTTTGTCTCTATTATTTGGATGGAGGACAGGTCAAATGAGTTATTGGCGGCAATATCCTTCAGGCGTATCCTAAGGGGTCGACTGCTCTTGGGCCGAGCCTCAAATCTTAGGTCTATTGGTTTCGAAGTTAGGGCTGAATAGGCAGGGCACCCTCTAACAGAAAGTATGCGAGTAGAAACTGTGGTCGTCAGGTGCTGTCGGCGGAGCTCTAGGGGAGGTTCCATAGCTTCTGCGTACATGCTGACTACCGGGCTAGTACGGGAAGCTCCTAAAGCTAATCGAATGCCTTGATGGTGCACTGTGTCCAGACATTTAATATAAGACTGCTTTGCTGAGTTGTAGACAGTGCATCCATAGTCAAGTCGTGATCGCACCAAAGCCCTGTAGAGTCGTAACAAGGTCGCTTGATCGCTTCCCCATGATCTTCCAGTCAGCGATCGAAGGAGGTTAATCGGCTGCATACACCTCTGTCGAAGGTAAGAAATATGGGCTTTCCAGTTAAGTTTCTTGTCAAAAATTATTCCAAGAAACTTCACTTCCCCAACTGCGCGGATTTGTAAACCTCGAAGTTGTAGTGAAACGTCTCTGGTGAGTCCACGTTTTCTCGTGAAGTCCACGCACACAGTCTTTTGAGGCGAAAAACGGAAACCATGGTCCCGGCACCAGTTATCAAGCCTATTTATTGCTAATTGAAGTTGTCGCTCAGCTACCCCTAAAGATGATGATGAGTAATATATTGCTAGGTCATCCACGTATAGCAGTGATCGTACTGGTGATTGTATGCAAGAGGCCAAAGAATTTATTGCTATGGAGAAGAGGGTTACACTTAGGACACTCCCTTGTGGTACACCATTTTCTTGAGGATACTCTGATGAGTACGTTGAACCGACTCTAACTTGAAACGACCGATCAGTTAAGAAGTTTTTTATGAATATGGCTAAATGACCACGGATGCCCCATTCGTGTATTTGCCGTAGAATGTGCTGTCGCCAGGTAAGGTCATAGGCTTTCTCGAGGTCGAAGAAAACTGCCACGAGATGACGTTTTTCAATAAAACTCTCATGGATGGCATTTTCTAACGTTATAAGATGGTCTATGGTAGAGTGCCCTCTTCGAAAACCACACTGGTGTTCCGACAGGAGGTGATTTTTCTCAAGGTGGTATTGGAGCCGTTTGTTGACCATCTTTTCCATTACCTTGCAGACGCAGCTAGTGAGGGCAATTGGGCGATAGCTTCCACATTCTGTTTTCTTTTTCCCAGGTTTTAAAATGGGAACTATGTGCGCTCTTCGCCATTCAGTCGGGAAGGAATCTGTTACCCAGATGGTGTTGAATAATTCGAGGATGTATGACTTATCTTCCGTCTTGAGATTGGAGAGCATGTCGATGGTAATATAGTTGGGGCCAGGTGCTGTACATCGGGAGTCTGCCAATGCAGATGAAAATTCCCACCACGAGAACGGGGTATTATAATACTCGCTGTTGTTCGAAGTCCGGTCAATGGGGATGTTCTCAATCTTGATCTTACGGCGCAAAAAAATATCGTCATAGTTACTGGAGCTGAAACCGATAGAGAGTGATTTACCAATAAAATTTGCTATCGACTCTTCATCCGTCAATAGGGATCCATTATCCATAATCCCAGGGATAGGAGAGTGAGCGTTCCTTCCCGATAGTCTGCGGATTTTTTCCAAAACAGCCGCGGTGGGAGTGCGGCTGTTGACTGATCTTACAAATTGCTGCCAGGATGTCCGTTTTGCCTCAAGAATAACGCGCCGGCACTTCGCTCGCAGAATGCGGTAATTTTCAAGGTTTGATTGCGTTGGTCGTTTGCTAAATTTTTGGAGCGCACGACGTCTTCCTCTTATTGCTTTCTTACAGTCCTCATTCCACCACGGAACTGGGATACGCTTAATATTTCCTGATGTTCGAGGAATGGCAATGGATGCAGCATTGAATAATCCTTCCGAGATGTCTTGCACGATTGCATTAACGTTTAGTGACATAGGTCTGGGAAAAAACAAGTTCCCGCGAAAAGAACTCCAATCAGCTCGATTCAAACACCATTTCCATGGTCGCGATTCAGTCAGCATAGCATTCAGAATTGTAATTGCAATGGGGAAGTGATCGCTGCCATGTGAGTCTGATACTACCTCCCAGGTTAAGTGAGGCGCTATTCCTGGAGAGCATAAGGCTAGATCTATACATGAGAAATTTCCAGTTGCAGAGGATAGATGCGTGTATTCTACAGTATTCAGCAAGTATAGATTTTCTTGGTCTATAACGTTTTCCAGCATCCGTCCACGTCGGTTTGATACGGCGGATCCCCAAGTGGTGCTGTGGGCATTGAAATCTCCAAGCAATATAAAGGGTGGAGGGAGTTGATGTATTATGTCGGTAATCTCATTGGGTTGGATATTCGCCTCAGGGGGCAGATACAAGTTACCGATGGTTAAACCTCCTACCAGCCCTAAACGAACGGCATTGGCCTGGAGGTTTGTCGTGAGAGCTACTCATTCCGTGTGGATTGCACAACGAACTGCCATAGCCACTCCGCCGCATGCTCTCATACCTCCAAGAAAGTCTTTTCGAAATATTTCGTGCCCAGAGATATGAAACTTGTGTTCAGGGCGGAGGTGTGTCTCCTGCACGCAAATTATATCGGCGTTTTCAGAGCGTAGAAGAAGTTGTACCTCGGGAGAGTGAGTGCGATACCCATTGCAATTCCACGATATTATTTTGGCAGCCATTGCTGTTAACGTCGAAGGGAAAACTTCCCTTTCGCTTTAATTTTCGATTTCGTTTTCGTCTTTCTCAAGCATTTGTATTTCGCGGCCAGTTCGAGGGGCTCAACATCCATGGTATCATCAGACACCATGTCGTCTTCGTCTCCTAGCCCGCGGGTTTTGTCATCATTGTTTAAAGGTCTTGTCTTTCTAGATGCAGCAGTACACTCGCTTGAATTATCAGTCTCTGATGCATGCGGGTCAGAGGCATTAGTACCATTTTTCTTTGTTGCTTTAGTTTTGAATGATGTGAACACGCCCTTGCAGGGTCCACACACAGATGGGAAGTGAGTCTGTATTCCTATTTCTTGGGTTGTGACAGGAGCAGCTGTTACTTTAGCATATGAGGTGCCGGAGAATACCGGGTGTGTAGCCCTGTATTCCTTCCTGGCCTCTCCGTAAGTAATCCGTTTCGTAACTTTAATTTCTTGAATCGCTTTTTCCTCCTTAAAGATTGGGTAGGATGCCGACCAGGATGGATGGCTGTCTTTACAGTTCACGCACTTAGCATCCTCAGCACATTCTCCTTCATGTTTTCTTAGGGAGCATCTACCACAGAGTTCCTCCCCTTTACATGAGGTGGATGAATGGCCATACCTATGGCATCGGTATCAGCGAGTTGGGCGTGGGATGAAAGGTCTGACCTCAATCGAGCGATAGCAACAATAGACATGTTTCGGAAGCGTAGGAACAGCGAATGTAAGTACGACACTATTGGTGTCTTTTAGTTCTCCGCTTCTCCTCGTCTTGAGGCGGCGAGCTGCTATCACCTTCTGGTCGCTAAATCCATCTACAATTTCTGCTGCGGTGCAATTCGCTAAGTCCCAAGATGTAATTACTCCCTCACAAGTGTTTAGGGACTTGTGTGGTTCGGCCTTAACAGGTACATCGTGGAATTTAGATATTTCTAGAAGCTTCTTTGATTGCTTTTCGTTTCTAACTTCGATCAGAACGGATCCTGATCGAAGTCGCACAACGCTAGCTACATCTCCAACTAGTCCCTGAAGTATTTTTGCAAGCAGGAATGGTGATATCTTTTTTAAGGATCTTTCCTCAATGCTGTTAATAACTATGAATTTCGGGTTTTCTATTGCTTGGTAGTCTCTTATCTTCAGATTATTATCGTCTACTCTTAACTTTTTGCTTTTACTTGTTTCCTCATTCAATTGAGGGTTTTGGAGTTCATAATCCATAGGAAGATTTGTTTATTCAGCCCCCGGCTTCCCACCCACCATGGAGCCCAACGAGGGGACGATGTGTCGCAAACCGACACAGAGCGCCAGGATTACCGGGGGGTATAGCAGTGTCCTTCAGACCCTTGCACTAAGCAGGTATCTTAAAGCGCACAGCTTGCCCAACCTGACGTACGCTCGAAAGGAGCCGCCAAACTCCCCAGCCGTCAGGAGCCGATTGACCGGGAGTGGGCTAGTTCCCGGCCGCCCGTCTAGGAGAAGCAGGGGCCAAAGTGGAGTGTTGGGGTTACCTCCCTCCCAAGGGATATTCCCTCAGCCACCAGGATCCCCCTTTCCTCCGACACGGGTCGCCGCGCACGGCAAACACGCGGGTGGGCCTATTTTAACCCCGGACCCACTGGGGGGGTTTTTAATGTAAATATAGGAAGTAATTTAATTTTATGTAAATACTGCAAGTAAGAAATCTGGCACCTACTACTAGAGTATTAATAGTGATAGATATTTGCACTCATTCACTGTCTTTACAAGCAAGGAAAAATCTATGTCAATCTGCCAGTTTGCAAGACTAAAGCATTGGGGGACTCATTCCAGATTCCGCCGGGGGCCTCTGAGATCATAAATACGCCACTGCATCTGCGAACCACCATGAGGGAGTGTGGCAGGGGTTGAAGATCACCAAACATGCACTACCTAAATGCAAAGAACAGCTATAATGCTGCTTCTCCGTGGGGCTGGTCATTGAATCGGTGAAGCAAGGTAGGAGAGGGGGCTACGATGGTAGCACACCAAGTTGATTTTTTGGAAATTCAACAAAGACCGCGTCGATAAATGGTCTTAATGAAGATATCATTTCATGTTGCGACATCATTTTGCGCACTCTGTCCTGCGGATTTGCTGTGAACGTAGAGACTTTCCGTAGTGCACAGAAGACACCGCTAGACTCTACGTCAGCTATTATTCCTGGTACTCGATGCCGATATCAGTCCACAAGATACCGATTCACGGCGGGGATGTGATTTCCGTGGCAGATTAAATTGCATACCTATGTAACATTTACATATATGTAGGTACTCAGCCAGTTGGGCGTCACTGTAAAAGTAACTCTCACGCTGATGTAGTTTTAGGACTATCGGAAGCAATCTACGGAACTGGAAGAAATATAGTTTATCATTGGTTCACAAGTATTCCATTAGTTCAAAGAGTAAAAAAAAGAAAATTGTCATGCGTAGGAACTACGAAAAAGAATATAAGAGAGATTCCTCATGAGTTCATATTTTGAAAAGATCGACAAGTATCCAGTTGCAATTTTGGATTCAACGATTGCGGAACGCTTCTATCCCACACCCCTAAAAAATAAAATGTTTATTTTTAGTTCCAGCATGCATTACGACGGCTCGATAGACGAGACAATTGGACAGCCTAAGAAACCAGAAATTATTACGCATTACAATGCACACAAAGGGGGCGTCGACAGGTGAGACTAGATGATTGAAGCTTGAAGCTTGGCGAGAAACACAAGGAGGTGGCCTAACGTAATATTTCTTAGTGTACTCAACATAGCAACATTAAACCGCAAGATGTGTAATTGGGAAATGGCCTCAAAGTTAGAAACAGGAGAGACTTTTTGAAGGAGCTAATATATCGTCTATCGCAAGATGAACTGCAGCTGCGAGCAGTAAAGTCAAGAGGCATACCAGCCTCGCCGCAAGGACGTAATTCGTTGATACGTTCATGTCGAATTCCCTTGTGAATTTTGTGAGGGAAACTATTTTTCTCTTACTGCAGGAGAGATTGAGTGATTTCCATTCCAAGAACGATTCTGAAAAAGAACAACACAGCGGAACAAAGCAGAAGCACTGCCAACCAAGCAAAAATGGAAAGCAGAGGAAGTTGCGCCTCTCAAAATACCACTACATGAAGTCCAAAATTCAGGTTTGCTTGCAACACGCGGAAATTGAATGTCGAAATCGTTTGATTTGAAAAAAAATGCAAATTTGACCTTACTAAGTATCAAATCTATAACCCACGAACAAACAGTAAAATAATGTGTGCAAAAATAGTTTTACGAGTGGAAGATAAGTGATGATTTAAAAAAAAAACCTTGCCAACATGTGTTTGTGAGCATAATTAATACTTTCTTAAGAATATAGAGGATAAGAAATTAAAAAGGAATTTAAGCTTAAGAATTTAGAATACATAAAAGGCCACAAATCGAAAAGCACATGTAAATAATGCAATTTAATGAACTAAAACTGCGTCCATATCCGACAGATATATTGCGGGCACTCCCGTTACACATCCTTTTGCAGATACTGCCGGGTTAAGTAAATTCGAATCTGATTTGTTTTCAGATGACATAGGATTTTTATTAGGGACCCTTGCGGGTTATACTACATTTGATCGGATAACTAAGATTAGAGAGAGAGATTGCGGTACCGAGAGATTTAAAATGTCATTTTTCCACGTACCATAAGAGAACATAATAGGTCGAATAGAAAAGGAGTAGGTAGGTAAAAAAAATCGCTAGAGTAATCTGAAGTAGTAGCTCATTGCTGTATGGTAGCTTTTGGTTGCAAGATTAGTTTCAAAGATGCATGGCAGTTGAACTAGCAGGTCTGAGTAGCTCTTATTTGCATGGAAATGTTTGGTGATATTCACCCCCTGCCACACCCTAACGGTGGCTAGCACCTCGCTAATACACCAACCCTACCTCCCCCCTTGAGTGTGCTTTCTCGATCGGCTGTGAATGATAGCCGGGGAGCTCAACTTAACCTATTAAGCTGAGAGGCACTTGGGATGCACTCCGGGATTCAAGGCTCCATGCAATTGAACTCCGATACGAATTTTCCCGTTTGTCTTTGGATAGTCCATATTCCACGCCTCCTTGGCCTCTTTTTACCAATGAGTCTGGCTTGTAATCAATTTTGTCTGGGCCCTGATTTTGTCTTCCAGCGTACACTTCCATATTACCGGTGTAATAAGTTTTTGCATCACAACAGGCAAATATTTTGATCCCATACTTAGACGGCTTGTTCGGCATGTAAACACGGAAACTGCATCTACCCGGAATTGTGGAAGCATCTCATCAACTGTAACTGCTTCACTCATACTGTAATTATTCCGGTAATTACTGACAAAAGTTTCGAAAATGTCTCTAACTGGGGAAAATTTTTCTTCTTTCTCTTTTTTCTTCGATTCGTTTCTTTCGTGGATGTTATCAAATGTCATCATTCTTAGCAAACATTTGAAACTATACACAGCCATTACAAATCTAAAATATTCAGTTCCTGTTCCATCTACTCTCCACATATCAAAAATATTTTTATGGTTCGACTTTTGCACCCCAGCTAAATACAGTAATCCCACAAGGGCCTTCAGTTCAATTAGGTTCGTTTCCCTTGCATCTCTATCTTACATCTTGCATCCAATACATTTCGTGCGTTACCCAGAGGTCCAGGTGGACGTTTCAGCAAATTGCATCTCTCAATTCTGGATCTTATTGCTGGCTTCAAAGCATACCACTCTGCCACTCCGTTTTTCCCACGAAGGAAGAAGCTCTTGTTCCGGGCGATTGCTAATTTTCACTTTCATAAGAAAATGAGTCGTGGCCCGAACGGTAAATAGTGTTGTCACATTCCTCACCGTCACTCTCACTCAAATCTGCATATTCCCCTTCACTCTCACTGTCAAACATTTTCAGTATGTTATGTCTTTCAGGCTCACTCATGGTCGGGAAATGTATGCTCGGTTTTTTGATTCCATATTGAAAAAAGAGAGCTACTTATGGCAAATTTATGAACATATTTCAATAGAAATGAAACTACAGTTATGACATTCACCAGCTCTACGAATGTAAATTTACTATAACTTACAGTTATAATTACTTTCGCAAGGTGCACTGGTACAGATCGTTGAATACAAGGTAGCGATCACCAAATGCAACTAGCGTATGCTTCCCTGACGAGTTCTTATCAGACTGAATAGGAGAGAAATATGTACCATATGTACCCTAGCGTCAAAACCAATTGTTATACCCACACATACCTAAGTCGTTGTCTCCTAGGACAATGTAACAGGCAAAAAAATATAGCGAAATAGAAATGTAAACTGCGACATTGATCGAGTCAAGTCTCAAAAACTCCGCAAGCAGACATTGTAACGCGATAACACGCGCCGGCGGGGATTCGACCACGAAATAAAATGTGATGCAAAGATTCTTATTCGTATTTACAGACTGTAACTTGAAAAGTGCTCAGAAATAGTAGATCAGAAGAAGTGTCGAACAGAAGAGGCCGCAATGTGCTGAGTAGGAATTTATTTTTCGAACGGGCGGGGAATCCCCGCCCACGCGTGCCATCGCGGGTTAAAAGACACGTGGTCGACCCCTCTCTCGGGCATTGTTAATGCGTGACGACGTATGCTTTGGCCTGTTTTGTGCGTTTCCTGCATACCATTATTTTGCCTAATTTTTCTACTTCGTTTGAGGTAAATGACAATATTGAATACTATATGTCATGCTGATATTGAAGTGATAGTTGGATTCAGTAATACGCATATTCTAGGTATGTGTTCTTGGTTGTAAAAGATTTCTTGTTTATCTTGCAGGTCGGCGCCGCTTCATTATGCAAGCCTCGGCATCTACTCTACGCTGATGTGTGCCTCTTGTGAACATGTGTGTGATCAGTGATTGGTAGTGCCAGTGTGGTGTTCCCTTTATTTCCCATTTTTATTACCAGTTTCAAGCCATCCATATATGTTGTGAACTTAACTGCTTTTATGTATTTATCAGCAGAACTTTGTCAGATTTTCATGAGTACTTGCTTTGGGAGTGATTAATGTGTTTGTATATTTATAGTGAGTTCAAGTGGGTACTGTTTGCATATATTTTAATATCACATTTATTCCTGGTCTTTGCAATAAGTTGTAGGTGGTTTTCCCAGTTTCACACTGTTGTATCGTGAATTTTCATTGTGTTTGACTACTTTGTATAGTGAGTGCTAATGGGTACAATTTCAATTTGTTTTTTCTCAAGTCTCGGCATGTGCGTGGAACCAGTGGTATGAGGTGAGTGGTAGATGAATACTTTGTTTACAGTTGATCCTAGTTGTCTCTCATATTGATGCTTTTATCTATTCAGTGTAATCCTCTTTCTTCGTGAAATAAACGAATTGTAGTAATAAATTTGGAAGTTGTTGTTGTTACACCATTGGTTCCTCCTTCCTGTTGAATGACATTTTTTTTCATTTAATATACTACTGTAGGCTCTTACTTAGGACTTAGGAATATTCCCCAAAGTTACTTTCGGTAGTGGTGTTATGGGTTGCGGTAATGAAATTTTCTACACTATCAGGGAACCAGTACTGCAGTTATTCCACCATAACGTGATAGTTTATCGTCGGAATGATATTTACATATTGCTTTAAATTACGTTAGGTTGTAAATAATTGTACGAGCGCGTTGTTGCAGTTGATTTTGCATGCGCCAATTTTCTAAGTGATTTACTTATGTCAACAATAATGTTATTGCATTTTACCAGCCAGTTCTTCTGAACTTTAATTTGCCGATCTAAGTCGTCAATCATTTACAGCTTTTGTGGATTTTATCCCGTGAGTCGTCTTTGTTCGGCAGGCGACACTACCTTGTCCGTGAGCATCGGTCTTCGATATTCTGTCCCTTTCCGAATGGCCTACGTCCTTTTTGTCACCACCCGCGCAATTGTATATTGGAAACAAATTGTTCCTAGCTTTTTGCTTTCCTAGTCACTACCATATTTAAAGCTTAATCAGCGAAATCTTATGCCTTGATCATTTGCGAGTAGCAGCAGACGACAAAAGAAAGGCAGTGATAAAATCGTCTCAACGACAATCAGGTATATTTTAAACCTACCCGCTTTGCAAATTATGACAATTAGGGAAACTGATATTTCAATCCTCGGATCCTAGTCCTTTAGATATTAAAATATTACATTATTTATAAATAGTTTCTCTCCCTTCATTTCAATGCGAAATACACGTTGTAACCCGGAGCCGAGTCCCCGTAACACCTACCGGGCGACAGAAAAACCTCTTTCCGGCGGAATGATTCGGTAACACCAATCAGGTGGAACTTTCCCCTCCTTTTATATAATCTCCCTGATTGGAACATACACAGCCTTTCAATCGAGGAGTAAGAAACTGTGTTGATTCAATCCTGGGGCTGTAAACTGGTCACGGAAGTACCATCGTGAAGTACCAGGGTGCGCGGAAGATAAGTGAGATATCGAAGGAGGAAATAATATGTGAATCGCGTAGGTGCACAGGCTCAAATTTTAATTGGAATTCCAGTCAATTATTTATCTGTTTTAGACTTGATCTATCAACATTTTGTCTTGGCCACGGTAATCAGGTTTATAACACGGTGGCCAGACAATCCGGTAGTCGCGAGTTTGGATCCAGCTTCAGATGAGGTATATTTTTTTTGACTCAACCATAAGTCTTTGTAGGCAGACTAACCGCATAAAACTTGAGTGACTTAAATTTAAATACCACTCTTTCTAATGTTAATAGTTTTTTAAACCACTGAAGGATTTGGTGACGGTGATTCCTTTTACTTCGAGAAAATTTTTTCTAAAAACATATAATACGTACTTGAAACTCCACCGATTAATAGTTTTAGAAGGTTCCCAAAAATATCGCCTAGATTTTATCTCGTGACCTCTGAGCTCATTGCAAAACCGCGTCGCACTGGGTTACCACGCCACCACAAATGGAGGGATGATGGGTTAAAGAAATCATTTCAAAGACGGTCAACCCGCAGGTGAGAAGTTGCATCCCCGCAGTAAAAGAAATCCAAGCTTCCCATTGATCTTAAGTTTCCTATCATCGCAGGTTTCCTGCCGACAAACTTGTCGGTATTCATTTCCCATGCAAAAATATTATCGGCAAAAAAAATATCATCGATTGAAATAGCAATTCAAATTTTTCAAAAAATAATTTGAATTTCAACGTTTGTACGCGCTATGAACTCAGGAAGTTGGAAAGCCTTGAGGCTATTGAAGAATGGTTAAGACATAGAGTGACGGGTAGTAAAATAATTCGGTAAGGTCAGGTGAGGGTTGAGGGATAACAAAGTGAGGGGAGGAGAAGTGACAGGGAAAAATTAATGAAAAGAAGGCCGAGGGGATCACAACGTTCAGAGAGGGGAGAGAACATCACAGCCGTTTCATGCAAGGTGACCATTGGTATATTTGACTAGGAGTAGGAATCCGCGAACAAAAATGTCATGGAAGGGCCTGAGCTAGACTAGCAGCACGTCTCTTTGACCAGCAAATGAAGTTATTCCATGCGAGAATAAAAATTGCATCAGGCGCATCAGAAAAAGACTACTTCGACATTCCAAAAGTAAGACCTGAGCTCGAAATCAAGACGTAATGAACTTTGTCATACTCTTTGGAAAAGTCAGCGTATCCCACATTGTCTTTATTTCGCGGTAATCAAAAATGTATAGTATTATTGCAAGGCATAATTCACTTGCAGAAACCAAAAATAAAGATAATTACATATAAAGATGATTTTTAATGCTTCCGTCGCTCCAAAAAACGACCGAGGACGAATGTTAATTTGCTTCGTGCAAGGAATCACTCATCTACATGAAAACGACATTTTCAGGAAGAGATAAAGGGCGTGGCGAAATTCTGTATCGCCATGAGCCGTCACAGGTGAATCCAAAGTTTTACGTCCAACACGGCGGACGGAGAGCATCAGATGAAACAATTTTAACGGGTTATTCAAACGATGGAAATCGTAACTTTGAAAGTGCACCTCAGAGACTCCGTTCAAGGGGAGAGATTTCGCGAGAGTAGTACACGGACCCCGAAATTGGTGTTAACAACATTAGCCACCATTACAGAGTGACTACTGCGGGCTCTATTGTCACTCTAAGGTATAATTGACATGCAATATGATATTTTCCAATCACACGCACACAAATAATTATGGTGATAAACCTCATTATATACATACCCAAGTGATTTGGAAACGAGGGATACTCCAGTAGAATAATCTTTCTGGCGGGATAACTCAATTCTCAATCTGTATGAACCAGGACTGCCTGGTAATGCCAGAAAAAGAAGATGAGAGTGAAAATTCACGCATGAGAAAATGTACGACTGGTTTATACCTTGGAATGCAAATGAAGATCGGCACATTTCTGTTATTAATAACTCATACACTTTCCCTTAATAAAGAAAGAAATGACAGTCAAAACTACAATATTCATAAAAATACAACGAAATCAAAATTATTATTGCTAGCAAGTCCTTACCATTGAAATCTCACGATGCACCTCCATGCAAAGTCCCCATATAACTGAATGTTCGATGAAAATACGCCAGGTGGCGCGACGTACTTATTGGTAGCATTTTTTCGGTGGGATTGGAAGCTGCTTCTACAAGAAGGTTCGCTCCTCAGCCAAGGAGACGTGGAATATGGACTATTCAATGACCAACGGGAAAATTCGGATCGGAGTTCAATTGCACGTAGCCTTGATCCCAGAGTGCATCCCAAGTGCCTCTCAGCGTAATAAGTTAAATGGAGCTCTTCGGCTATCTTTCACAGCCGATATTGAAAGCACACTCAAGGGGAGAGGTCGGGTTGGTGTAGTGGCGAGGTGCTAGCCACCGTGAGGGTGTGGCAGGGGGTGGATATCACTAAACGTGAACCATTTCCATGCAACTAAGAGCTACTCAGACCTGCATGGTGCAACTGCCATGCATCCTTGCAACTAAGCTTGAAACCAATATCTACCATGCAACAATGAGCTATTACTTCAGACTACTCTAGAAATTGTTTTACCTACCTACCCCTTTTCTATTCTAATTCTTACGTTCTCTTATGGCACGTGGGAAAAATGACATTTTAAATCTCTTGGTGGGACAATTTCTCTCTCTCTAATCTTAGTTATCTGATCAAATATAGCATAATAGGCAGAAGTTCCTGATGTAAATCATACAACTTTAGTGAATATATATAATTTTAATTGCTGCAGGATATATATTCGGTGTATTAACCTAAGATCTGATAATGATTCACAGCCTAACTCTTTCATCATTGTGACGGATTGCTAATCCAATCGCAACAACTTTTAACAAATCTAGCTGCTCTACGCTGCACACTGTCTTGCTTTCTGATCAAACCTTATTCATTCGGACACATACACTGGTTGAATATTCAAGGTGGGTTCTAAAAAGCGAAAGTAACATCACTTTTTTGTGTTCTCGATACATTTCCCCAGTGCCTTTTTAATAAACCTCTTGGCTCGGCCACATATCCCGGATGTCTTTCCCCATGATAACTCTTCAGTGACTGTAACACCAATGTACCTTATGGATTCAACGCTTTCAATTGACGTTTTGCTTATAGTATACGATCGGTCTCACAAATTATTCCACTTCTAAAAAATAATAATGACACAGTTTTTTATTTTTAATTCTAAATGCATTGTCGCACCACTTTTGAATTTCATCTCAATCCTTGATTAGTGATTCGCTTTCTTATGAATTTAATTGATTCATGCGTACCATGGTACCTAATTCGTTGACGCATAAAAGAAATAAAATCTAAATGTATAAAAGTTAAATATTTTGCTTTCCTGGAGAACTTTAAAACATTTTGAATATTAAAGATTCTGTTCTACAGACGCAAAAGATGTCGTTGAAAAATTTGACACGACCAGGGAGGCAACACATGTAGCAAAGACCACTTCTCTGCCTGTGCTTGGTTGAAAGTGAGCACTTCCAATAAAAACAATGCTTTATAAAATTCGCGCATCGCCGCTATTGCCTTGGTTAAGTTCTTTTTGCGACGGGCCTAAATATTGTTTCTGCCTGGCATCGGCGTCTCAGACAGTCGCCCAAGACCGGTATATTCCAGGGGAGTTGAGGTTCGTTGACCGGGGTATTCCCTAGGGACACGAGTACTCAGCTCCTTCATGAGCGAGACTATCCCTGCGGGGAAGCCCCAAGGGAACAATGCCATGGTGCCAGTGACCTCCGACATCTTGGAAAGGGGCATGGTAGTGAGTGAGAGCTGCTTACACCCGGGAGCCTGGACGAAGGATACTCCAGTTTTCCCTCTCACATATTCGTAAGTTCTCAATTCTTTTCAATTTATATTGAAATGGGCAGTTCAATAATTTCTCCTTATTACCGGAAAACTGATCCTAGCCCATTTATTTTCATCTCTAGTAGTTTGACTGATACCAAGAGTCGGTAGCATAATGATAAATTGCTGGTATATATATATTCCTAAATCGTCCTCATCTACTTAGCTATTGAATGGTTTTATATTCAAGTATTCTAAAATTGCATGTTAGAATACTCGTAGGAACAGGACGAAATCTACAAGTTTGGAGAACCCTGTGAGCTTCATTGAGGTGTTGTGGCTGGTTTGGTGATCAAATATATTTGAAGAAAATACGGGAGATTTCTATATTCTTGGGAAAAATAAGGGAGCTTTAGTACACGGCATAAATTCACAAAGAAAAGAAAAAACAATGCAGTGATTGTAAAAAAATTCAAAAAAAAAATTATTTGAGAGCATTGCTCTATATGGGGAGGAAAAATGGGGTTTGATAAAAAGAGATGAATATGGAAGAGGGACTGTTAAATTTTTGCGGACGTTTTTTGAACATTTTTTAAAGGAAATTTTACAAATTTCGTTTTATTCCCTCAATTCATTTATATTTTTTAGCAGGTTTCAGCACTATTTTTACCATCGATATCATTCTACACGTAGTGTATTTTTACTTGATAAGTTTCAATTGACGATTGGCTGTAGCAACGCCCGGATTCTACGCCCAATGGAAGAGAAGACTCCGAGAAATGAACGCGGAGGTACAGAGAATGGGGTTGGTATGCTCACCAGATGATACCTACATCAGCAATGTACTTTGTCACGTCCTCGAGGGCCAGTAGCAGGAGGTGGATAATCATCACACATGCACTTCTCATTTAGTAGTCGTGTTATCTATGTCTATTCCAGGCAGTTGCAACCAACTGATACATACCTAGGCTAAAATATATTGATTAATAATGTTTTATCCATTTTTTTGAAAACTCATGCTCTCAACAATAGAGCACTGTTCCAATACATTTTTTTATTTCAACGTACTTTCAGCTGCATGGCCATCAGCAGGTACAAGGGAGTGCCATTGTGGAAAAAAATGTGGAACAATGCCATAATGTAGAGTGGCTGAGGTTGGTATCCTTCCACCACAATTTGAGGGACACATTTACCATGCTTAAATATATTATTTAATAAACACCATTAGGAATGGAAGGATACTGTTAGTTTGGGTTTAGGGAGGGTGCGCCTAACAACTGAATTTGCGAGATATTCAAGGTAGGGATCTATCTACATCTACATCTACATAATACCCTGCAAGCCACCACAAGGGTGTGTGGCAGGGGGTGATTGCTCACCAAACATGCACTACATATCATGCATAAAAAAGGAATAGTATTAATATAGTAGTCAGAACTACACTATTTAAAAAAGATAGAAATTGCAAATAAAACATGCAAAAACATTCTGTTAGTAGGGTTAGCTTTAAGTACTCATACCAACATGCAGCTACCAATGCTATTCATTGCTACTCTCCGATAGGACATATTTACCGTTATTCGTATCTCTTATTGTGCGAGGGAAAAAGGACATTTTGAATCGGTCAGTTCGGCAATCAATTTCTCTAACTTTAAGATTATGGTCCAGTCTGCCATAGTAAGTTGGGGTTCGTAAAATATTTTTAACATCATCACTGAAAATATTGCCTTGGAATTTGTGGAAGAGATTAAGTCTAAATTTCAACCTGCGATCTGACAATGATTCCCATTTCAATTCATTTAATAGACTGGTTACGCTAATATAATTATCGTATCGTCCCTTTACAAATCTTGCCGATCTTCGCTGCACACGTTCAAGTTCATTACTTAGACCGATTTCGTAGGGATCCCATACACTGGCAGCATATTCCAAATGAGGTCTAACAAGGGAAAAGTAGCTGATTTCTCGTACATGATCGTCACATTTACCCAATACTCTTTTAATGAAACCCAGTTTGCGATTCGCTTGACCAATTATTTCACGAATGTGTTTACCCCAGGAAAGATCATTTGTCAGTCTTATTCCAAGATATTTAATGGATTCCACGTTAGTTAATTCATTATTACTTATTTTGTAAGTGGTAGGAGGAGAGCTATTCTTTTTCCAAAAATTCATTACAAGACATTTCTTAAAGTTTAATTCTAACTGCCATGTATCACACCAAGTTTCAATTGCTTGTAGGTCAATATTTAAATATTCTTTATCGTTCGGGCATAGAATTTCCCTGTACACTACTGCGTCATCGGCAAATAGACGAAGCTTACTTTTTACCACCTTTTGGATATCATTAATATACAAAAGGAATAGGAGTGGACCTATCACACTACCTTGTGGGACACCCGAAGTGACTTTAATTGCCGGTGAGGAAACACCGTCCAAAACAACCCTTTGAACCCGATCATGCAGAAAATCATTAATCCA
The DNA here is from genome assembly GCA_933228895.1 of Platycnemis pennipes. Classification (NCBI taxonomy): domain Eukaryota; kingdom Metazoa; phylum Arthropoda; class Insecta; order Odonata; family Platycnemididae; genus Platycnemis; species Platycnemis pennipes. The sequence goes on along the minus strand of OW121846.1, from coordinate 77,887,641 downwards.
TGATATAATGTTACTGTCTAACCCATAAGATTTTAACTTCAAAATTAGTTTGCTGTGAGAAACCTTGTCAAAAGCCTTCTTGAAGTCGAGAAATATAGCATCCACTGGAATATTATTTTCGCCAGAAACTAAAATATCGTGGGAAAAGAGAGCAAGTTGGGATTCACACGATCTGCTCTTTCGGAAGCCATGCTGGACATTGGACAATAAATTCTGGCTATCTAGGTGTCCCATGACTGAACTGACAATTATATGTTCTAGGACCTTGCATGAAATGGATGTGAGGGATATAGGTCTGTAGTTAGATGGCTGCTCCCTATCGCCACTTTTAAAAATGGGTGTTACATCGGCTGCTTTCCAGTCCATCGGTACGACGTGTTCGGTCAGGGATTTATTAAATACTATTTCAAGGTAGGGGGAAATTTCGGATGCTAACTCTCTATACACTCGGGAGGGAATTTGATCAGGGCCAGGAGATTTGTTGGGGCTTATATCTTTAAGTAATTTTTCAATACCATTACAGGAAATGTCAATTGGTTGCATCAACCGCTGAAAGAGGTCAGGTAACACGACAGTTGAATCCCCGGAAGGTGGGTTAAAAACGGTTTGGAAGAAGGAATTTAGCAAGTTAACTTTGTCGAGTGTGTTTGTGGTCATTTCACCTCTATCATTTTTAAGTGAATGGACGGCAGACTTATGGCCTTGCACTTCCCTTACGTACGACCAGAAGACTTTTGGATTTTCTTTTAATTGTTCCCCAAGTGTTTTTCTTTTGAATTCTGCAAATGCATTACTAAGGGCTGACTTTGCAGTGGATTTTGAAATTTTATAATTTTCAATAATTACATTACGCTCATCAGTGGGCATATGTTTACTAATTTTTTTCATTTTAGCATGACATATTCGCTGCCGTCTCAGGGATTTTCTCACTTCGGCATTGTACCACCTAGGTTCAGTGCTTTCTTTTTTGAATTTACAAGGGATAAATCTGTTGATCCCAGAGCGCATGATATTAATGAACGACTTCCATGAATCGTTGGTACATACCTTTATGGAAGACTTTTTGAAATCCGATAAGGAATCTCTTAAATAAATTTTAAAGTTAGCAAAGTCTGCTCTTTTAAAAATATAAAACTTTCTTTTTTGTTTAAAATTTTTATCTAAAGATAGCGAGAGTTTTGCAGTTATAACTCTGTGGTCACTGATTCCATCAACCGTGTCAATCATTGTCACATGTTGTGGGATATTGGTTGCCAGTAAATCAAGAGTGTTGTCCCCTCTATTAGGTGCTGTAGCTAATTGTGTCAGGGAGTTATTGGAGAAAACATCTAATAGAGTCTCACAAATGTCTTTGTCCCTTCCTCCAGCTTTGAAGCAGTATGTTCTCCAGTCTATTGATGGTGCATTGAAATCTCCACCTATTATTATATTACGTTCGCTGTTACGGGACGTTATAGTATTTATCTGGTTTCCCAGTTCTAATAATGACTCAACATCAGTGTTTGGGGGCCTATAGAAGGCGCAGACAGATATTGATCTGGATTTAGGGCATGCTAATGAACACCAAACACATTCTAAGGGGTTGTCGGGAAATATTACTGCTTTGCTAATGATTGAGTTCTTGACTGCAATGAAAACACCACCACCTGCTCTGTTATGTCTATCTTTTCTATATATTTTAAAAGATTTGGGGAATATTTCTGAGTCAGGAATGTCATCTGTCAGCCAACTTTCAGTTCCTATAATTACATCTGCATCAGTAGTATGAATAAGGTGATGGAACTCGGGTATCTTGTTTTTAAGACTTAATTTAAGACTAAGGGATAATAACCCATGCGTGTTATTATCCCTATTTTGAATGTATCATCTCCTGCCTTCGTTATATTGTCTATAAATACACTGTATACAGTAAAACCTACCATAAGGGTGTGTAGAATGAGGTTATTCATTAGTATCAATGTGCTATAGGCAAGTGCACAATCACATTGCTGTGTGTGATTCAACGTCCGGAAGGCAACGCGACAGTTTGATTGCCACAGAAACGTAGGCAGAAGCCGTTGAACTGTAGGGTAGCAGAAAAAAATTATAAAAATGATGAGCAATGAGAGCATCAAATACTTCACTATCCATATTGTTAGTGACTATTCTACCAATTTTACAGTTAAAAATTAATTTTCGAAGGGAACGAAGCCACATTATGTAGAATTCTTCCCTCATAGTCACATAAAATGCAGCTGGATAGGTAGCACATATCGTTTGCATAGACGTTTCTATTCGCTTAATATCTATTATCGAACCATTTTCATCCAAGTAGTGAAATTTATACATTCTCCTCATGCATCACGTCAATTTTCCTTCATTTTCAGTTTTACGTAAAGTTCCAAGAATCTACGGCGAAGTCCTCCTCGTCACTTGAACTACAGCTTTGCGACGTATCAGTGGAATCCTGCAAAAGGCAATATAGGGTTTATTATTAGTTACTGATGTAATATCCTAGGGATTATTCGTAACTTTCATCTAAAGCCATTAAGAGGTATTTTAAGTCAATAACCATATCCGGAGTTCTGACTTTGACGGCAATGTACATATTTTTTATCCAAATTCGATAGCGTATATTGAGAGTAATTTTTTCAGTAAATATTTTTTAGATAATTATTCAATAACGCTGTGCTGAAATTGGCGTAGTAGTCTTTGTTGCTCGGGGAAGGTGACCTACAACTAATGAAATTTGCACTACTTGTTTCAGGTGGGTGTTGGGCTAGAGGTCGGATTTTTCTGGGAACATAAGTAAAGGGGAGACTAACCCGATTTCAGCAATAGCGAAACGAACTCAATGACTAGGCACCATAGGTCCACGGTTTAGCGTCCCATCGGACGGGCTAAGTACTACATTCAAAGTGAGCCCCTTTGAGGTGGACGTACGTTTACGCCCCAGAACGAACCACGCGTCGTGAAAATGAAAATTAACAATTGGGATTAAATATTATAACTAGTTAGCCTACCTGTGCTGGTTTACGGGAAGGTTAATTTATTCCCTGTCACCAACCACAGGACAAAAACACTCAGTCCAAGAAGGGAACTATCGCTCCTTCCGTGATTGTATACAGAAATGCTATTCCACGCCATGGAAAATCACGGAGCAACTACAGCCACAAGCACACAAACTTTTTTGCTCACAGCCTACGCCACTAGCCAAGCCATGAGTATAAAACAGGTTAAGTCCAAAACAGTACACAAAGAAAGGATTTCAATTTAGACCCGGTTAGCCTAGCTGTGGCTGTTTACGGGAAGATTAATTCCTCGCCAGCGACCAGCCACAGGACTGAAGCACTCAACCCAAAAACGGGAACTTTCACACTTTCTGTGATTTTGTACGAGAAAGTTGTTCCATACCAAGGACAGAGCAAGCATTACCTCATTCGCACTCAATCCAGTGCACACACACTGGCACAATTTTGGGGAGAAAACACGCTAAAGAGTGCTAAGTCAAAGAGACAGATTAAACTAAAGTAAAAATTGAGGAAAAAACAAAGAATAAGGAAAAGAAACGAGAGTGCGAGTCGGATACACGTATTACGGCTGAAAGGTCCGGCAATCTTCAACGAACAGAAGGTACATCTACATCTACATAATACCCTGCAAGCCACAATAACGGTGTGTGACAGGGGGTGAACTCTCAACAAACATGCACTACATATCATGCATAAAAAAGGATCAGTACTTTTATAGGTACTGTTCAAAACTACGCTATTTAAAAAAAGATAAAAATAGCAAAACATACATGCAAAAAAATGTCGTTAGTTGGGTTAGCTAATAAGGTAATAAGCTAATAAGGTAATAGGCATTTGCAACACGATGTTATAATTGAATCAGGAGGAAGACAGAAGATGTTTATATACGATGTCGGCGTAAAGGTTGGGGGGTAGAACTATTGACGATTAAAGCTACGTTTTCATGTGGGCGTTTTTGCGTTGCGTTGACGCTGCGTTGTGCGTCAGGAGAATACCCTGTTTTCATGTCACCGGCACCGCCAGCAGCAACGCACCAAAACATATGACGGTGGTAAACCGTGGTATACGTGATAATCCAGCGAAAGAATCACGTGACGAACAAATGACAGGTAGAATGCGTTGTTCCTCGCTCTGACGCAGCTGCGTCAACGCAGAAAGATGAAAGTTGACCAACTCTGACGGCAATGCAGGCTGCGTTGGCGTGCTCGCTTCTGATTGGTGGCGCAGTGTGCGTCAACGCAAAAACGCCCGCATGAAAACGTAGCTTAAGTGTGGGAGATATAGGGGCGGATGTTACTAATGTACTGTTCCGGTGGAGAAAAGAGCGAGGGGGGTAGGAGAAGTGAAAGTAACCGAAGACCGCTGACGTAAGGAACGGAAAGTGGAGGGGAGTGGGGGAAGGGGAAGGTAAGACCTTTGGTGTAAACAATTCTATGACTGTCTTCAGCTCCGTGCTGAGCGCATGTTAATTAAACAACTGACGATCATACGGGGAGCTTTACAGCTCGGCGGCAGAGCTCCAGTGGCAGAAACCAGCAAATGATAACACGTCTTTGGAAATCACGGCGTCGGACCGTTAAGCGACGCTGTCAAGCGCATAGCAGCCTAGCGATTGCCGAAAAATGTCACTCTCACTAAATTCTCTGCGGCAAGAAGACGGTGATCCGGTTAATTTGATGCGCTGAGCAGTGATGGATGTGTTCTATTTGGTAGTTTCGTGAGTGCGTATAAGATGCATTACGAAAGTTGGCGTTGTAATGAAGTGCTGAAATTATTATTATAGAAGGTAAGTCTTGGACCTCCCAGAAATAAGACTAGTGAAAAGTTACCCGTTGCATTCCGCGTACACACGTGGAGTAGTTTTTCAATAATGTTTCATTGGAATGTGAATGCCATATTCAAGTTGTATAATTAATAAACAGCAAATTATTAATATATTGCTGAAGGGGGCAGGTGCTTGAAAACCTCAAATAAAAGAAACTTTTGGCAACTAAAATAAACTAAACTTCTCCCAACTGAAATAAACTATTGTTAACCACAATGAACTAGGCACAATGAACTCGGAAGTAGTTAACCCTATTATTATGTTTTTCATGCTGGGTGTACTAAAAATTTATAAAATGAATTAAATAAAACACAACTAACAAGCCAGGCTTGTTCGTGATCGCAATTTAAATCGTGATCTTAAGGCACAAGTAGATAAGTTGCAGAGTCCTACAACGCACTCCGCCCTTCTTTTTTCATGCCAACCCACCCTAACCTTTTCATACCTACCACGACTTAACAGTTGAGGTGGTAAGAGTGAAAGGGAACCGTTTTAATTTGAATGTTGGGGAAATTCACATTGTATTGGGAACAGAAAGATAAGAAAAACTCTACTGTAAAATCCTCGGTCCTCTTACATATAGCAAATTTCTTTCTTAAATAGTTAGACGAATACAAAATTCACAGGGTACCTTTTCGTCATCGAAGTGGTCATGGTCTTGCCTCTCCTGCGCTAATTCGAGGATGGTCCTACCGTCCTCGTCGGCCGCTGGGAGCGAAAATACTTTCCAGAGGGCGTCTTCCCCCATAATCCAGCGGCTGATGTCGTACAGCGTCTTGAAAGCGAGAATGTCATACCAGCGCAGTGCCTCGTGGAAGGCAGTCCCCCTATGATCACTGCAGAAAAGAATAGACCCCAAAAATTCCTTTGGAAACAAAAACGACAGGGAATTATACAAGTGAGCAAAGAAATAAGCATGCGAAGATTTCTTGTGACTTGCAGTTTTAAATCCGTGGCATTCACGGCTCACATGAATCAAATTCTCTGCCAAACGTGTGCAGATTTCTTCTGCAGAGAGGTACGCCATTTCCAAAATAACTTGCCGGTGCATCAACACGTAAAAGATTTTTATTTCAATCCCTCTCACCGGAACTTCAAGTGCATTGATGTAACCCCCCAATTCTTGCTCATCCAAGAGGGACGGGTCCATCCACAGTTGCGATGAATCTTTCATATTTTCGAAATATGTTGGTATCACATCAGAGAAAAAGGATGTTTCAGATTCAGACCGAGGAATCAGATCGAAGCAGTTCTTCGCAATGCACTTGTAATGCCCCTTCATGCTCCTTAGGACTTCGTCGTTCGAAAGAATGCCTGAGAGGAGAAGGTCCTGCAAATTGTACAGTACAAATGCCGAAGGCAAATAGGAAAAGTTAAGCTGGAGCTCCGGGAAGAAATCGAGAACATAGCGCCTGCCTTTCTCGTTCTCAGTGAGGAGCAATCGGGTAACGTCCCGACCGTCGATGTGTCCACTCTTAATTAAGATGAATAAAAAGTTAAGAAATGTGTTACTTGTGAAAAAAGTACTGAAGCAGTCATCGGCACCAGAAACTGTCTCCAATAGTGTTTCCTTACACACTGAGTTTTCAGTAGAGTTGGCCAACATTTCCCACACGAAGGGCAAGACCAAAGAGTAACTCGGATTGCAAAGGCTACTGGAAATTATAGTTTTGCCCCCGGAATTTTTCTCCAGAAGGAATTTGCTGATTCTGTCCTGAGTGACTAGCTTTAGCTCTAAATAATTCCACATCTGCTGAACTTCTTGAACCCCTCCGATCATAGCAACGATCCTCCAGGCGGTGTGGATGTTACCGAACTTTCTGGAATGACTCTCGCGAAATAGAGAAGGGAAGAGCATCCTTTCGAAGGCATCCTCGTCCAACACCGTGTCCAACAGTTTTGCGAAGATGTCAGTAGCATTCAGCGCTATGTGACCCAGAATCCAGTCCTCTTTACCCTCGATGAGGTCCTTGAGAGCTCCCCGCAGTTCCACTTCGTTATCGAACAAAAATTGGAAGACGTTCTTTAACTCTCGGTGGCACAAGGCCGCTTTCCACAAACGACTCTCCTCAGCGCCTGTCCACCACAGACCTTCGGTTGCTATGGTATCCCCAAGATGACGCAACAACTGATATCTCTTTATCAGCTGCAACATCATTGAAAGAAACCGCAGGTAGTCATAACTTTTCTCATCCTCGGTGGGGACATGCTCTTTGACCTTCTCCATTCCCAGAAATATAGCAGGAATTTCCAGGAATGAGTCGTCTTCCTCCTTCTCTTTCTCTTTCAAAGCTTTTATAACGCCTCTAATGCACTCGCCACAAAATGTGACTGCATTCAAACGCTCTCTACGGATTCCCCAACGCCCTAAGTATTCGACTCTCACGGAATCCGTATCCACGAGCGCTTTCTCGAACAATACTCTCTCTCCCAAATCCTCGGAGCAAATAAATAGGAATTCGAAAATGTGTAAATGGCACTCTAGAACTGATTTCTGGACGCACTTCTGTGCCTTCTCCAGGAATTCCTCAGAACTTTCGTAGGCAGCTTGGTTCAGGGGCGCGGGCGCTAAACAGTTCTCCTCTGCAATGTCATTCGCAACAGCCTTCAGTACCCTGGCCCCCGATGACTTGTAGGATACCTTCCCTTTCATGACCTGGAAAAAATATTAAGAGAAAATATATATTGCAAGGAATTTTAAAGGGCTTAAGAATATTATTGAACCTATGCACTCTTTACCGGGTGTATTGTACATTCGCTAAGGGCAACGATGAAGTTCTTGTTTAGGTTGCACACTATACTGAGCCATACAGCAATTTTCAGGGCATAGGGTTTTAACTTAGCAGTGGTACTCTGATAACTCTAGATTTGACTAGAGACTATCGTAGGGAAAAATGTTTAATGTCATTCTTCCGCGAAGAATATAAGAACATTTTGGAGAACAGTTACAAGATAGGTCAGTGGAGTGTAACAAGTCTGTAGCCAATCTGAAATATGATTTCCGCTCCATGCAATAATTTCATTTCGCACTTAAATCGCCTCCGAATATAATACTCTATTTATTTTCCCTGTGTTTTCCCTGTTATATGTTAATCTCTTGTGGGTATTTTTACGTTATTCCAGTTACTGGACCCTATGTAAAAGCTTTATCTACTGATTTTATAGACAAATAAACAAATATACTTTCAGTCTGATTAAGATCTCTTTTCTCACGAAGTTTGGTGTATTTTAAGAACTGTAACATATTGTTCTGCTTTACATGATAAATACAGAAATCCTGAGACGGCGAACCGTAGAGATAAATTTCAAATCCATTCTTCCCACGAATAATACGAAAACATAGTGGGCAAGATTTCACCCACCAGACTTCTAGGTGAAATGTTGCTATAGTCTGTATATCATCTGAGATAAATATTTAAGCATCCTTTGTTAAGTTTTTGGCACCATACATGACTTGCCAATCACTGTGCATTTTGCAAATATCCAGCAAATTTATGATCATTGTAGTACTAAGCATGTAGTGATTAATTTCGGTACACATCTCTCGTGACCGCATAGCTAACACATTCCTTTAAAGTGGTAATATTTTCCATTTTGTATTAATTCCCTGTAGGTTGCGCATGTTTTGAGAAATTGTTTACTCTTTGTCACACGCACTCGAGGTGATTATACAGCTACTCAACAACCACGCGATGCCCGGCAAGTCACCGCAAGTGTGTGGCAGGAGGTAAATATAGAGTGGTTCTGAGATGTGGGTGAGGTCACATGAGGAGTACCGGGGGGAGGACCAATGTTAGAAATGAATGCATGTGTGTTGGTTGGCTATTTGTAAATGGAGAGTGCTGAAGTGTCACCAAGAAAAGGTCTACATCTCATTAATACCCTGCAAGCGACCATATAGGTGTATTACAGGGGGTGAATTCTCACCAAACATGCACAATATATCATGGATAAAAACATATTAGTAATTAAGGTCTAAACTTTTATAAATAAACTTAAATAAATGTCTAAATTTTTAAAAAGATAAAAACAGCAAAGCAAGTATAAAATATAATGCTGTTAGTTGGGTTAGCTTAAATTCCTTATTCCAAAATGCAACTACCTATGCTATCAATTGATACACTCGTATTGGAGAAATTTACTTCCATTCATATCCCCAATTGTACCAGGAAAAAAGGACATTTTGAATCTGTCAGTTGGGCAATGACTTACTCTAATTTTGTGATTGTAGTCCATGTTACCGCTGTAAGTTGGTCTTCGCAAAATGTTTCTAACTTCATCACTGAAAATATTATCTTGGAATTTATTTAAGAGATTAGTGTTTATTTCAACCCGCGATCTGACAATGATTCCCATCTTAATTAATTCAATAGACTGGTTATGCTTATATAGTTCTCGTACAGTCCCTTTAAATGTCTTGCCCAAACTTATCCTGGAAGGTAAATTTCTAACACTCGGCCGATTCCCTTGAAGAATCATATCAGATAATACGCGATAGACAGCGAACTTAGCAATCCTTTGAAGGAGAATTTGGCGCGCGATCAATGAAGAGAAATATTAACAATATCCTAATCTATTGCTATAGATGATGTTGTAACATTTACGAAGTTAGCGATAACAGTTACAGCCATTGCTTCAGTAGAATCAGATAAATTAGCTCAATTGTTTCGGTCTCAGACTTGTGGATTGCACTATAGGAATATAATATTGGCCTTCAAAAACTCAACTGACTTGCTGATTAGGTGAAAACTAACTTTCGATATATTGGCGTTATCTGCTGAGCGTATGTGTGACCAGTGAAGGTTTGGAGAGATCTTAGCTGCCGGTGATTAAGATGGCACTGGTGATTAATCTATGGAACAACTCTACCATTCTTGGCTCATAATAAAAGCATTAGTGTCCTCCGAATCCTGTTATTTATGTAGCTTTAAAGCAGCAGATCATATCTACATCTACTTTTACACATGTATAGCTGCAAATTTTACTTCGTAAGCTACCAAAAGGGCGTAGGGCAGAGATAACCCTACGCCAGGCAAATCTCGGGTGAATGTTTCTATAAATGCGTCAAATATGCAAAGACCTATTTTTACACAACTCCTATTTAACGGCGGTTTTTATTATTTGCAACGCTTTGTATCTATTGCCCATTAATTTGAAAATTCGGTATCGATATACATGATATTATATCAAATCATTAGAAGACGACATGGATGAATTACGCAGTTGTTTCAGGAGATCTTCATCTACATCTACATAATACCCTGCAAGCCACCATAAAGGTGTGTGGCAGGGGGTGAACTCTCACCAAACATGCACTACATATCATGCATAAAAAAGGATTAGTAATTGTATAGGTACTGTTCAAAACAACGCTTTTTAAAGAAAGATAAAAATAGTAAAGCGTACACGCAAAATATGCTCTAAGTTGCGTTAGCCTTAAGTCCTTATACCAACATGCAGCTACCAATGTTATCCATTGCTACACTCGTACTGGATATATTTACAGTTATTCATATACCTAATAGTGTGAGGAAAAAAGGACATTTGAATCTGTCAGTTCGGCATTCAATTTCTCTAATTTTGTGAATATGGTCCAGTCTACCATAGTAAGTTGGGGTCCGCAAAATATTTTTAACATCATCACTGAAAATATGGTCTTATAATTTATTTAAGAGATTAAGTCTAAATTTATACCTGCGATCAGACAATTATTCTCATTTTCATTCATTTAATAGACTGGTTACGCTAATAAGGTTATCAGGTTATCATACCGTCCCTTTACAAATCTTGCCGATCTTCACTGCACATGTTCAAGTTCGTTATTTAGACCGATTTCGTAGGGATCCCATTCACTGGCAGCTTATTCCAAATGAGGTCTTACAAGGGAAAAATAGCGGATTTCTCGTACATGATCGTCACATTTACCCAGTACTCTTTTGACGAATCCCAGTTTACGATTCGCTTGACCCATTATTTCACGTATGTGTTTAACCCAGGAAAGATCATGTGTCAGTCTTATTTCATTTCTTCATGTATATCTACGTGATACCCTGCAAACCAACGCGAAGATGTGTGGCAGGAGGTGAGATCACCAAGCATGCACTATTGACATGCAAAAATTGTACTTTAGTCAGGTCTCAGGCAACAAGATTGTTAATATCTACATAGTAATAAGGGATTTGTTGTTAATACATGCATCCAGCACTACAGACTACTCTCAAATATTTCCCCAACCTATTCCTTTGCTATGCTGCCTATTCTGTTCTCTTATAGTACGGGGGAAAATGACATTTTGGGGAAATGTTTTCTTCTGGGGAAAATCTATGATAAACCTGCAACAACCTGTCGAGTTCTCTTAACAATGAATACATTCGTTGCAAGGCCTTTATCTGAATACTTGCGTGAAATTATTGCTTCGCATCAGCCAATACTGTCGCAAATATCTGCACACGTTACTCGAAAAATTCAAATCTCATGACTTCGCAATTGACACAGCTAACATATTTCGGCCCCCACACTAGATCAGCCGGATAGAAGGTTGCGACAAAAGTGAGATCAACTTCCAGACAGAATGATACAACAACTTGTTTTTCCTCTGCACAGTATTTGACTGCAACATAAACAAGGTATAATTCTCTCAACCACATCTCAAAATACATTATAATGGATCAACACAGTTTTTTTAGCTAAATATGTACCTCAAGGCTGGTTACTACACCCCTTTGCAACAGGACCATTGTGGCAGTCATCTGGGAAACAATTAGAAGTAGATGTTAACGAACTTTATCCGGCTAAGCGCCACTCACCGAAGCGGATGCAGATGTGGTGTTTGTGGTGGCTGGTTGCCTCGCTGCAGCCAGAAGCTCTTCCCCAAGGGCGCGGCGCTCAGCAAGGGAGAGCTCTTGGATAGCCGCGCGGGCCTTATCCATCGTCATCGGCACCTATGTTACGGAGGGAGGGACCCGGTGTGCAGAATGGGGGTAGAGATTGCTCCTTGAATAGCTTGAATTCCAGAAAGACTTTCAGCCTGAAAAGGTGAAAGAAATATTATTTAATTGCATAGCGTAGAAGTTCAGGAGGTAAAAGGTCGAAATGCTGACCAGAGAACCTGTGTTCGAACATATTAAAGGAAAGATAATGCAATTTTCCAATTATCTTTCCTTTAATATGGAACGTTTCCACCACATCTCGCCTGAATCGGGTTTGTTTACTGTGTTCGAACATTGGAAGAGGCCTATGGGAATACGCATGGGAATCACCCCTCTCTTAACTCTAGCGGGAGGGTAGAGATAAGCAGCACAACACACTTGTTACCGGTCGACCGCTCAGCGTCGCAATTGTAGTCATCGGAGACTCGTCTTATCTTCTCAGCGCATTTCGAACCGCGATTATTTTTCCTTCGAGCAAAGAAAATATTAGAACTCCTCACCCAGTGTGTCAGTAACGCCTGCAAGAAGTTTTCAACAATTTTTCCTCTTGCAATTCTACGTTTAAGAGGAATAAATTCGATTGAAATCAAAGTGGCCAATCTCTCTTGTCAACTACAACCCAAGTTATAACAGCCCTAATTGGGTAATAAGAAACTTCTGCTATAAGTATCTGTATGTTTATTACGTGGCACTGTGATAACACTTCGTAGTCTGCCCACCGATAACCCTCAGTAACATTTTCTAAGACCCAGTGAACATTTATTGCTGCCGATATGCCCTCTCTTTTATCAATTGATGAAACAGTAATGGTTTATTTATACCTTTTGTTTCTACAACTTAATTTTTTCTCTAATTTATTACAATACGTTTCTTTAGGTGACGTTCACCTCCTAGTGGAGAGCATCGGGTCTGATAGCAATCAAATGTCAGGAGACTTAAGAGAGGTTTCGCATTTGGGTAGCCACTTCCATCACCGCCTGATAAATGGTTGCCTTGGTGTCGAGTCGCGCGTTCGGAGACGGTGCCCGGAACTCTCTTGAGCCGTGTCTGGAGCCAGAAATCTATCATCATGGAGCTGATTGGGAATGAGCAAGACGTTTTAATTCAGTGTGTGATTGTTTCCCCGGAGAGCACGAGCGATGCGCTTTACCTTTGGAGTGAAGGCACACCAGAGGACAAATATTCTTCCACACACCGATTTCTCGACGACTATCTGACCTGAGTGGGTTTCCACTTGTTTTAGCCAGTTACTGCTTTAATCTTCCAGGGGTAATTCGAGCAGGGTAAGACTAGCAATTTATAAATATTACAAACGCCTGGATGACAATCTTATCATGATAACAACGTGGTTAAAAAAAGGCGGCTACAACGAAATAGCAGCTGACTAGCAGGTGACCCTAAGATAAAATTACCCGTAGAGATCCATTATTTTCCAGAGTATTTACTAGGCAGGCACGTAGTCAGGATGTGGGCTTCTGGGGCCTCAGCCTACCCTCCTCCCCTCCGAAATTTTTCCCAATAATTTTGTTGTTCTGATTGTAAATGGGCATATAATTTGGATTAATCTGCGTATAATTCAAGTGTTAAGTGTCTTGAAACATGATCACTAGTTTGATGCATGTACGTGGTTCGTAATTGCTCTTTTCAATCTCATATGCATGCATACGTTAAACTTCAGTTCTGGGGCTGGTCAATTAACTGCTTCATAGCAAGGTAAGTAGTGAAATATAACAGTGAGAAGAGAATAGGAATGGGCACTGTGAAAGCAATTGCCTATCACTGAAAATTAAGGGAAAAGATTTCTCTCATGTCGGCACGGAACGGCCAAGGCGAATTTGTTTCGAGTTACGCTACACTACACTTAGCCCTCCCAGAAACAAATTTCTGGCTACGTGCCTGGTATAAGGGGAGGGGATACAAGGGCACGCAGGCGCGCCGGTTCAACACACGTAAGCATCAATTGCCATAATGAGAATTAAAAATGTGATGGCCCACCCACCTTGAATCTCGATGCAGTATGCCCCTAGATATGCTGAATACGACTTCAAAGGCTCCGGAGGGGATCCAAACGTCACTGAAGTACACTCGCCTCTGAATCTGCGGAATGACTGACTTATCGTAGAGACAAGGTGAGGCCAATGTGTGCCCATGCGTCAGCCCACTCTTATCTCACTCCCCAGCTTCCAAGTGTTCTCTCCCAGATAAAGCCTCCCAACACTCCGTGAGACAGACACCGTATAATTTATTACAAATTGCTTCCGGCAGTTGACTAAGGTTAACTCTCGGGGAATTCCCTTCAAAAGAGAATCAGATACCGGGAAAGAATTGGCAAAGTTTCGGGTACGTTTTTGTAATATATAGAGTAATTGCAAATATCAAAGAAGTTATCTTCGCATTAGTTTTATTTGGCGAGGTGACCAACAGCCATTTCATGATCCATTAAGGATAGGTGTAAGCGGTACTTTCATTGGGAACGGACAGGTTGAGATGAATCCATAATCAGATTAGCACTTAACGAAAGGCATCAAGGGATATAAATAATTTAATATTAAACGCAAATTTGTTCAAGACTTAACTACTTAAATGGCAGTTAAAAAACACAAGTTCCTTCAACTGCCATTAAGTCCGCATTACGCAATATTGCCTGACTGATACCACTGACATACTCTTGATGATGAAACGACATTTTCAGATTCCTAAGACCGTTTTACACAACTAATGATCATGCGAGTGATCATTCAGGCAGGAATTGAAGAATAATTTTAACTGATGACCTGAAGTGGATTCCGCTTGAAGCCATTTTACAAGGTAATTGATCATAGAAATTAAGCCTTTTGTTCGAATTCCATGAATTATCTGCTTTGAAAGGATAAGCAGTGGTAATCCTATCGATAATACGCACGGATTCACGAGAAATGTCCAACCGTCGCAGCTGTTTCGACGGTCGGAATGGATTTGTTTACGTCGTCGTATCCAAACGATTGGTGAAACGAGACACTCATTGTGATTCTGGACACTTATTCTAATAAAAACTTTTTGTTATAGTAATTATTTAATGTTGCTTTCTGTCAACATACTTTGTGCTAAAAGAAATTTATTCGTAAAACATAGGCATTTGAATCTCCACAAGTAGGCGTGTAACGAAGTTTTTATCTCTTCTAATTTGAGTGACATCAGATCCTGCAAGAGTAGCCATTGAGTGTATTATATCTATGATAAATTGCAAGCGTTAAAGAGAATAAAACTGAAACTTCACTGTTAAATACATTTTTTTAATGTCGAATTGTTTCTTTAAATATTGCAATGTGTCAAAATGCTGTATTACCAGTGGAAAATTCCCAAACTAGTAAATTTTTTCATAGGATTGTTTACCAATTTTATTAACCGCCGAATCTGATACGATTTATGATATATAAATACTCGTGATTTCGGTTATTTGATCCGTCGCGTAGTTCTCGAGTTATAAGTGGCGAAAAAGTGATTCATTTAACATTTAGCTTGAGTAGGCGTGCAAAGATTCGTTTGTCATTCCTTCTTCCACTCACAACTGAGATTGAGCAACTCCTCCGCCCGACCATATTGGGGGACACACAGCTTTTTCATAATTTGGACAGAAAAGAATATGTAACTCCAGCAATGTGTCATCGATTCAAGATACGGGCGTATTCCGTGATTCCAAAATCATGTCATTATCTTCAAAAGCCCCAAAAGGGAATAAAAAATATAACAGCCTTAAACGGAAAAAAATGCTGAATGTTGTCGGCCTTTCATATAGCCAAATGCAATGAAATCCGTAAAATATTACCATGTAACTTATAGGCTTAAGGAAACCAATTTATATTAATTCTTATCGATATCAGATTCACATTAAATCAGCATTTACTCAAAATTTAACGGTCTATGGCTCATTTATAAATTCATTTTTGCAAAGTGCTGCTTTAGTCTAAAATGTCATGCAAAAGAAGTAAAAGTCATGGTCAAAGTCGCTTCCATGCAGTTCAGGTGTCCTACACTAGGTGTAGACACATCAGTTCGGGCTTTGCCTTTCATTCGTTCCTAGGGATTGCTCGCGATTGGACACAGGAAGCTCCGGACCATGACAACGATGGAACGGTCGCTCTGCCACACATATACCACGACGCGGTCGAGAAAAAGTGTTTGCGTTTAGTAAGATACTTTCCACCTTATAGATGAAATTTTATGATAAAATTGAGGAATAATGTCATCTGTGTATATGGGGTCAATATAACCTTTAAACAGTCATGTGAAATATTATGATTTACTGCAGCGAGTCTTTTACTTATTCTCATTAAAATTAGTTAGTTTGGCTGATTATATCTATTCCACTCAATGCTACCGGTAAGGATTGAAACTTTTCCACAAGCGGAAGTAGTTTTTTGTATCTTTCTATCAATTTATCTATATTTAACCAATTCTAAACCAAAAAAATATTGTGTTGATTTTATTTTTTGTAACAAAAAATTATATTTATGCCTTGAGTATGCCAGTCGTCGGTGCAAGCGACCTAACTCTGACGTCATGCATTTGTCGGTAAGAAAGCAGCATCTGCGAGCGAGGCTACAAGTTTTGACTAATGATATAGCATGACACAAACTGGAAAAATTGCGCTATCGGAATGCGAATTCTGAACTTGGCGTTGTAGTGTCATTTGAAATCCACAGTGGACTTGACGTGGATCATTTGTAATTCACATTCATTAAAGGATCATGCTTAAATCTAAGAGAAGTTAATACCTAAGACTGGATTAAAGGTGGGATTAGTTGAAACTGAGGGGTATGCATGCTATTTGAATGAAATCTTTATTCATACTTTGTTATTGATTACATAGATTGATCCAAGCATTAGTTGAGAAGTTCCAGTCAGGTCGAGGGGGAATTGGTTTAGGGGGGAGGAATGTAATAATAATATATTTATTAGCTTACATTGTGCAATTGTCAACACATCTTCGTCGAAATTACAAGTAAAAGAGACATCACAGGAGTAGGTAGTAGTCAGCTGACGTGTCAACTGTCAACTGACTTGTCGCGACTGTCAACGACTTGTCAACAAATCTTCGTCGAAATTACAAGTAAAAGAGACATCACAGGAGTAGGTAGTAGTCAGCTGACGTGTAAGAGTTTGTTTTTTGGGAGGCAATCTTAAGAATTAGGAACACTAGTTAGTACGAAAGTAAAAGAGACCCAGACAAAGAAGCAGTGATGTGAATAATGACTGTTGTTCGTTTGAAAATACATTGGAATGAACTGAACACACTGCTCACTCGTAAATGCGATCGACTGCTCCCGTGTAATATCGGACGAAGTGTTTCAATAAGAACCATATCAACGTGTGGGGAGAGACGAAATAAATTGATAAAATCATCGTGGTCCAGCTCAAACGGGTCCTGTGATTTCCTCCACTCTCGTCTCCCGGCACGACGTTCGTCTACTTTCTCCGTATTACATAAATATTTGATCTAAAGCAAGATAACCCCCTGCCATTCTTTTAGCTGATAATTTAAAAACACCAGCAACTCTGATATAAAATGCATTACTAGTCTAGCGATAAAGCCTCTACCGTCAAACGTTTAAATATAACAAACTGAAATTCCGTATAAATATTATAGTAATTGTAACAAAAATATTCTTAGTACACAGAAAATTTAAAATGAAACTATTTTTATTTAATGAAGGTTAGAAGAAATTAAATCACCTATCACTCTCCGCACTTAAAACACTTTAAAGCAAACTTGTTTTGGAATCGCTAATTTTGCAAGTTAAAGACGAATAGCTACAACTAAGTGCGAATTACATCGTTAAGATTGCAACTTAAAGCTAATATGATTATGTAATTAATAGGACGATCACAGATCTCTGAAAAACTGCCAATTTTCACAAGTCGTTTACTCAATGCATACATAAAAATGTCCGTCGCTAGGCGTAGACCGATCTTTCACTATTTTTACCCAGCATGCACTTGGCGAAGAGCCGAAATACATGTCGGTAAAGCCTAGCGAGGGTTTGGAAATCGTCGGTAGGCTCACTCGTCGTTACCGACAAGTATCGGTAAAATTGACGACAAGTGTCGGTAGAATGCGTCACCGGAATCGCTCTCACCGACATTAATCGGTCGGGGGAGTTAGCGACGCCGATAGGTGTCGCTAGGACGTACAGAATTCCGCCCCTGGAATAGATGTATATCGATTCATCAGATAAATATATAAAGGAGTATTTTTGTATTTTTACTGACAAGGAAGGATCCTGCTTATGCTTTTGAAGAGAATTTATTATAAAATGGCTAAACTGGCCACACTCCGCCGTGGCTCTGTCTGATGTGAAATAAATGAAAAAGTAAATAAAAGTATTCCTGCGAGCACATATTCACAAAGAAAATATATCATTAAATTCAATGCATTGTTGTGGCTATGCAGTGGAATGTAAGGAAAGGAAGAAAACGGATGTTTTTCACAGAAAATCATTTTTATTGTACAGCTAATGAATTGACCACATCTAAATGTTCAACTTTTTGAGTATCGATATCGGCCACTGGTATCGGTGCAAGTCTACTACTAATTCTTGTCCACATATGAATTCTTTGAAATTCCCCAATTTGAAAATTCTAACAAAAAGGTCCTCTGTATTCTTCCAGCAACAGTATTTTCAGAAAAAGCCTTCAGTACTGCTGGATATTTGGTTGATAAAAAAGAAATCGAGTACCTGCTGACAGAGTGAAAATGCTGCATTATCAAAACCAAAACGTTTAATTTTTTCATTGAAATTTCAATTCCATTTACGAAAAAATAAACATTGTTAACTTTTGAAATTACCCATTCTTTATATATGCCCTCGAACATGTCCTCGATTTCATTGAGTAAGGACTGTATGACCATTATTCATATGCTATATACTTTAAGGAATAAGATTCAGCTTCGATTAGGTTTATCGAGAGAATTCACAAGAAAAGAAGCATGATTTAACAATTTACACATAAAAGGAAGATTTGAAGTCAATGAAATGGAGGATGATTAGGATTTGGGATTAGGATTCGAGATTTGGATTCGATAAAAAAACAGGATTCGGAATCGATCAAATTTTGGATATGCCCCATCACCAATTATAATAGTTATTATATTATAATAGTTTACTATGTTTTATTCTTTTATAGTTCCACATTCATCGACAAGCGAAGAACGTACTTCTCACTCGAGAGGTCAATCAGCTTGGATGCACCGTGGGTAATGATGAGATTTTGACGCAGGCCTTAACATCGCTCGCGAACGCAAGTGAGTTACCCAGCATGCTCTAGCCAGCATGAGAAAGAGCGTGATGGAATGTTTCCTCTAGAAACGGGGCATCCTCATAGCAATCCTCATAAAACGTCCTCACTCAAAGCCCTCGTTTTTTCTCAAAACGCCCGTCACCGACAATGATGACCCGCCCACACCCTCCCCGGCCGAAAGCAACCCGATTCACCCTTCCGATCTCGTGTCACCAACCTCTCTTCCTCCCCATTGAAAATCCCTCCGGGGAAATTCTCAACTTGGAATTGGCGTTGTTATTCCCCGCAGGGATTTCCATGCAAAGAATTTCCCGCAGGGATTTCTTTTCAGGGAAATCCATGTGGGGAATTTATTAAGTATGCAATTAATCTAAAATTGAGAGTAATCAATAATTCCCTGCAAAGAAAATTCCATTATGAATATTCACACATGGGAATTCCCTTATGTCAATTTCACGTTAAGTGAATGCTTAAAAAATTCTACAGATGGAGAATTAAATACAGCCACTTAATGCTAAAATTCACACATGGGAATTCCCTTATGTCAATTTCAGGTTAAGTGAATACTTAAAAAATTCTACAGATGGAGAATTAAATACAGCCACTTAATGCTAAAATTCACACATGGGAATTCCCTTATGTCAATTTCAGGTTAAGTGAATACTTAAAAAATTCTACAGATGGAGAATTAAATACAGCCACTTAATGCTAAAAGCAGCAATTATTGGCCACTAAAATACATCAAAGACAGCAATTAGCAAAATAAAAAGGACATTAATAATTTACACTCTCACATTCCACTGATATCCCCTTTTCTATCCACATATGGCATAGCTGATCCATTTCCTTATTTTCTAAGTCTTTAGAATTCTGTGTCTTAAGACACACCTCCACACATGTAATGCCAAAGAGTATCGGTAAAAATAAAAAAAACATCCTATTACCATAATATAGTAAGTACTTATGTATTAACACTTCATCCCTATGCAATAGGAAAGATACACCTGACTCGTGTTTAGAACTACAATGGTAAAACTTATTATCAATAAGAAATTATACACATATCAAACACTGTGTCAATATCTGCTCTATTCCCCGACAAGCAATGCTTACTACATAGATACCAGAAGTAATGAAATGCTTTATATATATATTATATATAAAATATATATTATTTTATATTTTATATATTTATATAAAATATATATATTATATATAATAAGTTATATTTTAAGTTCATGAACTTCGTGAACATACTAAAATACGTGTATATTCATGTGAATTCTCAAGGAACTAATAAGCTTTAAGTTGCAATCTTAACGATGTAATTTGCACTTAGTTGTAGCTATTCGTCTTTAATTTGCAAAATTAGCGATTCCAAAACAAGTTTGCTTTAAAGTGTTTTAAGTGCGGAGAGTGATCAATTCTAGTAACAATCCGCGTTAGTCGAAACACATACCTATCCATTTTTTAACCATTAGCCATGCAGTTTTCACGGCGGTAATCGGCTAAGATTACAGAAAACATCATCTTTTGAGAGGCAATTTTAAATTATCATAATACGATAAAGCCATAAGCCGTAGCACAAACCCATACTTTATTTCACTGGATATTTAAATCTAAAATGAGAATAAGTACCTAAAACTACTTTTTTTTCAGTAATGGACAACAGGTGTCATATATAGAACAGATAATTAACTGCGTGTCGACTTTTCGGTAAGGTAAACAACGCCGAAAAAAGAGGTTGATGCCCGATCACATCAGACTTTTACACCTTCACGATGATCATATATCACCAATCGAACTATCTAATGTCTCAACACGCGGAGGCCCGGATTAATTACCTCCTAGAAAGCTCGCACGGGTCATTTTGACCCGAAGTTACTCTTTTGCCCGTTTGGGAGTTTTTCTTTCTAATCTAAGGTTAACCGTTATCAATAGAAGTTATAACACGACTAATACCAACAATTATTGTGTAATCAATATTTGTTCCACTCTATGTTATTCGGCCTGTCTGAGGCTTGGTATGGCTCAGCAGATCTCAGAATACCGGGCTAAACCCCACATTCAAATTGCCACTATCCCTTTTGAAGTGGCTAAAGGTAATGGCTTTTGGCTGCAGTCCCTATGGTTACCAAGGGCCCTCCTACGCATCCAAATGGATGCACGTTCTTTGCCTTTTCTCCAAATGCTCTCTCCAGTTAAGTTTGAAGTACAAAATAACCCTAAAGTAGTTAACTGACGGTGACGGGCATGGAAGGGCACCTTGCTTAGATAGAGGTCTAAAGCCTTCCATTTTACTTCTATTGGTAAACAATGAAAGCAATTTTGTCTCCGGTTTTACCGTCAGCACTGTCAACCCAATGCCGTATGGAGGGCTCTCTGCATGTGCCCGGAGACGGTGTGAAGGTACTTTAATGAGTTACTGTGGTTATGCATCTTAAGACCGAAGAAATGAGTTCCCTCGAGTTGATTCGAATTAACCCTGTTTTTCCGTCAATTTTTTTCTCTACAAGCTGCGGATATTTAGGAGAATTAAAGCAAGTTTTGAAAATTTTTCCAATTACCTTTTCAATTCTTCCGGGTTTCATTAAAATAACGTAGACTACCCGGGGTAACTTTTCAGAGTGCGAATTGCAGGTGTCACAGGATGACAATTTCGTGCAGGGCCCTGAATGTTCAAAACGCATGGGTTTTCTTAGGGATCATTTGGTGTAGTGTTTAGAGTGCTTTCCGATGTTTATTAAGAAGAGTGAAACAGGTGAATGATCAGAAATTTGAAAATATTTATGCGAACTGCCCTTCTTTGCTGGAGGAATAACACTCGTAACAATGAAAGGCGCCAATACTGACACCCTTAGTACCTACATGCTTAAATCAAAGCAGCATTACAGGATCCCACATGTGAACACACCAAAATTGATGTACAATGCCAATGAGCAATGCACTGCCTTACATAAATTGCCAAACAGGGAATGCAGTGTTTGCATTTGCGCATGTCCACATTATACGGCATGCATAAAAAGTAAATTCTTCCATTAGCAAATATAAAATTCACGGTATGCGACAAGGTAAATTGTTAATGTTGGCTAAGGTGGGAAAGGGAGGCAGGATCTAAATGGAGGGGAAGTGGCGGTAGGAACTAATTGGAGGGGAAGTGGCGGTAAACGTTATAGCGCTCGCGGACCAATCGTATGATACTTCTCCCGGTCAATTAATTCAAACAGATCAACGCAGATTAAAGCCGAAGCGTATTCGGTTACAATCTCAAACCCGCTATCTGGTGTAGCAAGGCGAATAGCCATGCGCAGCAAGATGATGAAGACGTGTCGTGTGAAAGAGGACAAAGAAATCTCCCAGTTGGAGATCAATGATCTTGAGGCCATATATTGTTTTACCCGAGGACCCTTGAATTTTGTACCGAAGATCGAACCAGAGGAAAGTGATGGCGGGAGTTGTGCAGAATTGTGCAGTGCAGTTGGTTCCGATACAGTTGGTGGCGACGCGACTGTGAACAATGACCCTAATGTAAAGAGATCGAAGATGGAAGTTATCCCTTATGGAAAAAAGCACAAAAGAGGGTGTTCCGCAAACGACACAACGGTCGTCGTGCCAAAAATAAAAAAGATGGATACCGCCAGGGACATTCCTATAGAGTGAGACCGGTCAGTGAATGGCACGATGGGGGCCTCGAAGATTTTCTGGAGGCAACTGCCAGATCCTGGGGATGGGAATTCCACCGAGTTGATGGTAACGAGTCCCCTGAGACAGTAACCGCAGGGTTACGACGTGTGATTAGCTTAATAGAGACACTGACGGAAGAAGACTTGTTGAAATTAATAAGTGCCTAAGATTATTTTAAGAAACTCGATGGCGAATGCATGTTAAAATTGTGGTGACATACATTGCAAACTCATAATAAAGAAAAGTTTTTGTACCAACTGTTTCAATAAACGCCAGTGAAATGCACACCCTCTTTTTCAAAGGTAACATATGTTTTAGCAAATGGTTTATTAGAATTTTTGTATTTTTTTGAACTTTTTATGAGTAATTATTGGAAGCATTAGAAAGACGAGAATCTCTGCACAAGTTGTTACTTTAACTCATTTACGAATTTGAAGATTTCGGTAGGGTATTTGTCATTGCCAAGCACCTGATGTCATCATAGGGGTTTCCAATATTCAGCAAATAAGTTGGATTATGTTCATTTTCCTTCAAAAGATGAGATATTTTTCTTTTTCAAAAATGTGTATTTGAATTTTCTGTTGCCAGCAGTAAGTACTATTTATGACAATTCAATTCCATGGTACCTGCTATTTCTTTTGGTAAATCCCTGTATGGATGTCCTTCAGTAGCAATTGGTGCATGGATTATCTCAGCAGGGAAAATGAGGATGAGGATTCTCAGTACGGGAATCACTTCTGGGAAAAAGGCATGGAATTTCATCATTTGGAATGGTAAATGGTAGGAATTTCCCAGCAGACAAATAACCATGCTGGAATATTTCTCATAACTGAAAGGGATTATGAAATGACAGTCCATAGTTGAGGAAAACCAACGAATTTAGTTTTGTAGCAGTTTTAGGTCCTCTAGCATAATGTACATGCTCCAAGAGTGCAATAATATAATGGTTGCTAATACATTTTCACACTTCACTAAAAATATTTAACATTTGCTGTATTACCTTCTTTGCGTTGCTTTGAATACAATAAAGGGACCATGAAGCATATTTTAATGTGCTTCAAAAAGCTATGAGAAAGAAATTTTAAGCTTTGTAGTCTAGGTAGTAATCAATAATCGATTGGAAAAATATATCTCTCTGTTAAACATACTAACTGACGATAAGTGCATTTGGGAGTCAACAACTAGCTAAAATGCCTCATTGCAATATTTCTGTTTTATATCATTCCACTAGAAGGTCAATCAAATCCAGTCTAATAACAATCTACCCCTAGACCTAGCCTAGTAGAAAAGTAATACTCCCAATATGTTGAGCACATTTTGGGAATTATTTTTAATGTGCTTACCAGTTTGTAATTAATGTTGAGCATGACCAATGGTGAGGTTTTCATATGTAAGAATTTATTAGAAATATTGTACACAATGCTATGAGCATGTTGTCAAAACAGAATAGCTTATTTGAGAAAATATGCTAAATATATTTTTTTGTTTTGTAGAGTTTAATCTATCACTGTCCATGGTCATTCTAGTGGAGAAAGAAAATTGTGTAAAGAAAATATAATGGAAGAAAATTTAAATACAATCCTGGTATTTCAGTGAAGAATATTGTCATTTACTATGGTCATATTGTTTATTAAAATGCTGGTAATGGATATCTGGTATTCATTTTCTTCTATTTAGTGATTTTTTTCAAACTTCTCTTCATTCGGATGAAATATCTTCAGCCAGTGTACTCACTTGGATCATGCTATTTGAATCTGATTTAAATATTAAAAAAAGAGGACCTTTGTCCATGTTGTTGAACTGACTGTATTTCATCCTAAGGTAGGTATAAGATGAAATTATTTGTTATGCTCTATTACTGCTTCTTTTTTTTCATAACTTGCTTGAATTCTCCTAAATAACCCCAGCTTGTAGAGAAAAAAATTGACGGAAAAACAGGTGTAATTCGAATCAACTCGAGGGAACTCATTTCTTCGGTCTTAAGATGCATAACCACAGTAACTCATTAAAGTACCTACACACCGTCTCCGGGCACATGCAGAGAGCCCTTGATACGGCATTGGGTTGACAGTGCTGACTGTAAAACCGGAGACAAAATTATTTTCATCGTTTACCAATCGAAGTAAAAAAGAAGGCTTTAGACCTCCATCTAATCAAGGTGCCCTTCCATGCCCGTCACCATCAGTTAACTACTTTGGGGTTATTTTGTACTTCAAACTTAACTGGGAAGACCATTTGGAGAAAAGGCAAAGAACGTGCATCCATTTGGATGCGTAGGAGGGCCCTTGGTAACCATAGGGACTGCAGCCAAAAGCCATTACCTTTAGCCACTTCAAAAGGGATAGTGGCAATTTGAATGTGGGGTTTAGCCCGGTATTCTGAGATCTGCTGAGCCATACCAAGCCTCAGACAGGCCGAATAACATAGAGTGGAACATAGGCCTGGGCCTGCCAAAGACTTCTGGCCCTGAGTAAGGGGTCAATTACAAACAATAGTGGGACTCATTGCTGAGCACTATCATGAGACACCTAACACTCCTGGGAATTGCAGATTCAAACAGATGCAGGTGGTACAAAGAAAAGGATGACAATACATCCCATACACTAAGCGAGTGCCCCGCTATCATACATTATCTTTTAATTTACTATAAATTGTCCTTTATTAAATTAAACACATGTCAGTGGAATGGGATGGGGAACAATTTCAAAATGAAAACTTTTTGAATGGTGTAACACACTTTACACTTTCATTTTACAGTAATCAAAACTTGGAATTACTTGAACTTGAAAATTTTATATAAAGCCACAATATAACGTACTTTTCCATTTTAGTTCAAAATTAGCTTATCCACAATCATCCCATCTTTTCAGAGATACGGTGATAATTATATCACCACCAAATTAAAATGAATGCAGAGTATTCACTTCTACTAAGCTTCGCTTTCGAAACAACTCTCCCAATCAAACGTAACAGCAGGGAATGGGTAAAAATAATGCAAGTTAAGGGTTTTGACGAACAGAATATATTTTGTTGTGCCTCAATATTAAGATATTTTTGATAACTTGTTTCCTTCCTGTGTCCAAAATTCAAGTAAGGAGAAACTTAAGTTTTCCTAGATGAATTAAGTCCAATGTGACGTATAAATCAGGGATATGCGTATTGTAAAGCAGGGAAAATGAAAGATTTGACTAGATTTTCTCTATGAACAACAAAAAGCTCCGCGGTGTCCAAAATGTACCTTTCTGCATAATCCCCCTAGTAGGGTCAAAGGCCTTGGTTGCTGGGGCGAAGGGGCTAATAAACGGAAAAAAGTCCTTAACCGTGACCCTCGGGAACGTAAAATAATGTTTCATATGAAAAACACAGGAATGTTATGGCTTTGAGGGTGTGAATGAGAAGTTTACTTTTGAGAGGAGAAACCTCGAACGCCGTTTCGCGTACATTTACAGACCTTAATATTTCTATATCCCCATGATTTTATACGTGATGGGGAACAATTACAGAATGAAAACTTTTTAATGTTCTAACACACTTTACACTTTCATTTTACAGTAATCAAAACAAGGACTTACTTGAACTTGAAAATTTTATATAAAGCCACAATATAACATACTATTCCTTTTTATTTCAAAATTAGCTTATCCACATTATTATTATTGAGATGAAGTATGAAGTTCCTTAAGAACATAGATGAAGTGGGGTAAAATATTTCTTGATACATGGTAATACTGCGGTGGGTGTACTGTGGAGTCCAGGGTTACACATCTCATCTATTGGATACAGTTCTTCAGTCAAGTTGTGGTCATTTTAGCACTCATGTAGGAACCTGTGAGCCAAATTTAATTGCCTACCACAGAAGAATTTTCAGCTTGGGCCGACAGGATAAAGTTGTTGTTCCTAACAATTTTTTAACAGATTTACAAACAACCATCTTTCAATATTGTTTTTAAATGAAGTATCATGGATTCCAACCCATAGGATGTTCATTTATGAAACTATTAATAATCATGGTGATTCCATGCCCAAGGTATATCCTACCATACACTCCAGGCACCTGGCATGGCATGTACACCACATTTATACTCATACTGTATTAAATAGGTCGGTTAATTGGATGGTTACTCATGGTATGTAACTGACAGCTGAGTTCAATTATGCCATTTACAGGTGGGTAATTGGATAATGGAAGTAGTATTGAGGGAATGGATAAAGGGTGGCGAGAAACCCGGTGTAAGAATTAGCCTACTCGTAAAGAAAGGCACCAAAGGGACCACGGCTTAACATTCCACCTGATGTACGGAGTACTGAAGTCGAAATGCCCTCCACTAGGCACTCAAGGTGGAACCGGTTTTCCATGGAAAAAGCCGCCACTGCCAGGAATTGTAGCTGGGCAATCAGGCTGGAAGGCCATTACTCTGGCCACTTCACCGACCCATTCGCCTTAATCTATTAGGTAAAGCAAACTCTACTGTCATTTGTATCTCTTGTCAGCCATTAGAAAAATTATTGGCTGTTTACCT
This sequence comes from Platycnemis pennipes, assembly GCA_933228895.1. NCBI lineage: Eukaryota > Metazoa > Arthropoda > Insecta > Odonata > Platycnemididae > Platycnemis > Platycnemis pennipes. The sequence continues at coordinate 77,860,394 of OW121846.1, read as the reverse complement.
TGACATTATTCCATTTTCCACCGTAGGATCCATGGGTATCAGCTTGCACCTCTACCCACAATATTGTTCCAGCATGCTTTCATAAGTGATCATACTAATGTTATCCACCAACATCATGCTTAACTTTGTCTGTATACACAAGGCTGTTTTATAGTTGTCAAGTAATTAAGCATATATTAATACTACATCATGATTGTAAATGTCTTAACTGTTGTGTAGGTACATTTATCTTTGAGGTAATGTTGTCCATGCAGTAAAGAAATGATTTGTGTTGAATAATAAATCATGAGTTGCCATGAGTTTAGCTCCATAATAAATAACATTTAAACACTGTGGGTGTTCGCAGCAGCCTAATTTGATAATGACATGAGCATTCAGGCAATCCATGAATTGCCTTAATTCTCATCCCATTCGTGGCTGCAGGTACGGTAAGTAAATTTACAGAATTGAAAATAGATGGTGCCAAAGAAAAGTCATTAATTTGCCATAGTTTTCAATAAACATTCCAATGATTTTAATTGGACTCCTACAATGACAGTAATGATATAACATGAATATATCGATATTGCTGCTTAACCTTAGTGTAGTGATGAGGTTTGAAAAAATTTAAAAGAACCTCCTTGGGGAAAATGTACTTACATTACTGAAATCATAGTGACTAGAATTATCCTTGGTTATTGAATATGTGGAATAACTAAAATTCAATTCTGTTTTTGGTGTGGTAGAGAAAGGAAAACCAATCACAATCTGGCAAAATATATCGTGCTGGGTGCGGTGATGTCGGTAAATTTTGAATTGGATTTGCTCCCGATGAAGCCAGCAATATTGAAACGTGCATATTATGAGGAATGGATATACAAGTGAAAAACATAATTGAATTTTGAAGAAGTAATAATACACATGTAAATCTACATCTGCTTTGTTTTAAAATCATTTCGTTATATTCGTGAAAACTCAAGGGTGAATAAGCATGTGCAGCCCTCCAGGATACTTGCAATTATGGGCACTCCACTTGTCGCTAATGGAAAGAAGGAGTAATAGAGCATAACAAATAATTTCATCTTATACCTACCTTAGGATGAAATACAGTCAGTACAACAACATGGACAAAGGTCCTCTTTTTTTAATATTTAAATCAGATTAAAATAGCATGATCCAAGTGAGTACACTGGCAGAAGACATTTCATCCGAATGAAGAGAAGTTTGAAAAAAATCACTAAATAGAAGAAAATGAATACCAGATATCCAATACCAGCATTTCAATAAATAATATGACCATAGTAAATGACAATATTCTTCACTGAAATACCAGTATTGTATTTAAATTTTCTTCCATTATATTTTCTTTACACAATTTTCTTTCTCCACTAGAATGACCATGGACAGTGATAGATTAAACTCTACAAAACAAAAAAAAATTATTTAGCATAATTTCTGAAATAAGCTATTCGGTTTAACAACATGCTCATAGCAAAGGGGTCAATTACAAACAGTAGTGGGACTCATTGCTGAGCACTATCATGAGACACATAACGCTCCTGGGAATTGCAGATTCAAACAGATGCATGTGGTACAAAGAAAAGGATGACACCACATCCCATATACTAAGCGAGTGCCCCGCTATCATACATTATCTTTTAATTTACTATAAATTGTCCTTTATTAAATTAAACACATGTCAGTGGAATGGGATGGGGAACAATTTCAAAATGAAAACTTTTTGAATGGTGTAACACACTTTACACTTTCATTTTACAGTAATCAAAACTTGGAATTACTTGAACTTGAAAATTTTATATAAAGCCACAATATAACGTACTTTTCCTTTTTAGTTCAAAATTAGCTTATCCACAATCATCCCATCTTTTCAGAGATACGGTGATAATTATATCACCACCAAATTAAAATGAATGCAGAGTATACACTTCTACTAAGCTTCGCTTTCGAAACAACTCTCCCACTCAAACGTAACAGCAGGGAATGGGTAAAAATAATGCAAGTTAAGGGTTTTGACGAACAGAATATATTTAGCTGTGCCTCAATATTAAGATATTTTTGATAACTTGTTTCCTTCCTGTGTCCAAAATTCAAGTAAGGAGAAACTTAAGTTTTCCTAGATGAATTAAGTCTAATGTGACGTATAAATCAGGGATATGCGTATTGTAAAGCAGGGAAAATGAAAGATTTGACTAGATTTTCTCTATGAACAACAAAAAGCTCCGCGGTGTCCAAAATGTACCTTTCTGCATAATCCCCCTAGTAGGGTCAAAGGCCTTGGTTGCTGGGGCGAAGGGGCAAATAAACGGAAAGAAGTCCTTAACCGTGTCCCTCGGGAACGTAAAATAATGTTTCATATGAAAAATACAGGAATGTTATGGCTTTGAGGGAGTGAATGAGAAGTTTACTTTTGAGAGGAGAAACCTCGAACGCGGTTTCGCGTACATTTACAGACCTTAATATTTCTATATCCCCATGATTTTATACGTGATGGGGAACAATTACAAAATGAAAACTTTTTAATGGTCTAACACACTTTACACTTTTCTTTTACAGTAATCAAAACAAGGACTTACTTGAACTTGAAAATTTTATATAAAGCCACAATATAACATACTATTCCTTTTTATTTCAAAATTAGCTTATCCACATTATTATTATTGAGATGAAGTATGAAGTTCCTTAAGAACATAGATGAAGTGGGGTAAAATATTTCTTGATACATGGTAATACTGCGGTGGGTGTACTGTGGAGTCCAGGGTTACACATCTCATCTATTGGATACAGTTCTTCAGTCAAGTTGTGGTCATTTTAGCACTCATGTAGGAACCTGTGAGCCAAATTTAATTGCCTACCACAGAAGAATTTTCAGCCTGGGCCCACAGGATAAAGTTGTTGTTCCTAACAATTTTTTAACAGATTTACAAACAACCATCTTTCAATATTGTTTTTAAATGAAGTATCATGGATTCCAACCCATAGGATGTTCATTTATGAAACTATTATTACTCATGGTGATTCCATGCCCAAGGTATATCCTACCATACACTCCAGGCACCTGGCATGGCATGTACACCACATTTATACTCATACTGTATTAAATAGGTTGGTTAATTGGTTGGTTACTCATGGAATGTAACTGACAGCTGAGTTCAATTATGCCATTTACAGGTGGGTAATTGGATAATGGTAGTAGTATTGAGGGAATGGATAAAGGGTGGCGAGAAACCCGGTGTAAGAATTAGCCTACTCGTAAAGAAAGGCACCAAAGGGCCCACGGCTTAACATTCCACCTGATGTACGGAGTACTGAAGTCGAAATGCCCTCCACTAGGCACTCAAGGTGGAATCGGTTTTCCATGGAAAAATCCGTCACTGCCAGGAATTGTAGCTGGGCAATCAGGCTGGAAGGCCATTACTCTAGCCACTTCACCTACCCATTCGCCTAAATCTATTAGGTAAAGCAAACTCTACTGTCATTTGTATCTCTTGTCAGCCATTAGAAAAATTATTGGCTGTTTACCTTGACATTATTCCATTTTCCACTGTAGGATCCATGGGTATCAGCTTGCACCTCTACCCACAATATTGTTCCAGCATGCTATCATAAGTGATCATACTAATGTTATCCACCAACATCAGGCTTAACTTTGTCTGTATACACAAGGCTGTTTTATAGTTGTCAAGTAATTAAGCATATATTAATACTACATCATGATTGTAAATGTCTTAACTGTTGTGTAGGTACATTTATCTTTGAGGTAATGTTGTCCATGCAGTAAAGAAATGATTTGTGTTGAATAATAAATCATGAGTTGCCATGAGTTTACCTCCATAATAAATAACATTTAAACACTGTGGGTGTTCGCAGCAGCCTAATTTGATAATGACATGAGCATTCAGGCAATCCATGAATTGCCTTAATTCTCATCCCATTCGTGGCTGCAGGTACGGTAAGTAAATTTACAGAATTGAAAATAGATGGTGTCAAAGAAAAGTCATTAATTTGCCATAGTTTTCAATAAACATTCCAATGATTTTAATTGGACTCCTACAATGACAGTAATGATATAACATGAATATATCGATATTGCTGCTAAACCTTAGTGCAGTATTGAGGTTTGAAAAAATTTAAAAGAACCTCCTTGGGGAAAATGTACTTACATTACTGAAATCATAGTGACTAGAATTATCCTTGGTTATTGAATATGTGGAATAACTAAAATTCAATTCTGTTTTTGGTGTGGTGCAGAAAGGAAAACCAATCACAATCTGGCAAAATATCTCGTGCTGGGTGCTGTGATGTCGGTATATTTTGAATTGGATTTGCTCCCGATGAAGCCAGCAATATTGAAACGTGCATATTATGAGGAATGGATATAAAAGTGAAAAACATAAATGAATTTTGAAGAAGTAATAATACACATGTAAATCTACATCTGCTTTGTTTTAAAATCATTTCGTTATATTCGTGAAAACTCAAGGGTGAATAAGCATGTGCAGCCCTCCAGGACGCTTGCAATTATGGGCACTCCACTTGTCACTAATGAAAAGAAGGTGTAATAGAGCATAACAAATAATTTCATCTTATACATACCTTAGGATGAAATACAGTCAGTACAACAACATGGACAAAGGTCCTCTTTTTTTAATATTTAAATCAGATTCAAATAGCATGATCCAAGTGAGTACACTGGCCGAAGATATTTCATCCGATTGAAGAGAAGTTTGAAAAAAATCACTAAATAGAAGAAAATGAATACCAGATATCCATTACCAGCATTTCAATAAACAATATGACCATAGTAAATGACAATATTCTTCACTGAAATACCAGTATTGTATTTAAATTTTCTTCCATTATATTTTCTTTACACAATTTTCTTTCTCCACTAGAATGACCATGGACAGTGATAGATTAAACTCTACAAAACAAAAAAATATATTTAGCATATTTTCTCAAATAAGCTATTCGGTTTTGACAACATGCTCATAGCATTGTGTACAATATTTCTAATAAATTCTTACATATGAAAACCTCACCATTGGTCATGCTCAACATAAATTACAAACTGGGAAGCACATTAAAAATAATTCCCAAAATGTGCTCAACATATTGGGAGTATTAATTTTCTACTAGGCTTGGTCTAGGGGTAGATTGTTATTAGACTGGATTTGATTGACCTTCTAGTGGAATGAAATAAAACAGAAGTATTGCAATGAGGCATTTTAGCTAGTTGTTGACTCCCAAATGCACTTATCGTCAGTTAGTATGTTTAACAGAGAGATATATTTTTCCAATCGATTATTGATTACTACCTAGACTACAAAGCTTAAAATTTCTTTCTCATAGCTTTTTTGAAGCATTTTAAAATATGCTTCATGGTCCCTTTATTGTATTCAAAGCAACGCAAAGAAGGTAATACAGCAAATGTTAAATATTTTTAGTGAAGTGTGAAAATGTATTAGCAACCATTATATTATTGTACTCTTGGAGCATGTACATTATGCTAGAGGACCTAAAACTGCTACAAAACTAAATTCGTTGGTTTTCCTCTACTATGGACTGTCATTTCATTATCCCTTTCAGTTATGAGAAATATTCCAGCATGGTTATTTCTCTGCTGGGAAATTCCTACCATTTACCATTCCAAATGATGAAATTCCATGCCTTTTTCCCAGAAGTGATTCCCCTACTGAGAATCCTCATCCTCATTTTCCCTGCTGAGATAATCCATGCACCAATTGCTACTAAAGGACATCCATACAGGGATTTACCAAAAGAATTAGCAGGTACCATGCAATTGAATTGTCATAAATAGTACTTACTGCTGGCAACAGAAAATTCAAATACACATTTTTGAAAAAGAAAAATATCTCACCTTTTGAAGGAAAATGAACATAATCCAACTTATTTGCTGAATATTGGAAACCCCTATGATGACATCACCTGCTTGGCAATGACAAATACCCTACCGAAATCTTCAAATTCGTAAATGAGTTAAAGTAACAATTTGTGCAGAGATTCCCGTTTTTCTAATGCTTCCAATAATTACTAATAAAAGTTCAAAAAAATTCAAAAAATTCTAATAAACCATTTGCTAAAACATATGTTACCTTTGAAAAAGAGGGTGTGCATTTCACTGGCGTTTATTGAAACAGTTGGTACAAAAACTTTTCTTTATTATGAGTTAGCAATGTATGTCACCACAATTTTAACATGCATTCGCCATCGAGTTTCTTAAAATAATCTTAGGCACTTATTAATTTCAACAAGTCTTCTTCCGTCAGTGTCTCAATTATGCTAATCACACGTCGTAACCCTGCGGTTACTGTCTCAGGGGACTCGTTACCATCAACTCGGTGGAATTCCCATCCCCAGGATCTGGCAGTTGCCTCCAGAAAATCTTCGAGGCCCCCATCGTGCCATTCACTGACCGGTCTCACTCTATAGGAATGGCCCCTGGCGGTATCCATCTTTTTTATTTTTGGCACGACGACCGTTGTGTCGTTTGCGGAACACCCTCTTTTGTGCTTTATTCCTTTTCCATAGGGGATAACTTCCATCTTCGATCTCTTTACATTAGGGTCATTGTTCACAGTCGCGTCGCCACCAACTGTATCGGAACCAACTGCACTGCACAATTCTGCACAACTCCCGCCATCACTTTCCTCTGGTTCGATCTTCGGTACAAAATTCAAGGGTCCTCGGGTAAAACAATATATGGCCTCAAGATCATTGATCTCCAACTGGGAGATTTCTTTGTCCTCTTTCACACGACACGTCTTCAACATCTTGCTGCGCATGGCTATTCGCCTTGCTACACCAGATAGCGGGTTTGAGATTGTAACCGAATACGCTCCGGCTTTAATCTGCGTTGATCTGTTTGAATTAATTGACCGGGAGAAGTATCATACGATTGGTCCGCGAGCGCTATAACGTTTACCGCCACTTCCCCTCCAATTAGTTCCTACCGCCACTTCCCCTCCATTTAGATCCTGCCTCCCTTTCCCACCTTAGCCAACATAAACAATTTACCTAGTCGCATACCGTGAATTTTATATTTGCTAATGGAAGAATTTACTTTTTATGCATGCCGTATAATGTGGACATGCGCAAATGCAAACACTGCATTCCCTGTTTGGCAATTTATGTTAGGCAGTGCATTGCTCATTGGCATTGTACATCAATTTTGGTCTGTTCACATGTGGGATCCTGTAATGCTGCTTTGATTTAAGCATGTAGGTACTAAGGGTGTCAGTATTGGCGCCTTTCATTGTTACGAGTGTTATTCCTCCAGCAAAGAAGGGCAATTCGCATAAATATTTTCAAATTTCTGATCATTCACCTGTTTCACTCTTCTTAATAAACATCGGAAAGCACTCTAAACACTACACCAAATGATCCCTAAGAAAACCCATGCGTTTTGAACATTCAGGGCCCTGCACGAAATTTTCATCCTGTGACACCTGCAATTCGCACTCTGAAAAGTTACACCGGGAAGTCTACGTTATTTTAATGAAACTCGGAAGAATTGAAAAGGTAATTGGAAAAATTTTCAAAACTTGCTTGAATTCTCCTAAATATCCGCAGCTTGTAGAGAAAAAAATTGACGGAAAAACAGGTGTAATTTGAATCAACTCGAGGGAACTCATTTCTTCGGTCTTAAGATGCATAACCACAGTAACTCATTAAAGTACCTTCACACCGTCTCCGGGCACATGCAGAGAGCCCTCCATACGGCATTGGGTTGACAGTGCTGACTGTAAAACCGGAGACAAAATTGCTTTCATTGTTTACCAATAGAAGTAAAATGGAAGGCTTTAGACCTCCATCTCAGCAAGGTGCCCTTCCATGCCCGTCACCGTCAGTTAACTACTTTGGGGTTATTTTGTACTTCAAACTTAACTGGGGAGAGCATTTGGAGAAAAGGCAAAGAACGTGCATCCATTTGGATGCGTAGGAGGGCCCTTGGTAACCATAGGGACTGCAGCCAAAAGCCATTACCTCTAGCCACTTCAAAAGGGATAGTGGCAATTTGAATGTGGGGTTTAGCCCGGTATTCTGAGATCTACTGAGCCATACCAAGCCTCAGACAGGCCGAATATCATAGAGTGGAACATAGGCCTGGGCCTGCCAAAGACTTCTGGCCCTGAGCAAGGGGTCAATTACAAACAGTAGTGGGACTCATTGCTGAGCACTATCATGAGACACGTAACACTCCTGGGAATTGCAGATTCAAACAGATGCAGGTGGTACAAAGAAATGGATGACACCACATCCCATATACTAAGCAAGTGCCCCGCTGTCATACATTATCTTTTAATTTACTATAAATTGTCCTTTATTTAATTAAACACATGTCAGTGGAATGGGATGGGGAACAATTTCAAAATGAAAACTTTTTGATGGTGTAACACACTTTAAACTGTCATTTTACAGTAATCAAAACTTGGAATTACTTGAACTTGAAAATTTTATATAAAGCCACAATATAACGTACTTTTCCATTTTAGTTCAAAATTAGCTTATCCACAATCATCCCATCTTTTCAGAGATACGGTGATAATTATATCACCACCAAATTAAAATGAATGCAGAGTATTCACTTCTACTAAGCTTCGCTTTCGAAACAACTCTCCCAATCAAATGTAACAGCAGGGAATGGGTAAAAATAATGCAAGTTAAGGGTTTTGAAGAACAGAATATATTTTGTTGTGCCTCAATATTAAGATATTTTTGATAACTTGTTTCCTTCCTGTGTCCAAAATCAAGTAAGGAGAAACTTAAGTTTTCCTAGATGAAATAAATCTAATGTGACGTATAAATCAGGGATATGCATATTGTACAGCGGGGAAAATGAAAGATTTGACTAGATTTTCTCTATGAACAACCAAAAGCTCCGCGCTGTCCAAAATGTACCTTTCTGCATAAACCCCATAGTAGGGTCAAAGGCTTTGACTGCTGGGGCGAAGGGGCAAATAAACGGAAAGAAGTCCTTAACCGTGTCCCTCGGGAACGTAAAATAATGTTTCATGTAAAAAATACAGGAATGTTATGGCTTTGAGGGTGTGAATGAGAAGTTTACTTTTGAGAGGAGAAACCTCGAACGCGGTTTCGCGTACATTTACAGACCTTAATATTTCTTCATCCCCATGATTTTATACGTGATGGGGAACAATTACAAAATGAAAACTTTTTAATGGTCTAACACACTTTACACTTTCATTTTACAGTAATCAAAACAAGGACTTACTTGAACTTGATAATTTTATAGAATGCCACAATATAACGTACTTTTCCTTTTTATTTCAAAATTAGCTTATCCACATTATTATTATTGAGATGAAGTATGAAGTTCCTTAAGAACATAGATGAAGTGGGGTGAAATATTTCTTGATACATGGTAACACTGCGGGGAGTACTGTAGAGTCCAGGGTTACACATCTCATCTATTGGATACAGTTCTTCAGTCAAGTTGTGGTCATTTTAGCACTCATGTAGGAACCTGTGAGACAAATTTAATTGCCTACCACAGAAGAATTTTCAGCTTGGGCCGACAGGATAAAGTTGTTGTTCCTAACAATTTTTTAACAGATTTACAAACAACCATCTTTCAATATTGTTTTTAAATGAAGTATCATGGATTCCAACCCATAGGACGTTCATTTATGAAACTACAGTAAAACCTCTATCTAGTGAACCTCTTCATATCGTAAACCTCCGTTTTTCGTAATAACTTCTTGGTCCCGCCAAAATTTGTATGTAATTATATAGAGAAACCTCTCTATATCGCACCTCTATGTTTTCGAAAAACCTCTGCTCTTCGTACTGAGAATACACCCCCATGACGAGCCAACTACCTCCATGGAATGAAATATTCAGCCGGCGCCAGTCGCAGAAAGTTCCGTCCGGCCGTTCCGACTTTTCTACGTTGGGAGCGCGAAAACCCGCAGCGCTTGAAAAGTGAAGCTTAGCTGGGCAGTCGTTAGTGTGTTTGTTATTAATCATATGCGTCAAAGACTTATTTTGATCGATTTGCATTGCTTGTGTTTTGTATATTCATCATTAAAACGTCCATATATAAATATTTACGACAAATGTCCTGCTGGATTTAGACCCGGGGTCCTAATAGTTTTTATAACTCCCAGATTGATTTATGCGGTAAAATGGTTTAATTCTTAGTTGTAAATAATCACGAATGACACCACTGCATATTCTATTCGCATTTACCCTCACCAATCCTTAATGCACAGATAACTTAACTCCGATGCTATCGCATACTATGCACATTTGCAATTGAGTTGTTCGAGCGCAAGTGTCTGAATAATATCTTAATATAAATAGTTTAGTTAAACATATATACGATTCTCCTTCCACACTGTCTTAATATTAACAATAACAGGATTTGGCGACTGAGTTCATATTTTGAATCATTGACGTTACTTATTAAAATAATGGTGTTCCAAGTCAGCGAGTGTGCAGATGGAATTGTAAAAATTCTGGTGGCGACTCATAACACTTGCATATTTATTTTACTGTATGTAGACGTGATTTAACACAGTTATAATCAAATACTAATGCGATATGTACAGAATTGCAGTGAGTTTGCGGCTGATTTATCGAAACGCTTATCGCTTTTCGTTTGTTTCCGCAACGCGGAGCTATGAAAGCCTGCTGCTCGCGATAACGCAATGCCGAGCTATGAAAGAGCCCATACCCACGTACGAGATTAACATCTGATGCGACTATTGTACCGTTTCGGAAGATTTGTTATATTTTAGCGTTCAACGCAACGCCGAGCTATGAAAGACCCATACCCACGTACGAGATTAACATCTGATGCGACTATTGCACCGTATCGGAAGACTTGTTATATTTTAGCGTTCAAATGATCTTTTAAGCAGAATTTAGCCTATTCTGTTTCATTTTTGAACTATTCATTTGAAGTTTAATTCACTATGAACACTCGATACTATTATGGCCGTACCAGAATGATCGCATTTTTTCATGCTTGCCCCTCGTGGCAGTCGTCTTTTACTTTTGGATATTGTCGCCGCGAATTATAACTCGACCATTCTATTATCTTTCAACCCGTAACAATGGTGCATTACCGTCCCCCAACATATAACAATGTTAGTTATTTAAGCCACAATTTTGTAGTTTAAGACATCGGTCCGTGAAATACGCCTAACTTCTGTGAAAGTTTACCGTCTATTTTTTAAAAATTAAAAAAAACTGAAGAGGCAGCACATCGAGGATGCATAAATAAAAAATTACGGGCGGTGAAAAGTGAACAATTAGACACATATCTGATTGGTTGATGGAAGGTAGATCCAGAAATATTCCTGTTTCTGGACCTATTCTACAGCAAAAGTCAAGAGAAGTGGCAGTAAAAATGGGCATTGAAAACTTTCATGCATCGAATGGGTGGCTTCAAAAGTTTAAAGTGCGGTGGAATCTCAAAACTCTGAAGATGAGTGGGAAAGAAGCTTCTGTAAGTGACACAGTGGTAGAAGAGTGGAAAAAACTTTCCAAACCACGAGACGAATAAACCACGAGACTTTTTTAATTAGGATGAGGCAGAATTTTTTTATAACTTGCTTCCAGGCAGAACTTTAGCAGTTAGGAGGATACCTCATGCCATGGAGGGAAAAAAAGCAAAGAAAGATTCACAGTGTTTTTCTGTGCTAATTTTGATGGCTCAGAGAAATTGAAGCCTCTTGTGATTGGAAAATATAAATGCGTAGATGCTTTAAAAATATTAAAAAACTTCCTTGCTCATACAAAAACTCAAAAAACTCTTGGATGACAGCATCTTTATTCTGTGAGTGGTTGACCATGCTGGACTCAAAGATGGGAGTGAGAAACTGGAAAATAGTTCTCTTCATTGATCACTGCACAGCACATAAAGTTGAGGGGATTGCATTACGACACGTCAAAGTAGTATATTTTCCTCCAAACACCACCAGCAAATTGCAACCACTTGATCAAGGAATAATTTCCATTGTGAAGAGACATTACAGGCAGTAACTGGTGTCATACATGTTGTGAACAGTTGAGGAGAAAAATGATTTGAAAAAGTGTTCTTGGAACATAATTCAGGCCATGCACAGGCTCTGTCTTTCGTGTACTTGTTTGAAGGCAGAAGTTATTGAAAAATGTTTTAAAAAGGCTGGATTTATGGGGAAAGTGAGAAGATATTTTGTATGAGGACGAACCGACAGAATGGCTTGAAATAAACAAAATAATTAATGTTCACTCATCATTTGACGACTTTATTAATGTTGACAATGTCTTGCTAACATGTGCCCCAAATGAGGGAGAGGTGTTCCAAGAAATGGAGGAAGAAGCTGGCAGGGAATCTCCAGTAGTAGTCCATAACATGGAAGAAGAAGAGAGTGATGGTGAGGATTTTATGCCAAAGCCAACCAAAAAAGAGGTGCAGGATGCTTTGGGTGTGATGGAAAGATTTTTTTTTGATATGGAGGACTGCAGCAGTGAAAATCTACTACTATTAAATAAGATAGAAGTTATCATCTCAAAAGAATTTGAAAAAAAAATGAAACAAACAGAAATTACAAATTTTTTTCGGCGGAGAGTGCTTAAGTAAATTTTTGTACCCTTTTTTTTATTATTATAAACATTAAAACTATAAAAAAGCAAATTTCATATATTTAAATATACAAATATAGTAATCAAAGAGAAAGCAGCACATTTTACTACCAAAAAGCTTCATAAGGCGGAAATATGTGTTCATTTTGCTAAAACCTCTTTATAATGAACCTCCACTTATCAAAATGACTAAAAAATTGGTCCCTTCCATTTCGATATAGAGAGGTTTTACTGTATTAATAATCATGGTGATTCCATGCCCAAGGTATATCCTACCATACACTCCAGGCACCTGGCATGGCATGTACACCACATTTATACTCATACTGTATTAAATAGGTTGGTTAATTGGTTGGTTACTCATGGTATGTAACTGACAGCTGAGTTAAATTATGCCATTTACAGGTGGGTAATTGGATAATGGTAGTAGTATTGAGGGAATGGATAAAGGGTGGCGAGAAACCCGGTGTAAGAATTAGCCTACTCGTAACGAAAGGCACCAAAGGGACCACGGCTTAACATTCCACCTGATGTACGGAGTACTGAAGTCGAAATGCCCTCCACTAGGCACTCAAGGTGGAACCGGTTTTCCATGGAAAAAGCCGCCACTGCCAGGAATTGTAGCTGGGCACTCAGGCTGGAAGGCCATTACTCTAGCCACTTCACCAACCCATTCGCCTAAATCTATTAGGTAAAGCAAACTCTACTGTCATTTGTATCCCTTGTCAGCCATTAGAAAAATTATTGGCTGTTTACCTTGACATTATTCCATTTTCCACCGTAGGATCCATGGGTATCAGCTTGCACCTCTACCCACAATATTGTTCCAGAATGCTATCATAGGTGATCATACTAATGTTATCCACCAACATCATGCTTAACTTTGTCTGTATACACAAGGCTGTTTTATAGTTGTCAAGTAATTAAGCATATATTAATACTACATCATGATGGTAAATGTCTTAACTGTTGTGTAGGTACATTTATGTTTGAGGTAATGTTGTCCATGCAGTAAAGGAATGATTTGTGTTGAATAATAAATCATGAGTTGCCATGAGTTTAGCTCCATACTAAATAACATTTAAACACTGTGGGTGTTCGCAGCAGGCTAATTTGATAATGACATGAGCATTCACGCAATCCATGAATTGCCTTTATTCTCATCCCATTCGTGGCTGCAGGTACGGTAAGTAAATTTACAGAATTGAAAATAGATGGTGTCAAAGAAAAGTCATTAATTTGCCATAGTTTTCAATATACATTCCAATGATTTTAATTGGACTCCTACAATGACAGTAATGATATAACATGAATATATCGATATTGCTGCTTAACCTTAGTGCAGTGATGAGGTTTGAAAAAATTTAAAAGAACCTCCTTGGGGAAAATGTACTTACATTACTGAAATCATAGTGACTAGAATTATCCTTGGTTATTGAATATGTGGAATAACTAAAATTCAATTCTGTTTTTGGTGTGCTGCAGAAAGGAAAACCAATCACAATCTGGCAAAATATCTCGTGCTGGGTGCGGTGATGTCGGTAAATTTTGAATTGGATTTGCTCCCGATGGAGCCAGCAATATTGAAACGTGCATATTATGAGGAATGGATATAAAAGTGAAAAAAATAACTGAATTTTCAAGAAGTATAATACACATGTAAATCTACATCTGCTTTGTTTTAAAATCATTTCGTTATATTCGTGAAAACTCAAGGGTGAATAAGCATGTGCAGCCCTCCAGGATACTTGCAATTATTGGCACTCCACTTGTCGCTAATAAAAAAAAGGAGTAATACAGCATAACAAATAATTTCATCTTATACCTACCTTAGGGTGAAATACAGTCAGTACAACAACATGGACAAAGGTCCTCTTTTTTTAATATTTAAATCAGATTCAAATAGCATGATCCAAGTCGGTACACTGACCGAAGATATTTCATCCGAATGAAGAGAAGTTTGAAAAAAATCACTAAATAGAAGAAAATGAATACCAGATATCCATTACGAGCATTTCAATAAACAATATGACCATAGTAAATGACAATATTCTTCACTGAAATACCATTATTGCATTTAAATTTTCTTCCATTATATTTTCTTTACACAATTTTCTTTCTCCACTAGAATGACCATGGACAGTGATAGATTAAACTCTACAAAACAAAAAAAAATTATTTAGCATAATTTCTCAAATAAGCTATTCGGTTTTGACAACATGCTAATAGCAAAGGGGTCAATTACAAACAGTAGTGGGACTCATTGCTGAGCACTATCATGAGACACTTAACACTCCTGGGAATTGCAGATTCAAACAGATGCAGGTGGTACAAAGAAATGGATGACACCACATCCCATATACTAAGCGAGTGCCCCGCTATCATACATTATATTTTTTATTTACTATAAATTGTCCTTTATTAAATTAAACACATGTCAGTGGAATGAGATGGGGAACAATTTCAAAATGAAAACTTATTGATGGTGTAACACACCTTACACTTTCATTTTACAGTAATCAAAACTTGGAATTACTTGAACTTGAAAATTTTATATAAAGCCACAATATAACGTACTTTTCCATTTTAGTTCAAAATTAGCTTATCCACAATCATCCCATCTTTTCAGAGATACGGTGATAATTATATCACTCCAAATTAAAATGAATGCAGAGTATTCACTTCTACTAAGCTTCGCTTTCGAAACAACTCTCCCAATCAAATGTAACAGCAGGGAATGGGTAAAAATAATGCAAGTTAAGGGTTTTGATGAACAGGATATATTTTGTTGTGCCTCAATATTAAGATATTTTTGATAACTTGTTTCCTTCCTGCGTCCAAAATTCAAGTAAGGAGAAACTTAAGTTTTCCTAGATGAATTAAGTCTAATGTGACATATAAATCAGGGATATGCATATTGTAAAGCAGGGAAAATGAAAGATTTGACTAGATTTTCTCTATGAACAACCAAAAGCTCCGCGCTGTCCAAAATGTACCTTTCTGCATAAACCGCATAGTAGGGTCAAAGGCTTTGACTGCTGCGGCGAAGGGGCAAATAAACGGAAAGAAGTCCTTAACCGTGTCCCTCGGGAACGTAAAATAATGTTTCATGTGAAAAATACAGGAATGTTATGGCTTTGAGGGTGTGAATGAGAAGTTTACTTTTGAGAGGAGAAACCTCGAACGCGGTTTCGCGTACATTTACAGACCATAATATTTCTATATCCCCATGATTTTATACGTGATGGGGAACAATTACAAAATGAAAACTTTTTAATGGTCTAACACACTTTAAACTTTTATTTTACAGTAATCAAAACTAGGACTTACTTCAACTTGAAATTTTATATAATGCCACAATATAACGTACTTTTCCTTTTTATTTCAAAATTAGCTTATCCACATTATTATTATTGAGATGAAGTATGAAGTTCCTTAAGAACATAGATGAAGTGGGGTGAAATATTTCTTGATACATGGTAACACTGCGGGGAGTACTGTGGAGTCCAGGGTTACACATCTCATCTATTGGATACAGTTCTTCAGTCAAGTTGTGGTCATTTAAGCACTCATGTAGGAACCTGTGAGCCAAATTTAATTGCCTACCACAGAAGAATTTTCAGCCTGGGCCCACAGGATAAAGTTGTTGTTCCTAACAATTTTTTAACAGATTTACAAACAACCATCTTTCAATATTGTTTTTAAATGAAGTATCATGGATTCAAACCCATAGGATGTTCATTTATGAAACTATTTATAATCATGGTGATTCCATGCCCAAGGTATATCCTACCATACACTCCAGGCACCTGGCATGGCATGTACACCACATTTATACTCATACTGTATTAAATAGGTTGGTTAATTGGTTGGTTACTCATGGTGTGTAACTGACAGCTGAGTTGAATTATGCCATTTACAGGTGGGTAATTGGATAATGGTAGAAGTATCGAGGGAATTGATAAAGGGTGGCGAGAAACCCAGTGCAAGAATTAGCCTACTCGTAACGAAAGGCACCAAGGCGACCACGGCTTAACATTCCACCCGATGTACGGAGTACTGAAGTCGAAATGCCATCCACTAGGCACTCAAGGTGGAACCGGTTTTCCATGGAAATAGCTGCCACTGCCAGGAATTGTAGCTGGGCACTCAGGCTGGAAGGCCATTACTCTAGCCACTTCACCGACCCATTCGCCTAAATCTATTAGGTAAAGCAAACTCTACTGTCATTTGTATCTCTTGTCAGCCATTAGATAAATTATTGGCTGTTTACCTTGACATTATTCCATTTTCCACCGTAGGATCCATGGGTATCAGCTTGCACCTCTACCCACAATATTGTTCCAGCATGCTATCATAAGTGATCATATTAATGTTATCCACCAACATCATGCTTAACTTTGTCTGTATACACAAGGCTGTTTTATAGTTGTCAAGTAATTAAGCATATATTAATACTACATCATGATGGTAAATGTCTTAACTGTTGTGTAGGTACATTTATCTTTGAGGTAATGTTGTCCATGCAGTAAAGAAATGATTTGTGTTGAATAATAAATCATGAGTTGCCATGAGTTTAGCTCCATACTAAATAACATTTAAACACTGTGGGTGTTCGCAGCAGCCTAATTTGATAATGACATGAGCATTCAGGCAATTCATGAATTGCCTTAATTCTCATCCCATTCGTGGCTGCAGGTACGGTAAGTAAATTTACAGAATTGAAAATAGATGGTGTCAAAGAAAAGTCATTAATTTGCCATAGTTTTCAATAAACATTCCAATGATTTTAATTGGACTCCTACAATGACAGTAATGATATAACATGAATATATCGATATTGCTGCTTAACCTTAGTGCAGTGATGAGGTTTGAAAAAATTTAAAAGAACCTCCTTTGGGAAAATGTACTTACAATACTGAAATCATAGTCACTAGAATTATCCTTGGTTATTGAATATGTGGAATAACTAAAATTCAATTCTGTTTTTGGTGTGGTGCAGAAAGGAAAACCAATCACAATCTGGCAAAATATCTCGTGCTGTGTGCGGTGATGTCGGTAAATTTTGAATTGGATTTGCTCCCGATGAAGCCAGCAATATTGAAACATGCATATTATGAGGAATGGATATAAAAGTGAAAAACATAAATGAATTTTGAAGAAGTAATAATACACATGTAAATCTACATCTTCTTTGTTTTAAAATCATTTCGTTATATTCGTGAAAACTCAAGGGTGAATAAGCATGTGCAGCCATCCAGGACACTTTCAATTATGGGCACTCCACTTGTCACTAATGAAAAGAATGTGTAATAGAGCATAACAAATAAATTCATCTTATACCTACCTTAGGATGAAATACAGTCAGTACAACAACATGGACAAAGGTCCTCTTTTTTAATATTTAAATCAGATTCAAATAGCATGATCCAAGTGAGTACACTGGCCGAAGATATTTCATCCGAATGAAGAGAAGTTTGAAAAAAATCACTAAATAGAAGAAAATGAATACCAGATATCCATTACCAGCATTTCAATAAACAATATGACCATAGTAAATGACAATATTCTTCACTGAAATACCAGTATTGTATTTAAATTTTCTTCCATTATATTTTCTTTACACAATTTTCTTTCTCCACTAGAATGACCATGGACAGTGATAGGTTAAACTCTACAAAACAAAAAAAAATTATTTAGCATATTTTCTCAAATAAGCTATTCGGTTTTGACAACATGCTCATAGCATTGTGTACAATATTTCTAATAAATTCTTACATATGAAAACCTCACCATTGGTCATGATCAACATAAATTACAAACTGGGAAGCACATTAAAAATAATTCCCAAAATGTGCTCAACATATTGGGAGTATTAATTTTCTACTAGGCTTGGTCTAGGGGTAGATTGTTATTAGACTGGATTTGATTGACCTTCTAGTGGAATGAAATAAAACAGAAATATTGCAATGAGGCATTTTAGCTAGTTGTTGACTCCCAAATGCACTTATCGTCAGTTAGTATGTTTAACAGAGAGATATATTTTTCCAATCGATTATTGATTACTACCTAGACTACAAAGCTTAAAATTTCTTTCTCATAGCTTTTTGAAGCACATTAAAATATGCTTCATGGTCCCTTTATTGTATTCAAAGCAACGCAAAGAAGGTAATACAGCAAATGTTAAATATTTTTAGTGAAGTGTGAAAATGTATTAGCAACCATTATATTATTGTACTCTTGGAGCATGTACATTATGCTAGAGGACCGAAAACTGCTACAAAACTAAATTCGTTGGTTTTCCTCTACTATGGACTGTCATTTCATGATCCCTTTCAGTTATGAGAAATATTCCAGCATGGTTATTTCTCTGCTGGGAAATTCCTACCATTTACCATTCCAAATGATGAAATTCCATGCCTTTTTCCCAGAAGTGATTCCCCTACTGAGAATCCTCATCCTCATTTTCCCTGCTGAGATAATCCATGCACCAATTGCTACTGAAGGACATCCATACAGGGATTTACCAAAAGAATTAGCAGGTACCATGGAATTGAATTGTCATAAATAGTACTTACTGCTGGCAACAGAAAATTCAAATACACATTTTTGAAAAAGAAAAATATCTTACTTTTGAAGGAAAATGAACAAAATCCAACTTATTTGCTGAATATTGGAAAACCCTATGATGACCTCAGGTGCTTGGCAATGACAAATACCCTACCGAAATCTTCAAATTCGTAAATGAGTTAAAGTAACAACTTGTGCAGAGATTCTCGTCTTTCTAATGCTTCCAATAATTACTCATAAAAAGTTCAAAAAAATACAAAAATTCTAATAAACCATTTGCTAAAACATATGTTACCTTTGAAAAAGAGGGTGTGCATTTCACTGGCGTTTATTGAAACAGTTGGTACAAAAACTTTTCTTTATTATGAGTTAGCAATGTATGTCACCACAATTTTAACATGCATTCGCCATCGAGTTTCTTAAAATAATCTTAGGCACTTATTAATTTCAACAAGTCTTCTTCCGTCAGTGTCTCTATTAAGCTAATCACACGTCGTAACCCTGCGGTTACTGTCTCAGGGGACTCGTTACCATCAACTCGGTGGAATTCCCATCCCCAGGATCTGGCAGTTGCCTCCAGAAAATCTTCGAGGCCCCCATCGTGCCATTCACTGACCGGTCTCACTCTATAGGAATGGCCCCTGGCGGTATCCATCTTTTTTATTTTTGGCACGACGACCGTTGTGTCGTTTGCGGAACACCCTCTTTTGTGCTTTTTTCCATAGGGGATAACTTCCATCTTCGATCTCTTTACATTAGGGTCATTGTTCACAGTCGCGTCGCCACCAACTGTATCGGAACCAACTGCACTGCACAATTCTGCACAACTCCCGCCATCACTTTCCTCTGGTTCGATCTTCGGTACAAAATTCAAGGGTCCTCGGGTAAAACAATATATGGCCTCAAGATCATTGATCTCCAACTGGGAGATTTCTTTGTCCTCTTTCACACGACAAGTCTTCATCATCTTGCTGCGCATGGCTATTCGCCTTGCTACACCAGATAGCGGGTTTGAGATTGTAACCGAATACGCTCCGGCTTTAATCTGCGTTGATCTGTTTGAATTAATTGACCGGGAGAAGTATCATACGATTGGTCCGCGAGCGCTATAACGTTTACCGCCACTTCCCCTCCAATTAGTTCCTACCGCCACTTCCCCTCCATTTAGATCCTGCCTCCCTTTCCCACCTTAGCCAACATAAACAATTTACCTAGTCGCATACCGTGAATTTTATTTTTGCTAATGGAAGAATTTACTTTTTATGCATGCCGTATAATGTGGACATGCGCAAATGCAAACACTGCATTCCCTGTTTGGCAATTTATGTAAGGCAGTGCATTGCTCATTGGCATTGTACATCAATTTTGGTCTGTTCACATGTGGGATCCTGTAATGCTGCTTTGATTTAAGCACGTAGGTACTAAGGGTGTCAGTATTGGCGCCTTTCATTGTTATACGCGTGTATTCCTCCAGCAAAGAAGGGCAATTCGCATAAATATTTTCAAATTTCTGATCATTCACCTGTTTCACTCTTCTTAATAAACATCGGAAAGCACTCTAAACACTACACCAAATGATCCCTAAGAAAACCCATGCGTTTTGAACATTCAGGGCCCTGCACGAAATTTTCATCCTGTGACACCTGCAATTCGCACTCTGAAAAGTTACACCGGGAAGTCTACGTTATTTTAATGAAACTCGGAAGAATTGAAAGGTAATTGGAAAAATTTTCAAAACTTGCTTGAATCCTCCTAAATATCCGCAGCTTGTAGAGAAAAAAATTGACGGAAAAACAGGTGTAATTCGAATCAACTCGAGGGAACTCATTTCTTCGGTCTTAAGATGCATAACCACAGTAACTCATTAAAGTACCTTCACACCGTCTCCGGGGACATGCAGAGAGCCCTCGATACGGCATTGGGTTGACAGTGCTGACTGTAAAATCGGAGACAACATTGCCTTCATTGTTTACCAATAGAAGTAAAATGGAAGGCTTTAGACCTCCATCTAAGCAAGGTGCCCTTCCATGCCCGTCACCGTCAGTTAACTACTTTGGGGTTATTTTGTACTTCAAACTTAACTGGGGAGAGCATTTGGAGAAAAGGCAAAGAACGTGCATCCATTTGGATGCGTAGGAGGGCCCTTGGTAACCATAGGGACTGCAGCCAAAAGCCATTACCTTTAGCCACTTCAAAAGGGATAGTGGCAATTTGAATGTGGGGTTTAGCCCGGTATTCTGAGATCTACTGAGCCATACCAAGCCTCAGACAGGCCGAATATCATAGAGTGGAACATAGGCCTGGGCCTGCCAAAGACTTCTGGCCCTGAGCAAGGGGTCAATTACAAACAGTAGTGGGACTCATTGCTGTGCACTATCATGAGACACGAAACACTCCTCGGAATTGCAGATTCAAACAGATGCAGGTGGTACAAAGAAAAGGATGACACCACATCCCTTATACTAAGCGAGTGCCCCGCTATCATACATTATCTTTTAATTTACTATAAATTGTCCTTTATTAAATTAAACACTTGTCAGTGGAATGGGATGGGGAACAATTTCAAAATGAAAACTTTTTGATGGTGTAACACACTTTACACTTTCATTTTACAGTAATCAAAACTTGGAATTACTTGAACTTGAAAATTTTATATAAAGCCACAATATAACGTACTTTTCTATTTTAGTTCAAAATTAGCTTATCCACAATCATCCCATCTTTTCAGAGATACGGTGATAATTATATCACCACCAAATTAAAATGAATGCAGAGTATTCACTTCTACTAAGCTTCGCTTTCGAAACAACTCTCCCAATCAAATGTAACAGCAGGGAATGGGTAAAAATAATGCAAGTTAAGGGTTTTGATGAACAGAATATATTTTGTTGTGCCTCAATATTAAGATATTTTTGATAACTTGTTTCCTTCCTGCGTCCAAAATTCAAGTAAGGAGAAACTTAAGTTTTCCTAGATGAATTAAGTCTAATGTGACATATAAATCAGGGATATGCATATTGTAAAGCAGGGAAAATGAAAGATTTGACTAGATTTTCTCTATGAACAACCAAAAGCTCCGCGCTGTCCAAAATGTACCTTTCTGCATAAACCGCATAGTAGGGTCAAAGGCTTTGACTGCTGCGGCGAAGGGGCAAATAAACGGAAAGAAGTCCTTAACCGTGTCCCTCGGGAACGTAAAATAATGTTTCATGTGAAAAATACAGGAATGTTATGGCTTTGAGGGAGTGAATGAGAAGTTTACTTTTGAGAGGAGAAACCTCGAACGCGGTTTCGCGTACATTTACAGACCATAATATTTCTATATCCCCATGATTTTATACGTGATGGGGAACAATTACAAAATGAAAACTTTTTAATGGTCTAACACACTTTAAACTTTTATTTTACAGTAATCAAAACTAGGACTTACTTCAACTTGAAAATTTTATATAATGCCACAATATAACGTACTTTTCCTTTTTATTTCAAAATTAGCTTATCCACATTATTATTATTGAGATGAAGTATGAAGTTCCTTAAGAACATAGATGAAGTGGGGTGAAATATTTCTTGATACATGGTAACACTGCGGGGAGTACTGTGGAGTCCAGGGTTACACATCTCATCTATTGGATACAGTTCTTCAGTCAAGTTGTGGTCATTTTAGCACTCATGTAGGAACCTGTGAGCCAAATTTAATTGCCTACCACAGAAGAATTTTCAGCCTGGGCCCACAGGATAAAGTTGTTGTTCCTAACAATTTTTTAACAGATTTACAAACAACCATCTTTCAATATTGTTTTTAAATGAAGTATCATGGATTCAAACCCATAGGATGTTCATTTATGAAACTATTTATAATCATGGTGATTCCATGCCCAAGGTATATCCTACCATACACTCCAGGCACCTGGCATGGCATGTACACCACATTTATACTCATACTGTATTAAATAGGTTGGTTAATTGGTTGGTTACTCATGGTGTGTAACTGACAGCTGAGTTGAATTATGCCATTTACAGGTGGGTAATTGGATAATGGTAGAAGTATCGAGGGAATTGATAAAGGGTGGCGAGAAACCCAGTGTAAGAATTAGCCTACTCGTAACGAAAGGCACCAAGGCGACCACGGCTTAACATTCCACCCGATGTACGGAGTACTGAAGTCGAAATGCCATCCACTAGGCACTCAAGGTGGAACCGGTTTTCCATGGAAATAGCTGCCACTGCCAGGAATTGTAGCTGGGCACTCAGGCTGGAAGGCCATTACTCTAGCCACTTCACCGACCCATTCGCCTAAATCTATTAGGTAAAGCAAACTCTACTGTCATTTGTATCTCTTGTCAGCCATTAGATAAATTATTGGCTGTTTACCTTGACATTATTCCATTTTCCACCGTAGGATCCATGGGTATCAGCTTGCACCTCTACCCACAATATTGTTCCAGCATGCTATCATAAGTGATCATATTAATGTTATCCACCAACATCATGCTTAACTTTGTCTGTATACACAAGGCTGTTTTATAGTTGTCAAGTAATTAAGCATATATTAATACTACATCATGATGGTAAATGTCTTAACTGTTGTGTAGGTACATTTATCTTTGAGGTAATGTTGTCCATGCAGTAAAGAAATGATTTGTGTTGAATAATAAATCATGAGTTGCCATGAGTTTAGCTCCATACTAAATAACATTTAAACACTGTGGGTGTTCGCAGCAGCCTAATTTGATAATGACATGAGCATTCAGGCAATTCATGAATTGCCTTAATTCTCATCCCATTCGTGGCTGCAGGTACGGTAAGTAAATTTACAGAATTGAAAATAGATGGTGTCAAAGAAAAGTCATTAATTTGCCATAGTTTTCAATAAACATTCCAATGATTTTAATTGGACTCCTACAATGACAGTAATGATATAACATGAATATATCGATATTGCTGCTTAACCTTAGTGCAGTGATGAGGTTTGAAAAAATTTAAAAGAACCTCCTTTGGGAAAATGTACTTACAATACTGAAATCATAGTCACTAGAATTATCCTTGGTTATTGAATATGTGGAATAACTAAAATTCAATTCTGTTTTTGGTGTGGTGCAGAAAGGAAAACCAATCACAATCTGGCAAAATATCTCGTGCTGTGTGCGGTGATGTCGGTAAATTTTGAATTGGATTTGCTCCCGATGAAGCCAGCAATATTGAAACATGCATATTATGAGGAATGGATATAAAAGTGAAAAACATAAATGAATTTTGAAGAAGTAATAATACACATGTAAATCTACATCTTCTTTGTTTTAAAATCATTTCGTTATATTCGTGAAAACTCAAGGGTGAATAAGCATGTGCAGCCATCCAGGACACTTTCAATTATGGGCACTCCACTTGTCACTAATGAAAAGAATGTGTAATAGAGCATAACAAATAAATTCATCTTATACCTACCTTAGGATGAAATACAGTCAGTACAACAACATGGACAAAGGTCCTCTTTTTTAATATTTAAATCAGATTCAAATAGCATGATCCAAGTGAGTACACTGGCCGAAGATATTTCATCCGAATGAAGAGAAGTTTGAAAAAAATCACTAAATAGAAGAAAATGAATACCAGATATCCATTACGAGCATTTCAATAAACAATATGACCATAGTAAATGACAATATTCTTCACTGAAATACCAGTATTGTATTTAAATTTTCTTCCATTATATTTTCTTTACACAATTTTCTTTCTCCACTAGAATGACCATGGACAGTGATAGGTTAAACTCTACAAAACAAAAAAAAATTATTTAGCATATTTTCTCAAATAAGCTATTCGGTTTTGACAACATGCTCATAGCATTGTGTACAATATTTCTAATAAATTCTTACATATGAAAACCTCACCATTGGTCATGATCAACATAAATTACAAACTGGGAAGCACATTAAAAATAATTCCCAAAATGTGCTCAACATATTGGGAGTATTAATTTTCTACTAGGCTTGGTCTAGGGGTAGATTGTTATTAGACTGGATTTGATTGACCTTCTAGTGGAATGAAATAAAACAGAAATATTGCAATGAGGCATTTTAGCTAGTTGTTGACTCCCAAATGCACTTATCGTCAGTTAGTATGTTTAACAGAGAGATATATTTTTCCAATCGATTATTGATTACTACCTAGACTACAAAGCTTAAAATTTCTTTCTCATAGCTTTTTGAAGCACATTAAAATATGCTTCATGGTCCCTTTATTGTATTCAAAGCAACGCAAAGAAGGTAATACAGCAAATGTTAAATATTTTTAGTGAAGTGTGAAAATGTATTAGCAACCATTATATTATTGTACTCTTGGAGCATGTACATTATGCTAGAGGACCGAAAACTGCTACAAAACTAAATTCGTTGGTTTTCCTCTACTATGGACTGTCATTTCATGATCCCTTTCAGTTATGAGAAATATTCCAGCATGGTTATTTCTCTGCTGGGAAATTCCTACCATTTACCATTCCAAATGATGAAATTCCATGCCTTTTTCCCAGAAGTGATTCCCCTACTGAGAATCCTCATCCTCATTTTCCCTGCTGAGATAATCCATGCACCAATTGCTACTGAAGGACATCCATACAGGGATTTACCAAAAGAATTAGCAGGTACCATGGAATTGAATTGTCATAAATAGTACTTACTGCTGGCAACAGAAAATTCAAATACACATTTTTGAAAAAGAAAAATATCTTACTTTTGAAGGAAAATGAACAAAATCCAACTTATTTGCTGAATATTGGAAAACCCTATGATGACCTCAGGTGCTTGGCAATGACAAATACCCTACCGAAATCTTCAAATTCGTAAATGAGTTAAAGTAACAACTTGTGCAGAGATTCTCGTCTTTCTAATGCTTCCAATAATTACTCATAAAAAGTTCAAAAAAATACAAAAATTCTAATAAACCATTTGCTAAAACATATGTTACCTTTGAAAAAGAGGGTGTGCATTTCACTGGCGTTTATTGAAACAGTTGGTACAAAAACTTTTCTTTATTATGAGTTAGCAATGTATGTCACCACAATTTTAACATGCATTCGCCATCGAGTTTCTTAAAATAATCTTAGGCACTTATTAATTTCAACAAGTCTTCTTCCGTCAGTGTCTCTATTAAGCTAATCACACGTCGTAACCCTGCGGTTACTGTCTCAGGGGACTCGTTACCATCAACTCGGTGGAATTCCCATCCCCAGGATCTGGCAGTTGCCTCCAGAAAATCTTCGAGGCCCCCATCGTGCCATTCACTGACCGGTCTCACTCTATAGGAATGGCCCCTGGCGGTATCCATCTTTTTTATTTTTGGCACGACGACCGTTGTGTCGTTTGCGGAACACCCTCTTTTGTGCTTTTTTCCATAGGGGATAACTTCCATCTTCGATCTCTTTACATTAGGGTCATTGTTCACAGTCGCGTCGCCACCAACTGTATCGGAACCAACTGCACTGCACAATTCTGCACAACTCCCGCCATCACTTTCCTCTGGTTCGATCTTCGGTACAAAATTCAAGGGTCCTCGGGTAAAACAATATATGGCCTCAAGATCATTGATCTCCAACTGGGAGATTTCTTTGTCCTCTTTCACACGACAAGTCTTCATCATCTTGCTGCGCATGGCTATTCGCCTTGCTACACCAGATAGCGGGTTTGAGATTGTAACCGAATACGCTCCGGCTTTAATCTGCGTTGATCTGTTTGAATTAATTGACCGGGAGAAGTATCATACGATTGGTCCGCGAGCGCTATAACGTTTACCGCCACTTCCCCTCCAATTAGTTCCTACCGCCACTTCCCCTCCATTTAGATCCTGCCTCCCTTTCCCACCTTAGCCAACATAAACAATTTACCTAGTCGCATACCGTGAATTTTATTTTTGCTAATGGAAGAATTTACTTTTTATGCATGCCGTATAATGTGGACATGCGCAAATGCAAACACTGCATTCCCTGTTTGGCAATTTATGTAAGGCAGTGCATTGCTCATTGGCATTGTACATCAATTTTGGTCTGTTCACATGTGGGATCCTGTAATGCTGCTTTGATTTAAGCACGTAGGTACTAAGGGTGTCAGTATTGGCGCCTTTCATTGTTACGCGTGTTATTCCTCCAGCAAAGAAGGGCAATTCGCATAAATATTTTCAAATTTCTGATCATTCACCTGTTTCACTCTTCTTAATAAACATCGGAAAGCACTCTAAACACTACACCAAATGATCCCTAAGAAAACCCATGCGTTTTGAACATTCAGGGCCCTGCACGAAATTTTCATCCTGTGACACCTGCAATTCGCACTCTGAAAAGTTACACCGGGAAGTCTACGTTATTTTAATGAAACTCGGAAGAATTGAAAAGGTAATTGGAAAAATTTTCAAAACTTGCTTGAATCCTCCTAAATATCCGCAGCTTGTAGAGAAAAAAATTGACGGAAAAACAGGTGTAATTCGAATCAACTCGAGGGAACTCATTTCTTCGGTCTTAAGATGCATAACCACAGTAACTCATTAAAGTACCTTCACACCGTCTCCGGGGACATGCAGAGAGCCCTCGATACGGCATTGGGTTGACAGTGCTGACTGTAAAATCGGAGACAACATTGCCTTCATTGTTTACCAATAGAAGTAAAATGGAAGGCTTTAGACCTCCATCTAAGCAAGGTGCCCTTCCATGCCCGTCACCGTCAGTTAACTACTTTGGGGTTATTTTGTACTTCAAACTTAACTGGGGAGAGCATTTGGAGAAAAGGCAAAGAACGTGCATCCATTTGGATGCGTAGGAGGGCCCTTGGTAACCATAGGGACTGCAGCCAAAAGCCATTACCTTTAGCCACTTCAAAAGGGATAGTGGCAATTTGAATGTGGGGTTTAGCCCGGTATTCTGAGATCTACTGAGCCATACCAAGCCTCAGACAGGCCGAATATCATAGAGTGGAACATAGGCCTGGGCCTGCCAAAGACTTCTGGCCCTGAGCAAGGGGTCAATTACAAACAGTAGTGGGACTCATTGCTGTGCACTATCATGAGACACGAAACACTCCTCGGAATTGCAGATTCAAACAGATGCAGGTGGTACAAAGAAAAGGATGACACCACATCCCTTATACTAAGCGAGTGCCCCGCTATCATACATTATCTTTTAATTTACTATAAATTGTCCTTTATTAAATTAAACACTTGTCAGTGGAATGGGATGGGGAACAATTTCAAAATGAAAACTTTTTGATGGTGTAACACACTTTACACTTTCATTTTACAGTAATCAAAACTTGGAATTACTTGAACTTGAAAATTTTATATAAAGCCACAATATAACGTACTTTTCTATTTTAGTTCAAAATTAGCTTATCCACAATCATCCCATCTTTTCAGAGATACGGTGATAATTATATCACCACCAAATTAAAATGAATGCAGAGTATTCACTTCTACTAAGCTTCGCTTTCGAAACAACTCTCCCAATCAAATGTAACAGCAGGGAATGGGTAAAAATAATGCAAGTTAAGGGTTTTGATGAACAGAATATATTTTGTTGTGCCTCAATATTAAGATATTTTTGATAACTTGTTTCCTTCCTGCGTCCAAAATTCAAGTAAGGAGAAACTTAAGTTTTCCTAGATGAATTAAGTCTAATGTGACATATAAATCAGGGATATGCATATTGTAAAGCAGGGAAAATGAAAGATTTGACTAGATTTTCTCTATGAACAACCAAAAGCTCCGCGCTGTCCAAAATGTACCTTTCTGCATAAACCGCATAGTAGGGTCAAAGGCTTTGACTGCTGCGGCGAAGGGGCAAATAAACGGAAAGAAGTCCTTAACCGTGTCCCTCGGGAACGTAAAATAATGTTTCATGTGAAAAATACAGGAATGTTATGGTTTTGAGGGTGTGAATGAGAAGTTTACTTTTGAGAGGAGAAACCTCGAACGCGGTTTCGCGTACATTTACAGACCATAATATTTCTATATCCCCATGATTTTATACGTGATGGGGAACAATTACAAAATGAAAACTTTTTAATGGTCTAACACACTTTAAACTTTTATTTTACAGTAATCAAAACTAGGACTTACTTCAACTTGAAAATTTTATATAATGCCACAATATAACGTACTTTTCCTTTTTATTTCAAAATTAGCTTATCCACATTATTATTATTGAGATGAAGTATGAAGTTCCTTAAGAACATAGATGAAGTGGGGTGAAATATTTCTTGATACATGGTAACACTGCGGGGAGTACTGTGGAGTCCAGGGTTACACATCTCATCTATTGGATACAGTTCTTCAGTCAAGTTGTGGTCATTTAAGCACTCATGTAGGAACCTGTGAGCCAAATTTAATTGCCTACCACAGAAGAATTTTCAGCCTGGGCCCACAGGATAAAGTTGTTGTTCCTAACAATTTTTTAACAGATTTACAAACAACCATCTTTCAATATTGTTTTTAAATGAAGTATCATGGATTCAAACCCATAGGATGTTCATTTATGAAACTATTTATAATCATGGTGATTCCATGCCCAAGGTATATCCTACCATACACTCCAGGCACCTGGCATGGCATGTACACCACATTTATACTCATACTGTATTAAATAGGTTGGTTAATTGGTTGGTTACTCATGGTGTGTAACTGACAGCTGAGTTGAATTATGCCATTTACAGGTGGGTAATTGGATAATGGTAGAAGTATCGAGGGAATTGATAAAGGGTGGCGAGAAACCCAGTGCAAGAATTAGCCTACTCGTAACGAAAGGCACCAAGGCGACCACGGCTTAACATTCCACCCGATGTACGGAGTACTGAAGTCGAAATGCCATCCACTAGGCACTCAAGGTGGAACCGGTTTTCCATGGAAATAGCTGCCACTGCCAGGAATTGTAGCTGGGCACTCAGGCTGGAAGGCCATTACTCTAGCCACTTCACCGACCCATTCGCCTAAATCTATTAGGTAAAGCAAACTCTACTGTCATTTGTATCTCTTGTCAGCCATTAGATAAATTATTGGCTGTTTACCTTGACATTATTCCATTTTCCACCGTAGGATCCATGGGTATCAGCTTGCACCTCTACCCACAATATTGTTCCAGCATGCTATCA
Organism: Platycnemis pennipes; assembly: GCA_933228895.1. Classification (NCBI taxonomy): domain Eukaryota; kingdom Metazoa; phylum Arthropoda; class Insecta; order Odonata; family Platycnemididae; genus Platycnemis; species Platycnemis pennipes. The sequence continues at coordinate 77,830,083 of OW121846.1, read as the reverse complement.
TAAGTGATCATATTAATGTTATCCACCAACATCATGCTTAACTTTGTCTGTATACACAAGGCTGTTTTATAGTTGTCAAGTAATTAAGCATATATTAATACTACATCATGATGGTAAATGTCTTAACTGTTGTGTAGGTACATTTATCTTTGAGGTAATGTTGTCCATGCAGTAAAGAAATGATTTGTGTTGAATAATAAATCATGAGTTGCCATGAGTTTAGCTCCATACTAAATAACATTTATACACTGTGGGTGTTCGCAGCAGCCTAATTTGATAATGACATGAGCATTCAGGCAATTCATGAATTGCCTTAATTCTCATCCCATTCGTGGCTGCAGGTACGGTAAGTAAATTTACAGAATTGAAAATAGATGGTGTCAAAGAAAAGTCATTAATTTGCCATAGTTTTCAATAAACATTCCAATGATTTTAATTGGACTCCTACAATGACAGTAATGATATAACATGAATATATCGATATTGCTGCTTAACCTTAGTGCAGTGATGAGGTTTGAAAAAATTTAAAAGAACCTCCTTTGGGAAAATGTACTTACAATACTGAAATCATAGTCACTAGAATTATCCTTGGTTATTGAATATGTGGAATAACTAAAATTCAATTCTGTTTTTGGTGTGGTGCAGAAAGGAAAACCAATCACAATCTGGCAAAATATCTCGTGCTGTGTGCGGTGATGTCGGTAAATTTTGAATTGGATTTGCTCCCGATGAAGCCAGCAATATTGAAACATGCATATTATGAGGAATGGATATAAAAGTGAAAAACATAAATGAATTTTGAAGAAGTAATAATACACATGTAAATCTACATCTTCTTTGTTTTAAAATCATTTCGTTATATTCGTGAAAACTCAAGGGTGAATAAGCATGTGCAGCCATCCAGGACACTTTCAATTATGGGCACTCCACTTGTCACTAATGAAAAGAATGTGTAATAGAGCATAACAAATAAATTCATCTTATACCTACCTTAGGATGAAATACAGTCAGTACAACAACATGGACAAAGGTCCTCTTTTTTAATATTTAAATCAGATTCAAATAGCATGATCCAAGTGAGTACACTGGCCGAAGATATTTCATCCGAATGAAGAGAAGTTTGAAAAAAATCACTAAATAGAAGAAAATGAATACCAGATATCCATTACCAGCATTTCAATAAACAATATGACCATAGTAAATGACAATATTCTTCACTGAAATACCAGTATTGTATTTAAATTTTCTTCCATTATATTTTCTTTACACAATTTTCTTTCTCCACTAGAATGACCATGGACAGTGATAGGTTAAACTCTACAAAACAAAAAAAAATTATTTAGCATATTTTCTCAAATAAGCTATTCGGTTTTGACAACATGCTCATAGCATTGTGTACAATATTTCTAATAAATTCTTACATATGAAAACCTCACCATTGGTCATGATCAACATAAATTACAAACTGGGAAGCACATTAAAAATAATTCCCAAAATGTGCTCAACATATTGGGAGTATTAATTTTCTACTAGGCTTGGTCTAGGGGTAGATTGTTATTAGACTGGATTTGATTGACCTTCTAGTGGAATGAAATAAAACAGAAATATTGCAATGAGGCATTTTAGCTAGTTGTTGACTCCCAAATGCACTTATCGTCAGTTAGTATGTTTAACAGAGAGATATATTTTTCCAATCGATTATTGATTACTACCTAGACTACAAAGCTTAAAATTTCTTTCTCATAGCTTTTTGAAGCACATTAAAATATGCTTCATGGTCCCTTTATTGTATTCAAAGCAACGCAAAGAAGGTAATACAGCAAATGTTAAATATTTTTAGTGAAGTGTGAAAATGTATTAGCAACCATTATATTATTGTACTCTTGGAGCATGTACATTATGCTAGAGGACCGAAAACTGCTACAAAACTAAATTCGTTGGTTTTCCTCTACTATGGACTGTCATTTCATGATCCCTTTCAGTTATGAGAAATATTCCAGCATGGTTATTTCTCTGCTGGGAAATTCCTACCATTTACCATTCCAAATGATGAAATTCCATGCCTTTTTCCCAGAAGTGATTCCCCTACTGAGAATCCTCATCCTCATTTTCCCTGCTGAGATAATCCATGCACCAATTGCTACTGAAGGACATCCATACAGGGATTTACCAAAAGAATTAGCAGGTACCATGGAATTGAATTGTCATAAATAGTACTTACTGCTGGCAACAGAAAATTCAAATACACATTTTTGAAAAAGAAAAATATCTTACTTTTGAAGGAAAATGAACAAAATCCAACTTATTTGCTGAATATTGGAAAACCCTATGATGACCTCAGGTGCTTGGCAATGACAAATACCCTACCGAAATCTTCAAATTCGTAAATGAGTTAAAGTAACAACTTGTGCAGAGATTCTCGTCTTTCTAATGCTTCCAATAATTACTCATAAAAAGTTCAAAAAAATACAAAAATTCTAATAAACCATTTGCTAAAACATATGTTACCTTTGAAAAAGAGGGTGTGCATTTCACTGGCGTTTATTGAAACAGTTGGTACAAAAACTTTTCTTTATTATGAGTTAGCAATGTATGTCACCACAATTTTAACATGCATTCGCCATCGAGTTTCTTAAAATAATCTTAGGCACTTATTAATTTCAACAAGTCTTCTTCCGTCAGTGTCTCTATTAAGCTAATCACACGTCGTAACCCTGCGGTTACTGTCTCAGGGGACTCGTTACCATCAACTCGGTGGAATTCCCATCCCCAGGATCTGGCAGTTGCCTCCAGAAAATCTTCGAGGCCCCCATCGTGCCATTCACTGACCGGTCTCACTCTATAGGAATGGCCCCTGGCGGTATCCATCTTTTTTATTTTTGGCACGACGACCGTTGTGTCGTTTGCGGAACACCCTCTTTTGTGCTTTTTTCCATAGGGGATAACTTCCATCTTCGATCTCTTTACATTAGGGTCATTGTTCACAGTCGCGTCGCCACCAACTGTATCGGAACCAACTGCACTGCACAATTCTGCACAACTCCCGCCATCACTTTCCTCTGGTTCGATCTTCGGTACAAAATTCAAGGGTCCTCGGGTAAAACAATATATGGCCTCAAGATCATTGATCTCCAACTGGGAGATTTCTTTGTCCTCTTTCACACGACAAGTCTTCATCATCTTGCTGCCCATGGCTATTCGCCTTGCTACACCAGATAGCGGGTTTGAGATTGTAACCGAATACGCTCCGGCTTTAATCTGCGTTGATCTGTTTGAATTAATTGACCGGGAGAAGTATCATACGATTGGTCCGCGAGCGCTATAACGTTTACCGCCACTTCCCCTCCAATTAGTTCCTACCGCCACTTCCCCTCCATTTAGATCCTGCCTCCCTTTCCCACCTTAGCCAACATAAACAATTTACCTAGTCGCATACCGTGAATTTTATTTTTGCTAATGGAAGAATTTACTTTTTATGCATGCCGTATAATGTGGACATGCGCAAATGCAAACACTGCATTCCCTGTTTGGCAATTTATGTAAGGCAGTGCATTGCTCATTGGCATTGTACATCAATTTTGGTCTGTTCACATGTGGGATCCTGTAATGCTGCTTTGATTTAAGCACGTAGGTACTAAGGGTGTCAGTATTGGCGCCTTTCATTGTTACGCGTGTTATTCCTCCAGCAAAGAAGGGCAATTCGCATAAATATTTTCAAATTTCTGATCATTCACCTGTTTCACTCTTCTTAATAAACATCGGAAAGCACTCTAAACACTACACCAAATGATCCCTAAGAAAACCCATGCGTTTTGAACATTCAGGGCCCTGCACGAAATTTTCATCCTGTGACACCTGCAATTCGCACTCTGAAAAGTTACACCGGGAAGTCTACGTTATTTTAATGAAACTCGGAAGAATTGAAAAGGTAATTGGAAAAATTTTCAAAACTTGCTTGAATCCTCCTAAATATCCGCAGCTTGTAGAGAAAAAAATTGACGGAAAAACAGGTGTAATTCGAATCAACTCGAGGGAACTCATTTCTTCGGTCTTAAGATGCATAACCACAGTAACTCATTAAAGTACCTTCACACCGTCTCCGGGGACATGCAGAGAGCCCTCGATACGGCATTGGGTTGACAGTGCTGACTGTAAAATCGGAGACAACATTGCCTTCATTGTTTACCAATAGAAGTAAAATGGAAGGCTTTAGACCTCCATCTAAGCAAGGTGCCCTTCCATGCCCGTCACCGTCAGTTAACTACTTTGGGGTTATTTTGTACTTCAAACTTAACTGGGGAGAGCATTTGGAGAAAAGGCAAAGAACGTGCATCCATTTGGATGCGTAGGAGGGCCCTTGGTAACCATAGGGACTGCAGCCAAAAGCCATTACCTTTAGCCACTTCAAAAGGGATAGTGGCAATTTGAATGTGGGGTTTAGCCCGGTATTCTGAGATCTACTGAGCCATACCAAGCCTCAGACAGGCCGAATATCATAGAGTGGAACATAGGCCTGGGCCTGCCAAAGACTTCTGGCCCTGAGCAAGGGGTCAATTACAAACAGTAGTGGGACTCATTGCTGTGCACTATCATGAGACACGAAACACTCCTCGGAATTGCAGATTCAAACAGATGCAGGTGGTACAAAGAAAAGGATGACACCACATCCCTTATACTAAGCGAGTGCCCCGCTATCATACATTATCTTTTAATTTACTATAAATTGTCCTTTATTAAATTAAACACTTGTCAGTGGAATGGGATGGGGAACAATTTCAAAATGAAAACTTTTTGATGGTGTAACACACTTTACACTTTCATTTTACAGTAATCAAAACTTGGAATTACTTGAACTTGAAAATTTTATATAAAGCCACAATATAACGTACTTTTCTATTTTAGTTCAAAATTAGCTTATCCACAATCATCCCATCTTTTCAGAGATACGGTGATAATTATATCACCACCAAATTAAAATGAATGCAGAGTATTCACTTCTACTAAGCTTCGCTTTCGAAACAACTCTCCCAATCAAATGTAACAGCAGGGAATGGGTAAAAATAATGCAAGTTAAGGGTTTTGATGAACAGAATATATTTTGTTGTGCCTCAATATTAAGATATTTTTGATAACTTGTTTCCTTCCTGCGTCCAAAATTCAAGTAAGGAGAAACTTAAGTTTTCCTAGATGAATTAAGTCTAATGTGACATATAAATCAGGGATATGCATATTGTAAAGCAGGGAAAATGAAAGATTTGACTAGATTTTCTCTATGAACAACCAAAAGCTCCGCGCTGTCCAAAATGTACCTTTCTGCATAAACCGCATAGTAGGGTCAAAGGCTTTGACTGCTGCGGCGAAGGGGCAAATAAACGGAAAGAAGTCCTTAACCGTGTCCCTCGGGAACGTAAAATAATGTTTCATGTGAAAAATACAGGAATGTTATGGCTTTGAGGGTGTGAATGAGAAGTTTACTTTTGAGAGGAGAAACCTCGAACGCGGTTTCGCGTACATTTACAGACCATAATATTTCTATATCCCCATGATTTTATACGTGATGGGGAACAATTACAAAATGAAAACTTTTTAATGGTCTAACACACTTTAAACTTTTATTTTACAGTAATCAAAACTAGGACTTACTTCAACTTGAAAATTTTATATAATGCCACAATATAACGTACTTTTCCTTTTTATTTCAAAATTAGCTTATCCACATTATTATTATTGAGATGAAGTATGAAGTTCCTTAAGAACATAGATGAAGTGGGGTGAAATATTTCTTGATACATGGTAACACTGCGGGGAGTACTGTGGAGTCCAGGGTTACACATCTCATCTATTGGATACAGTTCTTCAGTCAAGTTGTGGTCATTTAAGCACTCATGTAGGAACCTGTGAGCCAAATTTAATTGCCTACCACAGAAGAATTTTCAGCCTGGGCCCACAGGATAAAGTTGTTGTTCCTAACAATTTTTTAACAGATTTACAAACAACCATCTTTCAATATTGTTTTTAAATGAAGTATCATGGATTCAAACCCATAGGATGTTCATTTATGAAACTATTTATAATCATGGTGATTCCATGCCCAAGGTATATCCTACCATACACTCCAGGCACCTGGCATGGCATGTACACCACATTTATACTCATACTGTATTAAATAGGTTGGTTAATTGGTTGGTTACTCATGGTGTGTAACTGACAGCTGAGTTGAATTATGCCATTTACAGGTGGGTAATTGGATAATGGTAGAAGTATCGAGGGAATTGATAAAGGGTGGCGAGAAACCCGGTGTAAGAATTAGCCTACTCGTAACGAAAGGCACCAAGGGGACCATGGCTTAACATTCCACCTGATGTACAGAGTACTGAAGTCGAAATGCCATCCACTAGGCACTCAAGGTGGAACCGGTTTTCCATGGAAAAAGCTGCCACTGCCAGGAATTGTAGCTGGGCACTCAGGCTGGAAGGCCATTACTCTAGCCACTTCACCGACCCATTCGCCTAAATCTATTAGGTAAAGCAAACTCTACTGTCATTTGTATCTCTTGTCAGCCATTACATAAATTATTGGCTGTTTACCTTGACATTATTCCATTTTCCACCGTAGGATCCATGGGTATCAGCTTGCACCTCTACCCACAATATTGTTCCAGCATGCTATCATAAGTGATCATATTAATGTTATCCACCAACATCATGCTTAACTTTGTCTGTATACACAAGGCTGTTTTATAGTTGTCAAGTAATTAAGCATATATTAATACTACATCATGATGGTAAATGTCTTAACTGTTGTGTAGGTACATTTATCTTTGAGGTAATGTTGTCCATGCAGTAAAGAAATGATTTGTGTTGAATAATAAATCATGAGTTGCCATGAGTTTAGCTCCATACTAAATAACATTTAAACACTGTGGGTGTTCGCAGCAGCCTAATTTGATAATGACATGAGCATTCAGGCAATTCATGAATTGCCTTAATTCTCATCCCATTCGTGGCTGCAGGTACGGTAAGTAAATTTACAGAATTGAAAATAGATGGTGTCAAAGAAAAGTCATTAATTTGCCATAGTTTTCAATAAACATTCCAATGATTTTAATTGGACTCCTACAATGACAGTAATGATATAACATGAATATATCGATATTGCTGCTTAACCTTAGTGCAGTGATGAGGTTTGAAAAAATTTAAAAGAACCTCCTTTGGGAAAATGTACTTACAATACTGAAATCATAGTCACTAGAATTATCCTTGGTTATTGAATATGTGGAATAACTAAAATTCAATTCTGTTTTTGGTGTGGTGCAGAAAGGAAAACCAATCACAATCTGGCAAAATATCTCGTGCTGTGTGCGGTGATGTCAGTAAATTTTGAATTGGATTTGCTCCCGATGAAGCCAGCAATATTGAAACATGCATATTATGAGGAATGGATATAAAAGTGAAAAACATAAATGAATTTTGAAGAAGTAATAATACACATGTAAATCTACATCTTCTTTGTTTTAAAATCATTTCGTTATATTCGTGAAAACTCAAGGGTGAATAAGCATGTGCAGCCATCCAGGACACTTACAATTATGGGCACTCCACTTGTCACTAATGAAAAGAATGTGTAATAGAGCATAACAAATAAATTCATCTTATACCTACCTTAGGATGAAATACAGTCAGTACAACAACATGGACAAAGGTCCTCTTTTTTAATATTTAAATCAGATTCAAATAGCATGATCCAAGTGAGTACACTGGCCGAAGATATTTCATCCGAATGAAGAGAAGTTTGAAAAAAATCACTAAATAGAAGAAAATGAATACCAGATATCCATTACCAGCATTTCAATAAACAATATGACCATAGTAAATGACAATATTTTTCACTGAAATACCAGTATTGTATTTAAATTTTCTTCCATTATATTTTCTTTACACAATTTTCTTTCTCCACTAGAATGACCATGGACAGTGATAGATTAAACTCTACAAAACAAAAAAAAATTATTTAGCATATTTTCTCAAATAAGCTATTCGGTTTTGACAACATGCTCATAGCATTGTGTACAATATTTCTAATAAATTCTTACATATGAAAACCTCACCATTGGTCATGATCAACATAAATTACAAACTGGGAAGCACATTAAAAATAATTCCCAAAATGTGCTCAACATATTGGGAGTATTAATTTTCTACTAGGCTTGGTCTAGGGGTAGATTGTTATTAGACTGGATTTGATTGACCTTCTAGTGGAATGAAATAAAACAGAAATATTGCAATGAGGCATTTTAGCTAGTTGTTGACTCCCAAATGCACTTATCGTCAGTTAGTATGTTTAACAGAGAGATATATTTTTCCAATCGATTATTGATTACTACCTAGACTACAAAGCTTAAAATTTCTTTCTCATAGCTTTTTGAAGCACATTAAAATATGCTTCATGGTCCCTTTATTGTATTCAAAGCAACGCAAAGAAGGTAATACAGCAAATGTTAAATATTTTTAGTGAAGTGTGAAAATGTATTAGCAACCATTATATTATTGTACTCTTGGAGCATGTACATTATGCTAGAGGACCGAAAACTGCTACAAAACTAAATTCGTTTGTTTTCCTCTACTATGGACTGTCATTTCATGATCCCTTTCAGTTATGAGAAATATTCCAGCATGGTTATTTCTCTGCTGGGAAATTCCTACCATTTACCATTCCAAATGATGAAATTCCATGCCTTTTTCCCAGAAGTGATTCCCCTACTGAGAATCCTCATCCTCATTTTCCCTGCTGAGATAATCCATGCACCAATTGCTACTGAAGGACATCCATACAGGGATTTACCAAAAGAATTAGCAGGTACCATGGAATTGAATTGTCATAAATAGTACTTACTGCTGGCAACAGAAAATTCAAATACACATTTTTGAAAAAGAAAAATATCTTACTTTTGAAGGAAAATGAACAAAATCCAACTTATTTGCTGAATATTGGAAAACCCTATGATGACCTCAGGTGCTTGGCAATGACAAATACCCTACCGAAATCTTCAAATTCGTAAATGAGTTAAAGTAACAACTTGTGCAGAGATTCTCGTCTTTCTAATGCTTCCAATAATTACTCATAAAAAGTTCAAAAAAATACAAAAATTCTAATAAACCATTTGCTAAAACATATGTTACCTTTGAAAAAGAGGGTGTGCATTTCACTGGCGTTTATTGAAACAGTTGGTACAAAAACTTTTCTTTATTATGAGTTAGCAATGTATGTCACCACAATTTTAACATGCATTCGCCATCGAGTTTCTTAAAATAATCTTAGGCACTTATTAATTTCAACAAGTCTTCTTCCGTCAGTGTCTCTATTAAGCTAATCACACGTCGTAACCCTGCGGTTACTGTCTCAGGGGACTCGTTACCATCAACTCGGTGGAATTCCCATCCCCAGGATCTGGCAGTTGCCTCCAGAAAATCTTCGAGGCCCCCATCGTGCCATTCACTGACCGGTCTCACTCTATAGGAATGGCCCCTGGCGGTATCCATCTTTTTTATTTTTGGCACGACGACCGTTGTGTCGTTTGCGGAACACCCTCTTTTGTGCTTTTTTCCATAGGGGATAACTTCCATCTTCGATCTCTTTACATTAGGGTCATTGTTCACAGTCGCGTCGCCACCAACTGTATCGGAACCAACTGCACTGCACAATTCTGCACAACTCCCGCCATCACTTTCCTCTGGTTCGATCTTCGGTACAAAATTCAAGGGTCCTCGGGTAAAACAATATATGGCCTCAAGATCATTGATCTCCAACTGGGAGATTTCTTTGTCCTCTTTCACACGACAAGTCTTCATCATCTTGCTGCGCATGGCTATTCGCCTTGCTACACCAGATAGCGGGTTTGAGATTGTAACCGAATACGCTCCGGCTTTAATCTGCGTTGATCTGTTTGAATTAATTGACCGGGAGAAGTATCATACGATTGGTCCGCGAGCGCTATAACGTTTACCGCCACTTCCCCTCCAATTAGTTCCTACCGCCACTTCCCCTCCATTTAGATCCTGCCTCCCTTTCCCACCTTAGCCAACATAAACAATTTACCTAGTCGCATACCGTGAATTTTATTTTTGCTAATGGAAGAATTTACTTTTTATGCATGCCGTATAATGTGGACATGCGCAAATGCAAACACTGCATTCCCTGTTTGGCAATTTATGTAAGGCAGTGCATTGCTCATTGGCATTGTACATCAATTTTGGTCTGTTCACATGTGGGATCCTGTAATGCTGCTTTGATTTAAGCATGTAGGTACTAAGGGTGTCAGTATTGGCGCCTTTCATTGTTACGAGTGTTATTCCTCCAGCAAAGAAGGGCAATTCGCATAAATATTTTCAAATTTCTGATCATTATGATCGGATTTTGTCTGGATACGGCCGTTGCCATTTATTCATCCGTCTCATTTCCGTGTGTGCCTGTATGATAAGGAACCAAGAAAAGTTGCACTTTAACGCATCTACCTATCCGATTGGAGCAGAGCCAATCATACCTGTAGCCACTTTAAAATGGATAGTGGAAATTTGAATGAGTGTGTTAACGGAATCTGAGTTGGTAAAGGTAGCTTGTAGTAACTTCAACCCCGTGTACCGGAGACATATTTCGAACTCCGTATTTTCTAATTAAAACGAATTAATGTTGGCAGGGCAAGCGATGGAAGAGACGCTCACGGCCTGCGATATTTCTCAAGACCCCCAAGGCCTTACGGGATGGTAGACACTGAGTTCGGCTTGGAAAGAAAGGTTGTTAATAGACCCGCTCAATCAGTGTCGACCATATCAAACCCCTCCGGAATGGGAGAGGATGCAGGCACTCGGGAAGTGTTGGAATTGTGGAGCCTCAGACCACTATTTTCGGTAATGTGTGAAGGCACTTGGGAAATTTTGGAGTTATGACGGGAGACAACGACCCCAGTGATTACAGCAATGGGCGGATGGACAATTCCAGCATCTCTATCCCATTCCTGACCCATCCGAGGGGTCAGCCCTCCAGACTCCCTCTGCACCTGTTCCGGTGATACCAATTCCCCCCACCACCGGCTTGCCAGCCAGGCTTTTCGCACCTGGCTCCGTCGCCTGCTACTCAACCAGATTTAACAACATCTCCGTCTCTACCTGCGGCCCTCCCGAGCGCATCGGACCCCCTACCTGTCCCTTGTCACTCTATCTAATAAAAAGATATTTGCTCCAGGGCCACGACCTGCCGGCTCAACAGCCCCCGCTTTGGCCCTAGCAAATCAGTGAGTGGCCCCCGACTCAAGATGACCTGAACAACAAAAACACCTGTGCACCTTCCCCCACACTTCAACCTTCTCCCGATAACCAGATTAACTGGTTAACACTATCCCCTCCGCTACCCTGCTACCATACCTGACGACACCGTAAATATAACTAACCCGCGTTTACTACTAAAATAACCAGCACCTGTGAAACTCCAAACCACCCCCTCATTTCCAGACTCCCCGACCGCCCTCTCGCACGCCGACACCATTGCAGTTCAAGAGCCGCCAAAAGAACAATTCTGCGGGCCGGAGAAACGAAATACGGTGCCAGCGGCTACTCTTGATCTACCCACTAGTCCACCGATCCCACCTTACACTTCCTACCAGGCACTTGCGGTCCCTGTTTCCCCATCTCACGTCACAGGGGGATCGGGTTGGTGTGGTGGCTAGAGTACTGGCCTCCCATCCCGAGGGCCCGGGTTCGATTCCCGGCAGTGGCGGATTTTTCAGTGGAAAATCGGTCCCCACTTGAGTGCCTAGTGGAGGGCATTTCAAGTACAGTACTCCGTCCGTCGGATGGGACGTTAAACCGTGGTCCCCTTGGCGCTTTTCGTTAAGAGTAGGCTAATGCCGACGCCGGGTTTCTCTCCACCCTTCCTCCGTTCCCTAAAAATTCCTACCATTACCCAATTACCCACCTATCCTATATGGCGCAAATGACCTCAGCTGTCGGTCGCCTCCCCTAAATAACCAACCAACCTCACGTCACAGAATCACCCACGCTCTTCTACCTCCATCCCAAACCCTTCCTCAACGGAAGCGGAGCGGAAATATCTTTAGTCTCTATTGAAGGTGTACAAAATTGTGTTACCAGCTACTGGATTTTAAACCGGGAGTGTGAATTTCCGCCAGTGAAGACTCTGCAGGAGTCTGTAATAAGACTCCGATGCCACTCACATGCAGAATATGAGAAAGCCGTAAGCTTTGTAGGGAAAAATGAATAGCCATATATTTCCTTCTGTCATTCGAGAAAAAGTTACATTATCTCATCTAGGTCTCACAGATAACAAGCTGGAAGAATTGAAGCGGGCACCGCAGCATCTTAAGTGAAGAAACTCATAGTGCCTCGCTCGATTTTAACGAAGTAACCGCGTAAAACTCCCGTTGTAACTAGAGCCTCTACCCACGCAAGACCGACGGTGAAGCGCCGAGTGTCGCCATACCAAATGTAAATACAAATTGCGGTAGATGTGCTGGTTAGGGCGGATCGGAAAAATCGATTTTTCGCGGAGAAACTTGGCCCTCTGGAAGAAGTTGTCCAAGTGACTAAAAATGAGGCCAGAAAAATTTGAAACCTCTAGGTCAACCCTAGACCCTCGCGCCGTGGCCATTTATGGGGAGGGGGGCTGAAAATAGAAAAAGTCATGTTTTTAAAGCGGCTCTCCATGGATTTTGCCGAGTTGCGGCCCTTTAGCCCAAAAATTTCGTCCATTTGCACGTATCTGCAGCCGTTAAGCCACAAATTGTCTATTTTGAGTGCGCGGCCGCGCGTAATTATGCACCTCCCACGCAGCGTCGCGGCGCCTAACGGTCAGAAGGCCGCTCGCGCGCCTCCTGCCGGCTCGCGTCTACTGCCCGGTCGCCGCGAACGCAGCAAAACTCATCACGGATGCGTCTTCCGTCGTTGGTCTCATTAATATTAGATAATTAAACAATTTCCAGGGAATAACAATTACGGAAGGGTTATTTGAAATTAATACAACACACCGTCATCATTCAGGGAATAAAGAAACACTCCCCGATTGTTAGCCTAATTATACTATTATTTTTCAGTATGGAGAAAAAATGCAAAAATAATTAAAGTAGTCACCAGAGCTCACCACATGTATGTACCTGCACTATGAACTCCCCCGCCCACACACCCATTCATAGAATAGAGGATCGCATTTCCTTTATCAGATTATATGCTATCGAAAAAATAAGAAAGTGGTCATGTGGTAGTGCCAGTCGGTTTATCTGTGTGCAAGTATTCGTCTCTTAACTTAATTTTTATTGAACACTAAAGGTCATTATCGATTTTTGAAGTCAAGCAGGTAAATGTAAAACTTACTCTATCACAGCATGAACTGAGATTAGGTTTTGAAGGTTGGCATTTTGGTTCTGCTTTCTAGTATTTTCAGTATTTCTTATTGTCTCTCGTTGCTGCGGATGCCAATGAAGCTTGGGTTACCTCTATTACAAATATTTCAAAAGCTTGCGTGTGATAAGGACAATGGCGTTCCACAGTTGAGCATTACTCAAGTAATTCTCGAATTTCCTCAGTCATGAGATGCGATAGAGCACGAGTCGATGTTCTCGTCCCATTTTATCAGCAGTTAGTAGTCTTCTACATCAAATTAAAAATCTGTTCTCGTTCTCAAAATAAACTCAAAAGTTCTTGGATTTTCGTCGCACCTGTATTTATTCATGCCTCTAAGATTACTTTCCACGCATCTCTTCACACTTCCTCACCATTTGCAGCAATCATTATGAGGAGTCAATTTTCTGAGTGCCCGAGAAAACAGTTTCTCTGAATAACAGGATGAATGACTCTTTTAAGATCTACTGGTAGATCTCTTGATCAATTTAATAATTTCCATAAATTTACAGCACCGTCGTGTATACAATGGTTTTTTCACTGAAAACCAGACTTTTTGAATGACAATAGATTTTATAAATTAGCGCATGAATTTTCACTGGACACGTATGTCAGTTGTCGGCTGGCCGTAGTGAGCTAACGAGAATGAGCCACATTTTTTGGAGTTTATCTGGCCAAATTTTCCGAGCGAAATCCTTTGGACACAGCATTAGAAATTTCCCGAAGATAATGCTAGTCACTGCTCAGCAATCTCAAGTCCTCTTCGTGGGACAATTTTGTTGGAACTGGCTCCAATCGTATGATATCAAGAGTGTGGCAGTCTTGAAGGGTGGAGACAATAGGTCTTGCAAACAAATTTGGACCCTTAGTTTGCCGGTCTAATGTTTCTACCAACTGCCGTAGTGTTAAGTCAATCAGGTGTAATTGGCAAACAGACCACTGTAAGGGATGTCGGAGTTTTGCTTCCAACAAACGGATGATGCTTTCTTCCTGACCTGTATTCACTTTGATGCCATCGCATCCAATCACTTTTAAATTTGAAAGTTCAATATTTTCTTTCGCAAAAAAATCAAGAATTCCAGATGTGATTTTTCTTGCAGATCCTCCTGTGGGGGAAACAAAACTGTAAAACTGGGAGCCTTGCTCTTCAACAAACAAGACATGTTCCTCCCTAACCTTATATTAATATGTCCTCTTGCCTATTTTCTCCAGTTTAATTGTTTCATCCTTTCTGCCGTCAAAATACAGACCTTCAATTGCATTTTTTGATTTATCTGTCTTTGCTTTTACTGAATCTAGCATCTTTTTTCTGTTTTCGTAACAAATGCCGGTCCACTACCTTTCACCTGTCTTCCGGAGTTTTGAGCTTTGCGTCGGTTACAGTTGCGCTGACGATCATTGCTGCTGCCCTGAGGGACACGTCACCGGTTCTTGCACGTACCTCCGTCACAGTTGGCACTTGAAGACGCCTTTGCCCCGAAGGAGGTCCAGGTTGATTTTCATTCCTAATCGTATGAGGAACGTTGAGATCCAAGTCGGTGGGTTCCTCGTCCTTTTTATTTTCTCGAGAAGTAGCGGAAAAAAATTCTTGGTGCTCAATTTTTACCTCTTCAAGAATGAAAGATTTTGAGTCGACGCTTTCCGACGATCCTCTTCTGTGTTCTTTCTTTAATCGCCGAGTTTCTGAGGCATCCAATCTATCGGATACCATCTTTTGTTTTGACCTTTGATCCCTCAAATATGCCACTTAATTTGGGAAAACTATATCCTCTTTCTAAATTTACACTCGCTAATTCTTTAGCTCTGACACGCACAAATATCACATAGTTTCTGGGATTCATTAAAAATATATCAATTTTTCTGTCGATTTGGCACCTTTCGTATGCTTGCTTGCATTTTCCTTAAGTCGTAGTACGTCGTATGGTACCGTATAATCATTTTAATCACACCATGTTCCGGAATGATTGGAATAGAGGTGCGTTTCCATAGTTCGGACACTTTTTTCACTACCAGACGATTTGATAAACCGTAAGCTCCCTTCCTGCGCTTTCGTATCTCAATACGTCGCGAACGTGAAAAAAATATTATCACGTCTATAAAAGTCGGTAACGTCAATTCGTTTATGTCGACGAGACAGGAAAAAAGTTATAGTATGTACGGTTATATTAATTTCAAATAACCCTTCCGTAATTGTTATTCCCTGGAAATTGTTTAATTATCTAATATTAATGAGACCAACGACGGAAGACGCATCCGTGATGAGTTTTGCTGCGTTCGCGGCGACCGGGCAGTAGACGCGAGCCGGCAGGAGGCGCGCGAGCGGCCTTCTGACCGTTAGGCGCCGCGACGCTGCGTGGGAGGTGCATAATTACGCGCGGCCGCGCACTCAAAATAGACAATTTGTGGCTTAACGGCTGCAGATACGTACAAATGGACGAAATTTTTGTTCTAAAGAGCCGCAACTCGGCAAAATCCATGGAGAACCGCTTTAAAAACATTACTTTTTCTATTTTCAGCCCCCCTCCCCATAAATGGCCACGGCGCGAGGGTCTGGGGTTGACTTAGAGGTTTCAAATTTTTCAGGCCTCATTTTTAGTCACTTTGACAACTTTTTCCAGAGGGCCAAGTTTCTCCGCGAAAAATCGATTTTTCCGATCCGCCCTAGTGCTGGTACGTGTTAGATCCCTACAAAAGCTGACCTTCCTCATTGAAACACATAGGCCTCCCTCCGGGACTCCCCAATACACTGCATGTCAGAGACTCGGGCATACTGGGGAAGGGAGCGGCCTAAACTCGAGGTGCGTGAAATGTGGTCACTTCCTGGGTGGTTGCCAGTGGCCATGGGAGGACCCTCCTTCATGTGCCGACTGCCACAGTCCCACAATTATGGCAGATACGCGTGGTACCAAACCTACGCCAATCGACTACGTTCCCCCCACCGCCCACTATCCTCCTAAGAACCCCCACCTCTCCGAAGATGGAAAGAAGCCAGATTTCAACTGAAAAAATTCATAGCAAATAGAAAAACCATTTTGTAAGATTCCACAAAATTTATTGTTACACCGATCTCGCTTTCGATTGTATTACAATCATCTTTAACATGATTGTAATACAATCCACAATAAATTTTGTGGAATGTTACAAAGTGGTTTTTATATTTGCTACAATCATGCGGTTCCACCAAGTAAAGCCTGAGGACTTCCTTTTTATGAAAAAATTCGCCTTAGCCGGGAATTGAATCACGGGCCTTCTGCTTTCTGGACGAATGGCAATGTATGGCAGCAAATAGATTGCAGGGATTGGAAATCATACAGGTTTATAACTACCAAATAAGACATATTAAGGCAGAGGAAAAAATGTTTGGCAACTATTTTGTCTCCATCACATGGGCTTTAAAATATAGAGGCTGACTGGGAGTGGTCAGAGGAGTATCAAGTAGCCTTTGATAGAGTACTTATACAGCCTTTCATAGAGAGCTTATACCACCCCTATCAAAGCCTTGTCTTAGCCCACTGTGGCCCTTGTTTGCCAGTCATTTTATGATTTGACCCCCCCCCCCCCCTTCGGTTTGGGTCTGTAATACTACATGCCTATCCTAGTGGGATTAAACGACCCATTGCCTTTGCTTCAAGCTCCTTGAGTGCAGAAAACAAAATTATGCTTAAATTAACAAGGAAGCACTAGCATTTGTTTTTGAAGTAAAATGTTTTACGCAGTGCCTTTACGGAAAAGAAGTTTTCCTTAAAACTGATCTTAAACCTTTAATCTTATGTAAAGTTGGAGACAAATAGGCTATCCCCTAAATGGGAGCAAATAGTTTGCAGAAATGGGCAATCATACTGCAGGGTTATAACTACCAAATAAAATATATCAAGGCAGAGGAAAATAGGGTAGCAGATGGATTTTCTTGCTTGCCATTAGAAGGAAAGGGAGTGGAAATCAAAGATGTCCTTTACCTGCAAATAGGGGAAATGGAATTTTTGCATGTGGCAGTGGAGGAAATTAGCAATGCATTATGGCGAGACAAGGTCATTAGTAAGTTACTAGAATGTGTGAGGGTCTAGCCATGTTGGCACACAGACTCCCATGAGATCACTGAAGTTAAGCAACAATGAGCCTGAATGGAAGTTGGATGGGTGCCCCTCTTCCATACCTCTACTACGGCGCACTTGTCCCCTGTTTGCAAGTTGCGGGCAGGTTAAATGTTGGTCGGAATACTGAATCTCAAGAGGTCTAAGTGCCAGAGGGGCTCCAGAAAGTCCCCGCCCACCACTCGAATTTATTATTTTCAGGTACTAGAATTCTGCATGCATGATGGGCCCGGGGAAATTGATGATAATTTAAAGGCATACCCGAGCAGGGTTAATTAACTAAACGTGGAACAGGGCTGTGTAATGCAGGGAAACAGGGTAGTACATAGTACCAAATTCTCCAAGGGAGAAAATTCTGAAAGAACTTCTTTCTGAATATCTAGGTATTGTCAAGATGAAATCATTAGCTAGATCATATGCATGGTGGCCATTGTTGGACAAAGATATAGAAGTAATAGCTATGACCTGCTCTGCTTGTTTGGCCCACAAATCAATGATGGATAGGGTACCGTTAAAGAGCTGGGATTGGCCAAAAAAATAGTGGGTTAGCCTCGGCATGGATTTTGTATGACCTTTTATGAGAAAGACATTATTAGTTGTAGTAAATGCTAGCACAAAATGGCCACAAGTCAAGCAATTTCGTAATGGATGGGATTGTTGAGATTTTGTTCCATCCATCCATTTCCCAACATTTGGACTTCCAGGACTGTTGGTTGACAATGATTCCCGCTTCACATCAGACCTGTTCGATGAATTCTGTAAAATCAACTAGATGGACCATCTATTCTCCCCACCCCATCAGCAAGCCACAAATGGAGCAGCAGAGAATTTAGTCAAGTATTTGTAAAAAAAATTGAAACTATGCTGGAAAATATGATACTATTTAATGTTGCCTTACTTAATTTCCTTTTTAACCATAGGATTACACACCACAAAAGTACTGGAGAGCCACTGTGCAAATTAATGTTTGGATGTATAGTCAGGTAAAGGTTGAGCTGTGTTGAGCCAAGGTGAGGACAAAGCAGAGAGCACAAAGGGAGGCGTACTCAGATAGAGCTCTGAAGCACTTTCAAGTGGGTGACAAAGTGATGGTGTGGCAGTAGAGCGGAGGGGGGGAATTCTTGGGAATTGATCAAATCAAGCTATTCTAAGCTTATTCTAAGCTATTTCTCTTGTAACTTTCACCACCTATGCATGAGATTTCATTTAAAACTTATTTATCTAATGGGAAACAAATTTTTATTGACAATGCTGCTTTAAAATTCCTCATAGGGTTAACTGCAGGTGAAATTTAATGCCTAAAAGAGGAATGGACAACAAAATTAGGAAAAAATAGAAAACATTTTGGTGATCAGAGTACTAGAATGAAAAGGAATACAGTTTTTGAAAGAGTACACAGGGAAAAAGAGAGAAATGTAACAAGGAAGAGATTTTGTTTAGAATCTCCACAACAACCTCTCAAATATTTTACCACTTGCTTCCTAAACTAGTAAAATAAAACATGGTAAGGAATTCAATAACTGCATAAGTATATTTCAAGACAGAGCATATCATTTATCAATTCTCCATCACCATACATTATAAATGTTTGACTGATTAACTTCTAAATAGACTCTTTTGCATTTGGGGAGTTATAGCTTAATGTAGACAGTCTGAATGAGTAGGATTTTATGAGCATTTACTCTCAACAGGCACTATGACAAGCATAACACTAATGACTTTAACACTGTAGCTATAAAACTCCCTAGGGAGCAATATCAGAGCAAATAAATGACAAAGAAATTAGGATTGCTGGTATATTATAGGAGACAAAAACATTTACTTCTTGCCTTCACGAATACTAGTTACAAGATTATCACAATAAATATGGATGCCCAATCATTTACTTGTGAGGTTTTAGTAAATTTCACTAATTCCAGATATTTACAAATAAAAATTATATATATCTACAAAAATTCAATAAGGGTTTTGTATCACAGACTTGAAGCAGTACTAAGAAGTATCACTCAGGTTTTATACATGAAATATACATAACATGTGTAGGTATGACCACAACGTTGTGTGAACATAAGCTATTTGTAGTCCTGAACATAAGAAATCACTCAGGTTTTATACATGAAATATACATAACATGTGATAGGGCAAGGGCCTAGCCACGTTGATACACCGGTTCCTGTCAGATCACCGAAGTTAAGCAACGGTGGGCCCGGACAGAGGTTGGATGGATAGCCCCCCTCCATACCTCTACCGTGGTGCTCTTGTCCCCTGTCTGCAAGTGGCGGGCAGGTTAAATGTGGGTTGGCACAATGGATCTAATGAGGTCTAAATGCCAGAGGGCTCCAGAAGGCCCCCACCCACCCCTCCAATTTACATTTCACATAACATGTGTAGGTAAAACCACAAAGTTGTGTGAACATAAGCTATTTGTAATCCTGAACAAACCGCCAAATAATCTTCCACTAGCCCATATAGCCTTGGTGATAGCCAATTATCCACAAACTATGGTTTTTATGAAGCGTAATAAATAAAAAATATTGCTCTTAATTGCTCATACATGCTTAACAGGATTTTTAGAAATTACAACTACTGTTGCCATAATGATATGACACAATTACCTACTTACTGTTTAGGTGCTACAACTGCTTAGTTTGTATTGCACCATTCAACCTTTGCCTGACCAAAGACAAAACTAAGAACTATGCCCGAGATGGGATTCTAACTGCTACCATTTAATACTGAGGTAGCCAGGTTGGTGCACAACTGATCTATCCAACATGGCAATGCGATCTTTCCTGAAAATGTTATGTGACTTCAGTATTCAGGAAAAAGTTGAGAGACCTGGTGCAGCATGAAAGATAGTCTAGTTTTTTTGTAAGGTTCACTTTATATTTGAATAAGCACGACACGGGTTTCATAACATAGTTACATCTTCAGATGAAAATGTCAGGTCAGGACAGGACCTGAAGATTCTGAAGAGATGTTATGACACCCGGGTCAGGCTTATTCAAATATAAAGTGAACCTTACAAAGTTTCATTCTTTTATTTTCCATTATGGAAAGGTATCACATAGTCAAGCCTGAAGTTATCAGCTATAGTCGAGTTTTATTTAGTACTCATTTGCTTTTTAATATTTCTAGTAGAAGGTGCTCCATGTAAAAGGTAGCCAATTTACTTTTAATTTTTCCTTCTGAAATTAATCATCCATAGCAATATTTATACATACCTAATGACGTGAGCACTCCAAACTACTTAGTAGCAATAACTGTTCCAAGCAATTTGCAATTGTACCAGTATTTAATAATAATGATTGGTTCTCTGTTTTGACCATATTTTACCATGCAGAATTTCAATATAATAAATATCTTTCTTTATCTCTTATCTTTTGTAGGAGCTTTTGCTACATTTGAACCATTTTGATTGTCTGGATCAGAGGCAATAACACATTTCCTCGTCTGGAGTGATTGAAAGTGCTTCTCTGTAGATTCTATGGTCTCCTGAGACAGCTTTGAATTTTCCAAGGTATAACACTGGGTTCCTCTCCATTATATTCTGAGCAGCACTGAAAGTAAGTTAGGCCTAACATTGAAATCTATGATGACCAACTCACATATCATGTTCTTTTAGCCATGAAGGCCAAAATGAGCCATTTTTCCACCAATTTATTTGACTATGTTTCAACTGTATGATTTCGCAAGATTGTTCGTTACATTATAAATAAAGCTTGCAGAACGTAGGACCAAGAAGAGGTCAGCAGACATTAGATGTTCCTAAATCTTGGTTTGCTGTAGATGAGGCACTACATTCATGTCCCCACCCTTACATCCACATATAGGTAGTGAGAAGTATGAACCAGACGTCTGATACCTTATATTTGTCTCTGAATCGGCTACCCTTGTCGAAAACATGTTTTGTGCACCACTGAATTTCTGGCATAAAAGCCATTCTAAGTAGGAGTAATTTTTCTCCAACAGCCTTCTTAAAGGATATCGGACAAGGCCCCCCAGACATTCCTGGACTGCCTCACCATCCTGGTTAGTTGACTGCAGTAATTTCTCAGCAGGTGCATCATTCACTCAATTTTTTAACATGTTTTTCCTATGCCAAAAGGTACTGATCTTGTTAGTTTTTGCATGATACTGCTCTCATAGTCACCTGTGGGAATGAATGATGGAACAAATTGATTCACCAAAATATATAAATCTTTTATGTTTCATTCATTATCAGCATTTATTTGTAGGGAGATGACAAACGTGTTTAAAAACTAAGGATAACATGTATCAAAATTCCATTCAAATCTATCTATCTATCATGCTACATTTTTGATTAAGAATTCAGGCCCGTTTCATACATCCCAACCTGATTAAATCGCCCTTGATTGTTGTTGTGAAGTTGCCCAGTTGTGATAGCATAGGTGCTGCCCCTTATGTATGAATCAAATGCTTTTGTCAGAGGTGAATATAGAAAAGTACTTATTTCATACTCCAATCCAAAAGTACTATTTTTCTCTTCATCAAATGAAATATGCCTGGAAAACAGAGGTACATGTAAGTGCAATGAAACATTAACTATCATTATTTCCAAGTGTGCAAAATGAACCATGCCACTCCAGACAAAGAAGACTAGATGATCTTGACTGATCTCTTCCCATATGATCCATCTCATACAATTGTGATCATAGGTATTCCACCATCATTCGATCCAGCATTTTCATCTAATTCAGCCTCTTCCTGAACCAAAATTTTCCTCTCTCAAAAGCAACATTGTCTACTGTTGAGGCAAAAGCTTTTTTCTCCTTTAAAAGCATCCTATTCATCAGGGACTGTATATTAAGGACATGGCACATTTCAGGCATTTGAGAAAATCCTTTTCCAGTCACAATCATGACAGTTACCTAGGATGAATAACAGTTAAATGCATTCGTCTATAACCATGTGCATAAAATATTATATCAGACCTGTTTCTACACATGCACCACCACCGGAGAGGTTTGTCAAGTCCAGCAAAAGTGAAAGAGATTCTTACCACAGCACTGTTACTGTCCAGAACTTTGCTTTCAGGGTTCTCCCTGTTCAGGTCCATTTAAACACATTTAACACTTCAAGTGACATGCGTTGAAAATTCCTCTGCATGATTGTCCAACTACCTCCGCATTCTCAAAAGTTAATCAAATGGTTGTCAAATTCATGTTTTTTTAGTGATTGGAATAGGTACTTTACATTAAAAATACTTCTTCCTTCAGGTTTCTAGAGAGTTGAATGTGGCTTTTCATGATATCTGGAAGTCAAGAAATATAATTGCAATGATTACCTGGAAGTGTTGATGCATGCTGAATTTAGTTAGCATCGGTTCAAATACAGATGTAAGAGAGGACACAACAAACACCCCAATGATGCAGGGGCCCTTGATGTGTTTTATAAGATAAGTGGTTTTTCATCATTCAGGGTAGATTTTCCATAGCAAACTCTCCTTCCCTAATCAATGAAGGGTTTTACCTTCCCCTACTTCTGTCTACACTCCATCTCCTACCCTCCTTCATCCATGTCTTCTCACAAAAATATCTCATGAAGTTTAGAATATAACGGTTAAAAAAACCTTCACACAATCATTGAGTTGGCCTTCATCCTTTCCAAGCCTAATTGTTGCTTTGATCATGCCAGTTTTAACTTTGCTCTGCTGCAAAAGCATCACCTACTAAACACTTAGAAAATCCCCTTAATTATTATAATTTACTCATTCTGACTCTACCCTCTGTACTACTGAGTGTTACTTGCTCAAACAATGGGGTCGTTTACCATTTTTTTTATTGCCGAATCTGATAGTTTGTAAAATAAAAGGACCTGTATTTTTCCGTTTTCTGATCCGATTATATCCCGAGTTATAAGCGGCGAAAAACTGATGTTTTTAACCCTTTCGGAAAAGTGGGTGTGGTGCAACCTCTGATGTATATCGACTTCGTCCAATCACAACTGAGCCCGCGAGGCTACTTCGCCTTATCGCAAAGGGGGGGGACACAGCTGACTCGGCCAATGAGAGCGATTTCGACAGCATCTGTGCGAGCAGACCTTCCGAGAACCCCCCTCCACTCCCTTCCCCCTCCCCTGAAAGCAGTCAAGGACGGGAGGAAAATGACGTCAATGTTATCACAGTAGCATTTTCGGTGGGCGTCACCTTTTGCTTATTTTAATTTTTGATTTATGAGTGAATAGTTGTGGTTAGAAGATTAATTTTATCACTAAAATTCGTTTTTCGTTTCCATCTAACGATTTCGTGTACAAAATCGCGATTTCGGTTCCGAGTAAACGCCCCCATTGCCACCTTGCTATCACAATATCTTAATATTTCTGTCATTACTTCACTTTTCACAAATTTCAGAGAGGCTCTATATCATCAAAATTAGCCTAGCACTGCTTATATTAATTTCATATGTACTGGGTTTCTGTAGCCATTTTGCAGAGTTTTTAATAGGAAACTTATTGGTTGACCAGCCAATTAGGTTAAAATTACGAAATATACTGCTGGAGACATCTCAAAGAGCTTAAAGAGACCAGCAAGAATGTTGAGCCTGCAAAAGGTGAGAGGAACAAGGATGAGAAGCCTGTAAACCAGGTGAAGTGCCGTAACATTGAGGAAATTATGCACTTGCTGTAACTGTGAACATATTATTTACCAAAGGCAGGAGAATCTATCAGCAAAGTCATCTGTACAAAAAATAAGCACATCTATGCTGAACTCCAGGGCCAAACTCTGGAGAATGTGAATTTGAGGCAAGACAGTCATTCAGTGTTTTGCACACAATAGAGGAATCATATCAAGATATAGGTAATAAAATTGTCCAGAAATTCCAGAACTTCATGAATGATGGAGACCACAGCACATCTTCAATTGGTGCTTTCTGGAAAAATAATTCCTGCAAGGTCTTCATTCCAAAGAAATATTCAATAGTTCCTCTAGCGTCTGCCAGATTACTTTAGTATAAAGTAAAGGCAGAACAATCTCAAATGGTGAAAACATTCAAGAAAGGAGTTATTACCAATAAATTCATTGCCACCAAAAATGGCAAGCAAAGAAATTAATAGATACTGCTAACTGGATAGAATTAAACTGCAAGGACCGTGGGGTGTGTTATGGGGGCAAACGGGGAAGGCATTCCTCACCAGAGCTGAGGAGTAAAAAGGGTGTTACCACTACCGCATCATCAAGAAATACTACTTTGCCAAGCACATGTCAGAGGAAGGGCACCAAAGCAAAACATCAAGAGTTCTATACCTATTAAAGGTTCAAAAGTACTTTCTAACAGAAAAATTTAGGGTAGTATTAATATCCACTCTTGTATTCCCAACGATTGATTATTGTTGCTTAGTGTAGCCTGATCTACCTAGTGTATTGAATACCAAGCTCCAAAGAAAGATAAATTCATGCATCAGATTTATATATAACCTGCGTAAGGACAAACACATAACCCCATAACTTAACAAACTTAGGTGGTTAAAGGTGGAAAATAGAAGAAAATACTTTTTGGGAGTCTTCCTCTATAAAATGTTTGAGTGCACAAGGCCTCAATATCTTCTGGAAATGTTTAACAAAAAACCACTAGACTGGATTCATTGTACTCGAGCTAATCCAGATTTTATTGCCCAATATATCACACCATCACCTACCAACACTCCTTTCTCATAACTTCAATGAAAGTTTGGAACTCCCTTCCTATGGAAATGAAAATCCACTTTGTTCATTCCACACAAAGATTTTATTGGTTTCGACCATGGTTTTGACAAAATATGTCATTATCAAGGTGTAAATATAAAAATGTCCATTCCTTAAATACCCTCAAATTAGGGGTGGGGAGGGAAACTGAGAAAGGAGGGAGGGGGGGGGGCGGGAAGTGGTATGGAGGTGGGGGAACTATGGTAGGTGAGAAATCCCTGTTTTTACTCTTGGGAAGTGGATCTAGTGGAAGAGGTGGGGGGGGGGGGGGGGGGGGGGGGGGGGGGGAGGGAAGGATGGCAAACTCCCAAACAAGGCCAGCAGCAATGACGTCAATGCAAGGACAGTAGTCAAATACATGGTACAAAACCGTTACAAATTTTGAAGTGGTGAATGACCATCAAATAGAACATCATTTACAATGTTGACATTAGACTTCTTCCTGGCTTTTGTTATCTCATATTGTTCAAGAAAATCAAATTTTTTACCCTTGTTCACCACATGTAGAATTTCAGGATCAAAATTACTGGAGTGATTACATTATAATAGATGTTTTGCGAACATTGAAGATCTATTACCAGTTGCAAAGCATTTTGCATGTTCACTACATCTGATAGAAAAAGGACAAAGTGGATTTTAATTTCCAAACAAGTGGTTCCACAAAGTAAAGCCTCAAACTTTGAACTCCCTTCCTATGGATGTAAAACAAAGTTCATCCACTGAATGGTTTAAAACAAAAATGTATAAATATTTATTGGAATTACAGAATAGTTAAAGTTAGAATTGAATCTGTTAGCAAAATGTAATGTTGTAAAAACATTAATCCTTAAAGAAAAACTAAGTAACAACATTAGTGAGTTATGAAAAAGCAGGAAATCTATGCTATGTTATGCATATGTATCTGTGTTAAAATGTAATACAGTAGATTCCGGTTAATAGGGCCACCGTTTATTTGGGGCAGCCGCTTATTCGGGACAAATCATCAAGAACAGAACCCAATTGAAGAAAGTCCCTGAGTTTTCTCCGGTTAATTGGGATGGGAAGCCGCTTAATCGGGCCATGCATCGGCTGTATTTGCCTCCTACTCCCATGTAGAAATACAAAGTTTTAAGCTCTTGTAAATCGTTTGGTACATTTTCCCTATCCTTTGAACCAATCCCCATGAGGGAATCTATTCCCACCTTCACTGTCTCATTTATCGTCGCTAAACGAAATTAGCAATGAAGGCGCTTTCAATTAATGCTTCACTGTTTGTACAATTGCCTTTGTCCTCAGGTAGTTCAACTAGAAGGGAATTTGGGTTTAATGGTTGCATAAAGTTTAGGTACACAACTTGGCTTCATTAGCGGAGTATACCATTAAGGTGAAGGTTAGGCTGTAGGCGATGTGTCATGAGATAAAATGTTGTAGTGCCGTAGTGCCGAAATCAACGACAGCCCGATTAATACAGCAGCAGGATAAACTTAGAGAAGATTGGAGAAATAAAGGGAAACAAGGAGCTCCCCAAAAACGCCAATGCCAAGGCAAGGATCCTGAAGTCGAGGACGCTCTTAATCAATGGTTTTCCATTGTTAGAGGACGAGGAGTTAGAGTCAGTGGACCTATGTTAAAAAAAGAAGTCGGAGGAGTTAGCTTTGAAGCTTGTCCATACTGATTTCAAGTCAACAGATGGTTGGCTATCTAGATGGAAGAATAGAAACAAAATAAAGTTCAAAAATGCTCACGGAGAAAAACATAGTGCTGATTTTGCAAGTGCAGAGGAATGGAGATGTAAGCGGCTACCCACCCTGATTCAGGAATTCAGTGCAGATGACGTGTACAATGCTGATGAAACCGGCCTGTATTACCGAGCCATACCTAATGGCTCTCTTTGCTACAATTATGTGGAACTAAGTGGGTCTAAAAAAGCGATGGAACGGATTACTGTTTTGTGCTTCTCAAACATGTCGGGAAGTGATAAAAGGAAACTTGGAAGGGTGATTGGAAAAAGTGCTAACCCTCGCTGTTTTAAGGGGTTACGAATGAACAGCTTACCAGTGGAATATTACGCCAATAAAAATGCGTGGATGACTGCAGACCTCTTCAGCCATTGGTTAAGCAGTTGGGATAAGAAACTAGCATGGAAATTGAGGAAACTGATTCTTTTTCTGGATAATTGTTCCGCACACTTTAATTGCTCCAACATCTTAAAAAACATTCAGTTGGAATTTTTACCAGCCAACACAACATCTCTTGTCCAACCAATGGACATGGGGATCATCAAAAATCTGAAAACAATATACCGCGCAAAACTGATTGATCATATTCTAGCATCAACAGAAGATAATCTTCTGACATCGTCTTCAACTGCCAAGGAAGTGAGCTCAAAAGTGAACGTCCTGCAAGCAGTCACGTTTATGGCAGATAGCTGGCGAGAAGTCACCAGTAAAACGATTAGAAATTGTTTTATTCATTGTGGTTTTAAGCACTCAAGTGCAAAAATATTGGAAGAACTGGAAAGTGAAAATGAATCCGTTTCCGAACTGCGTCAAGTTAAGAACTTTGAGGAGTTTGAAAGGATCGACTCCAATATGGACTGTTATGACAACAGTGATAGCAGCAAAGATGATATAGTGGACACTATACTACCTAGACAACAAGGTTTGGTTGAAGACGAGGAGAGTGATGGCGATGAAGACGTATCTAAATGTAGCCGAATGACTTCTGCAGATGCCAGGAAGTTTATTGACGGGTTGCGACACTACTTTATGCAAGAGGGCAACGAAGGAAGTTCGATGTCATCATAAGATGCCTGTGCCGACTTTGTATGCGCGACGAGGGTGAAGAGAATGAAGCAGAACACCCTGGACAAATTCCTTGAACGAGGAGCTACACATTAAATAAATAGTAAGTACCCCTGGTTTCTATGCAAATGAAGCTTTAGATCACCAATTATTCTCATCTAGCATTTCATCGTAAATTCTGTCAAATCACTAATCCTTCTTTTGCAGGATTTCGTAAAGGGAATTTATCCCGAGTAGATCGATGCCAAGAGATTTTTTTACAACACAATATTTCCAAAAATGTTAATACCTAATGTATGTTTTCTAGTCAATTTATTGTTTAAGTACTATGTAATTAAACATTTTGCATTTCAATGTCATTTAGCTTTCTGACTTCCATTTAAACGCTTACTTAAACATGTTTACGGGATACTTCGAATAAATGGGGCAGCCGCTAAATTGGGGCAAAGTACACCGGTCCCGATGTGTCCCAATTAACCGGAATCTACTGTATTGTAAAAACATTAATCCTTTAAGAAAAACTAAGTAACAACATTAGTGAGTTATAAAAAAGCAGGAAATCTATGCTATGTTATGCATATGTATCTGTGTTAAAATGTAATGTTGTAAAAACATTAATCCTTAAAGAAAAACTAAGTAACGACATTAGTGAGTTATAAAAAAGCAGGAAATCTATGCCATTTTATGCATATTTATCTGTGTTAAATGTATGCTTTGTTGAATCTGTTCTTATAGGGCATGCCCTAGAACATAAATAAATATCTATCTGTATCAAAAATGATTTCAAGCCTGAGATTCTGATCATTGAGCTATCAAAGGGAAGAGGATTGATGTGCTGGAGGCATTGGAGATGAGGATACACTCAAACAGAGAACTGCCTCTTGGTGACATAGTATTTGAAAGAACTCCCCTCTCCTATCAATCGCACTTTCATCACACTCCAATCATTGCACACCATCACCCACTGACCAAGGTTTTCCCAGACAGTAGATGACTCTCTTGACCAGGCTTGCCCCAACTCGTGCTAAAGAGCCCCATTTTCCTCATCAGCCTACTTTACTTCTCTCTACCCCCTTCTTTTTCAAACTGACCAGAATATATAGCCATGGATTTTCTTATTACTTTGTAGCTGCCTGTGCGTTAATAATAATATAAATTTATTAGACTTAAAAATACATTACAGTACATATACAAACATAAATTTCTCCGAAAAAAATTTAATCTCTAAAGTCACACATTCAAGAAACTCATTTAGAGATTAAAAGGCTTTGCCAGCCAATCAGGACAATAGAACAAATTTAAATTTGGGGAAGCTTACACTTCTAGCATTTTGTGGAAGTTTATTAAATAGTCTAAGTCTTAATTCCTAGGTTGTGAGATGATTTGAGTATTTTATCAAGTCGGCAGTGTGGTGTGTCAATGACATGTTTTCGCCTTGTGTCACTGTGGTGAACCTCAGATCTTGTTGGGAGACTGTTAATTTTATTTTTCATAATGATTTAAATATTATAATGGAATGGATAGTCATAATTCCCAGGCAGATAAAAAAAATTGGTTTGGCACTATCTTGGGGATGAACATTGGTAATGTATCTCAGGGGCCTTTTTCGAAGAATAAATATATCTCTAACAATGGTCTAGTTCCCCAGAGGTCAGGACCGTAGTTTAGGTGGGTCTGGAAGTACGCATAGCATGAGGTTAATTGATATTTGAGGTTTAAGTTTTCTCAACATATAAAAAGCTATTGAGAGTTTTTTTACAGACTGTGGAGGAATGACTGTCCCAGGTTAACTTGCTGTCTATGTGGAAACCAAGTAGCTCTTGAGTAACATTAGTAGTAGAGGCATCACTTAGGCTTAGGCTCAGCACTTGAGTTTTAGTCGAGTTTGAGGTAAGTATGTTGGTCAAGAACCAGGCCTGTGCCATTTCCAAGATGATATAGACAGTTGAAACCAGTTCGTTATTTTGGTATGGCATTGAAACTATTTGTTGAAATGAAACTTTGAAAAATTACATTTGTTGTGTTTTCAAGTTAAAACAATCTCTTTACTGCCTTCCCTACTGGAAACATTAGGATCCAGCCTCATTGGGGTTATCATTTTGAAAGAAGAGCAATCAAGAAACACTCATTAATGATAATAATTTTAAGTTTGCAGGAAATCTGAGTCAAACCACTGGGTTGTCAAACTTTTTCTCAAGGACATGACACGAAGTATATATCTGCAATTTTTATCACTACAGACTATCCTCACCTTTTATTACTTCTGCACCTGTAATTTACCTCATTAAGCAAAATGTCACAGCAACTTCAAGACACTCGACCTCTTCTAGATGACAAAAGGGACAGTTTTGTCTCAATCTTGCCCCAATACAGATGTTGTATTATTATTATTATTACATGGAACTGACCAATTTCCACCAGGTGGTTTGAAACATGTTTTCGGACCCTACAAATTTGAGTGTTTACGAAGATTTTAATACTGGTCACACCATTACACACACAGGCGAGGGTTTGGGTGAAAACTCTGACAGACTTAAGGTGATGGAATTCGTAAGACAGATGAATCATTTATAAATAAAAGGCAAATGTTGAGGACAACGTTCAGAAGAGGTGTAAAGAAAAAATATTTAAAACTTTGATACACGGGGCATTTTATGGCTCAGTAAATTAGCCTTATGGAGTACAAGTGAGTACAGTGAGTTTATCCATCATTTCAATGGGGGCGTTTACTTGGAACTGAAATCGCAATTTTGTACACGAAATCGTTAGATGGAAACAAAAAATGAATATTAGTGAAAATATTGATCTTCCAGCTAGAGCGAGCCATTCACTCGTAAATTAAAAATTAAAATAAGCAAAAGGTGATGCCCACCGAACAAGCTGCTCTGAGACTTGCTACATCATTCACCTCCCATCCTTGACTGCTTCTAGGGAAAGGGAAGGGAGAGGAGGGGAAGGGGTCGGAAGGTCTGCTTGCCCAGATCCTGTCGCAACCACTTCCAGTGGCAGAGTCAGCTGTGTCCCCCATTGTGACAAGGCGAAGTAGCTTCGTGGGATCCGTTGTGATTGGACGAAGTGGGTGACGTACTAAGTTGCTTGCATGCCCACTTTTCCAAAAGGGTTATAAACATCAGTTTTTCAATGCTTGTAACTCAAGAACCAATTGACGGATTGAAAAATGGAAAAATACATGTTTTTTTATTTTACTAATCCTATAAGATTTGGCAATAAAAAATATGGAAAACGACCACATTGATTTTAAGTAGTGCTCTGAAGAAAGGTATGGAAATGAAAAGGCATGAGAATATATAGAATCGCATGAGTAGGCGATGACACAATGAAATGAGATATATTAGTAGATAAACAAGTTATCCAACCTCAAAGGTCATCTAAGTTAGGGGGACGTTTGTGCTACAATAGCATATTTCAGAGAACAAAGTGAATAGGTGAAGGGGAAAATGGCACTGACATCAGCCAGCTATTGAAAAAAGGCACCAAAAGGGTCCACAATGTTGGAATAATGTACTCAAAGCACTCTCTTCATAATTTTCAAGGAGTGTCAAGGTGGGAGGTCAGCATTCTACCATCACATTCTCCATAACTCCAAAATCTCAAATAAAAAGGAAGATTGTTTACAAGTCAGCCAAAGGTCAGCAACCAATAGTAAAAGCTTTGTATACATAGACTTTTGGCCAGGGATGAAGATTAGTCATAAAAATATCAAGATAATTGGATCACCTTTGGGTATATTGAAGTGAAAGAAAGTTAAAGGGTATGATAATAGTCATGATGAAAGGGCATATTGGAAACCCTTCATGTCCCAGTACTTCATTTAAGCATTTAAGATGAAAATTGGTTTAGCAGCAAGGGCATAAAGAGAACAGATGTGTAGGCTAAGGAGGTATTTACTAAGGGAAGATAATTCATGAGGGTGATGCATTAGAGTAGGAAACTTTTTTTCCTAATATACCATACTTGGCCTTCTCCGAGGTTCTATCCATTCACTTTTCCCACCACGACTGCCTTTATATCTCAGGCTTTCTTGACTTAATTTCAGAAATTTGATTTAGATATTTTCCATTTCCTTTCCTCGTTGAAACTTTCGTTACTTATACAGTTTATCCATTTATCTTATCCTGTAAGTTTATCCATGGGATCCACTATCCTCCCTTAATGTCACATTTCAAATGCTTTTAGCTCATATGTTATTTCCCATGCTTCATTGCCATAAAAAAGAATTTGTCACATCTATTGAAGTGTTTCATAACTTCCTCTTCAGGTAAGAAGCCCTCTTTGCCTGGGCTACACTATTGATACTTTCCTTTATGCTTTGCCATGGCTAGTTGGTCTGCTTTCCAAGTATGTAGCATAGTGATAATGAAACAAGATGGCACTTTTCCCACAAGCTTTAACACCAGTACGACGCATTTTTAACCGTAAGGTCATCATCATAATAGGTGATGTTGTCCTAACAGTTGAAACACATCGTACCGATATTAAACCTTGTGGATAGAGTGCAGTCTCATTTCATTATCAATACGCATTCTTTCCACTATATCTCGCCTGCCTCAGTCACTTTTATGTAGCACCAATCTTTTGCTTTCCTAGTCCAGCATCACTCTCACCGATTGCTCTCAACATTAAATCATTACCTCTTTTTATTAGCATAATGTGACTGATATTTCATCTTTTCCCTTATGTTTCAGCATGAATCAGCATCCTCAGCAACTCTAGTTTCATCTGCTCCACCAACATGTCATCAGGAAACAATAATATTGCTAGTTTTTTCTCTGCAGATTGACCCCTGATGTTGTCATATTAGATTCTTTCTTAATGTCGATACTGGAAGACTACAAGGGCAGTGCATACCCTCATCTAACATCTTTCCTCAATGCTTCGTGTTCAGTGCGGGGTCCAGATAAATCACAGCCAACTGGTCTTCATAGTAGATTACTCTTCTGTGCAAAACCCTAATTTTCTTCACTGTTTGGAGAATTTTATTCTACTCAATTATACTGGAAGCATTCAGCAAATCATCAAATGCGATTAATGCTACTTGGATTCCAACCAAGGCCCAGTAGTTCCTGTTAAACTTTGAAGCCATGCGATGCATGGCACCACCATCTTACCTCGAGCAACTTTTCAAAACTTTGAATACGCAGCCTAATCCATTTTTTTTCAATTTATTTATGACGGAGGCACAATGAGCGATTCCTCAGACATTATTTTCATTAGTGAGAGAAAAACACTGGTTTTCTCAGCAAACAGCAAGATCAGAAAGGATTATTCCATTTTTAAGATACATAAGAACATCGGCTTCTAACTTACTGTCAATGCAGAAAATGAGTATGGATACAAATAGCAAAATAACAGAAGAGCCTACAGAAAAACTGATCACACTGTAATATTTCTTCATTAATTCTGCGCTTTTGATGGTAAATTGAGATTTTTCAGGGTCATAATATTTTTTTTCATTGGGTGTTACCTGCATAAAAAGTGCCATTTTTTGATGGTCTTCGAAGAAAGTGAAGACTCTGATGATTTCTAGTCCAACAACAAGTTTTTCAATAACATCTAAGTTTTGAATATGTTTTCCAAGTAAAAGACTCTCCTATATCTCCAGTCCTTCTCCAGTTACGCAGGGGTCAAAGGTCACGAGGTCTAGGTAGGCAAATATGGGCAACAAATTGCCGTAAATGGTTGAAAAAGTAGGGACCCTATCTTCTCATCTGTTGATCCCCAAGGACTACACGGGGGTTAAAGATCATGAAGTCTATGTGAGCAAATCGGGGCAAAAAAATGTGTCGTATCTTAGGTTTAAATGGGTGCTAAGTTGATGATAAAATTCCTCTTGTCATCCTATTCCCTCCAAGGGTTATGCGGGAGTCACTTTCAGCAACCTCACCTTGCCATTCCGTTTCCCTTTGGTTTCTGTTCAGGGTTAGTCACAATGGTTAAATTCACCCTGAGAACAATATTCCTTAGCTGAAGGCTTAGATGAAGGTTGAATAATTGAGGTTCACACATTGAAAGGAAATTCATAGAAAAGCTCGAACTTTTTTTCCAACACAGTGTCTTCCTCTAATGTGTACAATTTTAATGCAAGTAAAATGCAGTTTAGGGAGAAAATTGTTTCCATGTTGAACACATGGTCACAATAGGTGTCTTTTTAATGTATAACCGCAACATAGCAGAAGCAGGGAATTGTGACAATACTGGCATTTCCATCACGTCCCATCCATTGCCGTGGGCTGTCACTGGAGTCCCAACCATAACTCCAGCCTGAGCACCCTTTTAAACCTACGATATAATCTAATACCCTTTTAAACCTACGATATAATCAGATCATACGTTAAAGAAAAGATTAAATCTCTTACAGGAATTTAAAACTGATATCTTTACTGAAGATGATAGATATATATTTAAAACACCAGTGTATTATGCTAGATTTTACCCGATAAATAAGATTAGAGAGGCAGAATGTTGTACTGATAGATTAAAAATGTCAATTTTTCCCCGTACTATTAAAGAACACAATAGGCAGCACAGCAAAGGGATAGGTAGACAAACTATTTTAGAGTAGTCTGTAGCGTATGATACATGTATTAACAACCAATCCCTTTACTACTATGTAGACACTAACCATGTGGCTGCATGTGGCCCATATTATTAGTATGATCTATGTAGTACCCTAGTTGCATGTCAGTAGTGCATGTTTTGTTGATCTTCACCCACTGCCACACTCCCTCGCGGTGGCTTGCAGGGTATCACATAGATGTACATGTATACTACGTTTTTTGCCCCAATTTGCTTGCCTAGACCTCGTGACCTTTGATCCCTGCATAACCTTGGAAGTCAGAGAAGGCCTGGAGGTATCTTTGGAAATCGATTAGGGAATCCATTTGAACCTATAATACAATACCCATGATTTTCCTGTCCATACCTCATGACCTTTGACCTCCGCATAATCTTTGAAGGTCAAGAGATGACAAGAGTGACCTTATAGTATCATCCACTTTGGCAACCATTTAAACATATTACAGGCTCTTCCTATGATATGACATGTTTGTTCATGGGTTTGTTACCCTGATTCACTTTTATCACCTCTATGACCTTGACTGTGCTCTGTCATGGGTCACGGTTAAAATTGATTCCATCTTGTTACTCGTGCCCAAAACCTATCTCTTTAAATTTTGGCAAAACAATTCTGACCTTCTTGTATCTCAATATTTTTACAATTACACCTTATGAGGCAAAATTTGATTCTTTTTGGACCTTCATTCTGGTTTCAAAAATTCAAATTTTGAAAATGATACACTGCACAAAATTGGGAACTTTTTCTATCCTTGAATCAAATTTCATTGCCAAGTAACAAAGAAAAGTGCCTTAAATTCGAGGTCAAAAATGACACACAATCCATAGAAGAGTCTGTATAGAAACATCAGTTAACCCGTTATTTTTCTTCTTCCGTCCTTGAAATAGCAGCCATACACTGAGCAAGTATTAGCCATTTGTCAGGTATTAGCCTACAATGAACTGTGTTTTCTCTTCAGTAACAAATGTTTTCTCTTCAGTAACAAAAAGGACTATTTTCAGTGAAGTACTCTTCACGCCGAACTGTTGTGGGTAGTGGTAAGATGGTGGCATTGCACAATATGTCGTGCCAGTTGCGTTTGGTTGGCTTCAGCCCCCTCTGTGCATGATACATTGCACTGCCAATCTATATCTCTATAGCTGTGATTCCAACACTCTTTTCACCAGGTAGCCTAAGGGCCAAAATGGCTTCCCAGGTTCCTTTCCTTCTCCCAGAAGCAAACAGGTCTGCACCCAGTATCTCTACCTTATTCTTTTGGATGTGACCCTGGGTAACATCTTTGAAGCATCAAGCTATGCAAGTTTTCAAATCTATTTGCCCACTTGTTCAGGGAATAGAGTTCATATGATATTTGTCGTTCTTTTGAATTTTATTTTGGAAGTCTGCCAACACAGCACATAGTTTTAAAAGTTGTGTTAGAGTCTACTTTCTATCATTTTTAATAAGCTTAGCAGCAATATCATCAATTATGGAAACCTATTCTGAATGCAGGCTATATAATTAAGATCAAATTTAGGAATTTGATAATATATAAAACTATATGATCAAATTCCTAAATCAATATTGTATCTTAAGCATCAGCTTGCAATTAAAAAGAAATATTACAAAATTAATTTTATCATGTCTATCCACATCTAACTCCATACATTAATCCTGAGAATGCTAAGATTAGGTCATTTTTGAACCATTAATTTTTATGATAGCAAATGAGATTTTGGTTTATAACAGACTCTTTCAAATATATTTACCTATGTATTTATTATCCAAGTGTGATAGACATTTTGGGTAGGAACATAGAATGTGAGATCACTTCAGACCTGCGGAAGATTGGAGAATCTGAAGGCGGAAATGTGAAGAATGGACCTCAGCATATTAGGAATCAGTGAAATGAATGGCCCAAAGAAGGAAACTTTCGGAGTGGAAGTTACAGAATTATTCATACCGGATGGCTGAATGTTATTTCTGGAGTAGGCATAATGCTTAGGAAGAGTGCCGGACTGCATGGGAAGAGCTTCCTGCAGTACAGAAAAAGGATTTTAATGGTGAAGATTGAGACCATGGCTACAGATACCATTTTGATGCAAGTTTATATTATAAATTGGGCTACACAAATGAAGATGGCGAGTCTATGAGGTTCTCACAGAAGTTTTAAAGCAGGTAAGAGGAGGGGAAAACTTAATTATTTTAGCAGATTGAAATGCTACTGACCGTGAAGGTCACGAAGGAAGAATAACTAGAAAATATGGCTTGTGATTCAAAATGAGAGAGAAGAAAGACTTATAGAATTCTGCATACAACACAAGTTGTGGTGGAAAAAACAGTGTTTAAAATCCACCAAAGGAGAAGATATAGGTACCTGGAAAATGCCCGCAGACAGAAGAAGATTTTTTTATATTGACTACATTTTAGCAAAGCAAAGATTCAGGAACCAAGCGAGGAACTGCAAAAGCTACCCAGGTACAGATATCAATAGTGACCACAACATAGTGATGATGAAATGCCACTTAAAATTTAAAAATTGAAGAAATCAATGAAGAACGTATGGCAATTAGAGAAACTAAAAAGAAGACAGGACATTTTAATCGGCACAATCACAAAGGGAAAAGTGAATGGGAAGAATGGAAAAGGAAGGCCTCATATGAGACATCTGGAACAAGTTGTGAAGGATGTAAAGAGGAGAATTACATTAATGTGAAGAGGTTGGCCAATAGGAGAATTGAGAGGAGGGCTACATGAAACCACCCTTAGGGTTGCTGACCAATGGTGATTATCCAGTAGATACAAAAATGGATATATCCAATGTATAGAATCAAATTGACACTTGAAGAAAGAGACGAAAATCGTAGCAACAATCCATGACCATTGACATATCAGCTCTGAATGTAAAAATAATGTAACCGATGCTAAGTTTTTCTTGCAAAGCAAAAATCATATTTTTCTTGTTTTTTTTATTTCATGAGTGTGAACAGCAAGGCCAAATAAAGTACACTTGAAAGCTACAGTGATAGAATGTTACATTGTAACAAAGCATCCAAAGCAAAGTAAAACAATTGATTTCATCATCACTATCATTCCAAATATTTGGGTTTGACTCGTCAAAAACATCACTTTGAATGAAAAACACAAAGGCTGATGGCCGTGGTTTGTTTTCTATAATGTTCACAAGTGCACTTATAGTGTTGTGAGATGCAGCACTACAGGCAGTCACGCAACCTTTCTGCAGAACTTTGTATGGGCTACTCCAACTTATATCCCCACCCAACCCATCAAATTTACAAACTTTGCAGAACGGGTCATTTGAGAAGGGTTGTGCATCATTCGCATAGTGAACATCTTTATCTTTCAATACAAAATTGAACTTAGAAAGAGTTACATGAAATGCCAAGATCAGAACACATTGACCCATACTCTTCCAATTTATGATACAAATCAGCAATATTTTTAAGGTATACTTTTTGTCACAGAGTAAGTCATAATTCAGGAATTAAACTGTGAATAAACTAATGTTCAGAAAGGCAAAGGGTCATCCATGATCTGCAATTTGACCGATAATACACCAGCAGATTTACCTCGCTAGCACCTTAAAAGCACAGGAGTGGTCCTTGAGATAGGTGGATGGAATGGTTTCCTAGGATGGTGGATGAGTTTGAAGTTCTTATGTTCATATACCCGCTACATGTTCTGCATTTTGTATAGGGGAAAATATTTCACTACTGCTAAAATAACAGAAGAATGTGAGCACTTGAGTGATGATGATATTCCCGATTTCATTTATATATTGCCTCCAAAAGAAACTTCAGCAGGGACGGATGAAGAGTCTGGCAAGGAAGACGATTTCGATCCTAATAGATAGAACCGTAGTCAGTTAATGGCTCTACTGGAAGTGACATTTGGTGAATGTGATGATATGAGTGAGGTGCATTATGAGGAAAGTGCTAACGTTCTAAAGAAGCGTAAACTTTGTGAATGGGTCAACGGAGATATCAGTGATGTGTGTTCTATACCAGTGCCTGGATATATTTACTTTCTCCAATCACCCTTTCTGAGCACTCCGAACCAATTGACTTGTGAAATTATTTATTACCCAAGAAATATGCAAGGATTTAGCTAATTACACATCTTTATATTCCTCTCAAAAAACACTAATCTTCGTGTTACTAGTGACAATATGTGTGCTTTCATGGGAATTGTACTCCTCTGTGGCTACAATTCATGTCTCCGCCGAAGAATGTATTAGGAAAATAGAGCTGACACTGAAAATGTACTTGTGAGAGACACTATAAGACGGAATCAGTTTGATGAATTATTTCGTCATTTTCACGCTTGTGATAATTTCAACTTAGATCCTGGTGATGAATATGCTAAAGTTAGGCCATTTATCTATAAAATAAATTAGCTTTTCATATGATTCTCTTCATTAGAGAGTTTCGTATCCATTGATGAATCTATGATAAAATACTTCGGAAAACATCCATGTAAGCAAATTTTGAATGGAAAACCGGTCCGTTTTGGGTATAAAGCATGGTCATTGGCTTTCAAATCAGGGTACTTTTTGTAATTCATGCTATACCAGGGAAAAGATCGTTCCAATACGTATAGGAAAGAATTTGGCTTGGGCTCGTCAGTTATTTTCAGTTTCGTAGATTTGCTGGAGGCCGTCATTACCAGGGTTTATATTTTCCTTATTTTTGGGCAACTTTTTTAAGAGTTCTAAAGTAGTATCACCATTCTCAAAAAGGGGAGTAGGTGCTACTTATGAAAACAGAACAGTAAAATGCACCATCATATCAAAGAAAGACATAAAGACAATGGATAGAGGAACAATAGAAAATTGCATTGAAAAAGTGAGAAATATCATCGCAGTTAAATGAAAGGATAACAATACAGTTTTACTTCTCTCGAGCCAATTTGCCATTGAGCCATTGTCAAAAGCAACTCCTTGAAAACTCTTAGAAATTCTTTGAAAAAGCGAAAAATTGAGATTCCTGAGCAAAATATAATAAAAATGTACAATAGATACATGGGCGGAGTAGATCAAATGGATAACCATATTTCAAATTATCAACTAGGTATGAGTGGCAAAAAATGGCATATGCCCATTTTGTTTTGGGCAATGGATGCTTGTGTAAATAATGCGTGGCTCCTCAGCAAATCCTTTGGAAGTGGGACAAACTAGAGTTTTATGCCAAGTTGTTCATTCACTGTGCAGAACCTATGGTACAAAGCAAAAAGTCTCCAGCCCTTTGAAAAAAAGCAAAGTAAGTCAATGTCAAAAAAATTTGGGCAGATAGGTATTTAGTAGTTACAAGTCAACCAAGAAGGAACTGTGTTCATTGTAAAAGCAAAACTGTAACTGCATGTGAAACATGTAATATTGCCTTGCATGATAAATGTTTTGTCCTATTCCATAACTAATTTTGAATCAATGCAACATATTAAATATTGAATAAAAAATTAAAGCCTTTAGATAGCAAAGATAATTTTATTACT
The DNA here is from genome assembly GCA_933228895.1 of Platycnemis pennipes. Taxonomy (NCBI): domain Eukaryota; kingdom Metazoa; phylum Arthropoda; class Insecta; order Odonata; family Platycnemididae; genus Platycnemis; species Platycnemis pennipes. The sequence goes on along the minus strand of OW121846.1, from coordinate 77,790,013 downwards.
GTGGGGGAAAAAGTTTGTGAGGTAAATTTGATATAATGTCCCAGTATCCCTAGCATTCGTTTACGAACTTACTAGAAAAAAGAATTTAATAGTTAACATTTACAAAATTTAAAGTGTATCTGCTGTTTATGAATCATTTAAAGCCATAACTAGCAACCAATTAATCAAAATAACAATTTTTAAATTCTGGGCATTCAGAGGTATTACAGTCTGCACAGTTGTGGGCTTAAATGGGTTAATATCAGATGGAGGTTGGCCCACTTCCAGACCTTAACCCTTTTACTGCCAGCCCCTTTAAAGTAGACTGTGAGAAAAATTCCAAGCCCATTATGCCCAGCCAATGGGCAAGCTCATTAAAATATATTTGAAGCACTTAATTTTAAAATATGAATTTTTATTTTAATTTTGATCATATATTTCACTTTTTGAGAGGATGAAAAAATTATTCATGCTGTCTCTGATTTGAAGGAATTGTAACCTTTACAAATACATGATGATGTAATGTAGGTGGGCCGATATATCGGCCCTTGGCAGTTTTCGCACAACCATAGAGGGCCGATATATCGGCCCACTGGCAGTAAAAGGGTTAAGAGCCCAAGAGGATAGAAGTTAATAAAGGTGACTGATGAAGGGACTGGGTCATTCCTTAAGAATATGCATAATTCACCGAGCTTCATAAATTATGACAGTACATCATGCTCTTAAAACTTTCGCTGCGGAGGATGCACCGGTAGGCTGGTGCTTATATTTAAAAATTATCCGATTTAAGAATTTGTGGTCTCAAAATGTGCAAATTGGTGAGAAAAATATTATGAAAAAAGCCCCAGGTTCGTGCAGCAACACATGGCTGTGCCTGAGGCGCCTAAAGGGTCTGTGGCGATACTCCGCCACAACAACCACATTGGCAAATAATCATATCATCATGTTACTCTTCATAATCATTTATAAGCCATTCATTCATTATGTAGTAATTCATTATATTATTATCATTATTTATTATCAATTATTATTATTTATTATTTTATTCATCTACATACCAACCAAGCAACAATACCCATGTTGGTTACCATGATGAGTTGTTGATGAATTGAGATAGAGACAATCGTGTAAGAGGAGCTCAATAAAAACAGCTATCTACAAGAAGAAAATAGCGTTTCATTCCACACCAAGATGCTAAACTGGTGACCCCTGACGACGAAAAACACGACGGACAATGGACCCCTGACGACGACCTTTTCATCGGCCTCCGAGCTTCTACGGACATCAACGCACACCGCAATACACGGGCTTCTCTGCGCTACTCGCACAGCATTCTGCGTACCTAGCACCTCCTAAAAGCACCCATGGCAGACGCAGAGGAAGTCGACCAACTCCAGGCGCAACTCGCGGAACTCCAGCAGCAGCTCGTGGCCCAGCCAGTGCAATATATGCAACAGCACATTGAGTCTCTACCGCAAGAACATCAGGCAGCGCTACCTCCGCAAATATCGCCGCAGTTTTCTCCACTTCCTGATCCCGCCAGTATCGGTCCTGCTGCCATATATCGCGTCACGCTGAAACTGCCTCCTTTCTGGCCAGCTCAACCCGCAGTTTGGTTCGCCCAGGTAGAAGCACTATTTTCCCTGGCCAACATCACCTCGGACCATACTATGTACGATTACGTCGTTGGAAATCTAGACCATCGCTTTGCCAGTGAAGTCAGCGACCTCATAGTAAACCCACCTGCCGCAAATCGTTATCAGACGCTTAAAGCTTTGTCTATACAGCGCGTCTCTCTCTCCGAAGAGCAGCGGATTCGGCAACTTCTCACAGCAGAAGAGTTGGGCGATCACAAGCCTTCGCAACTCCTACGACACATGCGTTCTCTCATCGGCGCCACGCAAGTGCAGGACTCTTTCCTGCGCACGCTGAGGCTACAGCATCTCCCGCTCAGCGTGCAGGCCATTCTCCAAGCGCAGGCCACAACACTTCCGCTCAATCAGCTGGCAGACATGGCCGATCGCATCGTCGCCGCCGTTCCGCCTCCGATAGCCCCAGCCATCCACGCTGTATGCTCTACGCCTGACAATTCGGCATTGGCTCAACGGATAGAGGAACTCGCCAAGCAAGTCCAAGATCTACGAAATCGTGTTAGCAATCCTCCCTATACATGGACCTGGACCCGGGATAGATCTCAGCCTCGTCCCATGCAATCCACAGGCACTACACAGCGCCCCGCTAAACTTGGTATGTGTTATTACCATCGCAGGTTTGGTATCGAAGCCAGACGCTGCACCCAGCCTTGCTCCGCCAACTCAGTGAGCCTGTTAAACTCCAACGGCGACTCATAACGGTGGCCATGAGTCGTCCTACCACTGGGTGCCGCCTCTTCGTCACCGATCGCCACTCCCGATGGCGTTTTCTCATAGACACGGGATCAGACCTCTCTATCTACCCAGTAAAATTTTGCACCGACCACCGGACTTGCACTGACTACGAACTCTCCACCGCCAACGACGGCCGGATCCGTACCTACGGTACACTACCTCTACGCCTTCAGCTTGGCCTCCCTCGCGACTTCCTTTGGCGATTCATCGTTGCTGACGTCACCGAGCCAATCATCGGAGCAGATTTCCTTACTCATTTTCACCTCGTTCCAAACATGGCCACCGCTCAGCTCGTCGACACAATTTCTGGCCATTCTGCATCAGGTCATCGCGGTCGATCTTCCCAGGATAGCGTGCGTGCTCTGTCGGAATCTTCACCCTATCATGCCCTCCTGGCCGAGTTCCCTAACATCACCCGGCCTCCAGGCACTCCTCAGGAAGTCCACCATTGCACGAAGCATCACATACGCCTCCAACCCGGACCGCCGATCTATTACCGTGCCTGCCGTCTAGCTCCAGATCGACTTTGGGATGCACATGCAGAATTTGAGCTACTAGTATGCGAAGGCATTGTTCGTCACTCACACAGCCCTTACGCCTCGCCACTTAACATGTTTCGCAAGAAGGATAACAGCTGGAGACCTTGTGGCGACTACAGGGCCCTCAACGCCCGCACCATTCCAGACCGCTACTCCGTCCGACATCTGCAGGATTTCTCCAATGATCTTCAAGGATGCACCATCTTCAGCATCATAGACTTCGCCAAGGCCTTCACTCAAATCCCGATGGCCCCCGAAGACATCGAAAAGACAGCGATAATTACACCGTTCAGCTTGTTCGAATTCTTATTTATGCCGTTTGGGCTTCGTAATGCTGCTCAGACCTGGCAACGCTTCATCGATGAAGCTCTCGAAGGCATCACTTTCTGCTTTCCATATCTGGATGATATCTTGATATTTTCGCACTCGAAAGAAGAGCATCTTCAGCATCTCCGGATCCTATTCCAGCGCCTCTCTGACTACGGTGTCGTCCTCAACACAGGTAAGTGCATCTTCGGATCTCCTAAGGTCACATTTCTCGGCTTCCATGTCAGCGCTGATGGCTGCTCACCCTTGCCTGACAAAGTTGCTACTATCAAAAACTTCTCTCCACCCAAGACCATTCGCGATCTGCGACGATTCCTTGGAATGCTGAACTTCTACCACCAGCACATTCCACACGCCGCATCTGCCCAAGCTCCGCTCAACGCACTTCTTCAAGGCCCAAAAATCAGAAACTCCACTCTAATTTTGTGGACACCAGAACTTCAACAAAGTTTCGAAGACTGTAAAGCTGGACTCGCCCGGGCCGCAACCCTCTCCCATCCAATCAGCTCTGCACCTCTGGCTCTCGTCGTAGATGCCAGCCAAACTGCAATCGGTGCTGCCCTGCAGCAACTTTCTGGGAACTCCTGGCAACCACTTGGTTTCTTCTCACGCAAGCTGATGCCTTCCCAACAGAAGTGGGAGTGCATATGACCGTGAACTCTACGCCGCCTACCAAGCGGTGAAGCACTTTCGGCCAATGGTGGAAGCCCGTGACATCACCATTGCACCGACAATAAACCCCTGTCCTATGCCTTTGGCCCACGTACCAGGAATACTGATACTTGCTCACCACGGCAATTCAATCATCTCGAATTCATCTCGCAATTCACCACGGACGTGAGACACATCTCCGGACTGGACAACGTTGTTGCGGACTGCCTCTCCAGGGTGGAATCCATAGCCATCCCTGCCCCACTTGACTTCGCCATTCTGTCTTGTTCCCAAGACGACGACGAGGAACTCCGTAAACTCCTCCATGACGGCACAGCTCTTCAGCTTTCCCGGATTCCTGTACCTGGAACAGACGTCCCACTGTGGTGCGACACTTCCATGCCAACACCACGCCCCTACGTTACCCCTCCATATCGTCGACACATCTTCGACAATATCCACTCCCTTAGTCATCCTGGTGCTAACTCCACCACCAAACTCGTCTCCAGTCGGTATGTCTGGCCATCCATGCGTAAGGACTGTCGTGCATGGGCTCGCAGCTGCCTCTCCTGCCAGCGTTGCAAGGTGTCCCGTCACATAACAATGCCGCTCGGAGACTTCATCCTCCCAACCAAGCGATTCGACCACATACACATTGACATCATTGGAGCGCTACCGCCTAGCACCGGCTACCGCTACCTCCTCACCATGGTCAACCGGTTTTCTCGCTGGCCAGTAGCAGAACCCCTTGTAGACATCACCGCAGACAGCGTCTGCCGCGCCTTTCTTCTGGGATGGGTCGCTAACTACGGCTGTCCTAAACACATCTCGTGTGACCGCGGCCGTCAGTTCATCTCCTCTCTTTTCCAACATCTGTGCGCCACTCTGGGGACATCACTACAAAACACCACGAGTTACCATCCCCAGGACAACGGACTCGTCGAACGACTACACCGCGTCCTCAAAGCAGCTCTTATGTGTCATTCTTCAAACTCTTGGGTAGACGCCCTACCTACAGTTCTTCTCGGCCTCCGCACTACCTGGAGAGCCGACCTGCAGACAACGCCCACCAAACTTCTCTTTGGGGAACAACTGCGTCTCCCTGGGGACGACTTCGTAGACTCCGTGCAACGCCCAGACTCGACGGATCTTGTCTCTCAGCTGCGTGACTACATGGCTCAACTACGTCCGACCCCAGCGTCATGCCACATCACCCGTCGGCAAGTCTTTATTCACAAAGATCTGGCCACTTCTCCCCACGTCTTTATTCGCCAAGATGCCGTGCGGCCTGCCCTGCAACCACCTTACACAGGACCATATCCTGTCCTCAGCCGTGATTGGAAGAGCTATACCCTTAAAATCAATGGCACGCCTTCGACTGTCTCCATCGACCGACTCAAGCCAGCCCATCTTCTTCAGGACGACCTTCTGCCTTCAGCCTCTACACCAGCACCACTTCTTCCACCGCCTACTCCATCGGCGCCGCCTGCATCTTCACCACCAGGTCCTACAGTTTCTACCCGCTTCAGCCGCACCATCCGTCCTCCAAACCGCTTTGCAGCCGACCCTCTTTTTCCCCACGGGGGGGGGGAGTAGTGTGGCGATACTCCGCCACAACAACCGCGTTGGCAAATAATCATATCATCATGTTACTCTTCATAATCATTTATAAGCCATTCATTCATTATGTAGTAATTCATTATATTATTATTTATTATCAATTATTATTATTTATTATTTTATTCATCTACATACCAACCAGGCAACAATACCCATGTTGGTTACCATGATGAGTTGTTGATGAGTTGAGATAGAGATAGATCTTGTAAGAGGAGCTCAATAAAAACAGCTATCTACAAGAAGAAAATAGTGTTTCATTCCGCACCAAGATGCTAAAGGTCTAAATGTAATTATTTTGAACGTTGAGGTTATCGACCCGGATTAAATGTTTTCTAAGGTAAACAAGGTATTTTAGAGCCCTATGGGCAAAAATTTCAACTGTTTTGTCGTATCCTGATTCCTTCATGCCGAAACACTGCCTCAAAAGTGCCCGCCGCCTGCCGTGCATTGCTTGATACACGTGACACTCCTCAGTCCCGTGGCACTTCCCTCCTTCCCCTTACATGCTGGCAGAACGGAGCTAGATGGAGAAATAATGGCAAGCCGGGGGAAAATGTGATTAATTTGTTATTTCAATTTTTTAAAAAGTATACTTCAAGCAAAAAGGAGGAGGAAAACTAGGATTTTCAGGGGGTCTATGTAAATAAGTTGAAACAACAGTATGTAATCTCATTACTTTTTATGCCTAAAAATATAAGTTGACTTTTTGTCATCAGGAAAACTTTTTCCGTGGTTCTGTACTGTCAATAATAAATGTTGGTAGTACTCTTCATTCTTGGTCACAATTCTGTTATAATCAGTCATAAGTTTCACTGCACACTCAGCATGACCACCCTCAAATGCTGCACTTTTTTTCGCCTCTGATGTAGTATCCTTCTACAACCTCGTGGGGACTATGTGGAGTTCTTGGAGGTAATGATAATCTTTCTTGGTGATGTTCCTCCCGGTGGCATTCGTTTCCATCCCCCAGGCCCCATCCACAGTGCGAGGTTCATGGCGAAGGCCATTTACAGCATCAAAATGTCAATATTCAGGAATGAACTGGGGCTCAAACATACGGAGGCGAACGGCATCCTGAAGGTGATGGTGTTTGTAACGTGCCTCTACGTACGGGTAGGGTTCAACGCCACTCACTCGGTAGCAGGTCCCCATCACGACCTCCAGTTCCTGAAGGACTTGATTGCCTGTGATGAGGTCAAGAAGCCTGTGGCAAGGGCCACCCAGAATAAGTTTCTGAACCATTTATGGTACCTGAGTGAGGAGTTGCTGGGACTTGCTGTATTCGACACTTGACTCTGAGGTGGAGTGGCAGACTTTGGTGCATAACATTCTCGGTAAGGAGGGCGCTGAAGAACTGGCAAAGAGAATTGTACAGGTGCATAACGTGCCTGGCATGACCATAAGTGGTTTGGCCACAAAAAACACAGGATGTTTCTTCTCCAACCTCGATATCGATAATTCATTTTTGAATGTTCCTGTGCAGTTTTGGAAGGAGAGGGAAGACTACTTCTCAGGCAAAGAGAAAGTGCAGCATTTGGTGGTTAATGATCATGCCAAGCGAACAGTGAAACTTATTATGACATTTTGATTGATTATAACAGTTGATTATAACAGAAGTTTGACCAAGAATGAAGAGTCCTACCAACATTTATTATTGACAGTACAGAACCATGGTAAAGCTTTCCAGATGACAAAAAGTCAACTTAAATTGTTAGGCATGGAAAGTAATGAGCTTACATACTGTCGTTTCAACTTATTTACATAGACTCCCTGAAAATCGTAGTTTTCCTCTCCCTTTTCTCTTCAAGTGTACTTTAAAAAAATTGAAATTATAAATGAATCACATATTCCCCGGCTTGTCATTACTTCTCTCTCTAGCTCCACTCAGCCAGCATGTAAGGGGAAGGAGGGAAGTGCCAGGGGACTGAGAAGTGTCGCGCATATCAACGGCATGGCGTGTGGCAGGCGGCAGGGGGCATGCAGCGGGTGCCTTTGAGGCAGCGTTTCGGCATGAAGGAATCAAGATACGACAAAACAGTTGAAAGTTTTGCCCATTGGGTTCTAAAATACCTTGTTTACCTTAGAAAATGTTTAATCCGGGTCGATAACCTCAACATTCAAAATAACTTCATTTAGACCCTTTAAGTGCCTCAGGCACGGCCATCCGTTGTCGCACGAACCTGGGACTTCTTTTATAATTTTTTTCTCACCGACTCGCACATTTTAAGACCACCCATTCTTAAATCGGATCATTTTTAAGGGGCCAGATAGGTGCTTCCACCTATCTAGCCTCTTAAGCAGAGGACGCAACCGTGCATCCCCTATTCATGAAAAAAAATTAATGCCACTCACAGCAAACATAATCCATGCTTGGGGCCCGTAGTGAAAGTGTTAAGCACCCAATAAAACATCGATCCCATTGTCCTTCCTCAAGCACTCCAAAATTGGACAGAATTATACAATAACTAAAATGATAGATCACAGGCCAAAAGAAACAAGTTAGTATTAAAATTCGGTTTTAGTTGCTCCCTCTCGCTTAAACATGTGACAAGTGTTATATCCTTGTCCGAGGGGATATTCAAACTCACAATCTTTGGATTGCCAGGCAATTGTTAACCCTTTAAGTGCCAACGTCGCCCACGGTGCTGGAAAATTTTTGTTAAAATGCTGGCGTCGCTCTGAGCAACTCTTTTTCCGATAGCTATAAATGTAAATAAAAATTAAATGATTCATAATTTTATGCTTTACTCTATTTTTACAAACCTCAGGTTACATTCTATTTAACTTTTTCGCACACTGAATTTATCTTCAAATATTTCAGCTTAATTATATATTGTCATTTTCTTTCCGGCGATAATTTCCTGTAAATAAGCCTGGCAATTTTAGCACAAAATTAGACAACTCTGCACGGCACTCAAAGAGTTAAAGGCTCGGCTACTGAGACCAGCGCAAAAAGAAATACCCCCGACCCACATTGGTATTAACTTAATCTTTAAAGCATTCCAGGGATTTGATGTTGCACATACATGCTGAATGTTTAAAAGGGAAATGACTTTAGTCATGGACATTTCAAAAAATTTTATTAATATGCACACTGCATCCAGTGAGAAGTTACTCCCCAATAGCAATACTTCAGAATATACAAGCACTCACTCCATGTGAAGCATTAGGCTATATAACTGTTCAAAATCAACTATGGCGATGCCTCATTACCCAATATACTCTTCACCACTTAATCATTTCAAAACAACATCTTTGATGCTGGGATAAATACTTCCTGCAAATCTATGGGATGGGTACATTCAATTATTTCAAAGCAGGTATCAGGTTTAATTCCTCAAAGTATGCTTAGGTGAAGCATCATTTTTCAAAAAGATTTCTTCTCAGTAAAATAAATTTAAAACACATGCTTTAGGTCCTCAAGAATATACCTCACGAAGATACCTCATAAATGCATAGGCATAGGCACCCACTTTGGCATAGCTCTCATACCTAGATTAGATTACAATTTTGGCCAATTTAACTGCTTTTTCCAACTGTATGAGGACATTATATATTTATTTCCTGGCCTTATCTCTCACTAAATACCACTATCATACCAGTGAAAACTTTATCAGGCTTTAACAGGTTGTGGCATCAAATTTCTCCATATCCTCTTTACAATGGGCATATGTTAAATAATGTAAATGGCCCTATTAACGATTACAGTTCTTGGAAAACATGGACTCCATTTACAGAAAAGTGAGAAGAAAGGTTTTGATTTTTTTTATTCCATAAATTCCATGTGAGGCCATAAGATGACTTTTGAAAAACAGCATGAAGACCACATAATGCAAAATGCCAGAAAATAAAAAGCAAAACTCTTTGTGCACTAAATTTCTTACATATTTAATCTGTCATGAAGTAGATACCAATATTTCTCTGTTTCAACAATATTTTTATTTTCCACTTCAAATAAAACCACAGACGTCATTAAGTTTAGATTGACTTACAGTAGAACCTCTATTTTACGAAGTTGAAGGGACCCAAAAATTTGAGCTTTGTAAATCATAGGGTTTGTAAATTGGAGGTTATCTTTCACTAACTCCTCTGTCTCCAGAACTGATATGTCACCAAAACCAGCTGATCTCCAACAGTAGGAAATAGTTTTCGCGGTGACACTCCTTGCTCTGGCAACACCTCGCACAGCATGGAGCAATGTCTATGAAGGCACATCATGCACATAAGAGGCTTGATCTGCGACAAATGTACGTCTACTAAAACTCTGCTGACAAGAATGCGAGTAAACTTTCAATGCAATTAAACAATATGCTGTACAAAACTTGTCAAATAGTTATGTTAGGGTTGAAATCAAACTAATTACTACAGTTGAGCACCCTTAATCTGGGAGCCCCTAATCCGGGAGCACCTATAATCCGGCAATTTTGCCATGACTATCTGGTACTTAATGGGAAATGCCGAAACGTTTTTAACCGGAACATTGCTTCATAACCTGCCGAGATATTATTCTTATATTAATACTGAGATATGAGGATGCGTGACATGAAATTCCACACACTTCATGCCCACAGTTAATGGTAAGTTATTCATTTAACATTAATTTTCCTATTTCGAGAATCAGAATAATTTAAACATATTAATTTCTGGCACTTCGCCTACACTGGAATTATTCTGGAACTTGAAGTAAACATAAATTTGACGACATCGCCGAGACCGAATACAACTAATTTACAGATTGGCCACTTTCAATGGCGCGTGCATTTTTGATTGACCACTAGAAGTAATTTGATAAAATTATTGGTTTTATTTTAATATTTCACGCAAAACATGTCTCATCCATACAGTTGTGGCAACAGCACAAAACGTTAACCATCGCAGAAAAAGTGAAAGTTGTGAAAAAGCTTGATGCCGTTGCATCAGTAAAGCGTTTGACTGAAACATACTACGTGGGATCTTCAACAATATAGCACATTAAGAAGCTGAAAGAGAAAAATCATCAAAATTTTACTGTTAAAATGACACGATCAGAAGTAGATAACAGAGAGAAAAACTATGAAAGAAGATTTAAGTGCTGTTTTAGATAGCCTGGTTTCGATATCGAATACGCAATATTGCGTCGGAGTGAAGGCCTTAGTTAGTATTTCTGGCCAAATGCTAATGGAGCAGGATAAACTCTTTTAGAAATAGACGTGATCAATCCAAAAGACGTGATTCGGGAAATTTCATGGGCAGGCAATAGCATTTCACCGTCCGTTCTAAAAACATGCGTGGTTTAAATTGTGGACTGCTTTAAGGTTTGATATAGACGAAATAATTGGGGATTTAAAAAATTTCATGTTTCTGAGGATAAAAATATGATGATGGAGTTTGCAAACATCATCCATAACCCTGAATTGAAGGAAATGGAATTGGTAAATTTAGATGAAAGGATAGTTAGCGGCCACGATATTCTCACCACACAACATATCATAGATGATGAAATCATTGAAATGGTAATTATTAACAATAAATCCGAGTGGGGATGACGATGATCAGCCTGTAATTGTTGAATGAAGACCTCTCTTGATGATGGTCTTTAAAGAATAATCCAGTCCGGTCGCCCGCGGCGACGTAGTGATGGGGCGGCCACGACACTCACACGTTGGCATCGCGCTGAATCAGCTGATAACAAATCGAGCGCAGTAGGAAATTATGTTACGCAAAGTACAGCGTAAGAAATATCAATTTTTATACCCTTTTCCAATAACAATATGAAAATTTTACATGTGCAGCAATATGCACAATGCTTAGATTCCGTTATTTTCACTCACTCTGCAACTTCGATAATTTTAAATAATAACTTTGTGTATTAAGAAACCAGTTCTTTTTGATTATTCTCAGTAACTCTTTTTACAATAATGTTCAGTAAATGGCAAACGAATATATTTTGTTATAAATAATTGACTCCTTTCAATGAAAACATCCCAGACGTAAGAAATAGACTAGTTGCCATGCATGACCCATAGTCCGGCAAAATCGCTAATCCGGCATCACTTCGGTCCCGACTGTGCCGGATTAAAGATGCTCAACTGTATAACAAATAATAGTCATCTGCTCATTCAGGGAAAAAACAACAGATATTATGTGAAATTCTCTGTGTGCAGTGTATCTGCAAGAAATTGAAAGGATTTAAAAATTAGACCTCAATTGTATTGATACGTTGTATAGCATAGGCGTTATTCCTAAGGCTAGGAGACTCACTGTAGTAAAAGAGAATGAAACTCAGCCATGAATTCCAAAAAAAAAACGCAAATATTTTTCTACAAATTTATAATGGTATGAACTTGGCTGCTGCAACTGGATTAAGTCCTTGTAGCTCTTCAGTTGGTAGATCTCAAAATAAGGGGAATACGAGAATTAACTCATCCCATGGAGTATTTAAAGAATATGCAGTTATGCATTAATTAACGAAAGGGGTATATTTAGTGCTAGTCGATTTGTGTTTAAAGAAGCCATTTTAACATGGGAAAGACAGGGATGCATTTTAACTAGGAAATTTCAAAACAAAGTTCCAACTGACCCAGTATATTTTAGTGAAAAGACCAGGAAATGCCTTTTTTGAAGAAAGCATATCGTTTGAAATACATTTAATAACATTTTGCAGCTGATGAAAGTCAATTTTAGAAATTCAATCAGTTAATTTGAAATTCCCTCTTTTTTAATATGCATTCCACAGTGCTGACATCTAGCGGTGATTCGCAAGAACTATTTACTCGTGGCTACAGAAAGTGATCGCAATCGCAAATTCTTACCTAACGACGTAAAACACTTCTAATGAAAAAATAAATAATCAAATTGCATCAAGATTTTAGTATAAGTAATTTATTATTACAAAATTAGTATTTTTTAATGAAACTAAGTTCCATGACAGCTGCAGCAAAGAACTTCCAATGGGAATGCTATTTTCAAGTGAAAGGCTGAACAAAGTTCTGAATTGGGGTTGTGGCGGCTATCTTAAAGCTAATTTTAAATAATTACAGAGAAAATATGGATCCTTTGTGGCGACGAGTTAGGTATTCACAATACACAAAATAATAGAAAAGGAATAGAAATTACCAAGCACTAATACGATTATTTTATGAACTGGGGCATTGTTTTCGAGAAGTAGGTGTCATGCCACGCGTCTTTGAACATTTTTTCCTTGGGTCATATAATTAGGATTAAATTGCGATTTGGATGATCAGTCTCTGGGATTTTTGCTACAGTTTCACTTCAAAAAGCACTACGCTCACATTCGATTTTTCCACTTTTTCCCATATGAAATACTTGGACCGAGGGCCCTCTCAACATGACCGATCTGGCTTCAGCTGCTCCTGTCGTGGTATACAGCAATCAATATTCCATTGTATTGAGTTCAGTGCTACAAAATCATTTCAAAAACTTCATAAAACAGGGGTCAACCACTCCTAGGGACCGGCCTCTCACTTTGTACATCAGTAAAATGGAGGTTTCGTAAAATAGAGGTCATTTTACATGGTTTTCCTATATACAAAGATCGGGACCGGCAGAATGGTTTGTAAATTGGTGTCATTTTGTAAATTAGAGGTTCGTAAAAATGAGGTTCTACTGTAGTTTCCAACTGTCATGTAGTAAAAAACTTTAGCCTCCAGATATATATATGTACATATATGCTGCATGTATATATAAACACTTATCAAGCAGGACTTTTCAGCATATTTCAAGTTGGAATAGCCCAAATTTAAACATCAAAAACAACTTCAGTTTGAGACATACAAGAGCAAGAGCTTCTAACAATGGATTCTTGTAATTTGTGCTAAAATTGTTGCAATCCCTGGTGGGAGAGTCATGCACGTATTCCATTTGAAATTTCAAAAGACCATGACAGTAATGGACATTTCACATTCATAAAAACAATACATATGTTTGCATAAAAATAAATACAAATGAAATGGATATTGAATATTTATAAATATTAAAAACTCCATGCAATATAGTATTTTCAATGCTCAACATTTTCTTTCAATCTTAACTTCATCTCTGATATGATTCATGCAAAATAAGTAAGAGATATATCATAGTAAGCCAAATTTTTCATCTCTTTGAAAATAGTTATCCAGTGAGTTATATAGTTAATAGTTATATAAGAGAACCATCGGAAAATCCATCAAATTAGAAGAGAATAAACAGAATCAAGAAGAAAGCAGTTAATTTCAAAAGAGAAAATTCAGATTCCTGATGTAGGAGTGATAAGAGACTCACCACAAATATATTCACTGCCAGAATGCAAATTAGACGTACCTGAGTCAATGAATAGAATGACTACTTAAGGATGAAAATTTGGACTACTCTTCAGTTCTAATCAAAATGGCTTGTTCTTAAAGTTACAAGTACTTTCATAAGGTAGCTGGCACCAATGAAAACACATTTCAGAGATCAATATTTGATTTTTAGACATGCCACATTTTCCAAGTGAAAGAATACTCATTACCACGGTCATTTTAACCTAATGGATAATCAAATGAATTGCAGAATAAGAAAACTTTGTATTTTTCAAATAAAATTTAATCCTCTACAATGGAAGAATTGTATGTGAAAATAAGTTTCCTTATTCTACGATTATAGATTATCATAAGGTTGAGCCTGATACCATACAGTTAATCCAACAAATATTTTCTCAAACTCAAAAGGATTTAGTGTCATCAGTTAGTGCTCACTTTGACCAATTTCTACAAAGTAAATCACACTGCATATTGTGGAGTAACACCAAAGTAAAATGGTCTTTCAATGGTCTTGAAGGTTAATCATATAGGAGGTAATTACTTAGGGTAGGACCGGAAACAAATATTTTTTTGTTTAAGATTGTTATACAAAAATATTTAGCCAAGTGTTAACCCGGTTTAAAATATCATGAATATGAAAATATAAGATAAATACCCAAGTAACGTTTTTTCTAGCAACTCTTCCGTAACCCTAAGAAATTCAAACCGATATAACATGTACCCTGACGCGGCAATAAAAGTAATACTACAAGTTGCTTCCATGTTTCTAAGAATATAGAATTTATGCAAAAAATAGTTTCCAATGAAGTGTATATAATGAAGAGATTTTATATTTGATTGATAAATGAGTACTAACTAGGCTTGGCTTGAGAGGAAAAGACGAAGATACTACAACCCTAATGAATTCAAGACACTTTATGCATAAGATAATAAATTCATGGACTCAATGCCTCAATTTAATGTAGAAATACGAGAAAGGAAGAATTTATATGCCAGGATATCATTAAGGCAGGTGGTAACTCTTTTACTCTTCGATTAGGCTTTCAAAATGTGCTTTTTGTAAGAGCGATTTCACTTGAGTTCTTAAAAAGAAAGGCTCATAACTAGGGATGGGTCGGTTCCACTTTTTTTCGGTTCCGGTTCGGTTCTTAACTTTGGTTCTCGGTTCCGGTTCTTGATTTACCACTTACTTTGCATTGCTCAATGGTAAGATAAGGTAATCAATAATCATTTTCAGAGACTGAATTAGAATAATTCGCGACTTTGAAGCATCTAAGTACACTATTTCACCAGGTTTTAATGTGAAGCCTCCACTTTCGGAGTGTAGGTAGGTTTCAACTGGTTTTCGCGCCAATTATTTCGGTACCGATTATTTTTGGCCTCGGTTCCGGTTCCAAGCTCAAGAACCGGTGGAACCGAGAACCGAAGAACCAAACCGACCCATCCCTACTCATAACTCTAATTACTTGCTTGGTTGGAGGGTAATGACATTGTTGAAGGATAAAATTTCCATGAGGGGGCTATAGTAATGTAACAGTAAACACACCACACTGTGGGTATACCCGACATAGGAATACCTCTGCCTTTTCCCATTAATACTCCCTCAGATTACAAGATAGCAGGAATGTATGCTCACCTAAGTATTTTCAATGCCAAGCAGCGATTCATGCATAATATACCAGGAGTGTACTTGACTACACAACTTCATAGGAAACATATAATACTTGGCTCAGTGAAATGAGAGAACAGTACATTGCCCAATGCACATTTTTTCCATGGCTTATCCTCCTCTCCAGCATCAATGAAGCATTCCTAGGGCCTCTCAACATCATAAGTGCCAAGCTACATATGCACTATACACATCACAGTCTCTCCTTGCATGTTTCTCAATGCAAGACATGGGTTTGGGCTCTAAGTCTATCACACCAACATTAAAAATAAATTTCTGTCCATCAGGACACTGCAGCATATGCCGTTTGAGAGTCGGCTTCGGCCTGAAAAATAAAAATTTATATCAGATTCAATGAAAGTATACTGATATCCAAAAATAATAATACTCCAAGAGTAACACTTGGGTGACTTTTTTGGAAGAAAAATCGTTTTCCAAAAGTTTGGGCATTGCAAATGGCAGGAATAAGCAAAGTTAAAAACCACTATGGCAACTTGATTCCCATACATAATGGAAAGCAATCACCATTATTTCTATCTTACATCTCAGATAAGAGGGAAAATGGCCTAAGATAAAATACTAATACGAAAACAAAACTGAACACAGCAGGGGCAAAACTGGAGCTAAAATACACATATTTCCTGTTTTCCAGGCCTCTTCTGCTGATTTTCCATGAGTTTTGACATCCTCGGCATTGAAATATAGCCTCATGTTCATAGCATAGTCTCATATTCTTCTTTCTTGTATTATGACATTAAATTGTTGCATATTCATCATGTATACAGAGAACAAGAGAGGATGTTGACATGTACCAAACAACATATAGGAGCTGGTGAAGTCTTCAACGGTTCACATATAGGAGGTAATAAATTTTTCTATTTCTACTTCTGTTTACTCTTTCATTATTTAACCCTTTTTTGCTGTGAACGTACCTACATAGTACGATCGTACGGTAGGCTACTGTAAACGTACCTTTTCGTTCTCACTGTAGTGCTTTCACTTTTCCACCACATGTGACGGTAGGTTTCCGGAGAGTGAGCCGCAGCGAAAGGGTTAATATTAATATGTCAGTGCTAGCACCAATTTCAGCTGGTTTAAGACTAACTAACCCCTTTAAAGCAACTTTATAGAAAGTCTTGAAATTGATAGTAAAGGAAAAAACTGATCAAATCATAATTGAATTGCATCCTGCTTGAGGGGGAAACGGGAAAACAACTGATTTTACATCACAATTATGAATTTTGGAAAAACTTGAATTCATAATGCACTGATAAGTAGCAGATGATGTTCTCAGCAAGTAGTTGCCAGAAACTGGAAATTAGGAAATGCCTCCAATAAAATTCAAGCTATCCTTTGGGAAATTTGCACGTATATATTTACATCAAATCCGGGAATTCCACCGTACAAATCAGTGAACTCTCTATTTCCCTTTTATCTATTTATACTCTTAACTGATACTTTCCAAACTAACTGGAACGCAAATGAAAAATAACTCATTTCTTTTCATAAAGCCTCAGCATCATGGCTCATTAGCATCTTAGATAAGTGTAGCCAAAAATTAATACGGAGTAAAACTCACTTTTTAAAGGCAAATATATGGTGCCAATTATCTTAAACTTAGGTATCTCTTAACTCACAAGGGAAGGTTCCCAAGTGTAACCTGCGGATCGCAATCAAACTTCGTAGGGTGGTAGAAAACGAAAATTCATTAGATACGTGTCTTCGGAAATGCGTCCAATAGGCCTTAGTTTTCGAGATATTTGCATTTGAAAATCTTTAAAAACGCCTAAAATGAAGCGTGGCGCAACCCGCAATACACGCACGCGGCCCCTGCTCCTTTCTCGGGGTAATCTTCAAGCGATGGAGTGGATGGGTGTCTCTCATAACACAAGCTAATGCTTTGTGTCCGGCAATACCTGTATTCACCACTCGTCAGAACATTTGCCACGACTTTAGTATCGCTACACGTGTTCGTATGCTGAATGGACCTCTGCCTTGATGCTTTCAGTTGCAGACGAAGCTCATTGAATAAAAGCTGTAACAAAAGTATTGCATGAAATGGGCCTTTTTTCCTGAATTGGTAAAAGACCTTCTTGAAAAATTTATAGTCCCCGAATTTCGTTCCTTAATTTTCCTAATTTTTTTAAGTAAACCTCAGCAACTTTACCTCTATTTTCCATAAACCATTATCAATCAGCTATCTTGGAAGGCGCAGCTTGAATTTCTTGGGTAAATCCTGGGTAGGAGTTGGCTCTATATTACGCAGAACCTTCCTTCTACCCCAGTATTTGACATTAGCATTAAGAAACAGGGTCGTAGTAGAAATGTATATTAGAGAACATAGTCACAATGCCTAAAAAAATGCGGTCAGGAAAAATATATCCTACACATTTTAACTTGGCACACAATTTATTCAAGCAAATAAAAAATCTTTAAATATTCACTTTATTTTGTGAATGTATAAATGTTCACTGTAAGAAATTATGCGTAAACATTTCGTAATTTCATTCCCCAGAACAGTCACTTGGGTGATAATTATCATAAAAATAGGAAAAACAAAAATGCTTCTTACACCAAGAACACTTAATAAATGCTCCATTGCCACAGTCACATAATTTTTTTACTAGTTCTTCAGGAAATGAAACATCATTTACGTTAACAAACACTTCATTATCTTCAGTTAACTTTCAGGCGTACCAAGCATACCGAACTATATTTTGTTAAACTGGAGCCTGCAGCTGGTGATGCACTATCGAGTGGATTTTGAAGCATCATTTCTTGTTTTCAAATCCTCACTCAAAGGTCAAACTTCCTTGGATCCACAGTTTGGGAGTAGTGGGCTCTCACAACCATCTGTAGTGGATTCCGCAAGTAATTGTTCTGTTGTCTTGACTACGTTTTCATTCCTGCTCTTGGATACCCATTATTGAATCATACAGAAATTTCAAGTTAACCAAGTCATTATGTTCGCATGTTTATATTAATGAAACAAGGATGTATACGTTTCTACAAAAGGGCACATATATTCATATATTATCCGGTAGTATGCTAACGAAATGCAAGCCTGAAGACCACACACGAATTATTGTTCAGCATCCTTACAAAGATGACCGGCTGGAAAGTTTGTAAGTTACCACTATTTACACAGATCGTCATCCCAAATAACAATGACTTATTTCTAAATACAATATTTACAACTCGTCACAATCAAAACACGCATTACCACTTCCATTGCTAATTATTCTATCAACGTCACCATTGTTTACTTAAGGTTTGAGGTTTACTTAAAAAAATTAGGAAAATTAAGGAACGAAATTCGGGGACTATAAATTTTTCAAGAAGGTCTTTTACCAATTCAGGAAAAAAGGTGAAGAACCCTGTCCATCTAACGTCGAGGGATGCCCATTTCATGCAATACTTTTGTTACAGCTTTTATTCAATGAGCTTCGTCTGCAACTGAAAGCATCAAGGCAGAGGTCCATTCAGCATACGAACACGTGTAGCGATACTAAAGTCGTGGCAAATGTTCTGACGAGTGGTGAATACAGGTATTGCCGGACACAAAGCATTAGCTTGTGTTATGAGAGACACCCATCCACTCCATCGCTTGAAGATTACCCCGAGAAAGGAGCAGGGGCCGCGTGCGTGTATTGCGGGTTGCGCCACGCTTCATTTTAGGCGTTTTTAAAGATTTTCAAATGCAAATATCTCGAAAACTAAGGCCTATTGGACGCATTTCCGAAGACACGTATCTAATGAATTTTCGTTTTCTACCACCCTACGAAGTTTGATTGCGATCCGCAGGTTACACTTGGGAACCTTCCCTTGTCAGAATGAATTTAGCATCAATATCAAGCCACGGTCTTAATGTGAGCTGATGCATCAATATTTCCCAGCACATCAAACACTGATTTTACAACTACCGCTTAGAAGAGAACTTGCAGAAAGTAAGGAACCTCCAAGCTTACCATGATGATGCTATGATAGATTTTCTTATCTTTCACTAGTCTGTATTCACAGTTAGTGGCCATGTTCAGAAGAGTCAAACCAGAGAAACTATACCCAAAGATCTTCCATTTCTGCCTTGTCCCCACCTCTTAATTTCCTGTTTATAGTAAGTGCATGTGGCCACATAGCTGTATGGTATATATTCTGCATTCTGCTTTCCTTCCAAGGAAGGGGTAAAGGCCACCAATTATGGTAAAATGCTTTTGATGATGATTCTGTAATTTTAATTTAAGCTAGAACCACAACATCTCCATAACATACAGTGCAGCGGTAGATTAAAATAATCAGGTTGGTTCATTTCAAAAGGATTCCTTCACATTACACCAAAATTTCAGGTGATTTCTCCTTGGCCTCTGCCTTACAACTTCGATGAAAATACACGTAGCACAGGGAAAGAATTGTTCCTCCAACCCTAATTTTCACAAGCCATCAGGCTAAATACTTTGTGAGCCCCAACGCCAGACCAAAACACTGATCTGGCAGGCGGGGTTACAACTCCATTTAAGCACTGAGCTTTGGTAAATTGTAAGATATCAAAGTTTCAAAATGCTAGCTTCATTTGACAGTGAGACCCACACAAGGATTTAAATCCAACAGATAAAGGTTAATATAGCTAAAGTATTCCATGCTTCACTTACAAAAACTTATCTCCGGGGGAGCAATCTTGGAAGAATGTGACAGAACATGCAGATTAGTTTTAGAACGTCAGAGAAAAACACATGAAATGAACGAACATGCTAAACCATCAAAGGTAATAGGTAGATCAAATAGTGGTTCCATTAAAGAATATTGAGGAAAATTTTAGTTGGAAAAAAGTACCAAGAGTGAAAAATTGGCATTTGTAGTCTGTAGTGCATGATGCATGCATTAACTACCAATCCGTTAATTACTATGTAGATACAGTCAAGCTTATATCAAACCAGTTTATAACAAAGTTCCAGTTATAATGAAGTGAAGGCTATTCCCAGTCAAAGAGAGGCTCTGAAAAACTGGTCCACATATAACAAAGTTCGGTTATTATGAAGTAAATATTACTTCATTATAAACAGGCTTGACTGTACTAACATAGTTGCCTGAGACCTAGTAGCATGTTTGCATGTCTATAATGCATGCTTGGTGATCTTCACCCCCTGCCACACACCTTTGTGGTGACTTGCAGGGTATGACGTAGTTGTAGATGTTAACAGTTTTGACATTGGCGCAAAAATATAAAATTAGGTAGAAAATCTCAGGGACAGAGGGGGTTCAATTAATTAACGGCAAGGAAAAGAAGGCCTTACCAGCTTTCGAAGTCCTCTTGAAATGTTAACATAATTGAGCAATCCTTGGCAGTTGTGGCTAGAAGATATCGATGAATAGGGGATAATTCACAAGCAGGGTCCATCAAAGATGGAATGTAAGAAAAATTTGATGGAGTATTCACTAAACTTTCTCCACGGTGATACGCTTTGTACACCGAATCTGCTCCCTCTGAATCTAACTTCTGAACATTCAGTATACGTTGCAGAACACACTTCTCAGGAAGCTGATCTTCATCCTCCCAGTTGCATGGATACTCCTTCCCTGTCTTTAATGCTTGAATAGCAACTTCTTTGGCAGTTCTAAGGAGATCATTTGGTACACGCTCAACACTTATTTCAACAAAAGCATCAATGCTATCTTCCTCACTACTCAGACTAGGCTCATATAATGTATCTACAGACTCTGTGGCTTCACGAATACGGCAAACATTTTCACCCTCTAGAAATCTATCACAGTTAGGTATACTTTTTCTCATAATTTTGTAGTCATTCTCACTTGAGGTCATATCACGCATAAGGGCTTCCATGATCACAAAATAGAACTTGTCTAATAGCCTGCAAAGTAAAAATAAAAAAAAAACATATTAATGCAAGGAGGCGAAAGAACTTTGCACACATTGTTTTCAATATGAAGTCGGAACATTACAAGGATTCACAAATATTATGATATTGGTAATCCCCATCTAACCAATGTGAATTTCCCCTCTTTTCAGCAGCCACCTCCTTCAACAGCCAGCAGTCAAACTGTATCCATCCAGGGGCCAATCCTTACGAGGCCAGTCATGAACAGCTTCTTTCACAAACATTTTGGAATATACTTGGAGAATTATTCTCTTCTATTCCTAACACTGTTCTATGTTCTATGAAGCTCATAGTTGTTACTTGAGCCTTGTTAGCAGACCGTCTACCCCTGCCTGATGGATAAATTACTGTTTGATTTTCAGGAAGTGGCCAGCGACCAGTATTATTTAATTGATGCCGCTAACCATGCAAATATAATCCTACAGGTGCTCAACATCTAGGTTTTTAAGTCCGTACCTTCACTTAAAGGACTGGAAGGAAAGGTACGAGTTTCGGATTCAAAACATAAGGGGGGAGGGTGGAGAGAAACCCAGCATCGGCATTAACAAGCTCTTAACAAAAGTCATCAAGGGGATCATGGCTTAACGTTCCATCCGATGGATGAAAGACCCAGGAAAGGACCATTTGGTAGACTGATATAGTAATCAGCATAGAAAATCAACACTGTGCGAAACTAAATCCTTGCCCTTTGGTGCCGTAAAGGCATATTTTCTGCCATTACAATCAATATTTATGCAACCCGCATGCCCTCAACTCATTTATTTCAGGACAGACTCAAAACCATGTTTATACCAAAACACACAATGATCAAAGAAGACATGTACCTGACAAAAAGTACAATCCTGACGTTGTCCAATCTCAGAGTGGAAGAAGAATATTAAAATGCAAGAAAACCTTCTTGATAGTAAAACAGCGAGTGCTAAGGTTATCTGTCGGCCTTGGACTATTACTTCCAAGAAATTTTAGTTTCAAATCGAAGTCTGTGCCATAAGGCCTATAGGAACGGTTGTGTATTTTAATTTAGTGAGAGTGGTTACTAAAATTTGTGAAGGTAAAAGCAAGGTTGTTCTAAATCTTGAGGAGAGGAGCGTTATCTTGTAAAGGGAGATGGAAATATCAGTTAGGAAAATTTCGGGCATCGTTAAATGGAGTATAACTGAACTCGTTACCACTAAAAAATATATTTTGAGAATTATGGAGGAAAAAAAGAAGTTTGGATGGAAAGAAAGAGGGAGTCAGAGGCTTTGGAAGTGAATGAGATTGTTTTCATGTTGATTACGTGTGCTCCTTAAATGTTACCAGAGAGGGTACCAACGCTGCAGGAGAAGGCTCAGCAGGTGGCGGAAGATTTAAGGATAGAAAACTTTGTGAAGAGCAATGGGTGGTTGGCATGTTTCAGGAAATGCCACAATTTATCCTTCCATACATACCTTTGTATGATTGATTGTCAAGATTGCCATCAATACTGGAAGGTTTCCATCTTAGCAATGTATATTTTTGATGTTTATGAATGTGGAGTATTCCATCAATTAATTTTTTTTTAAATCTCTAGCCTTCAGGAATGAAGCGTGTAAGGAGAGACTTAAACAGCACTATAGTAATAGAAATCCAATGACCTCTATCTTGTCCAATATAAAGAAGTAGTGGGATACGTGGGTTGCATCATATTGGATAGGAGGGGTTTACCTCAATTCAGCATCACCTCCATAGGCAGCCACCTTTCTTTTGGCTGCATGGTGACCACGAAAGACAGGTTTCACTGTATTCGAATTTGGACGGTATTTTGAAGTTAGGTTCAAAACCGGACATAACTTGGATGGTGTATTTACACTTACAGCTAACTTATAAAAGTTAGCATATTCAACAGCACATACTTGGTTCAAAATGATTTAATTATATCTTTGAAATTTTAAAAACCAGAATTAAATTTTCCAATTCAATGTAGTTTTAGAATTTTACAACAGCAAGCAACAAATAAATTAGCATAATCACATTCAATACATCAATTATATTTCCAGTATTTGAGGTATTCAAATATTCGAGTAATGATTTGTGTGTGAATTTGAATATTGAATTAAAAAAATCTGCTATTCATCCCATGTCTTTCAAAAACCTTTACAAACCCTAATCTTCATATCTAGAACCAAAACCAATTCATGGAATACAAGCTTCAGCAGCAACGAACGATAAAGATTAACTTATACTGATGAAAAGTGGTGAGCTATCATGGTTTTTTGGGTAAATTCTTCCCTTCTTTGATATTCCCAGTCAGAACAAAATGCACCTTTTGAAAAAAATGGGCTACTTTTAATATTACAGTTCATCCTTTAAGCCATAGGTAAAATATATAGTTGCAGTCTTATTTGGCGAAATCTGAATAAAAACTTTGCACTGAAACGCACCCAAGTCTCACTAGCTTTACAAATATGGAATGATAATTCATAAAAGTCATCTGGACTTACTTCTTGGAGTCGTTAATATTTGTTGGGCCACCAAGCCAGTCTTTCAATATGGGCAATATACTCCCAGTAGCTCCTTGGCCATAGATTAAAGCACCATCCTGTAACATAACAAGCAAAATTTGAGGAAAAAAAGCAAACAACCACCAACAATTCACAAGGTTAGGTATAAAAACTAACATTTATTTGTGCTTTTTTTGATTTGAAAGAGAAGATTTTTGATAAAAATACAATATCTACGAGCAACATTGCCAAAAATATAGTTCAAGAATAATACAGCCTATTTTAGAGATACTGAACTGAAAGCTGTATGAGAAACTCCCACATTTTTCTCTTCAAAGGCCATACTCCATTATGCTTGCCAAATGGCAAAATTCTGAACCTTCCTATGGAGGTGTGTGTTCTTTCTCAAGTTTTTTTGCCGATTGCGACAATGTAGCCACAGGTAGGATGGGAGACATTCAGAAATTGGCAGTGTGGTGATAGTTGGTGGAGGGGGCACACAGTTATTAACCTTCCACCCACCATATCTAGTGTTTAAAAAAAGTCTCTTTAAAGCCCAAAATAATTCTCTGTGTATCTGCCACTAGCTTTGTAAGAGCTGCACTTTCATTTAAAAAGTATGTATGGTTGGACTGGATCTGTCAGATCCTAGTATCTAAGGATCTTTCATGTCATTCACCACTGAAATCAGATCCAAGGAAACAGTGTAAATTTGGATCTGGATCGAATTAAAATTTTGGTGGCTTAAGGATTGAATAATGGTAGCGAATAGCAAATAGAATGCAGGTATGGTAGATGGTGAGTATAAAAATCACAAATTTTATTTTAAAGGCTATCATTAATACGACATTACAAATAAACAGGCAAATTGAAATATTCTAAAACAATGTTTTCGTCTTAAATATGAAATCTGTAGATTTTGTGAGAAAGCCATGATTACCGTAGCCACTGCACCACCATTGTACTGAGGTTAATTAAATCTGCTAGTTTACCCAGTCGATGTGAATTTGACACTAGTTTGCGGTTGTATTCAAAACTGAAAAGAACTTGAAGGTGCATTAATACTTTCTGCTTACTAATTAACTCTTATGAAAGTAAATGTATTCAATGGTGGGTAACTGGTGTTAACATGTTGATTATATTTTTGAAATTTCAAAACCAGAATTAAATTTTGTACTTTAATTGAGCAGTAGCTTTTTACTTCATCAGGTAACAATTAAATTAGTAGAATGACATTCAATAATATTTATTACATAATTTAAATTCTAGCATTAGAAATTCAAGATATTCGAGTTATGATTTACACTCAAAATTGATATTTGAATTTGATAAATCTGGTATTCGTCCCATCTCTAGTTTTTACATATAATACACTTGGACGTCTTTATTATGTAGCTGCACTTAAACCTTTCTCGACAGAGTGTGATGCCTTATATCAGCACTAGGATCTCAAATTCCGAAAAATAGTTAAAATATACTAATGAGAACAAATATATGCATACGGTATATTTTACAGCAGTTCAAAGAACAGTTAAAAAAGTTTAAAAATATACGTTTTAATCAGTAGCTGGCAAGGAAATTGAATTTTATATAAGAAGTTATAATATTCAGTTAGTCTTGAACCTACCAAATATATTCCACACAGATGATGGGAAGTTGATTTTTTTATAAAATAAATTTACTTGTCTTGGTGCAAATATTTTTGCTTCTGTTTCTCTTCTGTAAATATTTTTAAAAAATCTAGCATTGGAAAAGAAATCAAATTCAGAATATTAGATATGAAACCAAGGCAAAGATCCAGTTCTGGAACTGGATCCCAAAAAAAACCTGGATCCGCCCATTCCTATTAAAAAGTGTTACAAAACCCCACTGGACCATGTTTAACATTCACATAACCATAAATTAAAACTTAAATATTGTCTATGGGTCAGCCTTATTATTTGAATCTATTTTTACACTAAGCAAGTATTACAATACAAAAATAGAATTTGCCTGTGAAATAGTTGATGCTCTGGAATGATGAAATATTCTTTAATAATAATGAAGGATTTTATTTTAAGTTATAATGTTTCTTATTGGAGACAAGTTAAAGTTTGATATTCATTCAATAAATTCTCGTGATAAAAAAATGATTTGTAACAAAGGCTAGAAATATTAACTCAGTAAGGAATACAACACGAAAGGTGGTCCTTACCAGAAATGCAGAGGGTGACTGGAGAACTAAAATCAAATCCTAAGCATGGGGTTATTATTAGATAATATCAATAATCACCACCCTCTGGAATAAATAAACATATCTTCACCATTCACTCACCTTAAAAATTTTGAGATTATTTTGTGGAGTCTCAAGCAAGGAACAAAGAGCCTTTTTCATTCGCCAAGAGTTCCTGCAGAGAAGATGATGTTTCATTACAATCAATGCAGAATAAAACATGGAAGACATTTAAGGGAGGTAATTGCAAGTTCCATGACTGCCTTTTGAAAGCGAAAAATTAATATGCACAATAGAGCAGCACTCCTGAGAATCCAGTGCATGCAGTTGCAAGAGTGCTGACTTCCCATTCCATCATGTCACACAGACTTTTCAAATGGGCAATGGGGGTGCTTACTCGGAACTGAAACCGCTACTTTGCATACTAAATCATTTGATGAACGAAAAATGAATTTTAGTGAAAAAATTCATCTTCTAACCAGAGCCATTCGCTCAAATTAAAAATTAAAATTCGCAAAAGGTGGCACCCACCAAACAATCTGCGGTAAGGATATCTGCATGATCCACCTCTCATCCTTCACTGATTTTAGGGAAAGGGAAGGGAGTGGAGGAGGGGACAGAAGGTCTGCTTGCACAGATCCTGTCGCCACCACTTCCATTGGCAGAGTCAGCTGAGTCTCCCCCATTGTGATAAGGCAAAGGAGCTTCGCGGTCTCAGTTGTGATTGGACGAAGTGGGTGACATACTAGTCCTTCACATGTCCACTTTTCCAAAAGGATAAAACAAAAGTTTTTCACCACTTATAACTCAAGAACTAATTGATGGATCGAAGAATGGAAAAATACGGGTATTTTTACATTACAAACTCTATCAGATTTGGCAATAAAAAATGTGGTAAAAAACCCCATTGAGTGCTGTGTGAAGAGCACTTCAAGTCCAGTAACCTGTCTGCTAAATAGCACATTAAAACACAGAGCCTTTGGTGCTTTATGTTGGTAATAGGCTAATACTGATTCCATGTTTCACTCCACCTTTCCTCAACTCCCAAAATTCCAACCTTTACCCAGCTACCCATCCTTAATGATACATGTAACCTCCACTGTCCACCACCTCCCCTAATAACAACGTCACATTACCCCATTTACTTCCATTTCAAGAAGATTAAGGGGCCAAGATGGCCAAAAAACCAACAAAATAAATACATCAGGTGCATACCATTAAGTAGTCATACCATTCACTATGCCTACAAAATTTTTATGAAGATTCACAAACCATTGTGGGAGCAGGCAGAGTACTCTGCAGATGTTGATACGTTTCTAGGAGGTGAAACTATTGGCAAAAACTCTTCAAGCTTAATTTTAATCGCAGGCACATTACTCCTCTAGCGAGAGAAATACACCATTTACATCCTATTGAATCCATGCCTCAAAAGCATGGGTTCTGCACCAATGCCCATAAACTTTTCAACAAACTCTTACTACTTAATTCTCGGATGCTTGTAAGGCAGCGTTCAGCATATTTCCCACCTCTCTTGATACCATCCAAAAATAACTTTCTTTTCCAATCTCTTACTTGCGAACCCAACACTCTACTTTCAATAATACCCTTTAATATTCATTCCATTGCCCAGCAATAGGCCCTACCGCTAGTATACTAACTTTGAATTCAGGGGTTACAGTAATCGTTAAACAATGTTATTTTCTGTTTACAATCATAATTCAAAGGTAGTTAAGATCTTCACGTACGCAAAAGACATTTAACCAAAAAAAAGCATCTCATAACATCACTAGGGACAAAATCTCAAGAATAATTCACAACCAAAACCAGCAGTGCTTAGATTCATGAAAGACACTCTAGGGATAGCCTTAAGTTTTTATCATACATCGTCATGCATACCATAATACACATCACGGAATCACAAATTGGGAATCAATTATAAGAAGAAAGGGATGCATTAAAGTGATGAATGCAGTACTTGAAATCAAACAGACCACTGTATTTGCCAGTGCATGAAACACACTTTTTACCTTCAACATACACCTATAATACATACACCTATAATATGGGGTGTATCTTATGTGCCAGTAATCAAAGTAAATGCATACCACGTCTGAAATTTTTGGTTTCTTACAGTGCACATGTATGAATATTCTATCAATTTTATCCTTATATGAAGCTGTAGTTTTGAATAACTTGTGTTGAAGATACTTGATCTGGGTCTTCTTCTGCATCTACCCATGTTCTCTGGGCAATAAGTCACCCATGTTCCAGCTGGCTTTTTCAGGTTCGCTTAAGTGTCAATGCAGTTTTAGTCCAGGTTTATATAGCTGCTCCATCAGGTGGAATGCCTCGTAATTGGTCCATTCAGTTGAATATTCATTTCCACACAATGACGAGCATGTTGCCATTCTCCGTGTTGATATTGTTTGGGGTGTTGGCTATTTTTAATGTTTCTCTAATAATCCTTGGGAAATAGTGGGCCTCTTTTGTCAGTGATTGAATTTCATCTATTTCATCCATTTGCGTGTGGGACCATCCCACTGATGTTCCACAACTGCTGACGACGACGAAGGTGGATTTGTCTATTTTCCACGGCTCTCCAATGCTCCAGGAGTCAGCATTTCAGGACTCTCAAGGTTTGGCTGATGAAGGAGTGGCCACATGTCCACTTGACCTGGCATACTCCCCTCCAAACTGGGAGGCGATCCTTGAAGTTCAGGAGGATGTCTGCTGTCTTGGTGACACATTTGAGCCATGTCACCCCATTGTGTCTGTGAAGTGTCCTCGAAATCTTGTCTACGGTTCTGGTGATGTACTGCAGGATAGCATATGCCCTGGTTTTAAAAAGGACCGCTGAGAAAAGCCCTACTGAGGATTTCTCAGTAGGAGTATACCAGGTCAAATGCACACGTGGCCACTCCTACATTGGTCAAACCTTAAGAGCACTGACTCCAGGCTGACTCCAGGAGCACCAGAGGGAAAGTGAAAAAGAGACAATCCCACCTTTCAGCAGTCTCGGAACATCAGTGGAGCTGTCCCACACACAACATGGAGATTTATGAAACGCAATTACTAATCGACAATGACGCTATAGCCGTCGAAACCGCGGTCGGTATTGTTAATAAAAGTGTGGAATATACAAAGTCATTTTTACTTTTTCAGAACGCAATTACTGACAACAGAAGCCTGCTATTTCCTGAGGATTGTTATAGAAGCAATATAAATAGCCAAAACTCCAAACAACATCAACTGAGATGATGGCTACATGCTTGCTGGTGTGTGGAAATGAATATTCAACCAAATGGACCAATCACAACACATCCCACCTGACAGAGCAGCTATGTAAACCCACACTACACCTGCATCGACACTTCAGTGAACCTGAAGAAGCCAGCTGGAACACAGGTGAAATATAGCCCAGAGAACATGGATAGATGCAGAAGAAGACCCAAAAATCAACTCTCTTCAATACCAAGACTCCGTGGATGCCTTCACGGGAACTTGAATAAATCATTTCCATTACTTTTTTCTGTACCCTAAAAAAATGAGTAGCGTGATATATTTTACACATCATCACTGAGAGGGACAATTGCAGTAAAACAGAATTCAGACCTAATGTACATCTCAATGTTGCGAGGCCCATCAATTCAAAAACCATTTATCATAGTACACGTTAGTGATCACAAATCACTGAAACATAGGGAAAATCTGGACAAATGTCACGAGTGTGGTTCATTTGTGATGCAAAGACCAACATCTTATGTCTATTCACCTTTTAATTAATTATAATTTGTCATTTTATTCTTTATTTTAAGCATCTAAGACATGTATAACAATAGCAAATAGTATCAACGTCACCCAACATTTATGCGCTTAATATTCATTTGATCTGAGAGTGTTGGTGTACCAGGAGTTGAATGGGGTCATTTACATATTTTTTTTATTGCCGGATCTGATAGAGTTTGTAAAATAAAAACACCCGTATTTTTCCATTTTTTGATCCGTCAATTATTTCTTGAGTTACAAGCGGCGAAGAACTGATGTTTTTAACCCTTTCGGAAAAGTGGGCGTGGTGCAACCTCTTACGTCATTGACTTCGTCCAATCACAAATGAGCCCGCGAAGCTACCTCGCCTTATCACAAAGGGGGGGCACAGCTGACTCCGCCAATAGGAGCAATTGCAACAGGATCTGTGGGAGCAGACCTTCCGAGAACCCTCCTCCACTCCCTTCCCTTCCCCTAAAAGCAGTCAAGGATGGGAGGAAAATGACGTCAATGTTATCAAAGCAGCTTTTTCGGTGGGCGTAACCTTTTGCTTATTTAAATTTTTGATTTATTAGTGAATGGTTGTGGTTAGAAGATTAATTTTTTACCAAAATTCTTTTTTCGTTTCCATCTAACAATTTCATGTACAAAATTGCGATTTAAGTTCCGAGTAAACACCCCCATTACTTATCTTTATTTCTAGATTTTGCCATCACTATCAATGACATGAACTCATTCAGAAGCACACTGCTCAGAATAAGGGTTCCAATGAATTGATTTATTAATGAGATTGGCAAACTGAAGTGTAGGACAAAATTTGAAGAATTGGCATCATATTTTGCTTTCATATTCTAAGATAAAAAATAACATTAACACAACCACATGCATTATTAAGATCTGAGATCAAGCCCTTGGCTAAAACAAAAATGGCATAAAAGATGCATAGAGCATTTGAAGGCAAAATTATCAAGCTTCATATTTATCATTTAATGCAAGAATAAAGGTAAATTTTGAACCTTCACAAATACTAAACATGGATGAAGTCCCATTCATGTTCAATGTACCCTCAAGCAAAACACTACATTCCTAAAGATTCCAATGTGTTACTGTTAATACTTGGTGACAAGAGAAAACACATTAAACATATGTGTTGTCCTTCTGTGCTGATGGAACAAAATTGTTGCCTATTTTGAGTTTTTTTCCAAGAAAAAAAACTGCGAAAAAAAACTGTCTCTCCTATGTGCCAACCAGGCCCCTGACACTCATCGTCAAAAATGGCTCGCTTAGTGAGGCCGTGGCGAAATCGGGAACTAATGGCAGCACTAGTAACTCCACCCAAGCATAAAGCTGATACAATCACCTTTGCTTTAAAACCTTGCATGTAAAGTGTTTCAGCAATTTAAATTTAGCTTACATCTTTAACAAAAAAACAATATTAATTATCTAACTCATCTTGTAGAGCCCACCATTGGAGAAATGGCAAATATTTTCTTCGAAATAACATGATGGTAACAAAGGATCTCTGCGTTTTTCTAATGCTAGGAACACTGTCATATAGTTGAGAATAATACCAAAATTTACTAAATAAATGCACCTTTACTCCATCTGATACTTGGCAAGCAGCATGATGAATCACTAAATATGACGCCTGAGAAAAAGGAGCACAGAAAGTAGGAGTATTACAGAAACGTTTAAAATGAAAAAATGAAGTAACCTATTGCCCATGCCAAGTGATCACTTGGTTGTGACCTTCTATCCACCCCCGGAACTGGAATACCTGTAGATTGCACGAAATAAATTTGATGCTATTTAGAAATAAGTAAATGTTATCTTAACTCGCCGAGTAACTAAGTTAAACCATAATATAATTAATTACTAAATCCCCTAGCAGAATAGTTCTAAAACACTTGACTATCCCACTTTATCTGCCTTTTTGGATGGTAGATATTAGGCCAAGCAATACCGTATGGACTGTAGTGAGGTACAACTAAAACAGGAATGTTAATACACAAGAATTCTTTCTTAAGATATTAAGAAAGAATTAAGATATCAGTTCTTCGAAAATTTTGATTTTTTTAAAAATTGCAATTCACTTTTTCAGCCTCACAATTTCTTCGTGTAGCAAACTATCACATTCATGCCATTATATAATGATTGATAATCCATACCATTATCTCCTCCCTGTGCATTGAGCATGGAAATATTAAACCACCAGAGTCAACATAATCATCAATGGTCACTTTGTACGCATTGCTAGATTAAATATTAATTGCAAGCTTGTCCTCCCCTGACTTGATAAATTTAAGAAGATTTGCATTTGGATGAACCATTCTACCCTCTGATTGGCAATGATAAAACTGTGCAACAGCACCAATGCCCTAAGAGTTTGGAGAACTGACAGCCTAAATGCATACTTGACAATTGCTGAATTTTTGTATTTGTGTACACGCAGCCCTCCACTCGATTCTTCTATTGGCCATCCTCTTCATATTAACGTAGTTCATCTCTTTCATGTCTTTTACGACCTGTTCTATGTAACTCATACGAGGCCTGCCTCTTCCATTCTTCCCTTTCACTTTTCCTTCGACGATTGTCTTCATCAGTTCATTGTGTCTTAAGATGTAGCCGATTAGGTTGTCCCGTCTTCTTCTTATAGTTTTCTGCAGAATTCTCTTTTCTCCCACTCTTATTAGGACTTCTTCACTTGTCACTTGGTCGATCCATTTTATCTTCATCATTCTTCGGTAGCACCATATTTTGAAAGCTATATTTCCACCCTTTTCTGCTCCGCTGTTGTCATCGCCCATAGTTCACTGCCGTAAAGAAACAATTCCTTTTAGAATTCCAAGCATTAAATTCCAATCTACTATGTCAAAAGCCTTCTTTAAATCCACAAATTCAAGTAAGGTCGCTTTGTTCTTCTCCATTCTTTTCTCTATAAGCAGCCAAAGGGCCAATATTGCTTCTCTTGTACCCTTACTTTTCCTGAATCCGAATTGATCTTCATCCAGAAGCTCCTCTGCTTTTCATTCTACTCTTCTCTAGATGACCCTTGTCAATATCTTCGATGCATGTGTCGTCCAGACTTATAGTCCTAAACTTTTCGCATTTCTCCGCTCACTTCTTTTTGGGAATAGGAATTATGATGTTTCGAAGTCCCTGGGTATTTCTCCTGTTGAGTATATGCCGCAGATGGTTTTGTAGAGATCGGTTAATGTCTTCTCTCCTGCAATTTTTATTAGTTCTGCGGGGATATCATCAACTCCAGAAGCCTTATTCATCCGAAGGTCCCTTAATGTCCCCCTGAAGGTCCCCCTGCCACACACCCTCGCGGTGGCTTGCAAGGTATCGTGTAGATGTAGATGTAATGCTGCATCGAATTCCGATCTTAACATTGATGCTCCCATATTATCCTGTTCGACTTCGCTTTCCTCTTCAATCGAGTTCGTGCTGAGATTGTTTCCACATAGCGTATTAAGCTGTCAGTGACAGCTGGGAGAGAGTAATCATGCTCTATTGCATCCACTGCATCCCATTCTCCCTCCTCTATAAACCCATTTAACCTCTCCTACAGTTTGGAGATTAAAGACTGTGAATTTGGACCCTTGGTATATATGTCTTTGATATCACTAATTTTAACAAGTGGCTCCAGTGGACTGTTGTCCGTGGATACACAACTACCATATTTAGGAGCCTTCAAAATGCCAAAAACAGCCAACAATTAATACAGTTGGATAAATCCAATTGCTGACGGATGATCATTGGCTCTAGCTGATTGGCGTATGGTGACAAACTTAATCGCATTGACATTCCATACCACAATATTATTCCATGTTTTTGAAATTTCATTTTGCCACAGAGCTGCCGCTTAAACAGCTCAAATAAACTCGTGTCAAATCCGCACGAGGTATCCACTAAGGATAAATAGCGCCTCACAGTTCTCACATTTGGCAGTTGGAAAATTTCACTATCGCAAACAAATTTATACCCCGCAGGTGAACGCACGTGAAAAAGCATGCACAACAGTATCTAGTCTTCAGCATACCATCTTCCATTAGTCTTACTTAGATTGGCTGCATGTAGGATTTCTTTCAAGGCAGTCACCTGATTCTTTGTTATATTTGGGTAGGCTTCCACGTTTTCCAGGAACGAACCATCTGCCACTCTCCTTATCGTTTCATGGACCTCAGTTTGCAGCCTATCTCTCTAACCTTTCGCACGGATTTGCGATCGTTTGAAATTGAAGCTCCTATTCATCAGTGCTCAACAAGTTGCATTTTTTTGGGGCTTAATTGGCCTGTGAGACGTATTCTGTTGGCTTTTTGCTTCTGCCTCAAATGCTTCTGACCTTCTGAAGCAATGTCCTCCTGGCTTGATTATAGTGATTGCACATGTCACCGTTATCAATTATCAACTGGCTGTTTATGTGTCTCCACTGTCTGGAATTTTCAATCAAGTAAACGCTGCTCTTCACCTCTATCGGTATGTCACGCATCACATTGTCGCGGCATAATATTGCCGCTTCTACTTTCCTGATGATTTCCTCTAAATCTGAGCAGCTTCCCGCAGGCCCACTTTGAATGTTCAACCGCTCATTGTCTACCCTCTTTCCAAACACAGCAAAAGCCACAACACCGTCTTCCTTCATGCAAATTTCTTTGAAAATCGCCGTACTTACTCTTCAATCAGGCAACATCAATGACATTAGCTGAGTAAAAATCACCACTTTCGGTCCAAATTTAGGAAAACTTCTGACCCATGTGAATGACAGAGGTACACAAAATTCAATTCTACGCAGTTCTTGAAACACAGAAATAGTTATTAGCACAGTTTCACTCATGATGGAGAGGGAGGGCTCTCATTCATTTTCAGTAAACAAGTTTTTCCCTGGATCAATTCTGATTCTCTTTGCCCGAGAAAACGTTTTCTTGACTAAAGCTCTAGGTATGGACAAAAAGTGTTTCTCACATAAACAAATGGCCTGGCTTGAGCTGAAAATTTGCTCTAGATGGAGCTCGTTGCCACTTGGAGATCTTATCGGGGTCTTTAGGAGCAGAAAAGAAGGATAAGCTCGATTTCGTTGAACCATAACCTTCCTTGCAGCTCGGAGCAACACAGCTTCGCGGCATCTCGCTTTTCCACAATAAATCTAATTCCTACTTCCGTCCACTAGCTTACACCGAAATGCAGTATGGAGCAGCACTATGGAAACTATAATAGCAAAAAAGCTAAAATTGTGCATGTAAAATGCTAATTATCCATTCTCCTCCCTCAATCACAAGGATGTGGCTGAGCTCTCATGGGTGGAGTTACTGGTGGCGCCAAAAGTTCGCACAAATTCCGCGGCCTCACTAAGAGCGCCAAAATCACAACACGGTAACAATAGGGAGTGTCAGAGGCCTGGTGCCAACTAATGCAGTAGTTAATATAGTTTAACTTTTGTGGCAGTAGTAATGTTAGTTGGGACAATTAATGTGCAGTCATTTTTCAAACCAAGAGAAAACTTAATAAATACACCTTGCAACAAGACAGAATTGAAATATTTTTTTCTGAAAATGACTGGAGAAAAAGTCTGATGTGATCAGGCATCAACATCTTTTTTTGGCGTAGTTTTACCTTACTGCGCAAGTCTATGCTTAGTTAATTATCTACTCCAAAGATGATGCCTGTTGTCCATTGCAGCGAAAAAAGAAGTAGAAATCCATGTAAGTCGAAACACCACAACTTACCTATCCATTTTTGAACCATTAGCGGTGCCACTTTCACAGCGGCAATTGGCGACGATTACAGAAAATGCCATCTTTTAAGAGGCCGTTAAGTTTACATAATACGAAAAAGCCAAGAGTAACATAAATCCAATCTTCCTTTCACTGGATATTTATATCTAAAACAATAATAATTACTCAAAACTTCTTTTTTTTGCAGTAATGGACAACAGGCGTCACCTAGGGAGTAGTTAATAAACTATGCATTGACTTACGCGGGAAGGTCAAACTACGCCGAAAAAGATTTTGATGCCTGATCACACCAGATTTTTTCACCATCACAATGATCAAATATCACCTATCGAACTATGTAATGTCTTAAACTAGAGTTGGCGTTCCAAACACCCATTGTTTGGCATCAACTCTTGCGTGCTTGGCAATGAGTTGTGGGTTGTCACGCAGTTGAATCTGTCATGGCAATAGAAACACAGAGAAATGTAAGCATGTCACCGGCCTAACATCCGCGTAACTCCGGAAACCGCGTAGGTAGAGGACATACTGTAATTGCCCGTTTTTTAGCATTTAAATCGTAAATACCATGGTAGGAAATGTTTAAGCAGCATATTATAAAAAAATAATAATTCTCCAGATATGAATTCTTTGAAATTCCCCAATTTGAAAATTATAACAAAAAAGTTCCTCTGAATTCTTCCAGCAACAGTATTTTCAGAAAGAGCCTTCAGTACCGCTGGAAATTTGGTTGGTAAAAAAAGAAATCGATTGGATCCTGATTGAGTGAAAATGCTGCATTTTCTAAACAAAAACTTATTATCTCTTTTCATTGAATTTCAATTTTACTTAAGAAAAATTAAACTTTGATTTACTTAAGAAATTACGCATTCTTTATATTTGCCCTCGAACATGTCCTTAATTTCAGTGAGTGGGGATTATGTGACCATTATTCATTTATTATTTACCTTAAGAAATAAGATTCAGCTTCAATTGGATTTAATTAGAGAATTCACGAGAAAGGAAGATTTAACAATTTACAGATAAAAGGAAGATTTGAATTTAATGAAATTCAGGAGGATCAGGATTTGGCACTAGTAGAGGTCCGTGAAAGTGGTTTTATTTTTTGCTAAAATTAGTTTTAAAACTATGAGATTTCGGTGTTATAGAAAACATTAGCGGTGTTATCAAAATGTTACAATTTTTGTGCATTTCTAGGTGTTTTATTATTTTTGGTACACATTTTGCGAATGCTTATACTTTTATTAAGCATTTTACATAACAAAAAAGGCAGTGAAAGAAGCACGCATAACTACACACAATCGGAAACAAAGAAACTTGAACTGGGGGTGTGTCCAAATGATTTTTTTTTGCATTGAAGCTCAGTGGAGTGCCGAATATCCGACGATCAACCGCCGATAAGTAGCACCCCCTCTCCTCCTATCTTTTCTGTTACTTCCCCCCTTGCCTCAACTGCTGGCACTTCTGTTCCCAGCCAGCAGCCGTGTTTAAGTCTACAAAATTGTTACATTAGGCCCACACTAAAGGTTTTCCTGCAACAAGTTATCCAATTACGCTGTCAACTGCGTCGCGGTGAGTCACCGGAATTACTGCTTGGCATTGACACGTGCCGGGCGCGTGAGCTTATATTTCCACTCTTCCGCAGCCGTGTTCAGCACATTATTGATTCAGAACACCTAATTCTTCAAGAGAGATAGTGCATTATTCTAGATATTTCCGAGAATTTCAGGATTGATAAATGTGAATCGAAGAGAGAGGCGGTGATTAATTTTACGGCAAATTCCAACGGAGACATCATTACAGTGCGCGATATTACGAGAATGCGATATGCGCGATACAAAAGCCAATTTACCTTTGAATCGTAATGAGATAGAGCGAATGAACGTCAGCAGCGTTAAACAATGAAGGCTTAGGCTTTAATCGATTATGACTCTTTACATGTGATTTTTTTGCTAATTCACGAAAACTTCGCGAAAAAGGCGAAATTTCATTTTATTTTCCGATTTCGCTGTATTTTGCGTTATTTCGCGATATTGCATCTCGCGAATTTCACGGATCTCTAGGCATTAGTTTTCGAGATTCGGATTCGATCAAATTTTGGATTCGCCCCATCACTAATTATAACTGTACACTTAATAAAAATTCTACAAGGTATGTAGGAATAATATAGTTCTATTATAAAAAAAATTAATAAATTGAGGAGTACATTCTTACCCAGAAAATAAGTCAAATGGACAATATTGACTGAGGCCTTCTACTTTACCAGTCATTACCTAGAAAAAGAAACAAAAATTATTAGTGCATAATAATTAAAACATCCACATAGTAATAATAGCAAAAAATATGAAATATAAGTGACTAACTGCACTTTTTCATTCAAATTCCAAAGGAAGTTTTCCCAGGGATGGAGAGGATCATCCGTGAGAAATGTAACCAAACCAAGAATAATAATGCGTATACATAACCTCAACACCTATACCATAACATCCTATCATTGCCAATTTTTTACACATAGGACCCTTTACCAGTACAACAACTCTAAGGGACCCAAAAGCTGATAATTGATATATTTTACGCTACCACTGTGACTTCATAATCATTCAAGTACCCATACCTCTCATAATGAATTTTGCAATGCAAGTATTATCACCGCTTGCTTGATGATCCAACAGTGCACTGGCTTTATGTTAATGTCAGGCACTGTGCACCAAGAAGCACAGAAAAAAAGGCAAAAAAGACCCTTGGATGAGTGCAAATCCTTAACCATAGAGAAGTGCCTCTTTAAAAATGGTGTTCGAGGATGGCATCAAATCTTGTTTATTTTCTGTAAAGGGAATAAAATTAGAAAAAAAAAAGGGTGGAAAAATTGATAGAGAGGGTATATTAATGAGATGACAAGGCTTTAGAGAAGGAGAAATTATTTTGCTTCACTCAAAGGTTAGAATGTCATCCGGCACCAAGAAACAGAGAATTAATGGTACCATATAGAGTAAAACCCCTACCTAGTGAACCTCTTCATATCGTAAACCTCCGTTTTTCGTAGTGACTTCAAGGTCCCGCCAAAATTTGTATTCAATTACATGGAGAAACCTCTTCCTATCTTACCTCTATACATATTTTTGAAAAACCTCCACACTTCGTACTGAGAATACACCCCCATGAAGAGCCAACTACCTCCAAGGAGTAAAATATTCAGCATATTCAGCTATTATGTTAGCGAAAATGATAGTAAAACTAACCTCTGGTCTAAATAGAACTTGCAAACCGACGTAAACCTCTCACAATCAGATGAACTCCTTCATACAGACATACAAAATTACCATCTGATGCAACTATTATATCTGAATCTGAAGATTTGTTATATTTTAGGGTTCAAATGATTTTTAAGGGGAATTTAGCCTATTCTGGCTTCATTTTATTGTCAGTTCTCGATAATATCTCGATATTGTTGTGACTGCACCCTTACAAAATTACATTATATTTCCATGATTGTGCCTCGCGGCAGTTGTCTGTTTTTCCCGAGTAGCTTCGTCGTGAATTTAAACTCTGCCACTCTAAACAGTTATTGCCGTCCCCCCACATGCAACATTATTTGTGATTAGAGTCACATTTTTTGTGGTTGAAGACATCGGTCAGAGAAATAGGCCTTACTTCTGCATTGAAATTACCATTTATTTATTTGATGGCCTTATACATATAATGAATGTGCTTACCTATTTTTAATTCGATAATTTTCTATCAATTTTAATTAAATAATTTTCTATCAATTTTTAAATATTTGCTAGTAGAAATGCACAGAAACATAAATTACATCATAAATTTTAGGATGGACATGACAAATCTTAAAAAAGAGGCAGCTGGAAACAAACTAAATCAGCAACTTTCCATGCCATTGATGAGAGGAAGCAAAAAATAGACATTGCTTAGATGTTTAGAATACCGCCATCCACCCTGATATCCATTTTTTTTCTAATGTTTAGAAACTAAAGAAGCAACACATTGAGGGTTATAAATTAAAAAGTCATGGGCAGTGAAAAATGAACAGCTGGATGAGCAAGTACAGTGGAACCGCGGTAGTACGAGTATTGGCCTATTGTGAGACCCCCACCATTACGAGAGATTGGAAGGGCACCATCAATGATTGACAAGTAGTTGACAGCAGGTGTCATCAATGGAGTAGATAATTAACTATACGTCGACTTCTGCGGGAAGATCAAACTATGCCGAAAATGAGATCACATGAAAGAGAAAAGTATTTTGTATAAGGACATGTAAAGTGGAAAGATAAATGGGTGGAATTAATGCTTCCAAATGAATAAAAAAATATTGAAACCTGATATCATTGTAGACTAAGAAATACATTTGGTTGGTTGATATGTTGATTGGTTCTCAGGAATGTGTAAGACAGACATTAAAGCAAATTAAAAAAATATTATTTCAACTTGTTGATTTAAACATGGCGAATGCAGATTATTTTTACAAGACAAGTGCCAGGAAAAATATTTCAATTAGGAAATTTATAAATGTTGTCATTCTAAAATTAGTGGGAAAATACAGAGCTGTGACAACAGCTGAACGAGTCATAAGTCATTGAGTGGAGAAAGTTAGGGCTGACAAAATAATGGTGACTTGTTGACAAACTTTTTTGTGAAAAAATTCTAGGGACTGAGAATAAAACCTTTCCCAAAAACTGTTTTGTGTGCACGATCAAAATGAAGACAGTGTGAGAGATGTGGAATTTGGTGCTGTGAATATGACAAGATGTTACATTTTGAAGGCTATTTTAGAGATCGAAACACAAAAATATTTTTAATACTGAATTTACAACAGATAGTAACATAATAATGCTATAGAAATTGGGTTTTTATTTAAAAGTTGTGTTCAACCTAAAGGTTGGTTTTTGATAGGTGAGGGGTAGAGCTCACCCCATACCAGACCCCTGCAACTACCCAAAAAAACTGGTCCCCTTAGTGTCCGTTTAGTTCCAGTATTGGCCGTCGAGCACCAGTGGTACTTTCGTCCTACTCCTCACAAGGGACCTTATGGAAAGGTCTCCTTTTTAACTGCCGAGAAATGTATTGAGTGTGATTTATGGTTTAATTCCTGCTCGCATCGAAGAAAAACCATAATTACTGAAGTAAGGACCTGAATATTTACCGAATTTAGGAATCTTTTGTCTTGTCAGTGCTACTTACCAACATAATTTTACACAAATGAATTACAATTTCTTTCCATCAAACATGCTAAATACGACCTG
This sequence comes from Platycnemis pennipes, assembly GCA_933228895.1. Taxonomy (NCBI): domain Eukaryota; kingdom Metazoa; phylum Arthropoda; class Insecta; order Odonata; family Platycnemididae; genus Platycnemis; species Platycnemis pennipes. The sequence continues at coordinate 77,749,240 of OW121846.1, read as the reverse complement.
GTTCTATTCCACCATTGTAAAAGTGTGGAATATAATAAAGTTCCTCATTCAAAATGCATAAAGCTATAGTATTCCACACCGTGACGCATGACATTCTCAAATATATTTTCCATGATGAGACCGAAAGGGGATTACCAACTCCATGATACGTATAATCAAATATCGGCAACGTAACTTTGTGATGCACACTAATCGCGATGATAAAATTTGCATAGTAATTTTCTACTTCTCTTCGATATCGCTTTCTTAAGTCTAATGTTTTGGAATTTTGACGACCTCTTACAATTAAATTGAAACTGGTCAGGCCGAAACAAGAAAAAAGGAATTATTGTGTTCTTGGGAGAGTTTAATTAAGGGGGTTTCCCGTTGCCTGCCACGATAGTGTTTTTAACGTGACACCATCACTTGATAGGCCACCCCTCTGGTGTCAGACGCCTTCTCACAGATGCCTCACTGAGGAACAGAAGCTGCGAGTAATGTTATCGGGCATCAAGAAAGGGAAAACGGTCCCGTGCATCAAAGACAGAAGGGGAAATTTAGCAATTGAACGAGAGGAGATCCAGCGACAATGGAGGAAATATGTTGAGGAACTGTATGATACCGAAAATAGGCCTAGGAACTAGGATTTAGAAGAGGAAAAGGACATAGATCAGGATGACGTAGGCCCTGGAATACTAAATAGTGAGATAGAGAAAGCATTGCGAGAAATGAAGCGGGTAAAGCGGTAGGGATAGATAACATCCCAGCTGTGTATCTGAAAAATGTTGGAAAGCGGGGAAGGGAGAGATTTTATGAACTCGTTCATAGAATATACGAGGAGGGGACTTGGCCGGAGGATTTTGTAAAAACTGTGCTGATATCTGAATGTGATAATAAGATTGAAGTGAGAAGGAGAATTGCATTGGAAAAAGAAGCTTTTACTCGTAGGCGTGAACTAATGATAGTTGTGTAGGGAAGTGAAGAAAAGACTAACTGTAACTAGTAACAAGTTTAGAACGGAGCATTGCACTCTATGGGGTGGAAACGTGGGATTTACAAAAAGAAGATGAAAATACAGTTAGGGCTTTTGAGATGTGGGTATGGGGAAGGATGGAAAAAGTAAGGTGGGTCGAAAGGAGGACGAACGATGAAGTGCTAGAATTGGTAGGAGAGGAAAGAAATTTGATAGATGAAATTAGGAGAAGGCAGAGAGAGGGTGTGGATATGAAAGGTAATAAAAGGGGATGGTGTTTTAAAGGAAGTGATTGAGGGAAGAATGAAGTGGGGAAGAGGGAGGAGATGAACAGGCAGCTTGGATACAATGATGGGAGGTATGAGGGGCTGGTGTGAAATTTAGGAGTAGGAAGAATCAAATATCCATTTAGACCTTCCTTCACCGGTAGATAACCAAATAATAATAATAAACCTCGTTATTATGATTATTACTCAGCAAAACCACATTATACAATTTCCCTCTCGCTGTCGGAAAATTACAATCAAAATCCCACCATTCGTAGTCAATGAAACATTATTTCTTGGGAGATAACCTTAGAGTTTCTTTGTGGATTTCCTCTCGAGGGACTGAATAGTGGGCTGCAGAATTGAATAAATATTAATAAATCAAACACTTTGTACATTGTTTCTCACAAAAATTTATGTCATAGAAAATTTGGACATTTTTTCTTCATTGAATACTCTTTGTTCACCTTAAAATTATGTGTTTGCAAATTGTGCATTCGCAATGAATCGAATCAAATCATTCACGTATTAACATAATATTTGATTATGAAGGCCATAACTTCTTCACAATGATTTGAGCAAGAGAAAAAAAGAATAATTTTTGTGGAGGATATCACTTTGTTCATCTTAAGTCCCTTTGCGGTTCATTCCGCGGTTCTTTGGAACTCTAAGAGAAGCTGGAGGAAGCAATGACCACTCTGCTACCCCAACATTCCTGCAGCTGTATAAACTACTTAGTGTATATGTACAGCCTTATTAAGCCCCCTAAAATAGACAATTGCACAATAGAACACTTCAGGATAAGATTTCGGATCCCTTGATTACACTGCATGAAATCAAAGAAATATGCAAAAACAAAGAAGACTTGAGGAAATCTCTCAAGGAAAAACTGCTGGCTGTGGCTGGAAACGGGTACAGAGATGTCGAAGATGTCATCATAGAGCATGACTAAGTGCTCCCTGAAGTCGTTCAATGTATAATTTATCACGCAAGCCATTATGTTTCTAAGCAAATGTTTAACGATTAACATTGTGCTGTTTGCCGCTCAGAATTTCTAAACCCACCGGCAAATTCGGTGCAACTAGTGGGTAAATTAGTTGAGCTAAAAACTAAAGGCGCTCTTTGCACCATAATTTAAATTTACTTCGTTTTATACGTTCTGTGGAACACATTTTAATTTTACATTGTGTGAAAGTAAATGTTTTTGAACTTGCTATAGGTGATATCCTCCACAAAAATCATTTGTTTTTTTCTTGATCAAAACATTGCGAAGAAGTTATGGCCTTCATAATCCTTTATTATGTTGGCATGCGAATGAGGCAATTTGCAAACATGTAATTCTGAAGCTAACATAGAGTATTCAATGAAGAAAAAAAATGTCCAAATTTTCTATGACGTAAATTTTTTTGAGAAACAATGTACAAAGTGTATGATTTATTAATATTTATTCAATTCTGCAGCCCACTATTCAGTCCCTCAAGAGGAAATTCACAAAGGAACTCTGGTTATCTCCCAAGAAATAATGTTTCATTGACTACGAATGGTGGGATTTTGAAAGTAATTTTTAGACAGCAAGAGGGAAATTGTTTGATGTGGTTTTGCAGAGCCATAATCGTAATAAACAGGTTACGAGCAGAAAAACATTTTGTTATTTTATTCATTTTTTCTTGTTGCTGGCCTGACCGGTTTCAATTTAATTATAAGAGGTCGTCAAAATTCCAAAACATTAGACTTAAGAAAGCGATATCGAAGATAAGTAGAAAATTACTATGCAAATTTTATCATCGCGATTAGTGTGCATCACAAAGATACGTTGCCGATATTTGATTATACGTATCATGGAGTTGGTAATCCCCTTTCGGTCTCATCATGGAAAATATATTTGAGAATGTCACATGCGTCACGGTGTGGAATACTATAGCTTTATGCATTTTGAATGAGGAACTTATTCTATATTATTATATTATATTCCACACTTTTACAACGGTGGAATAGAACCAGGTCGTATTTAGCATGTTTGATGGAAAGAAATTGTAATTCATTTGTGTAAAATTATGTTGGTAAGTAGCACTGACAGGACAAAAGATTCCTAAATTCGGTAAATATTTAGGTCCTTACTTCAGTAATTATGGTTTTTCTTCGATGCGAGCAGGAATTAAACCATAAATCACACTCAATACGTTTCTCGGCAGTTAAAAAGGAGACCTTTCCATAAGGTCCCTTGTGAGGAGTAGGACGAAAGTACCACTGGTGCTCGACGGCCAATACTGGAACTAAACGGACATTAAGGGGCCAAATATTTTCTGTTGACGGCATAGGAAGATGCAGGGGGCTGTCCCATACTAAGCCATTGGCATGTGAAATTCACACATTCAGGGTAGGTGGCCCAATTCCTTTCCCTGGGCCACCTGCGATTTCATATGAAGTCCTAACATGCAGAAAATCAAATCTAAGTATTTTAGGTGGGAGTGTCCAGATTGCTCTTGCCCGTGATTTGAACCAGGGACCCTCTGGTCCATAGCTCAGCGCTCTACCCCCTAGGCCACCATAACCCCATTTTTATTTAGACAGCTTAAAATTCAACATCACCCTCTGATTTGCACTTGCCAAAAAATATTATGGTTGTCTTTCACTTTCCCGTCACATGGGGAAGGGTAAGTTGACTGACTACAGCAAAAGAATTTAGAGTAGGCTAATTTTGATACTGGGTTTCTCTCCATCCTTCCTCTCCTCCAAGAATTATGGCCTCATCTAATTATACTGTCTTTGGAAAGACAAAGGTGTGCTATATATCACTTTGCCAAACAACAACTAGAGAAGAAGATGGAGGCTTTGAGAGGACACTGATAAGAGGAGAAGAGGGTAGGTGCTAGGTGCGCTACCACCTATGCTCCCTGGCATATGTAGAGAGCATGCTTTTATGAGACTGGGACTAGCTAAATAAAGAGGTGAAACCAGGGTAACAGCCAAATAAATCATAACAGTTGAGGCATCAGCTGGATAGCCAATGAGCTACTGAATAGCAGTTATTTTAAATGAATTTCCAAATCTGGACACAAGATATATAGTATGAAGATGAGGCGGAAGAAAGTAAACCATAGGAATCAGATTTAAGAAAAAAAGTATGTAAGAACAAAAAAGAGCAGATGGAAGTAGGTGGAAAATTACAATGATGAGAGAGGGGCCTAGCAGTAGATGAGAACTGTTGGTGGACACTGAACTATTCCCTAAAAGTTGAATTATTTTAATCTCTCCCGTGCTTAGTGGCATGGCTTAGTTGAGCCAAATGCCAATAGGTATAACTTTGCTTCCTATGGAAGACAAGGATGATACCAATAACCTGCAATGAATGAATTAAGATGTGAAAGCAAAACCTTGAATGTGAAACATGGCTTTGCATTGATCTGAAACCTGAATAGAAGAAAGACATTACAATAGACATTAGGAACTTGATGGGTGGAATCATAGAGAGGAAAGGACAGAAGGTAAGGCATGATAGGTGATGTTAAGAATGTTGGAAGATACATAAAAAATTCAGAATAGGTGCAAGGAGTAGACCATGTATGTGGATTAGAGTACTGAAGGTCTCAATAGAAGGCTGAATGCTCGACAAGTGGTGAGCGCCTGGGAGGAGACAATAAATGATCAAGATCATTTACATCATTAAGGAGACGTGGGAAATAGAGCAATGGCAAGTTTCTACAGAATCAGGGGAAGATTGGAGAGAAACCCAGCAGTGTTTACCCACTACCAATGCCACAGGTCCAAAGTTAAATGTCACATGAAGAGCTCTCCAGCTAGAATTAAAGGAAGGTCCATAGTTTCACTGAAAAACCTGAACCACTGAGGGAATCAAACACATTCCTTGAGGGTTGAATGCCAGTGCTCTAGCCACCATACCAACCTAATCCATATGCTAAATAAACAGGGAGGAGAGAAGAGAATGGACGTTTTAACCCTCCAACTGGGTTATTTTTTTTATAATCTGGCGAAAAAAAATGTATTTTTTTACCATTGAAATTACGAAGAAGGAAGAAAATAGGGAAAGAACATGCGTGTAGTCATCCCTCAAAAAGAGAATGTAGGTGTCATCTATTGGTGAACATGAGGAACTACGAAACCATAAAGCAACATAGGATACATGGATCAGACGGGGAAATTGCGGGATGTGCAGGGCAGATGTAAAAAAAACCACGATCCTGTGGAAATAGTGAGATCCGCAGAGAATGGATGGTTGCGTAGCCCGTGGAAACTGTGGGATACCCAGCTGGAGGGTTAAATAAGCTGAAGAGAAGAAACAAATGAGGAATGAATAGAAGTAGGCAACTGAAATACATTGTATAGCCACAGTTTAAAACTTGTATCTGCCCAAACTTGCATAGAAAACCTTTGCTATATAAATAACTGTTCCAAGAGCGCTTAGGGTAGATTGCAGGGTCTCTTGTGGACAGATATGAAACCTGCTTTTTCACTATGGAAACTATTTTTTTTCTAAATTTTCAGGAGACAGCACTTTGTTTGAGAGTACACTTGATTAGATGTTGCCAAATCATGAAATTGAAATTAATAATGCTTAAAGGAATAGCATCAAAGCCCTCATCCCTTCCCTCTTCTCCCACTTACCACAATGTAATCTCAAAAACATATTTACCAAATTACCATACAGAACCATAAATTTTTAGCTATTCAATTCACTTAAAAAGCTGAACAGATGTAATGCAAGTTGATTGATAAAAGTTTGTCAACCCAGCGTACCACCTTCAGGAACTATTAACCATTTTTCCTAAGGGCAGCACACTGCACTGAGACTTCAGATTTAGCATTTGAGAACTAATAAGGTGCTTCATGCATGATGAAAGAGATACTTCAATCCAAACTGACAACACAGCGCTCAACCTGAAGGTCAGTCTGATTATGAAGGAAGACCAAGTACCATGTACCTAATGCCATGCACAATTCCACATTAGGGTTGAGGGGCCAATTCCCTTTCTTGTGCCACAATTAGTTTCCCAGAAAGAGATGGTACTCAGAAAAATCACAACGCTTGTGTTTAGCTGGACGTATCCAAAGGCCTTTCCCAGATATGAACCTGGAAACTCCAGTCAGTAGCCCAATGCTCTACTCACTGTACTACCATGCAGTCTTAAAATGTGACTCTCATGAAGGCAACAACAAATTACATCCATGGTAAAAGAATAAATGGGGTAAAATTAACCCACAATAGCAGTTGATCTTTAAAGATCATATGAAAACAAAATTTTGGAATCAATAACAGTACTGTTTGAGACTTTACTCTTTCTCAAGCCTTGTACCACAAACTATATCACTACCAGTATACTGAAAACACAGTTTTATTCAATTATTAACAATGACAAATGCACAGACATAAAATATGAATAGAACACTCTAGTTGTGAGCCATGGAGAAATAACAATCAAACACCATATTTCTGATCAAGAACTATTTGGGCAGGAGCTTTGGGGCAATGATCACCACAGTCAATTCAAAACTTGAACATAAGCACATGGTTGCCATGCAGTGACCCCATATTAACACATTCAACCCGGAAAATTTCTAGTGTGCAATCATGAAAAACAGAAAGCTTTTTCTGCCACACTAATTTGGCCAGTCAATTAAACGTAATTATAAAATTAGTTAAAACATTTTTTGAATAACAAAACTCGACAATTTATTAAAGACGCAAGTTCCCATCCTTCAGAGAGGTCTTCAGTGAGGTCATTAACAGACGCGAATGCGTGTCCTTCGGTGTCTTGGCAACGCACCTCGGATGCGCATTCGCGTCCGTCGGGTTGAACGTGTTAAGGTGTGAGATATTGTTGAAGAATAAGTTTCACACATTGTGTAATATCTTCACTTACTTTGAGGTACTGTTGTAAACAATATCTACACTTATGAAGCTGACGGTCTGCTTTGGGCACCCAGCCTTGCTTTGGTTTTATCTCCACACAATATGTGGAAAATCGCTGAGATCTTGGAGATTCGTTGTTTAAAGCTATTGGCAGTAGTGTGTAATCCATATATAGAGCTGCATCTGAAGACTGAATAACTTTGTGGAGGCGAGAGACTAGAACAAATAAAAAAAAATTAAAATCACGCTGTACTCAAACAAATTGTTAGCCTGCTGAGAGAAAAAAATTACTAGTACAGTCAAGGCACAGAGAAATGAATTTGGAGAACAGTTAATCCATCACAGGGATCCTTGTTATTATAAACAACACCGCCCATCATCCACATTGAAACTTAATCTTAAGATCTTTACAGATTCCAGAATTCGCTTATCATGAAGCATATATAACACAATTCACTGGTATATTTTCCTCTCTTTTGAGCTATGGCTAATTTCTATGCCCCACGTAGCCAAATGAGCCATAGACTTCTAAAAGCATCCCAATAATTTAACATCTATGTATCATTAGGTTCAATACAGATAGCAGCAATTATTTCCAGGGGCGTAGATAATTTTTTTTCCCTGGGGATAACTTTTTTTTAATTCCTCAATGAAGTATAAGAATATCTTTTAGTATAACTGAATGCTGTTGGATTGTTAAGAGTATTGTTGTTCATGTAACCATTCTTGATCTTCTTTGAATTATCGTGTGATACCTTGCTGATGCATAATATGGAATTAGTGGATAATAAAGATTTACAGACTTACTAGTTATTCACTTACATCCTTATTTTATTATTTATCCCCATTAGTACTACACAGAGAGAGCATCAAAAATATAATTACCTTTACCATGATTTGACAGAATAATTCAAGTTAGAAACAACAAAATGTTAATTAGTGTATATCAATTTAAACAGTAAAATATTCAAACCAAAATAAGTCAAATGTAATGAAAAATTATTCCAATGACAAAGAATTACAGATCATCATACATACCAGGACGTTGATGAGCCAGTTGAGTTTCTAGTTCTAAAATTTCTAAGCTGTCTATTGAAATAATACTTGGAGGATTTACATAGCAGGCACCAAGAAGAGGTATCATCACTTTTGAGCAGAAATTTGCTTCAAGAGAAAACGTAGCAGACTCTCCAGGAGAATACAGTCCAACACCACTACTTTTGCGGAGCCTGAGTACTCTGCGCTCCTGGAATAAAAATATGCTGCTTAAAACCACAAGTATCGCCTTGAAAATCATTTTTCACAACAAAAAAATTCCAATCTTATAACGGACTCAGCCATTGCTTAAAATTAAGAAGAATTAAGTGAGATCTAATGAAAGAACGCAAGGAAAACAGGCTGATGCAGAGAGACATTCACACTCTAATTCCTCAACTCTTTGGACATTAGAAATGGAATGTGCTTATACACCTTCAACTACTCCATTCGGCTGGCAAAAAAAGAACCAGCATGACAAGGTAATATCGGCTGAGCCCCAATATGCTCAAGGAATAGGATTTCTACCAGATGCATTTCCAGAATGAAAAGTAACAGACAAACCATGATTTGTAAAGTTCCACAAAGTTTTGTTCTACTTTCCATGCTTCCCCATCACTTCAACACACTAGAAAATGATAATAGAGATGTCAAAATCATAGTCAAAAGCAAACTTCCTCACTACTTGCATTCAATGATTGGAGGAAACTTCAACGCACTTCATTTCAGCCAAAGGAGTATATGCTGCTTGGCTTAAAGTTTCTAACCACCCTGAACAAAGGATTTATGAATACAGTGCACTTTCAATAGAAGCCTAGTCCAACAGATGAGAGTCAGGCCACACCACACAAAATATAAAATTGATGTCAAGAACATTCACCGTGCATCCAATCCATAACTAATACATACACTGTATTTTTGGACAAGTTTTTCTTTCATGAAGGAGTTCATGGGAAATCACCATCAATCTCATATGATCCACGTCAATATTAAGCTGGCCTTAAGACTCACTCACACTCAGAGATTCAACCGAAAGGTTGGTTTTGATAGGCGAGGGTAGAGCTCACCCCGGACTAAGCCACAGGCGTGTGAATTTCACACTTTCAGGGTAGGGGGCCAGTTTCTTTTCCTGGGCCACCTCGCACTCCGAGGATTTTTCCTTTCGGCTTCACCCGGATTTGAACTCGGGACCCTTCGATCAGTAGCCATGTGCTCTACCCACCTAGGCCACCACGCTCCCCAGCCGTAAGACTACTAGTCATAATTTCCAGAAACATTACCAGTACACTTATTTCCAGGAGTCTTCCCTTGGACATTCACACGAATATCACTTTATTAGTGCAGTTTTTCATGCTTAACTGGTTCTGTTTCATTGTAAACATTATCATATGAAAAGTTATTTATTTACAGAATTTAGTAGCAAAAACAAGGATTTATCCCATGTGCCTATACAGCTCACAAGCTACTACATATAATGTTTAACAGGTTCCAGCAAGATACAACCAGGTGGAATTGTTGTCCTGAAGGAACTTAAGGCCTCCGGATACATCGAGGCTGAGCGCAGGCAAGCGCTCGACGTGAAGGCTGGCGGTGGGAGAGGCGAGCCTAGCAGAGCGATAGGCGATGGAGGGGAGAGATCCAGAGAGGGGAAGCCCGGGGTGGGGGAAGGGGAAACCGAGGGAGGGTATGGGAATTCGACGGTGGGGGCCATAGAGTTTTCGGAGGGCTAGACTACAATTCGAAAGCAGCAACATGCGTATTCTATTGTCGTACCTAATCGTCGCTATGATAGGCATAACGGCTGTAGTCGACTGACTGCTCATGCTGGTGGCAGGATCCCAAAGTAATTCAGGTCATTCATCTAATGAACTGAAGCCTTGTTTGCGATGGAGGTTTCCGCTGGACTTAGAGAGTAGTTGACTCAACTGCTTTATGAATTTTCCACCAAGTCGTTTCATGTCAGGACTTCACCTGCAGGCGTCTTCAGGTCAAGAAGAAGCTAGCAGGGTACATATCAAAGTACTGTCCTGAGCATGGATCGACGCGGCGTAAAACGTTTAAAACAGGTGAGTCAACCTCATGTGATTTAGGCGCTCATGAAGATTCTTATTTATTTGATGTCCTAACAACGGCACACATTACCATTTACTTGCATTGTTCTGCTTCGTCTTGAAGTTTTTGAAATCTAGCATTCTACTAGCAGATTCAAACAAAAAATACTCTACTGTCTACCCGGTAAGAATATGAAAGAATTGAGATGATAACTATCTATAGCACTTTCATACCGTACAGGGCGATTCTGTTTAGAGAAAACAATGGTATCATTCAAATTTAATAAGCAACAAATCATATTGTTATGAATATCCATACTACTGTAAGATGATTGGAACGGAAAGGATACAGCCCGTCAAAATGATGTATTCCATTGAGTAGGTTATAACCTATGATAATTATCATTGAAAAATGCTGCAATTGGTTATTTTTTTCAAATTATTTTTTTTTCTAAATTCAGTATCTCCGGTAGAAGGTGGTTCAAGTAAAATAATTTTAACTTCTCCACCATTTGATTTTCACAGAAATCCTGATCTCTCTGGATCTTTTCCACCATGAAACCATGTGGGTCCAAATTATAAAGGTACAATAATCCCTTTTGGCTATGTTTAGTTGCCCCTGAACCTGGAAGAAATGATCAGACTTTCTCTTCAAATACAAATTTCCCTCCCGAATATCGCAGTATTTTATTTTTTTTCGCGATGCCCTCAATTGATGGGATATCCCTACAGGAGTAGGGACATTTCACCTCCACGAGGCCTTTTCCATCTTGTAGCATTCCATCAGGAGAAGTAGCCAAAAATGGAATGCTGTCGTCTATAAAAAGTCCAGCGGGAACGACTTTATTCCCACTATCTTTTTCATACGCCTCAATGGCGATTTTTTCCATGGCCTGTCCGTATTCTATGGCCTTATTCTTTACTGATGAAGGGCATAAAATGGCCCGGACTGTTTTCTGCCGAGGTGTTGCTGGCCGCAATTTGCACACGGCCGAAAGCGGAGGCAGTCAGCCTCTTCAACCTCTCCACCATCCATATCTTGGAGTGCCGTTGATCTCTCGTCTTCTCCTCCAGCGCTTTTCTATCTTCTGCACTGAGAGTTATGGATTTTATGAAAGGTTCAGCGGCTAGTGCGTCCATCTCCCTGGTCTCATTCTCATCGAGTCCATAATGCTCATCTGGACCCTCCACACGGGTCTTCTTTCGGGCTGTCTGAGGCATTTTCAGCTTCCGCTTCGCTCGGCATTCAGCCTCTCTCATTTCGAACAGCAAAGGGAATAAAAAACTGGGTCTACTGATTCTACTCAGAGATACAGTATTAAAAAAATTGAGTAAACTCTAATTCCGCAGTTGCAGTTTACAAATAACAATATAATATAAATAATAATAATACAATAATATGTATATATATATGCGTCCCTGATAATATTTCCTGGAAAGAAAAGGATCTTAGTCATCATGTGCCTTTGTGCTCTCTTATGAAAGAGGTAAGAAAAAAGTAATTTGAAATAAAATAATATTTCGTGGAAAGAAAAGGAACTTAGTCATCACGTGCCTTTGTGCTCTCTTATGAAAGAAGTAATTTGAAATAAAATATATTAATGACATATTTTCGCAAAGAACATTTAGCGCGCAGTGTAAAAATAATTTTGCAGTCATAAAAAAATCTGTTTGGCATTTTATATCTCGGGAATTTACGGTATCATAAAAGTGAAACCTTGCACGTAATTGCGCATTAAAGGGAATACAAGCAATTAAAACTGCTAATGATTTGCATTAGTAAACAAATTGAATCTAAAGCTGTTTTTTTTCCAAACACTGAAAATAGGGCATTTTCAAACCAAGTCTATTCCAGTTCAATTCTCATATCGTCACGAATGCAGAATTCTTGTAGTGGAATTGTTTTCGTTTAAATTTCAAAATAAAAAATACGAATTCTTTGGATGCTGATTTCCGTATACAGGGCTTGTTTACTTAGCTTACCTTGGCCCAGAAATGGTTCCGATACAAACAGTCACAACCGTAAGGCTTGGTCGAAAATTTTAGTTAGTGAAAATCATTAGGAGTCCAAATATTTTTCATTTGAAAAAAATCTCACTTTCCTTCAAAATTATCAGTTTTTTAAAATAAAAAAAATCATAAAATATTCATAATATGCAGTACTCATTGTATAGCATATTTGTGTAGGCAAAGCGTGCAAAACAGTTTTGTGTCGTGAAAAACTTTCCACGTTCTGCTTCGACTTTGAGTCGGTCCCCGACTGCGAGCGTGTTGTCGAACAAACAAATATCTAAGAACCAATCCACAGATAAGCAGCTCACGCCTGAAACTGGAGTACAGATGTGTCGGCGTCAGCTGGGCCGGCCCCTACCGCTATCCCCTCCCCCTTCCTCTCTCCCCTCCACGTACCGCTCTCCCGTTCCCTAGCGCGTGCTGGGACTCGCTCTCCAGCTAAGGGAAATTCCTCGCCCCGAGAGAGCACGGGAAGGACAAGTGGAAATTGTGTTGCATTGCTTCAGGATTACGGTCACTGTGTTGTTGTTATAAACAGTACACAAAAATACCAAGGATCAACGTGGAGACGAAGAATTCCGTTTCAAAGGAGTGTCATAATCAGTCATTATGTTCGGACTTTAACGTCATACACGTCATGGAAATCAGCCTATTTTCGCCAAAATTAGCGTTTTTCTGAGGTAAACAGAATTATGAGAAACGCAATGACTGAAACATTAATACATTTATTTAATAGACCAATCCTTACTCTCGAAGTCTGCGTAGAAAAAAACGGTTTAAGTAGCAAAGCAGGGTCTTCAAGTCATGAGGTTTAGACCTCTGCGGAAGCGTTTTTGACCGTGGTATCCGACAGCCTTAATTGCTGAATTCAGTAGCAATGTCAACCATTCAATATCTCTAATTATCAATCCCCAGAGAACATTTTAGGTCAAAAAAGGAATGCGTCAAGCCTATGGCATGGTGACCATTGGACAAATAAAAATTATTATAATATTGTTTTCATGGAAGCTGGCTAATACCATGAGAAAATTGTAAAGACATGGCAGCAACCATAAGGTGAAATCGACTGGGACAAGGCAGCTTTACAGCTGGATCCTAGTGAAAGCAAACATTTTTTTGCATTTAATTTTAAATAGCATTACATCTACAGGCAATAATCACAAGAGATATGTTGAAAATAATAATCTCAACAGTCTGCTTTTCTTTTGTTTGTAATTATGTACTTCATTTGTTTTGTCTGCTTTTGATAGAATTTGTGCCAGTTATGTTCTATGCAATGCCAGTGATGTCCTATGCATGTGCCCATGAACCATGTGCCAGTCATCTTCTATGCACTAAACTGTGTACCTAATGCAGTGCTCCATGATGGTACACTGATGTCATGAATGTATCCTTGTTATTAAAAACCATTTACACCAGGTTATGGGTCCAGGATCGCCATTACACACCCATTTCGCCGGAAATTTTTGGCTCCAATCGTAATAAGTACGTCGCGTAATACTAATTTTATTTCGCAAACCTCGTAGTCAAACAAGTCACGATGCCGGACGTTCAAGCCGCATCAAACTATGGTGCTTTGTTGCCATCCATTAAAATTCTTTCCAGTTGGGACAGATATAGTACACAGATATTTAAAATAAAATGTACCTGATGCACGAAGATTTGTGGCAAACAATTGCTGGGTATCCCGATGATGATAAGACATCGGTAGCTGTCAGAAGTAATAAGGACATGCGTGCGCTGGCGAAAATTTGTCTTACATCAGATGATGCAGCAATAACTCATGTTCAGACTTGTGAGACAGCCAAGGACGCGTGGAATGCACCTTCGAAGGCATATGAAGATGACGGACTTGGGAGGTGACTAAGTTTACAATGGAATCTGTACAACCTTAAGCTCGCAGACTTTAGTTCAATGGAAATGTTCATCGCTGAGGTAATGTCTACTGCCCAAAAATTGTCAGATATTGGAAAGGACATTGATGATGAATCCATTGGGACTATCATGCTGAGTGGCCTTACTCCGCAAATGTCAAAGGAGCCTGGATCTTCAGTGGAGACAGCGTTCATGACCAAAGCAGAGAGGCAGCAGAAAACACAAGGTGGCACGAGGAACAGAGGAAAGAAGAAGAGTGTCGTCTGCTACGAGTGCAACAAACCAGGGTGCAAGCGTCCTGAATTTCCGCCAGGCAGAACTGTTGTCTTCAAAGTGGTGCGGGTGCAAGCTACAATCCAAATACTAGGCTACCACATGACTTCCCGATAGGACTGGCTGGAAAACTTTAATGATGACATGAAAGTAACTATAGCCAATAGTGTAAAGTTATGCAGTGAAGGTATAGGACATGTTAATGTTCACGGTAATCAACATATTTCTACTATTAACCCTTAACCCATTCGCCTCTTCATTTTCCATGGATTTTCTGCCCTTTGAACTCTATTTAATTTTCTGAAAAATTTCACGGAATTAAAAAAAAATTTTTTTTTGGAAATTAAAATTATTTACTAATTAAATATTTAACAATTTATTTTCACCGAATAAAAAAAAGACTTGTGGTACATAAAATCGGGAAAAAAGAATAGCATTAGAACATTGAATTCCATCACGTGACCGGCGAATCACCGGCTCTTTACCTGAAGTCAAAATAAGGTAGACCGGCAAATCGCCGGCGCTTTACCAGAATGGGTTAAGTAGGCGCGTGGGGTCTTTTAAGACCCCAAGGATTTAGAAACGAAATATTTTATCTCATAAATCACTTTCAAGGCTTTGAAAACTCATAGTTCAACTAATAGGAAAAATTAAAGGTAGGTATGTTGAATTATCATGCTTTGAATATCTAGTGTAAAAAATAACAATGTAAAATAAACAAATTTGGCAAAGTTATAAACAATTCCACATGGGGTATTAAAAGACCCCACGTGCCTACTTATGTCACTAAGGTGAGCCTAGGTAAGGTGCCTACTTAAGGGTTAAGAATGTAGTTTATGAACTCCTAACTTTAATGCCAATTTCATTTCCGTTAATAAGGCAGTGGAGAAGGGTTTTCTTGTCGTATTTTCTTCCAAAGGTTGCCTGCTTTATAGAGAATCAGATTGTACTACTGATGGTGAAGTTCTATTGATAGCATCTGACTGTGGGGGTGTGTATGGACTGAATGTTGGCAACTTCGAGCAAGCAAATGTAGCTGCAACAGACCCAACAATGAACTTACCAGATTTGCAGCATCAGAGACTGGGTCATTTATGTCGTTTTGGTATGAACCTTTAAAGAAAGGGTATGGTTGATGGAGTGAGCTATTCAGGTAACAGTGAACAGATATGTGTTGCACGTATACAAGGGAAACAATGCAGAGAATCTTTCCAAATAATTAAGACAAAGAGAGCAACTGAAAGATTGCAGTTGGTTCATTACGATCTTTGTGGTCCATTTAGTGTTAATTCTTTAGATGATATAAAGTATATACTCATTTTTGTTGATGATTTCTCCAGAAAAACCTTTGTATACTTCTTGAAATCAAAAGTAGAGGTAAAATCAAAGTTTCTTGAGTTTCGGGCACTCATTGAGAATGAAACAGGGCTGAAATTGAAGGTTCTCAGAACAGATACATAATGGAACAGAATATGAAAATAAGGAGTTCCAGAATCACCTAACTTCCCATGGAATTAGGCATCAGACCACGATTCCACACACCTCAGCAAAATGGTGTTGCTGAGTGGACAAATCGGTCAGTAGTAGAAAAGGCTAGAAGCATGCTGCTGGGAGCAGGTTTGCCTACTGGTTATTGGGAAGATGCAACAAGAACAGCTGTATACCTCAAGAATATGTCTCCTCATTGATCAGTGCAAGGTATGACACCAGAAGAGAGGTGGTCAGGTGAGCGACCAAGTTTAAGTCACCTTAAAGTGTTTGGGTGTCTTGCATATGTTCATGTTCCTAAACATAAGAGACAAAAATGGGATTCAAAGGGTAAACAACACATATTTGTTGGTTATTGTGACAATTCTAAGGGATATAAGTTCAGGGATCCTTAGTATCCTAAGAGGATTATTGAATTAAGGGATGTCGTTTTTCTTGAAAATAATTTTTACACCGGTAGCAGTAAAAATAAGGATATTGAAGAAACTGTTTCCGGGGGGTAACTTGGTGGAAGTTTTCCATAATGGAGAAGAGAAAAAATAACGATGCAATTCCACAAAACTTTATTTTGACACGACCATGGTTTCACTGCGGCGCAGCATCATCAGCAAAACCATGGTCATGTCAAAATAAAGTTTTGAGGAATTGCATCGTTATTTTTTCTCTTCTCCATAAGGATATTGAGTCTTCCACGACTCAGCTAATGCTGTCACCCCATCATACCAGCAACGTCCAACCTCCTGATGCATTGGAACATGGAAATGAACCAGAAATTCTATCTATTGAAGAGTCAGGTTCTTGTGATTCCAGTGACGACGAGTCGGGTGATAACTGCTAGAATCCAGAAGAACAAAACCGAAGATATCTTTAAAGGTTACATAAGAAAAAGGAGTATCCAAACTTTATGTTATACAAACTACACTTGATTTCAGCAGTGAACCTCTTACGGTGAGTGAAGCAATGGCAGGTGATAACAAGGCCAAATGGACGTCTGCAATGGAGGAAGAGTACAACCCATTATTGACTAACCAGGCTTGGAGTTTGGTTGACCGTCCCAGTCAGAAGGTGATACCATGCAAATGGGTATTCAAGGTTAAAAGGAATACTGATGGAACGATCTCCAGGTATAAGGCACGTCTTGTAGCAAAAGGCTTTAACCAAGTATTGGGAGTGGATTACGAGGACACTTTTTCCCCAGTTGTACGAGGATCAACCCTCAGGACATTAATTGCAATGCCTGCTGAGAAGAATCTTGATATTGATCGTCTAGATGTTGACACAGCATTTTTAAATGGCCAACTAGAAGGAATAGTGTACATGGAATAGCCAGAAGGATTTGAGGTAGAAGGCCAAGAGGAGAAGGTATGTTTGTTGCATAAGTGTATTTATGGGCTCAAACAATCATCCAGGACCTGGAATAAAACGGTTCACCATGTATTGATTGAAATGGGATATAAAAGGTCAAACCATGAAACATGTGCCAGTCATCTTCTAACCACTCTAAACTGTGTACCTAATGTAGTGCTCCGTGTATTGTATGCTGATATTACGAATGTATTCTGGCTATTAAAAACGATTTACAACAAGATAAGTTTACATTAGAAACACCCATCAACATTGGTCTTCAATCCTATGACTGGTTTGATGTAGATCAGTTTTTGAGCAGAGCAGTAAATCATTCTTTCAGCATTTTCCTTGCGCTTGTGAGAGAAATGAGAAAAGATAATAATTGCAGCTTGGCCTAAATATCATCAATCCCTTCTGTATATGAACTAATGTTAGTGCACTGATGGGATGTCTTTCAACACCATGTTTTGGTGAACCTTAATTTGACACCATACAAACCTCTACCATGCCCATTGCATAAAACTCTACCCCAACTCCAAACAATAGGTGCAATGCGAAGGTTTAATAATCATGTACATGGTAATGGTTTACTGAATGACTACGAATTATCATCGTTAACATTTTATGCGGAATAAAAGAAAATATAAGTAACAATCCTAAATATTACTCCAGGATTGTATGCAATATAGCAATCAAAGAGATGAGATTTGTTCCGCAGGACTACTGGCCATACTGGGAATTGTTATTACAGTGACACAGGGAAAAGAATGGTGCATTGAGGTGACGTTAATGATGTGAGTAAGATTGATGCTTTAAGTTTGCATCATATGGCTACCCCCGAGTTGTATGATGATGGCGAGAATAAATCATGTTACCTCAAAAACAGCAAATAAAATAACAGCAAAATTAGGTAAGAATGTACATGCAGTGATGGTAGTTGAAAGCTAGTCGATTACTAAATATTTTTAATAAGTAATTAAAATAAGCACGAATGTCCTAGCCGGCTCAACTGTGAAAATAAGCACAGTGAAAGCAGCAGACCTACGGAGTGTGTGGAGCAGCTGTGCTGCCGACAGGAAGTAAAATAATAAATATTTCATGTGATCCATACAAGAAAGTAACAAAGTCACATAACATACCTGAGGCAATGCGATGACTACATTCGCATTTCCCTCTCCTCGATAGGTCCACTTCTTATTCCGTAGAGAGTATCGAACAGCCTGACCAATAGACCCCTTTGATGGTTCATCACTGCAAATAAAATATAGTTCAAATGAGGACAAGCTTTCCTTTAAAACAAAATACAGAAACTGCATTGCAGATGATTTCAATTCTTGGTTACTCAGATATTTTAATGAAACTACATGCAACTGCGGAAGATGTGCATGTACTGTATCATTATTCAGAATGTGATACATATCCGTCACTAATTTACATAAAATTTTTAACTAAGTTACATTACATAGGCTGCTAGGGGAGTACTGATTGCCTAACTGAATATTATTTCAATCAGTGATACTTAAAATTTGGAGAATATTGAGCTTGGTGCCATGAAGATCACACACCTTCAACCCAAACTTCATGGCTAGAGAGATCCATTATCTCTTAAAAAAAAATAAGGATGGTCAATCTATAATTTAATGTTTTACATTAAATACATTCCTGGAATATACCAAAACCGATTACAGCAAATGAAATTTTATAAATTTTCTAAATGATATCTTAAATAAAAAAACATTTGAAAAAAATATCTGCCATGTCTAAATGCTATAACAATGTTTTACAGAAGCTGGATTCCAGGAAAATATTTAACCCGATGACATGAAATGAAATTTTATAATTTTTAGAGAGATGTCATAGGAAAACTCCCAAGGAAACGTTCAGTAGAATCATTCAGTTAAGTGCAAGTGATGTGAACTTCAGGTCAACCCACCCCAAACATGGATTTCATTTCAAGGCTAATATATCAAAAACACCGACGCAAACATATGGAGCACCTCATTTTTCAGCATAAGATCCCAGGCAGGTTGGCAATCACCCAAGACTTGGCTCAGAGCCAGTCTTTGGAATAAATGACAATGAGGCATAAACTGCAGAGACGGATGACATAAATTAGAAATTAAATGAAGTTAATGACTAAATACTCGTACATAGTACGAATAACGTCAATTGACATATTGTTCCCTCCGGCACTACATAACAAATATGATGCTCCGTGCTCATTACCTAATTTTCCTGTGTGTGACCTCATTAATGACAGTTCTCTATTAACTGCTATCGAGGAATGAATCTCAGAAAATATAATCAAAATAAAAGCTGCACAACTTCCAAAAGGCAGGAAATCCCAAATTTATGTGGGCCCAAAAGGTTTCCCAAATGTCACCACTGTAGATTCATCATTTATTTTCACACAATCATGAAAATATTTTCATGGAAGACAGCTTGTGGTAGACAGGGCTTTCGGATAGAGTAATGAGTATGTGAGAGCAAGTTACGGATTCGTCCACAAACACAGATAAAGTGATCCATTGCATTCCAATATTCTCCCTCTTATAAAGGAAGGAGATCGAAAAGAGATATGTAGATTACAATTCTCTATAAGCTTCAGCGTAATATGGTTCTACGAGACTTTAGTATTAAACCTTACACTTAAATGCTGAAAAACATTTCAATGGACCGAAATATATGCCCATACATCATTTACTGGCTCTATGGCACATAAAACTTCCTCTCACAGGGAATGAAAAGCACCAAAAACTGTGAGTCGAATACGACCATGGTAATAGAAACTTTTCTAATGACTTACTTATTATCAACTCCTTCCTCTAAGCCTCTTTTCAAGGTATTCTCTTGGTAATCCATCGATAATTGTACTGAGTTCTTGTTGATCACTGTACCCTTCTATGTTCCCTGAGTATGTGTTAACTATCTAATGAGGTGCATGCTGGCGTTATCTTTAAAGAGGATACTTTGAAGCGAACTGTATTTAGTGGAAAAGCGGAAATGAGTGACTTAGCTTTCGTTCGTTGGCAGGAAAACTTTGCCATATTTCCTGTAGTTCGAAATAATGAGAGGTTCCGGTAGGTTTCCTAGATATACTTCAACATGATAAGATAAATTTCTAAATTCATGGCACTGCTAAATAAGGAACGTTACAACCCTGCCACGTGACAAAGTAACCGAAAATAGAGAGTATATACATTTCCCTGGCCTTCAACAATTGCCTCCCTGACCAACAAATATAGGCGGAAACGTTTGATTACTCACTTTCGATTAATCGTTCGATCGTGTCACAAAGTGACGTAAGAATCGATTTCCCAACCTCGGTCGAGGGAAACGATTGGCGGCAAGAGCTTCAAAATAATATTTTACGATCTCTATCATTTTCTATGAATAACGATGTCAATTAGACATCCTAGAAGTTAATTATGTACTTACTATGTTTTAAAATAAAATATATTTTCATAAATTTCATATAATTCGTACTATATCAAGTATTTGTTGCAAAATAGGCATTATGCATGAATCTAAAGGAAAACTAACCCTCCTAAATAAGAAATTATTTATCAATGGAAAATGACATCATTCTGTTCAAAAAATGCGTAAATTCAAGAGAATAATTATTACGTTGAAGCCTGTAGCTACTTAGGCATTCAGATGTGACATATTTCATAATATAAGTGAATTCAATTATAGTTCTAAATTGAACGAAATTCAGCCATTACCTATTCTTTGAGATCATGTTATATACTGTCTCACATATAAGAATATTTTTTACTTGCATATTCAGCATAACTATTTTGTATCATTGTAATATCATCAAATTAAGTTTTAATTTGAAAAGAGCAAGAAGCCTGATGTTATAGATGCCTTTATAGGCAATACAATAAATAATTATTAAGGATAAATATTAAAATATCAGTATTATTTGTAAAATTATGTTCCTGACTTTATCATATTATTACATTTATTATTATTCATTCGTGGATTATTTCACATGGATTTTTTTCGGCACCGAATCAACTCAGGGAATCCAAGAAGCACCACGAGACCACATATCACTGCAAACAATATACAGAAGCTCAAAGTCTCTTGGAAAAATTAGATTTTATAATGCATAGAACATGCTACTCTTAAGTGCATGAGCTTAATATCTTCCTTTATCAGCTGTTATATACACTGTCTAGAAGTAAAATTATTTGAGTTTTTGCCTGAAGGAAACCAAAATATAAATTATGTGGACACACTTTCTGGTAGCGTGACTTATTACCGGTGTGATCCACGAGCAATAGGATCTACGACTCTTATCCGGGAATGCCACTGCAAGATATATATATAGCCAAGTAGAATGGGAAAAAAATTCAATAAACGTGAAACATGAATAGAGAAAACGACCGAAAACACAAGCAACTCAATAATGAAATGTAACACAATTCGACTCTGAAATTTTGAAATCATTATTTTACTAAATTATTGCATAACACATTGCCCATAGAAAAATTAGATACCCCATTAACGGACAAATGAAACCAAAGCTGTCTTTTCCCAGCTGAGAGAAATTTTGGTTTATAAAAAATTAAATCGTGAAAGTGATTGCCGTTACTTCAATAGTTATTTCATTCAGTGTCATAGCTATTGCTTCAGCAGATTGAATACGGTTATCCATTTTTTTAAGTATTGTTTATTATCATTGTTATGTTTGTTATTAGATAGGGCCAAAGGTCAAAGATCATTGTAATTTTAGCAAAAAAGCAATCATAACACGTTGCATTTTTTCATATCGGAATAATTTAAAAATATTTTTCTATTTTGTTTCGATTCTAAAATAAATATTTTTTCCTTGGCCGTAATTCCTTTTGCTACTAAATAGCTATGTACAATGATTAAGAGGGTAAAATACGACTGATTTTTCTGAGAAAGAGTACCTACACACTTTAGAATCTCTAATTATTTTCTTGCGTATTTCAATCAAGAAATTTTCCTGCAATGCCCAAAAGAAACAGCCAGTTGCATCAATGGGCAGTGATGAAGACCTTTGCCGTTGTATTGTTGCCATTTTGTCCCCTCAGGACTCATTGTTGTCAATCCAGAACCTCTCTCATCCCCAGCTGCAGACCCAAGATGACAGCTGATCCCTCCCCTCCTCTCCTTCTCCTCTTACCTCCCCTCTTCACCTCCTTCCCCACTCGTAGGCACACACACTCACGCGCACACACACAAACGCAAAATACTGTTCCCGTTATGTGAATGGAATGGCTGCGAGCCCTCACCACGTCAAGACCTTCAAAACAAACTTTGACGAACGAAATGTTGTGCGTAGCAAAAAATCCGCCTCCCTCCATTCATCCATTACTCCTTTATCTGAATTGTAATTGGCAGTATTATGTAATAACATTTACCACTAATACTAATGAATATAGGATACTCTTTTCAGATAAGGTTTTCATTTGTCCGCACAGAATGTGAATATATTTGCGAAGACACTTAAACCTTGAGGAATACTTTCTTTCTCAATAGGATAATAATCCCCGAATTTTCGAATCCGATCCGAAATCGGATATTTTCGGAGGAAAAATGTTCAATGCATAAAAGGTGTTTTTATTCCGGTACACCTATCACTCAGTGATTCAACCCGAAGGTTAGTTTTAATAGGTGAGAGTAGATCTCACCCCGTTCTAAGCCAATGGCGTGTGAAATTCACACATTCAGCGTAGGGGGGCCAGTTCCTTTCCCTGGGCCACCTGCGATTTCCTACGAAGTTCTGACATTCAGAAAATCGAATAGCGAGCATTTTAGATGGGGGTGTCCAGTAAGGCTCTTACCCGGGACCCTCCGGTCAGTAGCTCAGTGCTCTACCCACTTCTCCACCACGACCGCCGGTACACCTATACTAATAATTTTATCACAGGAGCTAGTAACTGCCCAAACCTAATGGCGGAACATTTAAGTCGCTACTTTATCTAAAAAGAGGTTTATCCGCAAAATAAATACCAATAATTTTAATTTTAATCTCCATTTTAATCAACTCCATTTTAATCAACCTCAAGTACGGTCAGGTTTCTGTTATAGCTTTCGACAGCATAGGGCGATGTCGTCAGTAAAATATTTTCCTGTCATAATGTTTCCTCGAGAAAAGGTGACATGTTTGATGCCTAGGAGGGACGATTTCAGGAGATGCGCATTGCTTTACCCACGTGCAGGACCTTGCTTTATTTTTTATGATTACAGAATGACTGGAAAACATAGACACAGTTCCGCACAATTTTAAGAGCGAAAAAGTAATTATTTACTAGCAGTTGCCGTGATTCTCGAGGCAGTTATTGAAATGCCTTTCTCCTTCGCATTATAAGACTAAGAGACATTGTTTAACCCATTATGACTCCAACAATTTACAATTTCGTGAAACGCCCCACTCACTTTGGTTTGGCACTTTAACCAGTGTCAAAAAATTTCACTTCATGTTGGCCCTTATAAAGAAGTAGGTATATAACTTCACTGAGGACATACATGTTACTTGTTGGGAATGGTCCTTGAACCCTTACTCCTTCTGTACTAGTACTCCTCTCATTTTTAACCACCGCACATATGCTAGAGGGCTAAAATTTTAGAAAGCGATGTGATGGCTAGGCGAATGCACCCATCCATCCAATCGCACCATGCTGGAACTTATGGCGTCGCCAACAGGAAAGAGTATGGAATACGGTCTAGATGCATTAGAATATATCAAAATATGATAAACGTCTTCGTATACCTCTGCGACTATTTCCAGCGTCGATAATTTCTTAATCTATTCATAATTTATATTCTTTAGTTACGTACTACAACGAACAAGGCATGGAACTTATTGCTAAAGCCATAAAGTCATACTTCATCGTATGTACGTAACATAGAAAGAACATTTTGTATAGACTAAGAACTTGTCGCTACAGCCCTTAAATCTTCCGTAATGGTGCGGGGTATTTGATGACCCCAAAATAACTAAATTTGTTAGAAAAGTTTTATTTTTAACCACATATATTTCTTATTTCATGTTTTAATGGGCATAAACGTTTCTTTTATAATATGGAATTGAAAGAAATTTGTTTCACGTACTTTTTTCCTAAATATCTTTAGTTTTTGAATGGGGTGACCAAGTACCCGGCACAGCCATTTTTGGATAGCTACGCACAAGGTGTTGTTGTTTGAGTGTGGCTACTCAGTCACCCCATTCATACAGATTTCTCAATTGATTCATTATTCATTGCATTTACAGTATTATATCACATTATTATCCCAAATCTCATATACAGGGATGTGTTTGTGTATGTCTGGGTTGGCATCAAAGCTCCGAGCGGAGGTCCTATAGAGCAAATTTCTGGGGGAATAAGTTACAAAAATACTAGATAATCCCAACAAAATAATCAGCAATGTATTTTTAAACATAATTAAAGGATAAGTAAAAGAAAAAAACAGCGTTGCACGCCACTGGGTTAATGTCAGCGATGTCAGCCATATGAGTATACTCATGCATCAATCAAAGAAACGCGTCGTATTAATTATCAATTTCCAGGGGCAGAAGTTCTGAGAAGTTACATTAACCGTGATAAATTTGTTTGTTCCTAAAAAAAGGAGCAAATTTCACTCCTAAACACGAGCTTATGAACACCCATGAAGTACTGAATGCAAGCCATTACATTCAAGAGAGGGTATGGCATCTCGCTCCCTTCTGCTCAATGAGGATCCATTTCTCTCCTCTGCGTGGTGCTTATCAACGGTATAATATCTATATGCACTCTGCAAGCCACCTCGCGGGTGTGTGGCAGGGGTGAGTTTCACCAAACGTGCACTACGTAGGTACTTACATCAACCATCGCCATGGTTTTCTGGATGGAGAGGAATGATTCTTTTGGTTAAAAACTGTGGCATTCTTCTGTTTTTCCGGCAGAACAGAGCATGCGATAAATATTTCGTTTTTCGAGCTTAGGTGCGTTTCAATTATTATAATTATCTAAGATCATTTTGCATTGGAGATCAATAAATATGAGCATCAAATTATTTTTCGCCTTTCTTTTTACTTCTGACGTAGGTAGCTTTAAAAGTTAAATATCATCGAAAAAATTATGAATGACTCGTAGTCATGAAAATCCATTCACCTAGTACTGCGATGAGCTGTGAGTAGATAAGTGGCAAAAATGCCATTTTCTTGAAATTTTCCTCTTTCGAACGAAAATTTGAAAAATTCCCTCCCTCAATATCAACATCTGTAGTATAATTTTGCCTGATAAGGAAAACATCCAATTCTGGAAGCTTGTCAATTAAAAAAATCAAACTAAAGGAGAACGCACGGATATTCAGGCTGCCCGTCTGATTCGTGACGCTTTTAGTAGAAGTATCTATTAGCGAAAATTAGGACTTAGTTCTCACACCACGAGTCTTCATGCGTACACACTCCAAGCTTTAAAAAATCTACACACTTGTTATTTTTCAATTGTATGTTGACTAAGAACTCTTCACAAAGAAAATGAATAATGAGAGCTTAAAAACACGAAACTTTTGGTATAGGCCATTAACTTGCACAGGTTTGTAAGAAGCTCTGTCCAGCTACGTACTATTAGGAAGAAAGGAATAACTACAGTCTGAAAGAAGTAAAATATTTTTCTTAAGTTGATCTGAAGTACTACTATTTTGGAAACTGTAGTCTACGAGGAGATGAACAATTAAAGTGAACCTCACCGTTCATGGCAATGCTGATAATATAGAAGCGATGACTTCAATCCTCCGATTAGCCACTAGTTTTTTCCTCGGTCAAAATCTGGAATTCATAAGGGAACAAAAGAAGTTAACTCGCATAGTTTTCTCTCGTTATTAAGGAATAACCATGCGGTAATCCAATCTATGGAGTACTGAATGCCATTGCAATGTGTCCCTGATAGTAATGAGACTAGGCAAGGGTAGGATTAACACCCATCCATACTTAGCTGGAGCTCGCATCAGAAGTTTAACCTACTCAGAGCGAAACATTTTCTCCGCCTTTAGGCCCCAGACTTGGATGGAAGTTCGTGCACGTAAAATCATGCATTACACTGCTAACCCAAGCTTAATTCCTGCGTTGCGAGACCATGAAAACCCCATCTAAGCCAGCTTCGCTATTACCATGCAATGGTCTCCCCCCTGCCAGACTAAGTATGTGCTCCACAGACCAGAAAGTTTTTGGGAGCCTACGCCTTGCCTCCCCCGCCTGGCTCACAGCTGCGCCTCGCTTAGCAACAGAACTGGCCTCCTTTTTCGAACTCCATGACCGGCAGCACTGGGTCTGGAGAGGGGGATGAGGAGCGGATGTCTGACGGCCTATCTGCAATCGGCAGATGGCGGCTCGCTCAGGACGGACGCACTCCCCTCAGACCCCTCCAGACGCCTCACACCCTCCCGGCCGCAAACAAAAAGCAACTATCAGCTGCCGACGCCACTATGAGGGCAATCTGGAAATTACGGACCCTCAAGAGGGCCTGCCGCTTGCTGGAGGCTATTCTATAAGCCGGTTTTGCCCAAGCTGAGCGTGTCGACTACGCTGGAGTGTTGAAAAAAATGGGAGACGAACAAAGGGCCACAAGAACCTAAACATTCTTATTTTGTAATTCTAATTCCTTTGCTGTTAATGGTAGAGTGATTAGATTGAGCTGTTTTCGCATACGTGCATAACCATCACTCCGTTTCCTTCCAAAGAAGGCAGGTATCACAAATATTTATAGGCAACTGCAGTTACATCACATTTATCCCTCATAGCTACTTGCCAATGTAGCTTTCAAAAAACAAAGGAAATCTATCCTTTGTTTCCAACAGTGAGCAATTATTTTTCGTTTAAACGGCGCTCTCCAAAGGGGTACGAACTTTTTCCGCCTGCGGGAGGCATAAATTACAAAATCGGAAACCCCTTCTTCAAGCAAAGGCAGGTTATATTTGTGGTCCTTTTCATATGTAGTAAAGCGGACAGCATTACAAACGGTGCCAGCATTATTACGGCTCACACCTCAAAGTTTTTAAAAGGTACATACATTGGTTTGGAGCAGTTTTCAGAAAGTTAATCTTGCCTCAACATATACTTTGCTGCTGTTTGGTGCGATTTATTGTTTATGTTCTGCCATGAAGAAAATATAGCTAGCCTAAATTAGCTCCTGATTCGAATTCTGATGGTTCGAGGTGATTAAACACACAAGCAATAATACTCATTAAAGAATTGGCTGGGAGGACACTCAACTGAGTCTCACCTTGAAGAAATTCAATTAGTCGTGAGTGTGACAACAATATTACCTCCTGATTTAAAGCAAATTTCTAATCCCTAATGATTTTTAGATGAACACGGGCACTACTAATTCATTGAATATCCTCAAATTAAAACCTTTTCTCAATCGCAACATTGTTTTCATTGGAATTAGCAGCTCGGTCAACAATAAAACTAGTATACTATCATAAGTATGGCACGGAGTATCTCTGTATGAGTGGATAACAGGCCAATATAATGAGGATGCCGGAGTTTTCAATTTCTCCGAAAAGGAAATATGAATAAAATGAAACTTTATTTGGCCCATTCACGAGGCTAGTGGTAGACAAGACGCAGGCTAAATCTCCGATTCTGTTTTTTTTTTACTAACATTTGGATAATTTTGCCGACCCGGGTGGCGGCGGGGTAAATCCCTCGTCTGTCAATCCCAGGGTCGCAGGTTCGAATCCTGCCCGGGGAGGTTTGCCACCGCCCGGGGCATGGATGTCTGTGTTTGTGTAATAGTTGTTAATTGAAGTACCCGATATAAAGACCACATTTGTTGTTTTCGGGTCAATGATAAATAAATAAATAATAGATAATTTTGTAAAACAAAGAGGGGCAAGGAATGTCCCTTGCCCCTTCGTATCTGGGGTGATAAAAATCCGAAATATCGACAACCCTCCTCAATTCCAATAAGGCTGAGGTTTGACAATGAAGGGGAACCCAATGCGCAAAACCGTAAATATCTTGTAAATGACGCATTCCTCTTTTATTTCAGTTTTTCCTTTGAGGTAGGCACCGGATCTTAATAGTTCACTGCGGGTGATGCCTCCAATCTGGCGGGATCACCCGCCTCCATCGCGGTCTCAGAACCAGCTCTAGTTCTAATATTGTTTCATTAATTAATATATTTACCTAAATGCCTGACTAATATTCATTTATTAATTATTTATGTTATTAAACTACTTGTTTATAGGTACTATCAAGTTAGTTAGACTTTTCTCGTAAATGCATTTCTAACATTATCCACAAATTAGAAGCATTATACCTCTAAGCTGCACGTAAATAATGCATGCACTGACCATTATTTTTGCCTTCCTGCAGGATAATAAGTGTAAATTTATTTCTGCCACGTTTAAAATGGATGCCTTGTGATGTTTTACCCCCTTTCAGACACTCTTGTGGTGGTTTGCCGGATATATACAGATATAGTCGGCTCATGCTCTGATGAAGTAGATATATACAGGTTGTAAGTTTGCATTAAGGTCTGCGGGATACTTCTGGAACAAGTGTGACCCCAAGGAACGCCAACAACGTTCGGAGAGCAATAAAGTGTGATTAAATCCAAAATGGTTTTTGTCATATTTATTTTATATGTTCTAAGTTATGTGTTTATCTAAGCAATGAAGTGGATCTGAGATTTCCGCGACGTTGATGTTCCATGGTAGATGCCGGGCGTTCCCCGCGTTGACTATTGGCGACGATAGTTTCTCCAGCTACCCTACTAGTGCCTTCAGGTCAGAAACAACAATGCTCAAGTCAAGATCATAAGCAATATGTTATTTTCTTGCGCATGAAATTTCTCGAGGTAGGTACAAATGACACAGATCAGATGACAGCTAATGAAAATTGTAAAATTTTATAATCGTCAATAAATAATCGATCCATGGCATGACTATCTACATCTGCGTAATACACTGCGAGCCACCACGAGGGTATGTGGCAGGGGATGAAGATCACCAAACATGCACTTTTGACATGCAACTACATGGAAACATGCTAGATAATAGGGTAACATGCAGCTAGATAGTTAGTATCTGCATAGTAATAGGGTATACCAGCCAATTATGCAAAGTGGATTGGCACTCGGAAATTCAGGTAGTAATTTATAGCTTTACCACCCCCAAAAAATTGTAATACTTTTTAGCCACTTTTTCGGCTTCAAGGGTTTCCATATGCGCTACGCAGTAATGCCGTTACCTTAGAATATTTCCAGATTTGAAACAATACGGTAATAAAATGCCACCAAGCTACCTCTTTCATTGAAAACTTTTTAGAATATCTCCTCGCAATGGAGTCCCAGTTCTGCTTTCTCCTAGAAGCGTCATGATAGCATCGAATCCCTCACTCATCCCTTTTCCCTGCGCCTCGTACCCAGAGATACAACCCCAGAAGTCCCAATAACAACATCAACAGAAGAGTGGGCACGAAGCGAAGTTGCCAGGCTGGACTCAAGTCTCTCGCTCCAGTGGGTTGCAACGCTGCCAGGTCTCTCGTGCGGCTCTCCCGTTCTCTGTTATCCCCTTCCATGCGTCTCGCTTCATCCGTCTCCCCCAGTGGCTCACCCCCTCCCTCTCTCCCTAAAGACCCTCTGCAGCCACACGGACGGCCAAGTTTCCGGCTTGGTCGAGTCGATCAAACGAAACAAAAAATATAATAATCCTTGTTTTCATCCACTGGAGCGGTCAGCGTGCTTCCCAGCGGGCGAAGGAAACGCATATGACGCAAACACTTAGGCCTCAAATGCTACGAGCCCGTTTCCGACAGCATTTGCCCATTAGTTCCTCGAAAATGGATGAAAATCTGTCGTATGGCCGTGGCAGGACAATAAACCGGGAAAATTGACATCACCAACCATCCTCAATAACTTTCAACGAAGCACCATTCCTCATCAACTCGGAATGAGTTGGCAAAGCACTTGAGTTAAACGGTTGCTTACTTAAACACTTATTCTTCCCATTCTTTTAGAAATTGATCAATCCCTGGTCTCACTTTGAAGTTAATAATATTAAATTCTTAGGTATATATTAAATATAAGTGTATAATATTTATGAATATTCTGGTCCCCATAGATTCGTGCTATCCGTGAGGTGCTGCGCAGCAGATAAACATCAGGCATGGCCGCTCTGTTGCAGCCGAGGCAGCTAAAATTGGAGGGGTTCTTCTTCCCTGCGCTGGATGACAGCTCCATGCCCATTCGTCAAACTGTCTGTCTGCCTTGGAGCGATATTCACTGTGGTGCAGGTGCGCGCTCTGTCCCGTATTCTCGTCCATGGACGTGCTTCCGTCGTCCTCGCTCAATTATATTAGAAAATGCGAGCCTGAAGCAATGAGCCTCCGTACAAATCCGCATTACTCTCTGCACCCACTCATGTGAATCTTTTCTCAATCCTACCCACCAGGTTATTAGACCTTTCCTCTTCGGAAACACATGAAAGCTTAGCTTTCTTACCTTTTATGGGCTTTGAAAGAACTGGTGTTTTTCCTGCGTACATGGCGAATGGATTTCTTGGGATCCCAGCCGCGTCAGACGTTTCGGTGAACGACTCGCACTTTTTTTCAGGGTGCCTAATGAAGACGATCAGACTTCTGAAGACAATGTATAGTTTCATGTCGGTATACTGGATTTATCCAACGAAAAAACAGCACGTAAATGCAAACTTGCACCGCTCTTTAATTTTTTTTAAATTTTCATAGTTAGACAAAAATGTAGCTACTAATCCTCTTTAAGTATATAAGGTAACAGCGGCGTCGGAAGTGGGGGGCAGGGAGGGCATTCGGCCCCTCCCAGAATTTGCCCCGGGCCCTTGATAAATGAGTCTTCATTAATAAAAATTTAATTTCACTTGTTTCCAGCTGGCCTTTTCCCTTCTGATGCATATTCTACCACCTTAATATGCACTTTTAGCGGAATTCTAGTCTCTACCCCATCCTATCCGCAAAAAAATGCAGGCCATTTTCATAGGAGCCGGGCCCTTTTCAAGGTCCCGGCGAAAATAGTTCCGACGCCCCTGTAAGGTATGCATTGTGGGTGTGAATTTACCCCCTACCATTTACCTTTATGGTGAGTTGCAAGTTGCTATGTATATATAGATGTAACTGTACGAATCTGATGCATATGTTGGGATGGAAACATGTTTTTTCCATTTATCGGCTCTTTGCAAATGGTTCAATTTCTTGGCGTACCCTCGTCCACCAAACTCGTCCCTACGCAAACGTGTGAAGGATTGGATGGCTATTCAAATTGTAATTTGCATTGAATTTATCATATTTTCTTTTTCTCTCATAACTTCTCTTACAGCTGTGGATTTGTATTTTAGGAGTTATACACATATTATATCATTACGTTGAACAATGTTCATGATGCACTTAAATTGGAAAAACGTGTTCATAGCTACACATAAATCTATAATCTTTTATAAAATTGTAATTTTTCGAGTAGAATATAGTTATTAAATCTTTTTGAGCATGATATGTAATGCATATACGGTGTGAATTCACCACTGCCACACACCTTAATGGTGGCTAGCAGGTATAATGTAGATGTAGATGTACATAATACCCAACAAGGCACCATAAAAGTGTGTGGAAGAGGGTGAATTCACATCCAAACATAATTTACATATCCTACTTAAAAAGAATTATAGCTATATTCTAGTCGTCATTTAATTATTTAAAAAAAGATTAAAATACCGAATTAACATGCAAAAACATGCTGGAAGTTGGGTTAGCTTTAAATCTTCATGCTTTTATGCAACTAGCTCTGCGAGATGCACATGATTATATATACATCTTCATCTAGGCAATATCGTGTAAGCTACAGAGTGGGTGTGTGGCAGGGGGTAGAGAATTATTAATATGCAACTAGACTACTACATGGAAGGATGTTATACAATAAGGTCACATGCATATAGATAGTTAGTATCTACAAAGCAATAAAGGATTACTGGCTATAATGGCATTTATCTAAATATTTTCATCTTTCTTTTCCTACCATGCATGGGTTAGTAAATGTCAATACATACATGCATTATGCACTACAGACTACCATAACAATATCTAACCTATCTATCCCTTTACTATGCTGCGTATTGTGTTCTCTTACAGTACGGGAGTACATCTACATCTGCATCTACACGATACCCTGCAAGTCACCACGAGGGTGTGTGGAAGGGGTTGAAGATCACCAAGCATGTACTACTAACATGCAAACAAGCAACTAAAGTATCTCATGCAACTGGATTGTTAGTATCTATAGTATTTGAGGGGTTAATACATGCATCATGCACTACAGAATACTCTAAAATATTTCCCCTACCTATCCCTTTCCTATGCTGCCTATTCTGTTCTCTTATAGTACGGGGGAAAAATGCCATTTTGAATCTATCGGTACGACAATCTATCTCTCTAATCTTTTTTGGCTGGTCGAATCTAGCATAATACGCTGGTGTTTTTAATATGTGCCTAACATCTTCAGTAAAGCTTTCCGATTGAAATTTCTCTAATAGATTTAATCTGAACTTTAACCTACGCTCTGATAATGATTCCCAACCTAATTCTTGTATTAATTCTGATACACTACTCAACCTATCGTAACACCTTTTGACGAACCTAGCTGCTCTACGCTGCACACACTCTAGTTCTCTGATCAAACCTAATTCATTAGGATCCCATACACTGGCTGCATACTCAAGGTGGGGTCTAATTAGTGAAAAATAGCATCGCTCTTTTGTCTTCTCATCACATTTCCCTAGTACTCTTTTTATAAATCCTAGCTTTCTCTTCGCTCGGCCGCATATTTCCCTTATGTGTCTTCCCCACGATAAATCCTTAGTAATTGTTACACCTAGATATCTTATGGTTTCTACGTTTTCGATCTTCGTGTTACTAATTTTATAGGTATGCTCTATCGAATTATTCCTCCTCCAAAAATTGATAGCTACACACTTTTTAAGGTTAAGCTCTAACTGCCATTTGTCGCACCACTCTTGAATTGCATCTAAATCTTTGCTAAGCGATTTCCTGTCCTCTTCTCTTGATATACCCCTATACACTACCGCACCGTGTCCAAAGAATCTAAGCTTACTACTAACTACGGTACCCAAATCGTTAATGTACGGTACCCAAATCGTTCATGTATTGAAAATATAGGAGCGGACCTACTACGCTACCCTGGGGAACTCCCGATGTGACTTCAATTGTGTCCGACATGATACCATCTATGAACACCCTCTGCTCTCATCCACTTAAGAATTCTCTTAACCGACACACAACGTCTTTATTTATACCAAAACTCTCTAACTTCAAGATTAATTTATCATGAGGAACTTTATCGAATGCCTTTTTGAAGTCTAAAAATATCGCATCAACTTCAGTACTGTTTTCGCCGTAGACTAAAATATCGTGTACGAATAAAGCTAATTGTGTCTCGCAAGATCTACCTTTTCGGAACCCATGATCGAACTGACTACAATGTGCTCAAATATCTTACAAGAGATTGACGTGAGTGAAATGGGTCTGTAGTTACTAGGTTCTTCCCTATCACCGCTTTTACATATAGGAACTAAAGACGGGGGAAAATGACATTTTGAATCCATCGGTACGACATCCTATCTCTCTAATCTTATTTATCTGGCCAAGTCTAGCATAATACAAGGGTTTTTTTAACTGTTGCACTAAACTATTTCAAATATACTATTTATGCAGTTGTTTATATATACTATTAAATATATTTCCAACTATTCATGTCTCTAACTGTACGAGGATAGAAGATTTTAAATCTGTCAGTTCGGCAATCAATTTCTATAATTTTATGATTATGGTCCAGTATACCATTGCAAGTTGGAGTTCGCAAAATATTTTTAACGTCATCAGTGAATATATTGTATTGCAATTTAGTTAAAAGATTAATCTATATTTCAGCCTTCGGTCTAATAAATGTTTCCATTTTAGTTCATATGATAGACTGGGTACGCTAATGTAATTATCATACCCTCCCTTTACAAATTTTCTCGATATTCGCTGCACACACTCCAGTTCGTTATTTAAGCATCTTTCCTAAAAATTCCTGGCAGAGTATTTCAAATGTTTTATGACAAGTCAAAAGTAGCTAATTTCTCGTACGTGATCATTATATTATATTAGTACTCTTTTGATATATCCCTGTCTACCATTAGCTTGACCAATTATTTGGCGTATGTGTTTACCCCAAGAAAGATCACGTGTCAGTCTTATTCCAAGATGGATTCAATGGATTCAACGTTTGTCAATTATTTATCTTTAATGTCGTAAGTGTTAGAGTAGGAGAACTATTGGTGTTCAAAAATTGATTACTGCACATTTTTAAAATTCCTACTGCCATGTATCACACGAGTTTCCAATTGCCTCTAGGTCATCTTTAAAGATTCTTTATCGTCTCGGCTTAGAGTTTCGCTGTACACTACTGCGCCACCGGCAAATTGACGAACCCTCCTTTTCACAACCTAATTATTGTCATATATATACAGAAGGTACAGGAGAGGACCTATCACACTACCTTGTGGCTCACTTGAAGGCAATATTCAATCAGCATATGATGCACCCATAAAACCAGGAGCAGTAATTCCCAAAAGATAAAACTCATGCCGAATATGGAATAAAGTGAAAAGAATCACGAATGGAATTTGCGGGATCGGGTTGTTGTGGTGGCTAGAGTACTGGCCTCCCATCCCGAGGGCCCGGGTTCGATTCCGGAAGTGGCGGATTTTTCAGCGGCAAACCGGTCCCTACTTGAGTGCTTAGTGGAGGGTCCGTCGGATGAGACGTTTAGCCTTGAGCCTGTCGTTAACAGTAGGCTAATGCCGACTACGGGTTTCTCTCCACCCTTCCTCCGTTCCTTGAAAACTCCTACATTTACATCTACATAATACCCTACAAGCCACCACAAAGGTGTGACAGGGGGTGATTTCTCACCAAACATGCACTACATATCATGCATAAAAAAGGAACAGTATTAATATACTAGTCAGAACTTCACTATTTAAAAAAGATAGAAATTGCAAAGAAACATGCAAAAACATTCTGTTAGTAGGGTTAGCTTTAAGTACTCATACCAACAAGCAGCTACCAATGCTATCCATTGCTACTCTCCGATTGGCCATATTTACCGTTATTCGTATCTCTAATTGTACGAGGGAAAAAGGACATTTAAAATCTATCAGTTCGGCAATCAATTTCTCTTATTTTATAATTATGGTCCAGTCTGCCATAGTAAGTTGGGGTTCGCAAATATTTTTAATATCATCACTGAAAATATTGTCTTGGAATTTATTCAAGAGATAAAGTCTAAATTTCAACCTGCGATCTGACAATGATTCCCATTTTAATTCATTTAATAGACTGGATACGCTAGTATAATTATCGTACCATCCCTTTGCAAATCTTTCAGATCTTCGCTGCACACGTTCAAGTTCGTTATTTAGACCGATTTCGTAGGGATCCCATGCACTGGCAGCATATTCCAAATGAGTTCTTGCAAGGGAAAAAAAGTAGATGATTTCTCGTACATGATCGTCACATTTACCCAGTACTCTTTTGAGGAATCCCAGTTTACGATTAACTTGAGGACCGAAGTGGAAGAGTTCTGTTACCCGGGAAGCCGAGCAACCAGCGATGGACGAAGCAAAAGAGAAATTGCCAGTAGAATTGCCCAAGCGAAAAGAGCACTCTACCAGAAGAAGACTCAGCTTACATCGACAAATTAAAGCGAGAAAGTGAGGAAACATGTCACCAGAACAAACATTTGGAGCGTTCTACTATATGGCAGCGAAGAATCCTACTGTCACCCTATTACCCACCTAAATGGCGCAAATTACCTCATCTGCCAGTCGTCTACCATGAATTACATAACATAACATGGAATTTACATTGCACGGGTTAGATTGAAGAAATGCTTTAGACGCTTTTGTCCCTTATTTCATTAAAACTGAGTTGATTAATCAAGTACACGGAAGCAGCTATGAAGATGATGGCGCGAAAAATTAGTGAAGCAAATGAATAACGCAGAACAGTATCTGGATGAACAATCTATTCATTCGTTTGACTGGAAATTGAACCAATACGCAAATAAGTTGAGCGATATAAGTATCTTAGATCTCTTGACCTTAGATCTCTTGATAGGGAGCAGCCATCTAACTACTGACCTATATCCCTCACATTCATTTCATTCAAGATCCTGGAGCATATAATTGCCAGTTCAGTCATGGGGCACCTAGATAGCCAGAATTTATTGTCAAGTGTTCAGCATGGCTTCCGGAAGAGCAGATCATGTGAAACTCAACTTGCTCTCTTTTCCCACGATATTTTAGCTTCAGGCGACAATAATATTCCAGTGGATGCTATATTTCTCGATTTCAAGAAAGCTTATGACAATGTGTCTCATGGAAAACTAATTTTGAAATTAAAATCTTATGGGTTAGACAGTACTATTATATCATGGATAAATGATTTTCTACATTAGCGGGTACAAAGGGTTGTTTTGGACGTTGTTACCTCCCCGGCAATTGAAGTCACTTCGGGTGTCCCACAAGGTAGTGTGATAGGTTCACTCCTGTTCCTTCTGTACATAAATGATATCAATAAGGTGGTTAAAAGTAAGCTTCGTCTATTTGCCGATGACACAGTAGTGTACAGGGAAATTCTATGCCCAAACGATAAACAATATTTAAATGATGCCCTACAAGCAATTGAAAAATGGATTCTTTCGTTTTATTTCCAAGGCAATGGGGATGTGGGGTGAAGACACTATTTCCTTTGGCACGCCCGTCTTGCATTGATGCACTCCACGAAATTCTCCACGATTGGTTGACCAGTAAACCA
The DNA here is from genome assembly GCA_933228895.1 of Platycnemis pennipes. NCBI lineage: Eukaryota > Metazoa > Arthropoda > Insecta > Odonata > Platycnemididae > Platycnemis > Platycnemis pennipes. The sequence continues at coordinate 77,712,195 of OW121846.1, read as the reverse complement.
ATTCTTAATCGCTAACTAACTGCCTTCATCAGCTCCCTGGTCGTTCTCATTCCTGCATCAAGGGCCTCCTTCCACGGCTCTCTTACAATGCCCTGCTCACTAAAGGCGCTGGCATGAAAGGACAATCGAGGGCAGCTGATACCCAACCTCCAAAAGTCAGACTTATGCACTGAACTGATGACTTAAAAAAAATATTTTATTATAGCTTTTGTCTGAGTATGGAGGATGACTAAGAATTTCTCCAGTCGCCCAGAGGGGCGCCTTCTACGCAGCACGTTGAATGGCTCCCCGATCCGACGAGGAATATCGCTCCACGAAACTGTATACTTTTAATCAAAAGAGAATTGGGTAAATGTGACGATCATGTACGAGAAATCAGCCACTTTTCCCTTGTTAGACCACTTTTGGAATATGCTGCCAGTATCTGGAATCCCTACGAAATCGGTATAAATAATGAACTTGAATGCGTGTAGCGAAGATCGGCAAGATTTGTAATGGGACGGTACGGCGCAGCATCATCCTGATGATGCTGCGCCGCAGCGAAACCATGGTGGTGTCAAAATAAAAATGTTTTGTGGAATTGCATCGTTAGTTTTTCTCTTCTCCATTCAGTGATGATGTTAAAAATATTTTGCGAACCCCAACTTACTATGGTTGACTGGACCATAATCATAAAATTAGAGAAATTGATTGCCGAACTGACAGATTCAAAATGCCCTTTTTCCCTCGTACAATTAGAGATACGAATAACGGTAAATATGTCCAATACGAGTGAATCAACGTATAGCATAGGTAGCTGCATGTTGGTATAAGGACTTGAAGGTAGCCCACTAACAGCATGTTTTTACACGTTTACTTTGCTATTTTTATCTTTTAAAATAGTAAAATTTCGACTAGTATATCAATATTAAAAATTGAAAAAAAATCAAATCCTTTTTTAAGCATGATATGCAGTGCATGTTTGGTGAGAATTCACTCCCTGCCACACACCTTTATGGTGGCTTGCAGGGTATTATATAGATGTAGATACATCGCTAGATAATGTTTTCAATGTGTAGTATGCACACGTTCACACTCACGCGGTTATCATCCAATGCGTTACATGCCCATAAAGTTGATTGAGACATCACTTCATTTTATTGTCCTGTACGTTTCAAGTGTGACGAATCCTCATTTTTCGCTATCGTCGATCATATATTCACTTTCAGAGGACGAGGCTCTCATAGCCCTCGTAAAGGATGAGGATTAGAACATTCCCAGGTAATGATGGTATAAATAACATGGTGGAGTATACGCTGATTGTATTCCGTGTTTTTATTTACTGGAGGATTGCACATCATTCCACCTAACACACACCCTCCGCGTGATATCTCATATATGGCCGCTCTACAGAAACGTCTGCGTTGCCTTTTCCATGAAGCATAAGGACGCTTGACTTAAAAGAATATGTTAAAAATTCTTCAGAGTTTTCTAGCCGCATTTCCGTCCAAAGAAACAGTGAGTTTCATCGCACAATCAGAACTGAGCCCTCATTTCTATATCGATATGACAATCGTTAATTAAGTGCAACTTAGTAATTGAACTAATGAACTCAAGAGAGCGAGACAGAAAACTACACCTCATTAGACATCTAGTTACTGTAATTGTTTCGCTTCCAACTATCGCTTCTTTTCTGATAACGACGTAGTATAGGTGCTGATCGTTAACGACGAAGATATGGAATCACCTAAAAGGGAATTGAGGTGCGATTCAAGACTGGCGTGACAAATGTTAGGATTTAACGTAAACAAATATGCAAAAATATTTTTCGAAAAATAATGCGCCAATATAGCGAGATTTATGTCGATGGCTTCTAAATTGATTACATATGAAGCTGAAATATACTTCATCTACATCTACATAATACCCTGCAAGCCACCATACAGGCAGGGGGTGATTATCTACCACCACACATGCTCTACATAAAATGCGTAAAAAGGATTACTAATAATACAGTACAGTAGTCTAAACTTCAATTAAAAAAAAAGATTAAAACAGCAAAGGAAGCATGCAATACAATGCTACTATATGGCCCCCTGCCACACACCCTCGTGGTGGCTCGCAGGGTATTATCTATATCTATATCTACGACATACCCTGCAAGCCACCTCGAGGGTGTGTGGCAGGGGGTGCATCCACACCAGGAACATTGAAACAACAAAAAAAATGAACAACACAAATAAAACACCATAACTTTAAAAGTAGTTAAAAGTAATTAGGGGAAAATAGAGAAAAAAATACCAAATCCAAATCATGCAAGACACACCAACGAATACCATACATGACTTGAAATTCGACACCGATTTCATAGATACCTACTCATGCATGCAAAAAAAAGCAATGCATGCGGGTCACACCTTGTTTTGAATATGCAGGAAATAAAAAAATACTATCGACCTACTCTGAATACTACCTCTATAATTATTACCGATTTCCGCGATGTCTAACGTTCTGATCTCGAAACGTACGTGGAAAAAATGACATTTTAAATATGTACGTCCTGCAATCTATCTCCTCAATTTTATTAGAATTATCGAGCCTACCGTAATAAGTCGGAGCCAGCAATATATGATTAACGTCATTAATGAAATGTCACTGCTTAAATTTTCCCAGAAGATTAAGTCTATAATTCAGCCTGCGTTGTGACAGCGATTCCCATCCCAATTCAGCTAACATACCAGACACACTGCTTTCCCTATCGTAACACCCTTTTACATATTTCGCCGCTCTTCGTTCTACTCGATCGAGACAGGAAATCGCTTAGCAAGGAGTTAGATGCAATTTAAGAGTGGTGCGACAAATGGCAGTCAGAACTTAACCTTAAAAAGTGTGTAACTATCCATTTTTGGAGGAGAAATAATTCGATAGAGCGATCCTATTAAATTAGTAACACGAAGATCGAAAACGTAGAAACCATAAGATATTGAGGTGCAATAATCACTAAAGATTTATCGTGGGGAAGACACACCCGGGAAATATGCGGCCGGGCGAAGAGAAAGCTAGGATTTATAAGAAGAGTACTTGAGAAATGTGATGAGAAGACAAAAGAGCGATGTTAATTTTCACTAGTTAGGCCCCACTTTGAGAATCCAGCCTGTGTATGGGATCCTACTGAATTAGGTTTGATCAGAGAACTAGACAGTGTGTAGCGTAGAGCAGCTAGGTTCACGAAAAGGTGTTTCGATAGGTTAATTAACGTTTCAGAATTAATATTAGAATAAGGGTGGGAATCATTATCAGAGCGCAGGTTAAAGTACAGATTAAATCTATTAGAGAAATTTCAATCCGATATCTTTACTGAAGATGATAGGCACATATTAAAAAACCAGCGTATTATGCTAGATTCGACCAGATAAATGAGATTAGAGAGATAGATTGTCGTACCGATAGATTCAAAATGGCATTTTTCCCCCGTACTATAAGAGAACAGAATAGGCATCATAGCAAATGGGATAGGTAGGTGAAATATTTTACAGTAGTCTGTAGTGCATGGTGCATGTATTAACCCCTTAAAAACTATAGATACTGACAATCTAGTTGCATGAGACCCTATAGTTGCTTGTTTGCATGTTAGCAGTGCATGCTTGGTGATCTTCACCCCCTGCCACACACCCTCGTGGTGGCTTGCAGGGTATCGTGTAAATGTAGATGTAGATGATCTAATTCTTAAATGAAGCCTGCTTCATAATTGTCCCATATACTCGCAGCATATTCTAAGTGTGGCCTAACAATTGAAAAATAGCAACGTTCCTTCACTCTGTCCTCATATTTCCCTAATATTCTTTTAATAAACGCTTACTTTCTATTTGCTTGACTGCATATTCCCCTGATATGTTTCCCCCATGATAGATCCTGAGTAAGTGTTGCCCCTAGGTACGTAACGAATTCCACGTTTACTAATTCCGTTCCTTGAATCATAAAATATTTCTATTGCGTTTTCCCTTTTCCAAAAATTTACTGTCTCGCAATTTTTTATGTTCAGTTCTAGTTTCCATTTATCGCACCTTGCATGAATTGCTACGAGGTCCTTTTCTAACGATGCCTTGTCTCCCGGACTACTGATTTCTCTATACACTACTGCATCATTTTCGAAAAGCCGAATTCTACTGTTTACTACAACACTGCCGGGGTCATTGATATATGAAAGAAATAAAAGTGGGCCTATTACACTTCCCTGGAGAACATCTTATGTGACACTAAGTATATTGGACATGATACCGTCCATAATAACTCTCTGTTCGCTTCCAACTAAGAAATGATTAATCCAGCATACTATGTATTTATCTATACCGTAACTTTCTAGCTTTTAGAGCAATCTGGCATGAGATACTCTATCAAAGGCTTTTTTTAAAATCGAGGAATATCACATTAACCTGAGCTTTATTTTCTACCGAAATCAATAAGTCGTGAACAAAGGTTGCCAATTGCGTTTCGTATGATCTGGATTTTCGGAAACCGTGTTGGTTATTAAATAACAAATTCTCTATCCAAGTGTCCCATAATCGAACTAACTATTATATGTTCCATTATCTTACACGATATCGATGTTAGTGAGATAGGTCTGTAGATGCTAGGATTTTCTCTATCGCCGGATTTGAATAAAGGTGTAACATTAGCCATTTTCCAATCCTTGGGAACCACATACTCAGATGACGATTTACGAAATATTATTTCTAAGTAAGGTGATATTTCTGATGCTAGTGTTTTATAAACGCGTGCCGGAATTTAATCAGGGCCGAGGGATTTATTGGTGTTTATGTTTTTTAGTTGTTGCTCTATACCACGAGGTTGAATAGCGATTTCAGGCATTATTACTTTAATATATGTGTATAATGCTGTTATTTGGGTTAGCTAAAGGTCCTTATATTCACATGCACCATCTCTATTGATACACTTGTGTTGGATATATTTACCGCTATTCATATCACTAATCGAATGAGGAGAATGGACATTTTGAATCCATCAGTTCGGCAATCAATTTCTCTAATTTTGTGATTATAATCAAGTCTACCATAGTAAGTGGGGGTTCGCAAAATATTTTTATGTCATCAGTGAAAATATTATCTTGGAATTTATTAAAGAGATTAAGTCTAAATTACACCCTGTGCTTTGGCAATGATTCCCATTTTAATTCATTTAATAGACTAGTTACGCTAATATAGTTATCGTACCGTCGTACTTTATCGCATTGGCATCCCATACTTTTCACTAGTTAAGCCCCACCTAGAACATCTACATCTACTAACTATCCTTCAAGTCACCTAGAGATTAAGTTACCACCTTGCACCACGCACAAAAAATTATATTTTCGTGTAGAACTGAACGAGATTATAACATGAATATCATGCCTGTGTCTCACATACCTAAATATTTCACAGTTCATCCCACATGCATGGAAATACTAAGGAAATATTAAGAAATACTTTAGCATGCGGCTATGTAGCACTTACGTTGCATTTAGACGAAGTACGTTAAAAATATTTTGCGAAACCCACTTACTATGGTTGACTGGGCCATAACCACAAAATTAGAGAAATTGATTTCCGAACTGACAATGAATAAACCCTAGACTGATATATCCTTCTAAAACGCACGCAACCGCACTATCCTCTTCGAGGATTTTACCAGGGTTTATTCATCGTACAGGGTTTATTCTTCTTTATTATTTATTAATAGGGTTTATTCATCGTACAGATTCAAAATCTCCTTCTTTCCTCGTACAATTAGGGATATGAATAGCGGTAAATATGTCGAATACGAGTGAATCAATTTGTACCTTAGGTAGCTGCATGTTGGTATAAGGACTTTAAGCCAACCTAACTAACAGCATAATATTGCATGCTTGCTTCGCTATTTTTATCTTTTATAAATAGTGAAGTTTACATTAGCATATACTAATCCTTTTTTATTCTTATATGTGCTTGGTGAGATATGATCCCCTGCCACACACCTTTATTGGTATGCATTGTATTCTGTAGAAGTAGATGTATTTTAGTTGCATAGAATTGCCTTACCTACGTAAGTGTAATCTTTGTTAATTTAAAGAAGTTATAAAAGATGTACTTCACCTAAAAAAATTCAGCATGGTGTAAAATCCTCGAAGAGGATAGTGCGGTTGCGTGCGTTTTAGCAGGATATATCAGTCTATTTTCCTTTTCCCGGAGGTGTAATGACGCACAAAACAGTGTTTTAAGGGATGGCCTTCTTGTTTTTAGGGTTTATTCATCGTATGAAATATTTTTCAGTGAGTCGAGGAACCATATTGCCTAATGCGCGACGGCCTGGCACTTTTTTAGAGCTGCGAACCCGTATTTTAGAAAGAGCCATTGAACCATTTGAATAATAAAAAAATCTATTCTCGGACGGTAAAAATAATCATTAAAATTTTTCATTGAAGTGATCAATTATAGAATGAATGCAGTCATTGAGGATCTTGGGACTTGTCATTCCACATGTTGTTTTCAAAAATAAAAAATTTCGAAACTGACTTCGACCCCTCTTTTGTCACTATATCTCCCAGCAAAGGCGTAACGATTAGTATTTTTGTGGAATATTATGATCTACGTTCCCGTTTCTACTTAGCAGTAATAACAAAAATAATAAGAAAAAGTGTAATTCCTTTGAACCCATAACTGTTTCCACAATGCATCGTTTGATCCTAAAGAAAACAGAGATTTATATACTCTTTCCTTAGAATCACATTAAAGCTTTCTCACACACAACTCCGTCGACATTTTTTACCTCCGCGAGCTAATGGGTGTAAAATACTAAATATGTGCACACAAATATTTCACTGTTCCCTGCACTCGAAATTTATTGTCAGAGAAACGAGTTCTTAGAATTTCAAGCTGAAAAACATAAACCCTTGAGAGACCTATTTCAGAGCAACGACTTCTTACTATCTTGCTATATTAGCGTAACCAGCCTATTAAATGAACTAAAAAGAGAGTCATCTTCAGATCCTAGGTTTAAATTTAAACTTAATCTCTTCACTAAATTCCAGGATACCTAATATTTTCACTGATGACGTTAAATATATTTTGCGTACTCCAACTTATTATGGCAGACTGGACCATAATCACTAAATTAGAGAAATTGATAGCCGAACTGACAGATTCTAAACGTCCTTCTTTCCTCGTACAATTAGGGATATGAATAGTGATAAATATGTACAATACGAGTGTATCAATGGATAGAATAGGTAGTTGCATGTTGGTATAAGGGCTTTAGTTAAATCAACTAACAGCATGATATTGCATGCTTGCTTCGCTATTTTTATCTTTTTTTAAAATTAAAGTTTAGATATAGCATATGACTACTTATCCTTTTATATGCATTCAACTGTGTAATCAGTGTATGGATACGAATGAATTAGGTTTCATCGGAGAACTAGACAGGGTGCAGCGTATAGAAGCTAGGTTCCTTAAAAAGAGTTACGATAGGTTTGGTAGTGTAACAGAATTGATACAATAATTAGGGTAGGAATTATTATAAGAGCGTAGGTTAAAGTACAGATTAAATCTATTGGAGAAATTTCAATCGGATAGCATTACTGAAGATGTTAGGCACATATTAAAAAAACCAGCGTATTATGCTAGATTCGACCAGATAAATAAGAGTAGAGAGATAGATTGCCGTACTGATAGATTCAAAATGTCATTTTTCACCCGTATTATAAGAGAACAGAATAGGCAGCATAGCAAATGGATAGGTAGGGTAAATATTTTAAGAGTTGTCTGCAGTGCGTGTTGCATATATTAACAACCAATCCCTTATTACTATGTACGTACTAACAGTCTAGTTGCCTGATACCCTATAGTAGCATGTTTGCATGTTTGTAGTTCATGCTTGGTGATATTCACCCCCTGCCACACACCCTCGCGGTGGCTTGCAGGGTATCGTGTAGAGGTAGATGTAGATGAAACTTCTACATGTACTCGGTGGGGCTGGTTTACAGCCGCAATTTTACAGATCCATATTTTGTACCAGAAATGAAATTTTAGCTCACCTCAGATCACTAAAAGTGAAGCTGTGTCCATCCCGCACGATAAGTAATCTCTAAATAAGTAATGCTCTTAATTATTCGTGCATGTTTGGCAATTACAACTGACACGCAACCTCAAGGTAACTTACAGGGTTCTTTGTGGACGTAGATGATATCATTCCAGTGCTATTAGCCTTCGTGAGTACACAACTCGTATAATTTAAAATGAATATATTGCCATCAATATCTTGCCAAATATTCTCCCTTTTAAGTGACAGAATCTATCAATCTCTCCACTGCGCAAAGTAAGTTTGCAGAGAATGTTTCCTCTGGCATCCGCATTCAAAGACCGGTAACATTGCATGCGCTCTCCTTCATATTACTCAAACATATCAAATGAAAATGAGTGCATGGAACAAAGACGAAAATGATATATACATCTATTACATACCCTGCAAGCCTCCGCAAGGGTGTGTGGCAGGGAGTGAAGATCACAAAGCATGAACTATAAACATGCAAACATGCTACTATAGGGTATCAGGCAACTAGACTGTTAGTATGTATGAACATGCACTATTGACATTCTATATTAAAAACATGCTTCATACACTACAGGCTACTCGAAAAAAATTTTACCTATATAACCCTTTGTTATCTACATCTATATAATACCCTGCAACCAGTGGCGTGTATTGGGGGTAAGCCCCCCAAAATCGCACCCCAAAAAATAATTTCAATAATACATATCGGTAGGTCTTTTCATTGGAGATTTCTTCGTAAGGAGGACAAGACTGGTGAATGTTTATTTGCCTATATTTATTTATATTCTCGCATTTGTTTGCAAATCAGTGGGTGTCCTCTCTAAAGTAAAAATCGAATACATTGCGGGAAATGTATAACGGCATTTCCCGCAATGTATTCGATTTTATAACACCACTTATTACTTATCTTATAGATTAAATTTATATGCATTTTTTCATCCTGTATTTTACCTTAAGTGAAAGACAATATTTTCTTGACATCATCATCATCATCATTGGTCATCAATCCTAAGATTGGTTTGACGCAGCTCTCCACTGAGTCCTTCTATCAGCGTATCTCCTGATATTTACGTATTTCTTCTCTTTCATATCCTCCATCACTTGTTTCATATATCTCGCACGAGGCCTTCCTTTGCCACTCTTCTCTTCCACTTGTCCCTCGACGATTGTCTTCATCAGGCCATTATGTCTCATGATGTGGCCGATTAAGTTGTCCCGTCTTCTTTTTATAGTTTTCACCAGACTTCTCTTTTCTCCCACTCTTCTTAGGACTTGTTCATTTGTCACTCGGTCGATCCATTTAATCTTCATCATTCTTCGATAGCACCATGTTTCGAATGCTTCCTCCCTTTTCTTCTCCGCTGCTGTCATTGTCCATGCCTCACTGCCGTAGAGAAACACGCTCCAGATGTTCGTTCTAATGAATTGTTTCCTTACTTCTATGCTTATATTTCCAGCGGTAAGTAGATTCTTCTTTTGAATGAATGCCCTCTTCACCTGGGCTATTCTGCCGACTATTTCTTTCTTGCTTCTTCCGTCGTTGGTTACTCGGCTCCCAAGGTAACATGTCTCTTTCACCTCTTCCAGGCTTTGTTTTCCTTGTTTAACGTTGGTTTTGGCCTCTTCTCTCTTGCTGCACACCAGTATCTTACTCTTCTCCTTATTGATCTTCAGCTGATATCTGGCAGTTGTCCTTTCCATGGTTATCAGCATCTTATTCAGCTCCTTCTCTGTCTCTGCTACAAGTGCTATGTCATCAGCGAACCGCAGCATGCTAATTTTTTCTCCGTGGATGTTCACTCGAGAAGACTTCTCCTTGATTTCATTGATGGCTTTCTCGATATAAACACTAAAAATTACAGGAGACAGTGCACAGCCTTCTCTCACTCCTTTCTTTATTCTTGCTTCTTCATAGTTGGGTCCAAATTTAATCACAGCTACTTGGTTTTTATACAGACTGTGGATAATTCTTCGGTCATTGTAGGACACTCCAATGCCTCAAAAATTCCAAGCATTGAATTCCAATCCACGTTGTCAAAAGCCTTCTCTAAATCCACGAATGCAATGAACGTCGGTTTTTCCTCCTCCATTCTCTTCTCTATGAGCAGCCTAAGGGCCAAAATTGCTTCTCTGGTTCCCTTACTTTTCCTGAATCCGAACTGATTTTCATCCAGGAACTCATCAGCTTTTCGTTCTATTCTTCTGTAGATAATCCTTTCCAGTATCTTCGATGCATGTGTCATCTCGCTCATAGTCCAAAAATTTTCGCATTTCTCCGCTCTCTTCTTTTTGGGAATAGAATTGATGATGTTTTTCTCGAAGTCCCTGGTTTTTCCCCTGTTGAGTACATGCCACAGATGGTTTTATACATATGGGTTAATGTCTTCTCTCCTGCATTTTGAATTAGTTCTGCAGGAATATCATCAATTCCAGAATCCTTATTCATGCAAAGGTCCCTTACTGCAGCGTCGAATTCCGATCTTAATATTGATGCTCCCATATCATCCACTTCGACTTCTCCTTCCTCTTCGATCAATTTGTGCTAAGATTGTTCCCGTTCTAGTTCCAGATATTCTTTCCATCTCTTCACTTTGCCTTCATTTTCAATCAGATGTTCTCCATTCTTTTCCCTTATGGCATTGCATCTTTTGCTCCGTTCCTTGAAGTGGTTCCTCACTATTCTATAGGCAGCTTCCACCTTGCCAAGTGCAAGGATGTTTTGTAGACCTTCGCACAGATTTTTCATCCACATTTATCCATCTTTCCTGGCTTTGCGATTTATTCTTTAGTCTTTTGTACCAAAGCTGATCTTCTTCAGTTTTCGTATTCTTGTAATTTCTTCTTTCTTCAATCAGGTCTAAGACTTCTTCCGGTATCCATGGCTTCTTCTTAACAACTTTTCTTCTTCCAAGAACTTCTTTTGCGGCTTCCTGTAGTCCACATTTAATGTTTTCCCAACGCAGTTCCACTGATTTCTCATTCAGGTCTTCTCCTATGCTGTTTTCCACTGCTTTTTAAAATGTCTGCTGATGTTGAGCCTCCTTCAGTTTTCTACTTGCCATGTGTTCTTCACAGTCTACTTCAATTTCTTGAATTTTAGATGGCATTTCATTATTAGTAAATTATGGTCACTGTCAATGTCTGTCCCAGGGTAGCTTTTGCAGTTCTTCACCTGGTTCCTAAATCTCTGATTTACTAAAATGTAAATGTCTATTTGAAATCTTCTTCTGACTCCTGGCATTTTCCACATGTATCTTCTTCGGTTGTGGTTTTTAAACAATGTGTTAGCAACCACCAACCTATGTTGTGTGGAGAACTCCAGAAGTCTTTCTTCTCTTTCATTTCGGGTAACCAATCCATATTTCCCAGTTATTCTTCCATCTTGACCTTCGCCGACGACCACGTTCCAATCTCCTAAAATAATTAGGTTTCCTTCTCCTCTTACATGTTTTATGACTTCCGTGATATCTTCGTAGACTTCTTCATCTTCGTACTCCGTTGTAGGCATGTAAACCTGCACCATTACGGTATCTACAGGTTTGGTCTCGATCTTAACCATTATTATCATTTCATTGTACTGCAGGATTCTCTTCACACGCATTCCGACGCTCTTCCTTAGCATTATGCCTACTCCCGCATTACCATTTAAAGATCCTGTGTGTATAATCCTGTAGCTTCCGCTCCAGAAGTCTCATTCTTCGGGCCACTTCATTTCGCTGATTCCTAATACATCGAGGTCCATTCTCCGCATTTCCCTTCAGGTTCTCCAGTCCTTGGCAGGTCCGAAGTGATCGCAGGTTCCACGTTCCTACCCTAAAATGATTATCACACTTGAGAGAGAGGGGACTACCCGAGAGAGTACATTAGTACCCGAGAGAGTACATTAGTACTCTCTCGGGTAGTCCCCTCCCGGAGATCCGAATGGGGGACTATTCTACCTCCGGAATATTTTACTCAAGAGGGTTCCATCACGTCTTGATTGAAAGAAACAGTGGAGCAGCTTTCACCTTGCGAATCTGCTGGATAATAATTGCTGCGGGTTAATAACTGCTTCCCATTGCCTTCCACATGGCAGTACTACAGCCGTTAAAGTAAATGTTACCACGCCTGTAGTGAAATGAGTGTCGCTGTACCGACCTCTGTGGTCTCCACCGTCACTCATATGAAGAAGAGCTGCCGCCCTCTCCTCGGGGTGATGGAATGCAGAGTTGTTGGCGGCCTCCCGTCGCCAAGTCACGGCATCTTCATAGGTTCTGTATTATTTAATGGCCTATCTTACCCAGGGATAGACCAATACCCCCTCGGAATGCCGTCGATTTTTCTCCACGACTACTTATTCGACGAGTAAACTCGCTTATCTCGCAGCCAACCTCTATATAAACACAAAAGAGCGAGAAGAAAAAAGGACGATGTTACTTTTCTCTAGTTAGGCCCCACCTCGAGTATGCAGCCACTGTATGGCATCCAAATGAATTAGGTTTGATCAGAGAACTAGACAGTGGGCAGCGTAGAGCAGCTAGGTTCGTTAAAAGGTGTTACGATAGGTTGAGTAGTGTATAAGAATTAATACAAGAATTAGGGTGGGAATCATTATCAGATCGTAGGTTAAGATACAGATTAAATCCATTAGAGAAATTTCAATGGGCTTTACTGAAAATGTTAGGCACATATTAAAAACATCAGCGTATTATGCTAGATTCGACCAGATAAATAAGATTAGAGAGATAGATTGTCGTACTGATAGATTCAAAATGGCATTTTCCCCCGTACTGTGAGAGAGAAGAATAGGCATCATAGCAAAGGGATAGGTAGGGGAAATATTTTAGAGTATTCTGTAGTGAATGATGCATGTATTAATCCCTTAAATACTATAGATACTAACAATCTAGTTGCATGAGACCCTATAGTTGCTTGTTTGCATGTTAGAAGTGCATGCTTGGTGATCTTCACCCCCTGCCACACACCCTCGCGGTGGCTTGCAGGGTATTGTGTAGATGTAGATATCTAGAGGTCGACCCACCATCCGCAACTCGGTGGACGTACTCGGTGCCTTCAAGCTTAGCCGCGAGTTTCTTGACATACCTTTCCAATGTAGACTTGTGAAAATACAACGTTCTCTAAACTTACTATCATGTTTCAAGATATTGATTACGATGGATTTGACCGATTCATTTACTTCATGGAATTTTATATTTCTAAAGGCAAGCTATGGAAATGACACATCAAATTGCTCATAAGGTCTCAAACCCAGAGCGGCTTCCTTCATCTATCGTATTCCGAAGTCGTGCTGGTAGGTGAGCCGTTTCTTAAAAATCAGCGAATTCGCACATTTCCTACACATGGAATAGATATCAATACACATTTTACGCACGTATGTTTTTCTTTCGGAATGGTTCAAGTGTGATAGCCAATAGTTTTTACCCAAGAAGGTTTTCGATGAGAAAACATTTGGGAAAAGTTATTTTAAATACTTGATGATCGTGCCGAAAAGTGATTTTCATGTGCATCGTAGGTGATTAACCAAAGAAATTATACAGTTTTAATTCACAATTCAATAATTGAAATAGAATGCCATTTTCGGTAATAGTTATCCAGTTTTTAAATGAGGTTACGCAAGTGAGGTGAAGGATGCATACCTTCCCCGATGTGCGAGCGCTTACCCGTGGCTGATTGACTCCGCACGCCACAGCCTGCAAGCCACCTATAGGATTGTGGTATACGGTGACTTCCCACCAAAGATGCGTTAAATATCATGCAAAAAAAAGATTGGTAATTATATCCAAGTTTAAACTTCACAATTAAAAAAATATATTAAAATAGCAAAGCGAACATGCAAAAACTCGCTCTTACTTGGGAATTATACTGATTATTGTTACGTTGCATTCGACGGACGTAGAACTGGACTTGCAATGCTCTCCAGTCGGCAGCGAAGAAAGGGCCCGGTTGGAATTTCTACAGGGTTTCTAACCTGGCCTCCAACACTGTTCCAAGACTGGCCTCCATGACATACAAGAATAATGTGACATGTTAGAGATAATTTAAACAGAGAGAGCACGCAGGGTCTATCAGCCACATCTAGTTCTTCTTTCGCCATAGTCTACCCATGAAAGGGAACTACATGGAGAGCACCCGCGTATTCGTGGGGAAATACACGAAAGTTGATAAACCTCGAGGTGGAAGACGAAAAGGTGTGAGGCGCACGAGTGGGCCGAGAACGTCACGGGTGAATGAGGGCGAAGGGATTCTCGTGGTGTAGGATATTCGAAGTTCGAAGAACAAAGAGGTACCTGTGCAACGATGCCTGAATGTAACAAAACCGGGAAATGTGGGGCAGCTTGGAATAAATTAGTAAAACAAAGCCATATTCCTTGGCCTACGACCTATGATTTTATTTGATACATGCTTCGCCTGAAACAGCGAGTAGGCTAGTGATCTACATCTACATCCACATAATACCCTGCAATCAACCACAAAGGTGTGTGGCAGGGGGTGATCTCTCACCAAACACACACTACATAAAATGCATAAAAAATGAATAGTATTAACAAACTAGTCAGAACTTCACTAATTAAAAAAGATAGAAATTGCAAAGCAAACATGCAAAAACATTCTGTTAGTAGGGTTAGCTCTAAGTACTCATACCAACATGCAGCTACCAATGCTATCCATTGCTACTCTCCGATTGGACATATTTACCGTAATTCGTATCTCTAATTGTACGAGAGAAAAAGGACATTTTGAATCTGTCAGTTCGGCAATCAATTTATTTAATTTTGTAATCAAAGTCCAGTCCACCATAGTAAGTTGGGGTTCGCAAAATATTTTTAACATCAGCACTGAAAATATTGTCTCAGAATTTATTGAAGAGATTAAGTCAAAATTTCAAACTGCGATCTGACAATGATTCCCAATTTCATTCATTTAATAGACTGGTTACGCTAATAAGGTTATCATACCGTCCCTTTACAAATCTTGCCGATCTTCGCTGCACACGTTCATGCTCGTTATTTAGACCGATTTCGTAGGGATCCCATACACTGGCAGCATATTCCAAATGAGGTCTAACAAGGGAAAAGTAGCTCATTTCTAAAAGTGATATATCTACATACACAATACTCTCCACCACCCATGCATAAAGGTGTGCGGCAGATGGTGAATTCATCCCAAGTATGGTTTACATATCATGCAAAAAGAATTGGTAATTATATTCTAGTTCAAACTTCACAATTAAAAAATAGATAAAAATAGTAAAGCAGTAGGCAAAAACATGCTGTTCGATGGGTTAGCGTCAAGTTCTTATACCAACATTCAACTTCCTATGCTACCCATTGATACACTTGTATATGTATACTATTCAACATATTAAACAGTAGGTATTAATATCCCTAAGTGTTCGAGGAAAGAAGGATATCATGAATCCGTCGGTTCGGCAATCAATCTTTTCAATTTTATGATCATGGTTAAGCCTACCATAGTAGGTCGGAGTTGGCAAAATGTTTCTAACGTCATCAGCGAAAATATATATTCGAATTTAGCTAAGTGACTAAGTCCAATTGTCATCCTACGGTCTGACAACGATTTCCATTTTAGGTACAACCATTACCACTGGTTAACACATAAAAACCAGTAGTTACAACAAGTATCACCAAATATTATGCTGTAAATTGAATGAACACGATCCAACTGATTTAAGGAGATACGTGAAAGAGTATCCGGTTTGTTTGGTCGCTAGAGTGATAGCTTTCCATTTAGTGGCCTGGGTACAAATCCTGACTATGGCAGGCATGTTTAATTTGTATGCCCGTCCGTATTTGAATTATGAGGGGAAAGATATTCAAGTGCAATACTCTGCCTGTAGGATGGGATGTCAAACTGCTGATCCTTTGGCAATACCTGATCAGAGCAGGCAAATGCCGAAGCTGAGTTTCTCTCTACCCTTCTTCCGTTCCCTGATAAACTACTTCTACTCATTTTGTCCACCATTCCTGAATTACGCAAATTTCCTCAGCTCTCGGTTGCCTTGGCCGAATATAAACAGTTACAATTGCATCTAAGAAGAAATATAAGCATAGTTGTATGTCAATAGTACATGTTTGGTGATCTTCATCCCTTGCCAAGTACCCTCGCGGTGGCCTGCAGGATATCGCGTAGGTGTAGACGTAGAAATGCAATCCAGTATTTTTCCTGCCTCGTTCAGAACACTTTTCCAATACGAATGAATCAATCAATAGCATAGATAGTTGCATGTTGGTATAAGGACTTGAAGGTAACCCAAATAACAGCACGTGTTTGCATGCATAGTTTGCTATATTATCTTTTTAAATAGTGCAGTTTAGACTAATATATTAATACTAATCCTTTTAAATGCATGATATTTAGTGTATGTTTGGCGAGAATTCACCCCCTGCCACACACCTTTGTGGTGGCTTGCAGGGTATTATGTAGATATAAATGCAGATTTTAGATGGACAATACTTTGGTGTTTCTTTCATTTTCTCATTCAACATGGCTAATCTCGAAAGCCTGACGAGTTCGACCAATGGTATTACGGATAGCATGACACCATAGGACCTTCCTCGGTCCGCGAATGGAACTCAACATAGATGTATCTCGGTAAACAATGCACCCTGTAGGAGAATTTGCGTCAGCTCCGGGGAAAGAACTTTGGACGAACAATTTTTGTGAAAACATTAGCATACACCGTCACGCAAGCGTGATAGCAATCTGTTTACATTTCCTCTGTGGAACTCCGGTGACGTCAATCGGCTAATCTCATTCCGGCTTTCCATAAGCAGCGATTTGCGTCGCGTGAAATTTTTCGGAGTTGCAACCTTGAGGACGCAACTCCGGCCACACATGTGCCAAGAGTGTACTTGAGGAGAGAGTAACAATTGTGTCAGTCAAAATATTTGTCACCGTTAAAAAAAAACAGCTACGGGAAATATTCTGTCACCTTCGGAAACCTCAGGAAGGACGAGGACGAAGAAAGGAGAACTTTTGGGGGACAGCATGCTTTCTTTTCAAATTTAAAACGATACAATTCCAGTTTTTAGAAAAACTTTGATTTTCGGTCGAATAACTCTATTAAAAAGGAAGTCCTCAGGCTTTACTTGGTGGAACCACATGATTGTAGCAAGGATTCAAGGTGAAGATGAAACGTTGTGAAGATGATTGTACTACTATGGAAACCTAAGTCGGT
Source organism: Platycnemis pennipes (assembly GCA_933228895.1). Taxonomy (NCBI): domain Eukaryota; kingdom Metazoa; phylum Arthropoda; class Insecta; order Odonata; family Platycnemididae; genus Platycnemis; species Platycnemis pennipes. The sequence goes on along the minus strand of OW121846.1, from coordinate 77,694,932 downwards.
GTCTGAATAAACTTGTGGAATCCTACGAAGTGTTTTTTTTCTCCTTGTTACGAAAAACTCGATCATGAAGTCGGTCCTTTGAAGTCTGGTTTGGTGAATGGTTGTCAAAATCTTCCTCAGACGTCGGAATGCTGCCAAAAATGTGGTGCCGTAAAAAGGTGCAAGACTAAATATATTAATGAAGCGTTAATGTTACAATTCGTCGATCTCCGAGTAAAAGCGATGTGGTCGAGAGCCTACGAAATGGCTGTAACGGTCGAAATTACGCCTTCAAATTGACGTCGAAGGGTTTTACTCGTTTATTTATTCCTCCTCGCTAGTTCGGTACGTAACCAGGAATATTGTACATACATGATCTGTGCAAAATCTGTCATTAATTACGTTCGTTTGAGATAGGAGATTTCAGGTGATGCCGCCGTGTTTCCTTGCAAAATTAGCTTATATCAGTGACTGAATCAATGATATTCACTCACATTTGATTGTATACTTGTCGGTAACGCATGTCATGTGCGGAGGCACCCCTGCCACACACCCTTGTGGGGCCTTGCTGAGTAAAATGCGGGTAAGTATGAGAACCAACCTTCCTGGAATTGTGATGGATCGCATAACACCAATAGAATACGCTGGCAACATCATTCACTGCTCTGGTTGTGTGTGGAAAATACAATTTGTTAAGGTGCTTGACGTGAGGTTGAATGCGAGGTACATGAATGCGATGTAATGAGAAGCATGCAATACGGACTGTATATTTCTAATATGTACCACTCGACATATCCATAAAACGTGGGCAACTCATGGGAATCATTATCAGATCGAAATTAAGGTACAGATTAAATCTCTTACAGAAATTGAAAATTGATTTACTGAAGACGTTAGATACATAATAAGAACCCCTGCGTATTATGCTCGATTTCACTAGATAACAAAAATTCGAGAGATAGATAATCATAGCGATAGATTCAAAATGCCATTTTCCCCCGTACTATAGGAGAACACAATAGGCAACATAGTAAAGGGATAGGTAAAGGAAATGTTGCAGAATACTCTTAGCGCTTGATGCATGTATTAAAAATCGGTAATCCCTTTAATACTATGTAGATACTAACCATATAGCTGCATGTGACCCTATTATGTAACGTGATTACATGTAGTAGCCTAGTTCCATGTCAATTGTGCAAGTTTAGTGATCTTCACGTCCTGCAACACACCTATACGGAGGTTTGCTGGGTATTGCGTAGACGCATATGTAGATAGAACTCCTTTCCGTACCCATACCCACCCCCTGGATAACAAGGCAGCCAAAATTATGCAAGGAGAGGTGAAATGCGATACCTCGTGCTAAGCTGTACCAAAAACCACAGTGTTTACCCAAAGATCGGCCTCGTTGGCGAGGTTTGAACACACCAAGTTGACACCAACTACTGACCCCAATGGCGTGTGAAATTCACGCATCAGGCTGTGTGGGCGGTTCTTTTTCCTGTGCCACCTGTGGTTTCCCAGGAAGATCATGTTCCCAGGAAATCAACCATTTTGGGTTTCGCTGGATGCATCCAAAGTCCTCTCCGGCGTTCGAATCCGATATCACAGAATCATGTTACAACATCCACCCAATCGGCTGCCACACCAGTTTTGTTATTTTCACGCGCAAGAGGTATGAGCGTAGTTTTTCCTTGGCTAATATCTCCGATTAAACTACTCAAACCGCGGTATGAGTCCATCTATCTAGTTATCTACATTTACTGATAACCTTGAAAGCTACCTAGAGAGAGTACGGTAGGGGGTGTGCTATTACCAAGTATTCTACTTCTTCATCTACGCAATACCCTGCAAATCACCGCGGGGTTGTGTGGCAGGGGTGAAGATCACTGTACATGCAAGCAAGCTACTAAATGGAAACATGCTACATAATAGGGTCTCATGCAACTAGATGTTTAGTATCTACATAGTAATAAAGGGATTGGTTGCTAATATATGCATCATGCACTACAGACTACGCTAAAATATTTCCCTTACCTATGCGTTTGCTATGCTGCCTAATGTTCTTTAATAGTACGGGGGAAAGATGACATTTGAAATCCATCGGTACGACAACCTATCTTTCTAATATTATGTATCTGACCGAATCTAGCATAATACGCTGGTGTTTTCAATATATGCCTAACATCTTAAGTAAAACTACCCGATTTAAAATTCTGTAATAGATTTAATCTGTACTTTAACCAACGCTCTGATAATGATTCCCACCCAAATTCACAACGCACAGGCACTAAAGTTTAATTATACTATCTACGTATTGAGATATTGCTATGAATACCATGTGGAACAGACGCTACAAATTTGAATATTCATCCAACATGCAAAGGAATATAAAAGCAGTACTAAAAACGTGCATTTTAAATATAAGTATTTATGCAATTATGCTGAAGTTTTAAACAATCCACTTCATCACGCATGCAAGATATTTCACCCTGTTATAGAAGTATAAGTAGTAGAAGTGATGATAAAATTGAAGAAATTGATTTCCGGACGGACATATTCAAAATGTCCCTCTTTCCTCGTACAATTAGAGATATGAATAGCTGTAAATATATCCAATAGTATAAATACGAGTGTATCAATTTGTAGCATAGATAGTTGCATGTAGGCTTTAAGACTTTAAGCTAACCCAACTAACAGCATGGTATAGAATGTTTGCTTTGCAAATTTTATCTGTTTTTAAATTTGTTTAATTTAGATTAGAATGTAATAACTAATCCGTTTTATGCATGATATGTAATGCATGTTTGGTGTGCACTACAACTACATCTACGTAATCTACTTTTACAAATTACTACATCTATATAATACCCTTGAAGGGTATTATATATATGTAGTAATTTGGAAGCAACCGAAAAGATCTTTTGTGCTACCTAGGACCGTTTTGTTATTGGGAGGAAGAAGGATTTTTTAGGGAGCGGAGGAAAGTTTATGAAAATACTGGCGTCTACATGGCCCAGGTCTTAACTAAAGGCTGAAAGAAAAACGTTAACGATGTATTTTTCACGCACTGTATTGAATTACTAAACCCTACCTGTTTCGACACTCCCGTGTCATTATCAAGGGTACTTTTCTAATAAAGGGTGTCCTAATCAAAGGTAATGACACGAAATTGTCGAAACCAGTAGGGTTTAGTAATTCAGTGCAGCGTGTGAAAAATACATCGTTAATTTTTTTCTGTCGGTATTATACGTTTTGACAAAGTATCGCCTGACTCGATTCAATTTTTTTTGCATCCGGACGGTTCTGTTGGCCCATATGGCCCCTGGGATCCCGATAGGCATTTGCCTGTCATCAGATATCCCAGGGGCTGAAACAGCAGAGCTTGACAAACATCCATGCCCTGGGTGGAGAAAAACCCACCCAGGCGGGACTCGAACCCGCGACCCTAGGATCCTAGCAGGCAAGGACTTTACCTCGCCGCCACCTGGGCCGGCTTTAACGCAATGCGCCGAGGGGTCAACGGTTTACCGTTTCATCCGAGTACTACTTTTGAAGTACCATCCCGCAGCTCTCAAATACGGACCGGTATGCCAAAGTCAATGATCAATTAGAATGATCAATCTCTGCAACTGCTGGGATTATAAGCCTGGTAAGTAAGTAAGTAAGTAAGTATTTTTGTATGGGATCCCTACGAAATCGGTCCAAGTAATGAACTTGAACGTGTGCAGCGAAGATCGGAAAGATTTTTAAAGGGACGATACGATAATTATATTAGCGTAACCAGTCTATTAAATGAATTGAAATGGGAATCATTGTCAGATCGCAGGTTGAAATTTAGACTTAATCTCTTACACAAATTCCAAGGCAATATTTTCAGTGATGATGTTAAAAATATTTTACGAACCCCAACTTACTATGGCAGACTGGACCATAATCATAAAGTTAGAGAAATTGATTGCCGAACTGACCGATTCAAAATATCCTTTTTCCCCCGTACAATAAGAGATACGAATAACGGTAAATATGTCCTATCGGAGAGTAGCAATGAATAGCATTGGTAGCTGCATGTTGGTATGAGTACTTAAAGCTAACCCTACTAACAGAATGTTTTTGCATGTTTTCTTTGCAATTTCTATCTTTTTTAAATAGTGTAGTTCTGACTACTATATTAATACTATTCCTTTTTTATGCCTGATATGTAGTGCATGTTTGGTTAGCAATCACCCCCTGCCACACACCCTTGTGGTGGCTTGCAGGGTATTATGTAGATGTAGATGTAAGTAAGAGAACCGGCTTCCCATCCGGAAGGCTCGGATACGTCTCCTAGTAGTGGCGATTTTTCTCAGTGGTCCTTTGTAGAGAGCAGTTCAGGCACATTACTTCGTCCGCCAGGTGAGACGCATGTACTATTGCCCAACAAGGCTCCTATCATAAATGTGAAATATTGCCAAATTCGGATTTCTCTCCACCCTCTCTCCGCTCTCTGAAATCCTAATCACCCAAGTACCTATCCTTAATGGCTAAAATGGTCACCTCCCTTGATGACAGCGAAAGCCAATTATATGCTGACGCTTTGAGACAAGTGGTTTACTTCAAGAGTCGAATCGTGCGAAGTGACTCTTGAGCCATCGAGTACTACCATTTATTGTCAGACCGCAGGTTGAAATTTAGACTAAATATCTTAAATAAATTCAAAGATAATATTTTCATTGACGACGATAAAAATATTTTGCGAACCCCAACTTACTACGCTAGACAGGACCATAATCACAAAATTAGAGAAATTGATTGCCGAACTGACAGATTCAAAATGTTCTTTTTCCTCGTATAATTTGGGATATGAATAACGGAAAAAATATATCCAGTACGAGTGTAGCAATGGATAAAATTGGTAGTTGCATGTTGGTATAAGCATTTGAAGCTAACCCAAATAGCAACAATTTTTGCATGTTTGATTTGCCATTCTTATCTTTTCTTAAATAGTGTAGTTTAGAACAGTAGGTATATAAATACTAATCCTTTATTATGCATGATATGTAGTGCATGTTTGGTGAGAATTGATCCCCTGCCACACCTTATACCAACTTGCAACTACCATAGGTAGTTGCAAGTTGGTATAAGGACATTAAGCTAACCCAACTAACTATTGCATATTACGATATTGCATACTTGCTTGCTTTTTTCATCCTCTTTAAAAATTTAAATTTAAACTAGTACAGTCAAACTCGGATATAACGAGATCCAAGGGACCAAATGCCTTTGCTCGTAATATCCGTTACGAGTAGCAGCATGTGCTGTCACTCACTGTCATTCCCTCTCTCACGCACACACGCGCACTCACACACATACTATTCTTATGCAGAGGTGACAAAATAACAAAGATTAATGTAAGATGATTGAAATTACAAAATGAACAATTTATTCAGTAAACTGTCCACATACGTGCTAAATTTACATGAGAAAGTCCTTGGTACAACAGTAGAGTCTCTGCTCGTTCATTTGGGCTAAAGATTTGCTAGTTATAACCGTAAGGCTTTCTAATACAGTCTTGTTTTAACCGTTATATATTTCTAATAAAATGAATTATTTCCAACCAACCCTTCTCTCTTCCTCGCAATAGCCGAGATCTCGTTTTAACCACGCTCGTTATAAATGAGTTTGACTGTATATTATAACTAATCCTTCTTTATGCATGATATGTAGTGCATGTTTGGTGAGTATTCACCCCCTGCCACACACCTTTATGGTGGCTTGAGGGATTTTATGTAGATGTACTTTAAAAAATGTCTTGTAATGAACTTTTGGAAAAAGAATAGCTCTCCTCCTACCACTTACAAAATAAGTATTAATGAATTAACAAACGTGGAATTCATTAAATATCTTGGAATAAGACTGACAAATGATCTTTCCTGGGGTAAACACATTCGTGAAATAATGGGTCAAGCGAATCGTAAACTGGGATTCGTCAAATGAGTATTGGGTAAATGTGACGATCATATACGAGAAATCAGCTACTTTTCCCTTGTAAGACCTCATTTGGAATATGCTGCCAGTGTATGGGATCCCTACGAAATCGGTCTAAATAACGAACTTGAACGCGTGCAGCGAAGATCGGCAAGATTTATAAAGGGACGGTATGATAACCTTACTAGCGTAACCAGTCTATTAAATGAATTAAATTGGGAATCATTGCCAGATCACAGGTTGAAATTTAGACTTCATCTGTTAAACAATTCCAAGACCATATTTTCATTGATGATGTTAAAAATATTTTGCGGACCCCAGCTTATTATGGTAGACTCTACCATAATCATAAAATTAGAGAAATAGATTGCCGAACTGACAGATTCAAAATGTCCTTTTTTCCTCGTACTATTAGGGATATGAATAACGGTTAATATATCCAGTACGAGTGTAGCAATGGATAACATTGGTAGCTGCATGTTGGTATAAGGACTTATAGCTAACCCAACTAACGGCATGTTTTTGCATGTATGTTTTGCTATTTTTATCTTTTTTTAAATAGCGTAGTTTTGAACAGTACCTATAAAAGTAGGTACTGATCCTTTTTTTTATGCATGATATGTATCGCATGTTTGGTGAGAGTTCACCCCCTGCCACACATCTTTATGGTGGCTTGCAGGGTATTATGTAGATGTAGATGTAGATGCTCTCAAATCTCTGACTTGCTTCAGTGGCGAGAGTGCTCGCAGCACCAGCGCCACCGTGCGTCCTCCGCACCGCGGTGGTGCCCTTTGGGAGGCTGCGGGCCACACCCTTCATCCCCAGTTCCGTTAGTTCACTCTCTCTCGGTCTGCGAGCGATGAACTGCGCACCATCCGCAATGCTCACCCGGCAGGTGGAGATCCTCTCGAAGAATATTATCCCCGCTTTCTTTCGCATAGAGGATGATGCACCTACTTGAGATATGAAAAAACATCGTTCGGCACTTCCCTTTCCTAATGGGTCTCAGTTACAACTGCCAACGATCGCTGAGTGCCAAAGGAACAGTTTCATTGGACTAGAGCTATAACAACCTTTGGGAGGCAAAAAAAACACAGCCATAGGTGGAAAATGACAGAAAAAGCAGGCAAGTTAACTTGGTGGAATTTCGGCATTATATGAATAAAGTAAAACTTTGTTCCACTCCAAGATTGGGGATTGGCTATTAGGGTACTTCACTCTTGTTAATGACCTGATAAGGTGTAGACCGGTCGAGCAGAATTTAGTTATATTTATGTGGAATAGAACAATGTTTTTTATATAACATGGATGGAATAGTCCAATGCTTCCGACAGTAAAAAAAATCTCGATATCATCTGATATCATTTTCGAGAAAATATGTCAGATTTTCCCCTGATTGGTACAGGTTACAAATTTTGTAATGAGGCATGACCACAATTAAATGAGTTTTTCCAGGAGTGAAATTACACTTTTCGAAATTTTGCTTCCTGAAGATGTATTTAATTCAGTCTCTCTCGTATCTCACAGTCTTTAAATAAACCATTTTCATAGTGAACTCACGTCAATTCATTTGATAAATTTCAATATAAATTTATATTGTTCTATAAAACTATTTTGCCGAAAGAGAAGGAGTTTGGAAATTATTCCCCTAGTAAAAGAACCGCGTTAATGTGTATCTAAGTTCCCAGCTTAAGAACGTCTAGCGGAAGAATCAGAAATCTTTTTCACTCTGTAAACTGATTTCATTTCAACATATTAGTAAGATATTGGCAAATGCAAAGTAGCTATAGATTACATACGACAGAATAGATCGCAAGACGCGTGGAAAAGTGTTACATGCAGCGTCTCTCTCAGGCAAAAATACCCCTAATTTCGTGGAGTTGGACCTAACCTCCACACTCGTTATATCACGTTTTTGTGGGTAGGGGTCGATATATCAATTTAATGTTAATTAACTTTTCACTGGTCCGGCCTCACCTTGAGTATGTACCCAGCGAATGGGATCCGCATGAATTAGATTTGATCAGAGAACTAGAAAGTGTGCAGTGTAGAGAAGCTAGGTTCGTTAAAAGGCGTTACCATAGGTTTGGTAGTGTATCAGAACTAAAACAAGAATAAGGGTGGGAATCATTATCAGAGCGTAGGTTAAAGTACATATGAAATCTTTCACAGAAATTTTAATCGGATAGCTTTACTGAAGATGTTAGATATATATTAAAACACCAGCGTATTATGCTAATTTCCATCAGATACATAAGATTAGAGAGATAGATTGTGGTACTGATAGACTCAAAATGTCATTTTTCCCCCGTACTATAAGAGAACGAAACAGACAGCATAGCCAAGGGATAGGTAGGGGAAATATTTTAGAGTAGTCTGTAGAGCATGATGCATGTATTAACAACCAATCCCTTAATTACTATGTAGATACTAACAATCTAGTAGCCTGAGGCCCTTTAGTAGTATATTTGCATGTCTAACGTGCATGCTTGGTAATCTTCACCCCCTGCCACACACACTTGGCTTGCAGGGTATCGCGTAGATGAATGAATATTGTAAAAATAGTGCAGTCCCCATTTAACTTAATACATGTTGAATCTTGTCCTCAAAATTATGGAATTGGATTGGAATAAATTAGAATTTTTTATCTCCTCCATAAACTTAAATAGAACCCCAAGAAGTTCGTTGGCTCTACCTGGGAGCGCGAACAGTTGCTCTTCGAATGCTCCGGCCCCGTTCTCGGTGAAACGCTTATTTAGTCTCGAGTAAGCGCACAGGATGCCTGTAGGTCAGTTTCTGAGCTGGTTTAAGCCAATCGGAGGACAGTAATTTTTCTGAGCCATAACGGCCGAATGATGAGCTGCAAAGGTTGGATTAGGTTACAGTTGCCAAGAGAGACTTGAGTTTCTCGTCTCGTCTCGTTTCCAAGACGAGACTCGAGATGAAATCGCCATTTTGCGAGACGGGATTACCGCCACGAGACTCTGGAAAGTCTGTAAGTAAATGGTGAATGTTAGGTGATCTTCACCCGCTGACACACCCTCGTGGTTGCTTCCAGGGTTTTCTTTAGATGTAAATCTCGTGGCAAACTTGACGACGGAAAGCTAAAGCGTATCACCTCGTCCACACCTGCTTTTTTCGAAGGCCATTGTTCATATGAATTTCATTTTTCTCCTGCATGATAATCAAAGTCAGCTTAGAAGTGTAAAAGTGAGTGATCATGATTTCACCTTGTTCTCGTTTATCTCAGCCGATCATCATGCTTGGCCATTTGCGTGATTTCCAGCGTCCACTATTGACATATGTTGGCGCTCATTCAGACAATAGTATTAGTCTGAATGAATCTTACAATTGTGTTCGTCTTTGTGTTGTACTATTCACGTTGATGAAAATGGTTTTTTAAACACAGATATACGATGTATATTATCCATTTCACGTGCATTAGTAAACCAAGCCAGTTTAATGTATATTAAATTACTAAAGCATGTAAATTGGTTAATATCTATCGTATGACTGCGATGAAAAAACCATTTTCATCAGCGTGACTAGTGCAGCACAAAGACGAACATAGCTTTGTGATTTATGTTTAACTTTAAGAAGTTATAAACTATAGTGTGACTGGTCAGTTGGTGCTATAAACCACCCTTGGTGAAGGGTTGAGTCTCCTTCAACGCCGAGGCACGGACTCTGAGTTCGTTGCATCCCAGGTACGGCACGAAACTTACGGGTCAATTTCCTTATCGCCAAATAATATATTAATGTATGATCAGCTTTGGGAAAGATGCTAGAGAAAGTATATTGTTGGCATTTCGAACGCAAAACTCATATCAAATGCGCTTCTCACATTTTGCGGCTATTCATCTACATCTACATAATACCCTGCAAGCCACCATAAAGGTGTGTGGGAGAGGGTAAATTCTCGCCGAATGTGCACTACATATCATACATAAAAAAGTTTTAGTATTTATATGCTGTTCTAAACTTCAATTTTTAAAAAAAGATAAAAATAGCAAGCAAACATGCAAAAACATGTTGTTATTTGGGTTAGCTTCAATTCCTTATACGAACATGCAGTTACCAATGTCCATCTACATCTATACGATACCCTGCAAGGCACCTCGAGGGTGTGTGGCAGAGGCCATTGCTACACTCATATTGGATATATTTACCGTTATTTACATCCCTAATTGTACAAATTGGAAAGCAGCAAATGTAACACCCATTTTTAAAAGTGGTGATAGGGAGCAGCCATCTAACTACAGACCTATATTCCTCACATACTTTTTTTGCAAGTTCCTGGAACATATAATTTTCAGTTCAGTCTTGGGACACCTAGATAGCCAGAATTTATTGGCCAATGTTCAGCATAGCTTCCGAATGAGCAGATCATGTGAAACTCAACTTGCTCTCTTTTCCCACGATATTTTAATTTCTGGTAAAAATAATATTTCATTGGATGCTATAATTCTCAATTTCAAAACAGCTTTTGACAAGGTGTCTCATAGCAAAACAATTTTGAAATTAAAATCTTATGGGTTAGACAGTAACATTATATCATCGATAAATGATTTTCTGCATAATCGGGTGCAAAGGGTTGTTTTGGACATTGTTACCTCACCGGCAATTAAAGTCAATTCGGGTGTCCCGCAAGGTAGAGTGATAGATTCTCTCCTGATCCTTCTGTACATAAATGATATCAAAAAGGTGGTAAAAAATAAGCTTCGTCTATTTGCCGATGAGGCAGTTGTGAGCATGGAAATTCTAAGACCAAACGATATAGAATATTTGAATGATGACCTACAGGCAATTGAAAATTGGTGTGGTGGCTCACTCACATGGCAGTTAGAATTATTTTTTTTTTTTAATTTCTAGTAATAAATTTTGGGAAAAATAATAGCTCTCCTCCTAGCACTTAGAAAAAAGTAATAATGAATTAACAAACGTGGAATCAATTAATTATCTTGGAATAAGACTGACACATGCACTTTCCTGGGGTAAACACATATGTGAAATAATGGGTCAAGCGAATGGTCAACTGGGATTCATCAAAAGAGTACTGGGTAAATGTGACGATCATGTACAAGAAATCAGTTACTTTTCCCTTGTTAGACCTCATTTGGAATATGCTGCCAGTGTATGGGATCCCTACGAAATCGGTCTAAATAACGAACTTGAACGTGTGCAGCGAAGATCGGCAAGATTTATAAAGGGACGGTATGATAACCTTACTAGCGTAACCACTCTATTAAATGAATTAAATTGGGAATCATTGTCAGATCGCAGGATGAAATTTAGACCTAATCTCTTAAACAAATTCCAAGACCATATTTTCAGTGATGATGTTAAAAATATTTTGCGGACCCCAACTTACTGTGGTAGACTGGACCATAATCATAAAATTAGAGAAATAGATTGCCGAACTGACAGATTCAAAATGTCCTTTTTTATCGTAGTATTAGGGATATGAATAACGGTAAATAGATCCAGTACGAGTGTAGCAATGGATAACATTGGTAGCTGCTTGTTGGTATAAGGGCTTATAGCCAACCCAACTAACGGCATGTTTTTGCATATATGTTTTGCTATTTTTATCTTTTTTCAATAGTGTAGTTTTGAACAGTAAAGGTAATGATCCTTTTTTTATGCATGATATGTAGTGCATGTTTGGTGAGCAATCACCCCCTGCCACACACCCTTGTGGTGGCTTGCAGGGTATTATGTAGATGTAGATGTAGATGTCATTGTCCCTTCCTATATTTTTAAAGCAGCAAGTTATCCAGTCAATTGAGGGAGCATTGAAATCTCCACCTATTGCTATATTGCTAGGTATTATGTTTTGCATGTTTGCTTTGCAATTTCTATCTTTTTTAAATAGTGAAGTTCTAACTAATATATTAATACCATTCCTTTTTTATGCATGATTAGTAGTGCATGGTTGGTGAGAAATCACCCTCTGCCACACATCCTTGTGGTGGCTTACAGGATATTATGTAGATGTAGATGATTGCGATTGCTGTTGCGAGATAGCGTTTATCATCCTTCCCAGTTCATATATCGAAGCGAATCGCAAACTGGGTTTCATTAAAAGAGTATTGGGTAAATGTGACGATCATGTACGAGAAATCAGCTACTTTTCCCTTGTTAGACCTTATTTGGAATATGCTGCCAGTGTATGGGATCCCTACGAAATCGGTCTAAGTAATGAACTTGAACGTGTGCAGCGAAGATCGGCAAGATTTGTAAAGGGACGATACGATAATTATATTAGCGTAACCAGTCTATTAAATGAATTGAAATGGGAATCATTGTCAGATCGCAGGTTGAAATTTAGACTTAATCTCTTCCACAAATTTCAAGGCAATATTTTCAGTGATGATGTTAAAAATATTTTACGAACCCCAACTTACTATGGCAGACTGGACCATAATCATAAAATTAGAGAAATTGATTGCCGAACTGACCGATTCAAAATGTCCTTTTTCCCTCGCACAATAAGAAATACGAATAACGGTAAATATGTCCTATCGGAGAGTAGCAATGAATAGCATTGGTAGCTGCATGTTGGTATGAGTACTTAAAGCTAACCCTACTAACAGAATGTTTTTGCATGTTTTCTTTGCAATTTCTATCTTTTTTAAATAGTGTAGTTCTGACTACTATATTAATACTATTCCTTTTTTATGCATGATATGTAGTGCATGTTTGGTGTGCAATCACCCCCTGCCACACACCCTTGTGGTGGCTTGCAGGGTATTATGTAGATGTAGATAGATATAGAGAGTCGACATCAGTGTTGGGTCGCCTATAAAATGCGCAAACGGATACTGATTTGGAATCTCTTAAATAAACTTCAAGATAGCAAGGCCTACTCTCTCAAAAATGTAAATATTTATTTTTTGTTTGAAGTTTTGCCTTAAGTTAGAGAGAATTTTGCAGTAAGAACTGAGTGGTCAGTACAGCCAGCACATTAATGATTAGGGATCGGAAAAAATGTCATCTATATTTTGCAAAATTAGCATCTATTTTTAACGAAATGAGCATTTATTTTTTCTGAAATTAGCATTTATTTTTCATCATCGAATTTTCTAGAATTAAATATAAATTCTTAAGCTTGTTAACAAAAGATGCAAATATATCATTACTTCAATGAATAAGTTTGTTTAAACTCATGCCCTTTCATGACAAATTAATGTGAGGCTGTAACAAATATTTTATAACACGAGAAAATGAGCTAAAAAAATTGTAACGATGTTTTTAGCTTATTTACTTTGGAAAAAATGATTATTTAAAAAAATTGTCACCTAGACTACGGCTGATTTATTTTAGAATTCAATACGACTTCATACTAATACCAACTGATAATATCAAAGATAGTTTCCAGGTTGAAGTACCTACATAAATAGCAAGCCAGTCATCGGAAACGGGAACTTGTGCAAGTAAAAAGAAGGGAAACTTTTAAATGTCTATTTATTGACAGTTTATGAGGGCTTGGAGTCGAATCAAAGGGCATGCTACAAAAAAAAGCATTATCATATTTTTAATTAGCTCTTCTGTCATTCACAACTGTCTTAGAGGGCCAAAAAAGCTCTTCACTGTCCACATTATAAGTAGGTGCATGCTCTATTTGGATGGCTTTTGGAGAGAACTTAGGATGTTCATCCTTAATTAAGAGAAGAATTGAAATTAAATTCACTTATCTGTTAGTAGGTTTCTCTATCTCCTCACGTAACGTGCTCTTCAGTACCCTGTAGCCACGGCAAAATTCTTTCGGTATAAGGTTCTTTACAATTGCTTAGGTACAAAGCCTTCTCCACAGCATCAGAAGGGTTGTTTAATATTATACTTTTGTCTGAAAAGACCTCCCCGACATTCGTGAAACTTTTCCATTTGGATATTTTTTTATTAATACGGCAAGTTTATCTTTACTTTACAAAGCTACACGCCTGAATATATCTTTCATCGATGCACTCACAATCTCAGAGAAAACTTTCAGGGCAGCTGAAGTCTTCACTCCAAAATGCCATTCAAGAATGGCCTGAAGCGCAATTTCAATTGATTTCAGCTTTGGGCACAGGACGTTCCGTGTGGTAGGATGAACCCTCCAGCAATTTTTACGAATAAAGAGTTGTCTTGGCATTTTCTGTGGCGAACTGAATTTGTGCCCTGAGGGCCATTACGTGCTCTTCACTGACTATATGCTTCACAATGATGTTTTTTCCTCCCACGCAATTCGTACATTGCGATGCCTACAAATAAGGATTTTGCTATCGAAAGTATAAAGTCCATTATCACTGTATGTTTAAGCTTGTTCAAACACGGTAATAGCATTGCGTCCCATCTTCCCTAAGCGAAACTCCTAAATACGCATAGGGTAAAACCCATTACTTACACTTTTCTAGGAACCGCTAGAAAAAAGTGTAAATTGCTGGAAAATGCATATAGGGGGAGAAAGACAATTTTCAGTTTTATATGCATACTGAAACGATACAGAGTAAACATATAAATATGAAACACTGAAAAACTGAACTAGAGTAATATTATTAATTATTTCTTAAAGTATAGAGCTGTTCTGGTTTATTTTTTACAATATATTTCTACCAATGTTTTAACCAACGCAACCAACCTCTGTTGTTTGGGTTGAACTTATGTGTTGAACTTGTCAAGTCCATAATTACCAAACTGATAAATTGTGTGATGCCTTTTATAAAAAGAAATACTAACATTTGATATGAGCCTGATTCTATGAAACGTATTAAACACACAAGTGTAGTGAAAAAGGCCAAGCTTTACCAAGGAAATAAATCTGTGGAAGGAAACAAAGTTAGTATTCCATTTACGAAATTCAACATCCACCTAGTTGAGCCTGATACTATGGAACGTAAGTCTTTTCTCTTATGACGAAGCCATTCTCAGTGATATTTGACGATCTGGAACTTAAAACCACTTTTCAAGTTGGCATGACTTCATACCAAGATTTCTTTACGGGATTACGGGAAAACGTATATTCCGATAACGCAAATACGAAGTTTAACTGTGCATGGTATTTGCCGATAACGAGAACATCCCGCTAGAATCTGAGTTTTAAAGCCTGAATCCTCGTACTGTCTCGCATTCACACTGCCTCACACGTCTGATGCACCGTGTGAATGCAATTGCGCGCCCAAACACTTTTGTTTACTGAGAAACGTGAAACAAAATGTGCAACAACGCTCCTCTGCTCATTGCGCGGTATAATAATTTCACTTATGTGTGTTTTATTACGTTTAAATTGAAAGTATGCTAATTTGATATGTTCATATGACAATAAACAGAGTTTTAATGGATAAAAATGGGATATTATATGATGGAAAACATGTAAAGATATATTTATATCGATTTCCTACTAGGTTTTTGTACTCATAAGCTCATTATACATTAAATTCGCAGGTATTTCATTTTTTTACCGAATTTTGGCAGAAAATTCGCGTTTGTCACAACTTGCGAAATATTCCGGTCCCTATTAATGATGGTTATAAGTTAAGTACATTTATTGACGATTTAAGTTATTAATACCGTTCATCCAACCTTGCCTGCTTTTTCACGAAGTAAGTACCGGGAGTTCGTAAACAAAACTGTAACTAAGGTTGCTCATTCTTTACGTTGAGTCTCGGCGCGGAGTTCTCAGCAATAATTTCAAGCATATTAACTTATTTCCGTCAGAGGTAACCCGCATTATAACCAGACCAGGGCTGTCTTGAATTGAGCATGGGTCTAACTTAAAACATGTAACACTTAGTTTGACATTCAGTTCTGCAACTGCCTTATAATTCCCCTCAATGTTGTCTTGAATTTCAGTGGCAACCCGCATTACTGCCAAACGGTATCTAAAACACAAAATGGGTCTTCAAGGTTTGAGGCTTCACTTTCTGGAACCACCAGATTGAAAAAAAAGAAAGTAAATAAAACTTTAGTGTGGAATGTACAAAGTGAATTTTCTTTTCAAACATGGGTCTTGTTTAACAAAAGTAACATTTAACAGACATACATACAGTTCTGCAACTACATTAATCTTAGGCAAGATAATAGCGCTAAAAATTAACCGACACTGCCTTAAAAATGCTTCTTCTGAATTTCAGTTCTCTTTTCTGACTTAAAATCAGATCAACTTTTTAATGTGATGCAGTCTGATATTCATACTACGGCAAACGCAACACGCATGCCTGCGGCAAGATTCGAACCCACAAACTTAGCTTTGCGAGGTCAACGCATTGCCGACCTGGATACCGAGGCTGCCATGTGTAATCTTTTAGCGATCAAGTGAGGATTGAATGAAGAGTTGACCGAATCTCCAATGGCAGTTAGCCCTTCCATGTTCCAATTCTCAGTAGAGGTTTTTTCAATCAATGATAACTGGTGATAAGGATGGGAATAGTATCTTCTGTGCGAACATCACTATGGGAGATGAAAAATTATTTTTTATGACACCAAGGAACGGTACTAAAAACCCTCGTATCTACATCTACATCTATATAAATAATACCCTGTAAGCTACCATAAAGGTGTGTGGCAAGGGGTGAATTCTCACCAATCCTGCAAAACATATTTAGTACAAAAAGGATTACCTAGTACCAATATGCTAGCCTCACTCACTCACTCAGTGATTCAACCCGTAGGTTGGTCTTTGATAGGTGAGCGTAGAGTTCACCCCGTACTAAGCCAATGGCGTGTGAAATTCACACATTCAGGGTAGGGAGGGGCAGTTCTTTCACAGGGGCCATATGCGATTACCTACAAAGTTCTAACACACAGAAAATCAAATCGCGAGAATTTTAGATGGGGTTGTCAAGAAAGGCTCTTGCCCGGGATTTGAACCCGGGACCCTACGGTCAAGTCCTTATACCAGTATGCAGCTACCAATGATATCCATTGTAACACTCGTATTGGACATATTTACCGCTATTCCTATCCCTAATTGCACGAGGAAAAAAAGACATTTTGAATCGGTCTGTTCGGCAATCAATTTATCTAATTTTGTGATTGTGGTCCAGTCCACCATAGTAAGTTGGGGTTCGTAAAATATTTTTAACGTCATCTCTGAAAATATTATCTTGGAATATATTTAAGAGATTAGGTCTAAAGTTAAACATACGATCTGAGAATGATTCTCATTTTAATTCATTTAATAGAATAGATACGCTACTATAGTTATCGTACCGTCCCTTTACAAATCTTACCGATCCTCGCTGCACACGTTCAAGTTCATTATTTAGGCCTATTTCGTAGGGACCTCAGACTGGCGGCGTATTCCAAATGAGGTCTAACAAGGGAAAAGTAGCTGATTTCTCGCACATGATCGTCGCATTTACACAGTATCTTTTGATGAATCCCAGTTTACGATTCGCTTGACCCATTATTTCACGTATGTGTTTACCCCAAGAAAGATCATGTTATATATCCTTATGTTATATAAATCCCCATGTTATATAATATTAGAATTGCTGGTGGCTAATTTATTCGCGTTTAACATCCGTACTTGAACCAGGAAAATTAATCTCGATAAGAATACATCGGCATCGGGCGAGTACCTAGTTAGCCACCTGAACGGTGGTGTGGGAAGTCTAAGATGAAGTGTAAAGCGAGAGACCATTTTTCCCCCTCCTTCCTCGTTGTGGGCGGAGCCATTCTGACATCACCGTGGCTACAATCTGGGCCTTTTGCATGCGGATTTCATCCACCTGAGGGATTCCCGCTATCCCGGGATTCTGCGGGCCCAGGAGTCCCGGGTTCTCGGAATCGAGAGGATGCATCCTGTTTTCCTCCCCTTCCCCTGCCTCGCCGACGTCAACCCCCACCCCCGATATCCCCCGCACACCCCTCTCCATCAAGACTCGAGCCTAGACACGTCTTCCGCCCGTGCAGCGAGGTCGAGGGAACACGTTTGCCAGCCAACCCCCTCCCCCCCTGGGCCCCCGTCAACCAACGTCTCCCCCACCCCTCATTGGGCCCCTTCCCTCGCTGAGGCCGCGGCGTCCGCACTGCCGCGGGCCCACCCCGGCAAAATGTATTTCCTGCTTCTTCCTCTGAGAAGCGAAGTCTTGTTACTGGGGGATCGCGAGAGCCTTCGTCGTTCAATCAATCTCCACGGACCACCAAGTTTATAATTGAACTCTACATCTGCATAAAACCCTGCAAGCCACCACAAAGGTGCGTGGCAGGGGGTGATTTCCCACCAAACATGCATTATATTTTTAAATTGGGAATCATTGTCAGATCGCAGGTTGAAATTTAGACTAAATCTCTTAAACAAATTCCAAGACCATATTTTCAGTGATGATGTTAAAAATATATTGCGGACCCCAACTTACTATGGTAGACGGGACCATAATCACAAAATTAGAGAAATTGATTGCCGAACTGACAGATTCAAAATGTCCTTTTTTCCTCGTACTATTAGGAATATGAAAGCGGTAAATATATCCAGTACGAGTGTAGCAATGGATAACATTGGTAGCTGCATGTTGGTATAAGGACTTATAGATAATCCAACTAACGGCATGTTTTTGCATGTATGTTTTGCTATTTTTATCTTTTTTAAATAGCGTAGTTTTGAACAGTGCCTATACATTTACTAATCCTTTTTTATGCATGATATGTAGTGCATGTTTGGTAAGAGTTCACCCCCTGCCACACCGTTTTATGGTGGCTTGCAGGGTATTATGTAGATATAGATGTACATGACATGCATAAAAAAGGAATAGTATTAATATACTAGTCAGAATTTCACTATTTAAAAAAGATTGCAAAGCAATTTTGCATGCACAAAAACATTCTGTTAGTAAGGTTAGTTTCAAGTACTCATACCAACGTTCAGCTACCAATGCTAAACATTGCTACTCTCCGATTGGACATATTTACCGTTATTCGTATATCTTATTGTACGAGGGAAAAAGGACATTTTGAATCTGTCAGTTCGGAAATCAATTTCTCTTATTTTATGATTATGGTCCAGTCTGCCATAATAAGTTGGAGTTCGCAAAATATTTTTAACATCATCACTGAAAATATTGTCTTGGAATTTATTTAAGAGATCAAGTCTAAATTTCAACCTGCGATCTGACAATGATTCCCATTTTAATTCATTTATTAGACTGGTTACGCTAATATAATTATCGTATCGTCCCTTTATAAATCTTGCCGATCTTCGCTGCACACGTTCAAGTTGCATATTCATCGCCATTGTGGCCCTTAAGTTTTTCTGTGGCACATTCTTCTAGTTAATGAATCCCTTATTATCAAACCAAATCTTAGGGGGAAACAACTAAAATATTTTTAACGTCATCAGTGAAAATATTGTCTTGGATTTTTGTTAAGAGATTAAGTCTCAATTTCAACCTACGGTCCGATAAAGATGACCATTTTAGTTACATGTAATAGACTGGTTATGGTAATATAATTCTCAACGGTACCTTTACTAATCTTGCCGATATTTACAGAATCCGTTACAGTTCGTCATTTAAGTATATTTCGTAAGGATTCCATATGCAGGCAGCGTATTCGAAATGGGTTCTAACAAGGGAAAATATCTAATTTTTCGATCGTCACATTTATCCAGTACTCTTTTGATGAATCTCAGTTTAGCTTGAGCCATTATTTCACGTATGTATTTACCCTAAGAAAGATCATGCGTAAGTCTTCTTCCATGATATATAATGGATTCCAAATTTGTTAATTTATCATTCCTTATATAGATGTATTTAAATTGTGATTTTCCTCGCCCACCATAAGAGGCAATTAGTGTCCAATATAACGCCATAACCAGTATCGTGTGCTATACTATAAAAATGCATCTTTACTTAGCGGCGGTCTACGGCGAATGAAATTTGGTGCCATCATGCGTTTAGCGAAAACAGGTCATGTGAAACACAGTGGAGCTATCTCAGGCGTGGCATTTCGAAATCGTAGAAGGGAGGAGTCAAGATTATCTTTGTGACTATAAGAAAGATTTCGTTTAACTACTGCTGCCAAAGTGACAGATAATCTTATATTGCTGGGATTAGATGATAAAATATTATACCGGACTCATTAAATTATCCTCGTTGGAA
Source organism: Platycnemis pennipes (assembly GCA_933228895.1). Lineage (NCBI taxonomy): Eukaryota > Metazoa > Arthropoda > Insecta > Odonata > Platycnemididae > Platycnemis > Platycnemis pennipes. The sequence continues at coordinate 77,674,908 of OW121846.1, read as the reverse complement.
AATAAAATAAACGGCGACTCTAATTGTTTCTTGGGAGTATTGAAAAACCGTCAAGGATGCTTTATTGGCTTATTAGTATCCCTTAAATATTGATTGAGTTTAATAAAAATTACACTTTTCCAGGCGATACTTTAATTTCCAAATAAATTGCAAAAATAAAGATAACGGAGTAATTTCTAGTGACTGCATCCAAACGTACATGAATGGAATCTATAAATGAGGAATATAAAATGTGTAGTAATAATATGACTGAATATAAATTTAAAACGTTCATCGATGTGTCGCAAGCACTGGATTTTAATTGAAAGACCACGTAAATTGCATAGAAACAACAGTCACAGTTAACCGAACTTAAGTAAATTGAAGTTAAATATAAATGTTGCTACACTGGAGACGTTATATCTATATCTACGATACACTGCAAGCCACCTTGAGGGTGTGTGGCAGGTGGTGCATCCACACCAGAACGTTAGCATCTGTGAAGCGGACATCGGGAAAATATGGCGAGGAGACTTCGAGGAAGGAAGCTCTCTCCCCTTTCACTCTTATTCTCTAAAACCGGGAACCACTATTTTCCTAAAATTTCAATACCTCGCATTTATTCAATCTTCATACCAGCTAGAGGGTAACTGATCAATGGCCAATTAACGAAGGAGTGCCGACAGAAACTGCAGAGGGGACATGTATTGTTCAAAATACTTGATTCTCTTCGCAGTATCGTAGAGAGAGAAAGGGAGAGACAGAGGCATTGGCAGAGAGAGAAAAACACTTCCCATTTCCGGATCCCTTCCTTTCTCGTCGTAACCGAGTGGCAAATGCAGTTGTAAACAGACCCGAATTCATTGGGATACGGAAGTCCGGCCATTCAACTCTCCGGTTACCGGAATTGGGATATCCAAAATATTCGGAGCCAATGTCCGTAAAGTAGGATTTGGTTGTCGCTCCTATGACCTAACGTTCTATCGTAATCGTGTGAAATGGAATCCATTTTTGTCACATTTACGCGGCTTTCGGCCATCTAGTCCAATTGAGAGGCGGTTGGATGCGAAAGACAGGACCTAAACTCTCATTTTCGCTCAACACGTACTGCTACAATATCAATAAATTACAATTTCTAAGTATGTTTAAGTTCTCGGTGATGAATGATACTAACGAGAAAGAGAGGATCGAGATATTTGGATCGATTGCTTCGGCATTCGGCCAAATTTGACTCACAACTTGGTGACCGCTCGCCAGGTAATAGACGAAGTTTCAACGGTATCTTATTTTCACGTCGGCAGAATATTCAAGTGTGGTGAAAGCTGGGTGCGGAAATGCTGCGGACCCTCCAACGTCAAGCAGGAAACAACCTGCAACATGAATGACGAACGACGTATTACGAAACATGGGTTCAGCCTTTCCTTTGAATGAGCACCTGACAGATGTACTCGCAATATATCTTTACGGAAGGAAATAAATATAATAGAATCCAATTTTGGATTTTTTGGAAATAAAGTTCATAGAATTCACTTTGTGTGCACTACTGGAGAATAAGAAAATGCAGTGGTTTTCCTAGAGTACCTAATGCTCTCCAGATGATTTTGTCAGCCGAAATGTCAAAAGAACGTCCGAAGAACACAAATGCCATACAATAGCTCAGTAAATCGACATTAAAAGCACTAAAAATCAGAATCAAATCGTACAGTTGTACCAGTTAATCATTTTCTACTTAAAGCTAAGCACATAAAAAGGCGCGCCGCCAACTGCTGCTTAATTTACATAAACTACAACCTATTTGGACTCGTCACAAGTGCTATATACACAGATATAGAATATTTTAGTCATCGATTCACACGGGTTGATTAGGTGACTCCTCAACCTCATTCGTATGAAATATTTATTGGCGATGCGATATATTTTAACGTATTACTATGCGATCACAATGAGCTACGTATTTTGAAATTATCATGATAATGCCGATGATCATTTCTCAAATCAAAAATAGTTTTTCGGGAGAGATGGATACTAAAGTAGCCTTTCTTCCATCTCACACTTAACAGTGAAATACGTCAATTAATAATGAACTCATCATGCACATGTATGCATGGGGTAAATTACGAAGTCACTGCAGTAAACGAAGTTTTAATACATCATTTACGTACTGCAGTCTCAAAAATCTAAAACAATGGACGAGAGGCGGAAATAGCGTACTTTTCTACCTGGATCGCTATGAGAGCCTATATTAGCGTAACCAGTCTAATAAATGAATTAAAATGGGAATCATTGTCCGATCGCAGGTTGAAATTGAGACTTTATCTCTTAAATAAATTCCAAGACAATATTTTCAGTGATGATGTTAAAAATATTTTGCGAACCTCAACTTATTATGGCAAACTGGACCATAATCATAAAATTAGAGAAATTGATTTCCAAACTGACAGATTCTAAATGTCCTTTTCCCTCATACAATTAGGGATATTAATAGCGGTAAATACGTCAAATACGAGTGAATCATTGTTTAGCATAGGTAGCTGCATGTTGGTATAAAGACTAATAGGTAACCCAACTAACAGCATGTTTTTGCATGCTTACTTTGCTATTTTCATCTTTTTTTAAATAGTGAAGTTTAGTCTAGTATATTAAAACTAATCCTTTTTTATGCATGATATGTAGTGCATGTTTGGTGAGAATTACTCCCTGCCACTCATCTTTATGTTGGCTTGCAGGGTATTATGTAGATGTAGATGAGGATAGACGTCCTGAAACCTGTCTGCTGCTGCTATCCCGCCGTCCTCTCCTTCACACAGAATACTGCCTAGTGCTTAGGTGAAATTGTAGCGATTAGAAGTAATCACCATATTATTTAATTTAGTGTTAAATGGTGTCCGGTTATTGTAATAGACGTTAGCGTATTTTTTGTGTGAGTTTGTGGTGTGGTGTTAGTGTGCTTGTGTCCCGCTCTGGTGTTTGATGTCTTGGCTGGTCTCCTGTGTGTGGCCAGTCTTTAGCTCGAGAGTAGTAGCTGATAGTGTTGAGTAGAACTAAATTTACGTATTCCTTCTTTCTTTTAGATAAGTCGTAGAAGTTTTCACTCTTTCGTTCTAATTTACTTATTCATTTTAGATATCGGCTCACCTCTTGACGTAATTAGAGATCGTTACTTGTTCGTTACACTATTACTTATAAATTAACTAGTATTTTATTCATGTACTACGTTTTATCTAACTAGTCTTATATGCCTGTAAATGATTTACGTAAGTTAAATCCATGTATTTAATATAGTAACATATACTCGTTTCTGATTGAGAAGCTAAACAAAAGTTTAACAGCCGGCGCAGTACTTTAAATTGTATAGTTTATTTTCCTCCTGCAAATTTATTGATAGTGAGTTTACTTATACATTCCTTCCTTAGAGCTATTTTCTTTAATTGGGTTTCCTCTTTGTATATATTGTTATCGAACACATTTATAGATTGTTACTTGTTTGTTACATTTATAATAAGATGTTTCCTTTAGCGTACTTCTCATTATTCTGTAGTTTCTGTCTCAGTATAGATTCCTATACAGCTTATTTTATTAATCATTTTCTTCGTCTTTATCGCGTTCAATGTATTTAAAGTCCGTAATTCGTCTGCTGCATTTATAATCAGTACTTTATTTTCGTGGTTGTTCTTATAATTAAGTACTTTAAGCTTGTAAGTATATACGTAAGTTTAAGTAATACATTAATATTTAAACGGTAGTGTATATATAGCTGCTTCTTCTCATTCTACCTTACATAACTTACGTCAACCACACCTGATATCAGCTACCCTTCTTTTCCTATGACTGTTACCGTTCCTGTTACATCGTTAGGGTTGTTGATTGTCTGCGTGGTAATAATTAATCTACATCTACATAATACCCTGCAAGCCACCACGAGGGTGTGTGGCAGGGGGGGATTTCTCACCAAACATGCACTACATATCATGCATTAAAAAGGAATAGTATTAATATAGCTATATAATTAATATACCTATATGAGTTTTGTCATCTTTGTCGATCAGTTCTGCTTAAAACGTAGTTCATGCATAGCTTAGTGGTTGTAAATTGTATAAAGTTTCTTGATAGCTTAGTCGGTATAAAGCGAGGTTCATCTACATCTAAATCTACACGATACACTTCAAACCATCGAGGGTGTGTGGCAGGGGGGTAAATATCACCAAAGATGCAATACCGACATGCAAACAAGCAACTATAGGGTCTCATGCAACTAGATTGTTAGTATCTATAGTATTTAAGGGATTAATACATGCATCATGCACTACAGACTACACTAAAATAATTCCCCTACCTATCCCTTTCCTATGCTGCCCATTCTGTTCTCTTAAAGTACAGGAAAATGCCATTTTGAATCTATCAGTACGAAAGTCTATCTCTCTAATCTATTTATCTGGTCGAATACGCTGGTGTTTTTAATATGTGCCTAACATCTTCAGAAAAGCTATCCAATTGAAATTTCTCTAATAGATTTAATCTGTATCTTAACCTACGCTCTGATAATGATTCCCAACCTAATTCTTGAATTAATTCTGTAAAAATACTCAACCGATCGTAACACCGAAAAAGATTGGTTAGGATGGCTTTGAATCCGTCTCATATCGCGATGATCAATGACGCAGGTAAATGCGCGGCTCTAAGGGCCCGTATCACCGAGCTAGAGAGAATCGTGTGGGAGCTCCGGCCAAAGGTAGAGGTCTCCACCATTTATTTTTTTGCGATCGCTGATTGCGATCTCTCTTAAATAAATTCCAAGATAATATTTTCCCTGATGACTTAGAAATATTTTGTGAACCCAAACTTACCATGGTAGACTGGACTATAATCAAAAAATTAGAGAAATTGATTGCCGAACTGACAGATTCAAAATGTACTTTTTTCCTCGTACAATTAGGGATATGAATAGCGGTAAATATGTCCAACACGAGTGAATCAATGTACATTTACATATACATAATACCATGCAAGAAATTCTTTGCAGCCAAAATACATCTACTTATATTCATGATATCATGCATAAGTGATTTTCTACATGATCGGGTTCAAAGGGTTGTTTTGGACGGCGTTAGCTCACCGGCAATTGAAGTCACTTCGGGTGTCCCATAAGGTAGTGTGACAGGTCCACTCCTGTTCCTTCTGTACATTAATGATATCAATAAGGTGGTAGTAAGTCAAAAGTAAGCTTCGTCTATTTTCCGATGACGCAGTTGTGTACAGGGAAATTCTAAGCCCAAATGATAAAGAATATTTGAATGATGACTTACAAGCAATTAAAAAATGGTGTCATACATGGCCGTTAGAATTAAATTTTAAAAAATGTGTAGTAATGAATTTAAAAAAAGAATAGTTCTCCTCCTAGCACATACACAATCAGTATTAATGTATTAACAAACGTGGAATCCATTAAATACTTTGAATTAAAAATGACACATGATCTTTCCTGGGGTAAACACATACGTGAAATAATAAGTCAAGCTAATCGTAAACTGGGATTAATCAAAAAGGTATTGGGTAAATGTGACGATCATTTACGAGAAATCAGCTACTTTTCCATTGTTAGACCTCATTTGGATTATGCTGCCAGTGTATGGGATCCCTACGAAATCGGTCTAAATAACGAACTTGAAAGTGCGCAGTGAAGATCGGCAAGATTTGTAAAGGGACGATACGATAATTATATTAGCGTAACCAGTCTATTAAATGAATTTAAATGGGAATCATTGTCAGCACGCATGTTGAAATTTAGACTTTACCTCTTAAATAAATTCCAGGACAATATATTCAGTGATAATGTTAAAAATATTTTGCAAACCCCAACTTACTTTGGCAGACTGGACCATAATCATTAAATTAGAGAAATTAATTGCCGAACTGATGGATTCAAAATGTCCTTTTTCCTGCAATGGATAGCATTGGTAGCTGAATTTTGATATGAGTACTTAAACCTAACCCTGCTAACAGAGTGTTTTTGCATGATAGCTTGGCTATTTTTAATTTTTTTTAATAGTGAAGTTCTGACTAGTATATTAATACTATTCCTTTTTTATGCATGATATGTAGTGCATGTTTGGTGAGAAATCACCCCCTGCCACACACCTTTGTGGTGGCTTGCCGGGTATTATGTAGATGTAGATGTACTTCAACAGAATACAACGCAAACCACCATTAAGGTGTGTGGCAGGGGAGGAATTCTCGCTAAGCATGCACTACATAGCATGCATAAAAAAGGATTAGTAATGATATGCTAATCTAAATTCTACTATTCATAAAAGAACTACATTACTTACTACATTACTTCATATAAGAACTACAAGCTTCGGGTAAATGTGACGATCATGTACGAGAAATCAGCTACTTTTCCCTTGTTAGACCTCATTTGGAATATGCTGCCAGTGTATGGGATCCCTACGAAATCGGTCTAAGTAATGAACTTGAACGTGCGCCGCGAAGATCGGCAAGATTTGTAAAGGGACGATACGATAATTATATTAGCGTAACCAGTCTATTAAATGAATTGAAATGGGAATCATTGTCAGATCGCAGGTTGAAATTTTAACTTAATCTCTTACACAAATTCCAAAACCATATTTTCAGTGATGATGTTAAAAATATTTTGCGGACCCCAACTTACTATGGTACACTGGACCATAATCATAAAATTAGAGAAATAGATTGCCGAACTGACAGATTCAAAATGTCCTTTTTTCCTCGTACTATTAGGGATATGAATAACGGTAAATATATCCAGTACGAGGGTAGCAATGGATAACATTGGTAGCTGCATGTTGGTATAAGGACTTATAACTAACCCAACTAACGGCATGTTTTTGCATGTATGTTTTGCTATTTTTATCTTTTTTTAAATAGCGTAGTTTTGAACAGTACCTATAAAAGTACTGATCCTTTTTTATGCATGATATGTAGTGCATGTTTGGTGAGAGTTAACCTCCTGCCACACACCTTTATGGTGGCTTGCAGGGTATTATGTAGATAGATATAGTAGTATGAATAAGGTGATGGAACTCAGGTATCTTGTTTTTAAGACTTCGGCAATTAACTACTGTTACTGAAATATTTTCATCTCGACTATTAGATAAGCAAGCATGCAAAAAGATGCTCTTAGTTGGGTAACCTTTAAGTCCTTATACCAACATGCAGCTACCTATGATATATTTTTTTTTAATGCAAAATATTTTTAGCGTCATCACTGAAAATATGATCTTGGAATTTATTTAAGAGATTAAGTTTAAATTTCAACCGACCACAGTGTGGCGGAGTACTGAACTCGATGTTCTCTTCACAAAGCACCATGGGCCAATTGGAACATAGGGGTTAATTTACTGCATAAAAATATCTGCTGCCGCCGGGATTCAAAACCGGTCCCTTTGAGTGGGAGTCCTGTACTTTCGGTGATTGGATCCAACACTCGGCACAGTCATAATTCGAGCTCTGCCTTTTCTTTGGGAATCTGTTAAGAGCTTCGATGCTGAGCGGCCCATCTTTCGGGCGCTCTGGGAAAGGGGGAGAAGGGCGGAAAATGCTGTTCTTTAGGATTTCCTGAACCCATCGGTTGCGGCAGAAGCAAAAAATTTACGAGCGAGCTCGTTATTCCCGCAGGCTCCCCTCTATCCATTACTTATGCCCGCCACACCGTTCACATCTGCACCCCTAAATTTCCCCGACGCAAAAAACTCCTCACAATGCCCTCTCCCCCAAAAGCACTCGCCCCTTACACCCCCGACCCGCTCACGTGATCATGATGAGGGCCCTCGGGGCCTCAGTCAAGGCAACGATCATCCTGCGGGGGTCTAGACTGGTTGGCAGGCGGGCCAAGTGGATGTGGGTGGGATAACAAGCTTCGGGGGGGATGACTTGGCCCCAACACAACCCTGCGTCGGGGTAAACATTCCAAGTGTTGGGGGTTTCCGCTACGAACAGGGTCGAAGCACGTTTGGAGGAGTGAAACACTTTCTACATCTACATTATACCCTAAAAGCCACCATGAAGGTGTGTGGCAGGGGGTGAATATCACCAAACATGCACTATTGACATGCAACTAAGGTACTTCATGGAAAAATCTACATCTATCTACAAATATACGATACCCTGAAAGCCACCGCGAGGGTATGTGACAGGGGGTGAATATCACCAAGCATGCACTACTAACATGCAAACAGCAACTAAAGGGTCTCATGCAACTAGATTGTTAGTACCTATCTATAGTATTTGAGGGGTTAACAACATGCAATATGCACGACAGAATACTCTAACATATTTCCCCTACCTATCCGTTTCCTATGCTGCCTATTCTGTTCTCTTATAGTACGGGGGAAAAATGCCATTTTGAATCTATCGGTATGACAATCTATCTCTCTAATCTTATTTATCTGGTCGAATCTAGCATAATACGCTGGTTTTATTAATATGTGCCTAACATCTTCAGTAAAGCTATCCGATTGAAATTTCTCTAATAGATTTAATCTGTACTTTAACCTACGACCTGATAATGATTCCCACCCTAATTCCTTTATTAATTCTGAAACGCTACTCAACCTATCGTAACACCTTTTAACGAACCTAGCCACTCTACGCTGCACACTGTCTAGTTCTCTAATCAAAACTAAATCAGTAGGATCCCATACACTGGCTGCATTCTCAAAGTGGGGCCTAACTAGTGAAAATGAACATCGCTCTTTTGTCTTCTCGTCACATTTCCCTAGTACTCTTTTAATAAATCCTAGCTTTCTCTTCGCTCGGCCGCATATTTCCCTAATGTGACTTCCCCACGATAAATCATTAGTGATTGTTACACCTAAATATCTTATGGTTTCTACGTTTTCGATCTTCGTGTTACTAAATTTATAGCTTTACATCTACATCTACACGATACTAATAATTGGTCAAGCAAATCGTAAACTGGGATTCGTCAAAAGAGTACTGGGTAATTTGTGACGATCATGTACGAGAAATCAGCTACTTTTCCCCTGTAAGACCTCATTTGGAATATGCTGCCAGTGTATGGGATCCCTACAAAATCGGTCTAAATAACGAACTTGAACGTGTGCAGCGAAGATCGGCAAGATTTGTAAAGGGACGGTATGATAACCTTACAAGCGTAACCAGTCTATTAAATGAATTAAATTGGGTATCATTGTCAGATCGTAGGTTGAAATAAGGACTTAATCTCTTAAACAAACTCCAAGACTATATTTTCAGTGATGATGTTAAAAATATTTGGCGAAGAGAATTTAAAAATTCTCTTCGCCCCGCAGCATAATTCCGTTATGTGTCTTCCCCACGATAAATCCTTAGTGATTATTACACCTAAATATCTTATGGTTTCAATGTTTTCGACCTTCGTGTTACTAAATTTATAGGTACGCTCTATCAAATTATTCCTCCTCCAAAAATTGATAGCTACACACTTTTTAATGTTAAGTTCTAACTGCCATTTATCGCACCACTCTTGAATTGCATCTAAATCCTTGCCAAGCAATATCCTGTCTTCTTCTTTTGATATACCCCTATACACTACCGCTTCGTCTGCAAAAAGTCTAAGCTTACTACTAACTACGGTACATAAATCGTTAATGTATAGAAGAAATAGAAGCGGACCATCTACGCTACCCTGGGGAACTCCCGATGTGACTTCGATTGTGTCCGACATGATACCATCTATGACAATCCTCTGCTCTCGCCCACTGAAGAATTCTTTTACCCAACATACACCGTCTTTATTCATACCAATACCCTCTAACTTCAAGATTATTTTATTATGAGGAACTTTATCGAAACCCTTTTTAAAATCTAAAAATATCGCATCAACTTCAGTACTGTTTTCGCCGTGGTCGAATCGTGTACGAATAGAGCTAATTGTGTCTCGCAAGATCTACCGCAAGTTCCGGAACCCGTGTTGGCTGTTTATGAGTAATCCCTGACTATCCAAATGCCCCATGATCGAACTGACTACTATTAATTAGCTTTAAGTACTCATACCAACATGCAGCTACCAATGCTATTCATTGCTACTCTCCGATAGGACATATTTACCGTTATTCGTATCTCTAATTGTACGAGGGAAAAAGGACATTTTGAATCTGCCTCTTCGGCAATCAATTTCCCTAATTTTGTGATAATGGTCCAGTCTACTATAATAAGTTGGGGTTCGCAATATATTTTTAACGTCATCACTGAAAATATTATCATGGAATGTATTTAAGAGATTAAGTCTAAATTTCAACCTGCGATCTGACAATGATTCCCATTTCAATTCATTTAATAGACTGGTTACGCTAATATAATTATCGTATCGTCCCTTTACAAATCTTGCCGATCTTCGCTGCACACGTTCAAGTTCATTACTTAGACCGATTTCGTAGGGATCCCATACACTGGTAGCATATTCCAAATGAGGTCTAACAAGGGAAAAGTAATTGGTTTCTCGTACATGATCGTCACATTTACCCAATACTCTTTTAATGAAACCCAGTTTGCGATTCGCTGGACCCATTATTTCACGAATGTGTTTACCCCAGGAAAGATTATTTGTCAGTCTTATTCCAAGATATTTAATGGATTCCACGGTTGTTAATTCATTATTACTTATTTTGTAAGTGGTAGGAGGAGAGCTATTCTTTTTCCAAAAATTCATTACAAGACATTTCTTAAAGTTTAATTCTAACTGCTATGTATCACACCAAGTTTCAATTGCTTGTAGGTCAAAATTTAAATATTCTTTATCGTTTGGGCATAGAATTTTCCTGTACACTACTGCGTCATCGGCAAATAGACGAAGCTTACTTTTTACCACCTTATGGATATCATTAATGTACAAAAGGAATAGGAGTGGACCTATCACACTACCTTGTGGGACACCCGAAGTGACTTTAATTGCCGGTGAGGAAACACCGCCTAAAACAACCCTTTGAACCCGATCATGCAGAAAATCATTAATCCATGATATAATGTTACTGTCTAACCCATAAGATTTTAACTTCAAAATTAGTTTGCTGTGAGAAACCTTGTCAAATGCTTTCTTGAAGTCTAGAAATATAGCATCCACTGGAGTATTATTTTTGCCAGAAACTAAAATATCGTGGGAAAAGAGAGCAAGTTGGGTTTCACACGATCTGCTCTTTCGGAAGCCATGCTGGACATTGGACAATAAATTCTGGTTATCTAGGTGTCCCATGACTGAACTGACAATTATATGTTCTAGGACCTTGCATGAAATGGATGTGAGGGATATAGGTCTGTAGTTAGATGGCTGCTCCCTATCACTACTTTTAAAAATGGGTGTTACATCGGCTGCTTTCCAGTCCATCGGTACGACGTGTTCGGTCAGGGATTTATTAAATACTATTTCAAGGTAGGGGGAAATTTCGGATGCTAACTCTCTATATACACGGGAGGGAATTTGATTTGGGCCAGGAGATTTGTTGGGGCTTATATCTTTAAGTAACTTTTCAATACCATTACAGGAAATGTCAATTGGTTGAATCAACCGCTGAAAGAGGTTAGGTAACACGACAGTTGAATCCCCGGAAGGTGGGTTAAAAACGGTTTGGAAGAAGGAATCTAGCAAGTTAACTTTGTCCAGTGAAGTGAAGTGCCACCTTATGGTGGCTTGCAGGGTATTATGTAGTGATAGATGTATTATAATGTTTGAGATATATTGTCGTACTGATAGATTTAAAATTGCATTTTTCCACCGTACTATAAGAAAACAGAATAGGCAGCATAGCAAAGGGATATGTAGGGGAAATATTTTATAGTTTTCTGTAGTGATTGGTGCATGTAGTATAAGAAATAAAGTAGTATAAGAAATAAAGTAGTATAAGAAATAAAGTAGTATAAGAAATAAAGTAGTATAAGAAATAAAGTAGTATAAGAAATAAAGTAGTATAAGAAATAAAGTAGTATAAGAAATAAAGTAGTATAAGAAATAAAGTAGTATAAGAAATAAAGTAGTATAAGAAATAAAGTAGTATAAGAAATAAAGTAGTATAAGAAATAAAGTAGCATAAGAAATAAAGTAGTATAAGAAATAAAGTAGTATAAGAAATAAATTAGTATAAGAAATGAAGTAGTATAAGAAATAAAGTCTTATAAGAAATAAAGTAGCATAATTACACCACCTCATAAAAAATACTGATGCAGATATAATCGTAGGTACAGGTAGCTGGCTTTCGAAGGATATATCAGATTATGAAGTATTTCCGAAGTGTTTTACCGTTTACAGAAAGGGTAGAGTAAGAAGAAACGGAGGAGGAGTATTCATAGGTGTGAAGGACCCGTATGTCAGTAGAAGAGAACTTATTTCAGAGCGAAATGTAGAAAGTATTTGGTGTTCCGTTAAAAGTAAAAGTAATAACGCAAAAAATATATATGTAGGTGCATATTAAAGGCCACCGGACGCAGACGTCAATTCCATAATGGAACTAGAGTAAGAGATACGTGCATTATTTTCTCGGAACAATGATATGGTAATAAAAGTAGTGCGGATTTCAATCTTCCTTCGATAGAATGGAATACGTGTAGTTTTATAACAGAAGGTAAGGATAAATAACTCTGCTAAACACTATTGAGCACACCTACGTCACATTCTTTACAACAGCTTGTAACAAAACCGACCAGGGGAAACAACATTCTAGACTTGTTAGCAACAAATATACCCGAAAGATTTCTAAATACAGTTATAGACACAGGAATTTGTGATCATAAAATAGTGCATTCAAAAGTTTATTGTAGGCGTTGAAAGATATTATAAACCAAGGAGGAGGGTATACTTATTTGGAAAGGCTAATTACACCGGTATGAAAGAGGAATTAGGGGAATCGTTTAATGTATTTAGCGAACAAATGAAAGGTTTAAATACAGAGGATTCGTGGAGAGAGTTTCTTGAGGTCACCCGTAAAGCAGTTAATAAATACATACCAAGTAAATTCATTAGTGATAATACAGAGCGGACCTACTACGCTACCCTGGGGAACTCCCGATGTGACTTCGATTGTGTCCGACATGATACCATCTATGACAACCCTCTGCTCTCGCCCACTTAAGAATTCTTTTACCCAACATACAACGTCTTTATTTATACCAAAACTTTTTAACTTCAAGATTAATTTATCATGAGGAACTTCATCGAATGCCTTTTTAAAATCTAAAAATATCGCATCAACTTCAGTACTGCTTTCGCCGTGGACTAAAATATCGTGTGCGAATAAAGCTAATTGTGTCTCGCAAGATCTACCTTTCCAGAACCCATGCTGGCTGTTTATGAGTAATCCCTGACTATCCAAATGCCCCATGATCGAACTGACTACTATGTGCTCAAATATCTTACAAGAGATTGACGTGAGTGAAATGGGTCTGTAGTTACTAGGTTCTTCCATATCACCGCTTTTAAATATAGGTGTAATGTTAGCTACTTTTCAATCCTTGGGTACTGTGTGGTTCTTTAGTGTTTTATTGAATATTATTTCTAGATAGGGGGCTATTTCAGAAGCTAATGTTTTATATATTCTGGAAGGAATTTGATCGGGACCTGGTGATTTGTTTTTACTTATCCTTTTTAACTGCTGCTCTATTCCACGACATGAAATGTTTATTTCGGGCATTTGCTCACTGAAAGTGTTCGGCGGTGGTTCCACTGCGTTTTGTGACGATGAGTTGAATACACTTTGGAAGAAGGTGTTTAAAGTATTGGCTTTTTCTACACTGCTGGTGACTCTGATTCCTTTATCATTTTTAAGTGTGTGCACTGTGGACTTATTTCCCTGGAGCTCTCTCACATATGACCAAAACGCTGTAGGATTGCTGTCTAAATATTCTCCTAACATCTTGCTCTTGAAATGCGATAACGCTTGCCGACATGATTTCCTTGCTAATGCTCTCGATTTTTTATAGTTTTGAACTAGCTCATTTTTTTCCTCTACCGATAGACCCCGTCCTGCATTTTTCATCTTAGCGTGGCATACCCTTTGTCGCTTTAGTGATTTCCTAACCTCCGCGTTATACCAACTTGGCTCTGTATTATCACTAATATATTTACTTGGTATGTATTTATGAACAGCGTTACGGGTGACCTCAAGAAATTCTCTCCACGAATTCTCTGTATTTAATCCTTTGCTTTGTTCGCTGAATATATTAAACGCTTCCCTTAATACCTCTTTCATACCGTCGTAATTTGCCTTGCCAAATAAGTACACCCTCCTCCTTGGTTTATAATGTCTTTCAACGCCTACAATAAATTTCGCATGCACTATTTTATGGCCACTAATTCCTGTGTCTGTAACTGTATTTAGAACTCTCTCGGGTATATTTGTTGCTAATAAGTCTAGAATGTTGTTTCCCCTGGTCGGCTCTGTTACTAGCTGTTGTAAAGAATGTGTCGTAAAGGTGTTCAACAGTGATTCGCAGAGTTCCTTATCCTTACCTCCTGTAATGAAACTACACGTATTCCAGTCTATCGAGGGGAGATTGAAATCTCCGCCTACTATTATTCCTCCATCATTTTTCCCAGAAAGTAATGTACGTATCTCTGACTCTAGCTCTATTATAGAATTGACGTCTGCGTCCGGTGGCCTGTAATATGCACCTACATATATGTTTTTTGCTTTACTACTTTTACTTTTAACGGAACACCAAATACTTTCTACATTTCGCTCTGAAATAAGTTCTCTTCTACTGACATACGGGTCCTTCACAGCTATGAAAACTCCTCCTCCGTTTCTGCTTACTCTATCCTTTCTGTATACGGTAAAACACTTCGGAAATACTTCATGATCTGATATGTCCTTCAAAAGCCAGCTTTCTGTACCTACGATTATATCTGCATTAGTACTCTTAATGAGGTGGTGAAATTCTGCTACTTTATTTCTTATACTACGACAATTCACTACTATCACTGAAATTTTTTTTTTTAATGTCTATAGTACATGCTTGGTGATCTTCACCCCCTGCCACACACCCTCGCGGTGGCTTGTAGGGTAAACGTAGATGTAAACGTATGTTAGAATTTAGACTTAATCTCTTGACTAAATTCCAAGTCAATATTTCCAATGATGACGCTAAAAATATTTTACGAACTCAAACTTACTATGGTAGACGGAACCACAATCACAAAACTAGAGAAATTTATTGCCGAAATTACAGATTCAAAATGTCCCTTTTTCCTCGTAAAATTAGGGATATTATTAGCTGTAAAATATCCAATAGCATAAATACGAGTGTATCAAAGGATAGCATAGGTAGTTGCGGGTTGGTATAAGGACTTTAAGCTAACCCAACTAACAGCATGATAACGCATGCTTCTATCTGCATCTACATCTACATAATACGCTGCAAGCCACCACAAGGGTGTGTGGCAGGGGGTGATTGCTCACCAAACATGCACTACATATCATGCATAAAAAAGGAATAGTATGGAATGGTTGATTTGCCATTTTTTTTAAATTGTGAAGTGTAGACTACAATATCATTGCTAATCTTTTTTATGCATCTACATCTACATCTACACGATACCCTGCAAGCCACCGCGAGGGTGTGTGGCAGGGGGTGAAAATCACCAAGCATGCACTATTAACATGCAAACAAGCAACTATAGTGTCTCATGCAACTAGATTGTTAGTACGTATGCATGACATGTAATGCATGTTTGTTGTGAATTCTCATTTGCCACAAACGTTTATGGTGGCTTGCAGGGTATTATTTGGATGTAGATGATTGAATGTAGATTAGTTTCATTACTACGATAGGGTTTTGGACGAATGGGAAAACAACGGAAATTTCGTTACGAGGATTGCATTGTTAAAATTGGCATTTGCCGGTTGTGAAGAACCTGTAGCTTAAACCATAAACAAAGACGTGAATAAGAGGTTAGTTGCTTGATTTTGAGCCGCACTCTATATCAAGCTCTACATCTTTGAGTAAGCCTGAGACCTTGACTCTAGGGATAAATGACGAGAGTGCATTGGGGCATTTGGAATGTGGGTGCGGAGGAGAATGGAAAGGCACGATGGACAAGAATGAGGACGATTTAGTGTTGAGCATGCTGCTAGAAGAAAGAGACTCGTTGGTGGGAACCGTTGGAGAGTGGGTTGATGGGACAAGTCATTACAGACAAAAGGATACTGAATGGCATTGCTGAAGGTGGAATTATGAGTAAGCGACGAGTTGGGGGTATAGGCATTTTGAATAGTCCAGGGAGAGGTCGGAATTGTGCTAATCTGGAAGAAGATATAACGCGTGGAAGGAACCTTTCCGGGAGTGTAGTGGAAAGCGGGGTAGAGATAATCATCTACCTCTGTAAAAAAAAACCCGGAAAGCAACGCGAGGGTTGGTGAGAAGGGAAAAAACATCACCAAGCATGAATTATAAGTCAGAATGAGTTTACCCATAATGCCATCAGGCATGCAAAAAACATACTACTGCGTGTATAACGGTGCCCATTATTTGAGCAAAAAATTATTTTGCGAACATTTTTGTGCTCAACCTCCAATTTTTTTCCTTTCGGTTGTATTTTCTCAAAAACGAAATTTCATCTCAATAGGATAACAACAACCCGTTCCGAATTTAACGCTATATTTACTAGAGTAAATAATAAGGTTTTGTACGATTAAGTTAGCGTCAAAGGAATTGTTTACTTATGGTAGCTAAATTATTATATATATGTAAATTATTTATACTTTTTAATGTTTACTTTTTCAGTTTAATTATGAATACTATCCTTTTAATGTTTCTCTCATTGGAAATCTGAATAAAGCTTTCTACATCTATGCGATACCCTGCAAGCCACCGCGAGGGTGTGTGGCAGGGGGTGAAGCGCAAGCATACACTATTAAAATGCAAACAAAATACTATATACATATCTCATATAACTAGATTGTTAGTATGTATGGTGTTTAAGGGATTAAGACACGCATCATGCCTTACAGACTACTCTAAAATATTTCCCTTTGCTATGCTGCCTATTCTGTTCTCTTATAGTACGGGGGAAAAATGCCATTTGGAAACTATCGGTACGGCAATCTATCTCTCTAATCTTGTTTATCTGATCGAATCTAGCATAATACGCTGGTGTTTTTAATATGTGCCTAACATCTTGAGTAAAGATATCGGATTGAAATTTCTCTAATAGATTTAATCTATACCTTAACCTACGCTCTGATAATGACTCCCACCCTAACTCTTTTATTAATTCTGAAACACTACTCAACCTATCGTAAAACATTTAACGAACCTAGCTGCTCTACGCTGCACACCTATATACCTATGATGTACATCTATATCCATGCGATACCCTGACAGCCATCGCGAGGGTGTGTGGCAAGGGGTAAAGATCACCAAGCATGCACTATTGACATGCAAACAAGCTACTAAATGGAAACAAGCTGCATAATAGTCTCATGCAACAAAGAACTAGCTCTATTCTACTAACACTTGACAATACCGCTGAACATCCGGTTACTCTGCAAAACGCTGACGAAAACATTGAATACTCTTTCTCCCTCCAAGTACGGCATCCATTGACAACCGCTTGATCAAGGAGTAATGAAACCTCTAAATCCTACCACAATAAGCACACTTTCAAGAGACCGCTGCAGGCGTTTGAAGATCAACCCCTTAGCTTGATCATGAATTTCTGGCCTTCATTCAAACTCATGGATGCAATTAACATCATATTGGTTTCATGGAATGAGTGAAGGAGTTGACATTGAATGCTCGCTGGAAAAGCCTTTGTTCAGAAGTGGGGAATGCTTCCCTCAGGTTTTCTTCATTCGAAGAGGAAATCAGTGGGTTCGTAGCTGGCAATAGCTATTGTGGGACAAGGATTTCATTGAAAGCAGGAGAAAGAGGTGGTATAATTGCAAGAACCACATCACTAAGTAGGTGACGGAGTCTCCAGCTATTGTGGTCAGATATGTGTTTAGAATTATTGGAACTGGATTTGATCCTGTCAACGAAAATATAGTGGTGTGATGAGGAGTTAGTGATGTCATGCGAAAATGAGTGTCATAAATTGACCGTGAAATCTCTCGAGGACGTGTTTAACACAATTGACTAATTTCAAGAGAAATTACGCCAAGGCGATCCGCGCATAGAAGGAAGCTTGAATAGCAAATGTGAATTTCAGGAAGTTCTATCACCTTACCGTGAGTTTTAGAGAAGCATGAAGAGCGAGGCAAAACAGCTGCATCATATCCTACTAGTACTAGTACTATATCCTACTAGTACTAGTAGAGGTTTTGCTTTAAAATGCAACTTTTAGCCCCGTGTGGTTTGTCCTGGGTTCTAACGATTCTGCGTTCTCTACCAGGATTCACTTGTAAAAAGCGGGGTCCATCAACTGTCAGAATAAATGGCATTCATTTCTACAGTTAAAAAATACTAGCAATATTATTGTTATTATTAATCCATCCTCTGCCACGCACATTTCGTTGTGACATGACATGACGTTCACAATCGTTGACGTTGACGTCACATGACGTTCCAAATAACGTCACAGCGACTGGTTACCCATGCTGAACGCCTGGTTGCGGAACTCGATGTCGGACCCCATATCCGCCAGTCGATGAATTCGGAGACAAACTCGGGTGGAAACCCGGATGCTTATCTGGCGGCAAAATCGAGCGGAAACTCGGGTATCAAACTTCCGGGTTTTTTATTACAGCATCATTTCATTCTTTCGTGGCCTCGCCACCGATTACCTCGACCCAACGGTCTGTAGTTTTCGTTCCACACCCTTTCTACGATAGAGGGTGCATCATTCCTCATTGCTTCAGTCCACTTCCAAAATTTCTCCACATTTCTAGGCCTCTTTATCAAACGGTACCTAGTCATTCAGCTTCTTAAGGAATCGATTAGGAATATTTTGTTTAACTCGCGGTTATTTCTTAACATACATCTACATCCAAGACCATATTTTCAGTGATGATGCTAAAAATATTTTGCGGAACCCAACTTACTATCGTATACTGGACCATAATCACAAAATTAGAGAAATTGATTGCCGAACTGACAGATTCAAAATGTCCTTCTTTCCTCGTACTGTTAGGGATATGAATAACGGTAAATGTATCCATTACGAGTGTAGCAAATAGATAACATTGGTAGCTGCATGTTTGTATAAGGACTTAAAGCTAACCCAACTAACAGCATGTTTTTGCATGTATGCTTTGCTATTTTAATTTTTAATTACAAATTTTATGCATGATATGTAGTGCATATTTGGTTAGAGTTCACCCCCTGCCACACACCTTTATGGTGGCTTGCAGGGTATTATGTAGATGTAGATGTACATCATACCCTGCAATCACCCTAAAGGTGTGTGGCAGGGGGTGAATTCTCACCAAACATCACTACATATCATGTACAAAACGGATTATTATTAATATACTAGTCTAAACTTCACTATTAAAAAAGGTAAAATTGGAAAGCAAGCATGCAAAAACATGCTGTTAGTTGGGTTAGCTTCAAGTCCTCATACCTCGATGCAACTACCTATGTTATCCATTGATACACTCGAATTGGCCATGCATTCATATCCCTAATTCTATGAGGCTAGAAGGACATTTTGAATCTGTCAGCTCGCCAATCTATTTCTCTAATTTTGTGATTATGGTCCAGTCTACCATAGCAAGTTGGAATTCGCAGTACATTTTTAACGTCATCACTGAAAATATTCTTTTGGAATTTATTTAAGAAATTGAGTCTTAATTTCACCCTCTGATGTGACAATGATTCCCATTTTAATTCATTTAGTAGACTGGTTACGCTAATATGGTAGCGTACTGGTGGCTTGCACGGTATCGCATAGATGTATTATATGCTCCTCTCCCATTTTTTATTGCTTCAAAATCGTGCTGTCTTGTCCTCGTTCATAATTTTAATATTCCCTGGCGGTCTCAGAAATACATAATCTACGTAGAACATGTGATTGCATTCTTTTTTATAGCAGATCAACTCTGAGTCAAAACTCATGATCAAATTCCAATTTACAACGGCATAATCATAACTTGTGATGAAATGTTGCCATAAAATTTTCCCATTTCACCGCTTCGAATATTACGTTCGTCGTGGATATTAGATATCCGCTTGTAATATGCTGTCAAAGGGAACTCGTTTATTTTAGTTTTTATGCTTAAGTATGTGTGGTATGCTGATTGCAAAAACTGTAGGGAATTTCTAGAAAAGCAGGCAGTCATAGGCGGCAGGCAGGCGGCATTAACCTTTGAAATCTTCCGGAAGAGCAAAGCAATTACATTCTTCGTAGCGTCCCATGAATAATGCCGTGACTCGGGGCTCGATCGTTTCCTCACTAACGGTTTGCTTTCTCTTACAGCCAGGATTCATTAACAATGCCGGCGAATGATTGGCTGGCCTTCGGCAGCTTTTTCAGCGTCTGAGAGTAGCGGAGTAAGCAAGCTCAGAATCACCTCTTCGCGGAACCTGGTCCCTCACAATGGATTCTTTGAGTTTATCGAATCGCAAATATTATTATCTTGTCAAAAATAAATCATGCTTCTCTAAATGCCTTCCGAGTGCTCAATTTTGTTTTTATTTTAAAGGATTTATGATTAGATATTGCCGTAGTTATGCATTGAATTACACATATCGATTAGTATATTTTACCATTTGTACTTCATGTATCAACACATCTGCACATTATCCTACCAGCCACCGCAAGAGATTCATTACCACCAGACATGCATCAAAATGAAGAATCTAAATATTATGCCGGTTGTAAAACTTTCTTGCCGGTTCTTTTATTAGTTAAAAAATATAATATAGAAGGGATCATTTATATTTGATACATAAGGTATAGAAATATGCGACATCTCTCAGAAGTCATGCCTCCCTGCCTACACCCCCGCGGTGGCTTGCAGAGTATCGTGTAGATGAAGTCATACAGCATGGGTTCCGGAAAGGTAGATCTTGCGAGACACAATTAGCTTTATTCGTACACGATATTTTAGTCCACGGCGAAAGCAGTACTGAAGTTGATGCGATATTTTTAGATTTTAAAAAGGCTTTCGATATGGTTCCTCATGACAAATTAATCTTGAAGTTAGAGAGTTTTGGTATAAATAAAGACGTTGTATGTTGGGTAAAAGAATTCTTAAGTGGGCGAGTGCAGAGGGATGTCATAGATGGTATCATGTCGGACACAATCGAAGTCACATCGGGAGTTCCCCAGGGTAGCGTAATAGGTCCGCTTCTATTTCTTTTATACATAAACGATTTGGGTACTGTAGTTAGTAGTAACCTTAGACTTTTTGCAGACGATGCGGTGGTGTTATTATTATTATTATTATCTAGGGCGGTATCTACTAGGAGGTTATTTAACTTTCCGTCTTCACCCCAATTTATTTAGACTTTCATTTCATTCATTCATTTTTGGTCATCATTTCATTTTCATTTTGCATATGTTTCGCGTCCGGGGGTTCCTCCCGTTGGGAGGGTCCGCCGAAGGGGCTGGGTACCGCAACCTTGGACCCCTATCCCTCCGAGCATGTGGAACCCCGTTCTACATATGCCTTCGCCCCTTTTTTCGTTTTATATAGCCTTTTATATCATATCATTTTCATCTTCGTCTTCGTCGTCGTCATTTATGTCTACATCCTCGTCTTCTTCTCCCGGTTTCCTTGGCCGGAAGGCTTCATTAATGTGCAGCGTTCCTTCCTCATCTATGCTGCTCAGGTATCCACCGCTGCACCAGAAGCGTTGAAATCTCTCAGTGTTGTTCATAGATGTGTTGTAGGTGTATTCTCTGGTTAGTCTCGTTGTAAGGGCCTTTTTAAAGTGAGTGCAGTAGTGCGCTGTCGTCCTCTCCTGTTTTTCTACGGCCGTGAAGCATTTGTATAGGTTGAGTAGTGTATCAGAATTAATACAAGAATTAGGGTGGGAATCATTATCAGAGCGTAGATTAAAGTTCAGTTTAAATCTATTAGAGAAATTTCAATCAGATAGCTTTACTGAAGATGTTAGGCACATATTAAAAAACACAAGCGTATTATGCTACATTCGACCAAATAAATAAGATTAGAGAGATAGATTGTCGTACAGATAGATTCAAAATGGCATTTTTCCCCCGTAATATAAGAGAACAGAATAGGCAGCATAGGAAACGGATAGGTAGGGGAAATACGTTAGAGTATTCTGTCGTGCATGATGCATGTATTAACCCCTCAAATACTATAGATAGGTACTAACAATCTAGTTGCATGAGACAATATAGTTGCTAGTTTGCATGTTAGCAGTGCATGCCCGGTGATCTTCATCCCCTGCCACACACCCTCGCGGTGGCTTGCAGGGTATCGTATAGATGTAGATGTAGATACAATAAAAAAATGAGAAAATTTACACTTACCTATACTGATAGATCGTCGCACTGATAG
This sequence comes from Platycnemis pennipes, assembly GCA_933228895.1. Classification (NCBI taxonomy): domain Eukaryota; kingdom Metazoa; phylum Arthropoda; class Insecta; order Odonata; family Platycnemididae; genus Platycnemis; species Platycnemis pennipes. The sequence goes on along the minus strand of OW121846.1, from coordinate 77,652,490 downwards.
ATTCAACATTTTTTTTACCCCCGTACTATAAGAGAACAGTACTGAAGTTGATGCGATATTTTTAGACTTTAAAAAGGCATTCGATAAAGTTCTTCATGATAAATTAATCTTGAAGTTAGAGAGCTTTCGTATAAATAAAGACGTAGTGCGTTGGGTAAAAGAATTCTTAAGTGGGCGAGAGCAGAGGATTGTCATAGATGGTATCATGTCGGACACAATCGAAATCACATCGGGAATTCCCCGGGGTAGCGTAGTAGGTCCGCTTCCATTTCTTTTATACACACACGATTTGGGTACTGTAGTTAGTAGTAAGCTTAGACACTTTGCAGACGATGCGGAGGTGTACAGGGGTATATCAAAAGAAGAAGACAGGATATTGCTTGGCAAGGATTTAGATGCAATTTAAGAGTGGTACGACAAATGGCAGTTAGAATATAACCTTAAAAAGGATGTAGCTATCAATTTTTGGAGGAGGAATAATTTGATAGAGCGTACCTATAAATTTAGTTATACGAAGGTCGAAAACATTGAAACCATAAGATATTTAGGTGTAACAATCACTAAGGATTTATCGTGGGGAAGACACATAAGGGAATTATGCTGCTTGGCGAAGAGAATTTTTAAATTCTCTTCGCCAAATATTTTTAACATCATCACTGAAAATATAGTCTTGGAGTTTGTTTAAGAGATTAAGTCCTTATTTCAACCTGCGATCTGACAATGATACCCAATTTAATTCATTTAATAGACTGGTTACGCTTGTAAGGTTATCATACCGTCCCTTTACAAATCTTGCCGATCTTCGCTGCACACGTTCAAGTTCGTTATTTAGACCGATTTCGTAGAGATCCCATACACTGGCAGCATATTCCAAATGAGGTCTTACAGGGGAAAAGTAGCTGATTTCTCGTACATGATCGTCACATTTACCCAGTACTCTTTTGACGAATCCCAGTTTACGATTTGCTTGACCAATTATTAGTATCGTGTAGATGTAGATGTAAAGCTATCCGATTGAAATTTCTCTAATAGATTTAATCTGTACTTTAAACTACATTCTGATAATGATTCCCACCCTAATTCTTTTATTATTTCTGAAACGCTACTCAACGGTTCGTAACACCTTTTAACGAACCTAGCTGCTCTACGCTACAGCATGTCTAGTTATCTGTTCAAATCTAAATCATTCCCATTCCCATACACTGGCTGCGTACTCAAGGTGTGGCCTAACAATGAAAATAAGCATCGCTCTTTTGTCTTCTCATCATATTTTCGAAATACTTTTTTTATAAATCCTAACTTTCTCTTCGCTCGGACACAATCGCCTGTAATATGCACCTACATATATTTTTTTGGGTGCACTGGCCTGCCCCTAAATTTCAACCTGCGATCTGACATTGATTCCCATTTTAATGGGTCAAGCTAGGTAACGTTAAGTGGGATTCATCAAAAGAGTACTGGGTAAATGTGACGATCATTTACGAGAATCAGCTACTATTCCATTGTTAGATCTCATTTGGAATATGCTGCCAGTATATGGGATCCCTATGAAATCGGCCTAAACAATGAACTTGAGACTTGAAAGATGATTTTTGAACGGATAGGATAATTATATTAGCGTAACCATTCTATCAAATGAATCAAAATGGGAATCATTGTCAGATCGCAGGTTCAAATTTAGACTTAATTTCTTAAATACATTCCATGATAATATTTTCAGTGATGACGTTAAAAATATATTGTGAACCCCAACTGACTATGGCAGACTGGACCATATTCATAAAATTAGAGAAATTGATTGCCGAACTGCCCGATTCAAAATGTCCTTTTTCCCTCGTACAATTAGAGATACGATTAACGGTAATTATGTCCAATCGGAGAGTATCAATGGATAGCATTGGTAGCTGCATGTTGGTATGAGTACTAAAAGCTAACCCTACTAACAGAATGTTTTTGCATGTTTGCTTTGCAATTTCTATCTTTTTTAAATAGTGAAGTTCTGACAAGTATATTAATACTATTCCTTTTTTATGCATGATATGTAGTGCATGTTTGGTGAGAAATCACCCCCTCGCACACGACTTTGTGGTGCACACACCTTTGTGGTGGCTTGCGGGGTATTATGTAGATGTAGATGTAGATGAATACCCTGCAAGCTACCAATAAGGTGCGTGGCAGAGGGTGAATTCTCACCATCTCACCAAACCATCTCACCGTCTCCCCCTACTATCTCACCACTCAGGGAGTGAATTTCCACCAAATTATATTCTAGTCTAAACTTCACAATTTATAAAAGACAAAAATAGCAAAGCTAGCACGCAAAATACATACTATTAGTTGGGTCACCTTAAAGTACTTATGCTAACTTGCATCCCTTGATATCCTTTGGCACACCTCATGCCTTGCCGTCGGTCTGATAGCTTCACCAGTACGATGAAATTATCAATAAATTTACTTTACATTATTCCAAAATAATTATTAATAGTCAGCAATTTTTACAAAAAAGAAAATTTGCTATGACTCAGATTCCCACCCTGAACGGCCCTTGCTGATATATCTGTCACACTCTCACAAATAAACTCTTTTAACCCTAAAAAACTTACTATTAATAATATTACATCTACATCTACATCTACATAATACCCTGCAAGCCACCATAAGGGTGTTTGGCAGGGGGTGATTGCTCACCAAACATGCACTACATATCAAGCATAAAAAAGGAATAGTATTAATATAGTTGTCAGAACTACACTATTTAAAAAAGATAGAAATTGCAAAGCAAACATACAAAAACATTCTGTTAGTAGGGTTAGCTTTGAGTACTCATACCAACATGCAGCTACCAATGCTATTCATTGCACTCTCCGATAGGACATATTTACCGTTATTCGTATCTCTAATTGTGCGAGGGAAAAAGGACATTTTGAATCGGTCAGTTCGGCAATCAATTTCTCTAACTTTATGATTATGGTCCAGTCTGCCATAGTAAGTTGGGGTTCGTAAAATATTTTTAACATCATCACTGAAAATATTGCCTTGGAATTTGTGTAAGAGATTAAGTCTAAATTTCAACCTGCGATCTGACAATGATTCCCATTTCAATTCATTTAATAGACTGGTTACGCTAATATTAATTGAGTGACTGAATATGCTGACGACAATATTTGCAAGATAAGTAAAAACGAGATATATTTCTAATATTTATCCATTCCCTCGATTCCTCTGCTGCATACAATGGAAATAGGGTAGAGTTCAATGAATTGTCTATATCTATCCAACTCTAGGAGATAATAAGAACTTTTTTCCAAGATATAGCAAAGCAAACGTTTTCGACGAAATAATCCCCCATGCCTTCTATTATCGCCAGCCCACAGACCACGCAGTATTTTTTAGTTCCCAGTCCGCTAAGCGCCTCTAATATTTAGAACGCACTAAAAATAACAAGTTTGGCCGGTCCAAACAACAGGTTCGGTGAACCTATAAGTCTTAAACTACCACCCTAGAAAATAAGCCAATAAGACATCAACCCTCTACTGCGCAATTTAGCGAGTCTAAAAAAATGTCCTTGACACAAAATAAAGTTGATTTAAAAATTGACTCACTGCCTAAGTTAACGTCCGCTGTCGCAAACATTCATGCTTCGTTTAAGTTCTATTCAACTGAATGTATTCCCTGAAAAATAGAATAAGAAGTGAGGAGCATATTGGAGGGGAGGGATTTGAGGGAAAACAAAAGGTGAACACTTATAATACTTAAATATAATACTTTAGCGCAACAATTCTATTACTTGAATTAAAATGGAAGTCAATTTCAGGACGTAGGTTGAAATTTAGACTTAATCTCTTACATTAATTTCCAGGATAATATATTCTCTGATGACGTTAAAATATTTTGTTAACTCCAATTTACTATAATAGGATGTACTATGTCACAAAATTATAGAAATTGATTGCCGAATTGACTGATTCAATATGTCCTTTTTTCCTCGCACAATTAGGGATATAAATATAGCTGTAAATATATCCAATAGTATATATATACGATTCATCTACATCTAAATAATACCCTGCAAGCCACCATAAAGGTGTGTGGCAGGGGGGACGATTGTATCAATGGATAGCATAGGCACGTAGTCCTCACACCAACAGGCAACTGCATGTTGGTGTGATTCTAACCTTAATAACAGAATTATATTGCATGCTTGCTTTGCTATTTTTATCTTTTTTAAATGATGAAGTTTAGACTAGTATATTATTGCTGATCCTTTTTTAAGAACGATATGTAATGCATGATAGATGTGAATTCACCCCCTGCCAATCACCATTATTGTGGTATACAGGTTATTATGTAGATGTAGAATTATATACTACATTGCTCTTAACGCAGAAATGGGAAATCAAATGTACCTGAATCTGGTCTTTACAAAAATATAACAGAAGCTGCGCATATTAATGATTTTGAAGCAAATTTTAAGAACACACGTCACTACATATTATTTGGTGTGAATTCGCCCATTGCCAATGGTGGCTTGCAGGGTATATTGCAAATTTACACGTATTTGCTCTGTATGTGTTGGTAGATTTAATTTAGATTAATAGTTGTAAAAGAACTGCATATTATACAGATTTTGAAGCAGAACTTAATGCGCGTATGGCAATAAATATTAGTTTTTTATGATGTTAATATCTCTCTCCTTCAACAAAATGGGTAATTTGAAGTGGTTTGACGGACTCCAAATATTTGGCCTGGATTTCCCACTTTCGTATCCGATTGTGATGACCCTTATCCCCCCTCACCCAATATGTTACATGCGTCATCACTGAACCTAAATACCTGACCTTGGCGCTGTCATTGCTGTCAATCTTCGCCTTATCCCCCGTGCTACCCCCCACCCCTGTAACACCTTATCTTCTTGAATTACTCCCCTACTGTGGGCAGGTCCCGAGCCCCTTCCCCCTCCTCGAAAACCGGTGTAGATAAGGGACTGCAACGACGTTTTCGCAATTTCACCATGAAAATGACGCAGTTTGGACGCTGATATCAATTGACGACCAAGGCATTGCATGTGGGTGTTGTAAATGTTTATCATCCTCAATGATGAACGTCATCCGATTCTATGCATTTGAAGACTATATCTACATTCATATAATTCAATGCAAGCAACCATTAAGGTAATTTTCGAGGATTCTGTAGTGCATGGTGAATATATTAACAACTAATCTCTTATTTACTACGTAGATACTAATAATCTAATTTCATGAGACCATATAGTAGCTTGTTTGCAATTCAAAAGAGCGGGCATGCTGCTCCTCACCCCCTGCCACACACCCTGGTAGAGCCTTGCAGGGTATCGCGTAGATGTAAATGTAGATATAAGGTGTGCGGCAGAGGGTGAATTTTCACTAAAAGTGACCTATATATCATGAATAAAAAATTACTAATAATATTCTAATCTTCACTAATTATTTAAAAAAAGATAAAAATAGCAAAGACAGCATGCTGTTATTTGGGTTACCTTCATGTCATTTTACCAATAGGATGTCTTACCCCTTAAATACTGTAGACACTAACAATCAAGTTGCATGCAACCAATAGCATGTCTTACCCCTTAAATACTGTAGACACTAACAACAAGTTGCATGAGACAATATAGTTGCTAGTTTGCATGTTAGTAGTGCATGCCTGGTGATCTTCACCCCCTGCCACACACCCTCACGGTGGCTTGCAGGGTATCGTATAGATGTAGATGTAGGATAAACAATATTTAAACGATGACCTACAAGCAATTGAAATTGGTGTGAAACATGGCAGTTTGAGTTAAACTTTAAAAAATGTCTAGTAATGAATTTTTGGAAAAGAATAGCTCTCCTCCTAGCACTTACACCATAAGTAATAATGTATTAACAAACGAGGAATCCATCACGCATCTTGGAAAAAGACTGACACATGATCATTCCCGGGGTGAACACATACGTGAAATAATGTGTCAAGCGAAGTGTAAACTGGGATTCGTCAAAAGAGTACTAGGTAAATGTGACGATCATGTACGAGAAATGAGCTACTTTTCCCTTGTTAGACCACATTTGGAAAATGCTGCCAGTGCATGGGATCCCTACGAAATCGGCCTAATTACTTGTGAACGTGTACAGCGAAGATCGGCAAGATTTTTAAAGGGACGGTAACTTATTAGCGTAACTAGTCTATTGAATGAATTAAATTGGGAATCATTGTCAGATCGCAGGTTGAAATTTAGACTTAATCTCTTAAACAAATTCCAAGGCAATATTTTCAGTGATGATGTTAAAAATATTTTGCGAACCCCAACTTATTACATCCATCTATATCTACGTAATACCCTGCAAGCCACCACTAGGGTGTGTGGCAGGGGGTGATTTCTCACCAAACATGCACTATATATCATGAATAAAAAGGGAATAGTATTAATATAGTAGTCAGAACTACATCATTTAAAAAAGATAGAAATTGCAAAGAAAACATGCAAAAACATTCTGTTAGTAGGTACTCATACCAACATAGAGCTACCAAATCTACATCTACACGATACCCTGCAAGCCACCACGACGGTGTGTGGCAGACGGTGATGATCATCAAGCATGTACTACTAACATGCAAACAAGCAACTATAGTGTCTCATGCAACTAGATTGTTAGTATCTATAGTATGAAGGGGTTAATACATGCATGATGCACTACAGAATACTCTAAAATATTTCACCTATCTATCCCTTTGCTAAGCTGCCTAGTCTGTTCTCTTATACTACGGGGGAAAAATGCCATTTTGAATCTATCGGTACGACAATCTATCTCTCTAATCTTATTTATTTGGTCGAATCTAGCATAATGATTCCCACCCTAATTCTTTTCTTAATTCTGAAACGCTACTCAACCTATCGTAACACCTTTTAACGAACCTAACAGCTCTACGCTACTATGGTAGACTGGACCATAATCACAAAATTAGAGAAATTGATTGCCAAACTGATATATTCAAAATGTCCTTTTTTCCTCGTACAATTAGGGATATGAATTACGATAAATATATCCAGTACGAGTGTAGCAATGGATAACATTGGTAGCTGCATGTTGGTATAGGGACTTGAAACTTACGCAATAACATCATATTTTTGCATGTTTGCTTAGCTATTTTTATCTTTTTTAAATGGTGGAGTTTTGAACAGTAAATAAGTACTAATCCTTTTTTATGCATGAAATACAGTGCATGTTTGGTGAGAATTCACCCCCTGCCACACACCTTTATGGTGGCTTTCTGGGTATTATGTAGAAGTAGTTACCATCATGCAGCTACCAATGCCATACACTGATTCACTCATATTGGATATATTTGCAGCAAATTTTAGCCCTAATTGTACGACGAAAAAAGAACATTTTGAATCTGTTATTTCGGCAATCAATTTCTCTAATTATGGTCCAGTGTGTTATAGTAAGTTGAGGTTTGCAAAATATCTTTAACGTCATCACTGCAAATATTAACTTGGAATTTATTTAGGAGATTAATTGTAAATTTCAACCTGCGATCTGTCAATGATTCCCATGATTAATTCAATTAATAGACTAGTTACGCTAATAAAGTTATCGTACCGTCCCTTTAAAAACCTTGCCAATATTCGCTGAAATGGTCAGTTGAGCAATTAATTCCCCAAATTTTATGATAATGGTCCAGTCTACTATAGTAAGTTTAAAGTTCGTGATATATGTTAAACGTCATTAGTGTAAAACTATTTTCTAATTTATTAAACTAACCTAGGTACATGTCAGTATGGCGTGCTTGGTGATCTTTATCCCTGGCCACACATGGTTACACACCTTCGCGGTTTCTTTCACGGTATTCTACTACTATCTACATCTACATATAACCCTTCAATCCATGATTAAGGTGTGTGGCAGGGGATGAATTCTCACCAAACAGGCACTACATATCATGCATTTAAAAGTATTAGTTTTAAGAGTATTTTAGAGTATTCTGTAGTGCATGATGCATGTATTAACCCCTCAAATACTATAGATACTAACAATCTAGTTGCATGAGACCCTTTAGTTGCTTGCTTGCATGCTTGTATGTTAGACCGTCGTGAGACAGGTTAGTTTTACCCTACTGATGACCGGTCGTTGCGATAGTAATCCTGCTCAGTACGAGAGGAACCGCAGGTTCGGACATTTGGTTCACGTACTCGGTCGAGCGGCCGATGGTGCGACGCTACCATCCTTGGGATTATGCCTGAACGCCTCTAAGGCAGAATCCCCTCTAGCCGATGAGGCAACGGTGATTTAAGGAGACCCGAGAGCCGGGAGGCTCGAGATTAATATTATCCCTTAGACGGCAGCGAATATGTCATGCTAAAATGAAAAAAATTAGTAAACATATGCCCACTGATGAGCGTAATGTAATTATTGAAAATTATAAAATTTCAAAATCCACTGCAAAGTCAGCCCTTAGTAATGCATTTGCAGAATTCAAAAGAAAAACACTTGGGGAACAATTGAAAGAAAATCCAAAAGTCTTTTGGTCGTACGTAAGGGAAGTGCAAGGCCATAAGTCTGCCGTCCATTCACTTAAAAATGATAGAGGTGAAATGACCACAAACACACTCGACAAAGTTAACTTGCTAAATTCCTTCTTCCAAACCGTTTTTAACCCACCTTCCGGGGATTCAACTGTCGTGTTACCTGACCTCTTTCAGCGGTTGATGCAACCAATTGACATTTCCTGTAATGGTATTGAAAAATTACTTAAAGATATAAGCCCCAACAAATCTCCTGGCCCTGATCAAATTCCCTCCCGCGTATATAGAGAGTTAGCATCCGAAATTTCCCCCTACCTTGAAATAGTATTTAATAAATCCCTGACCGAACACGTCGTACCGATGGACTGGAAAGCAGCCGATGTAACACCCATTTTTAAAAGTGGCGATAGGGAGCAGCCATCTAACTACAGACCTATATCCCTCACATCCATTTCATGCAAGGTCCTAGAACATATAATTGTCAGTTCAGTCATGGGATACCTAGATAGCCAGAATTTATTGTCCAATGTCCAGCATGGCTTCCGAAAGAGCAGATCGTGTGAAACCCAACTTGCTCTCTTTTCCCACGATATTTTAGTTTCTGGCGAAAATAATATTCCAGTGGATGCTATATTTCTTGACTTCAAGAAGGCTTTTGACAAGGTTTCTCACAGCAAACTAATTTTGAAGTTAAAATCTTATGGGTTAGACAGTAACATTATATCATGGATTAATGATTTTCTGCATGATCGGGTTCAAAGGGTTGTTTTGGACGGTGTTTCCTCACCGGCAATTAAAGTCACTTCGGGTGTCCCACAAGGTAGTGTGATAGGTCCACTCCTATTCCTTTTGTATATTAATGATATCCAAAAGGTGGTAAAAAGTAAGCTTCGTCTATTTGCCGATGACGCAGTAGTGTACAGGGAAATTCTATGCCCGAACGATAAAGAATATTTAAATATTGACCTACAAGCAATTGAAACTTGGTGTGATACATGGCAGTTAGAATTAAACTTTAAGAAATGTCTTGTAATGAATTTTTGGAAAAAGAATAGCTCTCCTCCTACCACTTACAAAATAAGTAATAATGAATTAACAAACGTGGAATCCATTAAATATCTTGGAATAAGACTGACAAATGATCTTTCCTGGGGTAAACACATTCGTGAAATAATGGGTCAAGCGAATCGCAAACTGGGTTTCATTAAAAGAGTATTGGGTAAATGTGACGATCATGTACGAGAAATCAGCTACTTTTCCCTTGTTAGACCTCATTTGGAATATGCTGCCAGTGTATGGGATCCCTACGAAATCGGTCTAAGTAATGAACTTGAACGTGTGCAGCGAAGATCGGCAAGATTTGTAAAGGGACGATACGATAATTATATTAGCGTAACCAGTCTATTAAATGAATTGAAATGGGAATCATTGTCAGATCGCAGGTTGAAATTTAGACTTAATCTCTTCCACAAATTCCAAGGCAATATTTTCAGTGATGATGTTAAAAATATTTTACGAACCCCAACTTACTATGGCAGACTGGACCATAATCATAAAGTTAGAGAAATTGATTGCCGAACTGACCGATTCAAAATGTCCTTTTTCCCTCGCACAATAAGAGATACGAATAACGGTAAATATGTCCTATCGGAGAGTAGCAATGAATAGCATTGGTAGCTGCATGTTGGTATGAGTACTTAAAGCTAACCCTACTAACAGAATGTTTTTGCATGTTTTCTTTGCAATTTCTATCTTTTTAAATAGTGTAGTTCTGACTACTATATTAATACTATTCCTTTTTTATGCATGATATGTAGTGCATGTTTGGTGAGCAATCACCCCCTGCCACACACCCTTGTGGTGGCTTTCAGGGTATTATGTAGATGTAGATAGATGTAGTAGTGAATGCTTGGTGACCTTCACCCCCTGCCACACACCCTCGCGGTGGCTTGCAGGGTATCGTGTAGATGTAGATGTAGATTAGTATTTACATGCTGTTCTAAGCTACACTATTTAAAAAAGATAAAAATAGCAAATAAAACATGCAAATCATGCTGTTAGTTGGGTCAGCTACAAGTTCTTATACCAACATGCAGCTACCAATGTTATCCATCGCTAGATGTAGATGCCTAGCCTATTGTGAACATCCCCGTCCCTTTTATACTACGTTAAGGAAACGTCAAACCATGAAAGGGCAGTCAAATTTGCTGCAGGGCAGTGACGAATATGACTTTTGGATAAAGTAAATAAGTTTGCACATGTCCGTGATATTAATAATCCTCAGCGGGAGGTGACCACAGCGGAGCTGATTGACGCCATTAATAAGTGTGTGGTTGGGTGTTGGAGGTATTTTTAGGGATTGGAAGAGCGGTGGAGAGGAAAGCGGCATCCGCATCGCCGTCCCCTACACAATACGTTCAATAGTTATTTTTTTAAAGTTCCCCCAGAATGATGGTGTAGCGTACGTACAGTGAACTTCCTACCACTCCCAGATATGGCCTCGAGATGACGCTGAAAATGCTTTCGTGGTGATGGTTCTGCCGCACACCCTTGCGGATTGCTGGCTGGGTATCATGTTGATGTGGATGGAAATAGCCGGGGCTCAAACCCAACTCCTCAGGAAGAAAAGCCATTTCCCTATCCACACATGAACTCCATTCGAGAGTCGAGAAATAGCAATGAAAGGATTGGTGCCATTAATACAAGGCATTGCATACGATTGGAGCAGTGAAATTTACGGCAGGTGGATAATACAATGATAGAGGTGGAAAACAGAAAAATATTCATTTTCTCGTCGTTTCAAGTGACATACTCATAAAAAATATTTTGAGAACTCCAACTTACTATTGCAGACTGGACCATAATCACAAAATTAGAGAAATTTACTGCCGAACTGACAGATTCAAAATGTCCTTATTTCATGGATAGCGGAAAAAATATCCAGTACGAGTGTAGCAATGGATAATGGATATGGAGCGAAGAGAAAGTTAGGATTTATAAAAAGAGTACTTGGGAAATGTGATGAGAAGACAAAAGAGCAATGCTACTTTTCACTAATTAGGCCCCACCTCGAGTATGTAGCCAGTGTATGGGATCCTAATGAATTAGGTTTGTTTAGAGAACTAGACCGTGTGCAGCGTACATCTACATCTACATCTACATAATACCCTGCAAGCCACCACGAGGGTGTGTGGCAGGGGGTGATTTCTCACCAAACATGCACGACATATCATTATAAAGGAATAGTATTAATATAGTAGTCAGAACAACACTATTTAAAAAAAATAGATACAAATTGCTAAACAAACATGCAAAAACATTCTGTTAGTAGGGTTAGCCTTAACTACTCATACCAACATGCAGCTACCAATGCTATTCATTGCTACTCTCGGATAGGACATATTTACCGTTATTCGTATCTCTAATTGTTCGAGGGAAAAAGGACATTTTGAATCTATCAGTTCGGCAATCAATTTCTCTAATTTTATGAATATGGTCCAGTCTGCCATAGTAAGTTGGGGTTCGTAAAATGTTTTTAACATCATCACTGAAAATAATGCCTTGGAATTCGTTTAAGAGATTAAGTCTAAATTTCAACCTGCGATCTGACAACTTTACTTTTATTACTTATTTTGTATGTGCTTGGAGGAGAATTATTCTTTTTCCAAAAATTCATTACTACACATTTTTTAAAATTTAATTCTAACTGCCATGTATCACACCAATTTTCGATTGCTTGTAGGTCATCATTTAAATAATGCTTATCGTTTGGGCTTAGAATTTCCCTGTACTAACTGCGTCATCGGCAAATAGACGAAGCTTACTTTTTACCACCTTACTGATATCATTTATGTACAGAAGGAACAGGAGTGGACCTATCACACTACCTTGTGGGACACCCGAAGTGACTTCGATTTCCGGTGAGGTAACACTGTCCAAAACAACCCTTTGGACCCGATCATGTAGAAAATCAGTTATCCATGATATGATGTTACTGTCTAGCCCATAAGATTTTAATTTCAGAATTAGTTTGCTATGAGAAACCTTGTCAAAAGCTTTTTTGAAATCTAGAAAAACAGCATCCACTGGAATATTATTTTCGCCAGAAACTAAAATATCGTGGGAAAAGCGTAGAGCAGCTAGGTTCGTCAAAAGGCGGTACGATAGGTTGAGTAGTGTATCAGAGTTAATACAAGAATTAGGGTGGGAATCATTATCTGATCGTAGGTTAAGATACAGATTGAATATATTAGAGAAATTTCAATCGGATAGCTTTACTGAAGATGTTCGGCACATATTAAAAACACCAGCGTATTATGCTAGATTCGACCAGATAAATAAGATTAGAGAGATAGATTGTCGTACCGATAGATTCAAAATGGCATTTTTCCCCCGTACTATATATGAACAGAATAGGCAGCATAGGAAAGGGATAGGTAGGGGAAATATTTTAGAGTATTCTGTAGTGCATGATTCATGTATTAATCCCTTAAATACTATAGACACTAACAATCAAGTTGCATGAGACAATATAGTTGTTAGTTTGCATGTTAGTAGTGCATGCTTGGTGATCTTCACCCCCTGCCACACACCCTCGCGGTGGCTTGCAGGGTATCGTGTAGATGTAGATATACGCAATACGAGTGTATCAATGGATAGCATAGGTAGTTGCATGTTGTTCTAAGGACTTTAAGCTAACCCTACTACATATAAATCAACATCTACATAATACCCTGCAAGCCACCATAAAGGTGTGTGGCAGGGGGTGAATTCTCACCAAACATGCACTACATATCATGCATTCAAAAGGATTAGTATTAGTATATTAGTCTAGACTGCAATATTTAAAAAGATAAAATAGCAAAATATGAATGCAAAATCGTGCTGTTAGTTGGGTTACCTTTAAGTTCTTCACCAACATTCAACTACCTATGCTATCCATGGCTACGCTCGAATTGCATATATTTACCGCTATTCATATCTCTAATTGTACGAGGAAACAGAACTAACAGCATTGTATTGCATGCTTGCTTTCTATTTTTATCTTCTTTAAATATTTAAATTTATACTAGCATATTTTTACTAATTCTTTTTTATGCATGATATTTAGTGCACGTTTGGTGAGAATTCACCCCCTGCCACACACGTTTATGGTGGCTTGCAGGGAATTATGTAAATTTAGATGTACATCAGTATGTAGTTACAGATGAAACTATTTTCCAATAGACAAATGATATTCTAATGGTACACTACCTGCGAGGGAATTAATAACAAAAAATAGGTTCCGCAGGCTTGCTGAATTTTTTCTTCATCAGAGAGAATAATAAAATCTAGAGTACTAGGTGGATTATCATATAACCGATTTTTTATTATACTGCGCGTGATATTTGCATCTGATATCTTTAGGTATGCTGTACAACTGTTCTTGAGATTGAAATTTCTTATTATGATTACTAATTATTAAGTCTCTGTCTACGTAATACCCTGCAAGCCACGGCGAGGGTGCGTGGCAGTGGGTGAGGATCACCAAAAATGAACTACGTTCATGCACCTTACACGCACTTACATACACACACACCTTTTTTTAAATAGCGTAGTTTTGAACAGTACCTATAAAAGTACTGATCCTTTTTTATGCATGATATGTAGTGCATGTTTGGTGAGAGTTCCCCCCCTGCCACACACCTTTATGGTGGCTTGCAGGGTATTATGAAGATGTAGATGTAGACACCAAGTAATCATCTCCAAAATGTTTATAACTCGCATTTTTAAAAAACCAAGAAAACATATTCCTCATTGGAGGGGCGTCACAACTAATTTAGCTCATGAGAGAAGGTTGTTCTGTGGGACCTTCATTGACATTTGATTTAATAGGGTTTTGATGTAGATAAATGGTTAGGGAATGTTTTAATGGGAATTCCATTCCCTCCGTTGCATTGACTTCACCTAACAGCTCCTTCCATCCCATTATCTCTCTTCAGATCTGGATCTCTGCCTCTCTTCACGCCATCGACATTTTATTTCCTTACTTCTTCCTTGATTACCCATCATTCCATCAACGGAGACCATCCTCAGAGTCCTTTCGGCCCTAATTACCAATTACCGACGCTGCCTCCGTATTTCCGCCAACAACCGTCTTGCCTTCCCCCACATGCTCAATAATTCAACACTTGCCCTCCTTTCCCTCCCTCGCACCCTTCCACTCTCCTCCACGCCCACACCTTCCATCATCCGCTCTCTCCTCATCTCCCCCTGCAGCCCACGAGCCTATCCGATGACATACTCTACATCAAGCACTTCGCCATGATTTACCCTTGAATCCTTTATCCTAGAACACATCTACGCAATACCCTGGAAGCCACCATAAAGGTGTATGGCAGGGGATGAATTCTCACCAAACATGCACACCACATAATACATTTAAAAGGATTAGTATTAATATACTAGTCTAAACTTCACTATTTAAAGAAGATAAAAATAGCAAAGCAAGCGTGCAAAAACATGCTGTTAGTTTCTACATCTACATAATACCCTGCAAGCCACCATAAATGTGTGTGGCAGAGGGGTGAACTCTCACCAAATATGCACTATGTATCATGCATAAAAAAGGATTAGTACTTGTATAGGTACTGCTCAAAACTAGTTGGGTTAGATTAAAATCTTTATACCAACATTCAGCTACCAATGTTATCCATTGCTACACTCGTACTGGACATATTTGCCACTATTCATGTTTCTAATTGTACGAGGAAAAAGGACATTTTGAATCTGTCAGTTCGGCAATCAATTTCTCTAACTTTGTGATTATTGTCCAGTCTACCAAAGTAAGTTGGGGTTCGCAAAATATTTTTAAGGTCATCACTAAATATATTATCTTAAAATATATTTAAGACATCATCATCATCATGGGTCAATAATACTAGGATTGGTTTGACGCAGCACTCCACTCGATTCTTCTATCGGCCAGCCTCTTCATATTAACGTAGTTCCTCTCTTTCACGTCCTTTACGACCTGTTCTATATAACTCATCCGAGGCCTGCCTTTTCCATTCTATCCGTTCACTTTTCCCTCGACGATTGTCTTCATCAGGCCATCGTGTCTTAAGATATGGCCGATTAGGTTGTCCCGTCTTCTTTTCATAGCTTTCATCAGACTTCACTTTTCTCGCACTCTTCTTATGACTTCTTCATTTGTTAAGACATTAGGTATGAATTCCAACCCGCAATCTGACAAAGTTTCCCTGTTTCCCATTTTAATTCATTTAATAGACTGGTTACGCTAATACAGTTATCGTACCGTCCCATTACAAATCTTATCGATCTTCGCTGCACACGTTCAAGTTCATTATTTACGCTGATTTCGTATGGATCCCACACACTGGCAGCGCATTCCAAATGAGGTCTAACAAGGGCAAAATATGCAGCCGGTGTGCAGGGTGGAGCAGCTAGGTTTGCTTAAAGGTGTTACGATAATTTTAGTAGTGTACCAGAATTGATACAGGAATTAGGCCGGGAATCATTAATTGATCGTTGGTTAAAGTACAGATTAAATCTATAGAAAACATATAAAACAGATAGCTTCACTAAAGATATTATAAATATATTAATATCACCAGCGCATTATTGTCGTCCAAATAAGTAAGATTAGAGGGATAGATAGTCGTAGTGACAGATTCAAAATGTCACTTTTCCCCGTACTATAAGAGAACACAATAGGCTTCACAGCAAAGGGATAGGGAGATGTAATATTGTAGAGTAGTCTGTAGTGCATGATGCATGTATTAACCCAACCAAACCCCTTATTACTTTTAATTTAATTAATCTCTTTATTAACCATGTAGCTGCATGTGACCCTATTATATAGCATGTTTCCATGTAGTTGCTTGTTTTGCATGTCATTAGGTGCATGCTTGGTTTATCTTAGTTTTTTGGAATAAGATTGACACATGGTCTTTCCTAGGGTAAACACATGCATGAAATTATGGGTCAAGCGAATCGTAAACTGGGATTCGTCAAAAGAGTACTGGGTAAATGTGACGATCATGCACGAGAAATCAACTATTTTCCCTTTATACGACCTCATTTGTAATATGCTGCCAGTGTATGGGATCCCTACGAAATCGGTCTAAATAACGAACTTGAACGTGTGCAGCGAAGATCGGCAAGATTCGTAAAGGGACGGTATGATAACCTTATTAGCGTAACCAGTCTATTAAATGAATTAAATTGGGAATCATTGTCAGATCGCTGGTTGAAATTTAGACTTAATCTCTTAAACAATTCCAAGACCATATTTTCATTGATGATGTTAAAAATATTTTGCGGACCCCAACTTAGTATGGTAGACTGGACCTAAATCACAGAATTAGAGAAATTGATTGCCGAACTGACAGATTCAAAATGTCCTTTTTTTCTCGTACTATTAGGGATATGAATAACGGTAAATATATCAAGTACGAGTGTAGCAATGGATAACATTGGTAGCTGCATGTTGGTATAAGGACTTTAAGCTAACCCAAGTAACAGCATGTTTTTGGATGTATGCTTTGCTATTTTTATCTCTTTTTAAATAGCGTAGTTTTGAACAGTAGCTATACAAGTACTAATCCTTTTTTATGCATGATATGTAGTGCATGTTTGACGAGACTTCACCCTCTGCCACACACCTTAATGGTGGCTTGCAGGGTATTATGTAGGTGTAGATGTATCTTCACCCCCTGCCACACACCTTCGCATTCGATTCCAAGGATCGCGCAGATGTTAAGGCATGAATTAAGATTATTAGCCCTTGAATGATAGGTAAATAACATAAAAATATTTAGATAAATGCCATTTTCAACAATAATCCTTTATTACTATGTAGATTACTATTACTAGGTATGACCCTATTATCTGACATGTTTCCAGTAAAAATCTGCTTCTGCGTCGGTAATAATATCCTCTTGGATTTCACTCATGAATTTATGTCTACATTTCTACCTTGAGTCTGATTATCATCAATTTTGTGAGGTGTGCGTCGAACTCTAGCTGGTGTGACAATGAGGAACATTCACTCTGCGTAGGTATGACCTTTAGTCTGTCCTCAAGCCTCCGACCTATCTGACATGGGAGGTCCTACGAAGAGCAATGAACGCTGCTCCATCAGTCCAATGCTACTAGTCATGGAACACGCGTGGCGTTCTATCATGTCAAGGTTGTAGGTCTCGGAGAGGTTGTAGCCCTATTTTATATTCCGAGAAAAAGAGAAATTTCCTCAAACAGGTATAGGAGAACGTCTGGCCTTGGGTTATTGTTTCCTAGCATGCAGCAGTCTTCGTTGGAGGCGGGGACAGGGCGTACCCCGACCCCTTGTGGGCTACGCATCCTTCAAGGTGCCGACAATATGCAGCGACGCCCCCCGACCAAGGAGGGACCCTCCTTCGGGGAGAGAAAGGCGATCCTTAGCTGGGCGCCACGGGGAATGAGGCTAAAGAAAACGAAGCCACTGTCTTCACCTACTTTTTCGATAATTTTCATTCTAAGCGTCAACACGCGGGCCGCTCGATTTCGCCGTTTCTTTTTGAACTCCATTTGATCGGGTGCGTGGGCTGGATGGAAAGTCATAATTTATATCTGGGCATAAAACTCTGCCACCGCATTGGTTGAAGAATTAAGTTTTAGTAGAGGAATTGAATGCCGAATTGATGGATTCAAAATATCCTCCTTTCCTGGTAAAATTACGGATATGAATAGATGTACATACATCCAATAGTAAAAATAAAAGGATATCGTTGGATAGCATAGGTAGTTGCATGTTGGTCTAACGACTTTAAGCTAACCCAACTAGTATGTTACATCTACACATTACCCTTTAAGCCACCATAAAGGTGAGTAGCAGAGGGATGTTTTCATTTACCATATGTTCAGTGATGATGTTAAAAATATTTTGCGGACCCCAACTTACTATGGTAGACTGGACCATAATCACAAAATCAGAGAAATAGATTGCCGAACTGACAGATGCAAAATGTCCTTTTTTCCTCGTACTATTAGGGATATGAATAGCGGCAAATGTATTTAGTACGAGTATAGCAATTGATAACATTGGTAGCTGCATGTTGGTATAAGGACTTAAAGCTAACCCAACTAACAGCATGTTTTTGCATGTATGCTTTGTTATTTTAATTTTTAATTGCAAATTTCATGCATGATATGTAGTGCATGTTTGGTGAGAGTTCACCCCCTGCTACACACCTTTATGGTGGCTTGCAGGGTATTATGTAGATGTAGATTATGTTATTGCATGCTTGCTTTGCCATTTTTATTTTTTTGAAATTGTGAAGTGTAGACTAGAATATAATTACTAAACCTTTTTATGCACGATATTTAATGGATATTTGGTGTGAATTCACCCCCTGCCACACAACGTTATGGTCGCTTGCAGGGTATTTTGCAATTGTAGATGTAGATGATGTTTTAAAGGTGCTCAAGTTTTCTAAGGTTATAACTACATAATGCCATTCAAGATAAAGATTTGAAGCAGGCGGTGAATCTGCACCGATTGTGCTCTATTTATCATACTCTAAGAAATTATTAGCTACATTTTATTCGATCAAAAACAATTTATTTATACAAATGTAAACTGCACCTCAGACACATACTCGCTCTTTCTGGAACAATTTGATGTCATAACAACGTTAAAATTTGCCACACCATGATGCCTTTGATATTTGATATTTTTGATATTCTTTCTTAAAGCATCATGCTACAAAGAAAGCAACAAATTACATCTATATCTAAGAAATACCCTGCAAGCCACCATAAAGGGGTGTGGCAGTGGCTGCATTCGCATCAATCATGCATTATATATCATGCATAAAAAGTATTAGCAATAAAATACTAGTCTAAGCTTCACAATTTAAAAAAGATAAAATTGCAAAGTAAGCAGGCACAGACATGCTGTAAAGGTACGCTACATGGTGGAGGTAAATATTTTCACATGCAATGGAGGTTTAATGACCCCTTAAAATATTTAATGCATGTTTGTAGTATTATTCAAAAATTTCCTTGCATGAGAGATGAACATTGGAATTTTTAATTTGTGTCCTGCATGATATTCATCTAAATGGTAGGAAATATAAATAAACATTAGTACATGTTTGGTGAAACTGGTTCCCTTTCACATACCCTTAGGTAGCTTAAAAGGTAATGAATAGAATAAAAATATTTTAAAGTTGGAAGTTTTGATTTCCACGCCAAAACAATACCATACAAGTCAAGTGTTGGCAGGGAGTGATAAATGACCGTACATATCGCACCACCTAGAGAAGCAATCCGAAGCCGAAACTTAAGGCATACAAAATGCACATAAACGACTCGGGGTTAAAATGTGGGACCACTGTTTTTTTCCAAGTCCACATACTAACGACCTAACTGCCGCGGCACGTGATTGAGATAGGTGAAATATTTGGGTTGCGTATTGGACGTAAGTGGTCGAAGCAGTAATAACGCTCGGAGATTGATTCCTTTTCCAAGCATCTACGCACGCTCCCTCGTTAGACATAATTTGGAATACGCTGCCAGTTTATGAGATCCTTACAAAAGAGGCTTAGATAATGAATTCGAGCGTGTACCGTGATGATCGACAAGATTTGTAAAAGCACGATACGAAAATTATATTAGCGTAACCAGGCTGTTAGATGGACTAAAGTGGGAATCATTGTGAGACCGTAGGTTGAAATTGAATTCCAAGATAGTATTTTCACTGTGTGGCGTGTGTGGCAGGGTTTGAAAAACCCTGCGTTGGCTGTCAGGATATTACGCAGTTGGAGATAGGGTCACTCCGGACCCAGGTTTGAGGTCACGGAGGCATGCCATGCCACAGACCAGTGCTCAGTCCGGAGGTCGGTCTGGTTAGTGAGGTTTGAGTTCACTGAGTACTATGCACAGCAATATCTGAAATTCACATTCGAGTGCAAGGGCTCCATTTCCTCTGCCACATGTAGTTACCCAGAAAGATCTGACACCCAGAAAAACAAAAACCTTGGGTTTAAATGGGCGTGTTCTTAATCTCTCTCGGAATAGACCTCTGGACCTTTGGGCAACACGCCCACATAGACAGCAGAATATATTACGTGCTTCAATTTCCAAGGCTGTAGCGTTCAAACGAATTGGAACAACCCTGGTCCTAATCCCTGAACAATATGCCTATGCGGCCGAGCGAAGAGAAAGCTAGGATTTATTAAAAGAGTACTTGGGAAATGTGATGAGAACACAAAAGAGCGATGTTACTTTTCACTAGTTAGGCCCACCTTGAGTATAAAGCCAGTGTATGGGATCCTAATGAATTATGTTTGATCAGAAAACTAGACAGTGTGCAGCGTAGAGCAGCTAGGTTCGTTAAAAGGTGTTACAATAGGTTGAGTAGCGTTTCAGAATTAATAAAAGAATTAGGCTGGGAGTCATTATCAGCTCGTAGGTTAAAGTACAGATTAAATCTATTAGAGAAATTTCAATCGGATAGTTTTACTGCCCCCCCCCCGCCACACACCCTCGAGGTGGCTTGCAGGGTATGTCGTAGATATAGATATAAGATGTTAGGCACATATTAAAAACATCAGCGTATTATGCTAGATTCGACCAAATAAATAAGATTAGAGAGATACATTGTCGTACTGATAGATTGAAATTGGAATTTTCCCCTGTACTATAAGAGTACAGAATAGGCAGCATAGCAAAGGTATAGGTAGGTTAAATATTTTAGAGTAGTCTGTAGTGCATGATGCATGTATTAATTCTTTAAACACTATAGATACTAACAATCTAGTTGCATGAGACCCTATAGTTGCTTGCTTGCATGTTAGTAGTGCATGCTTGGTTATCTTCACCCCCTGCCACACACCCTCGCTGTGGCTTGCAGGGTATCGTGTAGATGTAGTTGTAGATGAACAATTATAACATCTATACCCGAGACGGGCTCCGAACCCGCGATATTATGGCTGTCGGGTATCCGCAATACCGCACCATGCCAACGTGCTTAGATCATAAGTAAGACCACACAGTCTCAGGCAAATCTTTGTGGAAGTTAATCATTGTAGGAGAAGAGGTATCAACTTTGCTGTTTCCACACTGACGTTTATTAATCACGGCCATGGTTTCGTAGCAAACCTACATTATTAGGTAGCCTTGCCGATGATGTACGGCCTTGCTACGAAAACATGGTCATGAATAATAAACGTCAGCGTGGAAACTGCAAAGTTAACCCCTTTTCTTCTATCACAATTAAGATTTCATCTACATCTACATAATACCCTGCAAACCACCATAAAGGTGTGTGGCAGGGGGTGAATTCTCACCAAACATGCACTACATACCTTGCATGAAAAAGGATTAGTATTAATATGCCAGTCTAAACTTCACTATTTTAAGAAGATAAAAATAGCAAAGTAAGTATGCAAAAACATGCTGTTAGTTGGGTTACCTTCAAGTCCTTATAGCAACAAGCAGCTATATATGCTATACATTGATTCATTCGTATTATATTTACCGGTATTCATATCCCTAATTGCACGAGGAAACTTTCGGAGTAATTGGTGAGGTATTTACTAAGTGGAATATCATGAGGTGCTGAACGCATTCCCATAT
The DNA here is from genome assembly GCA_933228895.1 of Platycnemis pennipes. Taxonomy (NCBI): domain Eukaryota; kingdom Metazoa; phylum Arthropoda; class Insecta; order Odonata; family Platycnemididae; genus Platycnemis; species Platycnemis pennipes. The sequence continues at coordinate 77,630,325 of OW121846.1, read as the reverse complement.
TCAAATCTATTTGTTTCCGAGATAAAAATCACGAGCAGCCATTGACCTCTTTCCCCGACCGGATCCTTCGCCGGCCCGGCGTCGGTGCTGCTGCGAGACTTTCTCGCCTCGTCTCAAAAAGGAGAAGCGACTCGAGACGAGACCAGTCGCGGGGCGTTGGTGCCGCTAGCAAACTGCGCTCATTTCTCTAATCCCTCCAGGAGAGTAGAAAATGGCTACAGGGGGTAAGCTGAGCACTCGATAATTTAGCCACTGTCTCCGCTTCGAAATCGATACATTTAATTAGTTCCCAGCGTATTATTAAAATTTATCTAGTGCCCACAATGCAGTGAGGAATACCCAACTTATAATACCTTTCACCTAATTAGACAAGGCATTTACTGATTAGAATAGTTAAAAATAAGCAATAATTATATTTCCAGATGGCTTCTAATAAAAACGAAGACTCCGCCTTGAGTATGCAGCCAGTGTATGGGATCCTAATGAATTAGGTTTCATCAGAGAACTAGACAGTGTGCATCGAAGAGCAGCTAGGTTCGTCAAAAGGTGTTACGACAGGTTGAGTAGTGTATCAGAATTAATACAAGAATTAGGGTGGGAGTCATTAACAGAGCGTAGGTTAAATTACAGATTAAATCTCTTAGAGAAATTTCAATCGGATAGCTTTACTGAAGATGTTAGGCACATCTTAAAAAACCAGCGTATTATGCTAGATTCGACCAGCCAAATAAGATTAGAGAGATAGATTGTCGTACCTATAGATTCAAAATGGCATTTTTCCTCCGTACTATAAGAGAACGGAATAGGCAGCATAGGAAAGGGATAGGTAGGGGAAATATTTTAGAGTATTCTGTAGTGCATGATGCATGTATTAACCCCTCAAATACTATAGATACTAACAATCAAGTTGCATGAGACAATATAGTTGCTTGTTTGCATGTTGGTAGTGCGTGCTTGGTGATCTTCACCCCCTGCCACACACCCTCGTGATGGCTTGAAGGGTATCGTATAGATGTAGATGATGTAGATGAAGCTAAAAAATTACATAAATTCGTTTATGTTCGATCGTAGAATCTTACTGAGCACGTTATGAAATTTCCAAGCGTCAATGTTGTCACATTAGGTTTAGGTCAGTGAAAATCCCTTTTCAATCGTCTTCATGGACTTCTATGCATTTAGATTGAACTTGGATACAATTGAGGTTTACACGTGGACTTTTAAAGCAATACCCATAAACGAATTTATGTAATTTTTTAGCTTCATCTACATCATCTACATCTATACGATACCCTTCAAGCCATCACGAGGGTGTGTGGCAGGGGGTGAAGATCACCAAGAGGAATACCCAACTTATAATACCTTTCTCCTAATTGGACAAGGCATTTACTGATTAGAATAGTTAAAAATAAGCAATAATTATATTTCCAGATGGCTTCTAATAAAAATGAAGACTCCGCCTTGAGTATGCAGCCAGTGTATGGGATCCTAATGAATTAGGTTTCATCAGAGAACTAGACAGTGTGCATCGAAGAGCAGCTAGGTTCGTCAAAAGGTGTTACGACAGGTTGAGTAGTGTATCAGAATTAATACAAGAATTAGGGTGGGAGTCATTAACAGAGCGTAGGTTAAATTACAGATTAAATCTCTTAGAGAAATTTCAATCGGACAGCTTTACTGAAGATGTTAGGCACATCTTAAAAAACCAGCGTATTATGCTAGATTCGACCAGATAAATAAGATTAGAGAGATAGATTGTCGTACCGATATATTCAAAATGGCATTTTTCCCCCGTACTATAAGAGTATATAAATATTTTAGAATAGTCTTTAGTGCATGATGCATGTATTAACTCCTTAAATACTATAGATACTAACAATCGAGTTGCATGCGACCCTATACTTGCTTGTTTGCATGTTAGTAGTGCATGCTTGGTGATCTTCACCCCCTGCCACACACCCTCGTGATGGCTTGAAGGTATCGTATAGATGTAGATGATGTAGATGAAGCTAAAAAATTACATAAATTCGTTTATGTTCGATCGTAGAATCTTACTGAGCACGTTATGAAATTTCCAAGCGTCAATGTTGTCACAGTAGGTTTAGGTCAGTGAAAATCCCTTTTCAATCGTCTTCATGGACTTCTATGCATTTAGATTGAACTTGGATACAATTGAGGTTTACACGTGGACTTTTAAAGCAATCGTATGTGATCAGAGTGAGTAATGCAGTAATGCAATGGTAATGAGATGGATTGAACAGCGTGTTCCTGAACGAGTGTTCCTGAAACGTGTACACTTTATTTTTAATTGCAATGTTTTAATCTGGCGGAAGGATTGTTTTCGAACATAAAATATGAATTTCCGAATTAGTACAATCTTCATCCTCAATCTCATGGCTCCATCGAAAAATATAAAATAATTATTTTGTCCATATAAATATAGTCACTACCTGCATAGATTACATTGCTATTCGTGCGGGAAAGGAGCAATGGGGGCTTTTACTCGGTACTGAAATCGCAATTTTTTACATGAAATTGTCAGATGGAAACAAAAAAAAGAATTCTAGTGAAAAAATTAATGTTCCAACCACAACCATTCACTCATAAATCAAAAATTAAAATAAGCAAAAGGTGACGCCCACCGAAAAAGCTGCTGTGATAACATTGACGTCATTTTCCTTCCGTCCTTACCTGCTCTTATGGGAAGGGGAGGGAGTGGAGGGGGATTCTCGGAAGGTCTGCTCGCACAGATCCTGTCGTAATCGCTCCCATTGGGAGAGCCAACTGTGTCCAGCCTTTACGATAAGGCGAAGTAGTTTCGCGGGCTCAGATGTGATTGGACGAAGTCGATATACGTCAGAGGTTGCTCCACACCCACTTTTCCGAAAGGGTTAAAAACATCACTTTTTCGTCGCTTATAGCTCGAGAAATAATTGACGGATCAAAAAACAGAAAAATATGGGTCTTTTTATTTTACAAACTCTATCATATTCGGCAATGCCACCGACCACAGACCTGGGAGATTCTGCATTCCTTCAAGGAATTGAACTCTGAGGTGAAGCGGGTAAGTGAAGTCGCGGGCGTTGAACTGGCGCTATCGATTTGTAGTCTGGTCCCGAGGATCGATCGTGGACCTCTGATTTGGCGTCGAGTGGTAGACATAAATCAGAGGCTACGCCGTTTCTGTAAGGACATTGGAGCCTCCTTCGTTGACCTTCAGCCGTCGCTTCGGTCGTGTAGACACCCTTTAAACCGCTCTGGAGTCCATTACACTCCGGACGCCGCCAAACGCGTGGCGGATAGGATATTAGATCATCGCAGGCCTTTTTTAGGGTAGATGGTAGGGTAGAGAGTAGGTCATGTAGTAGGGTGAATAACTTCTCGTTGCCAGTCACTTTATCGGCAAACTTTCATGAAAACAGTATTGAGCCTCAAAAAACTTCAGACATGACTACAGCTCTCCCTTGTAGCCTTAATAATAGTCGAGGTGAAAATATTTCCGTTGCGCTAATTATTGCCGAAGTCTTAAAAACAAGATACCTGAGTTCCATCACCTTATTCATACCACTGATGCAGATGTAATTATAGGAACTGAAAGTTGGCTGACGGATGACATTCCTGACTCAGAAATATTCCCCAAATCTTTTAAAATATATAGAAAAGATAGACATAACAGAGCAGATGGTGGTGTTTTCATTGCAGTCAAGAACTCAATCATTAGCAAAGCAGTTATATTTCCCGACAACCCCTTAGAATGTGTTTGGTGTTCATTAGCATGCCCTAAGTCCAGATCAATATTTGTCTGCGCATTCTATAGGCCCCCAAACACTGATGTTGAGTCATTATTAGAACTGGGAAACCAGATAAATACTAAAACGTCCCGTAACAGCGAACGTAATATAATAATAGGTGGAGATTTCAATGCACCATCAATAGACTGGAGAACATACTGCTTCAAAGCTGGAGGAAGGGACAAAGACATCTGTGAGACTCTATTAGATGTTTTCTCCAATAACTCCCTGACACAATTAGCTACAGCACCTAATAGAGGGGACAACACTCTTGATTTACTGGCAACCAATATCCCACAACATGTGACAATGATTGACACGGTTGATGGAATCAGTGACCACTGAGTTATAATTGCAAAACTCTCGCTATCTTTAGATAAAATTTTAAACAAAAAAGAAAGATTTACATTTTTAAAAGAGCAGACTTTGCTAACTTTAAAATTTATTTAAGAGATTCCTTATCGGATTTCAAAAAGTCTTCCATAAAGGTATGTACCAACGATTCATGGAAATCGTTCATTAATATCATGCGCTCTGGGATCAACAGATTTATCCCTAGTGAATTCAAAAAAGAAAGCACTGAACCTAGGTGGTACAATGCCGAAGTGAGAAAATCCCTGAGACGGCAGCGAATATGTCATGCTAAAATGAAAAGAATTAGTAAACATATGCCCACTGATGAGCGTAATGTAATTATTGAAAATTATAAAATTTCAAAATCCACTGCAAAGTCAGCCCTTAGTAATGCATTTGCAGAATTCAAAAGAAAAACACTTGGGGAACAATTGAAAGAAAATCCAAAAGTCTTCTGGTCGTACGTAAGGGAAGTGCAAGGCCACAAGTCTGCCGTCCATTCACTTAAAAATGATAGTGGTGAAATGACCACAAACACACTCGACAAAGTTAACTTGCTAAATTCCTTCTTCCAAACCGTTTTTAACCCACCTTCCGGGGATTCAACTGTCGTGTTACCTGACCTCTTTCAGCGGTTGATGCAACCAATTGACATTTCCTGTAATGGTATTGAAAAGTTACTTAAAGATATAAGCCCCAACAAATCTCCTGGCCCTGATCAAATTCCCTCCCGCGTATATAGAGAGTTAGCATCCGAAATTTCCCCCTACCTTGAAATAGTATTTAATAAATCCCTGACCGAACACGTCGTACCGATGGACTGGAAAGCAGCCGATGTAACACCCATTTTCAAAAGTGGTGATAGGGAGCAGCCATCTAACTACAGACCTATATCCCTCACATCCATTGCATGCAAGGTCCTAGAACATATAATTGTCAGTTCAGTCATGGGATACCTAGATAGCCAGAATTTATTGTCCAATGTCCAGCATGGCTTCCGAAAGAGCAGATCGTGTGAAACTCAACTTGCTCTCTTTTCCCACGATTATTAATTTCTGGCGAAAATAATATTCCAGTGGATGCTATATTTCTCGACTTCAAGAAGGCTTTTGACAAGGTTTCTCATAGCAAACTAATTTTGAAATTAAAATCATATGGTTTAGACAGTAACATTCTATCATGGATTGATGATTTTCTTCATGATCGGGTTCAAAGGGTTGTTTTGGACGGTGTTTCCTCACCGGCAATTAAAGTCACTTCGGGTGTCCCACAAGGTAGTGTGATAGGTCCACTCCTATTCCTTTTGTACATTAATGATATCCAAAAGGTGGTAAAAAGTAAGCTTCGTCTATTTGCCGATGACGCAGTAGTGTACAGGGAAATTCTATGCCCAAACGATAAAGAATATTTAAATATTGACTTACAAGCAATTGAAACTTGGTGTGATACATGGCAGTTAGAATTAAACTTTAAGAAATGTCTTGTAATGAATTTTCGGAAAAAGAATAGCTCTCCTCCTACCACTTACAAAATAAGTAATAATGAATTAACAAACGTGGAATCCATTAAATATCTTGGAATAAGACTGACAAATGATCTTTCCTGGGGTAAACACATTCGTGAAATAATGGGTCAAGCGAATCGCAAACTGGGTTTCATAAAAATAGAATTGGGTAAATGATGTAACACCCATTTGTTAGAATTTGGATCAGTGGACAATTTGGACAAGTGGATCATGTACGAGAAATCAGCTACTTTTCCCTTGTTAGACCTCATTTGGAATATGCTGCCAGTGTATGGGATCCCTACGAAATCGGTCCAAGTAATGAACCTGAACGTGTGCAGCGAAGATCGGCAACATTTGTAAAGGGACGATACGATAATTATGTTAGCGTAACCAGTCTATTAAATGAATTGAAATGGGAATCATTATCAGATCGCAGGTTGAAATTTAGACTTAATCTCTTAAACAAATTCCAAGGCAATATTTTCAGTGATGAAGTTAAAAATATTTTACGAACCCCAACTTACTATGGCAGACTGGACCATATTTATAAAATTAGAGAAATTAATTGCCGAACTGACCGATTCAAAATGTCCTTTTTCCCTCGCACAATTAGAGATACGAATAACGGTAAATATGTCCTATCGGAGAGTAGCAATGAATAGCATTGGTAGCTGCATGTTGGTATGAGTACTTAAAGCTAACCCTACTAACAGAATGTTTTTGCATGTTTGCTTAGCAATTTGTATCTTTTTTTTTTAAATAGTGTTGTTCTGACTACTATATTAATACTATTCCTTTTTAATGCATGATATGTAGTGCATGTTTGGTGAGCAATCACCCCCTGCCACACACCCTTGTGGTGGCTTGCAGTGTATTATGTAGATAGATGTAGAATAATAAAAATATGGTATACGACCCCATTGTGCCCTATTGAATCATTAATATAGTCTAATTGTGGGTGGGCACAAATAACTAGCAAGAGAAACTTTAATCAGCAAAAATTCCCTTCTCTGCACAAACTTCATTCACGCTATAAGACAGTAAGTAGATCCTCACATAGCTCGAGGTTGGTTTCTTTGAAATCGTTGCGTCTTGTCAATTCTCGCGATGTGAAATAAAGTGAGAACGAGAAATACCGAGATTCGTTCCGTAATCTCAGCACCTAACGTATGGCTATACCGAGGTTCGTTACCTCTCGTCTTAGCGTCTAACGTATGATTCAGCCTGCAGTCTATAATTTCTCAGTAACCCTGTATTTTGGGAAATAATTTGGTAATTGTATATCGTTTAGAAAAGATTTTTCGTATTTTCGTGAAGGACGTCCAGTATAATAAAATTGTCTTTTTCAAATAAGAATCATTTTATTCAATCAATCATTTTAGCATTTTAGATCCTCTTAACATTCTAGGGCGTATACAAGATTAAGTGAAATGCCTTAACAAAATATTTTTAAAGAAACTTAGCACGAAATGTTTGTCACCTAGTTCATGGGACCACGGAAAATAAAACAATCAGCCGTTTCTATCTTCATGCCTTATCTCGGTTAAGAGAAAAGTGTAATTCACGATGATTTCCCTTTCAAGAAACAGCACGTAAGGTACAGCAATTGAAAATGCACATCACCAAATAAGTTCAAAGCAGCATCACCGGTGGAGTCGCACATGAGAATCAGATTCATACTTTTCATGGATCGTAACTATAATATTACTAGCCTTTTTTAACTGTAGAAATTAATGCCATTTATTCTGACAGTTGATGGACCCCGTATTTTACAACTGAATCTCGGTAAAGAACGCGGAATTGTTAGAACCCAGGGCATACAGCATGGGGCTAAAAGTTGCTTTTTAAAGCATAACCTCGAGGATATGATGCAGCTGTTTTGCCTCGCTCTTCATGCTTTTCTAAAACTCACGGTAAGGTGATAGGACTTCCTGAAATTCACGTTTGCTATTCAAGCTTCCTTCTATGCACGGATCGCCTTGGCGTAATTTCTCTTGAAATTAGTCAATTGTGTTAAACACGTCCTCGAGAGATTTCACGATCAAATTATGACACTCATTTTCGTATGACTTACTTCACTAACTTCTCGTCACACCACTATATAATCGTTGACAGGATCCAGTTCCAATAATTCTAAACACATATCTGACCACAATAGCTGGAGACTCCGTCACCTACTTAGTGATGGGGTTCTTGCAATTATACCACCTCTTTCTCCCGCTTTCAATGAAATCCTTGTCCCACAATAGCTATTGCCAGCTACGAACTCACTGATTTCCTCTTCGAATGAAGAGAACCTGAGGGAAGCATTCCCCACTTCTGAACAAAGGGTTTTCCAGCAAGCATTCAATGTCGACTCCTTCACTTCATTCCATGAAACCAATATGATGTTAATTGCATCCATGAATTTGAATGAAGACCGGAAATTCATGATCAAGCTAAGGGGTTGACCTTCAAACGCCTGTAGCAATCTCTTGAAAGTGTGCTTAGTGTGGTAGGATTTGAAGGTAGGATAACTCCTTGATCAAGTGGTTGTCAATGGATACCGTACACGGAGGGATAAACAGTATTCAACGTTTTCGTCAGCGTTTTGCAGAGTAACTGGATGTCCAGGGGTATTGTCAAGTGTTAGTAGGATCTTATATACAAGTTTTTATTTTATGATCTTGGGAACAAAGCAAAATATGAAACATTCTGTACACAAAGATGCGGTCACCAACGACTTTTGATTTGCTTTCCAAAACATAAGTAGGATCATTTCGTTTTTATCAGTTTAAAACACAAGGATTTCAGTGCTATAAACAATCTTCCGCCTACTCATTTTGTCACCTGTAACATTTGAAAAAATCAGCGTAAGGCGATGTTTAGTGGTCTTAAGTCCTGGTGCTTACCGTTCCTACTTTGATATATAGGTTCTCATCGTCATCATTTTTTCTAGAACAAGGATATATCATCGACGTTGAATATTGGTTAAGGCAGAGTAGATAACTTCTCTCTTCGATCAGGGCAGAAAACTCCGGAATAAAATTTTGGTCTGTCTGATGAATAGCAGAGGCTCTTTCGCTCGCTTGTATCATGGTATGTTCTTGCATTGTTTTATAAGCTCCTTAAAACATCCAGAACCTGCAATAAAAGTTGCACTGGTAGAAAACTCCGGATTTTGTGCAGATTATTATTTTATTATTATAAGTATTCTACCGGTGAAGGTAGGTTTAAATGGACATTTAATTCTTCCCACCCCCTAAATTTCACACGATGTCCTTCTGCAGCCTCTCATACCTCCTGCCACCCATCATTCCATCCAAGCTACCCGTTATTGTTCTCCCTCTTCCCTGCTTACCCAACGCTCTTCCTTCAATCACCCCCTTCAAAACACCATCCCCTTTTATTACCTTTTCCATCCACACCTTCTGCCTTCTCCTAATTTCATCTATCAAATTTCTTTCCCCTCCTACCAATTCAAGCACTTCATCGTTCGTTTTCCTTTCGACCCGCTTTACTTTCTCCATCCTTCTCCACACCCACATCTCAAAAGCCCTATGTCTATTTTCATCTTCTTTTCGCAAAGCCCACGTTCCCGCCCCATTGTGCAGATTAGGTGTTGCATTAAACCATTGCCTTAACACGCATTACAGCTGAACTCAAAGTCACCATTCTTTGAATTTGTCCACTAATCCACAGTCAAGAACATTTTTCCTCCGTACATACATTTATATTTATCTTGGAAATCGTTTTATTTTCTCTCCACCAGAAGTTCCTGCACTGAACTTAGCTCTTATTTTTTCCTTCATTTATTCGTATGGTACCTATGCTGACCCGTTTAACTCGTATCTAGGGATGAGGTGTTTTGGCCTGATTTCAGTTTGTGTCTAATTCCAATTTTACGGCCCGCACGGACGTACGTAATCCCTCCATAGTGGTACCGATGCTCTTGAAGGTTGCCTCGAGGACCATTGTGGTGGCATCATTTTGTAGTTGTGACGATATCACGATCTGTTGTTCGCAACAACTGTTTGAAACTGTTGTCTGACCGAAATTGTTGCACATTCAGTTTTTTCGCTTGGACAAAATTTTATTTCACCGCTTATACCTAATCGCGAGCCTTGAAGGGAAGGAGATCTAAGGCTTGGGGAGCATACACATGGGAACGTCAAACGCATACAATGCAGATGAAGTCTCCAACAGTAGTGGGCAGAAAGTTACATGCATCGTAATGAATTAATGAAGCCGCAGTATGACGCCCGCAGTATGATCGCAGTATAATTTATGACGTCCTTAACTTTCAAAGTGGTTTTATTCGACAAGTGCAATGCTTTGATCATTATCCTAATCCTTGAACCTATGTATAGAATCATGATGGAGTGTGATAACCAGGTTTGCTCCGATCGAGATATCTGAAACGCGTCTTACTGAAAATAGTGATCGAGTCTTGCAAAAACGGCAACATTTCTATGACCGTGTCGCGTCTTGTGAAACCGCGCTATGTGAGGGTTTACTGTATTCATGGCACACTCTTATGTTTTCTCTCTTATTCCTTCCCGTAACTAAAGAGTTCTAATCGAAGGTATCTCCTCGATCTACATGATATGTGTACATATTGGCGTATCCAGTCTATTAAATGAATTAAATTGGGAATCATTGTCAGATCGCAGGTTGAAATTTAGACTTAATCTCTTAAATAAATTCCAAGACCATATTTTCAGTGATGATGTTAAAATATTTTGCGGACCCCAACTTACTGGTAGACTGGACCATAATCACAAAATTACAGAAATTGATTGCCAAAGAGGCAGATTCAAAATGTCCTTTTTTCCTTGTACTATTAGGGATTTGAATAACGGTAAATATATCCAGTACGAGTGTAGCAATGGATAACATTGGCAGCTGCATGTATGCATAAGGACGTAAAGCTAACCCAACTAACATCATGTTTTTGCATGTATGCTTTGCTATATTAATTTTTAAATACAAATTTTATGCATGCATATATAGTGCAGTCATATCCAATATGAGTGAATCAGTGTATAGCGTAGTTAGCTGGCATAAGGACTTGAGGGTAACCCAACTAACAGTATTTGTTTGTATGTTTACTTTGCTATTTTAATCTTTTTAAATAGTGAAGTTTAGACTAATATATTAATATTAATCCTATTTTATGCATTATAAGTAGTGCATATTTGGTGAGAAAACATCCCCTTCCGCACACCTTTATGGTGTCTTGCAGGGTATTATCTAGATGTAGATGTAGATGTAGATGTAGATCTACTTACCAGTTTCTTCTGGCGTGCCTCACGGTGGTGTCTTGGGCCCATTTCTCTTTGCCCTCTACGTCGACGACGTTGTTGAAGATGTTTTCCCTCCGGCTGCACCGTTCTTCTCTATGCCGACGATTGTAAAATATTTAAAGAATTGACTTTGTGGCTGATTCTGTTTATTCACAGTCCGGTCTTCATTCCGTCGAATCTTAGTGCAATAAATGTCGGTTGCGCTTGAACCCGGGGAAATCCGCTGCGATGTCCTTTTTGATGAAGAACAACACTGTCACCTCCTCATATAGCCTTAACAACCAGTCTATTTCTTCTGCTACTTCTCACTTCGATTTAGGCGTCACTTTCCAACAAAAATTAAGTTTCCAAGATCACATTAAAGGAATTACAATTTAGGCTATGGCCGGTGGTGTGTAGTCTTTACCGTCTAAACGAGATCTCCGAAACCCTCTCAAATAAGTGTTTATTGGATGGGTGGATCCTTGAATATTACTCACCTATTTGGTCAACTGCCTCCCCTACCTTAAACTACTCAACCGCCCTCTCAATTTCATTGATCGGGCTCTCCTCACGTGGTGAAATGCTACTCTTTTTGGCCTAGTGCACCTCACCCACCGCCGACGGACATCCGACCTCAAATTCCCACACTGCATTTTGAATGGGTCCTTTCCGATGCATTCATCTCCTCTCTTTCTTTTCACTCCACATTCCAGCCCGAAGTGTTGAACCATTAAAGAAGCCCAAATTCCGACTATCAATTTCCCAACGATCCTTATTCCACCGGTTATCTTCCCTTGGCAATGCCCTTTCGATCTCTTCAACTTCCCTTGACCTCTTCGCCTCACGCAACAGCTTCGACAACCATTTACGCCTTTTAACCTTATAATTACCTCTGCATGTTCAAATTCATTTTGTTCTTTTTTGTTATCTGTTATTGTTACAATTTATCATTATTTTAATACGTATAAACCAATGTTAAGGCCTTGGTGCTGTTTTTGGTGTTAAATAAATAAATAATACCTCTACATCTACATAATACCCTGCAAGCCACCACAAAGGTGTGTGGCAGGGAGTGAATTCTCACCAAACATGCACTACATATCACGCAAAAAATAGGATTAATATTAATATATTAGTCTAAACTTCACTATTTAAAAAGATAAAAATAGCAAAGTAAGCATGCAAAAACATGCTGTTAATTGGGTTACCTTCAAGTCCTTATACCAACATGCAACTACCTATACTATGCATTGATTCACTCGTATTGGACATGTTTACCGCTATTCATATCCCTAATTGTACGAGTAAAAAAGGACATTTTGAATCTGTCAATTCGGCAATCAATTTCTCTAATTTTTTAATCATGATCCAGTCTAGCAGTTGGGATTCGCAAAATATTTTAACGTCATCACTGAAAATATTATCTTGGAATTAATTGAAGAGATTAAGTCTAAATTTCAACCTGCGATCTGACAATGATTCCCATTTTAATTCATTTAATAGACTGGTTACACTAGTATGGTTATGGTATCGTCCCTTTAAAAATATTTCCGACCTTCGCTGCAGACGTTCAAGTTCATTATTTAGACCGATTCCTGACCTAGACCTCTAAAAGAGGTTTAGGTCAGGAATTTTAGTAATTGCGTGTTAAGCTGAGTTCTGTTATGGAGATCTCTTTGAGTAGTTCTATCACTGGGAAAACGGTGTCTGCCATAGTGCTTGGTGGGTTACACATTACAAATTTAGTCCTCCGTCCGTCAGATAGTACGATAAACGGTAGACCCCTGGACACATTTCGTTAAGCGCAAGTCAATGCCAATATAGAGTTACTCTCCACCCTTCAACAATTCTTATTTTTGCTTAAAAGGGCAATTAGAAGGCTTACAAAAAGTTACTCCAATGCTCTTCAATCACGAACCACAAGGATGTTTCTGCTCCGAAACACCATTTTTCTAATTTCTCATTGTACAGGGATATTTTCTGAGTTAAGGGAGCTATATTCCAAAACTCTTAATTTATTCATGAAATAAGTAAGTATGACCATTACGGAAGGAAAGATTTCCTGTTTTTCAGTCATTTCTGATGCATTTTATGCCTAAATTGATAAGGCATGGAATTCGGAAGTTTGTAAAGCGGTGTAAAAAGCATTTAGTCATTCACAGTCAATTTTAATGTACAAAAGCATCAATTACATTATTAAGCATACCATGTATTACATGTACTTATATCCCAGTACTAAGTAATACAAACCTACTGGAGCATTTCAGATAAAGGGTGTAAAAATATTTATAGGGTTGCAAGGCTGGGCTGCTGATATATCAGGAGCGAAATTTTTCCTGTGAAATCAGCGAGGCTCATAATGGTTAGCACCACCCATTCACTGATTTTCTTTGAAATTTCCGAAGATGAAACAACGACCGTTAGTAGTTTTAAAACCCAACAAACCTCATGGAACTCCAGAAATGCAAGTAATGCCCAGTGAGTTTCTGGAGAAAAATGACGATGTTCCCTAATGTTTCAATGTTTGGATACATCTGTTTTCAACCAACTTTCTCGTTTGCTTGTAAAAAAACGCTTCAGGGCTTGCACATTATAACTATTAGGGTGAAAATAACCATATGGGTGAGAACTACATCTATGCCGCTTAGATATCACTACGTACCAGATAACAGACACGAAATAAAGGAAGAGGGAAAAATATGTGAGGAACAGTGAATTAGTGTAAGTGAAGTACCTCCACTTGCGATGACAGTTAATATTCTAGCCATTGATTGTGTAGAACTTATATAAAATCAATAACGATTTTATAAGAATAAAAGAGACCTGACGAAACGAAACACGTTCCTTGTGGTGAGTTCAATTTAAAACTTCTTTTGACTTTAGATTTCCAAAAATTCTATACGGATTCTTAGGTTTGTCAGACCTCCAATTAGAAATAGTTGTATGACAATAATATTCAAAATTTCCATTGAATTTTTAAATGTTAAACGAAGTTTTATCAAGCGTTAAATTATAAATACACTCCATCATGCAATTCTCAGCTAAATACAATAAATAAATATGTATTCAAATGCTTATATCCTGCAAAAACGTACATTGAAATAACAAATTTTCAATATTAATTCAATCGTGGATATCTGGATTTCCTCGTGTATATCATGGTGCTGAGACCTCATTAAAGGACTATCTTTAAGATTGCCCTTTAGACCTATGTAGAGTGAATGATCTCAGCGGTGGCGGTGTGGTTAAGTCCTCGCCTGCTAACCTTAGGGTTGCGAGTTCGAGTACCGCCTGAGTGGGTTTTTTCACCACTCAGGACATGGCTGTGTGTGCTCGTCTGTTGTTAAATTGTTATTACCCCGATGTCAAGGCCACATGTGCTGTTTTCAGTGGTAGAGGTAAATAAATAAAATAAATAAAAATAACTTTATCTGCTTATAGAGAAAACTGCAAAAACTTCTGGAGAACAGTTTGCAAGCAGCAGCTATTCTTCAGGTTAAATGAAAAACGTTTATCTTACAGTTACTATGATTCCGCTGAACTACTTTTTCGTCGCAGGAAAATCGTGCCGTGCCTGATTGTAAATAAAATAAAATCTAATAACATTGTACATAGAATGTATATGGTTTTCATCTCGATATACCTCAAGAATTGCAGCCACATAGGAAGGAAGAGTTGTAAACTGTTCTTGAAGGCTTCAAATTTTACTCGTATGTGGTTGCCGGAATAATGCTGGTATATAAGAGACCATACTAAATACCTTCGTATTTCATCAAGGTTTTAGTTGCACAGGAGACATTCATCGTAATAATATGGTACCAGCTGGGAGTAGTTCGTAAATGTGCGGCCTATGGAGCACGACTCATGCCGGTGTTGACATTTGGAGTGATTTAAAGCTCTCTATCAGATACACAAAAACTCAAGGCGTACACTGGACCTTGAGCTCTTTGACTTCCACAAGCAAATGCAGCAAGGGGAAGAGAAAAAATGTTCCTTCCCGTTTTTCAGGGACACACGATCCGTTGCCATGCTTGAGCGATTGCAAAGTTCCACCAAATAATAATTCGGCACTCCCTACAAAGCCTTTCCGCTAAACTTCCGTGAAAAGTAAATTGGACTGCTTTCAAACACAGAAATAAGTATGTTTTTCAGTTTTGAGTTTTGAAATTTTGAATTATAAAGGCAGTTACTTGATCAAAATTACTAAAACCTAGAAAGTATTGCATTGCATTATAACGTTGAAAGTAAAAAAGGACATTTTGAATCTGCCACTTCGGCAATCAATTTCTCTAATTTTGTGATTATGGTCCAGTCTATAAGTTGGGGTTCGCAATATATGTTTAACATCATCACTGAAAATATTATCTTGGAATGTATTTAAGAGATTAAGTCTAAATTTAAACCCGCGATATGACAATGATTCCCATTTTAATTATTTAATAGACTGGTTACGCTAATATAGTTATCGTACCGTCCCATTACAAATTTATCCAGTCTTCGCTTCACACGCTCAAGTTCAATATTTACGCCGATTTCGTATGTATCCAATATACTGGCAGTATATTCCAAATGAGGTCTTACAATGGAAAAGTAGCTGATTTCTCGTACATGATCGTCATTTACCCAGTACTCTTTTGATGAATCCCACTTAACGTTACCTAGCTTGACCCATTATTTTACGTATGTGTTTACCTCAGAAAAGATCATATGTCAGTCTTATTCCAAGATCTATTCTGAGTTTCCACAAATTAAGCCGCCGAATAGCAAACACAATATACCCTGATGACTACTCTTTTGAGCATCGTAGCGTATCTGATTCTCATATCGCGCTCAGGAAGAAAAATATTTGGAGACTGTCCATGCGATATTCTCTAAAGAGTTTTGATTATGATCAATTCTTCCATCTCATAGAAGAAAAACATATCTTTAACTTTATTAGACGGAAGGTTGGCTCCGAATTTGCATTAAAGCTAACCTGTACGAACGCCAACGAGCCACACCATGACTCAAAACACTGTATAAATTACCAATATGAATTAGAGCTGATGCTGTTAACTGTGCGTTCCCTTGAAAAGTCAAGCAGTATTCCCGAAATCAAGTTTTCCGAAGCAATGCGAGTTGTCTTTCTGTTGCGAGCACAGCAAGTCCCGCGTTACGGCTATTACGCTTGTTACTGCGTTGCGAGGAAGACTGGGAGAGCGCCGTATTGAGCACCCATCTACATGAGCATGTTTACCTGGGAGCAAAGGCGTGTGGTGGTGAAAGATTGGTCGCCACCCTTTTTAATGACGTCAAAATGATTAATTTCGGGTAAGCAATTAATATGGTTAAGCAATTTATATAGTATGAAGTAATCCCATAGAATATTTTACACTGGGGTTTCTTAGGAAATATTTTGACATCTATGAAGATCCACCTATCTACCACAGTTTTCCGGAA
Source organism: Platycnemis pennipes (assembly GCA_933228895.1). NCBI lineage: Eukaryota > Metazoa > Arthropoda > Insecta > Odonata > Platycnemididae > Platycnemis > Platycnemis pennipes. Next base: position 77,613,970 of record OW121846.1, on the reverse strand, counting down.
TGGAGTACAGAGTTGATGAGAGCGGGCGATACTTTGTGGAACTCCATTACTAGTAGGTTAGAAAAGACTTTGCAATTGATGTATAAATACCTGAGGATGCTACAGTGTAGCGAAACTACACGATAAAAAATTATTTTTTGAAGCAGTGGAAATGCAATGTCTTTTTTAAACTACTCGGATAAGAAGAGTAATTGTGAGATATCTGATAGAGTGTAAGTATTCGTTTTCTCCATTTGGTTAGTATCACTGTTTTAGCATCCCATTCGACGGACGGAGAACTGAACTCGATGTGCCAAACACACTGCACTCGGGTATATGTGTGTGATAGAATGAAGTCTGATACTCTCTACGATGGTAGAGTGTATCAGAATAAAAAGAAGAACTAGGTTGGGAATCATTATCAGATCATAGGTTAAAATACTGATTACGGTGGCTGGTTCGGTAATCGTAAGTCGTTGAGAACTAGTGCTCATATAATTTCAATTGCACTAAAAACTGCTTGGAAATGATTAAATTACACAATATTTTAACCGGATGCCTCAAATTCTCAAGTCATATTGAAACATTGCCCTTTTTAATTTAAATATTGACATGAAACATAACATAAAACTTGATTGTTTCTAGGCAACCTGAACGTTGTCACTCTGTACATATCCTTTGGCATTGGAGATGCTGGTTTTAATATATGGATTTAAAAAGTATAAAAGTTTGTGGTATAGGTATTCGTATATTTTGTAGTGACGAAATAATTGTGATTTTCGCTTAAATATCTTTAAAACATGTTTAAACCATTTATTTAATATTTTTACTCGGCAGCAACGCACATCCTGAAATTCGGCACTGCTTTTGTGTAGGCATTTTGTTTCTGTGTTTCATCGGTCGTAACGGCATTCGTCTATTCTAAAGAACTTTGTCAAAGGGGACTGTATTGTAATATTTGTGGACTTTGTGATGTGATTTGTTGTGGTTTCTCGCGCGTTCGCTTTACACGATTTTATTGGGTGAAACGGGGTAAAATTTGGTAAAGAGTTGCTTTGGTCCTTTTGAAGCTCTGTCTTGAAAACATATCAAGATGTCTTTGTATTATAGGAGCAAAGGGATGTTTGTTTCGAAGAAGGAGTTTGAAAGGAGGGCTAAGCAATTCCTTTTCATGAAGAAGTTAGGCGCTGAAACTGAAGATGTGGACGAAGACTCTATATAATTTACTGATGTTTAATGTAGAAGGTCGCCCAGTAGGAACTTTACGAAGAGGAATAAATTGCATCACTTAGATGAATTAATTTCACAGAAAAAATAAAGGAATTTCAAAGAAAAAATAAAGTTTTAATCCAAGACTTTTGGGTTCTTACCCTTGATATTTTTTAACAATTGAAGTCGATTCTACATTATTTCACTGCCTTTTCGGTAATTACTCCAAATTGTCAGTCATAGCGTAGCATTCAATACGTATGTACCGACTCGTGAACAAATATTTTAGATTTTATATCAGCATTAATACACGTGACCTGTTTGAATGCCAATCTAAATGACTCGATGAAAATAATGATTTCTTTACTTAAATATAATATTTTAACATGATTCGATAATGATGAACTGTCTGCTGCCGAATTCTGAATTCCCATCATTTCCCTCGTCTGATTCGACGTTGCCAAATGCACCTCAAAACTCCGCGCGCGATATTTGACAATTTAAGGAATATTTTATTTCTTTCGTATATACGGAGGAAATAAGTCGATAACATTGGTTGATTTTCTCAGAATAAAAATTGTTGTCTAATATCCACATCATTTCAGTTTTTAGTGAAAATCTGTAAGGTATAAATGTAAATAATACATAATCTATACGGATAGCTTTACTGAAGATGTTAGATACATATTTAAGAAAAACAGTGTATTATGGTTAATTCGATCAGATACATAAGATTAGAGAGATAGATTGTCGTACCAATAGATTTAAAATATCATTTTTCCCCAGTACTATTAGAGAATAATTAAGGCAGTATAGGAAAAGAATAGGTAGGCAATATATTGTAGAGTAGACTGCAGTGCATGATGCATGTATTAACAACCAACCTCATTAATTTTTACGTATATATAAACCATGTAGCTGCATGTGACACATATTATTATTATCTTTCCACGTAGTACCTTCGTTGCATGTCAATAGTGCATGTTTTTGTGATCTTAACCCCATGCCACACACCCTCGTGGTGGTTTGCAGGGTGTCCCTTCGATGTAGATGTAGAGACCGATAACCATCCGAAAATTCTACCGCAGTTGGAGCTCGAGCTCAGTATTTTCTATTCTCGTTACGACCGGAATTCTCTAGGCTGGACGACGTCACTGGAAGAGATACGCAGCCACGGAGGAGTGGAAAAAAATGAACCAGAACATGTTTTCTAAAGCGCTCAGGGTAAGTCTTGAAATCGCGTGTCTTGGCCTCCCTGCACTTTCGAGGAGCTCGAGCGGCGGAGTACATGTCGTCACTCGTATTTGGCCCAAGGGCCCAACAAGAAAGCCATAGAGAAAACGACGGCCTCTGCGGACGGAAATGTTTGCGATTTCATTTTTCCCCCCTCCGTCGGAAATGGTTCCACGAAACTGCAACCTCTAGAGCTCAGCGCACGCGAGGGCACGTCTTGAACACTTTTCTTTATTCTGTCACCGATGCGACAGGGTGCGGGGAAACTAAGATTGCGAATCGTGGGATGGTTCACCAGCGAACAAATGAATGAGATAAGCTATTTCGCGCCACCCGCGATGGTTGCACAACGTAGGGTATTAATACACCTACATCTACAAAATACCCTGCAAGCCACCACAAGGGTGTGTGGCAGGGGGTGATTGCTCACCAAACATGCACTACATATCATGCATAAAAAAGGAATAGTATTAATATAGTAATCAGAACTACACTATTTAAAAAAGATAGAAATTGCAAATAAAACATGCAAAAACATTCTGTTAGTAGGGTTAGCTTTAAGTACTCATACCAACATGCAGCTACCAATGCTATTCATTGCTACTCTCCGATAGGACATATTTTCCGTTATTCGTATCTCTTATTGTGCGAGGGAAAAAGGACATTTTGAATCGGTCAGTTCGGCAATCAATTTCTCTAACTTTATGATTATGGTCCAGTCTGCCATAGTAAGTTGGGGTTCGTAAAATATTTTTAACATCATCACTGAAAATATTGCCTTGGAATTTGTGGAACAGATTAAGTCTAAATTTCAACCTGCGATCTGACAATGATTCCCATTTCAATTCATTTAATAGACTGGTTACGCTAATATAATTATCGTATCGTCCCTTTACAAATCTTGCCGATCTTCGCTGCACACGTTCAAGTTCATTACTTAGACCGATTTCGTAGGGATCCCAGACACAAAAATTTCTCCCCGGCGGGGAATCGAACCCCGGTCTCCCGCGTGACAGGCGGGGATACTGACCACTATACTACCGAGGACAGCAAACACTATTACATCCACATCTACGCGATACCCTGCAAGCCACCGCGAGAGTGTATGGCAGAATGTGAATATCGCCAAACATGCACTATATACATACATATACGTCGACATAACACCCTGCAAGCCACCATAAAGGTGCGTGGCAGGGGGTGAAATCTCACCAGACATGCACCACATATAATGCATAAAAAATTAGTAACAATATTCTAGTCTAAACTTTCATTAAAAAAAAGATAAAATAGCAAGGCAAGCATGCAATATAATGCTGTTAGCTGGGTTAGCTCAAAGTCCTTATACCAACATGCCAATACCTATGCTATCAATTGATACATATTAGAGTACTGAATTGATGCATTCGATAAATTGACACAATTGATACATAATATGGTCTTGATGCATAATAGGGTCACAAGCAGCTACATGGTTAGTATCTACATAGTAATAAAGGGATTGGTTATTAATACATGCATCATGCACGGCAGAATACTGTACGGTATTTCATCTACCTATCCTTTTGCTATGCTGCCTATTGTGTTCTCCTATAGTACGGAGAAAATAACATGTATAGCAATAACAAAATGAAATTTTAAATCCATCAGTATGACAATCTAACCTCATCTTATTTATCTGGTCGATTCTAGTATATTAGAAGCTGCTGTTTTTAATATATATCTAACATCTCCATTAAAGCTATCAGTTTTAAATTTCTGTAATAGGTATAATCGAAGTTGATAGATTAGATCGAAGTACCAGAGGGATAAATAGGAAAGGTAACTACATTCCACATGCATGAATGTGAAGATTCCTGATTTACTTGGCAATTTCGATATACATTAGAGTTTTTGTGTAACAATCGAACATTAAATGCAGTTGTTAGTTAAAAGGTTTGATTCCTTGCAGTGAGTGCATACCTGGTGATAGTTAAACCCCTATGGTATACACTTACGGGTTGTAGGGTATTATGTGGGTGTAGATGAAGTCAGGTTGATAACTCACAGGCTCGCTACAATACATTGTAGAGAGGATGCCAATAGTGCATATTCGGAGATCTTCACCTCCTGCCACATCCCCTCGCAATGGCTTGCAGAATATTACGTAGACGTAAGATGTAGATTTAGATGAGAAGACTAATAGGGTCTAATAGATCATACACGCCTCCATTTTAGAAGTGGGGTTCAGGAAGGCAGTCTATAGGAAGGGAACTATACATACGCATCTATTGGCTACCTTGTAAGCGACCTCGAGGCAACCACGTAGCCAGAATTTTGTTTCGGGGGGCTAAGTCTAATATAGCGTAACTTGGAACAAATCAGCTTTGCCCGTTTGGTGCTGACATGTTATAAATCTCTTTCCTTAATTTTCAGTGCTTGGTATTAAATTCCACGATGTCCATTCCTATCCCTTCTCACTTGTAAAGTTAACTGCTTACATTGTTATGAAGTAGTTAAATTGACAGGCCCCAGAACAGAAGTTCAACTCCACTTGTAAAGTTCACTGCTTACCTTGTTATGAAGCAGTTAAATTGACAGGCCCCAGAACAGAAGTTCAACTCATGCATGCATCTGAGACTGAAAATAACAATTATTAATCATGCACATGCATCAAATTAGTGATCACGTTTCAAGGCACACCTGATTGATAAGCAGTGTAACGCGGATTATTACGCGTTGTTGTTATTAAAACGTGTTTATGTTTTAACAAGACCAACTCATTCATGCTCTATGTGGCAGGAGGTGAAGATCTCTCAGAAGTTCATCATAAAATTTATTTCTATAAATGACTACCTAATTAAAAAATATTACATTACCTTGTATTAACAAAAAATTTTGTGTCATTTATAGCACACATTTCAGGTGTCTCGTTAATAGCATGCTAAATTTTTCCTCGGGTTGGTAGCATTGTCACCCTTGGTTTGAGTGCATCTACATGTTGATATACGGGATACCCTGCAAGCCACCACGAGGGTGTGTGGCAGGAAGTGAAGATCACCAAACATCTACATCTACGCAATACCCTGAGAGCCACCATAAAGGTGTGTGGCAGGGGGTGAATTCTCATCAAACATGCACCATAAATCATGATGAGGATTAGTATTAACCCTTAAGCGGGCGCGCTGGCGCACTGAGTGCGCCAGTGAATGTAATTCTTGCGACGATTGAAGAGTTTTGGTATTAAAATAAATAAATGGCTACGTATTCCTGCATTCATTCATAGTTCATGGATTAGTGCTGATTTTATAACTTTACAGCCGCTTATATTCTTCTGGAAAGAATTTTACTGGGGGGAGTCCGCCCATGGCGCACAAAGTGCGCCGCGCGCCCGCTAGTGTGACGATTTATTAATAGCCTTAGGACTGAGAATTATACTTTTGTAGCACACTTTTACCTTCTTATGTTTCATATTCTACTTTTTCTCGTGCAACATGTTTCAACTGCTTCCTATTTATTTAACTCTGCTGAAACATAGTACTAATTTGTGTTTATTTCGAATTTTCAAGCGACTCAAGCGTATTGGGTTTCTGCAAGCGCGTTTGAGGTTCTCTGTCATCCTTTGATACAAATTAGTCTAAATAGAAAACACGCATTGAAGCATATAGTTTTTTATATTGGCGACATTGTGTTACATGGTCTATATCCACATTGTAACCATGCGATAACTGTGTGCGGCCCGTCTCGTAGCCTCAGTGTGGTTCCAACCTCAAACCCTTTCAGTCCGAGTGTGTGCTCTGTGTTCAGTGTATTGGACCGAAAAGCAAGAACATCTTCGTTCCAGGCATCAATCTACTATCTCTCCAAATCCTGTCTCATGTAAGTTAGTCATCAATTTTCGAAAAATATCCCTTTCCGTCTTATATAGGACAGACACGTAAATTTCCTTCTAAATCGGAAGTAATTACTTTGTTCAAATATTTGCAGATGAACTAGCTCCATTCTTTGAAAATTAAATGCTCAGGAGAATGCCATGTCCCCGTCTTAGCTGAGAATAATAATCTCAAAGATCCTCAGCCCGACCTGCAGCTTTCTAATCCAGCGAGATGTAAGTGATACCTTATTCCATAAACTTATTGAAAATATTTTTTAAAAATTAGGTGCACGCCCAAGATTTTATTATGATTTAGTCTCCGATAGCTTGAAGTAAGAAGGTATTTTACTTTCCCCAGGGCAAAATTCACCAGAGACGTTGACATTCTAAAAGTCTTGCACAAGGTTGAGAGTGAGGATAGCTCCATCGATCAGCTTAGTGAATCTGCATCTGAGGATGAAGATATTGTTCATTCGGAACATGATTCGGTTTCTGAGCAGGAGCTTGACCACGAGGATGAAGATGAATGGAGTGTCAATAGCAGAAACGATATCTTTATCGCAAAAGACACTTTTTGTGTATGGCATAAAATTCCACAGCAGAAAAACTCAAAAACCAAGAGTAAAAACATTGTGAAAATCCTACCTGGGCCTAAGTTCCATGCACGAGGTATCAGAGATGAGATTTCAGCTTTTCATTGCGTGATTGACGTATCCATGGTTGACATTATTCTGAGGCACACAAACGAATACATCCGTCGAAAACGAGACAATATTCAATACAGCAGGGAAAGAGATTCACGGGAAACATGTAGGACTGAAATACTAGCTCTGTTTGGCCTCCTATATCTTTTAGGACTCAAAAGAACTGGTCACACCAATGTAAAGGAACTTTGGAGTAATGATGGGACTGGCATAGAAATCTTAAGATCTTGCATGAGCTACAAACGATTTCTCTTTCTTTTGCGGTGCTTGCGTTTTGATGACTCATCTACACGCGGAGAACGAAAAAGAACAGATAAATTGGCTGCTATTAGGGAAATTTTGGATTTATATGTAGCGAACTGCATGAATAAATATAATCTCAGTGAGTTTGTTACAGTAGATGAAAAGTTAGAGCCATTTCGGGGAAGGTGCAGTTTTATTCAGTACATTCCCAGCAAACCGCCTAAGTATGGGCTACAAATCTTTGCATTATGTGATGCCAAAACGTTTTTTACCAGCAATATAGAATGTTATTGCGGAAAACAAATGGATGGGCCATATTCAGTGTCCAATTCCCCTGGGGATATTGTGAAAAGATTAGTTAGCCATATAAAGGGTAAAAATAGCATTCTTACCATAGACAATTGGTATACCAGTTATCCTCTTGCTCTATCTTTGCTGGATGACAAAATAACTGTAATTGGCACCATGCGCAAAAATAAGAGAGAAATACCTGCTGAAATTTTGCCGAGAAAAGACCGTCCGATTGGGACCTCTATATTTGGATTTCAGAAAAATGTAACTTTGGTGTCTTACACGCCAGCAAAAAACAAATCAGTCATTCTCTTGTCAACAATGCACGATACAGGAGAAATAGATCATAGCACAGGGAAACCATATATTATCATGGATTATAACAGTACTAAAGGTGGAGTGGATACAGTAGACCAAATGTGCGGAACATATTCTGTTTCCCGCAGGACCATTAGGTGGCCGTTGGCTCTATTTTATGCTCTCTTGAATATTGCCGGAATAAATGCGCAAGTGCTCTACTTTGCAAATGATGGAAATCCAAAAACTGAAAGACGAGTTTTTTTAAAGCGTCTGTCTTTGAGCTTAATGAAAGATCACTTGGTTGAGCGTTCTGAAATAAAAAGTCTACCGAGGGATGTAACATGTTTTCTTTCGAGATTCCAACCGCCAAAAATGGTGAGGAAATTGAACTATCAATCAAAAAACGCGGAAGATGTGTAACCTGTGGTCGCGGGAAAAATGTAAATACTACCATAAGGTGTGATATTTGTAAAGCTTATATGTGTAAATTACATTCTAAGACATCAATAGATTGTAATTCATGCCGCAATGAAAATAATGTTGAGTGATGCATGATATTATATTTTCTCAAGTGTTACGCTATGAGGCGCGACCGCTTAAGGGTTAATATACAAGTCTAAACTTCACTATTTAAAAAAGATAAAAATAGCAAAGTAAGCATGCAAAAAGATGCTGTAGGTAGGGTTAGCTTCAAGTCCTTATGTCAACATGCAGCTACCTATGCTATACACTGATATTGGATATATTTACCGCTATTCATATCCTTAATTGTACGGGAAAAAAAGAACATATTGAATCTGTCATTTCGGCAATCAATTTCTCTAATTTTGTAATTATGATCCAGTCTACCATAGTTAGTTGGGTTTCACAAAATATCTTTAGTGTCATCACTGAAAATTTTATCATGGAATTTATTCAGGAAATTAAGTCTAAATTTCAACCTGCAATCTCACAATGGTTCCCTTTTTAATTCATTTAATAGACTGATTACGCTAATATAGTTATCGTACCGTCCCTTTACAAATCTTGCCAATCTTCGCTGCACAGAACATGCAGTAATAACATGCACTAACATTGACACTATTGACACACTATTGACAAGCAGTTTTGTAATCCACAAGCATGCACTGTTGACATGCAAATAAGCTGCATGGAAACATGCTGCATAGGTTTACATACAGCTAGATGGTTAGTTTCTACATAGTAATAAAGGGATTGATTTTTAATAGATGCATCATGCCCAAAGGCTACTCTACAATACATCACCTAACTATCCCTTTGCTATGCTACCTATTGTGTCCTCTCATAGTACGGGGGAAAAATGACATTTTAACTATATGAGTACGACAATCTATCTCTCTAATAATATTTATATAAGATTAGTAGTATACAAACGGGTTAGTTTTTTTCACGCCTCGATGGTAGCAGTATTTTGTGTGATTGAAAATGGATGCCTGGTGAATGTTCACCCCACTGCCACATACCCATGCGGTGGCTTTCAGGGTATTATGTAGATGCAGAAGGGAAATAAAGTTCAATGAATGGTTACGGCGACACACTTTGGCCAAAGACAATCAAGCCGGCGATGACGCAGTAAAAGATCCGCCGGGACAACATGCTTCTCCGGAACGGCTTGAATATTCAACGAATCGAGGCCAAGGAAGCGTTTAAGTTTCATCTTCGAAGCCGCACCACAGGTGATATGGGTAACCCTATTATTAAAATTGCATAACTTGATTCTTAAGTTTTGCGTCTTAGTGTGTTTTACTGCGCGTCCGATGACCTTCTGAGAACTGAGGGCCGTTTGAGGCGCCATTTTCGGTCGGGTGCGTTTATTTCTGGTCGTGATTGAAAGTGTATCGACCTCCGGCGATACGAGTCGCGGACGAGGTCGGTGCGGAATAGAGAAGTAATGGGTGGAGGAATAGAACTGAAATGTGGAATAGGTAGGGAGAACGATGAACATCATCATTTGCGTGCAAATGACATATATGAGCCGATAAAATAAACATGATAATATTAAACCGCAATAGGTATCATCATTTATGAGCATGCTGCGAGAGTAAATTGGCAATAAGGTTAATCAGAATACAATAAATAGGTGAGATTACGAAAGTTAGCAGAACACTAAGGTATTTATCCAACATTTGTGGTCGATTGATTATTCATGTAGCATTTTGTAAAGAAAGGGGCTTCAGCGTTAAAGACTAAAGAGAAAATTAATGGCTTGCAGGGTCCGACACAGCTGGTTTAAAGTTGCAGGCTTGAATTTTTGGGACTCACGCGAAAGAAATTACCAGCCAGTGTATGGGATCCTAATGAATTAGGTTTGATCAGAGCTTCACTATACTATATCACTATAGGTACAGTGTGCAGCGTAGAGCAGCTAGGTTCGTTAAAAGATGTCACGATAGGTTGAGTAGCGTTTCAGAATTAATACAAAAATTAGGGTGGGAATCATTATCAGAGCGTAGGTTAAAGTACAGATTAAATCTATTAGAGAAATTTCAATCGGATAGCTTTACTGAAGATGTTAGGCACATATTAAAAACACCAGCGTATTATGCTAGATTCAACCAGCCAAATAAGATTAGAGAGATACATTGTCGTACCTATAGATTCAAAATGGCATTTTTCCTCCGTACTATAAGAGAACGGAATAGGCAGCATAGGAAAGGGATAGGTAGGGGAAATATTTTAGAGTATTCTGTAGTGCATGATGCATGTATTAACCCCTCAAATACTATAGATACTAACAATCAAGTTGCATGAGACAATATAGTTGCTTGTTTGCATGTTGGTAGTGCATGCTTGGTGATCTTCACCCCCTGCCACACACCCTGGCTTGCAGGGTATCATGTAGATGTAGATGTATATAATACTCTGCATGCTGCTATAAAGGTGTGTGGCATGGGGTTAGTTTTCTGTAAACATGCACCACATATCATGCTTAAAAAGGATTGGTAGAAATTAAGTAGTCAAATTATAACAATTTAAAAATCATTTAAAGAGCAGAGCTAGTATTCATAAACTCGCTGTTAGTTTGGTTAGATAAAAGCCTTCATAACGAAATGTAAGGCTAAGATATCTATCAATAAACTTGTGTATATATCATGGAATATAATCAAAGCCATTCAGATCTCTAATTCCGCGAGAAAAGAAAGATTTCATTGATATATCAGTTCAGCAATCTCTTTCCCTAATTTTTTGTTCATGAATGCATCTATCATCGTTAATCTGAGTTCGCAAAACTTTTTCGACGTAAAAAGTAAAAATATCATCTTGGAAATCGTTTAAAATATATAGCCAATACTTCAACCTGCTGATAATGATTCGAAATGGTAATGTTATATGGATTTAGGTAATGTAAAATGGATGAATGTAATGTATTATATTAAACGTGTAATATGATCAATTTTTAATGAGAAGTACCGGAGGGAAGATAAACTAATATAATCCATCTACATCTACACCTACCCTGCAAACCACCACAATGGTGTGTGGCAGGGGATGAAGATCACCAAAAAATGCACTATTGACATGCAGACAAGCTACTACATGAAAACATGCTACATAATAGGGTCACATGCAGCTAGACGGTCAACATCTACACAGCAATAAAGTGATTGGTTGCTAATACATGCATCATGCACTACAGACTACCACTGTATTTCACCAACCTATCCTTTTGCTATGCAGCCTATTTTGTTCTCTAATGGTACGATGGAAAATGAAATTTTAAATCTATTGGTACGACAATCTATCTCTCTAATTCTTTTTACCTGGTGGTATATAGTATAATACGCTGGTGTTTTTAATATATTATATCTAACATCTTCAGTAAAGCTCTCCAATTTTAATTTCTATAAGAGATTTAATCTGTATTTTAACCTACGATCTGATAATGATTCCTAACCTAATTCTTGCATTAATTCTAATATACTGCTAAACATATCGTAATCCTTTAACAAATTTACGTAACTCTCGGGTTTACGGAACGGAAACTGTTTATGGAAAGCAAATCGATTCTTGCCATTGGCTAATTTTATTTCAAACCCTGTGTTCGAATTATCCCGTGGGCTGATTTGATCAAAAGATCCTCAAATTATGTGACTCAGTAGAACACAAAATGGTGTGGCAGCAGGAGCAAAGAGAAATAATTAAAGAAATAAATGCCACGGCATAGAAAAATATTCAATTTTATTATCTCTATATCTTACAAAATATCAATTGAACCGAAAAGTGAAGGCGTCCACTTTTTCCTTATTTTTGCTCAATTTCTCGTATTCACAAAAGCGAATCAAGCATTGACGATAGGGTTTCATGACGACGGGTGGTTTACACATAATCTCGAAGGTTTTCATCCATGCTCTTCGAAAGAGCTTGGATGGCAGCAGGGTATTTTTCCTTGGGCCAAACAAAAACGTTGAGCCTTGGTAATATATACTTGAGTAAGGCCGTATCAAAACCACAAATCGAGGCTCATACGTAGCTTTAAGCCATTTCCTGCGGACGTGATAAAGCTCACGGACATAAAAAGCCGAGTATTTATCACTTGACCTCTCTGACATTGCTGCCTGAGCCGGACGCGTTATCAACACGAAAGGCTATCTGAGGACGACGCCCGGCACGACTCTTACAAATATTTTGCTGCTACGCTTCAGCTTTCCCAACTGCTGGAGATTCAAGCGGTTCCTGATGTCGAGTCAAGATGCTGCGCTTGCCAACAGGAGATGTCTGATGTTGCCAAGTCCGCAATCCCACTGGTGGGACAAAGTTGCATTTTGCGCGCATACCATCGTGACCTACGATTTAAATTGATTGCTCTGTGCACAGTTCACCCCATTTATGCTTTACATAGAGTGTAAATTAACGTGGGCACCGCATTGCCATTTTAACAGTAATATAAAAGATATTACGTGTGTACAATACAGTACTGGTAATCTCTTTTAATTGAAGGCAACACTTGAGTGTAACAAATAATTTAAATCGAAGATAATTCTATCAAAACACTCATATCAATTTTGAGAGAAATAATTTATGCAAAACAATTTGGATGAAGAGGAACTGGTAACGATGACTACAGCGGGAAAACCAGTAGTATTGTGAAGTGGTTTTTGTAGAACTTAAAGTGAAGTAAAAGTTGTGTTGAAGAACTTGTTGATGGTAAAAAATGCCATTTCTTTGCTTTATCAAAGCCATTTAGCAAAGTAATCGTTTCTTCTTTCAACCTTTCGGCCCACATCAGGCACGTAGCCAGAAATTTGCTTCGAGGGATGGGGGGGGTCCATTGTAGCCCGTGTAGTAAAATTCAGTGAATGGCCATTTCGACCGCTCTGTAGTTCCTCCATTTCATCACATCATATTTTCACCACATTTCACTTGCCCAATTAGTCTCTCACCTAATTCGTCACATAATTCTCTGAAAATTACTCTCCGTAATCCAATGATCACGTTCTGCTCTCCCTTTTTTCCTGGGTGTTCTTAATGACGTAGGACAGGTTTTGTAATATCTGGTTAGTGTTAACCATTAATTAATGTGAGCTATTCGTTGATACGACGGTTGTTGACATTTATGGCCACAATAAAACATATGGAAAGCGGTATTCGACTAAAATTAATAAGAGGAGCATGCAAAAAGTCAGTTTCAAACCGAGGAATCAGTGAAAATTCACATTTCTATAGCGTAGTAGCGCACAAGGTTCCACAAGAGTGTGTGGCAGTAAGTGCCTCCACATCAGAAATCCACCACCGTTGAGTTTAGAATTTTATTTCAAGAAGCAAAATTACTAATTTCAGATTTTATTGAAATAAATTCATTACGGAATCATGGTAATTTTACACGAAATACAGACTCCTACCTCACGCTACACCTACATAATACCCTGCAAGCCACCATAAAGGTGTGTATCCTGGGGTGAATTCACTTCAAACATGTAGTATATATATTGCTTAAAAAGGGATTAGTAATTACATTCTAGTCTACACTTCATTTTTTAAAACTAGATAAAAATACCAAACCAAGCATGCACAAACATGCTTTTAATTTAACTAATATATATTTCGATGACAATATAGCTCCTATTCCTTTTTCAGTATGATATTTAATGTATGTTTGATGTGAATTCACCCCATGCCTCACACATTTTTGGTGGCTTGCTGGGTAATATGAAGATATAGATTTATATCGCCCAACGTAACATAATCCTTGTATAAACGCAACATCCATGCCCAAGGCTGGATTCAAATCTGATTGGAAGCCCTAATCATGAAACGAAACAATGTTGGGTGTGGGGGAGGAATCTGCGGTATTGATTGAATTCCAGTGCGGCCTTTTCTCAGTACCGTCGCACAAGTCTTTTGGGTGATGCAGCAAGTCACGACGGACACAGCAGTAAACATGAGGGTGTGAATTTGACAATCGAGTAAGGACTTTTTCTCTTTATATGATTGTGATGTCGTGGAAACACATATAATTGCCAACAACTAATGTTAATAAAGTTCCGAAAGCAGAGCCTGGCAGGCACGCAACCCACAATGCATATTTACGGCCTGATGCTATCAATCAGCGATGAATTTTTGTCTTACGACTTAAGAAAGTTTACGTTCACTGCACTTGGAGGAAGGTTATATCGCCTAAACTAGCATAATATTCATACAAACGCATGTGATTTGAATCTGCGAGGGAGGGAAAATTTATGTCATCCCGAGTTTAGCAGGAAACTGTCTCACAGATTATTTTTAATCGTAATGATATTTTTTTAAAAGAATAATAATGGTCAAATCATTCACTGGTTGTGGAACTTTTCTTCTTATATTTCGTATTTGGAGTGATTCGTCCTCTGACGACAGAGAGCTCAATGCCTGCTCATGTGCATACACACACCCTTGTCGAAAAACGCCTAGCCCACGCTTGATGTTTGTGTACAGTATGTTTATCATTCCCTTAGAGGTTAATTTTCACTCCTGCAATTCCTTCATCATAATCCAGGCATTCGACGACATTTTACCGAAAACGGCGCTTTAATTGGCAAATGCGTGATGGTGTGAAGAGTCATTATGTCACGGAGTTCTCTTTTTAATATCGTAGTAATGCGTCATTTGATTATAAAAACGGGTACAGATAACGTGACCTTCTATACAAAATCTTAACATAAAAAAATGAATCCCCTAACCAACCATCATTTTCAAGTTATTTGCATATAATCATCTCGAAGAGAGAAGAAATGGAAAATATTTGGTGGACGTGGCTCTATGGGATAGACTCTTCATAATGAGAGCAGTAATCACTCATAAGTATAGAACTCGACAACTTTGAGTGCTAAGAGCCATAATTTTCCTTTCCGGAACTTAAATGTGGTAAATGCAAGCAATAATTTTAAAGGCATAGATTGACAGTTTTCTCATTGCTGTCACTTTGAGTCTATTTACTTGAATTTTGACTAAATAACACAGGAGTATGTCGCACTGATAGATTTAAAATGTCTTTTTTTCCCCGTACTATTAGAGAACATAATAGACAGCATAGGAAAGGGATAGGTAGGTGAAATGTTGTGGAGTAGTCTGTAGCGCATGATGCATGTATTAACAACCAATCCCTTTATTACTATGTGGATGCAAGCATTCTAGCAGCATGTGACCCTATTATGTAGCATGTTTCCATGTACTACCTTGTTTGCATGTCAATGGAGCATGTACGGTGATCTTCACCCCCTGCCACACACCCACGCGGTGGCTTGCAGGGTATCGCGTGGATGTAGATTAAATATCGTAATCTACATCTATATAATACCCTGCAAGCCACCATAAATGTGTGTGGCATGGGGTGAATTCTCACAAACATGCCCGACATATCAAGCATAAAAAAATTAGTAATAATATACTAGTCTAAACTTTAATTTTTGTAGAAGATAGAAATAGCAAAGCAAGCATGCAATATAATGCTGTTATTTGGGTTAGCTTAAAGTCCTTATACCAACTACCTATGCTATCAATTGATACACTCGTATTGGATATATTTACGGTTATTCCTATCCCTAATTGAACGAGGAAAGACGGACATTTTGTAACGTCATAGGGATAACGAAATTATTACGGACACCGATTCTTGTATTTTCTACATTCCTTTAGCTGCGAGCAGAACCGCTCAGCGACACGAGAGAGCATGGGAGAAGGGAATTGTTTTAATCCTTAATAGTTGGAACAAAATGTGGTCCTCGACCCTCTTCAACACAGCCCGACCAACCAGATGCCTTCCCAAATACAGCACGGGGTGGAGATACGCTCCAGCCTTGCCCAATGCGGGAGCATATAAGTCGTGCAACCAGTCCACAAGGAGGAAGGAGTTAGTTTCACGTCCCTGATCAACGAGGCGAGATAGGTTGCTCACGACTCCGACGCCAGTCGCGTCCCCTCGCGACGACTCCCCCTCCTCCCCGCCCTCCCCTTTGCGACGCCCCCCCCTCCCCTCCCCCGCCCGCAACAGAGGCGGGCCGGATCTACGGCCCGTTAGACGATCCACCGCCGCTCCGTGCTCCGGGCTTCCCACGCCCGAGTCAGCTCAGCGAGCACCTCGTCCCCGCCCGCATGTGATCCCTTGATCGAGCCAGCACCGATTGCATATGCCATCCATTGTTGGGGAAGGCTCGCATTCGCACCGTGAGACGTACCTTGATGCCAACACCATTTTGTCGTGGTGCTGGAGGTGGTCACTGCCAGGGCGTACACCAAAGTCAGTGGGCTCTCATCCATGGACGAATGAGGCGTTGTGCAGCTGGCTTATATCATTTGAATATCGTACAAATAGGTCATACCATAGGTCAAACGTGTAACCAGAGGAATGGATTTTATAACCTTTAAAGCGATTTAATGCCTTCGTATCTTATCAAACCTTTTTACACTAATAGTCCGCCATGACATGCGCACATAAATGCAGACTCTACACCCATAGATTAGTTTAATTGACCCCTTCGATATAATTGCTTCATTTTAGAGGTTACGATAAACTAAGCGTTGACTTATGTATTCACAGCTTATCTTCAATGACGAGGCATTTCAAATTGAGAGTGCTCCTGAGAGAAATATAAAATCACGCGAGGTCAAGCTTTGAACTCCGATCTTGAGAATAATGAAATATTCCAATGAGCTCTTTAAAGCGCATTTTGTAAATGACGTACCCAGGGTCTCTGTTCATGTCTTCCGATGATCGCCGCTAAGGAGCCTCCAGCCAATATGATTATGAGCACAAACGCCTCATGTTCGATCGGTGTGGATCCATCCACCGTAGATTTTACCCATCCCATGATGGATAAATGAAAAAACGTAGTGAACTCCACAGTGAATTCACTGTGGAGTTCACTACGTTTTTTCATTTATCCATAATGGAAAACTTCCACCACATCTCGCCGGAACTCGTTTCCTCTATCCATCCCATGATATTTTAATCGAGGGATTATCGACGTTCACGGCTTTCAGGCCAATGACAGAAAATTTACATCTACATCTACACAATACCCTGCAAGCTACCGCGAGGGTGTGTGGCAGGGGGTGAAACTAACATGCCAACTAACAACTATACTGTCTCATGCAACTTTATTGTAAGTATCTATAGTATTTAAGGGGTTAATACATGCATCATGCACTACAGAATACTCTAAAATATTCTGTTCTCTTAAAGTACGGGGGAAAATGCCATTTGAATCTATCGGTAGGACAATCTATCTCTCTAATCTTATTTATCTGGTCGAATCTAGCATAATACGCTGGTTTTTTTAATATGTGCCTAACGTCTTCAGTAAAGCTATACGATTGAAATTTCTCTAATGAAGGAAATATATAAAAAATTAATATGGCAAAACTGTGCAGGTGACGGAATATTTTTGACGAGAGCTCCGACGATTAGAATTCGAAAATCTCATGGGAGTTCTCGCCTTTTTGACTCGTCCAGAGGCGTACGGGGCTAAGGAGGTCAAAGAATCACCTTCAAGTATGTATGGAAGCTCTGGAACCATCTACACTGTGGCTCCTCAGCTGACTCCAGGTATGGTTGAGGTGTTGGGTCTGAACGGAGGGTCCACCCACCCTTGCTAGCCGAGTCCATTGTCATCAAATATTCCCTCCCTTTGTCCCCGACAACGAGGGGGACACACCCTTGGTTGGGAGTCCGAGGCGAAAGGGTCGGCTAAAATGTCTAGCCTCCCTCGGCAGGGCCCAAATAACACCTCCGGTCATCAGGAAGGGGGAAGTGTCCCGGGACAACCAGGGGGACGCGGTCCCCTTCTGATGATCGCCAACACTCGCCGCCGGGCTGTTCTCTTTCGTATTTTGACTGCTGGAAACTCGTCTTCGGATTTTCGTCCGCCTAAAAAAAGGACATGAAATCTTGACTGCAACAAAAGTCATTATTTGCGGATGAGTTGTGGGTCATTGTTTGCATGCATATATATTTAGTTGAAGAGAAGAACATCAGAAGAAAAAGAGCACAAATAAAATTAGAGGAGTTCTATTTGCACTCTTTTAAAAGTAATATTTCAAAATATGAAACCTGTCCTAGGAAAGGTAAGGAGTAACTACATAGTTAGTTATTCAGGGGAGGCGACCGACAGCTGAGGTCATTTGCGCCAATTAGGATAGGTGGGTAATGAAGGAAGGGTGGAGAGGAACCCAGCATTGGCATTAGCCTACTCTTAACGATAGGCGCCAAGGGGACCACGGCTTAACGTCCCATCCGAAGGAAGGAGTACTGCACCTGAAATACCATTCACTAAGCACTCAAGTGGGCACCGGTTTGCCACTGAAAAATTCGCCAATGCCAGGTATCGAACCCGGGCCCTAGGTATTGGAGGCCAGTACTCTTGCCACCACACCAACCCGATCCCGGTAAGGAGTAACTGCTTTACATTTTGCATGAGACAAGAATACGTGGCCTCCACCGAAAGCCTTGATCGGGCTCTGCGACTAATATAGTTCAAAAAATCTGCCGAAGAACAGAATATTAGTGTTCCAGAACTGTTTTGCTTAAACTTCTAAATAATTAAGAATTCAGCGCACCAGAGTGAAGTTATTTATTCATGAAATACCATTAGTTTTCGTGACCAGAGAAAAATTGGATTTGATAGCCTAGAGGGGAAATCGATCCTGCTTTCATTTCTTGATAAATGATTCAGCCAATGGCCAGCATGCGACAAGAAGTCATCCAAATGAGGGCTGAAAAATAAGTTTCGTTTCTGGCCCATGGCGTCAAACCGACTCCACGCGCGTTGTCCTACTTGCGGTCTCCGACATGAAAATCCTTCAAAAAATTCGATTTCTTCATTCTTTGTCCCACATCCAATTTTACATGCGCGATTGTTTTTTTTTCGATTCCCTCCTCGAGGAATCGAGCGTCTTTTTCGATCGTCCGGCGTGCCGGAAATCCGTTACAACGAAATGTGTTGATACTTCTTCCGACATGGAGAAAATTTCAGCATGTTCACCTACACCACGGGGTAGCCCGCTGTTCGGCTGTGACCGTTGTATGGCTACACTTATAATCAATGTGCCCACATCATCGACCCTTCAAAGAAGCCCTTCAAAGTGAAACGGTATCCTAATGTGGGTTCTTTTCATGTCCACATGAATGATTTTTTCCCATGAAACCAAACCAGTCGTCAACCCGAAGTTTGATTACATAGGTGAGCGTAGGACTCGAATAGAGCTAAACCTGCTGGCATGTTATATACGCACACGCGATCTAGGGAGTAATTCAAAGCCTTGTCCAACCTGTGGATTTTCAGATAAAATCTGTTGCCAAGAAAGTCACTCGGTTTGTGCTCAGATTGTGTGTCCATTGCGAATTAACCACGATTTGAAACTACCAATTCATCCAGCTTCTGTGTCGTCCTTTATTGACTTAAAATTAACTGGAGTAGCTCTGTGTCATAAAAATTGAGAAAACTCTGAGTTGAGAAAATTTTACGAACTCCAAAGCCATACGGCAAAGGGTTAGGGAGTTTCGTGTCTTTAGTGATGTACAAAATGATTTTTGATGTCAAGTACCTGCTAAATTAAAAAGTGCGAAGAAAGAGCGAATCACATCAAACGTCCTAAAATTTTCGACAAATGCAATAACCCTATTTCATGGCATTAAATACTAACCTTTTTTCCCGTGATATGGCTAAAAAACCCGCGTCTCACATGTGAAGGTTCGAACTCCATGGGTTACCGTTCAATGAACGTTATAAAGTAATTGGTTTGTGTCGGAGTACCGCACTATCACGCGGACTATTAAAACGTTTTTCTTTGTGCGTGCCCTTCTGAAATGATTGTGCGCCTTATATGGTAATTAAACCAGCAAATTCTTTGTGGGGGCATTAGACAACTTTGTGCCACAAAATCATGCTGCCGATCTAAGGGAGATTTATATTTTGTCGGGTAATTCGGTTGCATGCCTGAATCACAAAGAAAATTCTGTGCCTGAATGTTCAATGCAGGAAGAAATCGCAGTAAAGCGCCAATGTAAGCCTTAAGTATAAGTTCCTCGTGAGAGACGAGAGACAACGTAGGTCATGCTCGCCGTCAATTATACTTAGTCACGGTACGCGGTTGAAATGAGGAATCTGTTAAATATCTTGGAATAAGACTGACACACGATCTTTATTGGGGTAAACACATACGTGAAATTATGGGTCGAGCTAATCGTAACGTGGGATTCATCAAAAGAGTACTGGGCAAATGTGACGATCATATAAGAGAAGTTAGCTAAGAAATAAGTTCTTTCCCTTGTAAAACGCATTTGGGATACGCTGCCAGTATATGGATTCCATACGAAATAGGTCTAAATAATGAACTTGAACGCGTGTAGCGAAGACCAGCGAGATTTGTAAAGGGACGGTATGATAACTATATTAGAGTAACCAGTCTTTCAAATCAACTAAAATGGGAATCATTGTCAAAGCGTAGGTTAAAATTTAGACTTAATATCTTAAATAAATTCCAAGATAATATTTTCACTGATGATGTCAAAAATATTTTGCGAACTCCAACTGATTATGGTAGACTGGACCATAATCACAAAATTAGAGAATTCGATTACCGAACCGACAGATTCAAAACGACCTTTCCTCGTGCAATTAGAGATATGAATATAAATATACCTGATAACATAAATACGAGTGTATCAATGGAGAACATAGGTAGTTGCATGTTGGTAGAGGACTTTAAGCTAACCTAACTTACAGGATGTTTTGGCATGCTTGCTTCTTTTTTTTAAATTGTGAAATTTAGACTATAAGATTATTATTAATGCTTTTTAGACATGATATTCAATGCATGTTTGGTGTGAATTCACCCCCTACCACACACCTTTATGGTGGCTTGCAGGGCATTATGTAGATATATATGTAGATGCATCCTAATGGGATATCTTTATACTAGATATCCTAATTGGCTGTGGTTGAGTCCAGCCAGGTGTTTTCCACGGAACAAATGAAGGGTGGAGGAAACCCAGCGATGGCATTAGCCTGCTGTCAACGAAGGGCACAAGGAATAGACGTCCCTACCGATAGAATTAATGCAGACTCTGGGTTGCTCTTCACACAGGACTCAAGGCTGACCCGGGTTTCCACAGAAAAATACCAGCCACTGCAATCTAAACCTGGGCCCTCAGCGAAAGAACCCATTAATTAGACAACAAACCAACTATATCTCTACTCATACGGTGTTCAAACCTATGACAACCTAAATATGAATGCAAGCCTTTACGTCTTATTGTTAATATGAATTCGCGATAACAGGATTTAGTGAAAAGAATCTAGAAGTGGAATTAGTGATCAACAGCCACATTTCCAGCACTACGTGCTGTTTATCCGTAGTCGTGAAAGATTTTTTCATCAGGTAAGTTGAAATTTCTTATAAATCACCGATTTCCAACTGGATTGCTGCGTAGTAATTTCACCTATATGCAAGTGATGTAAATTGAATTGTATCCCAATTTAAGTTCTTTCCCAATGCCCCAATACTCGGGGAATACGACATAAATCCAATCCAAGGATTTATACGGCTAAAAGATACGGCACCAATGGAGGAATAAGGTGGTCACGCTGCAAGCAGCCGTCAGCACCAGCGACTTTGATGTATGTCATGGGGGTAGATAGCATTCGGGTGCCACATTATCTCCAACACGATAAACAAGAGACGCAGCTGGTAGGAGAAGGGCATTTGCCCGTAGGCTGCTGCCACCATTGTACGCAATTAGACCACTGCTCGTCCCCTCTGCTACTGCAGATAAAAAGCACATGAATAATAAACGGAAGGGTGGGGAAGTAGCGCGACGCACTTCACTGCAGCCATTTCATACAGGAGGTTAGATATTGCATTTTTACTTTTGAGTTTTGTGAAGCTACCTAAAAATAACTTGCGAAATTTAATGTAGCCCTAAAATGACGTCGATTTTCTCATTAATTATATTGCAGGCATCACCGCATACATCTACATATGCAGAACACCCTGCAAGTCACCATAAATGTGTGTGGCAGGGGATGAATTCACACCAAACATGCATTGCATATTATGTATAAAAAAGGATTAGTTATAATGTACTGGTCTAAACTTCACAATTTAAGAAAGATAAAAATATAAAAGCGAGCATACAAAAACATGCTGTTAGTTGGGTTAGCTTAAAGTCCTTGTGCCAACATGCAACTACCTATGCTATCCATTAATAGACTCGTATTTATGCAATTGGATATATTTACAGCTTTTCATATCCCTAATTGTACGAGGAAAAAAGGACATTTTTGAACCTGTCATTTGAGCAATCATTTTCTCTAATTTTGTGATTATGGTCCAATCTACCACAATAAGTTGGAGTTCGCGAAATATGTTCAACAATATCATTGAAAATATTATCTTGGAATTTTTAAGGCTAAATTTGAAACTACGATCTGACAATGAAACATAATATCCGTATCATATTTCCTAAAGATCATGAACGTCGCCACTGAGTCCTTCGAAGCTAAATACTTGTTCGTTCATTGAAACTTTGTATTAGTGATTGATTTTGGGAACGTATAAATACGAATAAATGATTTATTCATATAGATTATTCGTAACCATTTCCATGTATATAAGGAATATCCTGGAAGGGTATATGGCAGAGAATGACTGTACACCATGCGTGCGCTATTCTTTCGCACACAATCACAGTGTTCAAGACTTTCTACGGTTTTACGATTAAATAGAATGAATTAGCGGAGGAAACGAAGCATCTCTTTACTTTCGAAGTTCAGACTCTTTTCCTTTTTCGTAGGGGAAAGGCAGGGAACAATTGTTTCAGCATTGATAGAGTAACACGCCAAATATGAAAGGAAATGTTAGGAGCAAATATTACCCTTACTACTAATTACTTCCCTGGCCATGATCATCACTCCATCATTTTTTCTCCTACCGCCCTCTGTATCTTTTCCATTTTTCTCCACATGATTCACATCATGTGAAATATTATTGTAGCTGATCCCATATGCTTCATTTTTCAATAATATGATACCTATAGCAATTATTTTCTCCTACCAATCGGGAACTAGCAACTTATTTCGAATATCTTAAACTTAGGATTACGTCTTGCGCATCAGCCCACGGAATATCGAAACGCCGTTTTGTAAACCGTAATTATCTAATACATAACACTTTGAATCTTAAGTCTGGTGCAATACTACCATTCCTCAGTGATCATACCTGATTAACCAGCTACTTTCCACTCTTTCATGTGAACTTCTACCTTCAATCTAGGGGTTAAAAAATTCTTTCTCCAGTTTATTTGTTTCTCATTATTTTCCTGTTTGGATTGCCACCAATAATAATCGTCTTCCCCAACTTCCTTCCAGGCTGCGAGGCTAGCGAGGCTGTGTGGCAGGGGGTGACCTTCATCCCCTGCCACACAGCCTCGGGGTCTCTTGCATGGAGTTTCGTTAATTTAGATGTAGATGAATGTTAAAATCAAATATTTTTTCCTTATATTTAAGGATCTACTTAAGTATGCCATTCAAGATTCCTTAATTCCACATTGGATTGAAATATTAAGTCTACCCGCTGTGCTTGTGCACATTGGATCAATGTACGAGAAATGAGGTAGTTTTGCCTTGTTAGACCTCATTTGGAATATGCAGTGAGTGTGTGGGATCCCTACGAAATCGGACTAAATAATGAACTTGAACGTGTGCAGCGAAGACCGGCAAGAATAGTAAAGGGACGGTGCGATACATATATTAGTGTAACCAGTCTATCAAATGAATTTAAGTAGGAATCATTGTCAGATCGCAGGTTGAAATTTAGGCTTAATATCCTAAATAAGTTTCAAGATAATATTTTCAGAAATGACGTTCAAAATATTTTGCGAACCCCAACTTACAATGGTAGACTGGACCTTAATCACAAAATTAGAGAAATGGATTGCCGAAGTGACAGATTCAAAATGTCCTTTTTTCTTCAAACAATTAGTGATGTGAATAGCGGTAAATATGTCCAATACGAGTGCATCAATGTATAGCATAGGTAGCTGCATGTTGGTATAAGGACTTGAAGGTAACCCAACTAAAAGCATGTTTTTGAATGCTTGCTTTGCTTTTTTTATCTATTTTAAGTAATAAAGTTTAGACGAGTATATTATTACTGATCCTTTTATGCATGATTTGGTGCATGTTTGGTGAGAATTCACCCTCTGCCACTAACCTTTATGGTGGCTTGCAGGGTATTATGTAGATGTAGATGAATGTAGTACTGCTTATAACAGGAAGCTTCATTCAGAGGCAAGAACGAGGGAGCGAAGATCCGAACGAGGGAGCGAAGATCTTCTACATGCAGACTAAGTTCAGTTCATTAAACCGTGAATCGCAGAAGTTTCAAAGTCAGTAAAAGGTAGAGGTCATTTGAAGTGCATGCCGGGTACTGGCTTGGATCAGACGTGGGAAGCGTCCTCACCACGCAGGTTTCGACGTCGGGCGTTCTCCTTTCGCCCCCAAGCCCATAACACCTCCCGGAGGCGATGAGCCATCAAAATCCGAGCGACGGCCATTATGCGCATAATACATATCGAAGAATTATCCATAGTTTATACAAAAACCAGGTGGCCGTGATCAAATCAGACGTAGAGAAGTTAGAATAAAAAAAAGTGAGGCAAGTGCCTTGTCTCCCATTCTTTTCTATGTCTACATCGCGAAACCTATCAAATAGGTCAAGCAAGAGTGTTTGGGAGTGAATACCCTTGGAGAGAAAACCAGCATCTACATGTACACATACCCCCTAGGCCACCATAAAGGTGTAAGGCTGAGGGTGAACTCACACTAAAAATGATTTACATATCATGCATAAAAAGGAGCGTAGGTTGAAATTTAAATATATCTCTTAAATAAATTCCAAGATAATATTTTCACTGATGACGTTCAAAATATTTTGCGAACTCCAGCATACTATGGTAGACTGGACCATAATCACAAAATTAGAGAAATTGATTGCCGAACTGACAGATTCAAAATGTCATTTTTTTCCTCGTACAATTAGGGATATGAATATTTGTAGAAATATCCAATTTAATAAATACAAGTGCATTAATGGATAGCATACGCAGTTGCATGCTGGTATGACTTAAAGCTAACCCAACCAACAGCATGATATTGCATGCCTGCTTTGCTATTTTTATCTTTTTTAAATTGTGAAGTACTTACTAATGCATTATTACTAATACTTTGTTATGTATGATATGCGGTGCATGTTTGGTGTGAATTCACCCAATGTTGCACACCTTTATGGTGGCTTGTAGGGTATTATGTAGATGAGATCAGTAATAATTTTCCAGTCTACACTTCCCAACTTAAAAATTAAGATATAGAGTGCAACTCAAGCATGCTAAAACATTCTGTAGGGTTGGGTTAGCTTAAAGCCCTTACACTAACATGCAACTAACTATACTATCCATTGAAGAAGTTTCATTTATACTATTAGATTTATTTACAGCTATTACATCCCTAATCGCACCAGGAAAGAAGGCCATTTTGAATCTGGCAGTTGCGCAATCATGCACGCTGCGATTTACCGTCTACGTAGCTGTCATAGCAGAAAAAGAAAGACACTTCAGAGAACATGGAAAAGACAATGGCTTATTATCAACTAAAGGTCAATAAAAAGAAAACAACGTATTGTTATCCTTGTGTAGGCTTCCGCGGGTTGTCTTACTTGAAGATGCTTGTCTTTCGGGATTCCCTCCGCGTTGGTCCATAGTTCCTCGGACGACAGTTTCGCCGGCGTTGCAGTAGGCTTCCTCAGGTCAGTGAAGTGATGTGCAGAGTCAAGTTCAAGTTCAAAAGGTGTTTATTTTGACACGTTGTACAATACAATCAGAATTATATACATATAAAAGCATGTGGAAGGCGTTACAACGATGCCACCCTGGTTTAGGCAAATGTGGCCTCTTCAGGGTTGAGAAATTTAAATTATTTACATAAGTATGTGTGAAGCACTAGGCAGTGGTATTGGAAAGAGTTTTTTGGCCGTCTTATATATTCATCCGTAGGGGATAGGTCCGTTGTGATTGGTTGTAGTATTGGTTTCCGTAATTGGCTGTTTAGGTCTCCCATGATTGGCTGTTGCATTGGCGTCTGTCATTGGCCGTTGAGTTTTCTCTCGTAGAACTCGCTTCCAGGCGTTTGCTAGCGAGTAGCTGTCTACCCTATTGAAGTTGTCTTCATTTTTGCTTATCTCGATGGCCTCTCGTATCATCCGTGGAAATATCGTTTCTCTTGGGCGATGATCTTTGCGTCTTCGAAATCGATATTGTGGTTGGGGCCCGACCATGTGTGCTCTGATATGGCAGAGAGTCTCTGCTGTCTATTTCTTGTTGCCCTCTGGTGTTCTTGTAGGCGGCATTTCAATGATCTGAATGTCTGTCCAAATAGCTGCTCCCACAGCTGCATCTCACTTGATATACACCACTCTTAGATTCTCTTTTTATCTTGTCTTTCACTCTCACTAGCATGTTGGATGTTTTGGAAACACAATTAAATCTCGTCACAATATTGTGTTTACTGAGAGCCCGTGAGATTCTCTCAGTGGTTCCCGCGACAAATGGGATTAGGGCGAAAGCAGCGGGTTTTGGCCTTTCCTCCAATGGTTGATCGTCGGTTCTTTTGTGGACCTTGTCTAATCTTTTCTCTTCCTTCAGGATTACGGCTCGTTGGTAGCCATTATTCTCCATCGTTCTCCGAACATGTTTCTTCTCGTTGTCCAGTGAGGAACCATCGCAGATGGTAAGGGCCCGGTTAAACAATGATCTGATTACAGAGGCCTTTTGTAGTGGATGGTGGTGTGACGATGCATGCAGGTACCGGTCGGTGTGCGTCTTTTTTCTGAATACCGAATGGCCCAAGATTTGTCAAGGGCCGGTATGATAACCTTATTAGCGTAACCAGTCTATTAAATGAATTAAATTGGTGAATCATTGTCAGATCGCAGGTTGAAATTCAGACTTAATCTCTTAAACAAATTCCAAGACCATATTTTCAGTGATGATTTAAAAAATATTTTGCGAACCCCAACTTACTACGGAAGACTGGACCATAATCACAAAATTAGAGAAATTGATTTCTGAACTGACAGATTCAAAATGTCATTTTTTCCGCGTACAATTAGGGATATAAATAACGGTAAATGTATCCAATACGAGTGTTGCAATGGGTAACATTGCTGGCTGCATTTTGGCATAAGGATTTGAAGCTAAATAACAGCATTTTTATGCATGTTTGATTTGCTATATTTATCTTTTTTAAATAGTGAAGTTTAGGACAGTATATCAATAAAAATCCTTTTTTATGCATGATACGTAGTGCATGTTCGGTTAGAATTCACCCCCTGCTACACACCTTTATGGCTTGCGAGGTATTATGAAGATGTAGATACATATATTCGGCTCGGTAGTGAAACGAGTAGAATGCCGACCCGGAAAGTTTGAGCCCCATGCCTCATATCCCGGCTGAGTTACACTTTTTTTCTGTTGTAATCTGTCTCGATTTTATCTTCGCCATACACGTTTTGCTCTTCGATGTTTCAACTGTCTATTTTCCTCATTCTATCCACAGGGAAGTGTGGTTGCGGCCCGCAGCGGCAAGGTGCCTTGTGCCCGGGCTGGAGGTGGTGGCAATCGCATGGATGCCAACCTGTGGGTTGTGTGGGCTCAGCGAGCAAGGGCGGTGGGAGAGCCACCCAACTCTCTTCCCCCCCGCCCACCTCGTCCCCTCCTCGGAAATCACGGAAGTCCATCAAGTGATTGGAAGGAAGAAGCGTGGGACGAAGCCACCGGGAGGTGTTTGACGGCGACACGGAAGGGACCAAAAGGTTGTTACCTGAGGAGACCCCACCTCCCATCCCCCACTTTGCACACGCCATGCACCGGGAAGCACTCTAGCGTAATCCATCGCCTAGTTTCCCCCAATGCTGGCCATCATCATCATGGGTCAACAATCCAAGAATTGGTTTAACGCAGCCCCCCACTCGATTCTTCTATCGTCCAACCTCTTCATTTTAACGTAATTCCTCACTTTCACATCACTCACGACTAAAGGCCGCTTTACACGATATAATTTTTTGTACAATTTCTCATACAGACTCTTGTATGAGGATATTGTACCGTGTAAAGCGGCAAATTGTACGGACGCTTGTGCGATTGTCTGAATGACTGAACGGGAAATAGAACATGTTCTAATTCCATTCAGACAAACATGCAATTTCGTTCAGTTTATACAAGCGTTTGTACAAGAAATTGTACAAGAAATTGTATCGTGCAAAGTGGCCTTAAGGATTGCAATCCCGGAGAGATTTTTCAATCCCGGGATTACGGGATTGTGATTTCCTCAATCCCGGGATCCCGGGATTTAACTGAAGTATCACATGCACGCACATATGTAATCCATATAAAAATTAGGTACGGAAATTTTACGCAACATCAATTAATAGCTAAGTCAAAATTATTATAAAACAACACCACACAAACTTTAGAATCAGGGGAGTATCTTCACTGATGATGATGATGCTGAAGAATTGAAATCCGAGTAATGCATTTGTTTAACTTTGTGTTTTTTATTGGTTTATCTTTGGTATTAAAATTAGAAAAACCCACAAAGTTACTAAAGAATCTGTTTTACTAAAACGTAAAACAATTCAGTTTTTCTTAGGAGTTAAAAAAATAAAGCACTATAGCAGTAGTAATTGCTCTCAAACTGAAAGAAATTGTAGTATTTTAAAAAATCAAACCGACACTCTAGAATTAGGTTATCCCCACTGAAAAGTTACTTAGAATTTCTTTATATATGCGCTTAAAAAACAAAGTATATAATGTTTGTCGCTCATTCTTGACTCTTCTATATTTATTGCAAAGCAAATCTGCTGATAAAAAAAAGCCCTTTCTGATTCAACACTAGTGGAAGGAATAGCTAGTAAGTGCTCGTAAATAATTTGCATATTTTCTCCTGTCCGTCCACTTCCACGGAAATTCTCCGGCTTTTGAGCTATTGATCCTAGGTCCTTTGTCCTTTGAAGCTGCAGCTAGGAGGATATTGTTTGGCAGAAATCAAACATCGGGCTTATGACATAATCAAGTTCCTCCTTTAGCTCATCCGAACATAGTGAACAACTCTTTGAATATTTAGAAGCTGACTCTCTCTCTCTCTCTATGCAAGCCATCAATATGGTGGCTTGCATACTTTTTGATACAGAAGAAGTTTGTTCTTCTTCCTCGCCTGCTGATTTAAATGTTTTGGTGGTATCATAAATACTAAATCTGAGCAAGTTTTCTTTGACAATTTTTTTTATTTTCGCTTGTATTAGCACAGAATATAAATTTCACAAATCATGACCACTTGCCCGTAAACCTCAGTGACGATACCGCAAACCCCCTGATAAATCAGTTAGTCTCTTCAGCATTTGATTTTGCAAGGCAGTTTTCATATTATTCCCCAACTCTATTCAAATAATTTAGTTTTCGCATCCAGAATTCCAACGCAGCCTCACACTTCAAAAGATTTGGATCCCTTCGGCAAAGTGCCTCCGGAGTAATTTTCACTGGCTGCAGTGTTGCAAAAATAGAAGAAGCAAGTTCATATTCACTCTCATTGAATGATATTTTGGAATTAAAATCAATTAAGGCCTTCATCACGCAAGTTTTTAGCATTAGAAAACGTACCATCATGTCAAATAAAGTGTTCCATCGAGTTTTTACTTCAATAACAAGAGCTCAATTCCTTTTCACATTTACTCTACCCTCAGATTTTTACGTACCATTAATGAATGCAAGGTGAATACCATGAGCAAAACAAAGGTGATGATTTGTTGGTATTAACCTACCAACCTTTGCCATTACACTTGCCACATCAGTGGTGATTGCGGAAATGTCTTTTCTTATATATATATAGTTCAATATAAGTTTATCACAGGCGTGATGACACAAAAAATAGAAAATAATGAAAAGGACTCACTGGTATATTCTTCATTTTCGGCGGCGCAACCGCCTTCTTCAGAGGATAGAGGAGACTGAACTAGGATGGAGTGGAGAGGATGGCACTGAGGGGAAAGGACAGGGGAGGGGCTTGGAGTGTGGGAGGACCGGGGAGGGGGTTGTAAAAGGATGAAGAGGGGAAGGGGCAATTAATGACTAGCATTGAGGCCCGGGGGATTATATGCTTGCAAAATCCAAATGTAAGCTAGCTCTAAGGAATTAAGTTTAAGTGCAGATGCATTAAAACAATTGTTGAACGATTTCTCGTGGCTGAAGGAGTGTTGGGCCACGGAAAGAGAGGACGACTGAGAGGGGTAATTGCACGAGGAGCGGTGATTATTGATTCTAATGTTCCGTGGAGTGGAGGATTTACCAATGTAAAATGCTGGGCAATGTTTACATTGTAGCCGGTAGACCACATTGCTGGAGGTGCAGGTGGAGGGGGGAGGTGGTGGAAGCAAGGCAGTGGGAGGAGGTGATGTGAAAATCGGACAGGTTTTGCATCTCGGGCGGTGTCGTCTTCATCATGCCATCGTGTCTTAGATATGGCCGATTAGGTTGTCCCGTCTTCTTTTTTTAGTTCTCAGCATACTTCACTTTTCTTCCACTCTTCTTAAGACTACTTCGTTTGACACTCGGTCGATCCATTTTATCTTCAACATTGTTCTGTAGCACCAATTTCGAATGCTTTCACCCTTTTCTTCTCCACTACTGTCATCGTCCATGCCTCCCTGCTGTAAAAAAACATGCTCCAGATGTACGTTCTGTTGAATTGCTTCCTTACTTCAAGGTTTGTATTTCCAGCTGTAAGTAGATTCTTCTATTGGTAGACTGCCCTCTTTGCCTGGGCTATTCTACTGACTATTTCTTTCTTGCTTCGTCCATCGTTGGTTACTCGGCTACCCAGGAAGCAAAACTCTTTCACCTCTTCCAGTTTTTGTTTTCCTAGTTTCACGTTGGTTTTGGCCTCTTCTGCTGGCCATTCGAGTTAAATTAAGGAGGCGATTCAATCACCAAGGTGACATTTAAAGTCCAGTTTTCACTTTCGGGATGTGATTTTCTGATATTCAAAGTTATCGTCAATTATTTTCAATGCTCACACTTGACACACCACACTCACAATGCACACACCTTGACAACTATTTCTTACTCTATGAACGTTTCAAAAGAGCAAGGATAGCATTACATATGGCTCCTTAAATTTTACCGGCCGAAAAAGAATTAATCAGCTATACGCATTTTTATAATCCTGCGTCTGGCTGTTGGCCATGGGAAATTGTTAGTTTTTAGGGTAAGTTTTGATGCTGCTCCTTTCTCTTCTTTGCATTGGTTTTGATTTAATGGCTACTTACCCTCGCTTTTTTCCCCTAAGATGAGCGTAGTCCCTATCTCCCCATTTACCGATTAAAATGCTACTTATCTTCCTGCGTCTTCCTTGCCTGCCGAGCATTCTACCTTCAATAACGGTCTTCGGTATCTAATTTTCCCTGGTTACCTGATGCATCCACTTACTCTGCTTCCTCCTAATTTTTGTCAACGACTTTTTTCTTGCCCTCCTTCACTTCATTTGTCTTCTCCGTCCACCAAAATATTTCCTTTCTTTTCGATATTCACATTTTAAAATTTGCATTTTTTCATTATCTTTCACTGGAATTGAGGTCTCGGATACGAGTTCTACATTAGGCTTTTCGCTTTAACCTTTCTTTTCCTCAAGGTTCGTCTCACAAGTCCTCATCTACTATAAAATGTCAGTTTGACTAGAGCAACCGTTCTCCCAGTGTAACTACTACGCCCACCTGTTCCCCATATGCTACCCAAATGAAAAACTGTTTCAACTGTCTAACTACTTTTATTGCTATAATGCCTAATTCTGGCGGCTGAGCTTAAAGCCACCGAGTGCGTCCCCGGGGTTGCGGATGGTGGGTCGATCTCTAGATATAGAGGTTAGCTGCGAGATAAGCGAGTTTATTCGTCGATAAGCTGTATTGGACAAAAAGCGACGGCATTCCGAGGGCGTGTTGGTCTATCCCTGGATAAGGTAGGCCTTAAAATAATACAGTACCTGTGGAGATGCCGTGACTTGGTGACGGGAAGCCGGCAACAATTATGCATTCCATTCAGTGGAGGAGAGGGCAGCAGCTCTTCTTCATAGGGCGAGGGCAGCAGCGCTTCCCCCCTGCCACACACCCTCGAGGTGGCTTGCAGGGTATGTCGTAGATATAGATATGAGTGAAGGTGGAGACCACAGTTGTCCGTATAGTGACACTCATTTCACTACAGGCGTAGTACTGCGATGTGGAAGGCAAGGAGAAACCACCACATTACTATCCTGAGGAGTCGCAGCTACTCCACTCCACGACGTTGACGTCTTTATTTCAACACAATAGAACATTTTAACATAATAGAAGAATTGAGTGGAGGGCTGCGTCAAACGAATCCTAGGATTGTTGACCGATGATTATGGTTGCCACATTTGACATTAATTAAATTTCATCATCAGCAGCATCACCAGTCATCAGTCTAATATTGGTTTGACGAAAGTCTCACTCCATTACTCAATTCGCTTCTGATTTTTCCTTATCCAAAATTCATCACACTTGATTTTCCAAGTATCAAACCTTTGGAAAGCTGGATTGCCAATGCTTGGTCGTCGAGGGGCCATGCCAGAGCAGATAATTTAGGCTTTAAAAAACTTGAAGCGATTTATTTACAAATATATAAATGTAATCGTATCATTTTACTGGCTAATGATAAATGTCATATTTTCAGAAGGTCATCGTAAAGCAAGGTGCAATCCAGATCTGTAACGCACCCTGATGAGTTTGCTCCTCAGGGTGCATATGATATCGCAGTTCTATCCAAAAAATGAAGTTCCATCAAAATAATTAAAATTGAATCCATCTCCTGGCGGTGGTGATGGAAATCCATATCTTTCCAGAGAGAACAATTATTGGAAGAGAAAAAAGAAAACCCCTTCGACGAAATGCCAGTTTAGGAGCCTCGTCTGCCGCAAAATAATACCGCTGATGTCAACGACATGAGAATAGGACAGCCGTGCGGCGCTAGTTAGTTTCATCAAGTGGTACTTGTGGCCATGTCATGGATAGCTACACCCGTCCTTCTCGATCGTCATTTAGTGTCATAGAGGACCTTGACCCCACCGCCCATGTGTGTCACATCCATTGCGGACGGTGCCTCGGCTAAAGTGACTACTAGAACTGGATGTGTGTTTTATTCCCATGTTTGAGTGAACTCATTATTTGCGATCTCCGGCGCTGCAGAGGGGTCATAGGTGAGCAAACTCGGAGTCCATCATGGGCAGGCACGTAGCCAGGGGGCTTCTGAGGCTTCAGCCTCCGAAATTTTTTCCCAATGATTTTGTTGTTCTGATTTGAACTGGGCATAATAATCTGGATTGCACTGCGTATAATTCAAGTGTTAAGTGTCTTGAAACGTGATTACTAGTTTGGTGCAAGTGAATGGTTAATAATTGTTCTTTTCAATCTGATATACATATGCATGCGTTAGACTATTGTTATGGGGCCGGTAAAATTAACTGCTTCATAACATGGTAGGTAGTGAACTTAACCAGTGAGACAATATAGGAATGGGCTCTGGGAAAGTAAATACCAAGCGCTGAATATTAAGGAAGAGTTTTGTATCTACTATCAGTATTTACTACAATAAATATATATATAAACCTATATTTTATTTTTATAGGTTCTTCCCTAACACAGCTTTTAAAAATGGATTTAATGTTCGCTATTTTCCAGTCCTTGGATACATCTACATCTACATAATACCCTGCAAGCCACCACAATGGTGTGTGGCAGGGGGTCATTTCTCACCAAACATGCACTAAATATCATGCATAAAAAAGGAATAGTATTAATATAGTAGTCAGAACAACACTATTTAAAAAAGATAGAAATTGCTAAGCAAACATGCAAAAACATTCTGTTAGTAGGGTTAGCTTTAAGTACTCATACCAACATGCAGCTACCAATGCTATTCATTGCTACTCTCCGATAGGACATATTTACCGTTATTCGTATCTCTTATTGTGCGGGGGAAAAAGGACATTTTGAATCGGTCAGTTCGGCAATCAATTTCTCTAACTTTATGAATATGGTCCAGTCTGCCATAGTAAGTTGGGGTTCGTAAAATATTCTTAACATCATCACTGAAAATATTGCCTTGGAATTTGTTTAAGAGATTAAGTCTAAATTTCATCCTGCGATCTGACAATGATTCCCATTTCAATTCATTTAATAGACTGGTTACGCTAACATAATTATCGCATCGTCCCTTTACAAATGTTGCCGATCTTCGCTGCACACGTTGAATATAATGATACTGTGTGATTCCTTAGTGTTTTATTGAATATTATTTCTAGGTGGGGGGCTATTTGAGAAGTTAATGTTCTATATACTCTGGAAGGAATTTATTGGGGACCTGGTGATTTGTTTGTAAATCGCTTTTTCGTCGCCTGGGCTTAGAATTTCTCTTCACACTACTGCGTCATCGGCAAAGGGCCGTAGCCTATCCTTTTACCACATTGTTGATAGCATTCATGTTAATAAGGAACAAGAGAAGACTTATTATATAATCCTGTGTAAAATAATTCATCTACATCTACATAATACCCTGCAAGCCACCACGAGGGTGTGTGGCAGGGGGTGATTTCTCACCAAACATGCACTAGATATCATGCATTAAAAAGGAATAGTATTAATATAGTAGTCAGAACAACACTATTTAAAAAAAAGATAGAAATTGCTAAGCAAACATGCAAAAAAATTCTGTTAGTAGGGTTAGCTTTAAGTACTCATACCAACATGCAGCTACCAATGCTATTCATTGCAACTCTCCGATAGGACATATTTACCGTTATTCGTATCTCTAATAGTGCGGGGGAAAAAGGACATTTTGAATCGGTCAGTTCGGCAATCAATTTCTCTAATTTTATGAATATGGTCCAGTCTGCCATAGTAAGTTGGGGTTCGTAAAATATTCTTAACATCATCACTGAAAATATTGCCTTGGAATTTGTTTAAGAGATTAAGTCTAAATTTCACCCTGCGATCTGACAATGATTCCCATTTCAATTCATTTAATAGACTGGTTACGCTAACATAATTATCGCATCGTCCCTTTACAAATCTTGCCGATCTTCGCTGCACACGTTGAATATAATGATACTGTGTGATTCCTTAGTGTTTTATTGAATATTATTTCTAAATGGGGGGCTATTTGAGAAGTTAATGTTCTATATACTCTGGAAGGAATTTATTGGGGACCTGGTGATTTGTTTGTAAATCGCTTTTTCGTCGCCTGGGCTTAGAATTTCTCTTCACACTACTGCGTCATCGGCAAAGGGCCGTAGCCTATCCTTTTACCACATTGTTGATAGCATTCATGTTAATAAGGAACAAGAGAAGACTTATTATATAATCCTGTGGTTCACCCGACGTGACTTCACTTGTCAGGGAGGTTACACCGTCCAAAATAAACCTTTTCACGCGATCATACAGAAAATCATTAATCCATTATATAATACTACAGTCTAACGAATAAGATTTTTATTTCACAAGTAATTTGCTATGAGACACCTTGTCAAAAGTTATCTTGAAATCGAGAAATGTAGCATCCATTGGAATGGTATTTTCATCAGGAGCTAAAATATCGTGAGAATAGAGTCCAAGTTGAGTTTTCAAAAAATGCTCTTCCGGAAGCTACGATGAACATTAGTCAATGAATCATGGCTATCTAGGTGTCCCATGACTGAACTGACAATTCTATGTTCCAGGACCTTGCATGAGATGGATGTGAGGGACAGAGGTCGGTAGTTAGATGGCTGCTCCCTACTTTAAAAAATGACTGTTACACCGGCTGTTTTCTAAGCCATCGGGTACGATCTGTACGGTCAGGGATTGATTAAATATTATTTCTAGGTAGGGAGATATTTCGTAAGCTTACATTCCATATACACGGGAGAGAATATGATCCGGGCCAGGGGGTTTATTTGGGCTTCTTTCAATGATAAATGGTTCAATACCATGGCAAGAAATTTCAATTGGTGGTATCAGCCAATGGAAGAAGTTAGGTAAGAATACAGTAGAATGAGTTGTAGGTGGGTTTAAAAAGTTATGGAAGAAGGGGTACAGTAAGCTAACTTAGTCAAGAGTGTTTGTTGTAGTATCCCCGTTATCATTTTACTTGAGTCGGCAGGCTTATTGCCATTTACCTCCCTTACGTACGACCAAGGGATTTTTGGATTTTCCTTTAATTGTTCACCAAGTGTTATTCTTTTGAATTCTGTACATGCATTTCTATGGGCTGTCTTTTCCGTGGATTTTGAAATTTTATAATTTTCAATGAATACGTTACGCTCATCTGTGGGCATTTATTTAATTTTTTTTTATTTTTGCATGGCATACTCGCTGTCACCTCAAGCATTTACTCACTTCGGCATTGTAACACCTTGGTTCAGAGTTTTCTTTTTTAAACTTAGCAGGGATCCCGTAGGTAGCCCTTGATATTAAGAATGACTTCCATAAACTCTTTGTACATGAATTTTTGGAAGATTTATTTAAAATCATTTAAGGAATCTCATGATAATTTTTAAAGTTACCAAAATTTGCTCTTCTAAAA
Source organism: Platycnemis pennipes (assembly GCA_933228895.1). NCBI lineage: Eukaryota > Metazoa > Arthropoda > Insecta > Odonata > Platycnemididae > Platycnemis > Platycnemis pennipes. The sequence goes on along the minus strand of OW121846.1, from coordinate 77,576,991 downwards.
GTGCACATATTTCTTTCTTGTTTAATATTCTTGCTTAAATATAGAGAGAATATCTCAGTAGGCACACTGTACTCACTGATTCCCCAGATGGTCTCAATTTTAGTCACTGGTGAGATATAATCATTACCAGTAAGTCATGAATGGTGTCCTCTCTATTAAATGATGTAGCTAATTGTTGTAAGGAGTTAGTGGAGAACATGTCTAATAGAGTCTCGCAGTTGTCCTAGACCCTACCTCCAGTTTTAAAACGGTAAGTTCTCCGTCAATTGAGGGAGCATTGAAATCTCCACCATTTATTACATTTAGATCGCAGTTTCGGGACGTGATAAGAGTTTATCTGCCTTCCCAGTTCTAATAGTGAGACAACATCAATTTTGAGTGCCTTATAGAATGCGCAAACAAATATTGCTTAGGATTTAGGGTATGTGAGCAATGCATGTCAAACACATTCCACGGGATTGTCAGGAAATGATGCTGCTTTACCAATGATTTTGTTCTTGACTGAAATGAAAACACCACCAAGTGTTCCATTTTGTCTGTCTTTTCTATATATTTTGACCCCTACTGCCTCCCTGCCACACACCCTCGTGGTGGCTTGCAGGGTATCGCGTAGATGAAAGATTTGGGAAGTATTCTGAGTCAGGGATGTCATCCGTTTGGAATCAGGTATCTTATTTTATAAGACTTCAGCAATTAAGTAATACTATTAACTACTAATGTATGGGAGAGCTTCGGTCATGTCTGAGGTTTTTTTCTGGCTCTAAATAATTTTCACGCTTAGACATGAGATCACGTGTGGATGGAAAAATGACTGCAAATATGGTGGCAGTTATTTATTCATACTACTAACTACGGTTCCCAAATCTTTGATGTATTAAAGAAATAGAAGTGGACGTTTTACGCTAAATGGAGCGTAATACGTCTGCTCAGGTACATCTACATCCACACGATACGCTGCAAGCCACCGCGAGGGTGTGTGGCAGAGGGTAAAGATCACCAAGCATGCACTACATGCATCCAAACAAGCTACTATAGGGTCTCAGGATACTAGACTGTTAGTATCTATATAGTAATAAGGGATTGGTTATTAATATATGCATCATGCATTACAGACTACTCTAAAATATTTTCCCTATCTATCCCTCTGCTATGCTGCCTATTCTGTTCTCTTAAAGCACGGGGGAAAAATGACGTTTTGAATCTATCAGTACGACAATCTATCTCTCTAATCTTATTTATCTGGTCGAATCTAGCATAATACGCAGGTGTTTTAAATGTATGCCTAACATCTTCAGTAAACCTATCCAATTTGATATCCAGTTGTCTCTTTCGGGAGCCGCCGCGTGTGGAGCTTTGTTGTCCGAGCTTTCGCGTCCATTGTAGGCTATTCTCCACGCTGCGAAAACCAACGCTCGACTGCTATCCGATTTAAATTTCTGTTAGAGATTTAATCTGTACTTTGACCAGCTTACAATGATTCCCACCCTAATTCTTGTATTAATTGTGAAACACTACTCAACCTCGTAACTCCTTTTAATGAACCCAGATGCTCTACGCTGCACAATGTCTAGTTCTCTGATCAAACCTAATTCATTCGGATCCCATACCATGTCTACATACTCAAGGTGGGGCTTAACTAGTGAAAAGTAACATCGCTCTTTTGTCTTATCATCACATTTCCCAAGTACTCTTTTTATAAATCCTAGCTTTCTCTTCGCTCGACCGCATATTTCCCGGATATGTCTTATTACCTACCAGGGTACTACTTCGTAGGAACCACAGAGGGGAAGGACAAGATAATCACATTAGGTACTGTGGAGGTAAATGCGATTTCAAGTGACAGGCATGATATAAATAACCCCATCAAGCAAAACCTTTTTTTTCTAAATTGTGGAGGGCCTACCGTAAGATGTGCCGAGCTGGTGATCTTACGATTTGGGGCACGAACAGCGCCCAAGCTCAGATATTTTGCTCGTTTTAGTATTATGTTTAGGTTAGGTGATGTGTCACAACCTCCATTTAAAGAATATTTTAAAACCGTACTATACGACAAATGCAGTTTCATTGCAACTTCTTGGTTAAAATTTTAATGCTATTGTTTGAGAGACTAAACGATTTCAATTTTGCGGGTGAGAAACGTCGGATCACTCCGTCGAACCTTTCTCAGAATCTAAATTCAGCGATTACGGTAACCACTACCAACGCACCTGGCCAGACATGATTCACATCAAATAACCATGAAATTTCCGAGCCTTGGTCACGGAAACCATGCTGTTGGTGCAAGAATATATCGAGATTTTTCGTAAAAATAGTATTCCAAAACGTTCCTGACACTTCCGGAGCGACCGAAATGGACCTTCTTTGCACATGGAACTTTCGATTTACATGAGACGGGTAACGCAGAAAAACTTATATTTAGATAACGTTCGGAAATTTGACGTAGTATGGCAGGGAAGAAAGAGATTGAAACCTTTATTTGGCACGCATTCGTCAAATGAAAATATCGAAATGGAAGCACACGTGACGAGAAGAAGTGACGTTTGAGGAAATCGATAAAACTCAAGGTTTTACTCTGGAAATTGTTTGCCTTCTCGGAGAATTTTTTCTAATTCCAAATGGTATAAACCCCTTCAAATATCTTCCTTCGTCGCTATGATTTGACCTGGCACACGCCAAGGACACATAAGAAACTCGGAAGACGGAATTTTCAGAGTAGTGAATCATTTGCCGTGAGTAAATTAAAATCATATGGACAATGGTACAGCATTAAAGTCAGTTCAGTAACCATGCAATTACTGAAAACACGAATTCAACATTTATTTCGACTGCATGGAGGTGATCCACAATTTCGTCGGTGGGTTATACTTGAAATTAACTTACTAACATCCTCACTTATTACACATAGCAACTCATAGGGTTATAAAGAACACTTTTTCGTCATCTACATCTACATCTACGCGATACCCTGCAAGCCACCACGTAGGTGTGTGGCTGGGGGTGAAGATCACCAAGTATGCACTATTGGCATGCAAACAAGCTATAATAGGGTCTCATTTAACTAGATTGTTAGTATCTGCATACATGGTTCGGACCCAACCCAACTCAAACAAAAATTCTGAACCAGATAATGTAGTCATTTTGCTAGGAAATGCTGTAGGTGATCTAATAAATACGATTTTTCCTCTTTTGAGCCCCGAGTAAAAACTTAAACTATTGTCCTCTTCGGATTTATTTTCTAATTACAGCATTGCCCGAAGAACTGGAAGCTCCCAAAGATCTGAAAACGTTTTAATCTTTGAAACTCACGATGAAAAATCAACCTTATTTACTTAGATTCCTAATCGCTCAAGAGAGATTTAGCAATGTTGACCGACCTTATTGAGGAGCTATGTGTCACTCAGTGAGCGCTCAGGAACAATCGAAGTCCCCATTGCTCCCACGAACAATGCGTGATTCATTGGGCATATAATTGCAGGAGAGTTGGAATATAACGACTTGGTAACAGCTCATATACGGAGAAGCGAATAAACGAACGTTTGTCGTAACAAATGACCTCCAATGCAAGGACTTAGAATTTCCTATGGATTCGTAATTACTCATCTTTTTCACCTGAAAACATTTTAAACAGTAATTTCTATCATATCTAGGCTTACTCCCTCCCACACCCTCCTACACTCACACCCTATGCTTGTTTGCATGTCGGTAGTGCATGCTTGGTGATCTTCACCCCCTGCCATACACCCTCACGGTGGCTTGCAGGGTATCGTGTAGATGTAGATACTCGAAGTTAATAATAATCTGTAGCAGCGAATTGTCAAGTATTCAGCTCATCACTCAGTTTCAAGTTCAGCCACTTAATCGTTTTAAGATTCTTAACACATGCATGAAAATAATAGAGGTAACAATGCTGTGAATACTAAGTGCATTAAGGGATGATATTATATGTAGTTACGGGCTTTCTGAAGCGTGGGTTTGGAGTTGGTAGTGAAAATCAGCTATGCCTATAGATACGTTGTTATCCATCGATGAAGTTGCTGTCGGTAATCAGAAGCTGAGGCGGATGTGATATTATTAATAGGCACTAATAGCTTGAATTATCTACATCTACATAATTGCCTGCAAGCCACCACAAAGGTGTGCTGCAGGGCGCTTATGCATAAAAATGGAATAGTATTAATATACTAGTCAGAACTTCACTATTTAAAAAAGATAGAAATTGCAAAGCAAACATGCAAAAACATTCTGTTAGTAGGGTTAGCTTTAAGTACTCATACCAACATGCAGTTACCAATGCTATCCATTGCTACTCTCCGATTGGACATATTTACCGTCATTCGTATCTCTAATTGTACGAGAGAAAAAGGACATTTTGAATCTGTCAGTTCGGCAATCAATTTATCTAATTTTGTAATCAAAGTCCAGACCACCATAGTAAGTTGGGGTTCGCAAAATGTTTTTAACGTCATCACCGAAAATATGGTCTTGGAATTTGTTTAAGAGATTAAATCTAAATTTCAACCTGGATCTGACAATGATTCCCATTTTAATTCATTTAATAGACTGGATACGCTAGTAAGGTTATCGTATTATTCCTTTACAAATCTTGCCGATATTCGCTGCATACGTTCAAGTTCATAATTTAGACCAATTTCATAGGGATCACATACACTTGCAGCATATTCCAAATGAGGTCTTACAAGGGAAAAGTAGCTGATTTCTCGTACATGATCGTCACATTTACCCAGCACTCTTTTGATGAATCCCAGTTTACGACTAGATTGCCCCATTATTTCACGTATGTGTTGACCCCAGGAAAGATCATGTTTCAGTCTTATTCCAAGATATTACGTAGGTATTACGTCTTATTCCAAGATATTACGTAGATCTGTACATCTGGAAACATTTGCCCCCTTGATACAATCCATTAAAAAGCGATGTCCATCACTAATGAGTCACTTCCACTTATTGAGCGGAAAAGTGAGTGGTGGTAACTTAGTGTCACTAAAAGAAAGGTTGGGACAAGGAAACATATCGGTATTCCGTTAGACGGCGCTGCAGCCAGAGAGCAAAAATTCGTCACGTCATATGATTGCGACTTGCTGAGGCATCGGAAAGAGGCGTACTAATTTCAAGAGAGAATCAACTTCAGCACATTAACCGTTATGAGCCCGTGAGGTTTCCTGTGAAGAAACCTTAGATCTATTAGAGCTATGAGAAGCTACTTACCTTGGATAAGAACCTTCCCTGTAGAAGCCCCCAATGAAAAGTTATTATTTCTGCTCAATGATTATGATTGATTCGCCCGTTCGTATTCGTACGACGGATGTAAATCTTCCTGTTGACTCGTAGAAGTCGAACGAAGGGCAACGCAAGACGAACATCTGCATCTACGCAATACTCTGCAAGCCATCACCAGGGTGTGTGGCAAGGGATGAATATCACCAAAAGCATGCACTTTTGGTAGGCAACTAGGCTACGTCATGGAAGCATGTTAAATAATACTAGTAGATACTGACCATTGGTAGACACTACCCATGTAGCTGCATGTCTGGGGTAAACACATTCGTGAAATAATGGGGCAAGCGAATCATAAACTGGGATTCGTCAAAAGAGTATTGAGTAAATGTGACGATCATGTACGAGAAATCAGCTACTTTTCTCTTGTAAGACCTCATTTGGAATATGCTGCCAGTGTATGGGATCCCTACGAAATCGGTCTAAATAACGAACTCGAACGTGTGCAGGGAAGATCGGCAAGATTTGTCAAGGGCCGCTATGATAACCTTATTAGCGTAGCCAGTCTATTAAATGAATTAAATTGGGAATCATTGTCAGATCGCAGGTTGAAATTTAGACTTAATCTCTTAAATAAATTCCAAGACCATATTTTCAGTGATGATGTTAAACATTTTTTGCGGACCCCAACTTAATATGGTAGACTGGACCATAATCACAAAATTAGAGAAATAGATTGCCGAACTGACAGATGGTCCTATAATGTCCTTTTTTCCTCGTACTATTAGGGATATGAATAACGGTAAATGTATCCAGTACGAGTGTAGCAATGGATAACATTGGTAGCTGCATGTTGGTATAAGGACTTAAAGCTAACCCAACTAACAGCATGTTTTTGCATGTATGCTTTGCTATTTTAATTTTTAATTACAAATTTTATGCATGATATGTAGTGCATGTTTGGTGAGAGTTCACCCCCTACCACACACCTTTATGGTGGCTTGCATGGTATTATGTAGATGTAGATGTGGCCCTTTATTATGTAGAATGTTTCATGCAGTAGCTTGTTTTCATGTCAATAGTGCATGCTTGGTGATCTACACCCCTTACCACACACCCTAGCGGGAGTTTGCAGGGTAAGGCATGTGTGTAGATGATGATGTTAGATTGATACAGAGATACATTCTAATTGATATACTTAATGCATCTCTTGCAACAAACTTCACAAATGATTATATAACTCATTTTAGGGAAAAGTAGTGAACGTTGTTTTGAAAATGTCTATCAATTAAAGGAGATTTCATGAATCTACATCTACATCTACATCTACATCTAGTGAATCATTTGCCGTGAGTAAATTAAAATCATTTCGACAATGGTACAGCATCAAAGTCAGCTCAGTAACCATGCAATTACTGAAAACACGAATTCAACATTTATTTCGACCGCATAAAGGTGATCTACAATTTCGTCGGTGGGTTATACTTGAAATTAACTCACTAACATCCTCACTTATTACACATAGCAACTCATAGGGTTATAAAGAACACTTTTTCGTCATCTACATCTACATCTACACGATACCCTGCAAGCCACCGCGAGGGTGTGTGGCAGGGGGTGAAGGTCACCAAGCATTCACTACTAGCATGCAAGCAAGCAACTAAAGGGTCTCATGCAACTAGATTGTTAGTATCTATAGTATTTGAGGGGTTAATACATGCATCATGCACTACAGAATACTCTAAAATATTTCCCCTACCTATCCCTTTCCTATGCTGCCTATTCTGTTCTCTTATAGTACGGGGGAAAAATGCCATTTTGAATCTATCTGTACGACAATCTATCTCTCTAATCTTATTTATCTGGTCGAATCTAGCATAATACGCTGGTGTTTTCAATATGTGCCTAACATCTTCAGTAAAGCTATCCGATTGAAATTTCTGCAATAGATTAAATCTGAACTTAAATCTACGCTCTGATAATGATTCCCACCCTAATTCTTGTATTAATTCTGATACACTACTCAACCTATCGTAACACCTTTTGACGAACCTAGCTGCTCTACGCTGCACACTGTCTAGTTCTCTCATCAAACCTAATTCATTAGGATCCCATACACTGGCTGCATGCTCAAGGTGGGGCCTAACTAGTGAAAAGTAGCATCGCTCTTTTGTCTTCTCATCACATTTCCCAAGTATTCTTTTTATAAATCCTAGCTTTCTCTTCGCTCGGCCGCATATTTCCCTTATGTGTCTTCCCCACGATAAATCTTTAGTGATTGTTACACCTAAATATCTTACGGTTTCAACGTTTTCGATCTTCGTGTTATTAATTCTATAGGATCGCTCTATCGAATTATTCCTCCTCCAGAAATTGATAGCTACACATTTTTTAAGGTTGAGTTCTAACTGCCATTTGTCGCACCACTCTTGAATTGCATCTTAATCCTTGCTAAGTGATTTCGTGTCCTCTTCGTTTGATATGAATAATGGCCGGTCTCAGTTTTTCTTCATGTTACTAACGATTCATCACTATTTACTACGAATCTTTCTAAATCCTGCCGAGGAATGACAGTTCAGAGTTCGTCGGATGACAGATATATTTGTACCCTCGCATTGGCTTGCAGGGTATCGCGTAGATGATATGATAGGGTCACATAAAACTAAATTGTTAGTATCTACGTAGTAATAAAGGGACCAACCAACGAGGCAGATGAGGTTTCAGAATATCATTTTCGTGGTCATCGTAATCATTTTGAAGAGGACGGTGAACGCACATTTCAATAAATATGAGATAAAAATATTTCGTTTTTCAAATTAAGCACAATAATTAAATCTACAGCTACATCAATATAATACCCTGCAAGCCACCATAAAGATGTGTGAGAGGAGGTGAATTCTCACCAAATATGCACTACATATCATGCATAAAAAAGTATTAGTATTTATATACTGTTCTAAACTACACTATTTAAGAAAAGATAAAAATAGCAAAAAAATATGCAAAAACGTGCTGTTAGTTGGGTTAGCTTCAAGTCCTCATGTCAACATGCGACTACCAATGTTGTCCATTGCCACACTCGCATTAACATATATATTTACCGTTATTCATTTCCCTAACTCTACGAGGAAAAAAGGGCATTTTGTATCCGTCAGTTTGGCAATCAATTTCTCTAATTTTGTGATTATGGTCCAGTCTACCATAGTAAGTTGGGGTCCGCAAAATATTTTTAACATCATCATTGAAAATATGGTTTCGGAATTTGTTAAAGAGATTAAGTCTAAAGATTACAGACCGTCCATTCTATTCGAAGCGTTCATTAATACCATCGCCCAAAGAGCTGAGGCTCTGTAATCTTTTTCCCCAGCAACGGAAACGACTCCATGTCTCACTATATTCGGCACGCATTGTCCTTACTTGAGGTTTCGGGAGCCAGCGTGGCAAATTGCGAGTCAACTTCCTGCTTTCCCTTCACACCGGTCGCCCGTCGGCGATGGCCGGGAAATGACCGTGAAGGCATCCGGGCTGACTATTGTTTCCATTTTCCGCTGCTGTAGAGAGCTCGGGCGATTGGGGGACAAAGTGTGCAAAAATTAAAAAAAAAGTGTGTCGTTCGCTAGCTCGATGGTCGCAGACCTAAGACCTCCGTCACAATTGAGTTCACAGCTTCACAAATTAGATAGCTAGGTAGCATTTAGGACTTATCTTAAAAAGGGTCTACCTATCAATTTTTGGAGAAGGAATAATTCTACAGAGCGATCCTACAGCATTAGTAACACGACATTTAAAAGCGTAGAATCCATAAAGTACTTAGATTGACAGATTCAAAATGTCCTTTTTCCTCGCACTATTAGGGATATGAATAACGGTAAATATATCCAGTACGAGTGTAGCAATGGATAACATTGGTAGCTGCATGTTGGTATAAGGACTTATAGCTAACCCAACTAACGGCAGGTTTTTGCATGTATGATTTGCTACTTTTATCTTTTTTTAAAAAGCGTAGTTTTGAACAGTACCTATACAAGTATTAATCCTTTTTTTATGCATGATATGTAGTGGATGTTTGTTGAGAGTTCACCCCCTGCCACATACCTTTATGGTGGCTTGCAGGGTATTATGTAGATGTAGATGTAGATCTTACAATCACTACAGATTTATCGCGGGAAGACACATCCGGGAAATAGGCGGCCGAGCGAAGAGAAAGCTAGGACTTATTAAAAGGGTACTCGGGATATGTGACGAGAAGACAAAAGGGCGATGTTATTTTTCACTAGTCAGTCCCACCTTGAATATGTAGCTAGTGTATGGGATCCGAATGAATTAGATTTGATCAGAGTGCTAGACAGTGTGCAACGTAGAGCTTCTAGGATCGTTAAAAGATGTTACGATAGGTTGAGCAGTGTATCAGAATTTATAGAAGAATGAGGTTGGGAATCATTAACAGGTCGTAGGTTAAAGGACAGATAAATCTATTTCAGAAATTTAAAACGGATAGCTTTACTGAAGATGTGAGATATATATTTAAAAAAACCCTGCGTACTGCACTAAATTTAACCAGATATATAATATTAGAGAGATAGGTTATCGTATCGATAGATTCAGAACGCCATTTTTCCCTCGTACTATAAGAAAGCAAACTTGGCAGCATAGCAAAGGGATAGGTAGGTGAAATATAGTTATATTACGCTGTATTGCGTGATGCATGCGTTATCATTACTTACCCATGCATAGCAGGGAAACACAAAAAAAAAATATTTAGATAAATGCCATTATAACCAATTATCCTTTATTACTTATGTAGGGTCTAACCATCTAGCTACATTCGACCCAATTATATTACACGTTTCCATGTAGTAGCCTAGTTATATGTCAATAGTGCATGTTTGGTGTTCTTCATCCACTGCCGCATACCCTCGCGGTGGTTTGCAGGGTAATGCATAGACGTTAGATTGATACTTAGATACATTCTAATTGGTATACTTGATGCATCTCCTGCAACAAAATTCACAATCGATCACATAACTCATTTTAGGGAAAAATAGCAATCGCTGTTTTGAAGATGTCTACCAATGAAATGAGATTTCGTGAATAGTGGTCGGTTTCGGTTTTACTTCATGTTAATAACGATTAATTCTATTTCTTTTATACATAAACGATTTGGGTAAAGTAGTTAGTAGTAACCTTAGACTTTTTGCAGACGATGTGGTGGTGTACAGGGGTATATCAAATGAAGAGGTCACGAAATCACTTAGCAAGGATTTAGAGTTCAAGAGTTCAATTCAAATCAATGCAATTTACATCTACATCTACATCTACATCTACATCTACATCTACATAATACCCTGCAAGCCACCACAAGGGTGTGTGGCAGGGGGTGATTGCTCACCAAACATGCACTACATATCATGCATAAAAAAGGAATAGTATTAATATAGTAGTCAGAACTACACTATTTAAAAAGATTTAAAATTGCAAAGAAAACATGCACAAACATTCTGTTAGTAGGGTTAGCTTTAAGTACTCATACCAACATGCAGCTACCAATGCTATTCATTGCTACTCTCCGATAGGACATATTTACCGTTATTCGTATCTCTTATTGTGCGAGGGAAAAAGGACATTTTGAATCGGTCAGTTCGGCAATCAATTTCTCTAACTTTATGATTATGGTCCAGTCTGCCATAGTAAGTTGGGGTTCGTAAAATATTTTTAACATCATCACTGAAAATATTGCCTTGGAATTTGTGGAACAGATTAAGTCTAAATTTCAACCTGCGATCTGACAATGATTCCCATTTCAATTCATTTAATAGACTGGCTGGAATTTAAGAGTGGTGCGACAAATGGCAGTTAGAACATAACCTTAAAAAGTGTGTAGCTATCAATTTTTGGAGGAGGAATAATTCGATAGAGCGATCCTATAGAATTAATAACACGAAGATCGAAAACGTTGAAACCGTAAGATATTTAGGTGTAACAATCACTAAAGATTTATCGTGGGGAAGACACATAAGGGAAATATGCGGCCGAGCGAAGAGAAAGCTAGGATTTATAAAAAGAGTACTTGGGAAATGTGATGAGAAGACAAAAGAGCGATGCTACTTTTCACTAGTTAGGCCCCACCTTGAGTATGCAGCCAGTGTATGGGATCCTAATGCATTAGGTTTGATGAGAGAACTAGACAGTGTGCAGCGTAGAGCAGCTAGGTTCGTCAAAAGGTGTTACGATAGGTTGAGTAGTGTATCAGAATTAATGCAAGAATTAGGGTGGGAATCATTATCAGAGCGTAGGTTAAGTACAGATTAAATCTATTAGAGAAATTTTAATCGGATTGCTTTACTGAAGATGTTAGGCACATATTAAAAACACCAGCGTATTATGCTAGATTCGACCAGATAAATAAGATTAGAGAGATAGATTGTCGTACAGATAGATTCAAAATGGCATTTTTCCCTCGTACTATAAGAGAACAGAATAGGCAGCATAGGAAAGGGATAGGTAGGGGAAATATTCTAGAGTATTATGCAGTGCATGATGCATGTTTTACCCCTTAAATACTGTAGACACTAACAATCAACTTGCATGAGACAATATAGTTGCTAGTTTGCATTTTAGTAGTGCATGCCTGGTGATCTTCACCCCCTGCCACACACCCTCGCGGTGGCTTGCAGGGTATCGTATAGTAGATGTAGATTCATTACTTCGTGACATACGATTGCTTCTAAATCCTGCCGAAGAATGACAACTCTGAGTTCGTCCGATGATATACATATATTTTATTATTAGCCAGCAACTATTAGTAGCTCATTTGCATGTCAATGGTGCATGATTGGTTAATTTTCACCACCTAACACACACCCTCGCGGTAGCTTGCATGGTAGCGCGTAGGTGTAGATGTATATTTATATGTTCCGCTCCAATCAAGGTCGACGAGTAACATAAATTTCGTCATCTATTGCCTAATGTAATATTCAAACCTCTATCACGAAAGGAGAATCACTCAATTCTAGTGGAACAAGTTCAAAATTTGGACGATGCCCGATGTACTTTCGAAGTAAATGATCAAAATACTGATGCAAAAAAGTGAAAAAGGCCAAATGTGATCCAATCATGTCAATTCCTTCATAGCCTCAATGACCACCACTCAAGAAAAAATATAATATATTGTTCAATCTTCAATAAGCTCTTAAGAGGGAATTCATCGTATCCTAAAAATGGGAATAAAATAATTGGCATTGAAATTATTATTCTCTCTTTCGGTTGCATCGCATCATTATCGCTGCAACGCCTGGATTAACGGTTGATCGAAAATGTGAACCAATTCATATCATTGATTTTAGTAGGGGACAAATTTTACGAAAACCCACCGTATCAGGCTGCACTTGGAGGAAGTTGTCGGTATTCATTTCTGAAATAAAAGACTTGGTAATCTTACACATGTTTATTGGGCAGCCGGACACGTTTCACCACACTGTGGCAAAATCATCTGCAAGGGATGGGCCCACCGATAGGGTTTCATCACATTGTGGCACACATGATTGTGCCACAGTGTGATGAAACGTGTCATGCTGCCCAATAAACATTTGGAAGATTACCAAGTTTTTTATTTCAGAAATTAGATTACGAAAATCTGTACAAACTTTCAGATAAGACAACTGAGTTCTTTGCACCAGTAATAGTCTTTTGAGAGAAATTGATTGCCGAACTGACAGATTCAAAATGTCCTTTTTTTCCTCGTACAAAGAGGGATATGAATAGCTGCAAATTTATCCAATACAAGTGTATGAATGGATAGCCTAGGTACATCTACATCTACATCTACATAATACCCTGCAAGCCACCACAAGGGTGTGTGGCAGGGGGTGATTGCTCACCAAACATGCACTACATATCATGCATAAAAAAGGAATAGTATTAATATAGTAGTCAGAACTACACTATTTAAAAAAGATAGAAATTGCAAAGCAAACATGCAAAAACATTTTGTTAGTAGGGTTAGCTTTAAGTACTCATACCAACATGCAGCTACCAATGCTATTCATTGCTACTCTCCGATAGGACATATTTACCGTTATTCGTATATCTTATTGTGCGAGGGAAAAAGGACATTTTGAATCGGTCAGTTCGGCAATCAATTTCTCTAACTTTATGATTATGGTCCAGTCTGCCATGAGAACATTTGAGGTTATGGTCCTATGGAGGTAGTTGCATGTTGATATAAGGACTTTAAACCAACCCAACTAACAGCGTATTTTTGCATGCTTGCTTTGCTACTTTTATCTTTTAGTGAAATTTAGACTATTATATTATTACTAATCCTTTTTTACGCATGATATGTAGTGCATATTTTGTGAGAATTCACCCCCTGCCATACACCTTTATGGTGGCTACAGGGTATTATGTAGATGTAGATGAATAGTATACGCACTATCAGTGCTTATTACATATATCGTTTTCAAATTCCTCCTTGACGACAAGGTAGCCCTACGAGTGGGTAGAGCGTTTGGCTACTGGCCGAAGGTCCCGCGTTTAATTCCGGGATTGCCATCACGGCTATGTCAGGAGTGGCATGCGTCAGGCCAATTTGCGTGATTTTATGGGAAGTCGGCACGCGGAAAGGAAATGACAACCAATACTGATGCAAGTATTTCAGGCACCATTGGGCTTCTTCATACCTGGTTGAGATCTACCTTCACCAATCACAACGAGCCTTGTATTAAACGCCGATATTTGGTGGCTAAGTACCGCACAGAGCCATAGATTGCGACCATACTAGTGTCATTGATATAGAATTATTAGATTTTGTACGAAAATTAGAAAGAAGTATTTTTTTAACGTGTATATGTCTTAAACGCTACCAACCCAAGTAAGTAATGAACTTGAAAGTGTGCAGCGAAGATCGGCAAGATTTGTAAAGGGACGATACGATAATTATATTAGCGTAACCAGTCTATTAAATGAATTGAAATGGTAATCATTGTCAGATCGCAGGTTGAAATTTAGACTTAATCTCTTCCACAAATTCCAAGGCAATATTTTCAGTGATGATGTTAAAAATATTTTACGAACCCCAACTTACTATGGCAGACTGGACCATAATCATAAAGTTAGAGAAATTGATTGCCGAACTGACCGATTCAAAATGTCCTTTTTCCCTCGCACAATAAGAAATACGAATAACGGTAAATATGTCCTATCGGAGAGTAGCAATGAATAGCATTGGTAGCTGCATGTTGGTATGAGTACTTAAAGCTAACCCTACTAACAGAATGTTTTTGCATGTTTTCTTTGCAATTTCTATCTTTTTTAAATAGTGTAGTTCTGACTACTATATTAATACTATTCCTTTTTAATGCATGATATGTAGTGCATGTTTGGTGATCAATCACCCCCTGCCACACACCCTTGTGGTGGCTTGCAGGGTATTATGTAGATGTAGATGTAGATGAACCCATGCATGCTCTTGGAAATGATTTTCATAATTTAATTTACATTTATACAGATCGATGGACAATCGACAACTATTGCATTTCTTTGAATCACCTAACAATTTTGAGTTATTTATAGCTAGCTAGCATTTTAACTATCTCACAACTGTATGCAGCAACTGTGTACTATTTTCCTCAGGGTGGTAGCATTGTGGCCCTTGGTATCACGTAACTCGTTCATAAAAGGAGCAGTTTTTTTGCATGCCTGCGTGGTAGAAAGTGTTACCTCTGATTCATAATGCATACCTGGTATTGCACACCCTCTGCCACACACCTTCGCGGTGGCTCGTGGATGGTCATCTACATCTACGTAATACCCTGCAAGCCACCATAAAGGTGGACCAAACAATAAAGAATATTTGAATGATGACCTAAAAGCAATTGAATGCAAAAGCAAATTTCCCCCTACCACACACCTTTATGGTGGCTTGCAGGGTATTATGTAGATGTAGATGAAAATTGGTTTTAAACATGGCAGTTAGACTTAAATTTTTAAAAAATGTGTGGTAATGAATTTTTGGGAAACGAATAGTTCTTCTTATTACAAAATAGTTCTTCTTGATTACAAAATAAGTAATAATGAATTAACAAACGTGGAATCCAATAAATATCTTGGAAAAAGACTGACACATAAACTTTCCTGGGATAAACACATGCGTGTAAAAATAGGTCAAGCTAATCGTAAACAGGGATTCATCAAAAGAGTATTGGGTAAATGTGACAATCATGTACGAAAAATCAGCTACTTTTTCCTTGTTAGACCTCATTTGGAATATGCTGCCAGTAGATGCCATTCGACCCGATCAGACCTCGAAAGGCTCACGTACATTTGAACGAGTATGAAATGCTCTGTGGCTAAATTCTGACTCCGGCTCTGAAAGCGTCTGAGGAGGAAACCCGACGGACTGGACTCGACTTCCCCCTCCCCTCCACGTGGAGCGCTCCTAATCGCTTCGCCCACGCCTCGCAAGTCCTTTCGTGCGCAACTCTCAGTTACCGCTTCCCCTTCCTCGACCTCTCTCAGAATTGGGGACCTTTCGATGGCCTTGATTCTGTGTCGCAACCGCTCATCACACTTCGTCTCTGGTCCCAGGACTACTTGCGACAAGGACTACGTTTCCAGTGGCCGTTCGCTAAGTTATATATCATCTACATCTACATCTACATCTATACGATACCCTGCAAGCCACCGCGAGGGTGTGTGGCAGGGGGTGAAGATCACCAGGCATGCACTACTAACATGCAAACTAGCAACTATATTGTCTCATGCAACTTGATTGTTAGTGTCTACAGTATTTAAGGGGTAAAACATGCATCATGCACTACATAATACTCTAGAATATTTCCCCTACCTATCCCTTTCCTATGCTGCCTATTCTGTTCTCTTATAGTACGGGGGAAAAATGCCATTTTGAATCTATCTGTACGACAATCTATCTCTCTAATCTTATTTATCTGGTCGAATCTAGCATAATACGCTGGTGTTTTTAATATGTGCCTAACATCTTCAGTAAAGCTCATTTGGAATATGCTGCCAGTGTATGGGATCCCTACGAAATCGGTCTAAGTAATGAACTTGAACGTGTGCAGCGAAGATCGGCAAGATTTGTAAAGGGACGATACGATAATTATATTAGCGTAACCAGTCTATTAAATGAATTGAAATGGGAATCATTGTCAGATCGCAGGTTGAAATTTAGACTTAATCTCTTCCACAAATTCCAAGGCAATATTTTCAGTGATGATGTTAAAAATATTTTACGAACCCCAACTTACTATGGCAGACTGGACCATAATCATAAAGTTAGAGAAATTGATTGCCGAACTGACCGATTCAAAATGTCCTTTTTCCCTCGCACAATAAGAGATACGAATAACGGTAAATATGTCCTATCGGAGAGTAGCAATGAATAGCATTGGTAGCTGCATGTTGGTATGAGTACTTAAAGCTAACCCTACTAACAGAATGTTTTTGCATGTTTTCTTTGCAATTTCTATCTTTTTAAAATAGTGTAGTTCTGACTACTATATTAATACTATTCCTTTTTAATGCATTATGTGTGGTGCATGTTTGGTGAGCAATCGCCCCCTGCCACACACCCTTGTGGTGGCTTGCAGGGTATTATGTAGATAGATAGATAAAGCAATCCGATTGAAATTTCTCTAACAGATTTAATCTGAACTTTAACCTACGCTCTGATAATGACTCCCACCCTAAAATAAATCTATATCTACACGATACCCTTTTAATTAAGGATATGAATAGCGGTAAAAGTGTCCAATACGAGTGAATCAATCCATAGCATAGGTAGTTGCATGTTGGTATAATGACATGAAGGTAACCCAACTAACAGAATATTTTTGCATGCTTACTTTGCTATTTTTATCTGTTTACATAGTGAAGTTTAGACTAATATATATTTATATCAATCCTATTTTATGCATGATATGTAGTGCATGTTTGGTGAGAATTCACCCCCTGCCACACACCTTTATGGTGGCTTTCAGGCTATTATGTAGATGTAGATGTAGATGTACCCTGAAATCCACCACGAGGGTTTGTGCCAGAGTGTGAAGATCACCAAGAATGCACTATTGACATGCAAACAAGCAACTATAGGGTCTCATGCAACTAGATTGTTAATATCTATAGTATGTAAGAGGGTTATACATGCCTCATGCACTACAGACTACTCTAAAATATTTTCCCTACCTATCCCTTTGCTTTCCTGCCTATTCTGTTCTCTTATAGTACGGGGGAAAATTGCCATTTTGAATCTATCATTACGACAATCTATCTCTCTAATCATATTTATCTGGTCGAATATAGCATAATGCGCTGGTGTTTTTAATATGTGCCTAACATCTTCAGTAAAGCTAACCGTTTGAAATTTCTCTAATAGCTTTAATCTGTACTTAACACACGCTCTGATAATGATTCCCACCCTAATTCTTGTATTAATTCTGAAACGCTACTCAACATATCGTAACACCTTTTAACGAACCTAGCCACTCTACGCTGCACACTGTCTAGTTCTCTTATCAAAGACTGATGAATGCGGGGATCGGGTTGGTGTGGTGGCTAGAGTACTGGCTTACCATCTCGAGGGACCGGGTTTGATTCCCGGCAGTGGGGGATTTTCAGTGGAAAACTGGTGCCTAGTGGAGGGAATTTCAAGTTCAGTACTCCGTCCGTCGGATGGGACGTTAAGCCATGGTCTCCTTGGAACCTGTCGTTAAGAGTAGGCTAATTCCGACGCCGGGTTTCTCTCCACTCTTCCTCCGTTCCCTGAAAATTCCTACCATTACCCAATTACCTACCTATTCTAAATGGCGCAAATGACCTCAGCTGTCGGTCGCCTCCCCTGAATAACCAATCAACCTGATGAATGCTAAAAATATCTATCAGATACAATTTCACTGTGGTGAGTTCATTTCGTATTTAAGCAATACCTCAACCTGAAATTGCCACTGGAAAAAAATCCGCCTAGGAATTTTAGTGCATTAGCCATTCAGCCCCTAGTGGCAAGCAACGAGAAAATATTCATCTACATCTAAATAATACCCTTCAAGCCAACATAAAGATGTGTGACAGGGTGTTAACTCACGCATCAACATCTACATCTACGGATAACATGCAAGCCACCGATGGGGTGTGTGGCAGGGGTGAAGATCACTAAACATGCACTATTGACATGAGGATTTTAGTCTGTGAATACTGTTCAGATAAGAATTCAGTGAATATTCGCGAATCATTATAGGAATACATAAAATGGCATGTTTTTCGCATGAAAAAAAATTCTACTCGCTATCAACATATGATAGCAGTTCTTTCGATACATGCGTGCACATGAAATCAATTTCTGAAACTAAGGTGAGTGAATGTATTCCATGTCATTTCAATTACAGCAAAAGTATGGTAAATTATAAGCAAAAGTATTGCTCACTGCTTCCTGTACAGGTAGGAACCGGCCTGATAACCTAAAAGTCATGGGTTCGGATCCCAACATGGGCCTTGTTTGTTATATTTCTTTTAAAGGTTTATAATAGGTTACGTAGTGGTATACCTTTGTGTACCACTGCGTATTTGTATAAGTAATACATGTATGGCTTGAGTTCATCCCCTGCCACACACCTTTGTGGTGGTTTGCAGGTGCTTGAAGGGTATTATGTAGACGTAGTTCTCTGCTTCATAACTCTTCCCCACTTAATCGGTACCATGAAGCTGATGAAATTTCCCTGAATTATCAGTAATAGCAGTAGAATTCACTTTTCCTTGTCTACGACTCCCTAAGTTATAATCTTAAACAAAAGTCCACACGTCGTCTATGCCCAAGTATGGATTCGAATCCGCGACCTTTGGGTTGCCAGGACGGCTCATCAACAACCTGGTTCAAGTGGAAAATTTCGCTTCGATTGCCAGGTTGTGTAACCGTGCATTCAACACAATTCATCTGTTGTCAGCATAAAATGTGCGAAAAGGGATAGAAAGTTATTTCAACTCTGTATTCTACATTTAAAATCATTGTAAGTACAAATGTTCGTGACAATGTTAGCGATGTAAGATTTTCTAATGGGAAAGCAATGTGTAGCAAATCCACTTCCTTGGTCTGAGCTTCGGCCAATGGCCCTATCGCACAGCCCGAATCTTGGATGGCTCAAGACATGTCTCGTCACCTTCCAACGGTCCTCGTGCACTGGAAAGTTTGCAGTCAGCAAATTATTCCAGCAAAGCGAGCTGCGAGCTGAATGCTATTTCGGTACGACTTCCGGTCAAAGGCTATATGGGACCTTCGCCGAGGAAATTTTTTGTTGAAATGAGCATTTCCAACGACCGAATCAGAATCCAGGAATCAATTTTTTATATCTCCACCATGAATGCAACGACGAATGCTCATTTAAATGTCGCCCAAGTCACAGAAATGGCTAAAAAGAATACAGCATGTTGAACACTGAATGAATTTCACACGTAAAATCAAACTCTCAGATGATATTCCTGCTCCTGAACGTCAGCATTTGAAGGTATGCCACATGCTGGGGCGTTTGGATTCGAAGGGATATACCCATTTCAAAACGGCCGACTTGATTTCGGCATTTTCTCCCCCTTCCATAAACCAACCAAGAACTCCACCATTCCATTTCGACCGAGCGTCTCAATGTGCGTTCTGAAATTCTTTACTTGAACGCTTAACTGTTACCATAACCAATGCCGTAGGAAAACTTGTGACTTTCTCGTTCCGACGCGACCTCAACATTTGAAGCAATACCAACCGCCGAAATTTTAAGTCGAGACGAAGGAGTTGCTTACTGTGACTCGACTAGGGATAGGAATAGTTGTAAGCATATCCAATAGTAGAAATAGAGTTGTAACAATGGATAGCGTTGGTAGTTGCATATTGGTATAACGAATTTAAGCTAACCCAACCTACAGCATGTTTTTGCATGCTTCCTTTGATATTTTTATCTTTTATAAATTGTGAAGTACCTACTAGTATATTATTACTAGTATATTATTACTAATATTTTTACGCATGATATATAACGTATGTTTGGTGTGAACTTACCCCCTACCAATAGCTTTACCAATCGAATAGCTTTACTGAATATGTTAGGTACAAATTAAAAACACCAGCGTATTATGCTAGATTCGACCAGATAAATAAGATTAGAGAGATAGATTTTCGTACTGATGGCTTCAAAATGGCATTTTCCCCCGTACTATAAGAAAACAGAATAGGCAGCATAGCAAAGGGATAGGTAGGGGAAATATTTTAGAGTAGTCTGTAGTTCATGATGCATGTATTAATCTCTCAAATACTATTGATACTAACAATCTAGTTGCATGAAACCCTATAGTTGCTTGTTCGCATGTTAGTAGTGCATGCTTGGTGATCTTCACCCCCTGCCACACACCCTCGCGGTGGCTTGCAGGGTATCTTGTAGATGTAGATGTAGATAAATACCGTGGCGGCAGAGTGTGAACTCACGGCAAACATGCATTAAATATCATATATAAAAAAGAATTGCTAATAGGATACCTACTAGTCTAAACTTCAATTTTAAAAAAGATTAAAAGCATGGCAAGCATGCAATATCATCCTGTTAGCTTAAAGTCCTTTTACCAACATGCAAATACCTATGTTATCCATTGACACTCTATTTACCGCTATCCATATCCTAATTTTTCGAGGAAAATATATACCATAATAAGTAGGAGTGCGCAAAATATTTTCAATATCAAGTACGCTGCATGATCGGGAATTTTTTACACCATTACAAGGCCATCCTTAGATGAATCCTTACCTTGATGAATACTCGGGCCTGATTTGAGTTGGAAAGGGTAAGGATATCGAGACATAATATTTACGATAACAGTCGAACTTATAAGACGAACATGATTTCGTAGACGTAGAAAGTCGAACAAGCAAAACTCTTGCATGCAAACACGGTCTGTGATCAAAGTGTGTGATTTAGGTTTTGGTCGAACGTATCCCACTCAGGTTTGAGCTATTAGCAGAAAATATGCTCTTCCACTTTTCAGCGAGGTGCTAACACTTGGTATTATAACAAACGCAAATGCGCTTGTATGTTTCTGTTTACACCAGGTCACGCCGTTGGCACGATCCCGGGAAGTAGTTTAAAGCGGCTTCTACCGCTTCAAGGCCCCTAAGAATAATTTTCGGTGAATTACGGTGACTTAATTTGCATCCAAATTGTACCCCGCAAGCAACCGCAAGGGTGTGTTGCAGAACATCTAGATCTACACCAATTTCATCTGCATCTACATTTAAATAATACCCTGTAAGCCACCATAAAGGTGTGTGGTAGGGGGTGAATTCACACCAAACATTCATTACATACCATGCATAAAAAGGATTAGTAATTATATTCCAGTCTAAACTTCACGATTGAAAAAAAAGTTAAAAATAGCAAAACAAGCATGCTAAAACACGCTGTTAGTTGGGTGAGTTTAAAGTCCTTATACCAACAAGCAACTACCTATGCTATCCATTGATATACTCGTATTTATGATATTGGATATATTTACAACTATTCACATCCCTAATTGTACGAGGGAAGAAGGAAATCTTGAATCCATTGGTTCGGCGATCAATTTCTCTAATTTTATGTTCATGGTCCAGCCTACCATAGTAAAGTAGAGTTCGCAAAATATTTTTTTAGCGCCATCGGTGAAAATATTATCTTGGAATTTATTTGAGAGAATAAGTATAAATTTCAACCCACGGTCTGAGTATGATTCCCATTTTAATTCCTCCAACAGATTGGTTACTCTAATATCATTATTATACCGTCCCTTAACAAATCTCGGCCATCTTTGCTGCAAACCCCCCTGTTCATTATTTAAACCTAATATTCACTATCTATGATAATGACACATTCGCGCAAAATGCCATTAGCAGAGGGAAAGAGTCGTTGCAAGCTAGTACGATTAATAACTTTAAAAATAAGTCAATTTTAAAAATCTACAACGAGGCATTTGGAGGCGAGGAAGAACTGAGTTCATTGTTGAGTTCGGAAACTATAGGTACTTCAATTACATTTGCGAAATGTGTAAATAGGTGCAAATATATGAATGTCTTAAAAACTAATTCCGAGAATAAACTTTTACTCTTACTACAAGACAATTACTCTTGAACAAGAGTAATTTTCTTGTTGCCGCCTCAGCGTAACTAAATAGTTACATCACTTGCAGCAGTCAACGACCTCCCAATAGCTAGAGCAACGCCCGCTACGCCACCATGGCGGGTGTCTTTGACGAAGTAATTGATGTCCCGCTTCTTGCACGATTGAGCTTTGGGTGCTTCGATGTTTATCCGCCTATAATTTAGTATAAACGCGACAGTGTGATGCCCGGAAAAATACCAGTCCCTTTGTTTATCATCCCTTCTCGGGTTAGGCAATATAAAAAGTAGCGATGAAGTTCATTCTTTGACGAATGATAGACGCTTACATTAGCTTAGCTTATTTCTGATAACGAAGATATCTTTCGCTCTTTTTATACCTGGTCATTCCTCCCGAATGGAATCAACAATCACTGGTAAGTAATCTGTCAATTTAGTAGGTTTCCGGACCATTCTGCTCTGGAAATTCCCAGAAATCATCAGTATGGAAAAAATGCCGGGTATTCTTTCCATAAGTAGCTCTATACGAACTCCACCTCCCATCCATAGAAAATTCTATTTTTTCTTCCCAGCTGTTTATTAATACATCGTTTTGTATCCTGTGTTTACCAGTTTCAGCTTTGTGTCCCGTTCTTCACGTTCAATTTCCATTATATCCATAGCTGGGCAAAGTTAATACAAAAATTAACTTCGCTAATGCATTAAAAGCTACTCAAAAAGTTAACTTCGTTAATCGTTAAATCGTTATCTTGATGAAAATTTAACGCGAGTTAAAGTTATCCGTTAAAGTTAAAAATCTATATGAAATTGTAGGTAATTTTGAATTATATGCCACTTAACATTTAAGTATTTTTAATGTCAATGAACGTAATAAGAATTTACTGGTCAAAAATACTTAATAAACAGTATATCTTAGGTAATGCAGACTTATACACATGAGGTATGGAGTTTCATAGTAATATACCGTTTCCGTCTGTAAAGTTGGACCTGACGCTGTTTGTATTTGATTGTGAAAATAGAAACCTTGGGATGCGACGCTACCGGTAGCTGCGATACCAAAAGATTCACCAATATTTTGCTGGCGTAGTTTTGTGCCATTAGATGGTGAAAAAACTATTGCCAGTCCTATTGACATAAGAAGAACCCACAGCTCTTGAAGAAGCCTTAGGTTTTCGTTTTCCCGCGAGTTAATCCTGCCTTTACTTTTTCTTCGAATTGAACATATTTAGATGCATGCGTCTTTTCATGTCTTGTTTATTGTTTTGGGTGGAAACGTGAGCCTTGACTGTGTAAATTATGTCTGTAAAAGTTACGTCAAATTCTGATTGCAGTACAAACGCTGAGTTCTCTAGATTGAATTCTCAACACAACTCCTTCAACAAGTTATTACATGGCAATCCAGATGGCTCTGAAGAAAAGTAACGGACTTAAATTAACGGAATTAAAAGTTAACGGAAGTTAATAAGATCGGTAATAGTTTTTGGATTTAACTTAAAAGTTAAATCGTTATGCAATATGTTAACTTCGTTAATTAACGATTAACGGATTAACGCTTTTCTGCCCAGCTATGATTATATCTAATTTCTACGAACTCTTCCAACGAAATACCTTTATCCTCACATTGCACTTCCTCTAACTGAAAACATCACACTCATCTACTTTTAGCGGAGATAAGACCTTGCACCTGCAAACTCCCCGTTTCATATCGAAATCATCATTCATATTTCCCTTAGTTTTGTAGGCGGTGTCTCTTTTAATTCACCCCTCTTAATTGAAATAGGATCAGTACGCAATGATTGCAAAATCCCTCACAAATCTCCAGTTGGTATCGACCTGGAAGTTATGTTCATTTCCAGCACAACTATTGGCTGCGGTTGCGCGACCAGCCGGTGGGAGTGTCTGGTCGTTATGATTTACACTATTTACAACAACCGTAAGACCCCCCCGCCACACACCCTGGCGGTGGCTTGCAGCGTATTGCGTAATTGTAGATGTAGATGAAATATCACTAGCGCACTCTGTGCTATCACACAGCGACAAATGGAGCGTATGTAGTTGAAGGGAGCCAGGCTATGATATGGGTATCACTAAGCCCAAAATATTTGAGCAAAGCCAAAACCGTACATGAAAAAGGTGGGTGAAAAAATTTAATGTTGGTAGTGAACGTCTTGTTTTAATTTAACGGCAAATGGGGTCGTTTACCATATTTTTTATTGCCGAATCTGATAGGGTTTGTAAAATAAAAGGACCCGTATTTTTTCGTTTTCTGATCTGACAATTATTTCCCGAGTTATAAGCGGCGAAAAACTGATGTTTTTAACCCTTTCGGAAAAGTGGGTGTGGTGCAACCTCTGACGTATATCGACATCGTCCAATCACAACTGAGCCCGCGAAGCTACTTCGCCTTATCGCAAAGGGGGGGACACAGCTGACTCGGCCAATGGGAGCGATTTCGACAGCATCTGGGCGAGCAGACCTTCCGAGAACCCCCCTCCACTCCCTTCCCCCTCCCCTGAAAGCAGTCAAGGACGGGAGGAAAATGACGTCAATGTTATCACAACAGCGTTTTCCGTGGGCGTCACCTTTTGCTTATTTAAATTTTTGATTAATGAGTGAATGGTTGTGGCTAGAAGATTAATTTTTTCACTAAAATTCGTTTTTCGTTTCCATCTAACGATTTCGTGAACAAAATTGCGATTTCGGTTCCGAGTAAACGCCCCCATTGTAATTAATTGAATTTATTTATAGAAATGACTGAATAATCAATGGCTGTTACATCAAAGGTCAATGCCAACATTGTTGACATTAACTTTTGCGCTTTAATGTTAAAGTCTCAGCAGAATGCTCATTCTATCCGTCACATGCATGGACGCCTCTAACCTTGAAATTTTTTCCGCGGCACTTCTTTCCACTTCTCGGCTTCCCATAAAAATCGATAACATTCTCCTCCCCATTCCTCTCTTTCCCTCGGCGACGCCGTCAAAAATGTTAAGGTATACCACTCCATTTTCCACATAATGTACATACTACACATCTGTGCTCCACATATGCACTACACATTATTCATTTGCTGACGCAATGCGTCCCCTAATACCTTCAATACCACACCCACTTCCAGCTGAATGCTGCTTAAGCACCCTTTTTAGACCTCATTTGGAATACGCCGCCAGTAAATGGGATAAATATATTAATCGAGGTGACCCATTATTGATGTGACTAGTACATATATGCTCTATAATTTTACATGATCGTGATGATGGCGATGCTGGCCTATAATAACGTAGCTGTTCCCTATCGCCACTTTTAAAAATTAGGGTTACGTTTGCTATCTTCCAGTCATTGGGAACTAATTGCTCTTCGAAAGATTTGTTTAATATTACCTTATGATAAGGAGCCATTTCGAGAGCTAATTCTTTATACACATGAGCTGGCATTTCATCAAGACCCGAGGACTTGTTCGGGTTAAAGTTTTTGATAAGGATTCGATTCCGCTATATATCGAGGGCATTGGTTGCTGAAATCGGTCTGGTATGGTTTTTTCCAAACTACCCTTAGATTGATTAATTTTTCATATTCGTGTATTCTGTCTCCTGCAGTGTCTTCACTTGATGATGGCGTTGGACGTTGAAACCCGGGTCGTTTTTAATAAATTTACGTGGAACGACAAAGTTAAGTTTTCAATCGTGAATAGGTTCCATAAAGTTACGCCCAAATCCACCAGTCATATTCATTCGTGATTAAACATACGCTGTAAGCATGGAAACACTCAGGACATTTATGAAGGAGTGACATGTGAGGTAAGAAGTAATGTGCTAAGTGCGCAACATTTTCTAGACGTGCCGTATAATTGAATTTAACGTGAGAGGGAGAGAGGGCGGGTGGGGGGGGGGGTGGGAAGGGTGGAGAGCACACAGCTGATCTAAGAGCATCTGGAACTCTGGACTTCAGTCTGTCGCTTGGACGAAAATGCCTCGGCAGCACATACACACTACCTTGTATCCTACCAGCCACCACAAGGGTGTGTGGTGATGCCCCCACCTGGCATGCGTTATCGACGAGTGCACAATCAATTCATCTAAATATATACATAATACCCTGCACGCCACCATAAAGGTGTGTGGCATGGGGTGAATTATCACCAAACATGCACTACATATCATGCATAAAAAAGGATTTGTATTAATATACTAGTCTAAACTTCACTATTGAAAAAGATAAAAATAGTAGACTAAGCATGCAAAAACATGCTTTTAGTTGGGTTACATTCAAGTCCTTATATCAACATGCAGCTACCTGTGCTACACATTGATTCACTCGTATCGGACATATTTACCGCTATTCATATCTCTAATAGTACGAGGAAAAAAGGGCATTTTGAATCTGTCAGTTCGGCAATCAATTTCTCTAATTTTGTGATAATGGTTCAGTCTACTATAGTAGGTAGGGGATCTCAAAATATTTTCAACGTCATCACTGAAAATATTATCATGGAATTTATTTAGAAGATTAAGTCTAAATTTCAGCCTGCGATCTGACAATGATTCCCAATTTAACTCATTTAATAGACTAGTTACTCCTCTGGACCGGAATTGTTAGTGACTACACTATTGACTGCGCTGATAAAAACTAATTTAGCAAGGGAATATGTAGTACAGTCTCTCCTACCTCAAGTAATATGTACCAAGACAGTTTCTGCACTAATTCTACTAATCCTATATAAATTTTCCTGTTTACGAGTTGAATAATCAAAATACTTGTTACACTCATGCATGTATACTTAAGAGATTCATGGAAAATGCACAAAAGAAAATGCAGCTATGGAAAAAATGCACAAATGTGCATTAAGAATGCTAATTATTTTCAAATTCGTTTGGAATCAATCAATTCATCATAGTCATATTCACTAGCCATCAATGCTATATTTGTCACATCTTCACTCGGTCACTTAACAGCTTGCCTCTTCATTTTTATAAATTCTTTTCTTTTGCGTTCTTCTAATCTATTATTGTCTCTTTTTGCACGCCGAAAGAATGACATTTTAAACCTCCCTGTCCGACTACCTAACTGTAATCATTATGATCTTACCTAAAGGCGTAATGTGGGTTTTTATCATTTTTAGCATCTTTGGAAACGGTATCTGCTTTGAATTTCTGCAGTAGATTAAGGGTGTCTTTTTAATCCACGATCGGTAATTGATTCCCAGTCTAATTCTCCTAACCTTTTTGACGCACTGCTTACTTTAACATTAGAAAAGAAAACTAAAGCGTTATTTCCATGAGAGACGGGATGTAGTGGCTCGGAAGGACTAAAAGCGGAAAAACAAAAAACGAAATGGAGACGTTGAGTAACGGAGAAAAGATTAGGAATTCAATACTTGGAATACGTGGGAAGAGCATGAAAAATACTAGGACGCTCAGCAGTTGCATTTGGCGATAAGGGTGACGGAAATGACATGCACTCCGGGGAGGAAAAATAATGTCCCATCGACATGGTCTACGAAGCAAGGAAGTTGTGTAAGGAAAAGCGAAAGAGGAAGGGAAAAGAAGAGAGGAGATGTAAGGAGATAATGGGTTTGTGAAGCCACAACGGAAAGGGGGGAAAGTTACGTAAGAGGGGATAAGGAAGGTAAGGACTCAGGCGTCATGAGGGGCAAAGTAACTGCTTACAGACGAGGAGAAAGTCTACGTAATACAATACCCGTTTCCATGCAGTTACATCATGAGGTTACGAGATATTTTTCATCGATCCTCCAAAGTTATCCCTTCTCTATATTAAGGTAATATTCATCAAGAAAAACGAATGACGGCTCACCTACCCAGAAAAGGAGCTGCATTTTACGTCAGAAAAGATATTTTCTTGATAAAGAATTATTTTCGTTGGTGGCATTGGTAACGTAACATTCTTCGTACTCGGCAATGGCTAGCAATTGAGTAAAATATGTCATGCAAATTCAACAGCGTCAGGCTACATAAGCTGGAACAATATTGTGCTAACTAAACACTGATATTTTTCTGTCCAGATTATCAACTACGCACAACACCAATTTCAGCTGTCACGAAGCCATCATCTGGTAAATATGTTATGTAATTCATCTACATCTACATAACACCCTGATAGCCACCATAAAGGTGTGTTGCAGTGGATGAATTCTCACCAAACATGCAATACATAAAATGCATAAAAAATATTAGTAATAATATACTAGTATAAACTTCACTACCTACTTAAATAAGGTAAAAATAGCAAAATAATCATGCAAAATCAATCTGTTATTTGGGTTAGCTTCAAGTCCTTATACAAACATGCAACTACCTATGCTATACATTGATACACTCGTATTGGATATATTAACCTCTATTCATATCCCTAATTGTACGAGGAAAAAAGGACATTTGGAATCTGCCTGTTTGGCAATCAATTTCTCTAATTTTGTGATCATGGTCCAGTCTACCATAGTAAGTTGGGGTTCGCAAAATATGTTTAACGTCACCACTGAAAATATTATCTTGGAATATATTTAAGAGATAAAGTATACATTTCAACCTTCCATACGACAATGGTTCCAACTTCAATTCATTTAATAGACTGGTTACACTAATATAGGTATCGTACCGTCCCTTTACAAATCTTGCCGATCTTCGCTGCACAAGTTCAAGTTCATTATTCAGGCCGATTTCGTATGGATCCCATTTTTTGGCAGCGTATTCCAAATGAGGTATAAAAAGGCAAAAGTAGCTCATTTGTCGTACATTGATCCAATGTGCAAGAGCAGGAGGCAGCGGTTAGACTTTATTTCAGAGCTGATTTCTCGTACATGATCGTCACATAAATCCAATACTCTTTTGATGAATCCCTGTTTACGATTAGCTTGACCCAATATTTCACGTATGTTTACCCCTGGAATTTCATCATGCTGTTTAAGGTAATCTAATATAATTTCTCAGTACCAGGCAAATGCATTTTACTCAGTATCAGGTAAATGTATTTTTTGTAGATACCAACTATCTAGTTGCATGAGACCATATAGTAGCTTGTTTTCATGTCAACAGTGCATGCTTGGTGATCTTCACCCCCTGTCATGCACCTTCGCGGTGGCTTGCAGGGTATCATGTAGTTGTAGATGTAGTTGTAGTTGGAAAGGAGCACCAAGAGAGAAACAGATTGGAAGAAAAAATTTCAGTGATAGTAGTGAATTGTCGTAGTATAAGAAATAAAGTAGCAGAATTTCACCACCTCATTAAGAGTACTAATGCAGATATAATCGTAGGTACAGAAAGCTGGCTTTCGAAGGACATATCAGATCACGAAGTATTTCCGAAGTGTTTTACAGTATACAGAAAGGATAGAGTAAGCAGAAACGGAGGAGGAGTTTTCATAGCTGTGAAGGACCCGTATGTCAGTAGAAGAGAACTTATTTCAGAGCGAAATGTAGAAAGTATTTGGTGTTCCGTTAAAAGTAAAAGTAGTAACGCAAAAAAGATATATGTAGGTGCATATTACAGGCCACCGGACACAGACGTCAATTCTATAATAGAGCTAGAGTCAGAGATACGCACATTACTTTCTGGGAAGAATGATAGAGGAATAATAGTAGGCGGAGATTTCAATCTCCCCTCGATAGACTGGAATACGTGTAGTTTCATTGCAGGAGGTAAGGATAAGGAACATTGCGAATCACTGTTGAACACCTTTACGACACATTCTCTACAACAGCTAGTAACAGAGCCGACCAGGGGTAACAACATTCTAGACTTATTAGCAACAAATATACCCGAGAGAGTTCTAAATACAGTTACAGACACAGGAATTAGTGACCATAAAATAGTGCATGCGAAATTTATTGTAGGCGTTGAAAGACATTATAAACCAAGGAGGAGGGTGTACTTATTTGGCAAGGCAAATTACGACGGTATGAAAGAGGAATTAAGGGAAGCGTTTAATGTATTCAGCGAACAAAGCAAAGGATTAAATACAGAGGATTCGTGGAGAGAATTTCTTGAGGTCACCCGTAACGCAGTTCATAAATACATACCAAGTAAATATATTAGTGATAATACAGAGCCAAGGTGGTATAACGCGGAGGTTAGGAAATCACTAAAGCGACAAAGGGTATGCCACGCTAAGATGAAAAATGCCAGACGGGGTCTATCGGTAGAGGAAAAAAATGAGCTAGTTCAAAACTATAAAAAATCGAGAGCATTAGCAAGGAAATCATGTCGGCAAGCGTTATCACATTTCAAGAGCAAGATGTTAGGAGAATATTTAGATAGCAATCCTAAAGCGTTTTGGTCATATGTGAGAGAGCTTCAGGGAAATAAGTCCACAGTGCACACACTTAAAAATGATAAAGGAATCAGAGTCACCAGCAGTGTAGAAAAAGCCAACACTTTAAACACCTTCTTCCAAAGTGTATTCAACTCATCGTCACAAAACGCAGTGGAACCACCGCCGAACACTTTCAGTGAGCAAATGCCCGAAATAAACATTTCATGTCGCGGAATAGAGCAGCAGTTAAAAAGCATAAGTAAAAACAAAGCACCAGGTCCCGATCAAATTCCTTCCAGAGTTTATAAAACATTAGCTTCTGAAATAGCCCCCTATCTAGAAATAATATTCAATAAAACACTAAAGAACCACACAGTACCCAAGGATTGGAAAGTAGCTAACATTACACCTATATTTAAAAGCGGTGATAGGGAAGAACCTAGTAACTACAGACCCATTTCACTCACGTCAATCTCTTGTAAGATATTTGAGCACATAGTAGTCAGTTCGATCATGGGGCATTTGGATAGTCAGGGATTACTCATAAACAGCCAGCATGGGTTCCGGAAAGGTAGATCTTGCGAGACACAATTAGCTTTATTCGTACACGATATTTTAGTCCACGGCGAAAGCAGTACTGAAGTTGATGCGATATTTTTAGATTTTAAAAAGGCTTTCGATAAAGTTCCTCATGACAAATTAATCTTGAAGTTAGAGAGTTTTGGTATAAATAAAGACGTTGTATGTTGGGTAAAAGAATTCTTAAGTGGGCGAGAGCAGAGGGTTGTCATAGATGGTATCATGTCGGACACAATCGAAGTCACATCGGGAGTTCCCCAGGGTAGCGTAGTAGGTCCGCTTCTATTTCTTTTATACATAAACGATTTGGGTACCGTAGTTAGTAGTAACCTTAGACTTTTTGCAGACGATGCGGTGGTGTACAGGGGTATATCAAACGAAGAGGACATGAAATCACTTAGCAAGGATTTAGATGCAATTGAAGAGTGGTGCGACAAATGGCAGTTAGAACTCAACCTTAAAAAGTGTGTAGCTATCAATTTTTGGAGGAGGAATAATTCGATAGAGCGATCCTATAGAATTAATAACACGAAGATCGAAAACGTTGAAACCGTAAGATATTTAGGTGTAACAATCACTAAAGATTTATCGTGGGGAAGACACATAAGGGAAATATGCGGCCGAGCGAAGAGAAAGCTAGGATTTATAAAAAGAGTACTTGGGAAATGTGATGAGAAGACAAAAGAGCGATGCTACTTTTCACTAGTTAGGCCCCACCTTGAGTATGCAGCCAGTGTATGGGATCCTAATGAATTAGGTTTGATGAGAGAACTAGACAGTGTGCAGCGTAGAGCAGCTAGATTCGTCAAAAGGTGTTACGATAGGTTGAGTAGTGTATCAGAATTAATACAAGAATTAGGGTGGGAATCATTATCAGAGCGTAGATTAAAGTTCAGATTTAATCTATTGCAGAAATTTCAATCGGATAGCTTTACTGAAGATGTTAGGCACATATTGAAAACACCAGCGTATTATGCTAGATTCGACCAGATAAATAAGATTAGAGAGATAGATTGTCGTACAGATAGATTCAAAATGGCATTTTTCCCCCGTACTATAAGAGAACAGAATAGGCAGCATAGGAAAGGGATAGGTAGGGGAAATATTTTAGAGTATTCTGTAGTGCATGATGCATGTATTAACCCCTCAAATACTATAGATACTAACAATCTAGTTGCATGAGACCCTTTAGTTGCTTGCTTGCATGCTAGTAGTGAATGCTTGGTGACCTTCACCCCCTGCCACACACCCTCGCGGTGGCTTGCAGGGTATCGTGTAGATGTAGATGTAGATGTAGATGTTGCTATTACTCTATGTCTCGCCAGATTCATAAGACCAAACTTCATGTTTCCCGACTGTCATGTGCAACAGAGGTTTACGAAATGGTAACCACGTCAGGCAGCTGTAATAAGTTGCTACAGTGCGGGTGAGCATTTAATAAATCAATCAAGTAGCTATCAATTTTTGGAGGAGGAATAATTCGATAGAGCGATCCTATAGAATTAATAACACGAAGATCGAAAACGTTGAAACCGTAATATATTTAGGTGTAACAATCACTAAAGATTTATCGTGGGGTAGATACATCCTGGAAATATGCGGCCGAGCGAAGAGAAAGCTAGGATTCATAAAAAGAGTCCTAGGGAAATGTGATGAGAAGACAAAAGAGTGATGCTACTTTTCACTAGTTAGGCCCCACCTTGAGTATGCAGCCAGTGTATGGGATCCTAATGAATTAGGTTTGATGACAGAACTAGACAGTGTGCAGCGTAGAGCAGCTAGGTTCGTCAAAAGGTGTTACGATAGGTTGAGTAGTGTATCAGAATGAATACAAGAATTAGGATGGGAATCATTATCAGAGCGTAGGTTAAAGTTCAGATTAAATCTATTAGAGAAATTTCAATCGGATAGCTTTACTGAAGATGTTAGGCACATATTAAAAACACCAGCGTGTTATGCTAGTTTCGACCAGATAAATAAGATTAGAGAGATAGATTGTCGTACCGATGGATTCAAAATGGCATTTTTCCCCCGTACTATAAGAGAACAGAATAGGCAGCATAGGAAAGGGATAGGTAGGGGAAATATTCTAGAGTATTATGTAGTGCATGATGCATGTCTTACCCCTTAAATACTGTAGACACTAACAATCAAGTTGTATGAGACAATATAGTTGCTAGTTTGCATGTTAGTAGTGCATGCCTGGTGATCTTCACCCCCTGCCACACACCCTCGCGGTGGCTTGCAGGGTATGGTATAGATGTAGATGAATAAATGATAAACATCAGTGAGTATATAGCTTCACGAGCAATCTTTAACGATGACCTAACCACAGCTTAAGCGATAATCTGAATCCGCCTAAAATAGTGCACCTACGGAGAGCTCGAAAGGCACCTTAATTGTATAGTAAGGGGGGAATAATCACGAAGAGTGCTCTTCGCATATCCTCTAATGTCTATATTACTTCTTACGAGCGAAGTGTGTTAGTTATGCAAGCACTATGTTCCAGCTAAATGATTAATAACCGATGAGGTCCAAGGGCACAAATACATAAGTCTTGGCCCACCGAAGGATTTTTGTTCTAAATACCATTTGTGTTTTCAAGTCTGAACCCGAACTAACAGGGGCTCGGGTTGGTGTGGTGGCTGGAGTACTGGCTTACCATCCAGAGGGCCCGGGTTCGAAACCCGGTAGTTGCGAATTTTTCAGTGGAAAACCGGTCCCTTATTGAGTGTGTGATGGCGGGAATTTCAGGTTCTTTTTTTTCCATTACCGCCGAAAACAGCACATGTGGCCTTTACATCGGGGTATTTAACATGTAACAACGGACGAGCACACACCACCATGTCCTGAGTGGTGAAAAAACCCACTCAGGCGGGACTCGAACCCGCGACCCTCGGGTTAGTAGGCGAGGACTTAACCACGCCGCCACCGGGGCGGACCGTCCGTCCGTTCAGTACTCCGTCCGTCGGATGGGACGTTAAGCCGTGGTCCCCTTGACGCCTTTCGTTAAGAGCAGGCTAATGCCGACGCTGGGTTTCTCTCCACCCTTCCTCCGTTCCCTGAAAACTCCCACCATTACCCAGTTACCCACCTACAAATGGCGCAAATGACCTCAGCTGTCGGTCGCCTCCCCTGAATAACCAACCAACCAACCGAACTATTAGACGCACCGGACCGCGAGAAAGGTGCAAGGATTGGAATGGAAAGGCTGCCACACACCCTCGCGGTCGCTTGCAGGGTATCGTGTGGATGTAGATGAGGTTAGATATATATTAAAAACACTAGCGTATTATGCTAGATTCGACCAGATAAGATCAGAGAGATAGATTGTCGTACCGATAGATTCAAATTGTGATTTTTCCCCGTACCATAAAAGAACACAATAGGCAGCATATCAAAGGGATAGGTAGGTGAAATTTTGTAGAGTATTCTGTAGTGCAGAATGCATGTATTAACAACCAATCCCTTTATTACTATGTACATACTAACCATCTAGCTGGATGTGACCTTTTATGTGTCACGTTTCCAAGTGGTACCCTGGTTGCATGTCATTAGTGTATGTTTGGTGATCTTCACCCCCTGCCTCACACCCTCGCGGTGGCTTGCAGGGTACCGCGTAGATGTAGATGTCACGAACCCAAATACCAACAGAAAGGTCCCAGCGAGATAAGGTTTTGTTTTCCCTCAATTTGTTAGCAAACATATGGGACGTGGATTTTTGGGCTTTATTACATACTTGTTTGCACCGTTACATGAACTGTGCATGTGTGTAGCATCTGTTGATTATATTCCGGCAATAGCAGGTCCCCTGCCACACACACTTGCGGTGGAGAGCTTGGTATTATGTATAAGGTGAATTTTAAGTGCCTAGCCTACAAGCTATTGATAGTAATTACTAATTGAGCAGCATTGTAACGATCATCAACTAATAAATAATAACCTTCAAGCCACCAGAAAGGAGTGTGGTGGATAGATAGATAAGCGTCTTTATTGGGGCGAGATGGAGACTTTATAGTTCCTTCTTCCATCTAACTCCTAGCTAGGGGTGTGAATTCACTCCCCTGGTAGGGAGTGAATTCACACCAAGCATGCATTACATATCATGCAGTGTAAGGATTAGTAAATATATTAGTATATATACACAGCATGATTATAAAAAAAAGATATAAATAGCGTGTCGTTTTATATGTTCCTATGGGTGCATCGTTCTTCGGGCGCAGCTCAAGAGGAGTGCCTCCAGAATATATTCCTCCACATTCCAGCAGCTCACCATTCGACCGTGGCTGGCAACCCAATACCTCGTCGACCCCTCTTCTCTGAGCATGCATGCAAGGTGTTTCCCATTTCTCAGGGAATGCTCCGATCTTGGGGGCGATGGTTTTTTTCGAGGGAGGCCAGGCGTGAGTCTCGAGTACGGCTGGGGGATTCAGGGCCTGCCCTCGAGGGGGAAGGGGTCGTCTAGGGAACAAGGTGGGCCCACCATTCTGCCAGCCAGCCGACCGACCGCGTCCGGTGCCTCTGCCGCCGCCACCCACATCCTGCCCCCTCCCGCCCCCCATCCGCCCCCCCCTCCGCCCCCTTCCGCCCACCGCGTCACGGCAAATGCTCCTTCCACCCCCCACCCACCCCCACAGAAAACCTAAACACCGCCTCAAACACCACCCGCTGGAAATCATTGCTCCCGGCTCAGCACAAACGGACTGGCTTCTGGGTTCGACAACTCGCCCACGGCCGCGCATACTGACCCAATTCGCTCTTCGATCCGCGTTCATGCTTTGAAGGAAAAACATTATCTTCTTCAGGTACGGGGCGTCAAAACATCTGGTTGCCCGTGGTCCGCCCCATACCACCCCCGCACCCGCGTCCCGTGAACCCCCCCACCCCTCCCTCAACACCGCGCGGCAATCACCGACTCGCTGGCCTAATTCGAGCGCTCGCCACTCGAGTTGTCTCGTCGTATTTTCTCTTTTCTTCGGACTCTTGTCCATGACATGCATGCTCCCTCACTCCCGGGGCCCCTTCCCGGGACCTCTCAGCTGCCCCCACGGGCCTCCCGCAGTGAATTCTCGCCCACGAGAGCTCGGGGAGCCCTCGCGACTCCCGGCGGCAAACAAACTAATATCATCCAGGCAAATAGAGAGTGCCGGGAAAGGTTCGCAGTTATCTGTTGGCTGGTCGGAGTTTTTGACCCGGGCATTGTTCGGGGAAACCGACTCTGTCGTCCTCGTCCGTCTAAGAGGTTGACGGATAAGTAATCCTTGCGGGCAAACTTTGGGGAGGGATGGGGGGGGGGAGGAAAGAGGAACTCAGTATAAACAGTCGAGCGGGAGAGATGATTAGACTTTAAAATGTTGGGCAAATATGCGTGAGACCTTCTTTCTTTCGGCCCGAGAGCTCACCTCATTGAAACTTGAAAGCTGGGTCGGAGACCCCAGCAAGAGCGAAGACTCGATGCTCTAGTCACTTTTTACAGCCATCAGCGAATTGGTATTGCGGCACGCAGTTTATAATCCTGGTTCCACAGAAGGCAGGCAGGCTTGTCAATGGGGACGAAAAATTAGAAACGACTATTGAGACCGCAAAATTAATAATTCTGTAATTTTATTTCCCCTCGCAACAATCGTGACCACGGCACAAAATATATTAAGATATTAATTTAACAAGCGGCTTCTCGCTTTCAATCTCTTTTCCTATTCTTCTCTCTCCTTTTCATAAAATCCACCCCCTGCGTAATCAATGACCATAATATTGGTTAAAAAATGGAATGCGTGTCCCACATTATATTCATAGAAATCTCTCCTTAGGTACGTACTATAAGTAAACTTAAGTACTTGTTTTGTGACCCCCAGCTACACACCCTCGAGATTACCTGCGCGGTAGTCAGTAGATGCATGCATGATATGTAGTGCATGTTTAGTGAGAATTCACCCCCTGCCACACACCTTTATGGTGGCGTGAGGGTATCATGTAGATGTAGATAAAGATAATATTTTAATCACTAGCCGGCCGATGATTGCACTTGATGGCCGATCTTGAAAACCCAAAGGGCGTGTGTTCAAATCCTGCCTCAGGTATGGGTGTCGTGTTTATTTTAGCATTGGGCTTGAGATGCAGTTGAGTTGGATAGTAATTAACTTTAGACGACATTCGTTCGTTAGTTCGTTTGTGAACTTCACCCCCTGCCACACACCCTCGCGGTGGCTTGCAGGGTATCGCGTAGATGTAGACGACGGAGCACCTTAAAACCTCCTCTTGAATATTTTGATCAA
This sequence comes from Platycnemis pennipes, assembly GCA_933228895.1. Classification (NCBI taxonomy): domain Eukaryota; kingdom Metazoa; phylum Arthropoda; class Insecta; order Odonata; family Platycnemididae; genus Platycnemis; species Platycnemis pennipes. Next base: position 77,539,506 of record OW121846.1, on the reverse strand, counting down.
TTGAAAGTTTTCACTGATGAATAGAGACCGGTCGAGAATCTTAGCGACGAACAGAATCGCTCTTTCAGTGAATCCCGAGCGCATTTGTTTTTACTCGCCAGACCATGACCAGTTTTTCGTTCAATAACTCTACATCTACATTTACACGATGCCCTGCAAGCTACCGCGAGGGTGTGTGGCAGGGGGTGAAGATCACCAAGCAGGCACTAGAAACACTATTGCATTCATGGCAGTTTCAATCACGGCCTAAGTCTCCGGAGAAAACTGGCAGGTGCACCTATGAGGAGGCTCTAAATGTGCATGCGGACGCAGAGAAAACGTTTTCAAAATCTACACGCTCGCCAATTTCGGATGCAACAGACATCTACATAATACCCTGCAAGCCACCACGAGGGTGTGTAGCAGGGGGTGATTTCTCACCAAACATGCACTACATATCATGCATTAAAAAGGAATAGTATTAATATAGTAGTCAGAACAACACTATTAAAAAAAAAAGATACAAATTGCTAAGCAAACATGCAAAAACATTCTGTTAGTACGGTTAGCTTATAGTACTCATACCAACATGCAGCTACCAATGCTATTTATTGCTACTCTCTGATAGGACATATTTGCCGTTATTCGTATCTCTAATTGTTCGAGGGAAAAAGGACATTTTGAATCTATCAGTTCGGCAATCAATTTCTCTAATTTTATGAATATGGTCCAGTCTGCCATAGTAAGTTGGGGTTCGTAAAATATTTTTAACATCATCACTGAAAATATTGCCTTGGAATTTGTTTAAGAGATTAAGTCTAAATTTCAACCTACGATCTGACAATGATTCCCATTTCAATTCATTTAATAGACTGGTTACGCTAATATAATTATCGTATCGTCCCTTTACAAATCTTGCCGATCTTCGCTGCACACGTCAAGACGTTTATATTGACAGTTCATACGGTCACATAAGTTTGCATTGCTGTAGCGGATGTCGTGCTATTAGCGATTAGATTGACTTTGACACACTATTGACTTTCTTTTAAGTTTTATCCCCTTACATCTTGGTGCACCGAGAGATTCTTTAAAATCTGTTCTACACTCCAGAATTTAGTAATTCAGTGGGCTAAACTCATTACATTTAATCTCACAATGTCTCTCTGTTGGTAACAGAGATCGGTTGCACTTCGAAATATGGATGCGTTGGCAAAATTACGGCACCATATTTTTATAACGTTTCACGTCGGAGAATCTGAATTGGACTATTCATTTCGCGTGGCCAGTTGGAACGAGGGCTGAGGGAGTAGTATGCATTTCAGTTTTTATAGAATGGTGAAAATCTTAGTATCGCTAATATCGACGGCACAAATTATTCGTCGCTTTTTCCTCTGAAAAACACTTCTTTAAGTATTATGGTCGAATGAATTGACCGACGTGCAGGAGGAGGAGAAAGAGGAGAATAGTACCACAATACTGACATTAAATAAAATAAGTATGTTTTCGGCATTATGAGTCATTTATCGCTCATCATAAAACAAACATTAATGAAATGGCTCGTTTTGAAATGCGAACGCTTTTTTCTTCAAACGAAAGAGTTAAGATTTCTCTTCCTTTTTTGGAGTGTCATAGCAGTAGTTCTAATGCGAATTCCTTTGTCAAAGCACACTTTAGAGTCAATAGTATAATACCAAGTTATAGCCATATTGAAGGTGATATTCCATCAGGGGCCACGCGCACTGATTATCCGTATCATTGGCTTTAATGCGATGCTGATGGAACGAAGAGCAATGCATACATACGTCAGCCTGAAAAAAATCTGCGGCAAATTCTACGTCATACATACTTTTCGTATAAAATGGACGACATTTGTGAACTAAAACTATTTAACACAACTGAACCACTAGTGTAATGCTACAACCGGCCATTGAATCACTTTATGATAACTTATGTAGGTGGAATACGCGTCGCAGCCACGTAAAAGTTGACTTCTTGCGGTCAGCATTGGCCATAGCAACAGCGAAGCACTCCTCCCAAGCCTTTCGGGTCAACTGCTTTTCCCTGCGGCCGCCATTAACCTCCCTCACTGCCGCCACCTCCTTTCTCTCCGCCCCTCATTCCCCTCTCCCCTCCCACCCCCCCTCCCGTGTGGCGTGATCCAGCCACCGCGAAGGAAAGGACTCGTCAACTGCAGAGGGGAGGGAGGGGGAGGGGGAAGGCTAACTTTGTTTACTAGAAACCATATGATGGGAAAGGTGGGGAGCGTTCGCGCCCGATTGGCTCTTTCGCCGGGTGACGTAGCGGCCTCCCCCATGACGTTGCTTCCCCTCACGGGCTTACACAGGCTGTGTACGCTCCGCGGAGTTCAGTACGAGAACGTCGGGGGACGCGAGCTGAAGTGCGGGAGAGATCGGTAAAGACACGCTACTTGTTGCACAGAATTGAAGAAGCCAGAACATCCCAGTGGTTACAATTTGTGCAACAGGCGTAGTATTTGGGAATGTGATAAGCTGAATTGGAGTTAACTTTCGTTTGAACTTCCATCTCGAAATTTTCAAACTTGGCCACGCGTGTGAGTCAGCATCGCTTACCAAAGCAACATCTTTCCCCCCAAAGTGCCGTGCCCACAGTGCCCGCGATGCGGATGGAGATACTCTCGGCAGCGGACTTCCTTGTCCATCTCTTACGCCTCAACCAAAACAGAATGTCCGAGTCACAGCTGGAGTTGTTTAAGGCGTCACTGACGGAAGTTCTTCGTCGGCGGTACCGTGACCATTGGTTCCCCGAGAGGCCTACTCGAGGCTCCGGCTACCGTTGCCTGCGAATCAACGGCAAAATGGACCCCGTAATCGCACAAGCTGGCGAGTCCGTCGGTCTTCCAGGGCCATACCTGCACAGTCTGTTTCCTTCGGAGCTTACCATGTGGATCGATCCTCAGGAGGTGTCTTACCGTATCGGTGAGAACGGGTCCATCTGTGTCCTCTACGAGGAGAAGAGTCCTGACAGCGGCGAGGAATACATTCTTGATCGCGTTGGAACGTCCGGTAAAGAAAATTCGTGCAAAGAATCCCTCCGGAGTGCGTATTTATTCCTTGAAGCCCAGGGGGTGCCCTTCGAGCAAATGGCTCCTTATGTCTCAAGTTGAGATGTTTTCCGGTTTCCGGCAAATGTTTGAAGCTGCTCTACGACTCCCCACCTCCCTGCCAAGTTGTGAAGCCCCCGCGATCTCACCCTCGTCCTGTAAGTCACACTTCTCCAGTCAACTCATTGAGGGACCAAATGCGTGTTGACCACTATCTGATGGATTCCTTTTGGAATCGAGTACTGGTCAGGTTTTACATCGGTCATTCGCTTGTATGGGGAAATATTTTTGAATAACATCGAACGTGTTGATCTGATACCCGGAGAGATGTGTGTGTGTGTGTATGTGTGTGCGCTTAGAATATTCCTGTGATTTCATACAAAGATTGAATATGATGGGGCTAACAAACTGACAGGGTATGAAAATGGTACTTATTGCACCTATGGGCTGCCATATCGCTGTCCAGAAACGGATATCCTTTGTATCTTTCAAAGACAAGTGGAAGACTTTACAAAGAATGGACTAACTTACACAAGGTACAAAGCTAAAAATAGCAGACTGTGATTTTGGTAACAGTATTTTATTTCTTTACAAGGATTTTGTGAACCAATTGAGTGAATAGTTTCGAGTAAAATAGACTTTCTTTAAAATTGGATAATAATAATTGCTGCATTATGACAATTGTATTGATTTTATGTAAATAATTTTGTTTAATTCAAAATTCGTCCATGAATTTACGTACACATGATTTTTGTACAGTGAAATAAAATGTAAACTATATTTAAATGTGCCTTAGTTCTTATTCACGATTGCTCACGCTCTCGGGTTAAGTTAGTATAGCTGGTAACGCGTAAGGTAAACGGGTGAGTACACATGATGCAGCGTACGTAGCCGTCTGTTACTAAGTAGAAACCATCAGTTGATCAAACAGACTTAGGGAGAGTGCTGACGTTTCAACTTTCCTCGGATCCGATCACAAGGTAAGCCAAGGGAAGAATTAATAATTTTGTTCGTGATGTGACTTCTCAAGTGCCCATTCACTCAATTAAAATTCAAAAGGCTGCCTTTGGGCAAGTTAATCTGATTAGTGATTTGTTTTATTTTGATTGTTTAAAAAAAGAAGATGAATGATTTTGTGTAAAGTGAGTGATGTGTTGTAATTCCTGCGAAGAGATTGTGTAACATGTAGTGTTTTCTCACTTGTTTATGGTGCCCAAGGCTTTTTTGGGGAAGTGGCTATAGCAAAAGGTAAAATAGTGTGATTACAACGTGGAATATGGCCATTTGTTATGCTTTCCAAAGAAGCCTAAAAATTTTTAGTGTGTCAGCGCAGTCTGCCCGAAGAATATCAGGATAATATTGTCACCGTTGCTCTACTCGCATGGTCGAGTGATGTACTATTCAGGTATGTGGGAATATTTTGTTCGTTTACGCGAATATTGTTGGGGTACTAATTCGGGATCTCGAAAAAAGTCTCCTGGTTCGAGACCCAGTTAATCCCTATCCCAGAAATTGAAAAGGCCTGGGGTGCAATTGCTTCTGTTTATGTATTGCTCAGCAGTGCCATGTGATGCACCCCGTGTATTTACTAATAATGCGTCCGCCATCTTGGACCAGGGATACGACTCGTAGGCCAGCTTAAGCTTTCGCTGTTACTGATACTCTGTAAATCATTTACTTTTTCAGCTGCATGTTTTCTTCCCGTGCTTATATCTTTACCGTATTGGTTGTAATCATTTATGTGAATTTATTAAAAGTTAACGTTAAAATAGTTGTCGGCTACTGCTTTAGTATTACTCAATTGCGATTGCAACCAGATTTCTCAATCTTTTAGCGGTTTTTATTTGCATCTTATCTGGTAAACATGAGTTGAAAAGCTTTCCATATGTTTCCAACCTTGTAGGCTCGCAGACTTTCCTTCCGGATGCCATTGATTGTTACTTCAGCTTTTCCTTATACGTGAGCAACAACATGGCGGCGCGATTTCACTGGGCAAGCATTCCTTGGAGGCTACATGATAACTTAAAGCAACCTAAGATGTAATTATGTTGCCATATTAGAAACACTAGTTTTTTGTATTTTTATCGATGGTCCTATTATTTTTTTGGCGAAATAGTCCTAATATTCTTCAAAATATTTTCAGTTTCACCTGTTATGTGCTTATAAGTTAAAATGAATTGTTTTGAATTGTGGCGGAGAGGTGGTACTTCATTTAAGGCTGTTCAGTCTGGAAAAAGTGTAAATTGTATGCAAAGCTTGTGGTTTGCAAGATGCTACGGACTAGTCGGTAATTTTGCAGCTACTTCTTCGTCAAGCAGTTACTCTCCACTAAGATGTCAACTTTCGACGTTGGAATTCAAGTTCATGAAGTATTGATTTTCTTCAACTGCGGGGTTGCGCCCTCGGCGCAGGTTGTAGACTCCGCTGTCGCCTTCCATGGAACTTGTGTTTTCATTTGGATTCTACGCCATTATTTGCAAGTCTCGGGTAAACACCATTTATGCTCATGATATTAATATGAGTGCTTCTCCCTCACTCGTGTTCGGCAAGCATCCCCAGAAATAATTTCACGGGAATGAGAAAACCTAAAGGTATATGCATAAACTTGATTAATGGACTCGAAGCAACGAATTTGGAGTAGGTGGGGGTATAACGCAGCTTCCTCAAAAAATAACATAGGGAAGGGGGGAGGTTTTAATATGGACGAAGGTAAACGCACATAGCTGTCAGTGAGAGACGACGGTAGATGCGGAAGTAACAGCACTTAGTGCCAATTGTCACGTACTACGTAATGGAAAGGCGATAAAGGGGTAAAACACCTTTTTTACAGCGTTTTAAAATACGTATCATGTTCAAAGATTTATTGGCATCGAAAGTATTAATGAATTTTGTCTCTGTACTTATGGTCAATGAGTGACTGTTAACGGATCACATCATAATCTTTAAAGGGAGGGAAATTATCGATTCTCGTCCAGAGCTAAAATGAAGCTTATTCGCTGGAGATCCTTGTGCTCAAGTTTATAACACGATAACGTTTGAATAGATGCAAGACCTTGTTATAAAGGTATTTGTCCGCAAAAGTGAAAATGCCATGCCTACGATCGGGTTATCATCCTATCGTATTTTCATCCTTTTATATCGATTCCTATTTCAGACTTCTCATTTCTTTGGTAACTCAGCAGCAAAACCCGTTCATAAACTTGCATAATACTCTTTAAACCATTGTTAATGAAAGGAGGAATTTCACTTCAAAGGTGTAGAGTAATCTTTAAGATCCATCTCTTGTTATCGTATGAAAAAAATTGCGAGAGAGAGCCTACGCCTGTACGATGGTAATAGCAGTCTGGTTAGGAGACGACTGGCGATGGAGATATCCCTCGGAGGTGGTAAATTAATATACGTGACTGCTTGAACTCAGTTCGACTCCTTCCGCAAACATGTTACGTTATTTACTGGCCGCTGTCGACCCGTTGGATTATCAGGGTGCTATGAAAACAAGTTATTAAAATATGGGGAATTGTCGCAAAAATAATCTTAGATATTTGCATTTTGTGTTAGTTCTGCAGCAGTACAGAGCGCTTTTTCTATCATGAAGTAAAAGTTGCAAAAATATTTCTTATAAATCAGGTGTCAGTACCTCATGAGAAACTTCTACTTGGGCAAGGGTTTTTTGTTATTTTCTGCGCCGTCATATATATTCATATGTATATTAACTCAGCACAGCGGCTTAACGCGGTGGCAAATGTTATATGTCTTGTATTTTGAACGCATCTTCTAAGAGATGCCTTTTCCGTGGAAGGGTTGCATATCGTCAGGCCAAGGTTAACCTCGTTTATTTTAAAGAAATGATGAATTTTATTGTAGTTCTTCGCTATTAATCAATCAATAAAGGCCAGGAGCATGTGGATTTCATACTTTAAGGCATTGAATTCCCCAGGAGGGCAGCCTAATTACGTAAAATGCGCACCTTTCGTGGACCCTACCGGTATAGCCTAACATAACTGCGCTCAAGAAGTAGAAGTAGATTTTTGACCCTTAGTAACATTTCTGAGACTCGGGTGAGAATATCTTCAGCTTGTAAGTAGCCATTTGTTTGCCATTTGCTGCATACGGGCAGGCACGTAGCCAGAAATTTACTTCGGGGGGGGCTAAGTCCTGCGCAACTTGAAACAAATCAGCCTTGCCCATTCGGTGCAGACATGCCACAAATCTCTCCCCTTAATTTGGTATTTACCTTTACAGAGCCCATACTTATCTCTTCTCACTGGTAAAGTTCACTGCTAAATTCAGATCAACAAAGTTATTGTGAACACATTTCGGGGGGGGGGGGGGGGGCCCTGGCTACGTCTTTGGCCAGCGTCTTCAATGAGACGATCGGTTTAGCTGGCGGTTGTTTGTTGCAAAGGTTTTATTCTATCCAGATGAAAGCCACACCGCTACGGAGTGGGGTTCCCCAAATGCCGGGAGGCGCCTGCAGCTGGTTGTTCCGTAGTTTTGTTTGTGATCTCGGAGGACCGGTTCTCCCCGGAAGCTAAACGTCTTTGGCGAAAAGTTTTATGATGAAGTGAACTGTATCGTCACCGTGTCCGTCGTCCCTCAAAATCTTCTGGAATAATTGATATTCGTAAGGGTTTTCAATGTCACAAATTATCCAGTTGTGTTGGTTTTTAATGCCAATTTCGGTGTTCTTTCCGTTCATTTTCGCAATGCAAAGGTCATAGTTCCATACGCCTGGGGCTTCTATGGCGATATCTCAACACTTCAGCCCTCACAAAAGTATCATGATTCGTACTCAGTAGATGGAGTGCCGTAAGGGATGCCTCAGTCAGCAATGAAGCGCTATTATTCTTTGTGGGTTAATTACGGGAATGTTGCCGGCCTGCGGATATTGGGGAGCCGTGGAGGTGGGCATTAGGTCCTCAAGCCGTCCCAACACCTTGCCGGACTGCAGCCAATGCTTTGATCCACTGGTGAAGATGGATGTTTTCGCTTTTGGTCAGAAACTAACCACTCTAAACCTCCGGCTTAAAATTTCTATCCTAGCGGAAAGAACGGAATAATCGTCATTCGAGTGACTGCAAGACTAGGCAGAACGTATATATTAGTGGTGTAGTTCCCCATTCCCAAATTACGCCAGAAAAATCGCGCATTGTGCGTAGCAGAGTGCTACTGATGATCGGTATGCAAAAGCATGACCGGATAATGCAGTTTAATTGCACACTGCCGCTACCTAGTACTACTCCATCTCTTCTTTTTGATAAGTGACAATGGTTGGGAATGCCCTAGTGGACTCTCTTGGCCTTACTGTTGCTTGACGGATACTGTTAATAACTAGTTGAAGTTCATTATATATTTGGCTAAATTATTACTAAATAATTGATTAGTGACGTTACTGTAGATTTGAAGACTTATTTGGAGGCAGTCTCAATTATATTGCTTTTTTAACTCATATTCTGTTACATTCCTTAAACTATTTAGCATCCTCTTTCTATCTTAAAAGGTTTCTCGAGAATGTAAGACAGTTAAACCTTCCAAAGACCCCTTCTAAATGATTAGCGTGTTTCGTTTAAACCGTTTGTCGCTTATAGCCTGAAAATATACAAATTGTGTTGGGTTTACTATTTTTTTTAAGTGCTCGCGTCAAGCTGCAATGTTACGAATTGCAATAAATGATCTCCAGTTGGGCATGTTCTGTTTAGTACGTTTAGCCCTTCATGAACGACGGGTTAATGCCCTATTGATTTGGCCTGATGAAATTCCACCTTCGGCAATTGACATTACTTGACAGCAAGTAATGGTAGCGATGATTTGACTGTGGGCAATCAACTGAAAACTTAGGGAAAATATTAGATTACGTTCACATGGACGTGTTAAAGAATGCGGCGACCGACAATTCATTAGAGGGGTATAGTTTTCGTCATCTGGGATGTTTTCAGTATTAAACCTAGGTATACATGAGTTTATCTCTATTAGCTTGGGATTGGGTTTCCAAAAAAAACAGATTGATTAAATAAAAAGTTACCTCTGGGTCTACTCTCAATTAATTCTGGAATATATGACTTATTCTGTTTGCTTCGACTGAGATTCAATGAATGGCAAAGTCGATTAGCAATGCTTGATTCACTTTATTGTGCAAAAATAGGGAAAATCCTGCAATTTTATTTTGCCCGAGCTAAAGATTGCTGCCAATAATGTGACATTTCCTTCAGCTGTTGCAACACTGAAATTATCTATCTTCTGACTAAATTTAGCTGGTATTTTTTTCGATAATAGGTATGTGCCTAGAGGGTAGTACAGTCGGGTAGCTTTTACTCCCCCAATCCTAATGAGTATGTTAGAATCAAAGATAAAGGGTAGGGTAGAGTCGTTTTCAATATTCCGTTCATCTACATCAACGCGATACCCTTCAAGCCACCGCGAGGGTGTGTGGCAGGCGGTAAAGATCACCAAACAAGCACTATTGTCATGCAACTAGGGTACTACGTAGAAACATGCTAAATAATAGGGTCAAATGCAGCTAGATGGTTAGAATCAACATAGTACATCTACATGTACACGATACCCTGCAAGCCACCGCGAGGGTGTGTGGCAGGGGGTGAAGATCACCAAGCATGCACTACTAACATGCAAGCAAGCAACTAAAGTGTGTCATGCAACTAGATTGTTAGTATCTATAGTAATTTGAGGGGTTAATACATGCATCATGCACTACAGAATACTCTAAAATATTTCCCCTACCTATCCCTTTCCTATGCTGCCTATTCTGTTCTCTTATAGTACGGGGGAAAATGCCATTTTTAATCTATCGGTACGACAATCTATCTCTCTAATCTTATTTGGCTGGTCGAATCTAGCATAATACGCTGGTGTTTTTAATATGTGCCTAACATCTTCAGTAAAGCTATCCGATTGAAATTTCTCTAATAGATTTAATCTGAACTTTAACCTACGCTCTGATAATGATTCCCACCCTAATTCTTGTATTAATTCTGATACACTACTCAACCTTTCGTAACACCTTTTGACGAACCTAGCTGCTCTACGCTGCACACTGTCTAGTTCTCTCATCAATCCTAATTCATTAGGGTCCCATACACTGGCTGCATACTCAAGGTGGGGCCTAACTAGTGAATTAACTAGTAATGAAAGAATGCCTTGTTAATACATGCATAATACACTACAATACTTTTGCTATGCTGCCTATTGTGTTCTCTAATAGTACGGTGAAAAATCATATTTTGAATCTGTACGGCAATCTATATCTCTAATCTTATTTATCTGCCGAATCTAGCATAACAGGTACGCTGGTGTTTTTAATGTGTATCGACAGTCTTCAGTATCCGTTTCATTTGCAGTATTCCAAGCGATTACTCATGTGCTTTGGTCATGTCCACAAATCGTGTTGTTGGGGTGTGCGGATCAGGAGGAATTATATAGGTATTTTAAAGTTTCTTATAGGCACCTATTTGTTTTCTTAGGCGGTTGTGGTAAACCGGTTGAGGTATGAACGATACTTGGGCTAGTGGTGGCGAAGATGTTATTTTTCATTTCTCTCCGCTTTCACGAAGGCAGGTGCTCTGAAACTCTTTCCTGAGAAAGGAACTCGCTCGTTTTATTGATTCTTTTCCAGAAACCGTAGTTTAAGCATTCAGCCCCCATGAATCCCGGGTTAGCGTGCGGAATTGTTTGATACCTGTCTGTGTGTGTTTCTTTGGTCTTACGGAAATAACCAACGACAGTAGAGTTTCACTTTTCATTTATTGAGTACGACCATGGTCTTACCGTACATCTACATAATACCCTGCCACCATAAAGGTGTGTGGCAGGGGGTGAATTCTCACCAAACATTCACTATCATGCATAAAAAAGGATTAGTATTTATATGCTGTTCTAAACTACACCATTCGTAAAAAGATAAAAATAGCAAAGCAAACATGCAAAAACAAAGTAGTAGCAGTCCAAAAATATAGACCGTAGTAAAAGTCCATGTAGTGGTGGTTCAGATCCGCCAAGGATATTGCATTCAGTGTAAGAAGACACTTTGTGCACCTTCGCAACGCTGGTCACGATAAACATACTGTTCTCGCGTCTTTGTAAGCGGTATACGTGAATCGTTATAATCTGGAATGGACCTGAAACACTTTGTGTATTCACCATATGGTTTATTGAAACACTATGTCTTGAACCCCTTTTAACATCAATCTCATTCCCCAGGGAAGAGAATAAACTATTCAAGGCACCTCCACATGCCATATAATTTTTGTACTTCAGTTATTGCTGGTATCATGTAAGCACATGGGCATTTTATCATACATCGCGAATGCATATTTGAGTAATATTATATTTTCTTGTTTCCAATTCTGATTCCAAGTACTGTGAATAACACCCGGGCCTGATTTTATTATGTCTGGTTATACTTAGCCGTCAGTTCATGAAGACATCAAGGTACTTCGGGGGTTACCTAACCTGTAGTTATAAAAAGTCCATCAGACGAACTGCAAGTAGATATGAATTTTATTACCAAAAACCATTATTACAGAGGGTTTCGATCATCAAAAATAGTCAGACATAACAAAGCACGGCTTTGGTGTATCCCGGGGCTTATATATCTCTGCTACTTCGGTTATTGCTTATGGACATACTTTTTTCTTAAAGAGGCATCTGGAGAATTCTCCATGAGTGGATACATGCACACATGTCATAGACGCCAGAAGTTATATGCATGCATGCATCTCATAAAAATGCTTTTCTCTTGTGGTCGTAGACAATCATGGGTTTAATTAAACTCTTGTCTTTTCTCATTTTGCAGCTTGGGGTACCACCTCTGTTCCACTTCTGCGTGGGCGACGGTCGTGGATTACATCGTCATCTTCGAAGCCGGGAGTGTTGCCTGTGTCCGCTCCTACAATTTCGCCTAAATAATCCAATTTTGATTCAGCTTCCAGGCACATTCATTGGGTATCTTCCGCGACTAGTGAGGTTTACGCAATTGAGTTATACCTACATATCGTAATAATAACTTCTTTCCACCCTGACTACCAATCGATAAATAAAGGTTAAAAATCTGTATTGACCACCTTCTCATGAACTCCGCCATTAAATTCGGTTTTCTGTCAATATAGTTCATGTTGTTATCGCAAGAACCTAAAATCACCTTTTTTTTAAATAAATAGCAATACGCCCTGGATGGGATTGCGTTGAGTGTGGTACAGCGTGGTATTTGATGAAAGTGAGTATATTTCACTTTCATAGTTTCTGTAAGTTGAATTTACATTGCTACCTCTGAGGATGCCATGTACATAATTACTCTTGTAGCCAAATTACTCTTAATGAAGCTTTTGCTCTTCCCGGTGTCTTTCATTTCCAGTATTCCCTTAAACTGTCAGGTTTGTTACCAAAGTCTCTATTGCATACTTTCTTAATGTTTTCCACGGTCATCGTTGTCACTTGCCCATCTCTCTGAAATCTTACAGCTCCATTTGCCCTATGATATTCTACGCACTCATTATGTTTGTCATGAACAAATCTGCATTGAAGCACAATTGTATCATTGCAAACCAACCTACCGACGATTCCTTATCATGCAAGGCTCTAATATAACTAGCTACTGATAACAAAGAGCTATGGGGGGAATACAGTGATGTTCCATTGAAAACGTATTGATATTGATAAGGAGGTGTTACCCCAAAGCGGATTTGATAAATCGTGTGTTTTGCTATTCTTGAATTTTTCGTGAGGATTTTTAATATCTCTTCCAAGTGTATGATGCCTGCGTATGACCAGCTTCATGTATCATGCAGGGGTGTTTTCAAGGGCCCTGAGCTGGCGCCCGATTGCCCCTCCCCCACTTCATCACAACAAATCCTCGAGCTGACGCCCTGACTTGCGCAGCCCACCCATTTTGATTCGAACTGCAGCATCGCGGCCATTTTCGTACATGCCCCCGCTTCGTGTATACCCCACGCTCGAGGCTAATTCTGTCTGCACTTCTTAGTGGTGTGCTTTTCATGAGTTAATAAGGTAGTATTACTATTTAGCTTGAGGATAATTTCATTTGAACGAAGTTGGTCTTCACAGAGTGACTACAAGACACTATGAAAGGAAAAGCTTTTTTTGGCAATCAAACTAAAGTTCCCTTGGTAGGACGTTTATATTGATTGCTTCTCTGTAAAAAGGGGAATGTCGTCATCCGACAGCGAGTCAGCTATGGAGGAGCTCTGTGAGCACCTCTTTTAAGTCTTATGCCACATAAATGGTTAATAAACTGCTTTGTGAGTGGTCATGGATACTTTGGATGGAAATGCTATGCATATTGGTAAATATCATTAATGCAAAGTGATTTCATGGCGTCTTTCAAATCTTATTTGGCTCTACGAGTGAAACTTTAATCAATTTTTACTAGCGCGCCGCCGTCAAGATTAACTTGATGAAAAACCCATGTATCTATCCCCAACGGGACTTGAATTACATTCATTGCTCCACTGATAGCCGAGACAGTGGCCTTTTTTTGTTGGCTTCCTTTGACAATTTGCTGCTTGACTCGCCAAGAAGCGGTTGATCATGGACAACTGATTGGGAGACATTATTGTGATTGAAATGTATATCGTGAAATTAGATAGATTTCTCCAAAGGCAATGCGCAATTTATATTCAGCCTTCGTATGTGCACCCGATTTTCATGTATTTTGGGTAAGCTTTGCATGCGCATCGCAATATTTCCAGTGACGTAATTACATGATGGAAGTGAGCTCCCCTTGTTATTTTATATTTCATTACGGTTTCCGATGTCTGGGTCGATAAAAAGTCGATATTGCCAATGATGTAGATGCCGGTAGAGGTCCAGTGCAAACCCTAAAAAGAAGGCGGGATAACTTAATAGGCCACATTTGAAGAATTGAAAGCTACCATTCTGGCGTTCCTAGTATCGCCGTCCCTTTGCTCCGAACAGACTGGCAGCTCGTGGTGACTAATTGGCTAGGTATGTGTCTCCGCCTGGGATAATTGCGATTTCCAGACCTAAAACTTAGAATTCAATTATCTACATCTACATAATACCCTGCAAGCCACCACAAGGGTGTGTGGCAGGGGGTGATTGCTCACCAAACATGCACTACATATCATGCATAAAAAAGGAATAGTATTAATATAGTAGTCAGAACTAAACTATTTAAAAAAGATAAAAATTGCTAAGCAAACATGCAGAAACATTCTGTTAGTAGGGTTAGCTTTAAGTACTCATACCAACATGCAGCTACCAATGCTATTCATTGCTACTCTCCGATAGGACATATTTACCGTTATTCGTATCTATAATTGTGCGAGGGAAAAAGGACATTTTGAATCGGTCAGTTCGGCAATCAATTTCTCTAACTTTATGATTATGGTCCAGTATGCCATAGTAAGTTGGGGTTTGTAAAATATTTTTAACATCATCACTGAAAATATTGCCTTGGAATTTGTGGAAGAGATTAAGTCTAAATTTCAACCTGCGATCTGACAATGATTCCCATTTCAATTCATTTAATAGACTGGTTACGCTAATATAATTATCGTATCGTCCCTTTACAAATCTTGCCGATCTTCGCTGCACACGTTCAAGTTCATTACTTAGACCGATTTCGTAGGGATCCCATGCACTGTAAGTGCAATTATGCCTCACGGCGTCGACTTAGAGGACGAGGCTCGGTTGAAGGCTAAATTCGATGGGAGTCGTGACGATTTCGTCGCTCCGTGCTTGCGATTTCAGAACATCATAAACACTATCCCCGCTGGTTAACTTCTTCATGGACGCCGAAAACTCACAGCAAACTGGCTTGGCATTTGCCTTCCTCGCTCGCTTCGATGCGAAGTCACTGTTTGTGTGGAAGCGTAAACACCCCAACTCGCCTTATGTTATTGGATATCAATGGGGACCCATTGAAAGAAAACTCGTCCCCGGTGGTGCAGCTGCACAGTCTGGCAACGCTGCGCTCTCGCCGAGAGGGTTTTAGCGAAGAGGGGCCGAGGGGGGAGGAGGGTACAGACAGCTGTGATGAGTTGAAGCCGGAATGGGGGGGTAAGGATTGCTTCTCTCAGCCAGCCGAGGCACCGCTGCTACGCCTCGGATCAACTGGCGCGTGCAGGCAAGGTGAGAGGGGCATGCCGCGGATCCCTTGCCCTCGGGGAAGCACCATAATTATCTGGTGCCGTGGTTCATATACCATTGTGTTACCCACCCCTCTCCGGCCTTTCTCCTTGCATTAATGGCGCAGTATTGTTGGTCGGTATGCATAATAGAACGGAGACATGCTGTTTCCAAGGAAGAATATTTCTTGGAGTTGAAGGAAAGGAGACGAGGATATGGATCTGGTAATGTTTTGTTCAAAAGAGATTTCCTCAACCCAAGCGTTCTTAGAGCGTCGGATAATTTTGCAGAAGGGAGGAAATAATTCGTGTTTGGTAGCAACAGTAGGAGCCACATCCTTGCACTTCTAAGTAAGTTTCATATTTAGCCAAGAAAGTAGATGGTATAATTGCAATTTTGAAGTGCATTCCCTCCCATCTAAAAGAGCCCTGATTGAATATCTACATCTACGCGATACCCTGAAAGCCACCGCGAGGGTGTGTGGCGGGGGGTGAAGATCACAAATCATGCAATATAGACGTGCAAGCATGCTACTATAGGGTCTCAGGCAACTATATTGTTAGTATATACAGAGTATTTAAGAGATTGGTTGTTAATACAAGTACACAATATAACCTTGAGCATTCATGTATTTCACCCCCTGCCACACACCCTAACGGTGGCTTTCAGGGTATCGCCTAGATTTATCTTGTCTGCGTACTAAAAATTCTACTTATATCAAAATAAATATCGCTTCGTACCATTAGCAGCCATTATTTCTTTGTCGCTGTTCATATGCTGGGAAGCGCTTTCCCGTCTGTGGCTCATGATTTTTTTACGTAATTGCAACAATTTAATCAAAATTATAGCATATACGTGCGAAAAAAGCTCAGTGCTGCAAAGGCATAGATACATTCCACTCCCTCCAAATACGTTTCTCCCCAATCAGAGTAATAAAAATATATGTGACCTCCTTCACGACTGCCATCTTATGTGCTACTAGAGAGTTTGGAGTCCCCACGCATGTACCCTGCCACACACCTTTATGGTAGCTTGCAGGGGTTTAGAGGGTTTTTTGCACATTTCTGAATGTGCCACGAACTCTAGATGTGGTCATACCTAGCGTAACCTTGTTAATGACATGGCTGTCAGGACAATTATTCTCGTTTGAATGCTGTGCTTTCCTTGATCACATTAATGTTATATTTAGTACTATTGTTCCAATTGCTGGAATACCCGTAAACTAATGGGAAAATGTGGAGTTTTCATGCGTTCGTATTTTTCAGTTATCTCGAATGAAAGATTTTCCTTCACGTGTCAATGTGTGCAGCAATTTTCCCAACTTTTAGCAGCATGTATCTCGCAGTACCTCATTGGCTCAAGTTTTTTTGTTCGCGGTAAAATTGTTATCGTCGCGAGTGCGAGATTATCTGGTGACTCACGCCTGCCAGTCACCTTCATGGCGCCTTGCTGGGTTCTGTGTACAACGCAGTTTGACGCAAAGATTGTTTGAAAGTCTCTTGCATTCATATACATATCACCCGGCTCGGCACCATAAAAGTGTGTGTCAGGGGGTGAATCTTTATCATGCACGCCCCACCTAAAATGTTGAAGGAGTATTATTCTGCTACATTTTAGTCGAGCTATAACAAATTAGAATATCAAAATGAGATGTTTCATCTACAACTACACGATACCCAGCAAGGCACCGCGAGGGTGGGTGGCAGGGGGTGAAGATCACCAAGCATGCACTACCGACATGCAAACAAGCAACTATAGGGTCTCACGCAACTAGACTGTTAGTATCAATGGTATTTAAGGGATTAATACATGCATCATGCACTACAGACTACTCTAAAATATTTCCCCTACCTATCCCTTTGCTATGCTGCCTATTCTGTTCTCTTACAGTAGTATGCCAGTTTCAGGCGTACTGTGGTGGAATGCAAACGTAATTAATGAAATATGTTGCAATTTTCCACCATGATTCCTCCCCCTCTCTCATATTTGCATAGTATATATGCTGCGACGCTGGTGTATGACATTTACCTGATGATAGGATTGGGATGAGATCTGTGGTCCTTACGAAGTAGGCAAATATATAACTGGAGCTTGAGCAGCGAAGATCGGCCATATTTGTAAAGGGTATGATAAATATATTAGTGTGACCAGTCTATTACATGAAGTAAAATGGGAATCGTTGTTAGACTGTAGGTTGAAATTTATAAGTAATCCCTTAGCTAACTTCCAAGATAATATTTTCACTGATGACGTTAAAATTATTTTGCTAACTCCAATACACTACGATAAACTGGAATATGATCATAAAATTAGAGAAATAGATTGCCGAACTGACAGATTCCCAAAGTTCTTCTTCCATGGTAAAATTAGGGATATGAAAAGGGGTAAACATGTCGAATACTCTGCATATGCAAGTGTTCCTTCTAGTGGAAAATTGAAACATGTTTTATTTACTAAATTTTTAAAAAATACTTCAAGTGCGGAGCAAGCATAATCCGGACGTGCACAGAAATGGATTCTGATTGGAGAAGAGCACAAATAATGCATTAAATGTACGACGTTGAGTTACGAGCCTCAGGCTGGTTGTGTGCGTGGAAGACAACTGACGCTGCTGACCTTACTGCTGCTACCTAATATACGCTTGTGAGTTCCTGCAGCCAGGGACGAAGATAATCCGCCGTGAAAATACCAACGGAGAAAGAATGGAATGGTTACTAAAACTTTTGAAGCGATCGGGTTCAGATACATTGACGAACATTTTTTTTGCAGTTTCGGCTGCATTGGAGAAAAGTGTGAATCACTTACCATTCCTTGGAATAAGACTAACACGTGATCTTACCTTGCCACGTATTAAATATCTAAAATATTTCTAGTATGCCAGTATATAAGTTGAAGGTACTACTGTGGGGTACTAGTACTACATACTACTTGTTTATGAAATGATATCGTTTTTATCGTTTAGGGATAGAATTTCCCTGTAAGTACACTACGATTGTAGTGCATGTTTGGTGAGACCATACCCATACTACTACATGGTGGTAGCAGCGATAATGGCTAAATATGGTTTGGGAATTTGTTTATGAAATGATATTCTAACTGCCAAATATCACAAATGATATATTCACACATGCGTGAAATAATGGGTCAATCTAATCGTAAACTGGGATTCGTCAAAAGAGTATTGGGTAAACGTGACGATCATGCACGAGAATCAGCTACTTTTCCCTTGTTAGACCTCATTTGGAATAAGCTGCGAGTATATGAGATCCCTACGAAATCTGTCTGAGTAATGAAAGTTGAACGTGTGCAGCAAAGATCGACAAGATTAGTAAAGGGACGGTACGATAACCATATTAGCATAACCAGTCTATCAAATGAATTAAAATGGGAATCATTGTCAGATCGCAGGTTGAAATTTAGAATTAATCTCTTGAACAAATTCCAAGGCAATATTTTCAGTGATGATGTTAAAAATATTTTGCAATCCCCAACTTACTATGGTAGACTGGACCATAATTACATAAATAGAGCAATGCAGCTATCAATGTTATCCATTGCTACATCGTATTGGATATATTTACCGTTATTCATATCCCTAATAGCACGAGGAAAAAAGGACATTTTGAGTCTGGCAGTTCAAAATCAATTTCTCTAACTTTGTGATTATGGCCCAGTCTACCATAGTAAGTTGGGGTTCGCAAAATATTTTTAACATTATCACTGAAAATATGGTTTGGGAATTTGTTTATGAATTTATTTTAAATTTAATTCTAACTGCCAAATATCACACCAATTTTCAATTGCTTGTAGGTCATCATTTAAAGATTTTTTATCGTTTAGGGATAGAATTTCCCTGTAAGTACACTACGATTGTAGTGCATGTTTGGTGAAAATTCACCCCTTTCCACACACCTTTGTGGTGGCTTGAAGGGTGTTATGTAGGTGTAGATACACTACCTACTTGTAAACCAGAGCTATAATGCTACTACTTCAAGGAGTGTTTTTAGATAGAAGAGTAGGTAACGTGCAACTAGGTCGTTAGGAACTACACATTAATGGTTACGCGAGCTGCGTAGTGTTCAAATGTCAAATTCAGGGTAGCCTAATGGAAGTTTCAGATACATCTACATATACGCGATGCCCTGCAAGCCAATACGATGGTGTGTGGCAGTGAGTGAAGCTCACCAATCATGCACTATAGACATGCAAACTGGCTACTATAGGGTATCAGGCAGGATACTTATGTTGCCGCGACGTGTGATACCATAGAGTAAGTATAGACTTATGCATACTTCAATACTTACTCTGCGATAGCACTACCCGAAGGTTTAAAAAAAAATATTGAAACACTTTACCACATACACGATATATCTTATCTATGCGTACATGTTCGTGAAAGTCTACTTACTTATCTTTACTGATCTCTTTACTTTTGATCTGTTGCTGACGAGAAGAAAGAAATTTTAAATTCTTGCTGTAATCTAGTGCTATGCTCATTTTTGTGGCCAAGTCGACCATAGTATAGATGATACCACAAAATATTTTGATAGTCGTCGGGAAACTATAAGTTTCGAAGTTACTCAAATATTTCAGTTAATGTTGTAACATGTAGGTGATACCTTGTTTCCGTAGGGGAAAACATTCTTGACGATTGGTCAGCTTTTAGGGAGCGTGAATGGATCAGTAGTTGTTCTGATTTTGCAACCATGTAGCCCTGCATAGAAAAGTGTAATGAGGATTAGATGGTCGCACACGATGGCAAAACCGATGCGACTCGGGAAAGGCTAAGTTAATTAGGCGTACGGACGCTAAAACCGTTTGCAATTAACAGGCTGAGGCGTTTGGTTATGTCGAAAGGAAGAGGACAGCAGCGGTGAGAGGCCGAAGTTGGACGGGCAGGGGGCTCGGCTTGCATCAGGGATGTGGGGGATGTTCTCGCAGGAACATCCTAATGGACGTCTCTGAAGGGATTGTGTTCGAGTGCTCAACCGAAGGCCACCTGTCTCCAGGGAACCAAGGAAATGGTCGATGAGGGGGAAGGAAAGTGAGAGATCTTGGGTAGGCAGGTACATTTTCCACCGACGAAGAGAGGGGAGTGGAAAAGGCCCTGAATGCAACGTATGCATCGGCATCGCAGGAAACTACGGCCCCGTGGTCAGCTTTACTTCTCAGAGGGCAAGAATCTTGTTTTATTTGCTGAAAGACACGCACACGAATCATTTCATCTGCTCAAAATACATTTGTTTCACGTGTGATAGGTCATTCAGAATACAGCAAGGGATCAGTACACAAATGATATATTCAGTCAGCAAGCAGAGTTTCAAAAACGTGTTTTGAAGAGCCACGCATTACGCCAATAGGTGTCACGAAAACTCTTCGACCGAGGTGTAACTACTTAGCTACGGGCCACACGGAGTTTTTTTGCTCTATCATTTTATTAACATTATCAATAATGACAATTGATATTGTGATTTTTTTAGGATTTAAGCATTTCTGTATAAAATAACAATTTATGTAACGTATCTACATCTACGCGATGCCCTGCCAGCCACCGCGAGGGTGTGTGGCAGGGGGCTAAGATCGCCAAGCATGCGTATGCTTTTAGTACTCAAATGTTTCTTTTTACTTTGGATGAAAAGTAGAATTTGTAGCGCGTTTCCCAATGATATTCATAGAAATCTCTCCTTAAGTAAGGAGTGTGGGTGAACTTTGTTGCATGTACGTAGCTCATGTTTGGAGACAAGTCACTCCTGCCACACACCCTCTAAGTGGCTTGCAGGTTAGGCAGTAGATAGATATCACGCCTCAGATAGTCAGGGACTATTTGGAATTGGAGACTAGCATTTTGTCATATTCTTATGCTATGCAAACACCTGTCTGCAGTTTACTGCGCGAATGTGTGATTAGTGTAATGTTCTTCTTGCGAAAATCAGGAAAGTTCAAGTCTCGACGTGTCATATAGCAAGTCGCTACTGGCATGACAACCCTCGAACCCAGCCGTGTGTACGCAGTCGACTCATCCCGAGCTCTAAATAGCTGCGGAACAAAGCGCAGGCCAGTGTTGCCAAGGAGATTTTCCTTTCATAGGCTTTCGGGGAAGACGGCGCACAAAGCGTACTGTGTTTTCTGGATGGAACGGGTTCAGCGAGGTCCGCCTTGTTGCGCAGAGGACGAGAGCGGATTGTTTATTATTCTTGGGCTGGAGGTGTCCATCCGCCGGCAGCGACTCCGTCGTTCATCCGCGTCCCCGCTCGCCGTCTCCTCAGGGACGAGTTTGGGTGTTGGGGCGGGGGTAAGTGGGCGGCGGGGGGATCAATGGGCCCCCATTCTGCCCTCCCCAAACTCCTGCGCAAACCAGCGTCCCCAGCAACTCCTCCTCCTTCACTCCCCGGGCCCCCTATGCCCTCGCGAGCAGCCGCCCCGACTCGACCTCAGCAGTTTATCTGTCGTGCGAGGCGAGAGCGCGGCGTTGCCACACTTCATGGTCGCTGCCGCGAGCGGCGGAGCGGAGGGGGCTGCGAAGGGGGGGGGGTGGGACCTCCAATCCAGCCCCTGCTGCTCCCCCTCTCCAAACCACCCCTTCCCATTCGTCAAGCCACTCCGTCGCACCAAAGCGGGTAATTCCCTTCACTCTCGCGTGCGAGGGTAGAGCTTGTCATCTCGTCCATCCCCAATATTTTGCTACATGGGCTAAAATCATGAGATGTCCAAGCCGTAATTTTAATCCGCTCTGCGATCGAGTAAACCCGCAAGTTTGTCGCTGGCATCGACTAGTTGCGAGCTCTTTTAGAAGCAAGTAATTGTTCAAATTCTGAACGAGCTGCAAGAACTATAAATGCCCCGCAAGAATAGACTCGCAATTTAAACTCGCAAAAGTTCTCTTTCGATCACATTTCAAGTATTTATTTCTTATGAGGGCATCGGGATTCCTAGTTGCCAGAAAATAATTTACACTTCCAGCAGTTCAACGATCAGTTAATCATGCCGAGTACTAAAGCCTCTGCTTATGTTCACCAGGTCCATCGTTTGCGTTTACCACTTCGCTTTCGTTGAAACGCTATTAATAAAATGAAAGCTTGCTTACGAAAAAATACTCGTTCGCTGCATAACGCGTCGCATGGAATTCAGTCATTCGTAAAATAACTGATTATCTTTTTTGCTTCCTTTGCTTGCTTGATGGAAAATTTACTTATTATAGTATGATTATATCTCTATAGAGATCCGATATGATTTAAAGTAGCAGACTTAATGAAACTCAATTACATGAATGAAATAACAATTTGGTTTCCACACTTTTTATTATTATCTAAAAATAATTAAAAAGGGTGGAACGCATCAAATTGTTATTTCTTTCCTAGAGTTCCAATCACCCAGCATTACTCTCCCTCTTGGATGACTATAACTTTGACGCGCCGAACTCATCTGGAGTTTACGATCCATAGCCACCTCGAGAGCGTGTTAGGTCTAATTTTAAACCCAATATAATACATCTACATAATACCCTGCAAGCCACCATAAAGTTGTGTGGCAGGGGGTGAACTCTCACCAAACATGCACCACATAACATGCATAAAAAAAAGGATCAGTACTTTTATAGGTACTGTTCAAAACTACGCTATTTAAAAAAAGATAAAAAAAGCAAAACATACATGCAAAAACATGCTGTTAGTTGGGTTAGCTTTAAGTCCTTATACCAACATGCAGCTACCAATGTTATCCATTGCTACACTCGTACTGGATATATTTACCGTTATTCATATCCCTAATAGTACGAGGAAAAAAGGACATTTTGAATCTGTCAGTTCGGCAATCAATTTCTCTAATTTTGTGATTATGGTCCCGTCTACCATAGTAAGTTGGGGTCCGCAAAATATTTTTAACATCGTCACTGATAATATGGTCTTGGAATTTATTTAAGAGATTAAATCAAATTTCAACCTGTGATCTGACAATGATTCCCAATTTAATTCATTAAATAGACTGGTAACGCTAATATAATTATCGTACCGTACCTTCTCAAATATTGCTGATCTTCGCTGCACACGTTCAAGTTCATTATTTACACCTATTTCGTAGGGATCCCGTACACTGGCAGTATATTCCAAATGAGGTCTAAAAGAAAGCATGCATGTTTGGAGATGAATCACCTTCGAGGTGGCTTATAGTGTATTCCATAGATGCAAAAATGAAAATCAGTACGGGCACCAGCGGGTGCCAGCATCGGCTCCGTCAACTCAACACGAGTACGACAGAGAGTATAATGAATCCTTGCTGCTGCGGGACTAAACCGATTCAGACGTGTGTCAGGCTGAGTTGTGGGCTGTCTGTGACAGACAGGCTGCTGACATGGGTCTTACCCTCTCGAAATCCTCTCTCAACCAGGTCTATAGGAAGAGGAACAGTCAGACAGATACTGCAACTGTTAGATAGGGTGTATGTGCGATGACAACGGCATTTGAAGACCCAAAGAGGCGGTGTTGATATCGAGATATTATCGTTTGCTAATAAGGGTAATGCTCGCCTTTTGCTGGTACAGTAAATTGTGAAAAAATCAAGGTTGATGCACTCATTTCTTTGCTTTGAGACAGTTAAAAATTAATTTGTATGGCTTAATTTCGACTTTTTGTATTTCCGGCAAACTGACGGTTAGTTCGTGTATTTAATTGTAATGCTGCGCAGAATTCAAACTAGTATGCCCGAAGGAGTAGAAACAAATCTACCTCAT
Organism: Platycnemis pennipes; assembly: GCA_933228895.1. Lineage (NCBI taxonomy): Eukaryota > Metazoa > Arthropoda > Insecta > Odonata > Platycnemididae > Platycnemis > Platycnemis pennipes. Next base: position 77,515,597 of record OW121846.1, on the reverse strand, counting down.
ATGATTTCTTTGTAGCTGAGTCAGTGGTACGCAGATGAATTTGAGTAAAGGCATAATCTTTAGATATCGAAGCAAGTAATGTTAACTGTCCATTGATCCGTATATTCCCCGAGGTAGTCCAGGTTTAGTGGGTAGAGTTATTGTCCAGGAGGAAGATTGTTGAGAAGTTTAATGAAGAGTATTACCAAAATTTTGCTGCTGGACCCAATTTGAATTGTGTCCAGCAGCATCCTCGATTGCTATAAGTTAAGCTAACGTAGGGTAGTGACCATTGCGTCGACGAGGTCATCTCTAATAACGACATTCGCCTTTCATGGTCGTATACTTATGAAGAATCATTCTTTCAGAATTCTATTGTTTTTATGGTATATTTTAATTCTCTATATGATATGATTCTGCTCTTTAAAAAGGACGAAGAAGACTAGCAGTAGTTTGGACCATGAAGTACGACATCACGTCACAAAAATTTTTTGTTTACTCTCTTGGCTGGAGTGCAACAAAAGATCGCTCATCTCGACGTTTACCTGATACTGAACGAAATCGGTCACAATTCAAGATGGCTACCTTCCTACGTAGGCACCACTGAAGCACTGGACTCGGACACGGCTGTAATAATCAAAACTTGGCACCATAACCGTCGTAGGAATAAATGCATATCATCAGCCTGTAGTTTACCAGTGGCAGATCAGAAGAGAAATTATCAGCATTGATATTGTCAGCAGAATCGACGTTAAATTTAAAGCATGTCGAGTGTGAACGCGAAGGTAGACAGAAAAAAGGAAGTTTTCTCTGGAGACAGTTGACAGATTTATGAATGAGAATAAGAGGACGGGAAACGAGAAGGATAGGTGGGAAAATCTTACGAAAGAGATAGCAAGAGTCGCAGCTGGAACAATGGCAATGTTTCATTCAAGAGTAATTTGGAATGCACGGGTTACAGAATAAGCGATAAGGCAGATGGAAAAGATAAGTAAATCGAAGGGCATGCTAACATAGCTGGAGGGAAAATACCAAGGTGTATGACAGGCCAAAACAATAAGCCAATGGGAAGAAGTAAACGTGAGGAAAGAGCAATACAATGACATGGAGATGTACAGAAGTCAAGGATAAGTGGACGCATGACACTAATATTTACCGGGATCTTTCAAACCAAGTCTTCCCCCTGCAGACGATGGCGGACTCAAGCTTCCGAAACGTAGATGCGAAACTACACTGCGACTCGTTGGGGAAGCTCAGAACTCTTCCTCAAGGTATCTACATTTACATAGAGTGCATACTAGCCTAATGGGTGTGTTATGCAGAGGTAGTCATGTAGCTACGCCATGGTCAGTAGCTACGCCAGTAATGCACACTGCTACATGTGACGTGGGATAATGAAGCTTATCTTAAAAATATTCGGGTTAAAAGATACGCTATAATTAAAATTCACCTCGACAAAAGGATTTGAATTCACGGTATTCATAGACGCGAGTCTCTTGGTTAGCAGATGATAGAGGCGTAGGAAACGAAAGTTAAATCGAATTATGAGTTGATCAATGAAGTGATTAATGAGCGATTTACAATGTCTGATTGAGGAGATGCGTGGCGCAGCTGAATCATTAAAAGGATGATACATTAGATTCTTAAGAAATGATTAGACTGGAATAATTTTAGGGGACTGCATATATTAGAGGAGGGAGAAATTAAACAATTACTAAAAAATTAGCTATTACGCATATTGATGTTGTTAGCAAGATACGCATAAACTAAAGGAATGGGAGCAATGAAAGAGGATTTAAATGAGGATAATTTGAAAAGGTGATAAAAATTATCTGTTCGTACTGTTTAAAGGTTAGAGCCAGAGCATATTCGGGGTAATCTCTGCGTTTCCAATGGGGGCGTTTACTCGGAACCGAAATCGCAATTTTGTACACGAAATCGTCAGATGGAAACGAAAAACGAATTTTAGTGAAAAAATTAATCTTCTAACCACAACCATTCACTCATAAATCAAAAATTTAAATAAGCAAAAGTTGACGCCCACCGAAAATGCTGCTGTGATAACATTGACGTCATTTTCCTCCCGTCCTTAACTGCTTTCAGAGGAGGGGGAAGGGAGTGGAAGGGGGTTCTCGGAAGGTCTGCTCACACAGATGCTGTCGAAATCGCTCCCATTGGCCGAGTCAGCAGTGCCCCCCCCTTTGCGATAAGGCGAAGTAGCTTCGCGGGCTCAGTTGTGATTGGACGATGTCGATATACGCCAGAGGTTGCACCACACCCACTTTTCCGAAAGGGTTAAAAACATCAGTTTTTCGCCGCTTATAACTCGGGAAATAATTGTCGGATCAGAAAACGGGAAAATACGGGTCCTTTTATGTTACAAACTCTATCAGATTCGGCAATAAAAAATATGGTAAACGACCCCATTTTGGGTAAGATGAAATTTAGGAGTAAAGTAGTAATTCCATAAAAAGTACAGGAAAATTTAGGAAGTCGATCTATTTTCCAACGAGGAAATACTATTTTGAGAAATTCTTCTATTTTATTGGATGAAGTTTGGTGATGATTCCTTTTTGCCACGCAAATCTAGGTGCCTTGTTGGATTCCAAATTTACGTCCATAAATGTTTTAATTAAAAAATCCGGACGAGTACTTTGGATGCTGGAAAGGTGGTCTGTATGTATTCTACGTGAGTGCATTAAACTTACGTGTCATGGGCAATTGAGTGTGGCCGAAGGAATAATCATGTAAACCAAGTCTAATCTAACAGATAGTTCGACAGATGTTAGAAAAGTAATTTTTTCAGTGTACATTTAAGGGTAGCTATTCATCTACATCTACATAATACCCTGCAAGCAACCATAAAGGTGATTGGCAGTGGGTGAACTCTCACCAAACATGCATAGAAAGAATTAGTACTTGTATAGGTACTGTTCAAAACTACGCTATTTAAGAAAATAAAAACAACAAAGCATGCATGCAAAAACATGCTGTTAATTGCGTTAGCTTTAAGTCCTTATACCAACATGCAGCTACCAATGTTATCCATTGCTACACTCGTACTGGATATATTTACCGTTATTCATATCCCTAATAGTAGGAGGAAAAAGGGCATTTTGAATCTGTCATTTCGGCAAACAATTTCTCTAATTTTGTGATTATGGTCCAATCTACCATAGTAAATTGGGGTCCGCAAAATATTTTTAACATCATCACTGAAAATATGGTCTTGGAATTTATTTAAGAGATTAAGTCTAAATTTCAAGAAGATTAAGTCTAAATTTCAATTGATTAGATCAAGGCTCTCGGATTGATTGCGGCCGATATCTCCCATGCCACGAACCTTTATGCTGGCTTGCAGGGTATTATGTAGATGTAGATAATGCAGCCGGGCCAAATGAAAGCTAGGATTTATTAAAAGAGTACTTGGGAAACGCGATGAGAAGACAAAAGAGCTATGTTACTTTTCACTAGCTAGACCTCACCTGGAATATGTACTTCTACATATTACCCTGCAAGCCGCTATAAAGGTGTGTGGCATGGGCAGCTAGTATATGGGATCCGAATTAAATTGGTTTGATCAGAGAGCTAGACAGTGTGCAGCATAGATCAGCTAATTTTATTAAAGGGGTTACGATTGGTTTAGTAGTGTATCAGAATTAATACAAAAATTAGGTTGGGAATAAATATCAGGTCGCAGGTTAAAATACAGATTAAATCTATTACAGATTTTTAAAACTAATAAATTCACTGAACATCTACAACTACACCTACATGATACCCTGCAAGCCGTCATAAAGGTGTGTGGTAGGGGGTGAATTCTAACCAAACATGCACTACATATCATGCATAAAAAAGTATTAGTATTTATATACTATTCTAAACTACACTATTAAAAAAGGATAAAAATAGCAAAGCAAACATGCAAAAAATGCTGTTAGTTGGGTTAGCTTCAAGTCCTTATATCAACATGCAGTACCAATGTTATCCATTGCTATACTCGTATTGGATATATGTACCGTTATTCATATCCGTAATTGTACGAGGAAAAAAGGACATTTTGAATCTGCCAGTTCGGCAATCAATTTCTATAATTTTGTAATCATGGTTCCGTCTACCATAGTAAGTTGGGGTCCGCAAAATATTTTTAGCATCATCACTGAAAATATGGTCTTGGAATTTGTTTAAGAGATTAAGTCAAAATTTCAACCTGCGATCTGACAATGATTCCCAATTCAATTCACTTAAAATACTGGTTACGCTAATAAGGTTATCCTACCGTCCCTTTACAAATCTTGAAGATGTTAGATATATGTTTAAAACACCAGCGTATTATGCTAGATTCCATCAGATAAATAAGATTAGAGAGATAGATTGTCGTTCCGATAGATTTCAGAATTAATTTTTCCTCCGTACAATTAGAAAACACAATAGGCAATATCTATATCTATATCTACGACATACCCTGCAAGTCACCTCGAGGGTGTGTGGCAGGGGGTGCATCAACACCAGGAACAATGACACAACAAACAAAAATGAACACTACAAAACAAACACTATAACTTCAAAAGCAATTGGGGGGAAAAAAGAAGAGAACTACCAAATCCCAATCATGTAGGACACACCCACGAACACCATGCATGCCTCGAAACCCGACACCAATTCCACAGACACTCATGCATGCAAAAAAAAAACATTTCATGCTAGTAACACGTTGATTTGAACATGCAGGTAATAAAAAGAAAAAAATACTATCGACCTACTATGAATATTACCTCTATAATTATTACCGATTTACGCGATGTTTAACGTTCTGATCTCGAATCGTACGCGGAAAAAATGACATTTTAAACTGTCCGTCCTGCAATCTATCTCCTTAATTTTATTAGAATTATCGAGCCTACCATAATAAGTCGGAGCCAGCAATATATGATTATCGTCATTAATGAAATGCCCCTCCTTAAATTTTCCTATAAGATTAAGTCTATAATTCAGCCTGCGTTGTGACAGCGATTCCCTTCCCAATTCGGCTAACATACCAGACACACTGCTTTCCCTTTCGTAACACCCTTTTACATATCTCGCCGCTCTTCTTTGTACTCGATCTAATTCGTAAATTAAGCCTGCTTCATAAGGGTCCCATATACTCGCATCATATTCTAAGTGTGGTCTAACAATTGAAAAATAGCAACGTTCCTTCACCTTCTCCTCACTTTTCCCTAATATTCTTTTAATAAACCCCAACTTTCTATTTGCTTGACTGCATATTCCCCTGATATGTTTCCCCCATGATAGATCCTGAGTAAGTGTACCCCTAAGTACTTAACTGATTCCACGTTTACTAATTCCGTACCTTGAATCATATATTTTCTTTCTATCGAGTTTTTCCTTTTCCAAAAATTTACTCTCACGCACTTTTTTATGTTCAGTTCTAGTTTCCATTTATCGCACCACGCCTGAATTGCTACGAGGTCCTTTTCTAATAATGCCTTGTCTTCCGGACTACTAATTTCTGTATACACTACTGCATCATCTGCGAAAAGCCGAATTCTACTATTTACTACAACACTGCCGAGGTCATTGATATATAAAAGAAATAAAAGTGGGCCTATCACACTTCCCTGGGGAACACCTGATGTGACACTAACTGTATTGGACATGATACCGTCTATAGTAACTCTCTGTTCGCGGCCAACTAAGAATTGATTAATCCAGCATACTACGTGTTTATCTATACCGTAACTTTCTAGCTTTAAGAGCAATCTGTCATGAAGTACTCTATCAAAGGCTTTTTTAAAATCGAGGAATATCGCATCAACCTGAGCATTATTTTCTCCCGAAACCAATAAGTCGTGAACAAAGAGTGCCAATTGCGTATCGCATGACTTAGATTTTCGGAAACCGTGTTGGTTATTAAATAATAAATTTTCTCTATCCAAGTGTCCCATAATCGAACTAACTATTATATGTTCCATTACCTTACACGATATGGATGTTAGTGAGATAGGTCTGTAGTTGCTAGGATCTTCTCTATCGCCGGATTTGAACAAAGGTGTAATATTAGCCATTTTCCAGTCCTTGGGAACCATATGCTCAGATAACGATTTGCGAAATATTATTTCTAAGTAAGGTGATATTTCTGATGCTAGTGTTTTATAAACGCGTGCCAGAATTCGGTCAGGACCGTGGGATTTATTGGTGTTTATGTTTTTTAGTTGATTCTCTATACCGCGAGACTCAATGGCGATTTCGGGCATAACTATTTCGATTTCGGCAATACATGAAAGGGATCGGTCGGCGAAATTTTGTAGGGTAGTCTGTAGCGCCTGCTGCATATATTAACAAGCAATTAATTTATTTTTATGTAGATATTAGGCATGTAGCTGCAAGTGACCCATATTATTATCATGTTTCCATGTAGTACCCTCGTTGCATGTCAATAGTCAATGTTTGACGATCTTCACCCTCTGCCACACACCCTCACGGTTGCTTTCAGGGTATCGCATGGATGTAGATAGAAGGGTTAGGTAATGTGCAGATATGTGCTTGTGTAGCATGTAGTCCCATACTGGAATGGGACTAAATGCTAAACCTAAATTTTTCCTCATGATTGTCAAGTGATTTCAAATACTTGTGAATATGGTCACCGTCTTGGAGGATCTACATCTACACAATACCCTGCAAGCCATCGCGAGGGTTTGTGGCAAGGGGTGAAGATCACCAAACATGCACCAGCTACATGCAAACAAGAAACTATAGGGTCTCATGCAACTAGATTGTTAGAATCCATAGTATTTAAGGGATTAATACATACACCATGCACTACAGAATACTCTAATATATTTCCCCTACCTTTCCCTTTGCTATGCGGCCTATTCTGTTCTCTCAGTACGGAGGAAAAATGCCACTTTTGAATCTATCGGTACCACAATCTATCTCTTTAATCTTATTTATCTGGTCGAATCTAGCATAATACGCTGGTGTTTTTAATATGGCCTAATATCTTCAGTAATGCTATCCGATTGAAATTTCTCTAATAGATTTAATATGTACTTTAACCTAGGCTCTAGTAATGACACCCACCCTAATTCTTGTGTAAATTCTGAAACATTACTCAACCTATCGTAACACCTTTTAACGAACCTAGCTGCTCTACGCTGCTCACTGTCTAGTTCTCTGATCAAACGTGAATTCATTCGGATATCTATATCTATATCTACGACATACCCTGCGAGCCACCTCGAGGATATGTGGCAGGGGGTTCATCCACACCAGGAACAATAACACAGCAAACAAAAATGAACAACACAAAACAAACACCACACCTTTAAAAGTAATTAGGCGGAAAAATAAAAAAAACACCAAATCCCAATCATCCCATACACTGATCCCATCCCGTACACCCATCGCATCACATACACGCATCGCATACACACATCCCATACACGGATCCCATACCCTGGCTGCATACTCAAGGTGGGGCCTAACTAGTGAAAAGTAACATCGCTCTTTTGTCTTCTCATCACATTTCCCAAGTACTCTTTCTATAAATCATAGCTTTCTCTTCGCTCGGCCGCATATTTCCCGGATGTGTCTTCCCCACGATAAATCTTTAGTGATTGTTACACCTAAATACCTTATGGTTTCAACGCTTTCGATCTTTGTGATAGAAATTTTATAGATCGCTCTATCGTATTATACCTCCTCCAAAAATTGATAGCTACACACTTTGACGTACAAATGGAAAGGATGATTCCTTTTCATTAGTACGTAGTATTATAGCTGTTTTACACATTAAGATAATTTACTTCCTGAGTGAATTCTATTTATTGTAGAATTTTAGATGAGAAAAGAACCCGAAAGGTGGTTACTAACAAAATGTTTAATTTCATGACGTTAACGAATGTCTGCTCTTGGCGCATAAACTTTCGGTAGGTAATGTGTAGCTGTATGTACGTATATTTATTACTGCATGTTGAAGTTAAAATTCAAGTAAGGGTAAAAAATTAAGAAATACCACGGGACGTGTTCATACTTTGGTTTGCGATGGACTGCGAACAAAAGCAGTAGATATATTAACTTCAGAATAAATGGTTATTGGAAATGAGATGGAAGCGACGGAGAAAAGGTTTTTTTTCGATTAGCTGGTGAGAGAGCGGGATAGCATTGTCTTTTTCAACCGAATGAAAAAAATGGCAAATAATGAGACTAGCAAAGAAATGACTGCGGAAGCAAATGGATGTAGCTCGAAATGACATATTTATAACCACTTAAGACATTTTCCGTCGCCAGTCCCAAGCCATAGGTTAAGAATGCCTCCCTTATGGTGTATGTACACTAATGAGCGCATTGAGGCATAAACTTTGCGGAGACCTTCGTAACGGTGGAGCACCTATCACGGAGGGGGTAACTTGAGGAGATGGGATGGATTAAATACGACTTCGAGTACAAAACTCAATCAACGATTCTCATTCCAAGGCCAACGGAAAGCAATCGGGCTGGCGAGCGTAACCGACACCATTGGTGAGAAGTTTTCAACGTTCTTTCCCCGATTCCTCCCTTCGTATCTTAGACAACAGACCTTCCAAAAAAAACGATTTCCTTTCTGTTCCCTTGGAGGAAATTTTGAACCTTGAATGAAGTGAGTTTCATCCATGGGCGCCATTCAATACACCATCGATAGCGCACCATGATGGCGCAATTGACCGAACTTTCAGTGTTGCGGGACGCACGTGGATAAGTTTGTATCTACATCTACGCGATAATCTGCAAGCCACCGCCAGGGTGTGTGGCATGGGGTGAAGATCACTATTGACATGCAAACAATCAACTTTAGGGTCTCATGCAACTAGATTGTTAGTATAATTAGTATTTAAGGGATTAATACATTCACCATGCACTACAGACTACTCTAAAATATTTCCCCTACCTATTCCTTTGCTATGCTGCCTATTCTGTTCTCTTATAGTACGGGGGAAAAACGACCTTTTGAATCTACCAGTACGACAATCTATCTCTCTAATGCTATTTATCTGGCCCAATCTAGCATCATACGCTGGTGTTTTTAATATAAGCCTAACATCTTCAGTAAAGCTATTCGATTTAAATTTCTGTAAGAGATTTAATCTGTACTTAAACCTACGCTCTGATAATGATTCCCACCCTAATTCTTGTATTAACCCCTCTTTCAGACGCATTGCTTACGATGCGAACAGGTTAAGCAATTACTCGCAGATTTCTTTGTCCCTACCCCCAGACTTATGGCTACATGTTTTCCAATCTATCGATGGTGTATTGAAATACCCGCCTACAATAATCTATCGTTCGTTGCTATGGGAATTAATGGCCCTGATCTATTTCTCGAGTTCTAATACTGAGTGTACATCGGAATGGGTTGGTCTATAATAGGCACAAATATATATTACTTTCGAATTAGCACATTGAATGGAACACCATACATTTTCTATTATACTATTGGAAATCACTTCTATTTTGCTGACTATCCTACATCTACGTGTATGCATCAATGGGTCGAATATTGAAGTTAATTAAGTTAATTTCCAGCAAAAAATCAAAAATACTGCTTATATTAATTTCCCCCTGCTACCTTCGTGTTAAACTATTATTGCCCCTAACATTACTCGTACCATATTAGTATAAATTTTGCAAGTAATCCAGAGATAGGATTACGATTAGGAGAGTGGAGTTTTGATGATTGAAAAGTGCCTGCATGAAACATTAATACGCATTTTCTTGGTATTCCCTAAAATATTCCTTCTATATTTCATGGAAAGGAATTTCAATTTTTTGTTTCGCGTGATATTCATAGCAACGTTCTATTAGGTAGTATGAGTAAACAATAGTGCATATACGTAGTGATGAAGATGATGTAGATGTATTTGTATGATTGGTGATAGCAAAATCACTAGGTGGATGGCAAAGTAGCCAGCAGTTGAATATATTAACTTAGTACATGGATGCATTCATCTACATCTACATCTACATAATACCCTGCAAGCCACCACAAGGGTGTGTGGCAGGGGGTGATTGCTCACCAAACATGCACTACATATCATGCATAAAAAAGGAATAGTATTAATATAGTAGTCAGAACTACACTATTTAAAAAAGATAGAAATTGCAAAGCAAACATGCAAAAACATTCTGTTAGTAGGGTTAGCTTTAAGTACTCATACCAACATGCAGCTACCAATGCTATTCATTGCTACTCTCCAAAGAAATTGCGAGAGGTAGTTTCGATCTAAGATCTTTCACATTGAGAACCCTGCATTTTAGCCCTGACCCAACGCTCCTTGCAAGACTTCATTCAAGAAGGCATTCTTGCATTAAAGAAGATTAAGGCGTAAATTTTCGTTCTTCAAAACATGTGTAGTCAAAAATGCATCGTTTCTTAATAGTTCCACTTTTCCTTTGACTTTGAACTGGTTTTTTTTCTGACCTTTTCCCTAACGTCTTCGATAAAAAAGCCTCCAAAATGAGTTTAGCGAAATGTATTACCAAACTTTAGCTGTTGGGCACAATATGAATTTTCCCCAAGTCTCCTAAGCTCCAGATATTCAGCTACTCACGTCTCCGTTAATGCCTGAGTGTCATTACTGGCTGCGAAACTCCAACTATATGTGACCTTCTATAATAATGAAATTATTTACATTTACCAACATCTTCCGAAACAGATGACGAGGTTCGAACAAAATTTTAATCCAAAGAAGTTGGTTGGAGTTTGTTCAATTGCTCCTGATTATGAGGTTGAGGTCAGAAGTAAAAATAGAAGGCGAATCACAACTATCACATTTAAGCCATGTCTGGCAAGAAAACTGCTAAAACGTTAAATATGGTCTGAGAGAATGTGGTTTTCGCCAATCGACGTCAAGGCAGCGACGATCCGAAAGCCCCACGCCCCCCAGGGGAACCATTGTCGTCTTTCAATTGTTGTCGAGGAGTCCTTTGAAATAAATGCTTTCAATGGCAGTGTTGCCGCGTATTTAGCAATAGTGGGCCATAGTTTCTGAAAATGGTTAAGAGATAATGCTCCTTTAGGCGAAAGTTCGAAATCTTTTAGGCTGATGCTCCTCTAGACCCTGTTCGAACCACGATTTAAATTCATTCTTACATCTACATAATACCCTGCAAGCCACCATAAAGGTGTGTGGCAGGGGGTGAACTCTCACCAAACATGCACTACATATCATGCATAAAAAAGGATTAGTATTTATATAGTAGTCAGAACAACACTATTAAAAAAGGTAGAAATTGCTAAGCAAACATGAAAAACATGCTGTTAGCTGGGTTAGCTTTAAGTCCTCATACCAACATACCTATGCTATCCATTGCTACTCTCGTATTGGACATAGTCACCGCTATTCATATCTCTAATTGTACGACGAAAAAAGGACATTTTGAATCTGTCAGTTGGGCAATCAATTTCTCTAATTCTGTAATCATGGTCCAGTCTACCATAGCAAGTTCGGGTTCGCAAAATATTTGTAACGTCATCACTGAAAATATTATCTTGGAATTTATTTGAGAGATTAAGTCTGAATTGCAACCTGCGATCTGACAATGATTCCCAATTTAATTCATTTAATAGACTGGTTACGCTAGTAAGGTTATCATACCGTCTCTTTACAAATCTTGCCGATCTTTCCTACACACGTTCAAGTTCGTTATTTAGACCAATTTCGTAGGGATCCCATACACTGGCAGCATATTCCAAATGAGGTCTTACAAGGGAAAAGTAGCTGATTTCTCGTACATGATCGTCACATTTACCCAGTACTCTTTTGACGAATCCCAGTTTACGATTCGCTTGACCCATTATTTCACGTATGTGTTTACCCCAGGAAAGATCATGTGTCAGTCTTATTCCAAGATATTTAATGGATTCCACGTTTGTTAATTCATTATTACTTATTTTGTAAGTTCTAGGAGGAGAACTATTCTTTTCCCAAAAATTCATTACTAGACATTAGTCCAATTTTCCAGACCAATTTTCAATTATTGTAGGTCATCATTTAAATATTCTTTATCGTTTGGGCATAGAATTTCCCTGTACACTACTGCGTCATCGGCAAATAGACGAAGCTTACTTTTTACTACCTTATTGATAGGTATTATTGATAACATAGAACTTAACGTAATTACACTCATTTAAGTTAATACTCCAATGTGTAAATGATAACGACACCTTGTAAACAATGATTTTTCAACAGATTCATATCCATAGTTGTCGGGTATACTATTAACACATCAACGGTCATCAAAGCTGGTATCATTTTACTACTGAAATGAAAAGGGCGGAAGTATTCCAAATTATTCCATAAATTGTACATATATAGGCCTTGATGTATTATGGGAAATGAGTATTTCAGGATTTGACCGCTAGGCGACATTAAATAAGTGGTCATCTGAAAATGTCTGCAACTTCAACATCAACCCATAAATTTACAGCATCGTGTTTGTTTATTGGAAGCTCCTGCTTCTCGATGTTCCATGGAATCCATGATTTGCAGATTGATGCAGCGTCTTCTCCGGTGAAATCCTGACGGCGACGGGACCCGAATGCCGGGAATCACTATCGCGGCGGACCTCTCACAACCGAGAGAACTTTAGCTACACGACCCATCTCCGAAGTATCACGTTCCCCAGGCGCACCGTGACACCTCACACCGCTGGGGCTCAGCAAGGCCGAGGACAGTCATCAGGTGTCACGCCCGCCAGTCTCCCCACCCACCTCGTTGTCATCACAGCAGATCCCATACCGTCTCTTGGCACTGGGACTAACCTCGGCCGGCTCTGGAGGAGACGGCCCGGGGGTACCAGAGGGAGTAACGGCCAACCTTGTTCCCCTGGCCGCTTCCCGGTCGCCAGTGCTCGTGGCCTAGGAAGCTGATGGCTCCGCCGAGCACCAAGCAAACGCCTGGGCGGTGCCGTGCAGCTGGCATTCGGCTGAGAACGGTGTCGAGACCCCTCGCCACGAAGGATGCTGTCTTGCCTGAAGGTGAAGAGGGGCGTAGAGGGGTGGGATTTTATTGCTTGGGCTCTCCTTAAGAGGGCTGCAGGTGCCGTCTTTACGGTAAGGGGCAGGAGGTGATGGAGGCCAACGATTCATCTCCCAATGGAGCTGTGCTTCTAATGCGCATACTTCGGGCAGCAATGGAGGGCGCGGATGGTTCTGAATTGCGAGTGGAAGCCCATGCAGGTGCATAAAGATGTCCCCAGGTGCTTTCACATGATGATTTCATCCACAGCTTCGAAGTGGCATACATGGTATCTCCAGGATGCTTGGGAAAGGGGTAAATCATCACCTATATCTACACCTACGAGAAGGTTAATGGTGGCCCAATCCTTCCTGTGGCACGAGTGATGGAAAGAGCTGCCCAAGCCTGCGGGATTAGCTCGAAATCAGTGTCGAGAATCCTGAAAGAGAAGTTCGGTGAAACTAATGGCGAGAAGGAGCCGAGTGTTGTACTGCGGACACCTTCGAAGAAGAGACCGAGAAGAAGACCGAAAACCTGCCTGGATAATTTCAGCGAGGAAGCCATTAGAAGACATATATATGGATATTACGAGAAGAAGGAGTATCCGACAGTCCAGAAATTATTGCATTCTTTAAAAGAAGCAGATCTTTTCGAAGGTGCTCAAACAAGTTTAAGGATTGTGCTGAAGAGACTGGGTTTCAAGTGGAAACAATTTTCAGGGAACAGGAAAATTTTGCTGGAGAAGGGTGATATAGTGGCGTGGCGGGGGAGATTCCTTAGAGAAATAAAGAAAGTGAACATTGAGGATGTGGTATGGCTGGATGAAACGTGGGTAAATGCAGGCCATTCTAAAAGTGTCATCTGGACTGATGAAACGGCAAAAGGAACCATGCCAGCCCCTGTGGGAAAGGGATCCCGGTTGATACTTCTTCATGCCGGAACATCAGAGGGTTTTATCCCGAATTGCACACATTTATTCAAGGCCAATAAAAACTCGGGGGACTATCATCAAGAAATGACGAATGAAACGTTTAAAAAGTGGTTCGTTAACCAGCTTCTGCCTAATATCAAAGCGAATAGCACCATTGTTATGGACAACGCTCCTTACCATAGCATTAGAATAAATAAGGGTCCCACCAGCAAATGGCTTAACCCTTTCGCTCCCAAGCACTTTTCCTGTGTACATGTCCAAAAATACCAGCCCTTTTTTAACGAAATTTTCTCTCTTCTTTTAAAAAATTCTATTGTCTTTATTTTACCACATATTAATATGAAAAAAAATACACTTATGAATAAATATTGGTTGTTTACATGTCCATTTTTATTTTTCCTAATGCTTCTTTAGTTTTGTTATAAAAAAATAAAAATTAAATTATTTTTTAAATTTTTTTATAAATAAATTTTTTTAAAAGCTTACTCAGTAAAGCTTGGTTATTAGATGCAACTTTAAAGTATGTATTTATATAGTGCACTTTATTATTAATAATTTGGCTTAATTTTGTTCATATTATTCCATAGGTTATGGTATAAAAATATATATAGTATACCTCTACACTAGCGCTATTGAGGCCTACTCTCGCTGTGTAACTTATGAAATTGTCCAACTGTTTAATTTTGTGAATGACAAAATGAATATGATAAACAACATGATATGCAGTAAATATAACAAAATACATCTTTTTAGTTAACATATTAGTATTATAACCATAAATAATTGGATTACCAGAGCATAAATATTTAAATTTGTAAAATGTTGACGGATAACATGCAGCATGAAAACAACTGCTTTTACAGCATATTTCTCGGAAGTACTTTCCATGTCAATTAGGAGGTTAGTTGCACTTCTTTCTGATCGTCACATATGAAATATAAATGTAAATTTGTGAGCTACTCACGGTGTTTGGGGCTAGCACTTATGTTTAGCTAAGCACTCGCCGTGCAATCCCCGGTTGCATCGGACGCACACTGTCCTGGATCTTCTCCTTTGTTCCTTTGTGCTGCATACACAGCATCTGGACTCTTTACGGCCGCCCAATTTCCTAATTCCTGGTGAACCACGTCCACTCCCTCTGGACTCATCCCTATTCCTCAACCATTCTGTCCCTAACACTTCTATCACATTTGTTGTGTATAAAAGTCTCGAAAGAGGTTTTCCGGGTTCACTAAAATTTTCTTTGTATAATATGTAGCTATTCAACACCATCCTTCCAATAATATGGAATGCTACCTTTTTCCAATATTTTAATGTTTTCCTTTCATCTAAATATGTGTACAGCATCATGTCTGATGTGTCCACTCCTCCCATGAACTTGTTGTATTCTAATATTATTCCTGGCTTTACATATTTTTTCTCCCGGCCTTGCCTTACTCTCGTAACTTCTCTATCCTCTGCTATTGACTTGCTCGAAAGGAGCATCACCGGTCCTTTTTGGGAACTTCTTTCCCTGAATGCACATCCTAAGGCACATCCAGCACGGCAATAAACCTTCTCACCGACGGAAAACTTCTTCTTGAAAAGTTCTGGTAGATATTTCCGATTTTTCCTGACAGTGCCAGTAATATACGTGCCCATTTCATAAAGAGTATTCACCAGTGGAATTGACATGAAAAAATTGTCCACAAAAACATGGTAGCCCTTGTGCAAATAATTATTCACTCCAAGAAGTTTCATCACCACCGTATATCCCAGTCCATGTTCCTTTATCTCCAATCTTTCTTCCTCACTTGCCCTACCTTTATACGTAAAGAATCCCAGGCAATAATTGGACACCGCATCGCAAAGCATCCAAAATTTGATTCCCCAGCGGTGATGGTGCTTATTTGGAAGGTACTGCAACAAACTTGAACGATTTTTAGTCCCTACTAGACTTTCATCCACGCTTAGTTCCTCGTGAGGGGTATAATGGTATCTAAATACTCTATTGGCATGATCTAAAAGGGGTTGGTACCGGATACATGGGTCATAACCGGGATCATTGCGTGTTTTACACTTCTCAGAGTCTACCAAATGAAAAAATCTCAGAATTTGCTGAAAACGATTCCTCGGAAACATTTTTCCGAACCAAGGGGTACTTTGGGATGTTGATTGTGACCAGTACGAAGCAATGGTAGGTTTCCGGATTATTCCCATGTTCAAAATACATGCCAAGAATCCTTTCATTTCTGCAGATGAAATGTTTTCCCACTTCACTGATGGTGATGATCTTCCAGACTGAGAGGAGATGTACTGTTGGGCGTAGCGATTTGTTTCAGTAACAAAGAGAGTAATGAGAAAATCTGTGAAAAAAAGTTGAAAATATTGAATCGGAGGAGAGTTACGGGGAGGCACACGCTTGGGGCCGGTCATTTCCTGGAAATGGTAATGTGTGGGAGTTGATTCTTCTGGTGGCACTACTTCCCTCCATTCTCCATTTTCTGCATTACAATTGTCTTCATTACTGCACTGCTCATCAAAAGGCTGCAATGAATGTTGATCTTCATCACTGTCATTCCCCGTCTCACTGTCACTTTCAAAGAAATCAGTCACACTTTCATCGGATGAATCGTCTAATATATTCAAAATATCTTTTTCTCCTATATGTGATGGTCCAGCCATTGTGTGGTTATATTTTTACAAAAAATATTCACCACTGTAAAAGAATGCTAAAGTTTTACAAAAATTCTTGTATTGATGCACTACCAAATGAATACCTTCAGCGATTGCGAACACGCGCGTGTGGTTGCGAACTAAGAACTCCACAGGGAAGCACGCAGTCAGAGACTGAAGACCATTTGGAAAGGCGTTCACTCAAAGAAAGCAAAGTCAGCAAGGATAAAATGTTTCAATTACGAAGATAACAAAGTATCATTTCACGATAGAAAACTGCGGACGCAAAGCTTCTTCGGCGATTCCTCGTAGCATTAGTCACCAGTGTGATGAGAAAAAAATCGTTCGTTACGCCATATGATATTACATGGTTATCTTCAATGTAAATGAAAAGCTACATTGTATTTTACCGATAGTTTTAATACTAGTCTCCTGTATTACATTTCATATGCAGTTTATTTTTACGCATACCTTTTGATTATATTTGAAATGAAGATATCCTGAACTTATCACGTACCAGACGCGCAAGGAGGATTATTCGCTATATATTTCAGGAATAGAAAATTACGTAGATTCATGAACGCATTATAAAAGAAAGATATAAACTGTAAGGAGTAGTTGGTAGCATAGAATCTCGTAAGGAAAAATATGTTTCACTGCGAACATCAAGGGCAAATTAGTCACCCGCGGTGGCATTTTCCGCGATGCAATGAAAATGCAATAGATCAGAAATAACGACATAATGTTAGTAGTAATGAAGAAAAGAAATATCTTTCGATAATATATCATTTCCAGTTCTTTTTTCCAAAAGATTTCAACGGAGACTAAATAGGGTTCAGATTTACAAGCGTTAATCGAACAATCTACGGTTCACTTCAGCACGTAAAATATTCACGCAAGGTGCTGAAAAAAAAGTCTTTAAAAAATACTCATAATGCCGTAAATATTTTACAATTGCCACCAAATGACGAAGAAAGATGTTTTCTTTCATATAAAAGAAACTTAATGTGCATAAACATATTTTTTACTGAATAATAGTCTCCGATACTAGCGGCCGATATATCGGCCGCTTGGGAGTTTTGGCTACTAAGGCCGCGGCCGATATATCGGCCGCTTGGGAGTGTAAGGGTTAAGAAGGACATCCTCGACTGGCTACGAGGGAAGGATGTGAAGGAATTGGAGCCGGGGATGAATAAGATGGAACTACTGGCTCTTTCCAAATTTCACCAGCCTCGCTTTCCTATGTATGAAATCGACGAAATCGCCAAGGAAAATGGGCATCACATCCTGAGAATCCCGCCATATCACTGTCATTTCAATGCAATTGAAATGATTTGGGCGCAAGTTAAAGGGTATGTAGCTGAGCGAAATAAGACATTTAAGCTACAAGACGTGAAATTGCTTACGCAGGAAGCCATTCTTAACGTGAGTGCTCTAAATTGGAAGAATGTTGTCCGAAAAGTTTCGTCCATCATCGATGAGGCCATTCATACTGATGGTATTGTGGAGTGCAGTGTGCAAACTTTGGTAATTAATCCAAATAGCAGCAGTGACAGTAGCTCCAACACTGGAACGACAGGTGACGAATCTGCTCTATCAGAGAACGGGGAAATAATCTCTCCCAGAAAACGGTACGTAATCATAAAAATATTTGTGTTTAAAAACAAAGATATCTTTAGGCAGGAATTTTACTAATAATGGATTATTCTGCATTTCAGATCAGCGCGACGTTCTTCTTCACCAGGGGAGCTAGAAGGAATATACCCTTTAGACTAATTACCGGAAATTAAAAAAATGTTGTGTTCCAAATGAATGAGTGAACATTATATTATTGCATTTGCATGTAAACGAGCTTGAAATAATACAAATTAAGTCAGAAGCACTTCTTTGTTTACATTTATTCCTTTGCCATTGTATAGCCAAGTATAGCGATAATATAAGACTTTTATAAGCAAAGTTAATTCCTAGGTTGAAACGCTCTACGCTTTAATGTGGCCTTTTTTGTGATTAATTTGCCAATTTTAGCTAAATAATATAGCAATTTTTCCCAAAAAGTTGGATTCCTTACGGCACCCCTCCCCGTCGTCCCCTCGCGCTAACGTGAAGCTCTCGCTCACCTCTCACCTGGCAACACTGCCCCCTCCCACTTACTCGGCCGCTCTAGCTGTCATCGGACTTCTTTCGCCGTGGCGACTGTACATAATACCCTGCAAGCCAACATAAAGGTGTGTGGGCCAACATAAAGGCAGGGGGTGAATTCACACAAAAATGCATTAATTATCATGCATAAAAATTATTAGTGATTAAATTCTAGTCTAAACTTCTTAATTTAAAAAAAGACAAAAATAGCAAAAAGGTTATCATTGCTAGATTCCTGCAACGAATCAGCATGCTACTCAGAAATAAAATAACAATTTAGTTTGCTATTAAATGAGTAGACTACGTTGGGGCATAATTTTGATTAGAACTAGCGAAGGAACATATTTTTTACAGATGTTCAAGTGAATGATCATGCTTTTTAATCATGGCTTGCATTCACTCAGATAACTAGCTTGTTTGCATGTCAATAGTGAATGTATAATGGAACATTAGGAAATTAAGGAAAAATGTGTAATGACACATTATTCAAAGACACAAAGTTAGTAGTATTCCAGAGTTTTGAGATATGCGTCGGCATATTTTTAAGAAGTTAGAGCCGATATTCATGTAATATAAAAGAATGCGAAGTATTCCCTTGACGTTACAATTATTTAGGGAAGACTGAATTGATATGAGGGGAAGTGAAGTATTGACTACATCAACATCTACTTAATACCCTGCCTGTCACCGGGAGGGTGTGTGGCAGGGGGTGAAAATCCCCATACATGCGCTACTGACATGCAACTAAGACTACTATAACAATAGTTCATCTAATTATCCCTTTGCTATGCTGCCTATTACGCTTTCTGATGGTATGTGGGAAAATGAAATTTTAAATCTGTTTGCAGGACAATCTATTTCTCTAAGCGTATTTATCTGGTCGAATCTAGCATAATACGCATCTGATCTGATAATGATTCCCAACATAATTCTTCTATTCATTTGACGCACTGCTAAACCAACCGTAATACCGTTTAACAAACCTCGCTGCTCTATGCTGCACACTGTCTAGTTCTCTGATCAAAACTTATGCATTTGGATCCCATACACTGGCTGCATATTCTAGGAGCCACCTAACTAGTGAAAAGCTGCATCGCTCTTTTGTCTCCTCGGCACATTTTCCCTGTGCCCTTTTGATAAATATCAGCTTTCTCTTGGCTTGGTCGCATATTTCCCGGGTGGGTCTTCCCCATGATAAAACGTTAGTGATTTTAATACCTAAGTACTATGGTTTCAATGCTTTAGATCTTCGTGTTGCTAATGCTACAGGCTCTATCAAATTATTTCTCTTCCAAAAATTAATAGACAAACACTTTTAAAAGTTAAGTTGTAACTGCTATTTGTCAAACCATTCTTAAATTGCATCTAAACCCTTGCTAAGTGATTCTATATCTTCTTCTTTTGATATGCCCCTATACACCACCGCATCGTCTGAAAAATAGTCTAAGCTAACTAGCAAATATGGTACCCAAATTGTTTATCTATTAAAAAAAATGGAAACGGACCTATTACGCTACGCTGGGGAACTCCCATTGGGACTTTGATTGTGTCGGACATGATACCATCTATACGTAGTAACGTTTAATGTTTTAAGAGCAAGCGTGGGAAGGTGTCCCCACAAAAGGCAGCCTTGCCGAAATAGTTTATCTTAACTTAATGAAAATGATAGGTCCAACAAGAACCACGTAACCCAAAAGCTGGTTCCACATGTGCTCGAATCAAAATCCATTCAACAGCGGTTCGGAATAACCCATGTCCATCATGAAATACTATAGGGGAGCGTGGGTGCCTAGTGGGTAGAGCGCTTGGCTACAGATAAGCCTTTGGAACCCCCGAACGAAAACATCATCTACATCTATAATACATTTTAAAAAATGTGCAGTAATGAACTTTTGGAAAAAGAATAGTTCTCCTCCTAACACATAAAAAATAAGTAATAATGAAATAACAAACGTGGAATCCATTAAATATCTTCGAATAAGACTGACACATGATCTTTCCTTGGGTAAACATTTACGTGAAATAATGGGTCAAGCTAAAGGTAAACTGGGTTTCATCAAAAGAGTAATGGGTAAATGTGACGATCATGTTCGAGAAATCAGTTACTTTTCCCTTGTTAGACCTCATTGCGAATATGCTGCTAGTGTATGGGATCCATACGAAATCGGTCTAAGTAATGAACTTGAACGTGTGCAGCGAAGATCGGCAAGATTTGTAAAGGGACGATACGATAATTATATTAGCGTAACCAGTCTATTAAATGAATTGAAATGGGAATCATTGTCAGAACGCAGGTTGAAATTTAGACTTCATCTCTTAAACAAATTCCAAGGCAATATTTTCAGTGATGATGTTAAAAATATTTTACGAACCCCAACTTACTATGGCAGACTGGACCATAATCATAAAATTAGAGAAATTGATTGCCGAACTGACCGATTCAAAATGTCCTTTTTCCCTCGCACAATAAGAGATACGAATAACGGTAAATATGTCCTATCGGAGAGTAGCAATGACTAGCATTGGTAGCTGCATGTTGGTATGAGTATTTAAAGCTAACCCTACTAACAGAATGTTTTTCATGTTTGCTTTGCAATTTCTATCTTTTTTAAATAGTGTAGTTCTGACTACTATATTAATACTATTCCTTTTTTATGCATGTTTGGTGAGAAATCACCCCCTGCCACACACCCTTCTGGTGGCTTGCAGGGTATTATGTAGATGAATACCCTGCAAGCCACCATAAAGGTGTGTTGAAGGGGGTGAATTCTCACCAAACATGCACTACATATCATGAATAAAAAAGGATATGCTTTTATATAGGTACTGTTCAAAACTACACTATTTAAAAAAAGATAAAAATATCAAAGCATACATGCAAAAACATGCTGTTAGTTGCGATCGCGTTAAGTACTTATACCAAAATGTAGCTACCAATGTTATCCATTGCTACACTCGTACTGGATATATTTACCGTTATTCATATCCTTAATATCCCTTACCCTAATTCATATCCTCGGAGTGCGAGATGGCCCCGGGAAAGCAACTGGCCCCCTGCCCTGAATGTGTGAAATACACACCCCTGTGTCTTAGATCGGGGTGAGCTCTACCCTCAACCTCTCCAAACCAGACTTCGGGTTGAATCACTGAGTGAGTGACATAAAATACTAACCTTCGACGGAGTGAGAGAAATGATAAGACAAAAGTGTGAAACGGGCTTAAGATTTATAAAAAGAGTACTCGGGAAATGTGATGAGAAGACAAAAGAGCGATGCTACTTTTTACTAGTTAGGCCCCAACTTGAGCATGCAGCCAGTGTATGAGATCCTAATGAATTAGGTTTGATCAGAGAACTAGACAGTGTGCAGCGTAGAGCAGCTAGGTTCGTTAAAAGGTGTTACGATAGGTTGAGTAGTGTATTAGAATTAGTAAAAGAATTAGGGTGGGAATCATTATCAGAGCGCAGGCTAAGGTACAGAATTTATCTTTTAGAGAAATTTCAATCGAATAGCTTTACTGAAAATGTTAGCTACTTATAAAAAACACCAGCGTATTATGCTAGATTAGACCAGATAAATAAGATTAGAGAGATAGATTGTCGTACCGATAGGTTCAAAATGTCATTTTTCCCCCGTACAATAAGAGAACAGAATAGGCAGCTTAGCAAAGGGATAGGTAAGGGAAATATTTTAGAGTAGTCTGTAGTGCATGATGCATGTATTAATCCCTTAAATACTATTGATACTAACAATCTAATTGCATGAGACCCTAAAGTTGATTGTTTGCATGTCAATAGTGAATGCTTGGTGATCTTCACCCCCTGCCACACACCCTCGCGGTGGCTTGTAGGGTATCGTGTAGATGTAGATGAATAAGTTCATGGAGTCCTAATGACTTTGCTGGCAATTTACAGCTTCCATCGACTGAATGGCGTAATTGTCGCGTTGATACCACAAGCTGAAGCCATGTGGTGAATTAATGAACTACTTAAACGGTTCTTTTATTTATTCATACAATCATTCCCCAACAATATTTGAAGTGAATATCCCGGATAAACGATTAATACACTACCAATTAGGTTTCAATCGATGCATCACATAATATAAGTACCCTAAGTAGGTATTTTTATCTCGCCTTGAGAAATATTTCCTGTTTCTGAGCTAACGGCTTTGCTATCGCGATAACATCTCTTAGAGGTCCACCACAGTCTTGCCAAATTAAGTGATATACCGCAAAATCAGTGTTGCCGGCATGCCGAAAACATCAAAATTTTAATTGTCGTGTTTTCCACGCTTAGCGTAGATACTGAAATAAAAAAACCATTCTTTTGTTTTGAGATAGATTATAAAGAAATGCCAAGAGAAGAGTTTAAAATAAAAAAAACGTTACTACATCTACATAATATCCTCTAATCCAACATAAAGGTGCGTGGCAGGGAGTGAATTCACACCATACATGCATTACATATCGTACCTAAAAAGGTTTAGTTGTTACATTCGATACATGATTTAAAAAAGATAGAAATAGCAAAGCAAGCATGATATAACATGCGGTTAGTTTGATTAGCTTAAAGTTCGCATAGCAGCTGCATTCATCTACCTATGCTTCCCCCTGCCACACACCCTCGCGGTGGCTTGCAGTGTATTACGTATATGTAGATGTATGCTATCCATTGATGCACTCGTATTTACACTATTGGATACATTTGCAGATATTCATAACCCTAATTTTACGAGGAAAGAAGGACATTTTGAATATGTCAGTTCGGCAATCAATTTCTCTAATTTTGTGCAATAAATATCAAAACCTGCCGCGTGAACGACGGTGAAATTCTCGTAATTACTACATGAAAAAAATTCACCTGGACCGGGAATCGAAGCACGGACTATTGACTTTCCGGGCCACTGTGCAGACCACTATGCTATTCAGGATCGATAATACACACGGCAGTTTTATCGAGGTTCAAGGTACTAGATTTTGAGCCCTCGCGGCCCATCAAAGATGGCAACGCAAGGGAGAAAGGGCTTCAAAGAAGCCACGACCAATGGTGAACCTCATTCCAGCGCTAAATCCACGCTTGGCAGTAAATGTAGTATATCTCAAACCTTCCGCGTGAAAGGCGGTGAAATTGCACAATTGCGAAATTTCAACAATTATTGCCACGTGAAAAAAATCACCTGGACCGGGAATCCAACCACGGGCATTTGGCTGTCCGGCTTGTACCTATTGACGGAGTAATTAGAGTTATCTCCACTTACCGATGAACAATTTCTGTCACTGTCCTCGTGAAAGGAGGCTCTGGCCACCACATCAACCCGATTCCCTTCATTTCTTCTTTAAAATACAAGTAAAAACTTCGTTTATTTAGCGGTCAACGACTTTCATCGATTACCCCCTCTCTTACACCCTGTTTTCACGTGAACAACATTCCGAGATAAACTTGAATTCCCGATTGAAGTTATTTATTTTCATGTAATTAACTCTTGGTATCATTATCTGTGACTGTTTCGTGACATTGAACACCACGTTATCAGTAACTTCTTTGATTGAGCAGAAGAAAGGGTTCAAACCGGTTCACTGGCGTTTGCCGGACGATAATGTACTGAGATAGGGATTTTATATCTTGAGTGAACCGGAACGAAAGTCAGAGAGGATAAAAATACGGTATGGTGCCTTGGGTGCGCTGCAATTGTGGAGAAATATTCTGATTGGAGGCTCATCTCGGGGGAACAAAGAAAAAACTTGCGAGCGAGTGTGCTCGGCCTGGGACTCAAAATGATGTTCTACACCAGTGTTCCCCAACTGGAGTACCTTCAAAACCCACTGGGTGGAACTCCAACCAACTGAATGCACTCCATACCACTAATTTCCTCGTTAAAACGTTCGTCTTCACCGAATTCACTAACAAACATGCGTGAGAAAAGCCGAAAAGAAGCTGAACATCCCTCGGTACCTTGGCGGGTTGTAGTTTTTACCGGCAGCTAATGTCTTTTGCGCCATTTAAGACAGGTGACTAATTGGTAATTCCAAAGGATTTTTTTAAGCGACGGATAAAGAGTGGAGTGCTTTCAAAACCTGGCTTTGGATTTAGTCTGCTCTTGACGAAAGGTGCCAAGCGGACCACGGTTTGACGTCTCATTCGACGGACGGAGTACTGAACTCAAAGAACGCTCCATGCGGAGCCCGGATACCGGTTTGCCAATGAAATACCTGCCTCAGTCGGGACTCAAACCTGTGCCTTCGGGATACTTTGGCGGGGCATGAGTTTTCAAGAAGATGGGAAATGGGAGCAAATAATGGGGGACTTGAAAAAACCGACATTTAAAACGATTTTTCCCAACCTATCGCGTAATGTATGAGACAGCTTAATAATAACATCGATTCGAATGGCAGAAATTTGGCAAGCAACGAATCGCTAATGCAATAGAGGAAAATAGGGATCACGGGCTGTCGTTAAACTCAAAGTAAGGCCTGCCTACGCTTTCGGGAATCTTCTAGAGGTGAGTAACCATAGTAATGATCAACGTACATAAGCGGATCTTGTCTTTTCTTTTACATCTTCATCTACATAATACCCTGCAAGCCACCATAAAGGTGTATGGCAGGGGGTTAACTCTCACCAAACATGCACTACATATCATGCATGGATAGTATTGGTAGCTGCATGGCAATGGATAGTATTGGTAGCTGCATGCTGGTATGAGTACTTAAAGCTAACCCTACTAACAGAATGTTTTTGCATGTTTGCTTTGCAATTTCTATCTTTTTTAAATAGTGAAGTTCTGACTAGTAAAT
The DNA here is from genome assembly GCA_933228895.1 of Platycnemis pennipes. Lineage (NCBI taxonomy): Eukaryota > Metazoa > Arthropoda > Insecta > Odonata > Platycnemididae > Platycnemis > Platycnemis pennipes. The sequence continues at coordinate 77,490,100 of OW121846.1, read as the reverse complement.
TAATACTATTACTTTTTTATGCATGATATGTAGTGCATGTTTGGTGAGAAATCACCCCCTGCCACACACCTTTGTGGTGGCTTGCAGGGTATTATGTAGATGTAGATGTGATACGCTAATGTAGATATCGTACCGTTCCTTTACAAATCTTGCCGATCTTTACTGTGTACGTTGAAGTTCATTATTTAGGCCTTTTCCGTAAGGAACCCATACGCTGGCAAAATAAATCCCTTACACTGGTGAATTCGCGCCCGGGAGGCAAGCAACCTCTCACGACCCCTTCTGGCATCTGTCACCGGCAGAATCGCGTCCAGCATCCCTCCCTGTACCCCCCAGTGGTAATAATTCGACCAGCATGGTTTGGCTCCATCTACATCTACACGATACCCTGCAAGCCACCGCGAGGGTGTGTGGCAGGAGGTGAAGATCACCAAGCATGCACCACCTACATGCAAACAAGCAACTAGGGTCTCATGCAACTAGATTGTTAGTATCTATAGTATTTAAGGGATTAATAAATGCATCATGCACTACAGACTACTCTAAAATATTTCCCCTACCTATCCCTTTGCTATACTGGCTATTCTGTTTTCTTAGTACGGAGGAAAAATGCCACTTTTGAATCCATCAGTACGACAATCTATCTCTTTAATCTTATTTATCTGGTCGGATCTAGCATAATACGCTGATGTGTTTAATATGTGCCTAACATTTTCAGTAAAGCTATCCGATTGACATTTCACTAATAGAATTAATCTGTACCTTAACCTACGCTCTGATAATGATTCCCTCCCTAATTCTTGTATTAATTCTGAAACACTACTCAACCTATCATAACACCTTTTAACGAACCTAGCTGTTCTACGCTGCACACTGTCTCGTTCTCTCATCAAATATAATTCATTCGGATCCCATCTCTGGCTGCATACTCAAGGTGGGTCCTAACTAGAGAAAAGTAACATGGCTCCATCCTCCACAGCGTTAGAGGAGGAGCCCGGATGACATTCGGGGCGCAGGGGGATGGGAGGGTTGCAGGTGCAACGACGAGAGGATGCAAGTTGCAGTGGATGATGGGGGAAATGGAAGGGGAGAGGGAGACGCCTGGATCCCCCCTCCTAGCTGACGACTAATCGTGGCTCGACGCCCTCACTTCTTGTCGCACCGGGACTACCGGTCACTCCAGCGACTAGCGGAGAAACTCGATTTCTTGACCTGCTTTCGAGGCGCGCGCTCATGAATCTGCCAGCTAAGCCTGCTCCCGTCCTCTCACGGCGAAAGGCTAGGGCCGAGCCGCTGAGCAACGGATCCACGCGAGTTGAGGACGTGCCTCTCTCTCTCCTTCTCCGTCATCCAACACCGGGGTCTACACCCATCCATTCAATCTTCCTTTGACCTCTCGGCCGTAAGCGTTGGCAGTGGCCCTGGTTATCGTCGATTGCTTTCAGGCGTCGCAAGGTCAAATGGGAATGACTTTGGACGCGAGAATAGAAATTAAGCTCCTTAAAAAAAAGTATCACCGATCATCACGGCCACTTAAGAGGTCATCTCGGAAGGCAGTTGTCCTTTGCTAACTTTTTAACGTAACGTTAATTCACAAACAATGTAACGTAACTTATAGCCAACATTCCAGGTGTCTCGTAATTGTATGCTTAATATTTTCCTCTGGGTGATAGCATTGTGACTTTCTTTTTCATGTAAGTAGTGTACAAATGGGGTATTATTTTTTTGGCTATCATACCTGCAAGGTAGTAAGTGTTACCTTATTCTCTCTGAATGATAATACATGCCTGGTGATGGCTCATTCCCTGAAACACTTCCTCACGGTGACTTGTAGGGTTTTATGTAGATTTAGATGAATTTCTAGGCTGCCTAATGCGCTAACACAGGGGTCACCGAATCTTCTGCCATCTAACCCATAAAGTAGAGAAAGTAAATATATCTTAATAAATCCTTATAATATCTACCAGTGTACTATTTATAATTAGTAATTGATACTTTGATTGTTTAAATCTATGATTATAATTATGAAACTACGATAGTTTTATTTTAATTCCCAATTTTACTTCAGAGTCACATTTACACACTTACTACTTAATCTCTTAAATAAATTCCAGGATAATATTCTCACTGATAACGTTAATAATATACTGCGAACTCTAACTTACTATGGTAGACTGGACCATAAGCACAAAATTAGAGGAATTCATTGTCGAACTGACAGATTGAAAATGTCCTTTTTTCCTCGTACAATTAGGGATGTGGATAGCTATAAATATATCCAATAGGAGTGTATCAATGGATAGCATAGCATGTTGGCATAATTGCTTTAAGCTAACTCAAATAACAGCATGTTATGCATGCTTACTTTGCTATTTTTATCTTTTTTTAAATAGTGAAAGTTAGAACAGTATATAAATACTAATGCTTTTTTATGCATGATATGTAGAGTATGTTTGGCGAGAGTCCACCCCCTGCCACAAACCTTTATGGTGTATTATTTAGATGTAGATGTAGCATGTCTCAATGTAGCCTAGTTGCACGTGAATAGTACATGTTTGGTGATATTCACCCCCTGCCACACATTCCCGTGGTGGCTCGCAGGGTATTATGTAGATGTACATGTGAAGAGTGGAAGTAAAAAATATGAACGATTGGAATTACGGAAATGGTTTATCGGAATGATTCCGCGCGCCTGCGAGGTGATACGCCGACGGGAAGTGTTTTCGGAGCGTGATACGTAGAGTATGTTTGGCGAGAGTTCACCCCCTGCCACAAACCTTTATGGTGTATTATTTACATGTAGATGTAGCATGTCTCAATGTAGCCTAGTTGCACGTGAATAGTACATGTTTGGTGATATTCACCCCCTGCCACACATTCCCGTGGTGGCTCGCAGGGTATTATGTAGATGTACATGTGAAGAGTGGAAGTAAAAAATATGAACGATTGGAATTACGGAAATGGTTTATCGGAATGATTCCGCGCGCCTGCGAGGTGATACGCCGACGGGAAGTGTTTTCGGAGCGTGAGAGTGTCGAGGAAGTCGGCGAGCATTATAGTCCCCGTGATGAAAACGTGTTGAAGGCGCGCCGAGTATAATAGCGCTCCGCTCGCCTTCGGAAAATTCGCACTTATCCCTCACTTGCCGAGCACTTCCGAGGTTGACACCCGTTCCATTCCCACAAAGCGTACGCGGAAGGGACACCCACTCCACATGTGCTCCGTGCCCTCAAGGCTCGATCATCCCCCGTGTCTCAAATCGCCAAGCGGCTGATAAACGAATCCACCTTGAAGCGGACGGCGATGAGCACTGCCGTCAAAAATGTGACCTTCCGCGTTCCACGCTCGACTGCCAAAATGCCGGCCTCCGCGAAATCGAAATGGAAAAAAAGTCAAAACAGAATCCGCAAAGGACAAATTTCCCTTCCTTTTTGTCTCGCCCCCCGAGCCAAATTGACTTGCAGTTGGGATGAAAATCATCACTTTGCATTGAGTGAGGCTCCATTGGCGGAAGTGTGTCTCTTGAGAAACTCCGCTGGCTTTCTCCCGAGGTCCACGCATGAATTTCGAAGGCAGAATTAGAAATTTGTAGGATTTCGTACCTGAACTGAAAATACATATTTATTTCCTGCATAATCGGCCAGTGATTGCAACGGAGATATGGCATGAACAAGCACATTTCGTAGATGTGCGCTCCCCGGGCCAATATCAGAGTTAAGGCCTCAAAAGCACACTTATGATCAGCCCTGACACAGTAAACGTCAAGTGGTGTTCTCACTGTCGTAACCAAGGAGAGTAGAGAGAGTATAGTTCTCTACAAACCTTAGTCGTAACTTCATGTCGTTCGTTGTAAGTAGATAAGAGCTATCTAGCTTCATGATCTTCACCCCCTGCCACACACCCTCGCGGTGGCTTGCAGGGTATCGCGTAGATGTAGATGTGTTACCCTATTATATAGGAATCATTGTCGGATCGCTGGTTGAAATTTAGACTTAATCTCTTAAATAAATTCCAAGATAATATTTTCAGTGATGACGTTAAAAATATTTTGTGAATCCCAACTTACTATGGTATACTGGACCATAATTACAAAATTAGAGAAATTGATTGCCAAACTGACAGGTTCAAAATGTTCTTTCTTCCTCGTACAATTAGGGATATGAACAGCGGAAAATATGTCCAATACGGGTTAATTAATCCGTAGCAAAGATAGTTGTATGTTAATATAAGGACTTGAAGGTAACCCAACGAACAGCACGTTTTTGCTAGCTTAGTTTGCAATTTTTATCTTTTCAAATAGTGAAGTTTAGACTAATATATTGATATAAATTCTATTTTATGCATGATATGCAGTGAATTTTCCGTGAAAATTCACCCTCTGCCACACACTATTTTGGTGGCTTGCAGGGTATTATAGATGTAGATATATAGCATGTTTCATGTAGTAGTTTGTTTGCATGTCAAATGTTTGGCGACCTTCACTCCTTGCCACACACCCTCGCGGTGGTTTGCAGGGTATCGCATATAGGTAGATGTAGATGAGATAACTTGTGATAGGTAGGGTCGATTTTTCGATTCCTCTATTCTACGTCAAGGATCGGATTGACTGCTTAAAAAGAGGAGAAATCATTTCCAATTTCGGACGCCATTCTATACTAGCGTTTCCGTGAGTGTTTGTATTTTCGTACCATACTGAGCCGGAAGCTAAAATAATGTCAAATTAAGTATTTCCACTAATGGTCAATCTTAAGTATCAGTACACTACTACAGTATGGAATCACATTCTATACAATTTAAAGCCATGTGCAACTGGATAGTTTCACATTTTGTTTATTGTCTAGGTCGAAAGTACCCATGGAGTACGCACTTGAAGCAGTTCCATTTTAAAATGACATTAGGTATTTATCCTCATTTATTAAAAAGTGAGAAATTTCAACGGCTCGAACACGTGACGACAAACTATTGCATGACGTTGAATTCTGTGTAATTTCGAATGTAAATTCACGCCTTCCTCCGCCTATCGTTCGGGTGTGCTGCAGACACAGCTAAGCAGACAATGCACTCCGTGAAAGAATGTATATAAATACCTGAAGAATATTTATTCAGTTAGTTGTTACTATTATTATTAGTAACCAGTCTATTAAATGAATTAAATTGGGAATCATTGTCAGATCTCAGGTTGAAATTTAGACTTAATCTCTTAAATAAATTCCAAGACCATATTTTCAGTGATGATGTTAAAAATATTTTACAACCTCCAACTTACTATGGTAGACTGGACCATAATGACAAAATTAGAGAAATTGTTTGCCGAACTGACAGATTCAAAATTTCCTTTTTTCCTCGTACTATTAGGGATATAAATAACGGTAAATATATCCAGTACGAGTGTAGCAATGGATAACATTGGTAGCTGCATGTTGGTGTAAGGATTTAAAGCTAACCCAACTAACAGCATGTTTTTGCATGCATGCTTTGCTATTTTAATTTTTAATTACAAGTTTAATGCATGATATGAAGTGCATGTTTGGTGTGAGTTCACCCCCTGCCATACACCTTTATGGTGGCTTGCAGGGTATTATGTAGATGCAGATGTATTATGTTACTACTTTTTAGGTACCTTCCCCATCCGAATCTACGGTTAGCATTGGAATTCATTTTCCTGAAGAATATTTATTCAATAAGTTTTTACTATTATGATCAGATAAATAAGATTAGAGAGATATATTGTCGTATCGATTGATATAAAATGTTTTCTTTTCTCCCGTACTATTAGAGAACACTATGGGCAGCATAGCAAAAGGATAGGTATGCGAAATATGTAGAGTAGTCTGTAGAGCATGATGCATGTACTAACAACTATTCCGTTTCTTAATTTGTACATACTAACTATGTAAATGCATGTGACCCATATTATTAGCATGTTTCCATGTAGTACCCTAGTTGCAATTCAACAGTGCATGTTTTGGTGATATACACCCCATGGCTTTTTCCTGCGGACGACTAAGTTCCTGTTTCTTTCTACTTAGGTCGTACTCCGCATGGCCAGCAGTTCTTCGTGACTCTCAGTGATTGCAGTAACTCGTTGACGAAGGATTGTTAATCTGTTTTCGGCACTACCTTGTTTCTTATTGCATATCGCAGGAAAAGAGTGATAGGGTGAAGGAACCTAATTTGGTGATACATCTATGTTGGTGATACATTTTGTATCCGCTCTCACCATCAATGGTGTCGCTCAAATAACTTCCCATGTGGATAATAAATGACGTAGGTTGACTATTTTTTTCTGATGACCGTGAAAGCGCAATTTCTTTCAGTTAGCGTGCTGTAGATGAAGTGCAAGCAATTCTACACAAGTGAATAGGGCATTTTACATTAATTCGTGAGTATCTTCACTCTTTATTAATTTTAAGAAGTGTATATCAATTCAAATTTCGTAATTGGTCAGTATTATCCTCACAAGACCTTAGAGAATTATAAATTAAGTTATTTTATTAGTTTTCCTGGTGACTACGCTTTGTGTAGTCTTAGCAATCTGGTGAAAAAATAAGGTTTCTCGAGCTCATCGATGACATGGTTATCCTGACAATATTTCAAAAAATTAAAGTAGGCATTTAAAATTAATATTTATGGTTCTCAGTATCACAGAATGTTAGACCACACTCATAACTATGCTTTTATATTAAAAATATTGTTGTACAGCCTATCACCAAATTAGGTGTCTCACCAAATTAGGTGTCTCACCAAATTAGGTTTACCGCCAAAATAAATATGTATTTATGCTAATGTTGTTGAATTCTGCTATTTAACATAATTCACATGTAGGAACTTGGATTTGGACTAACTGTGAAAAAAGTAAGGGTGATTGCTTACCAGGTGGCCGAAGCGTCTGGTCGCGAACAGTTCTTCAACGGACAGAAAAAGTGTGCAAACAGGAAATGGTAGTTACATTTAAACAACGGTACCGATTGACTTTGAGGATTCCAGAAAACCTGTCAGCCTATAGGGCTTCCATGGCCAATCCGTTGAAGATCAACGATTATTTTGACAAGCTTAACGATGCTATAAAAATTGGGCTTACCTACTAATAGGAAGCTTGAGGATCACGTGTAGAATGTTGATGAAACTGGCTTGATGTATGTTGTCAAGCGTAACAAGGTGGGGGCTGAAGTAGGGAAATAGTTTGTATACAGACGTAGCTATGGAGAACGAGGGGAAACTATGACTTTAGTTGGCTGCGTTTGTGCTAATGGCCCCTGGATACCCCCTTTCATCATTTTCAAAGGTTCTCGTTGGAATGACGACTACAAGAAGGACTGTCTACCGAACACCCAAGTTCATCTCTCTGATAGGGGTTGGATCACAAAGGAATGGGGTCGTTTACCATGATTTTTTTATTGCAGAATCTGATAGAGTTTGTAAAATAAAAAGACCCGTATTTTTCCGTTTTTTAATCCGTCAATTATTTCTCGAGTCATAAGCGGCGAAAAACTGATGTTTTTAACCCTTTCGGAAAGGTGGGCGTGGTGCAACATCTGACGTATAACGACTCCGTCCAATCGCAACTGAGCCCGCGAAGCTACTTTGTCTTATCGCAATGGGTGACACAGCTGACTCTTCCAATAGGACAGTTGCGACAGCATCTGTGCGAGCAGACCTTCCGAGAACCCCCCTCCACTCCCTTCGCTTCCCCTAAAAGCAGTCAAGGACGGAAGGAAAATGACATCAATGTTATCAGAGCAGCTTTTCGGTGGGCGTCACCTTTTGCTTATTTTAATTTTGGATTTATGAGTGAATGGTTATCGTTAGAAGATGAATTTTTTCACTAAAATCCTTTTTTCGTTTTCATCTAACGATTTCGTGTACAAAATTGCGATTTCGGTTCCGAGTAAACGCCCCCATTGTTTCTCCAGTGGTTTCTGTTTTTCCTTGAATCCAATAGCACTAGACCCGTGCTATTGCTTATGAATTCGCATGGGGCACACATAACTCCAGAAATCTTAGAACTAGCTCGTCAAAATGAGATTCACAACTTGATATTCCCTTCTCACAGCACCCACATACTGCAGCCTCTGGATGTTGGAGTTTACAAGACACCTAAGGGTGCTTGGCGAGAAGATGAACTCAACGATTACATGGCGATACATCCAACAGAGAAGCCAATCAAACGAAATTTTCACACTATTTTCAAGATGCCGTTTGTTAAAGCAATGTCTGCAAAAACATCAAAAATGCTCTAAGTCCTGTGGAATCATACCACTGGATCGAAGGGTCATTCCCCGAAAAAAAAACTGGCTCCATCCGTGCTGACTAAGCGTCCATATCTGCAGGAAGACATTTCTGCCATTAAGTCACCAACTCCACCACCCAAGCAAGGTGAACAAACGTAATTGTGTCCAGTTGATAACATCCTGAAAGTTCTAAATGCAAATGTTAGCAGGAAACCTACAAGAGCAAGGGTTACCAATCCAAAGCCTCGAGTCCTAACGGAGACGCAACCAACAGCTCCACCATTGAGTAAATTCGATTCAATCAATGGCAATAGAGGCAAATTTCCTGATTCAGCTGGACAGTTAGGAACATCGAAACGACGCAAAGAATCAAAACCCAAGGACCAAGATGATGAATAATGGACTTGTGGTTGCTGTAATGGGCTATTTTCTTGGGACAAAAGAGAAAAAAATGGCAAGAAATGGATGGAGTGCTCGTTCTGTCGCACTCCCTACCACGAACTTTGCCGAAGTGAACCTGTGATTGGCCATGTTTACATGTTTGATATTTGCAGTAGCTCTGATGACTAAGCTTCTAACATTGAATTAACTCAAAAGAATTGCTATAAATTTAATATTTAATTTGTACATTTCAATGTGTCAAACGTGTTACAAATATGATTGTAACACATTTTATGCACATTTTTTTTGTTACCTATGTTATTTCAAGTTATGTCAATTAAGACATGTTACTTTACAAATCAAATTGTTCATTAATCTCCATAGGTTGTTCATGATATAAAAAGTGCAATAATATATCGCTTATTTCACAACTTTTTGACTTGTCTTATAGTATCACCAAATTAAGGTACCCATATCACCAAATTAGGTGCCATGTCACCAAATTAGGTAGCAATGTAATAGAAGTATGAAAACATCCACAACTCCTCTTTTATGGCTCTGAAAGATATTATTTTTCAATACTTATAACAACCAAATCCAAGTTTAATTATCATAGGCATTTTCCACTTGATTTTATGATACAGAGGCTGATTATTTATAAAAATACAGACTTTATCACCAAATTAGGTTCCTTTACCCTACCTCTGAAGGTTGTGAATATCACATACATTGTTGGTTTAACTTTAACTTTAACTCACACCGTCAAGGTGGCTTGCTGGGTACCGCGTAGATTTAGATTTAGCAACTTTGAAATATAATTTTTAGTAGTCTATGGATATTCCCTATGGCTCGAAATATAAACTACGTACCTGTGACGTCATCAACAAGGCCGTCGAAGCCCCGCCATTCTTCAGCTTTTTCAAATGAACTAAAAATTAGCATTAAATCTTCTCGTAAACTGGGATTCAATCCAACTTATTTGTGTTTGGTGGATGCATTTACGATGGGGAATTAATCAATGAATTCTGTTGTGTTTGACGAATGAAACTACCCTGCTGACGCGATGGCCATAGTTTTGCAATTTTACCCGATAAACTAGGTAGCCGATCGAATTTACTGCGGAATTTCTGAAGTTCGATATCTCTTCCACATCGGTCCCATTAACAATCACTATGTTTTGTGCGCTTCATCTGTGGATCAAAATCATCTCGAGGTGGAAGGTCGATGGGGCATTTGATTTCTCGAATATAACCACTATTTCCAATTGTTGAAAATCCGAGTCACTTGTGCCGTGTTAGAATTCATTAGAAATTGGCGATGCCCCATTGGCCATCGACAGTATCTAAAGCTTTCGATGACTAAGAAAGCCACCGGTGGCGACAGCTGTGGCGATAAACCGCTCAACCTCAGCAGGCAAAAACCCTTGAGCTCCTTTCATTTCCACTTTACCGTTGGCATGATTGATTGCATGGAAAAAGAGTGGATACTATGCGAGAGCAATAAACCCATAATTTGAGATTTAATGCTGAGCAAAACTGTTAAAAACAGTTAAAAAAAACTGCAATAAAATAGATTTACACGACTCTGTACAATGCCTGAGCATCAATCGCCATCATATGAGTTGAGCAGAAAAACATAGAAAGGTTGACTGTAAATTACTCCGCTCAAAAATGTTCAAGAATAATCACACAAACGCTAGCGTCAAATAGGTTAGTCTCATAAATGTGACAACTTCTACCCCATCCTAATTCCAACGGTGCCAACTAAATGACGCCATAAAATTCATTCTATAAAAAATTACATCCAAGAACCTAGGTCTTTCAAAAAGCAGATAAAAGTAACTGTCTTGCTTTCCAACTGTGGTCAAATGGAGAATTGGAACGAGATTAAAATGCTTCGTACTGCCAGAGCTACAGTAATTAATAATTGGTACGTTTATTTAAATTTTAAATACGTGTTAAACACCCCTTCGTAAATCATAGACTATGAAATGGAGATAAAAATAGAGGGATGGATTTACGATAGAGAGGTCTAAAATGCAACATTGTCCGCGTGCGAGAAGGAACAATAATAATAACTCGAGGATCTCAGACTTTATTTGTGGACTGCGTGAACTTCGACATGTTAAAAAATGCATCTTCTAGATCTACGTCTAAATAATACCCTGCAAGCCACATTAAAGCTGTGTGGCAAGGGGTGAATTCACACAAAACATGCATTACGTCTCATGCTTAAACAGGATCAGTAACTATATTCTCGAGACAAACGAAGAAGTCTAAAGAAGAGTGGGAGAAGAGAAAAGTCTGCTGAAAACTAAAAAAAGGACGGGACAAGTCAATCGGCCACATCTTAAGACACGATGGCTTCATGAAGACAATCGACGAGGGAAAAGTAAACGGGAAGAATGGAAAAGGCAGGCCACGCCTATGAGATACATGATACCAGTTGTGAAGGGTGTAAAAGAGAAGAATTACGTTAAAATGAAGAGGTTGGCCCATGGAAGAATCGAGCGGAGAGCTGCGTCCAACGCCCGGTAGTTCCCCTGAAATTTTGAAGCCATGCATTGCGCGGCGCCGCCATCTTACCTCTACCAGCTTTTCAAAGCTTTGTATACGTAGCCTAATCCGATTTTTCAATTTATTTATGACGGAGGCACAATGAGCGATTCCTTTGATATTATTTACATCTACATCTATGCGATACCCTGCAAGCCACCACGAGGGTGTGTGGCAGGGGGCGAAGACCACCATGCATGCACCATTGACATGCAAACAAGCAACTATAGGGTCTCATGCGACTATATTTTTAGTATCTATAGTATTTAAGGGATTAACACATGCATCATGCACTACAGACTACTCTAAAATATTTCCCCTACCTATCCCTTTCCTATACTGCCTATTCTGTTCTCTTATAGTACGGGGGAAAAATGCCATTTTGAATCTATCAGTTCGACAATCTGTCTCTCTAATATTATATATCTGGTCGAATCTAGCATAATACGCTGGCGTTTTAAATATGTGCCTAACATCTTCAGTAAAGCTATCCGATTTAAATTTCAGTAAATATTTAATCTGTACTTTAGCCTACGCTCTGGCAATGATTTCCACCCTAATTCTTGTATAGTTCTGATACACCTCTAAACCTATCGTAACACGTTTTAGCGAACCTAGCTGCTCTACGCTGCACACTGTCTAGTTCTCTAACGTGTTGTAAGACCAGAGAGGAATGAATTCATTGAATCTCTTCGCAACTCGTTTTGCGAAGTACCGAGTTACAGCACTTCATTATCATAATCACTGCACATCAATCCTTAGAATGTTTAGACGTGGCTCTCCATGCGATTATTTTGTCAGCCAACCTCTTCATATGCACACTCCTCTTCTCTTTTATGCACTATACCCTTGCTCTTTATATCTCGTACGACTCATTCCTTTTTCTATTCTACCCATTCCTTTTGCCCCGGAGACTGTCTCTATCAGGCCATCGTGTCTTGCGGAAACGTACCGTTAATAAAACGGCAGTGCTCTTTGAGTAAAGAACTCGTCTTTGGAAGTCGTAGGGACAGAAATATGAACGTGATGTGGGAGAGATACAACCATATTATTTCCTGGACGACCTATGGCGCAATGCCATCCTACATGATCGTCGCACATCGCAGTCCATATCTCTATCACATTACTGCGTGGCCCTATTCCGAGTGTAGTTCTCATCATTTTCGCATATGGCGAGGAACAGATGGAGCACTGTACGTCGGGGCTAAAAGATCAGTCGATTAATAGCTTAAGACCAAGGAGGTCAGAGCCCCAACGAAGAATTGCGGTCGCATGCAGAGGATTTTTTATTCTGCATAAGCTGCACCCTCAGATGCAAGAATTATGAAATATTCATCGCCATAACGCTATTGATAATCTTGCTATTTCCCATATTATAATAATTGTCTTCAAATAATATTATATAAAAATAAAACTGTTCTCTGTTCCACACAAATATTAAATATCGCTCGACCGGTCTCGACCTCTTCAAATCTACATCTACGCGATACCCTGCAAGTCACCACGAGGGTGTGTGGCAGGGGATGAAGATCACCAAGCATGCCTTATTGACATGCAACAAGCGTACTACATGGACACATGCTACATAATAGGGTCACATGCAGCTACATAGTTAATATCTACATAGTAATAAAGGGATAGGTTGTTAATACATGCATCATGCAATACAGAATACTCTGCAATATTTTCCCTACCTATCCCTTTGCTATGCAGCCTAATGGGTTATATTGTAGTACAGGAAAAAAAAGACATTTTGAATCTACCGTCTAGTTAGTATTCTAAGTCACACATTCTATGTCGAGCGGTATTTAATAATATTCGTGTGGAGGAGAAAATTGTGTTTATTTCATTTGTATTATGTCGAAATTCCACCTAGATAACTTGCCTGCTATTTCTACGATTAAAATTAATATTATTAATATGTACGATTGCGGAATCATGAATAAATTCTTTACATGCCAAGAAAACTCAGTATTAAAAGATTTCCTTCAATGACAGACGTAAAAAATAATACCTCTTACTCCTATATCATCGGTAGAATGTTTCATCGTTTCAGAAAAGAAAATTTTCATTCCTCCCTATTTTCATTTCAATATATTTTTTTTAAAAAATTTGCATATTGCGCCTCTTAATGTTATAAAATAAATTAAATGGAAGTATATAATGGGGGGCTGAAGTCCCACAAGACCCCCGCCCGCCGGCTACGTGTTGAGCGAGATGGTTTGTATCTACATAGTAATAAAGAACTTTTGGATATAATGGCATTCTTCTAAATATTTTATCTGTATTTACTTACCATGCATGTGTTACTAATGTCATGCATCATGCACCACAGACTACTCTAACAATATCTCACCTACCTATCCCCTGGCTATGCTGGAGTACTTGAAGTGCATTCCACAAAGCACTCAAAGAGGTACCGGTGTTACTCTGAAATATCTAGCACTGCGGGGATTGGAACCCGGGCCTTTGGGATTAGAAGCTAGTGCTCTAATAATCAAACCTACCCATCCCTGAAACCCGTGAAACAATACTCTAAACATGAGCATTGGAATCTCCGAAACTTCAAAATTCAAGGTCTAAGAGCTAAGTGCCCTTCTGTATGTATGCATGTTTTTCATGGGAGGCGAGCGGCAGCTGAGGTCATTTGTGCCATTTAGGATAGGTGGGGAATTGGATAATGGTAGGTACATTTCAGGTAACGGAGGAATGGTGGTGAGAATCCCGGCGTCGGCATTAGCCTACTCTTAACGACAGGCGCCAAGGGGACCACGGCCTAAAGTCCCATCCGACGGACGGAGTACTGAACATGAAATGCCCTCCACTAAGCACTCAGGGACCGGTTAGCCACTGAAAAATCCACCACTGCCGGGAATCGAACCCGGGCCATCTGGATGGGAGGCCAGTACTCCAGCCCCCATACCAACCCGATTCCCAGGTGCTCTTCTTTCATGCAAAAAACAGTTAAACAATCCCAATATGCAAATGTTACGAAAGCAAGAAAAGGAAATTTGACAAAGTGTATATCTATATCTACGACATACCCTGCAAGCCACCTCGAGGGTGTGTGGCAGAGGGTGCATCCACGCCAGGAACAATGACGCAACAAACAAAAATGAACACTACAAAGCAAGCACTACACCTTAAAAAGTAATTGGGGAAAAAGAAGAAAAACTACCAAATCCCAATCATGTAGGACACACCCATGAATACCATGAGTGCCTTGAAACCCGACACCAATTTCATAGATACTCATACATGCAAAAAAAAGGAATTGCATGCAAGTCATACGTTGATTTGAACATGCAGGTAATAAAAAAAAACTATCGACCTACTCTGAATATTACCTCTATAATTATTACCGATTTACGCGATGTTTAACGTTCTGATCTCGAATCGTACGCGGAAAAAATGACATTTTAAACCTGTCCGTCCTGCAATCTATCTCCTTAATTTTATTAGAATTATCGAGCCTACCATAATAAGTCGGAGCCAGCAATATATGATTAACGTCATCAACGAAATGTCCCTTCTTAAATTTTCCCAGAAGATTAAGTCTATAATTCATCCTGCGTTGTGACAGCGATTCCCATCCCAATTCGGCTAACATACCAGACACACTGCTTTCCCTATCGTAACACCCTTTTACATATCTCGCCGCTCTTCTTTGTACTCGATCTAATTCGTAAATTAAGCCTGATTCATAAGGGTCCCATATGCTCGCAGCATATTCTATGTGTGGTCTAACAATTGAAAAATAGCAACGTTCCTTCACCCTCTCCTCACTTTTCCCTAATATTCTTTTAATAAACTCCAAATATCTATTTGCTTGACTGCATATTTCCCTGATATGTTTCCCCCATGATAGATCCTGAGTAAGTGTTACACCTAAGTACTTAACTGATTCTACGTTTACTAATTCCGTTCCTTGAATCATATAGTTTCTTTCTATCGAGTTTTTCCTTTTCCAAAAATTTACTGTCACGCACTTTTTTATGTTCAGTTCTAGTTTTCATTTAACGCAGTGTAGTTCATTTTATACACTAAAATGGAAAAAATCATTCACTGTTTATCGCTCCTTATCAAGTAAATTCAGTGCTGCATCGCATTTAGTACTCCTTCGCCTTCAACTGCAAAATAACGCCTTCAACTGCAAACCGATACGGTATAGTTAGCGTCGGAAGTCGACTATACACATTTCGTAGCTCTAAAAACTCACGAGCTACGGCACCTATGCTGAGTGGACAAGCGAACCTTGGGTACACAACTTTCTAAACCGTCCGTTTAAAGTGCAACGTCCGCTCCTCGGAAAAGTTTGTATGTACCTTCGACGATGGGATCAAGCCTCTGGGGTAAAAAAATATATAATGACATAAGGAATCTGCGCTTGGAACGAATGAATTTTGGTCGTCCCACTCACTTGGTTCGTGAATAATCACAATGATGGCATATATGCCATCGTAATTTCCATCTGCAACAATGGTTAACCAAATGGTGGCAGTAGTTTCGATGAATCGGTATAAGAGAACACAATAAGCAGCAGAGCAAAGGGATAGTTGTATTACCTGCACATCTACATCTATCTACACGATACCCTGCAAGCCACCGCGAGGGTGTGTGGCAGGCTGCATGTTCAAATCAACGTGTGACTTGCATGCAATGCCTTTTTTGCATGCATTGCCTTTTTTGCATGCATGAGTATCTATGTAATTGGTGTCGGGTTTCAAGGCATGCATGGTATTCATGGGTGTGCCCTACATGATTGGGATTTGGTAGTTTTCCTTCTTTTTTCCCCAATTACTTTTAAAGGTGTAGTATTTGCTTTGTAGTGTTCATTTTTGTTTGTTGTGTCATTGTATCTGGTGTGGATGCAACCCCTGCCACACACCCTCGAGGTCGTTCGCAGCGTATGTCGTAGATATAGATAGATATAGATATAGATAGGTGGGTATAGATAGGATATTGTGGAGTGGTTTGTAAAGCATAATAATTCATATATCAACAACCAATCCCTTTATTGCTATGTAGATACTAACCATCAAGCTGCATGTAACCCTATTATGTACTGATCCTTTTTTTATGCATGGTATGTAGTGCATGTTTGGTGAGAGTTCACCCCCTGTCACACACCTTTATGGTGGCTTGCAGGGTATTATGTAGATGTATATGTAGATATGTAGCATACTTCCATGTAGTAGTTTGTTTGCATGTCAATAGTGCATGTTTGGTGACCTTCACGCCTTCCACACACCCTCGCAGTGTCTTGCAGAGTATCGCGTATATGTAGATGTAGATGAGATAACTTGTGATAGGTCGGGTCAATTTTTTGATTCCTCGATTCTACGTCAAGGATCGGATCGAGTACTTAAAAAGAGGATAAATCATTTCGAATTTCAGCCGCACTTCTATATGACGCACTTCTATATGACGCACTTCCGATGACGCAGTAGTGTACAGGGAAAAATTTTTAATGCCCAAAAGATAAAGAATATTAAAATAATGACTTACAAGTCATTGAAAATTGGTGTGATACATGGTAGTTAGAATTAAACTTTAAAAAATGTCTTGTAATGAATTTTTGGAAAAAGAATAGCTCTCCTCCCAGCACTTAAAAAATAAGTAATAATGAATTAACAAACGCGGAATCCATTAAATATCTTGGAATAAGACTGAAACATGATCTTTCCTGGGGTAAACACATTCGTGAAATAGTGGATCAAACGAATCATAAACTGGGATTCATCAAAAGAGTACTGGGTAAATGTGACGATCATGTACGAGAAATCAGCTACTTTTCCCTTGTAAGGCCTCATTTGGAATATGCTGCCAGTGTGTGGGATCCCTACGAAACCGGTCTAAATAACGAACTCGAACGTGTGCAGCGAAGATCGGCAAGAGTTGTAAAGGGCCGGTACGATAACCTTATTAGCGTAATTAGTTTATTAAATGAATTAAATTGAGAATCATTGTCATATCGCAGGTTGAAATTTAGACTTAATCTCTTAAACAATTTCCAAGACCATATTTTCAGTGATGATGTTAAAAATATTTTTCGAACCCCAACTTACTACGGTATACTGGACCATAATCACAAAATTAGAGAAGTTAATTGCCGAACTGACAGATTCAAAATGTCCTTTTTCCCTTGTACAATTATGGATATGAATGACGGTAAATATATCCAATACGAGTGTAGTAATGGATAACATTGGTAGCTGCATGTTTGCATAATTACTTGAAGCTAACCCAACTAACAGCATGTTTTTGCATGTATGCTTTGCTATTTTTTTCTTTTTTTAAATGGTGAAGTTTAGAACAGTATATCAATACTAATCCATTTTTATGCATGATATCTAGTGCATGTTTGGTGAGGATTCACCTCCTGCCACACACCTCTATGTTGGCTTGCAGGGTATCATGTAGATGTAGATATAGTTGTATACTAGCGTTTCAGTGAGTGTTTGTATTTTCTTGACATACTAAGCCGGAAGCTAAAATAATGTTAAATTAAATATTTCCACTAATGGTCAATTTTTAGAATCATTAGTGATTCCATGCAATTTAAAGCCATGTGCAATTGGATAGTTTCCCATTTTTTTATTGTATAAATGAATGGTACCCATGGAGTTCGTACTCGAAGTGTTTCGATCTTAATAAGACATAAACTATTATGTAGCATGTTTCCATGTCAATAATGCATGTTAGGTTATCTTCACCCCCTGCCACACACCCTCGCGGTGGATTTCAGGGTATCGCGTGGATGTAGATGGAAATCGATGTCTAGGAGAAACTCATCCTTATGTATTATACTTACATATGCCTGATGCGACTGCCCTTTTCAACTGAATGTACATTTTGTTTTGTCTACTAAATGATAGTATTGTTGAATGACTCACAATTTACATTCGCCCCTCACATATTGGTCAGAATTTTACAGTGTCGGACTTCATAGAAATTCAACTTTTTCTTTCAGGCGCCGAAATATGCGCTCCCCTGGGTTGCAGACCTTTGTAAAGAATTGATTCACTCATTGTCGGCAGAGATATATTATTAGGAGGCAAATATTTCTTCTACTTCAAAAATCTCAAACTAAGAGTCACATTGTCAAGATCACGTACACTGAAATAATCGAAGGAAAACAAAAAAAAAGAGTTCACGATGGCCTCTTGACGGATGAAACGTAAAAAGAAGTGGATGTTTTCCCGATAATGAGAAACTAAGTCTTGGCTGTTCGCCAGTGAGCTTGGCCGGTCCTATCTGGTTTCTCAGATAACTTCAAAAATAAGTAAACGACGTATTCACGTCTTGAGGCATAATGAACGGCGTAGCTGCTTTTCTTGACGATCCCAACATGGTTGCGTGACATGAGCAAGTAAAGAAGCTTGCAGAATAAACTAAAAAAACGGGGTATGTTGAACTTTCGGAAAAGATGTCACATGCAGAATAGAGCTCTAGAGATTAACTATATATCTCTCAGTACAGGCGCGTAGCCCCCAACCGAAAGTTTTTCCCAATAATTTTGTTGCTCTGATCTTGACTAGACACGATAATCCGGATTTCACTGCACATAATTCAAGTGTTAAGTGTCTTAAAACGTGATCACTAGTTTGATGCATCTGTGTGGTTAATAATTGTTCTTTTCATTCTGATATGCATGTATGTGTGTAGTGCATGTTTGGTGAGAATTCACCCCCTGCCACACACCTTTATGGTGGATTGCAGGTTATTATGTAGATGTAGAGATGTAGATGTATCCGTTAAACTTCAGTTCTCTGGCCGGTCAAATTCACTGCTTCATAGCAAGGTAAGCAGTGAACTTTATCAGTGAGAAGAGATAAGAATGGGCACTGTGAAAGTAAATACCAAGAACTGAAATTTAAGGGAAGAGATTTGTTACATGTCGGCACCGGACGGACTAGGCTAATTTGTTTCAAGTTACGCTAAACTAGAGTTAACCCCCCCCCCCCCCTCGAACCAAATTTCTGGCTACGTGCCTGTCTCAGTAGTTAAACTTGATGAAAGATGTAGTGTGCTTAACGGACGAATACTTTTTCAAAGTTTAACAAAGCTTTTGAAGAAGGACGTTGGTGGAAATCGATACTTAAACTTTTCTATGCCTTCCGAATACAACAAATGGTTTCCGAAGTAATGATTGTCGTATGGGCAGCCGAAAACTCAACAACTCGCGTTTCCCCCTCTCAAAACCACCAATCCCCTACAAAATTAGATCCATATTACCGCAAGTATATATTTTTAAGATACTGTTACACATACTGTTACATTTTGTATGCGGAATGCCCTTACGTCTAAATGTATGCATGTTGTACCTAGCTTACGACTACAGTTGACTAAGAGAATGGCGTGGTAACGGATTCCTGAAGAGGGAGGTGGATGCGAGAACGTCGGTTGGACGTGGAGGACGAAGGAAGAGAATGGGGATTTTAGAAGGTATGAAGTTAGGTACCATATGATGTGAAGAGAAGAAATACAGAAGGTTTACACTGGCATCACACAAGAGGCAGTAGTTGTCCGAAGTCCTGCCACATATGAGAACACTTGTCGGAGTACTTCCAATCGGAGAGTTGCATTGGATAGCATTGGTAGCTGCATGTTGGTATGAGTACCTAAAGCTCACCCTACTAACAGAATGTTTTTGCATGTTTGCTTAGCAATTTCTATCTTTTTAAATAGTGAAGTTCTGACTAGTATATTAATACTGTTAATTTTTATGCATGATATGTAGTATTGCATGTTTGGTGGGAAATCACCCCCTGCCACACATCTTTGTGGTGGCTTGCAGGGTTATATGTAGATGTAGAAGTTAAAATGTCAAAAGAATTAAGACTTTCACTCCGGGACCCCCAAAAATATTAATGATGCATAGATTCATGATAGCCCCTCGATACAGTTCTACCCAATCTCTCATAACACACACCCTTGTGGTGGCTTGCAGGGTATTATGTAGATGTAGATGGTACTTGGCTCTCGAGATAGCGATGGAGGATGTTAAATTATAATTTTATATAGTAATAAAATATTAGATAACAAGTACGTGAATTAATAAGTGAATAAATAAATAAACAAATAATATAGACTACAGTTGATAAATATAATTATAAACAATTGTGTTAAAAATAACGCACGCTATTTCGTTTTTAATAATAGTTATTGGACGGAGGCGTCTGCCTTTTCTTCATTGCTCCCGAAGGCGATACACCCCCCCATCACTCGCCCCCATCTCAAGGTGGAGGGAATGTTCTGGAGGTCCGCACCCGACTCGAAGTGAATCCAATCCCGCGACACGGCGGCGGCGATAGCTTCGATGGGAGATGGAAAGAGATCGCCTACGTTCCCCCACGGACTCTGATTCCTCCTCCCCGTCTTGGGAGAGAACCACCGGAGGGGAGCGCGTCATCCACTCATGGACTTTTCCCGAACGTGTCGTCACGCCATGGTTTCCGTGTGGGCGAGGGGGGGGGAGGGAGGAGGTTGGATGAGGAGGGGGAAATGAGTCGACTCGGCACTTAAGAAGGCTGAGAGGTGGTGGGAAGCAGGGTGGGGACCCCCTTCCAATCTCTTTTATCTCCTTCCTGCTTCACCTCCGCGGCTAAAATAGGAGAATGTTGAGAATCGCACTCATATCGACATTATTTCGTAACAGCACCGTAGTACGGGCTCTCGACACGTCTGGGTCTATGATTTCATCTGCGCTCGTCTCCTCGTTATGCTCGCGGCTCTGACACTTTGAAAGGGTGCTTTGCACCTATGAAGGCGAGGGCGTGTCTCTCCACGCACCGCGATAGATACGATAATAACGGACAGTTGAAGATGAGAATGCGAGCGTTCGATGGAAAATGGTGTGCCGTAGAATATGTAAGTTTTCCGAGTCAAGGAGCTGGGTGAGGAGAATTGGAACAATGAACGCCATTGGCGGATAGGCATAAGAGAAGAGGTTTAAGTTCTTGGAAATGAATGTTGAAGAAAAGCTTTCGGCACAGGGCCAAACTATGCGAAAAACATGTTTACCCTACCCCTTTACCCTACCTCTCCTGTGTTTATTTATGGACACTGGGAAAAAGAATTTTCATTAATACCAAACGGCTATTTAAACAATCCTATACGCTATTTCACAATGTGCTTTGCGATGGTAATTGCTTGGGGACTAATAGATTACAGGATAATGACCAAAATGTGAAGCAACATTTTGTGTAAAAGGTAACTTATTAAGGTAAGACTTTCCCTTAAATTATTGGTTTTTGGGAGACATTTTGGATTGGCAAAACTGGTTGGGGCTTTAACGAACAAAGTCGCACGACATTTCTCATCTACGGCCCTTATTTTCGAATTTAACGTTAAAAATATCCAACAATATTGTTTTTAACAATCCTTAAAAGACCAACAGAGAATACGCTTGCATATAATTGCAGACAAATATTTCCAAAAACTAAAATAAAATTAACAAACGAGGCATTAATAAATAGTTATTTTTAATTGTAGTCACAAATTTGAGGCACTGTAAATTAAAGTCTTTAAGAAAAATTGTGGTTACTTAGTTGCCTGAAAACCCCCGCCCCGCCTATACAGCCCCGCACCGATAACGACTGCAAGTTAATTAGTAGTTAACTTTTTTATTAGGTTTTACAGTGCTCCAACTGCCTATATTATATACCACCATCAAACTTAACTTAATACAAATTTGATCCTAAGACGAAGGGATTTTGTACCCGCAACCTTTGGGTTCACACGTTGACTTGACTACCACGGTCGGCTTACACTGAAACATGGCATAAATCCTTAGCCGCTTGGTAGTTCAACGTCGTGAATAAGCTGTGGAAACATTATCGGAGTGTGAATTTGGCAATGGCTAAAAGAATGAGGATGAGGACCCCAAAATGAACAGACCTATAATTCTCTCAAAGAACCATTTAATCACATCTCTCCTGATGCATTACTGCAGTGGAAGAGAAGTTAAGAAGCTGTATAAGTTTATGGTAGCCTAGATGCATTCAGGTAGCTTAGGAATATGTATGTAGCTTAGTTCAAAGCATTTTTTATAAGTCTTAATACAGCAAATATTTAACTAACTGCAGTCCCTCTAATCATGGTGTGATTTCAAAGCTAAGATATCGTGGTTTTTGCGAAAGGGAGCGTAACTCATTGTGAGTATTTTTATTTATATTTGTCTATTATTTAATAGCCTTACACACCAAGTATCAGTAAAAATTCACCACCAAACACATCGATGAAACTTGCGGGATTATATGTAGGCCCTCATTATTCGCGAGGAAAGTTGCTAATATAGTGAATTGCATTGGTCGTTCAACAACACTGATGGGGAAAATGTAACGAAATATACTCTTCTACATCTACATAATACCGTGCAAGCCACCATAACGGTGTGTGGCAGGGCTTGAATTCTCACCAAACGAGCATACACAAGCATGCACAAAACATGCACATACATAGCATGCACAAAAAAGGATTAATAACAATATAGGTCTAAACTTCAATTTAAAAAAGATAAAAATTGCAAAGCAAGCATGCTGTTAGTTGGGTTAGCTCAATGTCATTATACCAACATGCTATACATTGATACATCTACATCCACACGATACCCTGCAAGCCACCGCGAGGGTGTGTGGCAGGGGGTGAAGTTCACCAAGCATGCACTATTGACATACAAACAAGCAACAGTCTCATGCAAATAGATTGTTAGTATCTATGGCATTTAAGGGTTTAATACATCCATCATGCACTACAAACTACTCTGATACAATAGTATTTATGCTATTGGACATATTTACCGCCATTCATATCCTTAATTGTACGAGGAAACGACATTTTGAATATGTGATTTCGGCAATCAATTTCTCTAATTTTGTTATTATGGTCCAGTCTGCCATAATAAGTTGGAGTTCCAATGTGATAGTACCGCTGCCGTCCTCCAGGATTCGGCTAAATCCATCTCTTTCCTCCATTCGTGTGCCCAGTCTTGACGTTTTGCTACTTGCAATCTCTGCTTAGCGATGGATATCCGCTTCACAGGCAGTTTATAAACTATGTTGTCAGCCCATTCAATTTCAGCTTCGGCAGTTCTGCTTGTGCAATGCGTGCCTAACTCCCTACAGAGTGGAAAGGCTTTTTTTTATCACCCCGTGAGAAAGAAAATACTTTAGACCCTACCCTACTAACAGAATGTTTTTGCATGTTTTATTTGCAATTTCTATCTTTTTTAAATAGTGTAGTTCTGACTACTATATTAATACTATTCCTTTTTTATGCATGATATGTAGTGCATGTTTGGTGAGCAATCACCCCCTGCCACACACCCTTGTGGTGGCTTGCAGGGTATTATGTAGATGTAGATGTAGATGTAGACTACGCCCACGACGTTTTGAAAGAATTCGCCTTTCCCATGGTTTCCCTGTACGTCGGGGAGAATACCGCCACGATATGTCCTCCAAATCGACCGAAATACACGACGTAGATGAGGGCACTCGACCGGGTATCGGCGTTTCGGGCGCTCAGCGTCAACGGGCGTTACGGCCTCGGGCTGCCGAGGAAGGCGAGCGAGACCGAAGATTCATGGAGGACAACCAAGGTCAAAGTTGGGTAGTGGGCGTGCCCATCCACAGACGGAAAAGCGTCCTTTTTCAGCGGCGAGGAGTGGAGGCTGGAAAATTCGTCATGTCGCCTCAGCTGCGTGATGGAACAGCAGAGAGACTGCACGACTCTGTTTGTTGCACATTCTGCTCGTGATTAAAGCTAGAATCGTGGATGCATATTTACATCTACATCTACATAATACCCTGCAAGCCACCACAAAGGTGTGTGGCAGGGGGTGATTTCTCACCAAATATGCACTACATATCATGCATAAAAAAGGAATACTTAGTATTAATTTACTAGTCAGAACTTCACTATAAAAAAAATAGAAATTGCAAAGCAAACATGCAAAAACATTCTGTTAGTAGGGTTAGCTTTAGGTACTCATACCAACATGCAGCTACCAATGCTATCACTACAAATGCTATGCTAATATTTAGCAGCATTCCACTCGTGTATGCTAACCACAGCCTTCCTGTCCAAACTCTCTACATCTGCATCTACATAATACCCTGCAAGTCACGTCAAAGGTGAGTGGCAGGGGGTGAATTCTCACCAAACATGCACTACATATGCATGCACTACGTGGAATCCATTAAATATCTTGGAATAAGACTGACAAATGATCTTTCCTGGGGTAAACACATACGTGAAATAATGGGTCAAGCGAATCGTAAACTGGGATTCGTCAAAAGAGTACTGGGTAAATGTAACGATCATGTACGAGAAATCAGCTACTTTTCCCTTGTAAGACCTCATTTGGAATATGCTGCCAGTGTATGGGATCCCTACGAAATTGGTCTAAATAACGAACTTGAACGTGTGCAGCGAAGATCGGCAAGATTTGTAAAGGGACAGTACGATAACCTTATTAGCGTAACCAGTCTATTAAATGAATTAAATTGGGAATCATTGTCAGATCGTATCTTGGAATTAAGAAATTAAGTCTAAAGTTCAACCTGCTATCTGACAATTATTCCCATTTTAATTCATTCAATAGACTGAACTCTCTGTTTGACTAGGGTAGCATTCAACGAGTACGATGTCCGACATGATGTGAAATTCGCACATCAGGATATGGGGGTCAATTCCTTATCCTGTGCTCTCTGTTGCATCCCGGGAAGAACTGGAATCAGAAAATCACAGTGTTTTTGTAGCTATCAAACTGCTTAGCTTCCAATTGAACTAGGTACGTTATCTGAATAGGTTCGGCTAAAAAAGGCTATTTATATTTATACCTTCCTTTCATGTAGAATCAATTACATATAGGTAATCAGACATTATCGATGGAACGTTGACTTTATGAGTTTTAAGCAGTACAATGATGAACACGTATTAACTTGCGTGGTGTGGATTCCCCTTCACGTCTGTGAGTAGACTAACAAAGCAATATGAAGATTATATTCATTTACATTCGTGATCACTGGAGGTGGTGACTATCAAACATCTGGTGTGCAGTCACCAATAATGAAATAAATTGTGACAAATAACAACCTTTGAATTATAAACTATCCAAGAAAAAATTTAATATTTTTACTTGAAGTAACAACAGAGTCGGATAAAGTGTGCCAGAAGCTTAAATACAAGTTATTACGTCGTCGCAACGTAGTGCTGCAACTTAATATAACTAAAAAGGCATCATCTACATCTACATCTACATAATACCCTGCAAGCCACCGCAAGGGTGTGTGGCAGGGGGTGATTGCTCACCAAACATGCACTACATATCATGCATAAAAAAGGAATAGTATTAATATAGTAGTCAGAACTACACTATTTAAAAAAGATAGAAATTGCAAAGAAAACATGCAAAAACATTCTGTTAGTAGGGTTAGCTTTAAGTACTCATACCAACATGCAGCTACCAATGCTATTCATTGCTACTCTCCGATAGGACATATTTACCGTTATTCGCATCTCTAATTGTGCGAGGGAAAAAGGACATTTTGAATCGGTCAGTTCGGCAATCAATTTCTCTAACTTTATGATTATGGTCCAGTCTGCCATAGTAAGTTGGGGTTCGTAAAATATTTTTAACATCGATTGCATTTATGCACTTGCATATCCAATAGCATATATACGAGTTGATCAATGGATAGCATAGATAGTTGCATGTTGTTATAAGGACTTTAAGCTAACACAACTAACAACATAATATTGCAAGCTTGCTTTGCTATTTT
The DNA here is from genome assembly GCA_933228895.1 of Platycnemis pennipes. Classification (NCBI taxonomy): domain Eukaryota; kingdom Metazoa; phylum Arthropoda; class Insecta; order Odonata; family Platycnemididae; genus Platycnemis; species Platycnemis pennipes. The sequence goes on along the minus strand of OW121846.1, from coordinate 77,464,147 downwards.
TATCTCTTTTTTAATCGCGAAATTTAGACTAGAATATACTAATCCTTTTTATGCATTATATGTTATGAATGGCTGGTGTGAATTTACCCCCTGCCACACACCTATAATGGTGGTTTGCAGGGTATTATGTAGATGTTTGCCATGGAATCAGATATTGCGTGTAATTGAGAAACAACGAGACATTTTAATCTATCACTTTAAATTCTTAAGAAAATGGTGCATACAGCACACCGGCTGAAAGATTGAGATGAAAAAGCTTCTTTGAGAAGAGGCTTCTCACTACTGATAAGTCTGGGGCAAAATACTACAATTATGATGACGATAAGTATCAGAAAAATTTCGGAAACCATTTGCTTCGCACTCATTGACAAGTGCAGAGAACACGTGCAGGTAATTTATGATTTGCAGAGGCCGAGACAGGAGCCATAATCCCCTATGAACACCACGATTACCCAAGTCATCCAAACAGTGATTGAAATGAAGCCTTACAAAGAATTTAAATTTGTTTAGTTTCGAAATGCCAAAATCGTGTTATATGTCTGGCATTTCGTCTACATTGCGTGGTGTGGATGCCTGCCTGCCCTGCCACACACCCTTGTGGTGGCTTGCAGGGTATTATGTAGATGTAGATGTACATTGTTCTCCACCGCAGGAAAAATTTATTCCGCGCTTAAGGGGAATCAAGGAGCTTTTCAAGAAAGGACTCAAGTAAGTTTCCTGGATCCGTTCCAAATGGTCTATAGTTTTACTAACACATGAATGCTTTTTATATTTATTCTTTATGACCGGCATTTCGCTTAGCATAAGTGATCGTTGCTTGGCAAGAAGCACGGTGTTTCGCCATCCTTTCGGAGTACATCCGAGCTTTTTCACCTTTGTATATGTGGCACATTCCCCTGGGGCCTTTTTTTTGCCCCATCTGTTCTAAAGATCCACAGGCCAGTGTTTCAATACGGCAGTCGCTGCAACCATTGCGATGCCCGAGAGTCACTTATCCTTCATATGAAAAACGCATCACGTGACGCAAGAAGTTTATGGGCATTTTGCCCCGAGTCTGAAATTATTGTCCTCAATGCAGTCTGGAGTTCAGCAGTAGGGGATTTGGTACCGTAATTATTACGACGTACTCGTTGACGGAAATGGAAACGGTTCGGGGAAATATTGGATGGATTAGTATAACAATGGAAGGCGAAGGTATTATTTACTGGAAAGAAGCCTCGTGATATGTACCGTTTAATTGCGCATTGTCTCCAGGTTTCCAATTGTGGATTAAGCCTTTCGTTGCCGCTGAATGACCTGCGTATTTAACGGAGCTTTCTCACTAAGTAGTTGAAATCGGATTACGCCGTTTGACCTCTGATTGCTTGAACTCAAGAAACATATTCCGCATACCCCATACATATCAGGTTTTTCGTCGGTGTTTCTGAGAAACTCATTGTGAGTAATAAATGTAATAAATACCGAACCTGCCGCGTGAACGACGGTGAAATCCACATCAATTGCCATGTGAAAAAAAATCAACTTGACTGGGAATCGAACCACAGGCTTTCCAGGCCACTGCGCAGACCACTACGCTACCCAGGATCACATAGCCATTTACCCGAGGTTCAAGGTAATGAGTAATAAAATTTAATTTAAAGTGTTAAAGAGATGAGACGCTTTCACCTTTCAGCGTTAACCTGAATTGAGAGAGTGAAAACTTCAAAGATATTAAATGAATGAGCGTCGAAACCATTCCTCTGAGATTGCTCACAATACCTTTTTTAAGTCTATTTTTGCAACGTTATTTCCCGTAAGCTAGACAAGTGTCGTTTAGCATGAAATACGTATAAGTACATAATATAACCTCTCGGTGCGAGATTATATACTTAAATGCTGCTCACTTCGTTCATGATATTCCTTCGAAAAATGAATCATAAAATAGAATTGAGTTTAGGCCTTAGGGTTAATTTAACCCAAGAAAATGCAAACATCTAAGATTTCCCTTGAGGTGAGACCTAAACCTATTAAGGTGGGCACGAGAAAACGAATTTAAAATAGCTAGAGAATACATTCAATTATCATGAAGTATTCTTATTGACCACTTTATTTATGTAGTAATAGAAATGTGTTTATATGGAGTTGTTTGGTCGTTTTTGATAAACACTAATTTGCGCCAAAGTTTCACCTCTTTATTTCGGCTTCTTCAGGGCTTTGGTGACATTTAAAATAAAAATAAAAACTTTTTTTTTTATTGTAACCAAAGCCCTGAAGAAGCCGAAATTAAGAGACGAAACGTTGGCGCATGCTGGTGTTTATCAAAAATGACCAAACAACTCCATATAAACACATTTCAATTACTAACTATATTCAAATGATTGAAATGAAAAGGTTAAGTGAAAGGGGTGTTCACCATAAGTGATATGAAATGTCCACAATAAGCTAAGTGAAAGTATTCATTTTATTTTGAAGGGAATAAGCTACGCAAAATCTCGCCACACAAAGGAACATAACTCAAACAAAATATCCTCTCCTTGTGAAAACATAAGACGCATTTTTTCGATGGCAGTTAATAGAACAGAACAGAAAATATTATCTTGGAATTTATTTAACATTTTAAGTCAAAATTTCAACCTGCGATCTGGCAATGATTCCCATTTTAATTCATTTAATAGATTGGTTGTCATACCGTCCCTTTACGAATCTTGCCGATCTTCGCTGCACAAGTTCAAGTCATTAAATATGCCGATTTCGTAGGGATCCCATATACTGGCAGCATATTCCAAATGAGGTCTAACAAGGGAAAATCAGCACATTTCTCACATATGATTTTTCGCACAAATAAGTCCTAGAGCAAACGCCGATTGTTGTTTTTCAATAGTTGTCAGAAAACGTGCTTGCTTTTCGGCTTCCCTTGTTGGAGGAGAACGAGGTGCCGTCACTAATTTTGATGGCATAACTGCTAACTTAATGATTGGAAAATAGCCACAAGTGTTCAGTATCCCTAACCGACCCCAAAAAATTCCATCCAGCCTAATGGATGTGCATATTTCTCCCTCCTGTTTCTGAATTTCTGAAATTTCTGAAATAATACATTTCGTGGCAGGAAGCATGCGGAGCTGAATAGGCTCAGGGCTTGGTTAAAGCGCTCCGAAATTGGAAAATCTGAATGGGATCAAAATCCATCCCAACGGGAAGACTACCATGAACAATGAGCACGTATCACCAAAAAGCCGAGCCCTTTTGCGCTTTTCCACTTTTAAAGTCACAAACAGGTCACTACTTCCTGTTGCCGGCGATAGAATCGTAGATGATTGAATGGTCATCGTACTCACAATGCAGTATTCATGTTTTTTCATCTACTGCAGCTCGTGCGGCTGAAATAACCATTCGTCAACAGCTTCCCATCGCTGACCGAACCGCTATTTCATTAATCTTGATAGCGTTTGATGAAACTGTCAAAGAGTCAACTTATTACTGCTTCATTTGCTGAGAGATCTGACCTTAGCACTTTGCACAGTAAAACCGTTATTCTTTATGAGATTTTTCATGCGTGTGCGCGGAAAACAAGATCTTCTCTTGTGTTGCTGAAGAACAGTTCTTCGGAGTTAGTGAGAATGTGTCGTAATTTTCAAACGGAGGCCTCGGAACAAAGGAGACAGCTTCCATTCAAGAGAAAAACACCTCGTGAATGAACAGTTAGAGGAAGATCCGAAAGCATTTTGCTCGTACGTTATCGAAGGAAAAGGCAATAAAAGTCAGCATCATATTCGCTAAAAGACGGCTCGTGGCGAAATAGCAAGTAACGGTTGCTTGAAAATCTATATATTGATGTTTCTCGCAGAACTTCTTTACTACAGGTAACTGATGTATTCCTGTGACCTGCAGATTGACATTTCTGTTGGAGCCACATTTATTATTTCTGAATTAATAACTTCGAGGCCACGCTCTTATGCAGTATAGGTAGTTGCATGTTGGTATAAAGACTTTAAGCTAACCCAACTAACAGCATGATATTGCATGCTTGTTTTGCTTTTTTTATCTTTTTTAAAAGTTGAAGTTTAGACTAGTATATTATTTCTCATCCTTTTTTATGCATGATATGTAGTGCATGTTCCCGTAATATATGTTTGGTGTGAGTTAACCCCCAGTCACACATTTTTATGGTGGCTTGCAGGGTATTACGTAGATGCATAATGTAGATATTTGTCCTTTAATCGTTTATTTTATGTATTTTTTTGGCAATTAGTGGCCTCGAAAACCACTGCAGTTATTCATTGTCTACACGAACTGATGTTAAACGCTAACCAAACATTATTAAACCAAACTGTAGCGTATTGAAAAACTTTGTACACATATTAGCTTGAATAAATAAATTTCTGGGCCCTAGGAACATTTCATGCCGCGGAAGCTAGGTAAAAATATCTGGCAAAGCTCCAGCATTAAGGAATATAACCCTCATTTATGGCTAACATTTAACGGACCCAACAGGGAAAATATTGTTAATATACAATGTAACTATGGAAAAATTAAACCCCATATTTAATAGTGGTATTACAGGGATGATATCTTATTATACGCCTAAACCTCTCGCCGAATTTTGGTAGGGAATCCAAGGCATTTATATTAGGCATCTGGATGACGGGGATCCTCAATTGGGAGTACACAGTAACAAAAAGAAATATGAATGCAGGAATAAGAGGCATTGCAAAACTCGTCCTTCACTTTTTGCTGATTATATTTTATTTGCGGGAGAAACGGACGCTCAAGATGATACTAAAAACATTAATGGAAATGCATCCAAAAAAGTAATTTGATATGGGAATTGGATGGTGAGCAGTAAACAGCAACTAAATTTGTAAAATGAAGCTATGTTAAGTTAGCGGTGTGTCCAAAATGCAACTAGATATAGGTTGAGAATAACTACCTGTCAGGTAGTGAGTGTAAGAACAAGCAAAGTGTACTGCTTAGATTCAAGATTGCCATAAAGGAACATGTTCCGAATGTTTCCTGATTACGGGAGAAATGTTTGAAGACGAGTGTTTCCGCGGGCTAATGCATTTGGATACTCATGCATGAAAATATTTTGTAAATAATTAAGAAAAAATAAGATGGAAACAAAAACTTAAAGAGAGGGGTAAAAAGGTTTTTCCATAAGTATAAAGCTACTTACTGCTTACTTGCAAAAGGAAAGGCAAAAAATTCTGGTTAACCAGGTTTTCCTGAGAGTCCTTTGTATTACATACATCTACATCTACAGAATGCCATGCAGGCCACCGAAAGGGAGTGTGGCAGGGGATGAACCCTAATCAAGCATGCATTATTAATCAGAGACAACTAAATTTACACTTACTATCATACAGAAATACAAATAGACATCTAATTCTACGACTACATAATACCCTGCAAACCGCTATAAAATTGTGTGCTGGGAGGTTAATTCACACCAAAAATGCACTACCTATCATGCCTAAAAAAGGATTAGTAATAATATACCTACTGTACTGCTTAAAGTAACTGATGATATTAGACTAGCAATAGAAAACAGAATGGTCACTATTATTGTTATGTTTGATTTCAGCAAGGGCTTTGATCGTGCCGATCATACTAAGATTCTTTTAAAACTTAAATCACTGTCATTATCTTGTAACGCCCTGAACTGGTTTCTGTCTTACCTTCGTGGTAGGAAACAAGCAGTCAAGGCTCATGACGGAAAATTGTCAGAATGGAATTCTGTCACACTTGGGGTTCCCCAGGGTTCAGTTCTTGGCCCACTTCTCTTTTCAATTTACATTCTAGATTTGCCTCAGCAACTGAAATATTGTAGATATATGCTCTATGCAGGCGATTTACAGATTTACTACCACTGTAAACCCCAAGATATAGCAGAGGCCGTAAGCAAAGCAAACTCTGACGGGCAGAAACTGCATTCGTGGGCTGCATCAAATAACTTAATTTTAAATGGTGCCAAAACTAATGCCCTAATTATGGGAGACACACGCATACTTCAGCGTATTAATATTGACCGAATACCAAAAATAAAGATTGATCAACACGAAATCCTCTATTCTAATTATGCAAGTAATCTAGGTGTCACTATTAGTAATAATATTTCCTGGACAGATGATGTATCCCAAATTTCAAACAATAAATTCCACTGTATATCAGTTGAAAATTCGTAAACATTTACTTCCTATAGACACCAAAAAGAAAATTATTTCCACGTTTATTTTTCCTCATCTAGATTACTGCTGGTTAGTTTATTATGACATTATTGAAGAGCGAAAACTCCAGTGGCTAATGAAGTCATGTGCCAGATTCATTTTTAACAAAAGAAAAATTGAACACATCAGTCCCTACCTACGAGAACTTCATCTACATCTACACGATACCCTGCAAGCCGCCGCGAGGGTGTGTGGCAGGGGGTGAAGATCACCAGGCATGCACTACTAGCGTGCAAACTAGCAACTATATTGTCTCATGCAACTTGATTGTTAGTGTATACAGTATTTAAGGGGTAAGACATGCATCATGCACTACAGAATACTCTAAAATATTTCCCATACCTATCCCTTTCCTATGCTGCCTATTCTGTTCTCTTATAGTAGGGGGGAAAAATGCCATTTTGAATCTATCTGTACGACAATCTATCTCTCTAATCTTATTTATCTGGTCGAATCTAGCATAATACGCTGGTGTTTTTAATATGTGCCTAACATCTTCAGTAAAGCTATCCGATTGAAATTTCTCTAATAGATTTAATCTGAACTTTAACCTACGCTCTGATAATGACTCCCACCCTAATTCTTGTATTAATTCTGATACACTACTCAACCTATCGTAACACCTTTTGACGAACCTAGCTGGTCTACACTGCACACGGTCTAGTTCTCGAATCAAACCTAATTCATTAGGATCCCATACACTGGCTGCATACTCAAGGTGGGGCCTAACTAGTGAAAAGTAGCATCGCTCTTTTGTCTTCTCATCACATTTCCCAAGTACTCTTTTTATAAATCCTAGCTTTCTCTTCGCTCGGCCGCATATTTCCCTTATGTGTCTTCCCCACGATAAATCTTTAGTGATTGTTACACCTAAATATCTTACGGTTTCAACGTTTTCGATCTTCGTGTTATTAATTCTATAGGATCGCTCTATCGAATTATTCCTCCTCCAAAAATTGATAGCTACACACTTTTTAAGGTTGAGTTCTAACTGCCATTTGTCGCACCACTCTTGAATTGCATCTAAATCCTTGCTAAGTGATTTCGTGTCCTCTTCGTTTGATATACCCCTGTACACCACCGCATCGTCTGCAAAAAGTCTAAGGTTACTACTAACTACGGTACCCAAATCGTTTATGTATAAAAGAAATAGAAGCGGACCTACTACGCTACCCTGGGGAACTCCCGATGTGACTTCGATTTTGTCCGACATGATACCATCTATGACAACCCTCTGCTCTCGCCCACTTAAGAATTCTTTTACCCAACATACAACGTCTTTATTTATACCAAAACTCTCTAACTTCAAGATTAATTTGTCATGAGGAACTTTATCGAAAGCCTTTTTAAAATCTAAAAATATCGCATCAACTTCAGTACTGCTTTCGCCGTGGACTAAAATATCGTGTACGAATAAAGCTAATTGTGTCTCGCAAGATCTACCTTTCCGGAACCCATGCTGGCTGTTTATGAGTAATCCCTGACTATCCAAATGCCCCATGATCGAACTGACTACTATGTGCTCAAATATCTTACAAGAGATTGACGTGAGTGAAATGGGTCTGTAGTTACTAGGTTCTTCCCTTGGGTGGCTATCAGTCACTCTTAGGAGAAAATATTTCCTGGGATTGTTTATTTTCTTACTAAACCGTAATCATAAGCCAGCCTACCTGCTTGATATATTTCCTAAAAGATAAACAACTGAATGTTCCTTAAAAATTAGAAAAGTTAATTTTTACTACCCATCACACAAGAGCAATGTATATGAAAAATCTTTTCTTGTTAATGCCATAAAATTACGGAATTCCCTACCTACGAGCCTAACATGCACGCAATCCATACTTTCTTTTAAAGAAAACTACTGGGAATATCTATCTAAAACTTTGTATAATTAAGTCTTACCCACCTTTGTATATACTTGTAAAATATAATACGTAATGTAGAACATTTTTACTCATATATAGACTACAATGTGTCATCACCACTTCCCCTCCCCGCTTCTCCTTCTTCCCCTCCCCGCCTCTCCTTTTTTCCCCTCCATTCCCCTTCCACTCCTAAATACCCTGCCCCCCCTATCCTCTCAGTAATCCCTTCTGGTTGAGAAAGACAGCAACGCTGCTCGAAAGCTCCTGTTTTTATTCGTTTGTGAGTGTCCTTTTTTTGTGTTTTCTATGTTTTTTATGTCGTCACAACTAGTGACTATTATACATGTGCTACACGTCACGTGCTTTCCTGAAATTGCTATTGTCTTGTTACATGCCAACTGCTATACAAGTTTAATTTGTATTGTTTTTCTAAGGTGGCTTTGCCACAGAAAACATATAAAATGTATTATTATTATTATTATTACTAGTGCAAATTTCAATTTTTAAAGAGGATAAAAACAGCAAGCAAGCATGCAATATAATGCTGTTAGTTGGGTTAGCTTAAAGTGCTTATACCAACATGCAACTACCTATGCTATCCATTGATACCCTCGTGTTTATGCTATTGGCTACTTTTACAGTTACTCATATCCCTAATTGTACGACGAAAGAAGGACATTTTGACTCTGTCAGTTCGGCAATCAAATTCTCTAATTTGGTGGTAATGGTCCAGTCTACCACAGTAAGTTGGGGTTCGCAATCAATTTTTAACGCCATCAATTATGTTGGAATTCATTTAAGAAATTAAGTGTACATTTCAACTTGCGATCTGACAATGATTCCCATTTTAATAACTACTAGACGGCTTATACCAGTCCGTGCATGTAGTACCTACAAACAACTGAGAGTTACAATGCTACTCCCTTACAGAAATACGTTAGATATGGATTCAAGAGACCGGTATAGCTAAAATAATCATGTACACAAAGTAATGTAATAACTATTAATATATCCAAAGCATGCACCTCATGAACGTTCTTGAGATATATTTTTTCCAAACATCGAAGGAGTGTTACCTATAAACAGAAAGAGCTAGGATATCAAACATTAGGATTCAAGTTATCAAGGAAGATGGAAATACAAATCTCAGGCAGACAACCGTCTGCAGGTAGATGCAAAAACAATTTTGCCGGCTGGATCCAAGAGATAACACACCAAACAAAATCAGGTGACAAAGGAGACGGCATATTTTGCAATTTTAAATCAAAGACACATTTTCAACATTAATTATTCCCAATTCAGTCAAATTAATTTTTTTTTTTTTCAGGAAAAAAATAATCTGATTCAGTTGAACTTTGTACGTTACATGTAACGATATGGTTACTTGTTGAGAATTCAAGATGCATGAACTGCACTTAAATCTATTAGAGAAATTTCAATCGGATAGCTTTACTGAAGATGTTAGGCACATATTGAAAACGCCAGCGTATTATGCTAGATACGATCAGATAAATAAGATTAGAGAGATAGATTGTCGTATTGATAGATTCAAAATGGCATTTTTCCCCCGTACTATAAGAGGACCGAACTGGCAGCATAGCAAAGGGATAGGTAGGGGAAATATTTAAGAGTAGTCTGTAGTGCATGATGCCCCTTAAATACTATACTAACCCCTTAAATACTATAGATACCCCTTATGCCCCTTAAATACTATACTAACCCCTTAAATACTATAGATACTAACAATCTAGTTGCATGAGACCCTATAGTTGCTTGTTTGCATGTCGGTAGTGCATGCTTGGTGATCTTCACCCCCTACCACATACCCTCGCGGTGGCTTCCAGGGTATCGTGTAGATGTAGATGTAGTGCATGATGCATGTATTAATCCTTTAAATACTATAGATACTAACAATCTAGTTGCATGAGATGCCATAGTTGCTTGTTTGCATGTCGGTAGTGCATGCTTGGTGATATTCACCCCCTTCCACACGCCCTCGCCGTGGCTATCAGGTTATCGTGTAGATGTAGATGAAACGAATGCAATAAGTATCCATACAGCCTACGAAGAGCCCTGATTTAGCATTTCTTTGCCTTCAGTGCTTGCGCGTGCCGTTGCAGGGGCCAAGGCTGCATGTCGGTCGCATGCGGAACAAATAGAACCTTCCATGCGCGCGAAAAGATAGTGATGGGTGCGCAGGAACGATCCTGTTTGCATCCGGTTCAACCCGGATCATCATCGCTTAGAGTCCCCGGTGACCTCCCGGGCTGACAATGCAAATTGCGTTCTGGCGGCGGCACATCGCCTCGGAGGGCGAGTGACATGGTGAGAATGTCATCGAGACCTCGTCAAAATGCTCGCTGCGCTTCAGTAATCTGGGGGGGACTTTGAGAGCAGATAAATTCACTGCGTCAGCAATCACGAAGTTCTTTTAGAAACGATCGAAAAACGTTGCGCGTAGCAACGGCAAGCTGCTTGGAGTTTTGCCGTGCCGACGAGTCCATTGGTACACTCTCAGCTTGTTTTTCGGTCGGACTCTGACGCGCATACGGTCACCTCGTGAGGTGACATCAATGCTCTGCTAAGTCGTGACCTTATGGAGGCAATTAATGGTCGTTGGCGAAGGAGGACAGGTCGAAAACTTCGCGGAGAACTGATAGTGGCTGCATCGCGAACTCACGCGAGCGTTCGTGGCGCGTCAATAGGGGATAATCTTTATTTGATCGCATTTCGACACGGAGAAGTCGGATGGATCATCACCCTCTCCCGCACTTTGGTGCATAGCGTGACCGGGAATGCAGTGGGGTCAGCGAGTCCTCTGATATCACTGCTCATCCCTGCAGCACGTGCCGAAGCTCAGCTCTCCCGTATTTCCATTCACAAGTTATGTCTTCTCTGACGCGGACACATCTGTGTAACACATCATCTCAAACTAATATTTTTAACCAGACTATCAAATGAATTAAAATGGGAATCATTGTCAGATCGCAGTTTTAAAATTTAGACTTAATGTCTCAAATAAATTCCAAGATAATATTTTCGGTGATTACGTTAAAAATATATTGCGAACCCCTACTTACTATGGTGGACTGGATCATGATCATGAAATTAGAGAAATTGATTGCCGTACTAACAGATTCAAAATGTTCTTGTTTCCTCGTACAATTAGGGATATGAATATTTGTAAAAATATCCAAACGCATAAACGAGTGTATCAATGAATAGCATAGGTAATTGCATGTTGGTGTAAGGACTTCAAGCTAACCCAACTAACAGCATTATATTGCATGTTTCCTTTGCTATTTTTATCTTTTTTGAAAAAAATTAAAGTTTACTCCAGCATATTATTACCTACTAATTATTATACATGATATGTATTGCATATTTGGTGAGAATTCAACCCTTGCCACACACCTTTATGATGGCTGACAGGGTGTTATGTAGATGTAGATGTCGTACGCAGATGTTTTTTAATAAAATTTAAACATCGCCAGAAACTACAATTTCTGCGGGAGACTGAGAATATGAACCGAACATTGATTCACCTGATGATTTGAACATTATTGGTAGGAGCTATTCCTTGAGAACACTGGAAGCCTAACGATCGGAGCCTAACGTAGTAATGCACGAAGCAGCACTCGATCTTAGCAGTCAGAAAACCTTGACAGGCTTGGCTTCGGAGATGTTCACTTTTCCGCCAGTGACGAGGGCGCTATGCGGCTGAGACTTCATAAACGAAGGGCCATGGAATAATTTACTGCCGTATCCTTATTCATTCTGATTAGTCTCCCTACACTTTCTTGATGCTTTCACCATACCGACAAACAAATGCAGTTATTACCGCCCCTAACAACGACCCTGCGCTTGGAGTCTTTTATTTTCAAAACGAGTGGGGGCATCTGCGTTGCAGGGAGTTCAGAGAGCAAGGTCAAGTATGTTCTCCGTTGCTCCGGCAGCGAGGGTGACTTGGAAGTCACGATGCACGGAGACCGCCATTCCAGCAATCTCACTCTCAAGCCACGATAGCACTAAAGATGCTTGAATGTCAAATAGCGAAGAAAAACTCAATTATCTCGTATCTTCATTCATCTATTAAGTAAACACGCTTTTAGCAGGTAATTTGTATTCAGGTTAATTCAATATTGATTGAATAATATTGATTGAAGCGGGATTAAACAATAATGTTTTCCTCGTACAATTAGGGATATGAATAGTTGTAAATATTCAATAGAATAAATACTAGTGTATAAATGGATAGCACAGGTTATTTCATGCTGGTAGGTATAAGCACTTTAAGCTAACCTAACAGCATTATATTGCATTCTTGCTTTGCTATTTTTATCTTTTTTAAATTGTGAATTTTAGACTACTACATTATTACTAACACTATTTATGCATGATATGTGGTGCATGCTTGGTGAGAGTTCGCCCCCTGCCACGCACCTTTATGGTGGGCCCCTTCGGCGGACCCTCCCAACGGGCGGAACCCCCGGACGCGAAACATATCTACATCTACATCTACACGATACCCTGCAAGCCACCGCGAGGGTGTGTGGCAGGGGGTGAAGGTCACCAAGCATTCACTACTAGCATGCAAGCAAGCAACTAAAGGGTCTCATGCAACTAGATTGTTAGTATCTATAGTATTTGAGGGGTTAATACATGCATCATGCACTACAGAATACTCTAAAATATTTCCCCTACCTATCCCTTTCCTATGCTGCCTATTCTGTTCTCTTATAGTACGGGGGAAAAATGCCATTTTGAATCTATCTGTACGACAATCTATCTCTCTAATCTTATTTATCTGGTCGAATCTAGCATAATACGCTGGTGTTTTCAATATGTGGCTAACATCTTCAGTAAAGCTATCCGATTGAAATTTCTGCAATAGATTAAATCTGAACTTTAATCTACGCTCTGATAATGATTCCCACCCTAATTCTTGTATTAATTCTGATACACTACTCAACCTATCGTAACACCTTTTGACGAACCTAGCTGCTCTACGCTGCACACTGTCTAGTTCTCTCATCAAACCTAATTCATTAGGATCCCATACACTGGCTGCATACTCAAGGTGGGGCCTAACTAGTGAAAAGTAGCATCGCTCTTTTGTCTTCTCATCACATTTCCCAAGTACTCTTTTTATAAATCCTAGCTTTCTCTTCGCTCGGCCGCATATTTCCCTTATGTGTCTTCCCCACGATAAATCTTTAGTGATTGTTACACCTAAATATCTTACGGTTTCAAAGTTTTCGATCTTCGTGTTATTAATTCTATAGGATCGCTCTATCGAATTATTCCTCCTCCAAAAATTGATAGCTACACACTTTTTAAGGTTGAGTTCTAACTGCCATTTGTCGCACCACTCTTGAATTGCATCTAAATCCTTGCTAAGTGATTTCATGTCCTCTTCGTTTGATATACCCCTGTACACCACCGCATCGTCTGCAAAAAGTCTAAGGTTACTACTAACTACGGTACCCAAATCGTTTATGTATAAAAGAAATAGAAGCGGACCTACTACGCTACCCTGGGGAACTCCCGATGTGACTTCGATTGTGTCCGACATGATACCATCTATGACAACCCTCTGCTCTCGCCCACTTAAGAATTCTTTTACCCAACATACAACGTCTTTATTTATACCAAAACTCTCTAACTTCAAGATTAATTTGTCATGAGGAACTTTATCGAAAGCCTTTTTAAAATCTAAAAATATCGCATCAACTTCAGTACTGCTTTCGCCGTGGACTAAAATATCGTGTACGAATAAAGCTAATTGTGTCTCGCAAGATCTACCTTTCCGGAACCCATGCTGGCTGTTTATGAGTAATCCCTGACTATCCAAATGCCCCATGATCGAACTGACTACTATGTGCTCAAATATCTTACAAGAGATTGACGTGAGTGAAATGGGTCTGTAGTTACTAGGTTCTTCCCTATCACCGCTTTTAAATATAGGTGTAATGTTAGCTACTTTCCAATCCTTGGGTACTGTGTGGTTCTTTAGTGTTTTATTGAATATTATTTCTAGATAGGGGGCTATTTCAGAAGCTAATGTTTTATAAACTCTGGAAGGAATTTGATCGGGACCTGGTGCTTTGTTTTTACTTATGCTTTTTAACTGCTGCTCTATTCCGCGACATGAAATGTTTATTTCGGGCATTTTCTCACTGAAAGTGTTCGGCGGTGGTTCCACTGCGTTTTGTGACGATGAGTTGAATACACTTTGGAAGAAGGTGTTTAAAGTGTTGGCTTTTTCTACACTGCTGGTGACTCTGATTCCTTTATCATTTTTAAGTGTGTGCACTGTGGACTTATTTCCCTGAAGCTCTCTCACATATGACCAAAACGCTTTAGGATTGCTATCTAAATATTCTCCTAACATCTTGCTCTTGAAATGTGATAACGCTTGCCGACATGATTTCCTTGCTAATGCTCTCGATTTTTTATAGTTTTGAACTAGCTCATTTTTTTCCTCTACCGATAGACCCCGTCTGGCATTTTTCATCTTAGCGTGGCATACCCTTTGTCGCTTTAGTGATTTCCTAACCTCCGCGTTATACCACCTTGGCTCTGTATTATCACTAATATATTTACTTGGTATGTATTTATGAACTGCGTTACGGGTGACCTCAAGAAATTCTCTCCACGAATCCTCTGTATTTAATCCTTTGCTTTGTTCGCTGAATACATTAAACGCTTCCCTTAATTCCTCTTTCATACCGTCGTAATTTGCCTTGCCAAATAAGTACACCCTCCTCCTTGGTTTATAATGTCTTTCAACGCCTACAATAAATTTCGCATGCACTATTTTATGGTCACTAATTCCTGTGTCTGTAACTGTATTTAGAACTCTCTCGGGTATATTTGTTGCTAATAAGTCTAGAATGTTGTTTCCCCTGGTCGGCTCTGTTACTAGCTGTTGTAGAGAATGTGTCGTAAAGGTGTTCAACAGTGATTCGCAATGTTCCTTATCCTTACCTCCTGCAATGAAACTACACGTATTCCAGTCTATCGAGGGGAGATTGAAATCTCCGCCTACTATTATTCCTCTATCATTCTTCCCAGAAAGTAATGTGCGTATCTCTGACTCTAGCTCTATTATAGAATTGACGTCTGCGTCCGGTGGCCTGTAATATGCACCTACATATATCTTTTTTGCGTTACTACTTTTACTTTTAACGGAACACCAAATACTTTCTACATTTCGCTCTGAAATAAGTTCTCTTCTACTGACATACGGGTCCTTCACAGCTATGAAAACTCCTCCTCCGTTTCTGCTTACTCTATCCTTTCTGTATACTGTAAAACACTTCGGAAATACTTCATGATCTGATATGTCCTTCGAAAGCCAGCTTTCTGTACCTACGATTATATCTGCATTAGTACTCTTAATGAGGTGGTGAAATTCTGCTACTTTATTTCTTATACTACGACAATTCACTACTATCACTGAAATTTTTTCTTCCAATCTGTTTCTCTCTTGGTGCTCCTTTCCAACTAAAATTTTCCTCGAACTAAAATTTTCCTCGAACTAAATAACATATGCAAAATGAAAATGAAATGATGACCAAAAATGAATGAATGAAATGAAAGTCTAAATAAATTGAGGTGAAGACGGAAAGTTAAAATAACCTCCTAGTAGATACCGCCCTAGATAATAATAATAATAAATAATAAAAACCTTTATGGTGGCTTGGAGGGTATTAAGTAGTTGTAGATATTTTGATTACATCTACATCTACATCTACATCTACACGATACCCTGCAAGCCACCGCGAGGGTGTGTGGCAGGGGGTGAAGGTCACCAAGCATTCACTACTAGCATGCAAGCAAGCAACTAAAGGGTCTCATGCAACTAGATTGTTAGTATCTATAGTATTTGAGGGGTTAATACATGCATCATGCACTACAGAATACTCTAAAATATTTCCCCTACCTATCCCTTTCCTATGCTGCCTATTCTGTTCTCTTATAGTACGGGGGAAAAATGCCATTTTGAATCTATCTGTACGACAATCTATCTCTCTAATCTTATTTATCTGGTCGAATCTAGCATAATACGCTGGTGTTTTCAATATGTGCCTAACATCTTCAGTAAAGCTATCCGATTGAAATTTCTGCAATAGATTAAATCTGAACTTTAATCTACGCTCTGATAATGATTCCCACCCTAATTCTTGTATTAATTCTGATACACTACTCAACCTATCGTAACACCTTTTGACGAACCTAGCTGCTCTACGCTGCACACTGTCTAGTTCTCTCATCAAACCTAATTCATTAGGATCCCATACACTGGCTGCATACTCAAGGTGGGGCCTAACTAGTGAAAAGTAGCATCGCTCTTTTGTCTTCTCATCACATTTCCCAAGTACTCTTTTTATAAATCCTAGCTTTCTCTTCGCTCGGCCGCATATTTCCCTTATGTGTCTTCCCCACGATAAATCTTTAGTGATTGTTACACCTAAATATCTTACGGTTTCAACGTTTTCGATCTTCGTGTTATTAATTCTATAGGATCGCTCTATCGAATTATTCCTCCTCCAAAAATTGATAGCTACACACTTTTTAAGGTTGAGTTCTAACTGCCATTTGTCGCACCACTCTTCAATTGCATCTAAATCCTTGCTAAGTGATTTCATGTCCTCTTCGTTTGATATACCCCTGTACACCACCGCATCGTCTGCAAAAAGTCTAAGGTTACTACTAACTACGGTACCCAAATCGTTTATGTATAAAAGAAATAGAAGCGGACCTACTACGCTACCCTGGGGAACTCCCGATGTGACTTCGATTGTGTCCGACATGATACCATCTATGACAACCCTCTGCTCTCGCCCACTTAAGAATTCTTTTACCCAACATACAACGTCTTTATTTATACCAAAACTCTCTAACTTCAAGATTAATTTGTCATGAGGAACTTTATCGAAAGCCTTTTTAAAATCTAAAAATATCGCATCAACTTCAGTACTGCTTTCGCCGTGGACTAAAATATCGTGTACGAATAAAGCTAATTGTGTCTCGCAAGATCTACCTTTCCGGAACCCATGCTGGCTGTTTATGAGTAATCCCTGACTATCCAAATGCCCCATGATCGAACTGACTACTATGTGCTCAAATATCTTACAAGAGATTGACGTGAGTGAAATGGGTCTGTAGTTACTAGGTTCTTCCCTATCACCGCTTTTAAATATAGGTGTAATGTTAGCTACTTTCCAATCCTTGGGTACTGTGTGGTTCTTTAGTGTTTTATTGAATATTATTTCTAGATAGGGGGCTATTTCAGAAGCTAATGTTTTATAAACTCTGGAAGGAATTTGATCGGGACCTGGTGCTTTGTTTTTACTTATGCTTTTTAACTGCTGCTCTATTCCGCGACATGAAATTTTTATTTCGGGCATTTGCTCACTGAAAGTGTTCGGCGGTGGTTCCACTGCGTTTTGTGACGATTGATTAGTCATTGAAAATTATGTAACCTGGGTGCATGGCTTACATTTATCTGTTCATACTGTGACAGGCAACACCACAAAACCAATACTATGGCTTTTCCTGGCAATTATCTCTCTTACCTGCACAATGACCATGTAAGTTTAGTATTAATTAGATAAATATTATTATATGTTTAGTATTAATTAGATATTTCATGGTATATTTAGCTTTTAAGCAGTGGTATCTTAGTTGTGGGAATTATAAACTTTTAAGCAGTGACTCATGGAAATTTGGTAGTCATTGAAATCATATTTTCTCGAAAAGGTCATCATTTCCCGAGCAATAAATTTCTGTCTTTGTTTAGTTTCAGGCAAAACTATTTTACACAATCGCCCTCTCTCACTTCGGGTGCCTACAAGGTCTTGTTAGCACTCACCACTTATTTAAGGTTATTTGCACAAGGCCATCATAGACTTCAGGTTAAAAAAAATATTTAATTATCCCAGTACCCTCTACACGTTCTGCGACATAGCAGAAAAACAAGATTTTCGATGTGATTTCAATCTGGAACAGCTTCTGATAACAAGGAGATATCTTTTTCGAGCAGATCCCAATTAAGAGATTGGCAATCAAAGCTTTCCTTGTTAGTCTAGGCACGGGAATATTTGTCGCAACGAATTTTAAAAATAACTCATGCCTCTCAAAAAGATTCATATAATGATGTACAATATTGCAAGCAAAAGAGCTGATTGCGTTCATGAGCTAGCAATTGGTCGGTATTTTCGATCAACAATGTTTCTATTAAAAGAGCTAATTACGTGTATGTACGAGAAACTCCTCCGTATGTTCGTATGCATTTCAATTAAATACATAATTGGTCCCTAAGGAGAAATAGAAAATAATAGTAAAAAATCGCTGATACAATATCTGGATACATGGTACTTTCATTATCACCAAGAAAAAAGCGCAGAA
Organism: Platycnemis pennipes; assembly: GCA_933228895.1. Classification (NCBI taxonomy): domain Eukaryota; kingdom Metazoa; phylum Arthropoda; class Insecta; order Odonata; family Platycnemididae; genus Platycnemis; species Platycnemis pennipes. Next base: position 77,445,663 of record OW121846.1, on the reverse strand, counting down.
ATAGGTTTCATAACAGTGGAATTAGTGGCATCGACGCTTAGTAGAGTTTGCGCTATTGAAATATAGGATGAAAAGACTACTATTGGGGATCAAAATTTTTCATTAAATAAAAATATTCCGCCGTTAAGCTCAACAAATGTTGAATGAAATAATTTATTTTTTGAGAGTAAAATACTTTGGCATATATCTTGGGAGACTTGATAATTTCATTCCTTTGCATTATCACCGTGTTGTTAAAAAAAGAAGTTTATGTTCAGGATAAAAACGTACTAAAGAATGTATAGTTTAACACGAATTTGAAATGATATTGAACGACAAATGCTCAGTCTGAAATCTGGATTCGAGGAAATCAGCTAAAACACTATGAAGTAGAATACCGAAATAGCATAGGTACCAATTGGTGGCTCAACGGTTCAGAAAAAGGAGAATGAAATGCTAAGAATGCAAGGGTGTTTATGATGAAAGATGAAGACCAGCAATACAGGTGGACAACGAGGATCTCGTATTTCAAGTAAAATTCAAAGTATCAGGCAGAGATTCACAGGAGCAATGAGAGATTATAAAAAGGAAAAAGAAGAATTGAAAATTTTAAACTATGCTGAATATGACTATCACTCCCCCAGCCTATTCCCCTCCAACCGATAATCCACAATCCCCCCTATATGCCTCCCCTTATTATAAATTCCTTTACCCCTCCCTTTCTGACCAATATAAATACCACTAGAATTGGTGGTTTATTGTTCATAACTGATGATGACACCATAGTGTGTTGAAGCACGTGTAGTCAAGTTGTTCAATAAACCAGCGAGCAGTACTAACCCCTTATTTTATCGTATCTCAGGCACTAACCGTTCATAAAAAGATACCACAACATTTATCTGTAGCTGTTGATGAATCAGTAGTTATAGATGCAGTGAAAAATCGGCAGATGAAGATGAGGGTGTAGAGATAGCCGATTAAATATCCCAGATGTATCGAGGAGTTCTCCGATGAAGAACAGCAGTTATGCCCACCTCCTTGAAGTGTGGCACGCGTAAACGGTTCCCCATCATCGCCGGCCGATCCATTCCGCATGACTTGGGCTGATTTCGAAACAGCCACCTGAGAACGCTCACAGTCGCCTTCGTCTATCTAGACACTGGAGAGACTAACGCCAGCGGTTGCAAACACACGTGTAAGTTGAACATTGACCCTCACAATCAGCGTTCCGCTCTTTCTGTTAACGCTTCTGTAAATTATAGTACGTGGAACACATTCATGTACATACCAGATTCAGAAATGGCCGCTGCACTGATTTGGTACAACTTACCAGGTCACCGATAGAAAGCATGAAACGCAATAAAAATATTTGATGTTCTCATTGGCAAGTTATACACAAGGTATCAGAAGCAGAGGAGTTTCACAGTACGCGGCTGCGAACCTACCATTAACTAATACTATAAGAAAACAGAATAGGCAGCATAGCTAAGGGATACGTAGGGGAAATATTTTAGAGTAGTCTGTAGTGCATGATGCATGTATTAACCCCTTAAATACTATAGATACCAACAATCTAGTTGCATGAGACCCTATTGTTGCTTGTTTGCATGTTAGTAGTGCATGCTTGGTGATCTTCACCCCCTGCCTTGGCTTGCAGGGTATCGTGTAGATGTAGATGCAGAATACACGCGTCGTCTCAGAAATTATGTGCACTCGGATTTGGATACGAGTAGCAAATTAACAGCAAGACCTGTGGAAAACGTAGTCACACCGAAATTTTCTTCATTTAATTGAGATCTTTGCATTCTGCATTTTACAACGATTGTGACGTAAAGAGTGCCGGTTTTGGACGGTGTTCAAGCAAAAGCTTTGATGATTCGTAAACCAACAACAACTTGTTCAATGACGACCAAAGTTTAAAGTATTTCATAGACATGTTTTCCATGCTCACTATAAGTTTCAAGTTTGCATCTTTCAAGATACATAGTTTCAAGTTTGTATCTTAACTGGAATAAAGTGGCTATCGATTCTGTGAAAAGTTAGTAGTGGAAGCTTGTCCAGCTCTCTGCTAACCAACCTTCCTTTCGCTACCATCTTCCGCCCTGTGGAACGTACCTCCGTCCCTTCTAAAGGTGGATGCATTCCAGACGCGCTCCCTTTCTTCAATCTCTCGGTGTCTTCACCTCGTACCTTTGTCGTCATTGTCCACTTCATGGTTCCTTTCCCTCCGACCGCGTGGAGTCCGGACACATTTCCTCACCACAGGTCGGAGCGGGGTGTACGGACAAGCCACTGAACATTCACAGTTATCGATCAGTGGCGATGCCCAAGCTCGTGTGCAGAGGCGGAAGGTGATGGAGATAAATGGGCGCCCCTAATGCTGATAGAATCCTCAGCACACCTTGGTCAAAAGGGGTCAAAGATTTCATGCAAATTTTAATATGCTGAATGAATAAGCACCTTATAGTTTAGTCCTGATTGGGAAGCAGGAGGTAGGATATTATCAGCACATTGTATCAACCAGTGAGGCCATAGTTAAATAACATTGGAAAAAGGCTATCGATTGGACTGATGAATGATGGCTTCCTTCCCAGAACTGAATCAAAATATGCTGAGCGTTTCAACTGAGCTCAACTGTTTCCGGATTTTGTCCGAATAATTCGATTGCGTCATCGGCCTGGTTCTGTGATCCTTGAGTGAATATTTCCAGAACAAAGCAGCCGTTGTGCATGCGATTTTTCTTAATCATTGCTTAATTAAACTAACCTATTGTCTAATGCACTTTACAAAATAGGGAATGTCGATAACCACGCCTTTAGCACGAAGACCGCATGCAATGTCAGTTTTGGTTGACCAACCATCATTAAACTGGGCCTAAGTGGTATCTTCATCATCAGTAGTCATCAACAGTCAAAGACTGACATTACGTAGCTCTCCACTCGGTTCTCCTAATCAGGACCGGCTTAAAAGTTTCACCCGAAAGAGAGAGTACTATTCCGGTGCCCTACCCCTTACCCCAGCTATCAAACCCTGTTGCAACACATATTCACCAGTTGGAACGTTTAAAGAAATATCTACTTGGCTACTTCCACATGGTACTCTATACTCGGCATTAAAATGGGAATCATTTTCAGGTCGCAGGTTGAAATTTAGACTTAATCTCCTAAATAAATTCCAAGATAATATTTAAAGTGATGAAGTTAAAAATATGTGGCGAAACCCAACTTACTATGGTAGACTGTACCATGATTACACTGTTAGTATCTACATTATATCATGCATGTAATGATGCCCTAAATATTATAGATACTAACAATCTAGTTGCATGAGACTTTATAGTTGCTTGTTTTCATGTCAACAGTGCATACTCGGCGATCTTTAACCCCTGCCACACACCTTCGCGGTGGCTTGCAGGGTATCGCGTAGATGTAGATGTAATAAAAGATTGGTTGTTAATACACGCATAATGCCCTACAGACTACTCTACGGTATTTCCTCTACCTATCCCTTTGCTATGCTGCCTATTCTGTTCTCTTATAGTACGGGGAAAATCCATTTTGAATCTATCAGTACGACAATCTATCTCTCTAATCTCATTCATCTGGTCGAATCTAGCACAATACGCTGGTGTTTTTAATATGTGCTTAACATCTTCAGTAAAGATATCCGATTGAAATTTCTCTAAGAGATTTAATCTGTACTTTAACCTACGCTCTGATAATGATACCCACCCTAATTCTTGTATTAATTGTTGTACCGCATATTTCCCGGATGTGTCTCCCCCACGATAAATCTTTAGTGATTGCTTTAAGTAGCATCACTCTTTTGTGTTCTCATTGTCTACATTTCCCAAATACTTTCTTTATAAATCCAAGCTTTCTCTTCGCTCGACCGCATATTTCCCGTATGCGTCTCCCCCACGATAAATCTTTAGTGATTGTTACACCTAAATACCTTATGGTGTCAACGATTTCGATCTTCGTGTTACTAATTTTATAGTATCGCTCTATCGAATTATTCCTCCTTCCAAAATTGATAGCTACACACTTTTTTAAGGTTATTACAAAAAACATTGAATACTATGTGTCATTTTGTTTGAAGAGTTATAATTTTGTATATGGGTAGCGGGAGAAAGACAACATAGGCAGTAATAATAAACACAAGCTAAATACAAGAAAATTGATTGCTCAAAATATAGTACATCACTTGGTAGATAGAACAAAACAAGAGATTTTCCTTTGAATATTACAGACAAAGGGATTTTTCTTTCAGAAGTTTGAAGAGTTTCCTCTTGAATATGTTCAAGGATGGAGAGTCTTTGATAGTTTTGGGGAAGTTGTTCCATATATGCGATCCTACAACTTTGACCGAATTTTGATAAGTCGTGGATCTAATTTGGGGCCCTTGAAGATAATCAGCATCCATCCTAGTGGACCATTAAGGGACTTTACCTTAATTGTATAAAATTCAACTAAATAATGGGGTTCATCGTGTTTCGAGAGGGAGTACTTGAAACAGGTCAACATGAATTTGCGCCTTGTTTTTAGATCAAGCAAGAGAGCTTGATTCAAATTGATTTCCATACGTCTCATGCGAGGCCTTTCTTTGCCGTTCTTCCCATTATCATACACCCTAAATAACTGGGAAGAGATAAAATAACCTCTCCATTCCGCAAACGGGAGGCAGAATATTTCCGAGCGATCTGGGTAGAAATTAGGAATATCGACTTGTTAACCACCATACCGAGTGCCCATCAGCTGAAGACGATCACGGAGACGGGAATGGTATCCAACAGCTCGTCTGGGCTGACCACACTCCTCGGTGCAGGGCGAGCCGGGACTGCCCGCATCTACATCTACATCTGTATCTACATAGTAACCTGCAAGGCACCATAAATGTGTGTGGTAGGGGGTGAACTCTCACCAAACATGCACTATATATCATGCATAAAAAAGGATTAGTACTTGTATAGGTACTGTTCAAAACTACGGTATTTAAAAAAAGATAAAAATAGCAAAGCATACATGCAAAAACATGCTGTTAGTTGGGTTAGCTTTAAGTCCTTATACCAACATGCAGCTACCAATGTTATCCATTGCTACACTTGTACTGGATATATTTACCGTTATTCATATCCCTAATAGTACGAGGAAAAAAAGGGTCGAGGGTGGACGAGATTGCGACCGAGGTGCAAGTGTTCCCTCCTCTTGCTGGCTATTGCACTCGGGACGCGACACCAAAGGCACATCTATATCTACATATAAGCCTGCATGCCACCATAAAGGTTAAAATCTTATCTATATCTACGACATACACTGCAAGCCACCTCGAGTGTGATTGGCAGGGTTGCATCCACACCAGGAACAATGACACAAGAAACAAAAATGATACAACACAAAAAAACACCCATGTGTTACACAGTAACATTACATGATGGATAAATGATTTTCTACACGATCGGGTGCAAAGAGTTGTTTTGTACGGTGTTACCTCACCGGCAATTGAAGTCACTTCGGGTGTCCCACAAGGTAGTGTGATAGGTCCACTCCTGTTCCTTCTGTACATTAATGATATCAGTAAGGTGGTAAAAAGTAAGCTTCGTCTATTTGCCGATGACGCAGTTGTGTACAGGGAAATTCTAAGCCCAAACGATAAGCAATATTTAAATGATGACCTACAAGCAATCGAAAATTGGTGTGACACATGGCAGTTAGAATTAAATTTTTAAAAATGTGTAGTAATGAATTTTTGGAAAAAGAATAATTCTCCTCCAAGCACATACAAAATAATTAATAATGAAATAACAAACGTGGAATCCATTAAATAACTTGGAATAGTACTGACACATGATCTTTCCTGGGGTAAGCACATACGTGAAATAATGGGTCAAGATAATCATAGACTGTGATTCTAAAGTGTTTCCTTATGTAGATGTAGATGATCTACATCTATTTCTCATCTACATCTACACGATACCCTGAAGCGACCACGAGGTTGTGTGGCAGGGGGTGAAGATCAATCATCAAAAGAGTGCTGGGTAAATGTGACGATCATGTACAAGAAATCAGCTACTTTTCCTTTCTTAGACCTAATTTTGTATATGCTGCCTGTATATGAGATCCCTACGAAATCGGCCGAAATAATGAACTTGAAATTGTACAGTGAAGATCGGCAAGATTCGCAAAATAATTATATTAGCGTAACCAGTATATTAAATGATTTAATATGGGAATCATTGTCATATCGTTGAAATTTAGACTTAATCTCTTAAATAAATTCCAACGCCATATTTTCTGTAGTGATGTTAAAAATATTTTGCGAAAACCACCTTACTATAGTAGACTGGACCATAATCGCAATATTGGAGAAATTGATTGCCTAAATGACAGATTCATAATGTCCTTTTTTCCCAGTACAATTAGGGAAATGAATTACGGTAAATATATTCAATACGAGTGTATCAATGGATAGCATAGGTAGTTGCAGGTTGGTACGAGGAATTTAAACTAATCCAACTAACAGCATTATATTGCATGCTTGCTTTGCTATTTTTACCTACTTTAAATTGTGTAGTTTAGACTAGCATATTATTACTAATCCTTTTTTACGCATGTTATGTAGTGCATATTTTGTGAAAATATACTCCCTGCCACACACCTTTATGGTGGCTTGCGTTGTATCATGTACATATAGATAAAGGTGTGTGGCAGGGGGTGAACTCTCTCCAAACATGCATTATATATCATGAATAAAAAAGGATTAGTTATAATATACTAGGTTAAACTGCACAATTTGAAAAAGATAAAAATAGCAAATCGAGCATGCAAAAAATGCAGTTAGTTGGTTAGCTGAAAGTCATTACACCAATATGAACTACCTATGCTACCCATTGATACACACGTAGTTATGCTATTGGATATATTTACAGCTATTTATATCCATAATTATACAAGGAAAAAAGGACATTTTTAATGTCATTTCAGCAAAAAATTTCTCTAATGTTGTGATTATATCCCAGTGTAATATAGTAAGTTGGGTTTTGCAAAATATTTTTAACGTCATCAATTTAAATATTATCTTGGAATTAATTTAAGAGATTAAGTCTAAATTTCAAAATAACATGGGCAATTACTCCCATTTTAATTCATATAATGGACTGGTTACGCTAATATAGTTATCATACCGTCCCTTCACAAATCTTGCCAATCTTCGCTGCACACGTTCAAGTTCATTATTTAGGCCTGTTTCATATGGATACCATATCCTGGCAGCGTATTCCAAATGAGGTCTGAGGGAACAAGGAAACATGGGTTATTTTTCGTACATGATCGTACTCGTATAACTCGTACACACATCTTTCTTCGTCAAAAGCAAGTGAATGTATGCCTTCGGCGGGTTTCTCTCCAGCAGCTCTTATTTCCCTTCCGATCAAATTATGTCACCTCTCCTCTAGGAGAGGCAACATAATTAAACTACCTCCTCTAGTCTAGGGCACCTTAAATGCGGACACACTTGACGATCAACACCTCAACGCAACTGGCCAGGCGACACACCGCTCGTATATCACAGCAAAGCCACCGACCCGTCACTCCAATTCTCCGCGTCTGCCGCAGCCAACATGTCACCATCACGACCCACACGCCACCTCCAAAGGCAATACAACCGCCCGTCCCCGCACTTCCGCTGAATAGGGTGGTTGCGCCACACTCCTCTGGCATGCTCAATGTCACCAAATACCAACGGCGAATTCAAATAAATCCTACACCCAGTACGAAAAGTAATATATTCCTTCGCAGTCTCTCGATAATAATGTGGTAACATGCGTCTGGCGCATGCCCGGCTAAATTGTATGATACTTGTGCGTCTACATATTCACACAATACCTTGCTAGGTACCGCGAGGGTGGGTGGCAGGGGGTAAACATCACCAAGCATGCACTATTGACATGCAAACAAGCAACTATAGGAACTCACACAACTAAATTGTTAGTATCTATAGTATTTAAGGGATTAATCATGTGCATCATGCACTACAGACTACATTATTTCCCCTACCTATCCCTTTGCTATGCTGCCTATTTTGTTCTCTTATAGTACGGGGAAAAATGCCATTTTGAAGCCATCAGTACGACAATCTATCTCTCTAATCTTATTTATCTGGTCTCAATCTAGCATAATACACTGGTGTTTTTCATATGTACCTAATATCTTCAGTAAAGCTATTCGATTTTAATTTCTCTAATAGATTTAATCTGTACCTTAACCTACACTCTGATAATGATTCCCACCTTAATTCTTGTATTAATTCTGAAACACTACTCAACCTATCGTAACACCTTTTAATGAACCTAGCTGCTCCGCGCTGCACTGTCTAGTTCTCTGATCTCATCTAATTCATTTAAATCCCTTAAACTGGCTGCATAATCAAGGCCTAACTAGTGAAAAGTAACATCGCTCTTTTGCCTTGTCATCATATTTCCCAAGTACTCTTTTTATAAATCCTAGCTTTCTCTTTGCTCGGCCGCATATTTCCCGGCTGTTTTTCACCCACGATAAATCTGTAGGGACTGTTACACCTAAATACTCAATGGTTTCAACGCTTTCGATCTGGCAGGGGGTAAAGATCACCAAAAATGCACTACTTACAACGAGCTAAGAGATACAATGCTACTGATTTATGAATATATGTCACATATGCCCTCACGAGTCACGAGCAACTGCCGACGTAGGCCGCCGTACTTACTTGGTGAATTATACTTGCTTTACAGCATAACTGTTAATTCGCATACTTAAAATGGGTTGTTTACTCAATATAAATGCATATCTTGCGTGTAATTCCAAAGTACACATCCTTGCGGAGGTCCGCTGCAGTGCAGATCTACGTCCTTTTTTCCTTTTAACATGGTGACATAACTTACAGTTCATCAGTTGTGTTGATTATGTTGTGTCTGCAACCGCTCATCAAAGTGGGTTACAGGAGACTCAGTAGATGTAGAGATTCAAAACTAAAGAGAGAGTCCATCTCCTTTCGTTTTTATTCGAGTTTTAGAAGAAATGCGCGGAAGATTACTGGTTACTGGAAGTTATTGGTCATATGCTTAATGCCTAAATCGTTGAATTAAATCATGAAAATAACTTACTGCAGAAAATTCATTCATCATCATCATCATCATTGGTCAGCAATCCTAGGATTGATTTAACGCAGCTTTCACTCGATTCTTCTATCGGCCAACCTTTTCATTGTGACGTAATTCTTCTCTTTTACATCCTTCACAACCTGTTCCATATATCTCATGCGAGGCCTGCCTTTTTCAATCTTCCCTTTTAATTTTCCCTCGACGATTGCCTTCATCAGGCCATCGTGTCTCAAGATATGGCCGATTAAATTGTCCCTTCTTCTTTTTAGAGTTTTCAGCAGACTTCTCTTTTCTCCCACTCTCCTTAGGACTTCCTCGTTACTTGCGAGTACTCGGTCGATCCATTTAATCTTCATCATTCAGAAAATTCATGAAGACAGATAAATGCGAACGTGATAGGTGTGATGTACGCCAAATATTCCGGTGATAACCCCATACGAGTTCAGCATCCAGCCCTGTTATTAGTTTTCTGTCTGTTTACCATGACATCTGTTACGTAGAAACATCGCTGTATGCTAATTTTTCCTTCGTGGATTTTCGCCCTTGAAGCCGTTTCTTCGACTTCCTTGATTGCTGACTTGATGTGGACACAAGCAATCAGAGCCTGAGCACCAAGGAGGACACATCCTTACAGGTTCTTCGCTGTTGGATCATGAATTTATCACTGCCAAATTTTATCCGAACCTTTAATTCAATCTAAATAATTCTTATGCCATGAGAGGATATCCTAATATCCTTCAGGATTTAAATCATGTTATTCTAGTTGAATTCCTCGATACCTTCCCCGAATCCATATATGTAACATATGCCAATTTGTTCTTTCCCCCGTGGGTCGCCAAAAGTGCTAAATGGATTTTCTTGTGACCTTGCCGTTCCTACCCAAAACTTTTTGTTAGAGAGAAATGGGACAACAAGTGGAGGGGTTCTAGTCTAAGATGGTATGGATTTGGGACAGTCAAAATTGCAAAAGAAATTGGTTTGAAGCCTTCGAAGGCTCGAATCATGTAACCTCCTCAATTATATTATAATATTTAAGTTTCTCCAAATTTTCCTTCCATGTATTTATTGTGTCATCAAGTTCTATTTGAGGTACTATGCCCTGGTCTCAGTCTTAGTTTAACACCTATTGTCAATTTCCTTGAGGTGTTTTCCCACTTTCTACATTAGTGCATGTCCGTAGTGCGTGTTTTGTGAAACAATGGCTGCCACACACCTCGAGGCGGCTTGCAGGGTAGTCAGTTGATGTAGATGTATGTACCTATTGTCTGCTTCCATTTTCCGAGAACCTTGTCGTGTTCGAATAAGTTTTTCAACCATAGTTCTCTGGCTTTACGACACAAATATCAAACCTTTTACTTTTGGAATTGAGACGTCCTTCTACAATGTTCTGGTTCTTTTACTTTCTTCCCTTTAGATAAATTTAATAGCTCCTCTTGTGTTACAGGGCGTATTATTGGCAGCTTTCCACCTACTACTACTATGCGGCTTCCATCGGTGCATTTTTAATATTTTGTCATATACTCCTCTGCTGCTCCCAATTTCACACACTTACAAATTCCTCTCTAATGCCGGCATACGTTGCATCCCCTTCACTTTTTTACACTCAATATATTAATCAAAATACTTTCATCTTTATGAAATATAATATGGGCTTTGATTACTGAGGATATCTGCTACTTCGGTAGCTTTTGCAATCTTCAACTTGGTTGCTGAATTTATTCCGCCCTAGTGTTCAAATAAAATATTTTCACGTCACCTGGAATTCTCCACTTACACTCTCTGCGAAAATCCCACGAATCTAGGCCTAAGATCTGGCAGAAGGTAAGTAAAACCAGGGAATGGATTTTTTATTTCCCTGGAAGTTGCGATTGGAATATGCGGCATATACTTCGGGCATATTGGAGAAAGGGTTACTTGGATGAATTTCAAACGAGATAAGACATTCATGAAAAAAATACAGGGGAAGAAAGAGTTGAGTGAAAGTGGGTTAATGAAAAACTATGTTTGGAGTCCTTCCAGTAACGAGGAATGTATGCGAAATTCACGCTTTTAGAAAGGCGCCGGGAACAGAATTTTTATCGCCTTATAAAGTAGATATGTATTTCCGTGCGCCCTTCTCCCCTCTAACAATGGCCGACCACAATTAAACCAAGATTAACCACGAGGAAATTTCTGATAGACACCAATTGCTTTCACGACCACTTTTACCGTACACGATGCGTCACCTATTTCCCCTCTGCACAATAAATTGATAAATAAATTGCACAATTGCACAATAAATTGAATAAATTGAATTCAGGCAGTGACTTTATAATAGAAGTGTAACTCTATTCATTGCCTCATCCTTTAGTTGCACGTAATAAAATGGAAGTATATTGAAATTTCTCTCCCTATGACACATTCTTCAGGTGGTTGGGTGTACACTATGGATGTGAATATCCATAAACAAGGATTTATTCTGACAAAATAAGCCATTCTCATTTCTGATGCCACTCCCAGAATGTAGCGTTGGCATTTAGATACGCCTCCTTTTCCCGCATAAGGAAACGAAGCAATTGAATAAATAATACCTTCTGAGACAAAGTAGCGTAATCTTTGCCAACTCCTTAGAAAATTCTGAGGCATATCAGCTTTGTCGTACTTATTATGCTATGCTTTCAAATCTATACGGTTTACATGGATTATATTTACCATAACTTCGTAATTTCTGGAATATTATGTGTTGTGCAATGCACGAGTGACTGCAAGAGCACAAGCCAAAGTTTAAAATACTGCAGACGAAATATACTGCCCTTTAAAGCTGATTCTCTCATGCCGTCATGGAACCCGGATCATTTCAGTGGTGCTAATTCTCCGCTAATTCCATAACGCAAGGGTAAATATTATCATAATTTTGACAATAGATTGATAATTAATTAAAATAGCAAAATAGGGACGACGCTATAAATAAGTAGCCATCGTTGTAATCGTAGTATTTCAATAGTGCATGTTTGGTGATCTTCACCCCCTGCCACACATCCTCGTGGTGGCTCGCAGGGTATTACGTAGATGTAGTAGTTATTCGAGGGAGGCGACGGAGAGCTAAGGCGACATTTTAGGATAGGATCAACTGTTGGAGGACTGCATCAACTGGTGCAGGAAGGAATTTTTTCGAGGAGCGGAGGAATGGTGAAGAGAACCCCGACGTTGGCATTAGTGTGCTCTTCGCGAAAGGTGCTGAGGGGATCGTTTAACTTCCCATCCGACGGACGGTGTTCTGCACTCGAGGCAGTATACCGTTAATGAAACACACAACACCCGGGTAAATCAATGAAACCAGTCTCTGCAACTCTCGGTATTGGAATCTGGGCTCTTCGGGATATGAAGCCAGTACAGTCTTAAATAAATCCAAACATAATATTTTTTCACAGATGGCGTTAAAAATATTTTGCGAACTCAAACTTATTATGGTAAACTGGATCATAGGCATAAAATTAGAGAAATTGATTGCCAAACTGACAGGTTGAAAATGTCCTTATTTCCTCGTACAATTAGGGAAATGAATAACTGTAAATTATCCAATAGTATAAATACAAGTGGTGTATCGAAACCTCGCCTAAATTATTAATAGATTATTAATTCCTTCTTTGGTAATTATCATTCAGTTGCACTAGCCTGCTGTATGAATAAATACACGTCCTCCTAATTAAGTAGTATTTTACATATTAGTGCGAGTAGGTAGTGTAATTGGTGGCTGTTCACCCCGTCACGTGCTCTCGAGTTGGCTTGCGGGAGACTACGTAGATATAGATGGACCCGGCGACGAGGAGACTCTGCTAAGAGAATAATTTACTTACATTTGGCAATACAAGCTTGGAAGTAAGGAAAAACTTTACTGTAACTTACTTCTGGAGCATGCTCCTGCGTAGTGAGGCATCTACAGTATTAGCCTAGGGAAGGCCAAAAGCATTTTAATTGCGTTAAAAACGAATGATTAAAATAGAATGGAAAGATTGAGTGATCAACTTCCGTCATCAGTGGGAGAGGAGAAGGGTGTGCAGCAAGTATCGTCCTTAGCATGGGTCAAAAATCCCAGGATCGGTTTCACGTATCTCTCCACTCGATTATATTATCAGCTAACCTCTTAATACTTGCTTTTCTTCTCTTACAGATCCTTAACAACTTGCTGCATAAATACCATGATCATCTTTCAACAAGATGGAGCTCCGCCGCATTGGTCAACGACTGTTCGCAAGTTCCTGGATACGTGCAGATTTTACGGATTTCCCTGCACCTCGGGCGAATGCGGGACCAAATGCCATTCCCGTTACACTAAACAAACCGCCTACGAAAGCTATCGATGAATGAACAGCTAAAGAAAGAACAAAACCCTGAAGAGGATACATGATCCTAGAACAGGCCTCCCATTATTGAAACATTATTTTTAACAAATTCAAAGCTCGCGAGCTAGCCGCGAAAACTTTAATGGAATCACCCGCTGAGGTGCACGAATGCAAGATATTCCACAGAGAAAAAATCATTCGCCTTGACCGGGACTCAAACCCGGACCCCCTGATTTCCGGCCAAGTGCTCTACCAGTTAAGCTACCAAGGCGTCCTCTTTCTATGTGGAAATTCTAGAGGCTTTAAAGGAGCTAGATGTTGCCGGACTGCTGGACATATTATGCCACAAGCAGCCGAAGTGGTGCGCATTGCGCCACCGTCCACGAGGTTAAAGCCGACTTTAACACTAAGGTGCTTACTTTTTAACAAATTCAAAGCTCGCGAGCTAGCCGCGAAAACTTTAACGGAGTCACCCGCTGAGGTGCACGAATGCAAGATAAGGTAGAGCACTTGGCCGGAAATCAGGGGGTCCGGGTTCGAGTCCCGGTCAAGGCGAATGATTTTCTCTGTGGAATATCTTGCATTCGTACATTATTTTTATTTCTTGTTGTTATTTGTTATTTTATATTTATTGTAAAGTTATACTGGGGAAAATAAATTGCTTTTGAATTGAATTCCTTTCCCATTCATTCCAACCAATTTTCCCTGGATGGCTATCTTTATCAGGTCATTATGCCTCAAGATATGGCCGATTACGTTGTCCCATCGGATCCAAATGTATCAAGTTCGATCACAGGATTAGATAGGGTGCACCGAAGATCAGGTAGACTCGTTAAAAAGTGTTAAGATTGGTTTAGTAGTGTATCGAAATTATTATAGGGGTTATGTTCGGAATCAATATCTGACCGTAGGATGAAATGCAAAAGAATCACCTGCAGAAATTTAAGACGGAAAGGTTCTGTGAAGAAGTCAAAATATACTGAAAACTTCAGCGTAATAAGATCGTAGGTTTTCCCAGCGAACTAGCTGAAGAAAATCTTCTCGGGTTTTCCACCAGAGAATCTTCTTTTTCAGAATATCTTTCACTGAATATTTTCTTCCGAAAATCTGAAGTTGAAGGAAATCTTCTCAGGGTATATAATGCGGCCAAAACCTCAGTTCGACTTTTTCGCGAACCTTTACTGTCCATTGTAGACTGTAGCAGGCGCAGCTTATAAGCGGGACTTTAGTGTTCAAAATCTAAATCGAAAAATCAGTTCGATACTAATCTGACCTGATGACGGTGCCCAAGTCGAGATCAAAACGTAGGCCATGGAAGAAAGAAAGAAGAAGAAAGATTGAAAGATTTATTAATGCTCTGGGGTAACCCATTAGAGCAAGTAAACTGTAACAAAATGCACATTCTGCTCAAATAAACACAATGCAAAATTACACATACATAAATCACATAATACATACAGAAATTAGACCAGTTAAACGCCAAAAATTTATGAATTAACCATATTAACCCAATTTAGTGTCGATTATTTAAATCCCAGTGGAAAACCCGAGAATATTTTCTTCAACTTCAGCGTAATTTTGCAGGTTAGATTACAAAGATATCATTAGAGAGATAGACGACAGAAAGGTTCAAAAATTATTTTTTTTCGTGCACAATTAGGGATAGTAGTACGCAGATTACAACAATATCACCATGGGGAAATTAGGATAGGTCATGTAAATGTTTACTGGGTTCTTTTCATGCCCAAAAGATACGGAATGCAAATGGAATATCTCCTATGAGTGATTGACAAAATATGAATATTTATTTATGCGATATCCGAATCAAAAGGTGATGGCTTCCCTACACTATTGTATGCGAAAATACTTAATTTCTTAAGAGATGCTTATTTATTTCCCATATTTTGAATCAATAAATAAACTCACGTATTGTAGAAACTAGATGTAGATGATGTAGATATCTGATGAGAGCTCTAAACAGAAGACCGGACAACCTGAGACCTCGTAGGATCATGAAGACGGTCGTCAAGGAAAAATGTGTTCGGAGCATGGGAATGAAAGGCCTCGGATGAGGCGAATGTAGAAAGCAGCGAAGGATATAAATGAGAAGTTCTATATCGAAATGAAAAGAATAGCCGATAGAAAAATCCAGTGGAGAGCTTCGTCAAACCAATATTAGAATTGATGATTGATGATGATGATAAGATAGTTATTTAAATAATGTAACAATGCTCATTACTGACCACTTCAGGCGAGCAGTCACGATTATTTCGGCAACAATGGGGGAGTTTACACGGGACCAAAATCGCAATTTCGTACACTAAATCGTCAGATGGAAACGAAAAATGAATTTTGGTGAAAACATTAATCTTCTAACCACAACCATTCACTCATAAATCAAAAATTAAAATAAGCAAAAGGTGACGCCCACCGAGGAAGCTGCTTTGAGACCATTTACGTCATCCACATCCCGTTCTTGACGGCTTTTAGGGGAAGGGAAGGGATTGCAGGGGGGTGTCGGAAGGGCTGCTCGCACAGATCCTGTCAAAACAGCTTCCATTGGCAGAGTCAGCTGTGTGTCCCCCATTGCGATAAGGCGAATTAGCTTCGCGGGCTCAATTGTGATTGGACGAAGTGGATGACGCAAGAGGTCGCATGCACGCCCACCTTTCCGAAAGGGTTAAAAGCATCAGGTTTTCGGCGCTTATAACTCGAGAACTAATTGACGAATCGAAAAACTGAAAAATACGTGTCTTTTTATTTTACAAACTCTATCAGATTCGGCAATAAAAATAATATGGTAAAGGACCCCATTAAGGACCGATATTGAAATCCATTTATCCCAAGCTCACGAGCGACAGGTTGGTCAGAATACCGTATGATTTGGATAAATTAGCAGATGTTTTGAATTTTATTGCTCGGTAATGAGCCTCATCAAATTGCTTTGACCCGGGACCCTAACTCAGGCGCACCTTCTGGCAGGTCCCCTTTGCACGAGGAAAGGGTTGCGGTAGCGAAAGGCACGAAATTACGTAGTTATTCCATTTTTTTCGCACCTAATGTTTTATGCACCGTGATGCGCTTGCAACTCCAGAAGGCAATCTTCTGGTGTTGCAAGCGCTGAAGACGCTTCCCTCGCAATATCGTTATTGGTGAGAATGTCATAAATTCTCGAGAATACACGATTAGGAGTGGATCCAGTCTCCGAGAATCATTCAACAGGTTGGGTAATGACAAACGAGCGCTGCGGACGGGAATATCTGTAAGGACATCCCACATCGACGGAGGTGCATTATTCAACCTAATTCCACGAGTCGAACTCGTATAAATGCATACAGGTGTGTGGCGAAACATCCTCTGGCTCGGAGATAAGCATTTCCTAGCGGCGGACGAAACTGGGGGGTGGAGGTGGGGAAGGAGCGTGTATTACTCCGAGCTGGCAATGGATTCGCGCTTGAGTTTCGCGCGTCCCGAACGACAAATTATGGATCGGTGACGTGGACCTGGAGGCAATGAGTCATACCATGTTATTCGGCTGGTGCTCTCCGAATATCAGTGGCGGTGAAGTTTCACTAATGCAAGCATCACTGCTCCTCCAATGTGGACATATATCCAGTTACGAAAGGCACCCGTGGCGCCAGGTGACGTAGACGGATGAACAATACATGTGATGTGCCCATCGCGGGCATTTGCATCTCCGTCTAACGTAGATGTTTTCACCACCAAGGTGGAGCATGACGATGGCTATTCAGAAAATGTTTATTGGTGGAAGCTATGGCTGAATAATAATGTCTCATTCGCCAGGAAGAAAGCCACCACGGCCAGGGTAAGAAGAAATCAGTCAAAAGTTGCGTAAGAACGAATACTTTTGAAGGGGAGTGATATCTGAAAGGTGATCGGTTTGGTGTGGGGGAAGGAATATCAGCTTCCAATTACAAGGGCCGGGGATCGAATCCCAGGAGTGGCTTACCGATCGTAACTTGAGAAATCTAAGTAGGACAGTTGAGAGAATACAAAGCTGAGTGTTAAGTATAGCACATTGTGAGAGAACATTAGTTTTTATTACTATTGACCATAATTGAATGAACTCTAATGGGAATCATTGTCAGGTCGTACGTTGAAATTTAGACTTAATCTCTTGAATAAATTACAAGATAATATTTTCACTGATGGCAATACAATTAATTTGCGAACTCAAACTTACTATGGTACACTAGACCATAATCATAAAATTAGAGAAATTGATTACCGAACTGACAGATTCAAAATGTACTCTTTCCTCGTACAATTAGGGATATGAATAGTTGAAAATAAATGCAATAGCATAAATACGAGTATATCAATGGATAGCATAGATAGATGCATATTGGTATAATGACTATAAGGTAACCCAGCTAACACCATATTTTCGAATGCTTGCTTTAAATCTTATAAATTCAAGTGGTGTATCAGTGGATAGCATGGGAAGTTACGTGCTGGTATAAGGACTTTAATCTAATCCAACTAACAGTATGTTTTCGCATGGTGGCTTTGCTATTTTTGTCTTTCATATAATGTGAAGTTTAGACAAGAATATTATTTCTAATCCTCTTTATGCATGATATGTAATGCATGCATGGTGTGAATACACCTCCTGCCACACACCTTAATGGTGGTTTGCAGGGTTTTATGTAGAGTTAGATGTAGTTCAGTAATCCATCCGTCGGAAGGGACACATCACATTGGACCCCTTGCAGCCTTCGTTAACACAAGGCAAATGCCGAGGTCGGGTTTCTCTCCTCCTTAACTCCTCTCCATAAAATTTCTATTCTCTTTCCAAACGCCCACCTATCTTTAAAATTGCGTGAAAGACCTTGGTTTCTTGTCTCCTTCCTTGAGAAACAAAACTCACTCACTCAGTGTTGGTTGGTTATTCAGGGGAAGCGACCGACAGCTGAGGTCATTTATGATAGGTGAGTAATTGGGCAATGGTAGGAGTTTTCGGGAAACGGAGGAAGATTGGAGAGAAACCCGGCGTCGGCATTAGCCTACTCTTAACGAAAGGCGCCAAGGGGACCACGGCTTAACGTCCCATCTGACGGACGGAATACTGAACTTGAAATTCCCTCCACTAGGCACTCAAGTGGAGACCGGTTTTCCACTGAAAAAGCCGCCGCTGCCGGGAATCGAACCCAGGCCCTCGGGATGGGAGGTCAATACTCTAGCAACCACACTAACCCGATCCCCTTGGCGTTTCACACATTCAAGGGGGCCAGTTCCTTTCTTGGGCCACCTGCGATTTCCCAGGAAGTTAGAATAATCTGAACATTTTTTGTCAGACTTTCTGATTGCCAGAAATAGGTGTGACCAGAGAGATTATAGCCGATTTTGAACCCATAGCCCAACGCTCTACCCACTGGGCCACTACGACCCATGATGAAAACAAAAAATGAAAAAATTAACACTCTCACATAATATGTCGTTTAACATAATGGTTTACGTGCGCTGAGATATATTTCCGGTTATGGAGAATTGAGAATCAATGGCTCAAAAAGTAATTTCCAAATGTTTTCCCAGTTATGAAGAAGAAAGAATGAATATTATTCAAACGAACTCATAGCCCATGAATAAAGGGCCGTGAAGATATTTGCACACACTGAGAGCGTTTGCAATCCGCAAATTTCTGTGCCCGTATTGCATTGCAGAAATTTAAAACGGATAGTTACACTGAAGGTGTTAGATACATATTAAAACACCAGTGTATTATGCTAAATTCGACCAGATAAATACGATTAGAGAGATGGATTGTCATCCTGATAGATTCAAAATGTCATTTCCCCCCTTATTACAAGGGAGCATAATAGCAAATGGATAGGTAGGTGAAATATTGTAACCTGTAGTGAGTATTGTGTATTGTGGGGTAGGAGTTTTATTAGCGTAACCAGTCTATCAAATGAACTAAAATGTGACTCATTGTCGGATCGTAGGCTGAAATATAGACTTAATCTCTTGAATAAATTCCAGAATAATATTTTCATTAATGACGTTAAAAATATTTTTTGAACTCCAACGAACTATGATAGACAGGACCATAATCACAAAATTAGAGAAATTGATTGCCGAACTGACAGATTCAAAATGTACTCTTTCCTCGTACAATTAGGGATATGAGTGGCTGTAAATATATGCAATGGCATAAATACCAGTGTATCAATGGATAGCATAGATAGTTGTATGTTGGCATAATGACTTTAAGGTAACCCTGCCAACAGTAACCCAACTATCTATCCCCTGCCACACACCCTCGCGGTGGCTTGCAGGGTAACGTGTAGATGTATGTTTCTGCATGCTAGCTTTAAACCTTTTTAAATTCTGAAGTCTAGACTTGGAAATTATCTCTAATAATTTTTAATAAGTTATATCTCTTAAATAAAATAAGTATATTATTACAAATCCTTTTTATGCATGATATGTAATGCATGTTTGATGTGAATTCACCCCTACCATACACCTTTTGGTGGCCTGCAGGGTATTATGTAGATGTAGTGCATGATTCCTTTATTAACTACCAATCCCTTT
This sequence comes from Platycnemis pennipes, assembly GCA_933228895.1. NCBI lineage: Eukaryota > Metazoa > Arthropoda > Insecta > Odonata > Platycnemididae > Platycnemis > Platycnemis pennipes. The sequence goes on along the minus strand of OW121846.1, from coordinate 77,425,668 downwards.
TATTATTATGTAGATACCATCTAGCAGTATGTGACCCTATTATGTAGCCTCTTTCCATGTAGTAGCCTTGGTGCATGTTAATAGTGCATGTTTAGTGATCTTCACCACCTGCCACACACCCTCGCGGTTGCTTGCAGGATTTCACGTAGATGTAGATGTTGCAAGTAACGGGTCCACAGTATCAGAATAATGAAATAACAAACGTGGAATCCATTAAATATCTTGGAATTAGACTGACACATGATGTTTCCTGGGGTAAACATATACGTGAAATAATGGGTCAAGCGAATCGTAAACTGGGTTTCATCAAAAGAGTATTGTGTAAATGTGACGATCATGTACGAGAAATCAGCTACCTTTCCCTTGTTGGACCTCATTTGGAGTATGCTGCCAGTGTATGGGATCCCTACGAAATCGGTCTAAATAACGAACTTGAAAGTGCGCAGTGAAGATCGGCAAGATTTGTAAAGGGACGATACTATAATTATATTAGCGTAACCAGTCTATTAAATGAATTAAATTGGGAATCATTGTCAGATCGCTGGTTGAAATTTAGACTTAATCTCTTAAACAAATTCCAAGGCAATATTTTCAGTGATGATGTTAAAAATATTTTACGAACCCCAACTTACTATGGCAGACTGGACCATATTCATAAAATTAGAGAAATTGATTGCCGAACTGACCGATTCAAAATGTCCTTTTTCCCTCGAACAATTAGAGATACGAATAACGGTAAATATGTCCTATCAGAGAGTAGCAATGAATAGCATTGGTAGCTGCATGTTGGTATGAGTACTTAAAGCTAACCCTACTAACAGAATGTTTTTGCATGTTTGCTTAGCAATTTGTATCTTTTTTTTAAATAGTGTTGTTCTGACTACTATATTAGTACTATTCCTTTTTAATGCATGATATGTAGTGCATGTTTGGTGAGCAATCACCCCCTGCCACACTCCCTCGTGGTGGCTTGCAGGGTATTATGTAGATGTAGATGTAGATGAGATCAGTGGCCTACCGTAAAAGAGACCATTCAATGCGAGCGCCGGGAAACATCCGATCCCGTGCCTTAAAACAAATGGCCCGTCATGTTTGCGGTCTTTCTTCGTTATTCCCAAGGGGCAACCACCTTCAATGAAGAAGTAAGGATTAGAATGGGGAGAGGAAGGGAGGGAACTGGACGCAGGATGGGAGACGTGAATGGGGTGAGAAAGGGAGATGAGGAGAGGGAAGGGAAATGAATGAATGCATCGAAGGGACGAGGGAAAGACTATTGACGGGGGTTCCGTAGGATCGAAGGCTCCCAAATGCCCACACTCAACATTTTACGTGAATAAGAATGAGTGGAGAGAGTCGAGGGGTATTTGAGGATTCAGAGATCGTGATGAAATACCAGCTCGTGTATGCAGTGAGCTGATTCCGATAGTGCTCCCCGATCCAGATAAAAGTATTCAATAGACCTTCTAAAGAATACGCATGAAACGACTGGGAAGCAGCAAACGAAACCAACATTTTTAGTGCCGGCGGTATGTAGCAACCGGATAATTTACAGATGTATTTCACTTGGGCAGGCACGTAGCCAGGGGGTGGCTCCTGGGTCTTCAGCCCCATACCCCCCAAATTTTTCCCCAATAATTTTGTTGTTCTGACTTCAACTGGGCAAGATAAATCGGATTACACTGCGTATAATTTAAGTGTTAAGTGTCTTGAAACGTTCTCACTAGTTTCATGCATGTGTGTGGTCAATAATTGTTATTTTCAATCTGATATGTATGTATGCGTTTAACTTCTGATTTGGGGCCGGTATAAGTTACCCCTTCATAACAAGGTAAGCAGTGAACTTTACCAGTGAGAAGAGATAGGAATGGGCACTGTGAAAGTAAATACCAAGCACTGAAAATTAACGGAAGAATTTGTATCATGTCGGCACCGAACGGGCAAAGTTGATTTGTTTCAAGTTAAGCTACACTGGACTTATACCACTAACCTCCTTCCCCCAGAAGCGAATTTCTGGCTATGTACCTGCACTTGGGTGCTCTCATGCGTTAGTTTTTCCCCATCTTGGGACACTTTGTTGGCCGAGATGAGTTGACAGAAACATCAGCGATGAGTGAAAAGTTAGAGCTTGGGAGACACATCTAGCGTTTTTTGCTTAAGTAATTTAATGTGGCATTACAAAAAATGGTTCTTCCGAAATACTTATTTGTTGCTTCAAATAAAAGGTGCAGAAATCATAATCAAATGCCTCTGTCACCATCACAAATGGTTTGTTGTGGAGGAAATATTATACCTTCGTAGTTTCCCTAATAAAGCACCCTGCTACCAGACACGTAGCCAGGGGGGGGTCTTCTGGTGCTTCCCCGAAATTTTTTCCCAATAATTTTGTTGTCCTGATTTTAGCAGTGAAATTTACCAGTGAGAAGAGATAAGTATGGGCATTGTAAAAGTAAATATCAATCACTGAAAATTAAGGCTTGAAATTTGTAACATGTCGGCACCGAATGTGCAAGGCTGATTTGTTTCAAGTTTCGCAAGACAGCCCCCCCCCCCCCCCCCCCCCCCCCCGAAGAAAATTTCAGGCTACGTGTCTGCCCGCACCTGTCATTTTCCCTGCCACACACCTTTATTTAATGAATGAATGTCAATTTATTGTCCAGGGGCTAGTCCCTTAGGGAAAAAAACATTGTGCATAATCGTACGAGCTACTAAAAGAGGGAAATGAATCAAACATTTCAAACAATATACATAGTGTGACAAGTTTATATATACTTTAAAACAATCTGCAACCTCGGCACCTTCATTCCCTACTCAAACCCTGTTCGATGGTCAGGTATCATCATCAGCTCAAGTCTGTCTTGGAACATCTGCATTAACATCAACGCAATGGGTATTGCGTTGATGTTAATGCAGATGCAAGCCACCGCGAGGAGTTTGGCAGAGGGTGAAGATTACCAAACATCCAATAGTGACATGCAAACAGGCTAATACTTCTACATCTACATCTGCATAACTACCTGCAAGCCACCATAGAGGTGTGTGGCAGGGGGTAAATTCTCACCAAACATGCACTACATATCATGCATAAAAAATGATTAGTATTAATATACTATTCTAAACTTCACTATTTAAAAAAAGATAAAAATAGCGGTTAATGGTAGTTTTCTGGGGGGCAGACCAGGTAGAAGGTCATTAACGAGGGTCTCTGCTCGCGATCGTCCTAATCCGGACCCTCGCTCGGCTTCGACCCTCATCAGCGACCGGACTCTCGCGGCATGGGACCGCGCCAAAGAAACTGACCGCGTGCAATGCGATGTTAAAAGTTATTAACTATTTAAATGAGAAACAATTTATTACCACCATTGTATCACACGTTCTAAGAGAATTACGGGCGTCTTTTGATATACGCTCTACGATAAAAATTAACGTTTTTCATGCATCCTTCAGAAATTAGCCGTTTACACTTGGCAACGTTGCATTTTCTGGAGGTTAAACGCGGTGATTTTAAACAGCTAAGAGCGTTGATAGAGGGAGATCTTGATGGAATAATGTAATAATAACTGTTGAAACATAAGTTTTAACATCTTAAAGCAGTTTAATACATTTTAACTGCAATACCCTGCAAGCCAGCGAGAAGGTGCTTGGCAGGGGGTGATGATCACCAAGCATGCACTTTAAACAAGCAAACATAATACTATAGGGTCTCAGGTAACTATATTGTTAGTATCTTTATGCTATATTAATTTTGTAGCGTGTCAGTCAGTCATTCAGTATCCGTTTTGGTTTGCTCTCTATCAAGTTTTGAGTTAAAAGAGTGAGGTTTGGTGCGTTGAGTGTGGATTCTCTGTCTGTAAGATATGGTAGTAGTTTTGGATTTTTAGCAGTTTGTGGTGCAGAAAAAAATGCAAAAGAACATGATGTTAGTGAGTGGGAGACAGCATATAATGAAAATATGGTGTAGAAAAAAGTACAAAAATAATCAGAATGGGACTCATTTCTCTATTTATAAACTAGCAATTTCCTTCTCTCTGCACACGAAATGCTTATGAGAATTGCCTGAATGGCAGGCAGCAGGTCTGCAGGTCTACATAGTAGTAAGCGATTGGTTGTTAATACATGCATCTTGAACTACAGACAAGTCTAAAATATTTCCCCTACCTATTCCTGTGCTATGCTGCTTATTGTGCTCTCTTACAGTTCGGGGGAAAAATGACATTTTGAATCCACCGGTGAGACAATCTATCTCTCTTACGTTATTTATCTGGTTTAATCTAATCGCGCTAGTGTTTTTAATATATGCCTAACATTTTCATCTACAACTATATCTACACGATACTCTGTAATCCACTGCGAGGGTGTGTGGCAGGGGATGAAGATCACCAAGCATGCACTACCATCATGCAAACAAGCAACTATAGGGTCTCATGCAACTAGATTTTTAGTATATATAGTATTAAGGGATTAAAACATGCATCATGCACTACAACTACTCTACAATATTTCCCCTACCTATCCCTTTCCTATGCTGCCTATTCTGTTCTCTTATAGTACGGGGGAAAATGGCAATTTAAATATATCAGTACGACAATCTATCTCTCTCATCTTGTTTATCTGGTCGAATCTAGCATAATACGCTGGAGTTCTTAATATTGCCTAAAATCTTCAGTAAAGCCATCCGATTAAAATTTCTCTAATAGAATTAATCTGTACTTAAACCTACAGTCTGATAATGATTCCCACCCTAATTCTTTTATTAATTCCGAAAAAATTCTCAAACTATCGTAACACCTTTTAACAAACCTAGCTGCTCTACGCTGCAAACTGTCTAGTTCTCTGATCAAACCTAATTCATTCGGATCCCATACACTGGCTGCATACTCAAGGTAGGGTCTAACTAGTGAAAAGTAACATCGCTCTTTTGTCCTCTTTCTGTAACATTTCCCAAGTACTCTTTTTATAAATCCTAGCTTTCTCTTCGCTCGCCCGCTTATTTCCCGGATGTGTCTTCCCCAAGATAAATCTTTGGTGATTGTTACACCTAAATATCTTATTCTTTCAACGCTTTCGATCTTCGTGTAATTCATTTTATAGGATCGCTCTATCGAATTATTCCTTTTCCAAAAATTGATAGCTACACACTTTTTAAGGTTGTTCTAACTGCAATTTGTCGCACCACTCTTGAATTGCATCTAAATCGTTGCTAAGCGACTGCCTATCGTCTTCTTTTGATATACCCCTATACACTACCGCATCGTCTGCAAAAAGTCTAAGCTTACTACTAACTACGGTACTCAACTCGTTTATGTATAAAATAAATAAAAGCGGACCTACTACGCTACCCTGGGGAACTCCCGACGTGGCTTTGATTGTGTCCGACATGATACCATCTATGACAACCCTCTGCTCTCGGCCACTTAAGAATTCTTATACCCAACATACAACGTCTTTATTTATACCAAAACTCTCTAATTTCAAGATTAATTTATCATGAGGAACTTTATCGAATACCTTTTTAAAATCTAAAAATATCGCATCAACTCCAGTACTGTTCTCGCTGTGGATTAAAATAATATGTACGAATAAAGCTAAGTGTGTCTCGCAAGATCTACCTTTCCGGAACCCATGTTGGCTGTTTATGAGCAATCTCTGACTATCCAAATGCCCCATGATTGAACTGACTACAATGTGCTCAAGTTCCTAACAAGAGATTGACGTGAGTGAAATGGGTCTGTAGTTACTAGGTTCGTCCCTATCACAGCTTTTTAAAAAAGGTGTAATTTTAGCTACTTTCCAATCCTTGGGTACTGTGTGGTTCTTTAGTGTTTTATTGAACATTATTTCTAGATAGGGGGCTATTTCATTTGAAAAACGTGGAATCCATTAAATATCTTGGAATAAGACTGACAAATGATCTTTCCTGGGGTAAACACATTCGTGAAATAATGGGTCAAGCGAATCGCAAACTGGGTTTCATTAAAAGAGTATTGGGTAAATGTGACGATCATGTACGAGAAATCAGCTACTTTTCCCTTGTTAGACCTCATTTGGAATATGCTGCCAGTGTATGGGATCCCTACGAAATCGGTCTAAGTAATGAACTTGAACGTGTGCAGCGAAGATCGGCAAGATTTGTAAAGGGACGATACGATAATTATATTAGCGTAACCAGTCTATTAAATGAATTGAAATGGGAATCATTGTCAGATCGCAGGTTGAAATTTAGACTTAATCTCTTAAACAAATTCCAAGGCAATATTTTCAGTGATGATGTTAAAAATATTTTACGAACCCCAACTTACTATGGCAGACTGGACCATAATCATAAAATTAGAGAAATTGATTGCCGAACTGACCGATTCAAAATGTCCTTTTTCCCTCGCACAATAAGAGATACGAATAACGGTAAATATGTCCTATCGGAGAGTAGCAATGAATAGCATTGGTAGCTGCATGTTGGTATGAGTACTTAAAGCTAACCCTACTAACAGAATGTTTTTGCATGTTTGCTTTGCAATTTCTATCTTTTTTAAATAGTGTAGTTCTGACTACTATATTAATACTATTCCTTTTTTATGCATGATATGTAGTGCATGTTTGGTGAGCAATCACCCCCTGCCACACACCCTTGTGGTGGCTTGCAGGGTATTATGTAGATGTAGATGTAGATTTCAGAAGCTAATGTTTTATATACTCTGGAAGGAATTAGATCGGGACCTGGTGATTTGTTTTTACTAATGTTTTTTAACTGCTACTCTATTCCGCGACATGAAATAACTATTTCAGACATTTGCTCACAGAATGTGTTCGGTGGTGGTTCCACTGCTTTGTGTGACGATGAGTTGAATACGCTTTGGAAGAAGGTGTTTCAAGTATTGGCTTTTTCTACTTTGCTGGTGACTCTGATTCCTTTATCGTTTTTAAGTGTGTGTACCTACTGTGGACCTATTTGCCTTAAGTTTTCTCTCTCACATATGACCAAAACCTTTTAGGATTGCTTTCTAAATATTCTCCTAACATCTTGGTTTTGAAGTACGATGACGCTTGCCAACATGCTTTCCTTACTAATGCTTCGATTTGTTATAGTTTTGAACTAACTCTTTTTTTTCCCCTACCGATAGGCCCTGTCTTGCATTCTTTATGCTAGCGTGGCATAACCGTTGTCCCTTTTATGATTTTATAACATCCGTGTTATACCACTTTGGCACTGTACACTTCTCAATTTGCTTGGTGTGTATTCTTTGACAACTTTACGGGCGACCTCAGGAAATTCTCTCCATGAATCTTCTGTTCTAATATTTTGTTTCGTCGCTAAATACAATAAGCAATTCACTTACCTCCTCTTTCCTCGTTATTTCAGTAATTTCAGGTTATACAGTAGATATACCTACTACTACATTACATCCTGTGAGCCACAAGGAGTATGTGTGGTAGGGATGTAAAATGTGTGTATGGGGTGTGAATTCACCCCCTGTCACACACTTTTATGGTGGCTTGCAGAGTTGCTTGTTTGCATGTTAGTAGTTCATGCTTGGTGATCTTCACCCCCTGCCACACACCCTCACGGTGGCTTGCAGGGTATCGTGTAGATGTAGATATATTATGTAGATGAGGATGTGTACTCCATGGCAACAAGTTTGATATAACAGTCACGTTTAACTATGACGCTACGACTATCTCGGGGCGGCAAGCGTCCTTTGAAATAACAAGCATGCATACAAGTTGGCGGAAAAGTACCTACCCTGATAGCAATATAATGACACCGAAGGCGCCTCCAGTGGCTAAGGGAAAGGAGAGAGGGCTAGTTTTTGCAGAAGAGAGACCGTGGGGAGTCCGCTGTCCGCGATCGCTTCCTTCCTTTCCCATTAACCCCCCGCTGTCCCCTTCCGACCATTCAACCCATACCTGTCTATGAATGTCGAGAAACTTCCAAATCTCTATGCACACTAGAGCATATACCAAATGCGGACTGACAACTGACAAGTTGCATCCTTGGCATTTCAAAAAGAATTTCATCGATGATGTTAAAAAGGCGTTTTCTAAAATCTGTAATCGAATTGGCATCTATATTATTATTTACATCTACATCTACATAATACCCTGCAAGCCACCGGGAGGATGTGTGGCTAGGGGTGAAATCACCAATCATGCACTGTAAACATGCAAACATGCTACTATAGGGTCTCAGGCAACTAGATTATAAGTATCTACTTAGTAATAAGGGATTGGTTATTAATACCTGCATCATGCACTACATGACTACAAAACTACTCTGAAATATTTTCCCTAAATAATCCTTTGCTATGCTGCCTATTCTGTTCTCTTATGCCTCCTGCCACACACCCTAGTGGTGGCTCGCAGGGTATTACGTAGATGTAGATTACAAATCCCTTATACATCTACATCTACATCTACATAATACCCTGCAAGCCACCACAAGGGTGTGTGGCAGGGGGTGATTGCTCACCAAACATGCACTACATATCATGCATAAAAAAGGAATAGTATTAATATAGTAGTCAGAACTACACTATTTAAAAAAGATAGAAATTGCAAAGCAAACATGCAAAAACATTCTGTTAGTAGGGTTAGCTTTAAGTACTCATACCAACATGCAGCTACCAATGCTATTCATTGCTACTCTCCGATAGGACATATTTACCGTTATTCGTATCTCTTATTGTGCGAGGGAAAAAGGACATTTTGAATCGGTCAGTTCGGCAATCAATTTCTCTAACTTTATGATTATGGTCCAGTCTGCCATAGTAAGTTGGGGTTCGTAAAATATTTTTAACATCATCACTGAAAATATTGCCTTGGAATTTGTTTAAGAGATTAAGTCTAAATTTCAACCTGCGATCTGACAATGATTCCCATTTCAATTCATTTAATAGACTGGTTACGCTAATATAATTATCGTATCGTCCCTTTACAAATCTTGCCGATCTTCGCTGCACACGTTCAAGTTCATTACTTAGACCGATTTCGTAGGGATCCCATACATTAGTTTGTGTTTACATTAGATTATAGTGTGGGGGAATAATGGGATTTTGAATCTATCAGTACGAGTAAAACATACACTACTGGCAAACAACTAAGAGCTGCTAGGATACAACTATATGGAAACATCTATCCCACAATCTATCTCTCTCACCTTGTTTATCTCATCAATACCATCTAAGATCTTCTTGTATATGTATATATTTTACCCCCGACTTAATGTATTAATCATCATCATCATCTTCGGCAAACAATCCTAGGATTGGTTTGACACACCCCTCCACTCGATTCTTCTATCGGCCAACCTCTTCATATTAATTTAATTCCTCTCTTTCACATACCTTGCTGTTCCATATTTCTCATACGTGGCCTTCATTTGCCACTCCCTATTACCAAGACAATTGTCTTCATCTGGCCATCGTGTCTTAAGATTCCTTTCAGAATTCTTATTCAGCTTGGAATTCTGAAAAGAAGCATTGAATTGCTATCCACGTTATCAAAATGATTCTCGAATTCCACAAATGCAAATAACCTCTGTTCGTTCCTCTCCAATCTGTTCTGTTTAAGCAGGCTAAGAGCGCATCTCATGGTAATTCTGAGCTGCGTGAAGGCAGTTTTATCTACATCTACACGATACCCTGCAAGCCACCGTGAGGGTGTTTGGCAGGGGGTGAAGATAACTAGGCATGCACTAATAACATGCAAACTAGCAACTATATTGTCTCATGCAACTTGATTGTTAGTGTCTACAGTATTTAAGGGGTAAGACATGCATCATGCACTACAGAATACTCTAAAATATAATTTATAAAAATGTTGAGAGAGTGTTGAGGAGTTACTCCGGATTAAATGAATTAGGATACATCCACGACACTATTAATCTTTCCCTACATTTCGTAAAGCCCGGGGATAAGGAAACGCAACTCAGTACATTGAAAACCTCTGGTCCGCCATCAAGTAGGATACGAAAAGAAGAATCGTGAGGTATTATAAAAAGATATTCGATAAAGATCCTCATAACGAATTAATCTTGAAGTTAGAGAGTATTGGTAAAAATAAAGACGTTGTGTGGTGTGTAAAAGAATTCTTAAGTGGGCGAGAGAAGAAGGTTTATTATCGATGGTATAACGTCGGACACAATCAGAGTCACATCCGGAGTACTCTGGGTAGTGTAATAGGCCCGCTTCTATTTCTTTTATACATAAACGATTTGGTTACCGTAGTTAGTGGTAAGCTTAGACTTTTTGCAGTCTAGGCGGTAGTTCACAGGGGTTTAACAAAAAAAGATAGAGAATCACTTATGAAGGAATTAGATGCATATCAATAGTGGTGCGACAAATGGTAGTTAGAAATTAGCCTTAAAAAGTGTGTAATTATTACATTTTTGAAGAGGAATAATTCGATAGAGCGATAATATAGCGTTAGTGACTCGAAAATCGAAAACGTTGAAGCCATAAGTAGGAGCTTAGGTGTAACAAACCGTAATATTTACCGTGGGGAAGACACATATGCCACCGAGACAAGAGAAAGCTAGGATTTATAAAAAGATTACTTGGAAACTGATAAGAAGACAAAAAGGCGATGTGACTTTTCACTAGTCAGGCCCCACATTAAACATGTAGCTCGTTTATGGTATCCGAATGAAATAGGTTTGATTAGAGCTAGCAAGTGTTCAGCGTAGAGCAGCTAGGTTCGTTAAAAGGTGTGACGATAGATTTTGGATCGTTTTAGAATTAGTGGAAGAATTAGGGTGGGAATCATTATCAGAGCGTAGGTAAAGGTACAGTTTAAATCTATTTGAGAATTTTTAATCGGATGGCTTTAGTGAAGATGTTAAGCATATTTTAAAAACACCAGCGTATTATGCTGGATTAAACCTGATATATAACGTAAGAGAGATTGGTTGTGATAGACTAAAAATATCATTTTTCCCCCGTACTGTAAGAGAACACAATAAGTAGCATAGCAAAGGGATAGGTAGGTGAGATATTGCTAGAGTAGTCTGCAATGCATGCTGCACGTATTAACAGTACAAACCCGTTCATGATAGGTAAATGCAGATAAAAATACGTAGATAAACGATATTGTAACCAATTTTCCCTTTAATACTATGTAGATACTAACCATATCGATATTGTCTATTGGCTAGCATGCTTCCATGTAGCAGCCTAGTTGCGCGCGAGATAATGGTAGGGACCAGAAGATAACAGTAGAAACAATGCTTCCTCTCATGTAAAATTTATATTTGAACGTCTCGGATATTTTTTTCCATGATTTGTTGTTCATTTCGTTCCGTGAAAATATGCTAAAATAACTCTTAACACATTCAGAGAAACAAACGCTATCGAAGGTTAAAAAACGTCAACATTTACGCGACTGAGAGTTCACGGAGATTCGCAATTGTTACTAGTCAATCCTTGGGAGTTGATAATGGCGTAAGAAACTTTAAAAAAGTTAGAAAAAGTATCGTACTATTTTTAATAATTTCATTCACTGTTGAAGTTAGCAGAATGGATGAATGTCTCGATTAATAACATAGTAAACATAACAAATAGGGCATCTTCCTGGCAATAACTATAATGTATTTCAAGCACTCAACAGTTAAAATGTATTAAACTGCTTTAACATGCTAAAACTTATGTTTCAACAGTTATTATTACATTATTCCATCAAGATCTCCCTCTATCAACGCTCTTAGCTGTTTAAAACCACCGCGTTTAACCTCCAGAAAATGCAACGTTGCCAAGTGTAAACGGCTAATTTCTGAAGGATGCATGAAAAACGTTAATTTTTATCGTAGAGCGTATATCAAAAGACGCCCGTAATTCTCTTAGAACGTGTGATACAATGGTGGTAATAAATTGTTGCTCATTTAAATAGTTAATAACTTTTAACATCGTATTGCACGCGGTCAGTTTCGTCCCCGCGGCCCCTTGCCGCGAGAGTCCGGTGGCTGATGAGGGTCGAAGCCGAGCGAGGGTCCGGATTAGGACGATCGCGAGCAGAGACCCTCGCTAATGACCTTCTACCTGGTCTGCCCCCCAGAAAACTACCATGAACCAAAATAGCAAAGTAAGCATTCAAAAACATGTTGTTTGTTGGGTTACCTTCAAGTCCTAATACCAACATACAGCTACCTATGCTATACATTGATTCACTCGTATTGGATATATTATCGATATTCATACCCCTAATTGAACGAAGAAATAAGGACATTATAAATCTATCCGTTCGGCAATTAATTTCTCTAATTTTATGATTATGGTCCACTCTACCATAGTAAGTTCAGCGGTTGATGCAACCAATTGACATTTCCTGTAATGGTATTGAAAAATTACTTAAAGATATAAGCCCCAACAAATCTCCTGGCCCTGATCAAATTCCCTCCCGCGTATATAGAGAGTTAGCATCCGAAATTTCCCCCTACCTTGAAATAGTATTTAATAAATCCCTGACCGAACACGTCGTACCGATGGACTGGAAAGCAGCCGATGTAACACCCATTTTTAAAAGTGGCGATAGGGAGCAGCCATCTAACTACAGACCTATATCCCTCACATCCATTTCATGCAAGGTCCTAGAACATATAATTGTCAGTTCAGTCATGGGACACCTAGATAGCCAGAATTTATTGTCCAATGTCCAGCATGGCTTCCGAAAGAGCAGATCGTGTGAAACCCAACTTGCTCTCTTTTCCCACGATATTTTAGTTTCTGGCGAAAATAATATTCCAGTGGATGCTATATTTCTCGACTTCAAGAAGGCTTTTGACAAGGTTTCTCACAGCAAACTAATTTTGAAGTTAAAATCTTATGGGTTAGACAGTAACATTATATCATGGATTAATGATTTTCTGCATGATCGGGTTCAAAGGGTTGTTTTGGACGGTGTTTCCTCACCGGCAATTAAAGTCACTTCCGGTGTCCCACAAGGTAGTGTGATAGGTCCACTCCTATTCCTTTTGTATATTAATGATATCCAAAAGGTGGTAAAAAGTAAGCTTCGTCTATTTGCCGATGACGCAGTAGTGTACAGGGAAATTCTATGCCCGAACGATAAAGAATATTTAAATATTGACCTACAAGCAATTGAAACTTGGTGTGATACATGGCAGTTAGAATTAAACTTTAAGAAATGTCTTGTAATGAATTTTTGGAAAAAGAATAGCTCTCCTCCTACCACTTACAAAATAAGTAATAATGAATTAACAAACGTGGAATCCATTAAATATCTTGGAATAAGACTGACAAATGATCTTTCCTGGGGTAAACACATTCGTGAAATAATTGGTCAAGCGAATCGCAAACTGGGTTTCATTAAAAGAGTATTGGGTAAATGTGACGATCATGTACGAGAAATCAGCTACTTTTCCCTTGTTAGACCTCATTTGGAATATGCTGCCAGTGTATGGGATCCCTACGAAATCGGTCTAAGTAATGAACTTGAACGTGTGCAGCGAAGATCGGCAAGATTTGTAAAGGGACGATACGATAATTATATTAGCGTAACCAGTCTATTAAATGAATTGAAATGGGAATCATTGTCAGATCGCAGGTGGAAATTTAGACTTAATCTCTTCCACAAATTCCAAGGCAACATTTTCAGTGATGATGTTAAAAATATTTTACGAACCCCAACTTACTATGGCAGACTGGACCATAATCATAAAGTTAGAGAAATTGATTGCCGAACTGACCGATTCAAAATGTCCTTTTTCCCTCGCACAATAAGAGATACGAATAACGGTAAATATGTCCTATCGGAGAGTAGCAATGAATAGCATTGGTAGCTGCATGTTGGTATGAGTACTTAAAGCTAACCCTACTAACAGAATGTTTTTGCATGTTTTCTTTGCAATTTCTATCTTTTTTAAATAGTGTAGTTCTGACTACTATATTAATACTATTCCTTTTTTATGCATGATATGTAGTGCATGTTTGGTGAGCAATCACCCCCTGCCACACACCCTTGTGGTGGCTTGCAGGGTATTATGTAGATGTAGAGATGTAGATGTAAGTTGCGGTTCGCAAAATATTTTTAACATCATCACTCAAAATATTACCTTTGAATTTATTTAAGAGATTAAGTCTAAATTTCAACCTGCGATCTGGCAATGATTCCCATTTTAATTCATTTAATAGGCTGGTTACGCTATTATAGTTATCGTACCGTCCCTTTGCGGATCTTGCCGATCTTCGCCGCACACGTTCAGGTTCATTATTTAGACCGATTTCGTAGGGATCCCATATACTGGCAGCATATTCCAAACGAGGTCTAACAAGGGAAAGGTAGTCATGATTTAAAAAAGTAGAAAATGTTCCTACTTTATAGCACTTAAATGCCATCCAGTTGGTGATATAGAAAAGAATTCGCCATCAAGATAGTTGACCCGGAGCAAGTACACGCTTCGTATTGCTTTAGCCTAGAGCTTATCTTTAGAATTAAATTAATTCATTCCAGCGACCAAAGGAGTATAAAAACACGACTCCACCCGTCCTATGGAGATAATTTTAAACGGTGTGCAAGAGAAACTGCTTACAAAAGTAACTTCTTTCACAGGGGTCTTGGGCGTCATCCAGGAGAAAGGCTTGGGAAGGGACGAGTGACTTGCTTTCTCCATCTCCTATTCAGCTGTTTATCTATCCGGGACGTGCTCTAAGAGTTTCGCATACCTACAGTTTCTTAGTGAGGTATTGAGGATGAAAATGCGTAATTTTATCCGCCAGTTCTCCAAAATATAATACATGGAGGCTCTTTTCAATTTTTGTATCTCGAAAATCTCCATAGTGGAGGGAGGCGACTACAATCCAGTCCACACACTTGCCACGCCACGTTACACCCAGTTGCAGGCGGGTTCGACAAGACTTGACCGCGCGATCGAAAAACTAATGTGAAATTCGGCGTCGCAAACGGTCGCAGCATAACTCATCGGATTCGCACTGTGGAAGTTTTGTAGAGTTTCCCCATATAAGTTACTTCATGATGCTCGGTGATGCAATTAATGATTTCTCCACCTATATTACAAAAATGACCAAAAATTAAAGTCATTTTGTTTTAATATCTTTGGTAAATAATTACAAAAATGTTAGCAAACTACATGAAAACAAAGACGAAAAACTGTTTCATCCAATTACTTGACTTTTTTTTCCCAATTCTTTACACATAATGGTTTAGTAAGGGCTTGATTTTTGAAGATTTGCGACATAGGGTATCACATCAAATTTTGCCTTAGGTAACCGTATTTTCCTTAAATTCACCATTATTTAAAATATTATTAATTTAAAAATATCTCAACCATCCTTTGGTATAAAATAAGTCTTGGAAAGAACTTACAATATAGAGCATTAATAATCAACGTCAAAATGTTCAAATTTCGTTTGCATTAGGCGCATCTTATATACAATAATTTCCATCCATGCATGCATTACGAACACGAATTTTGAGACTGCAGTAAGCAGTTGCATTATCCTATCACTTCTTGCGTGTGGCAGGGGTACATAGAGGAATTTGAAACAATGCTCCTTCCTCTACGAAGTCTCCCAAAATCAACAGCATTGTTTTAATACAAATAGCTACTGGATAATAAATGCGCGTTCCGTTAATTCCTCTTTGAAGGACATGGTACGCTTTTTTTGCACTAACCTGAAGGATTAATAACTCTTTCTTATTCGTTGTAATCGTCGAAAAAACAAAATAACATGAAAAAACGCAACATCCTGCTGACTTACGTACGAGACAATGCTTTACATGGGTGAATGCTCGATCTGCACTCTAGCAGCCGTTTATTTGTGTGACGACGGTCAGGTGGACAACCCTAAAGCACTGGAAAGTTCACAGGCGTGGTCACCAGCCATCCTGGCTGCGAGCAGGGACGGCGGCGTGAAAGCCGAGCAGCGAACGATGTTTCAGAACCGCTTCCACGGTGTACAGGTTTAGAACCACTTCCCTGGTGCACCAGTTCAGAACCGCTTCCACGGTGCACAGGTTTAGAACCACTTCCCTGGTGCACCAGTTCAGAACCGCTTCCCCGGTGCACCGGTTTAGAACCACTTCCCCGGTACACCGGTTCGGAACCGCTTCCCCGGTGCTCCGGTTTAGAACCACTTCCCTGGTGCACCGCTTCAGAACCGATTTCCCGGTGTACTGGTTTTTTTCCTAGATTTTAACCGGCCTGCCGGTTCTGAAAATACCGAACCCCTGAACCTCTGCGTGAGTTGGGGTTCGCAAAATATTTTTAACATCATCACTGAAAATATGGTCTTGGAATTTGTTTAAGAGATTAAGTCTAAATTTCAACCTGCGATCTGACAATGATTCCCAATTTAATTCATGTAATAGCCTGGTTACGCTAATGAGGTTATAGTACCGTCCCTTTACAAATCTTGCCGATATTCGCTACACACGTTCAAGTTCATTATCATCTGTGAACAAATCAGTTTCGAATTTACTTCAAAGGTTTAATCTAAATTTTAACCTGAGTTCTGATAGTAATTCTCACCCTTTATCCATAGTTATATTTCACATTAAGTTCTTGGGAAGGTTTTAACCTTCAAAGAATACATCTGCTTCCAATTGGCAAAAAAAGTGTTTTTCTCTCCAATCTAAGCTTACATCGGTCAGATTATTCCGTGACAATTTTTCAAACAGCCCTGTCACCCTAATTATGTTATCACAACGCCCTTGTACTAGTCTCGCCGATCTCAGCCCCGTCTGTGTTAAATGGGGGCAAGAAGCCTGTTATCGTTGCTTGATATTCTGTCGTTCATGACGGGTTTGGATTAAGTTCTGGGACTCTTGATTTTCTTGCCCTCCCTTAAGGAAGTTGGCTCGCGACTGCTTGAGTCAAGTTGTCTAAGGAATCTTATTAATTTAAGTACGAGTATATGCCTGCTAGTGATCCTTACTTCACAAAGAAAATTACCTACGCTATTGAAAGTTATAAGTATCACAAGAAATGCGATGGAAAGTCGAAGGATTTATTTTTTATGATAATTTTAATCAGTTCGACGATGGAGTCAATTCAGCATTTACTTTAAAGAAATAGATTCATGTACCTAATGAATTTACAAATGTATAATACCAGAATATTACTATCAAACTTTATGTTATAATATTTTTCTGAAATATGCTTTAATATCTCATTAGTAATGATATTATTCATGCGCCATGCATTTTGGCTAGAGCGACCGCAGCGCCACTTGAAGACAACTAACGCATTTCGTCTGCTATAAGCGCAGAAATTGGTGGAATTAGCGAAAAATACGGTGCGTTGATGCCTTTTTTTTCGTGTCATTTTATTTCTTGTGAAATTACGCATAAAATATCAGTTTTTTGCAAAAATAACATGACACTATGGTATTTTTAAACGTTATATTCCCATGTGATGGCCATTCTCGCCGTTAATCGTATGTCATTTCAAATGCAATTTGTGGAAAAAGGAGTATGGGTTGGTGTAATTATCTTTACTTTATTAGATAGAGGAACTTTAGTTCTATAAGTGCTGAAAATATTTAAAAAATGACATGACTTTCACTTTTCGGATCAACCTCCTTAATACCTTTCAACGCCGCCTTTTCAACCCCGGATAAAATATGAAACTAAGTAACGTAAGTGATCAGCTAATAAAAAAAGTCGTTTCAGGCGTGATGTGGTGGAATAACATAATTAAATAATATTGGCAATTTTCCACAAAGAAATCTGTACTACGACCGGTTTCGATGTGATACATCAACATCAGTTGCTGACGATGATGTATGACATTGAAACCGGTCGTAGTAAAGATTTCTTTGCGGAAAATTTACCAATATTATTTAATAAAGATAAGCTAATGCCTGAAGAAATTCCGGATTAAGGGCTTGTTTTATGTGCACGTAGCAAAATGTAGCTTATTTTTTATACACCTACAGTAAATTTGAAGTTTAGAGTAGAAAATAATTACCAATCGTTTTTATGCATGATTTTTATAGCGTATTATGCTAGATTCGATCAGATACACAAGATAAGAGAGATAGATTGTAGTTCATATAGAAATAAAATGTCATTTTTCCCCCGTACTATTAGAGTGGATGAAATATTGTAGAGTAGTCTGTAGTACATGCATTAACAACCTATCCCTTTATTACTACGTAGATACTAACTATGTAGCTGCATGTGACTCTATTATGTACATCTACATCTACTCGATACCCTGCAAGCCACCGCGAGGATGTGTGGCAGGGGGTCGGTTGCACTACCGACATGCAAATAAGCAACTATAGGGTCTCATGCAACTATATTGTTAGTATCTATAGTATTTAAGGGATTAATACATGCATCATGCACAACAGATGTAGCATGTTTCCATGTAGTACGCTTGTTCCATGTTAATACTGCATGCTTGGTGATCTTCACCTCCTGCCACACACCCTCGCGGTGGCTTGCAGGGTATCGCGCAGATATTGCATATGCATGTGTGGTGCGAATGGGGGCGTTTACTCGGGACCGAAATCACAATTTTGTGCACGAAATTGTTAGATGGAAACGAAAAAAGAATTTTAGTGAAAAAATTAATCTTCTAACCACAACCATTCACTCATAAATCAAAAATTTTAATGAGCGAAAGGTGACGCCCACCGAAAAAGCCGCTGTGATAACATTGACGTCATTCTCCTCCCGTCCTTGACTGCTCTTATGGGAAGGGAAGGGAGTGGAGGGGGATTCTCGGAAGGTCTGATCGTACAGATCCTGTGGCAATCGCGCCCATTGGGAGAGCCAGCTGTGTCCCCCCCTTTGCGATAAGGCAAAATAGTTTCGCGGGCTCAGTTGTGATTGGACGAAGTCGATATATGTCAGCGGTTGCACCACACCCACTTTTCCGAAAGGGTTAAAAACATCAGTTTTTCGCCGCTTATGACTCGAGAAATAAGCGACGGATCAAAAAACGGAAAAATATGGGTCTTTTTATTTTACAAACTTTATCAGATTCGGAAATAAAAAAATATGGTAAACGGCCCCATTAACTCCGTGCCACACACCTTCATGATGGCTTGCAGAGTACTATGTAGGTGTAGATGAATACCTCTCGTATTCGGCGGTGCCTACTCAGAAGCTTACTTCGAAATGTCTGCCGACAACAACCCAATCGTAATTCATGATGCACCGAAAGCGGGCCCCCGACTTTGTGTCTGCCCTCCTCCCCGCCTCACCTTCTGCAGCCCAAACCCGTCTGTCCCCGAGGGACAGACGGGTTTGGGCCGACGGGTTCTGTTTACAGGCTGGATGCTGGGGGAAGGGACGCTTTGTTGCTGTGCAGGCAGGGGTGTACGCGTGTGTTGCGAGAGGAGGGAGGTGGACGTAGTCGAGCGGCTGCCACTTCCCCTCCCAGAGCCGCCCCTCCTACCCACATCACCACCGCCTCACCCTCAACCCTCATCTCTCGCTTCCATCCCTCAGCTGCAGCCCCGTCCATTTCCAAACATGAGGGTCGGGCAACTCACTCCAAGGACAGCTGTCCCGAGTTGAGGACCCATTCATTCATTCCCGAGAAGGATCGATTAATTGCGCTCCCGAGCATGCGATTCACACACCGTGACGCGGATTCGGTAGGTTTTTATTCACCCTATTCGTTCCGATAGAATGCTCCTCACGCTCGGCATTTCCAAATGTCGCGGCCACTTCTTCCGCGACTGATTTCCCGCAAACTGTCCGCAAGGGATGATGCTTTTTCGGTAAACATTTCGGAACTGAGGCTGAATACTGAGACGTGTAGTAAACAGGTGCTGCAATCCACTCGAAATAATGGCGAAACTAATAACATTCAGAGCGGATGGTCTCCAGAGGGCATGGACTGACAGTTTCAAAGCGGTCCATGAAGAGGAAGCTAGCTCATCGATTGGGCATTTCGCAATGTCATAGCAATTAGCTTATACTCAAATACGATGATGACATTTATTAAGATGGGAACGGATTTATGTGGCTCGAGTTTCTGTTTTTTTCATCACCATGGCCCGGGATCGAACACATTTCATCAGTATCCGAGACTGCAGAAAAGAGAGACGCCAACTATCGGCGAAATGTGGAAGCTTTGGACCGAGGTCTTAAGAGTTCCGAATGGTAATGGAGTTAATGATAACTGAGCAATAACGTTGGCAGTATTGAGGCGGTTTTCGATTTAGAGTAGATTTATAGTAATGACGTTAGTTTTTACTTAGTTCTCAGCTATTTTCTTTATTTTTATTACATTTTAAGTATTATTAGGCACCAAATTTAGTTTTGGATGATAGTAATTTTAACATTCAAGGGCCCCTTCTTAGAGAGTAGTTCCAGTTTTAACCTTTTGTATCTTTGCTCTCATTTCAATATTACTGATTTTATTCCATAGACATTAGTTCATTTTCTATTCGAATTAATTCATAAGGCATTAGTTTTTTACTTTCCGGTCCCTACTCGAGTGAGCTACTCGAGAGTACAGTACTCCGTACGTCGGAAGGGACGTTCTACTGTGGACCCCTTAGTGTCTTTCGTTAAGAGTAGGCTAACGTCGACGCCAGGTTTCCCTCCATTCTTTTTCCCTTCAGCGTAAAATTCAACGTACCTTCAACCTACGTTACGTGCCTTCAACCTGGCTACGTGCCTACACAATGGTAAAAATGATCTTGGTAGCCGGTCGCCTCTCAGAAGAACAGAGTCAAAACTTCTTCCCAGGAAGTTAATGTGTGTACTTTTAACGTAGACCCCTTGGAGCCTTTCGTTAAGTTCGGCCTGATGCCAACGCAAGATTTCCACCACCCTTCCGTCATCTTTTACCACCCCAACCGACAAATCTTTATGATCAAATACCTCAACTGGTTGGGCGGCTTCCACAAATTACTGATACCCTCATCCACACCCTCGCGGTGGCTCGCAGGGTATTACGTAGAAGTAGACTGCTACCGTGAGGAAATATTAGGAGTTGTAGGTTAGAATAGAAATCAGATTCTAGAAATTTCTCAATACTCCTTCGAATAACTACGACCTGCGAACTAGCAAACATTTCACGTGTCTCGCAACTGCATGCTTAATATTTTCCTTGAGATGATAATATTTTAACTCTTGTTTTCATGTAAGTAGAGTCTGAACGTGGTCGCATTTTTTTAATGCCTGCATGGCAGTAAGTGTTCTCTCTGGTTGATAATGTATGCCTGGTGATGGGTAACCCCCTTGTGGTAGCTTGTAGGGTATTGTATAGATGCCGATGTACATACATTCACCAGATTTAGATACCAATTTAGTGTATGACATTAGTATTCGGCATAAATATTTGGGGAAAGTACCCAGCAAAGAATAAAAAAGTAGAGGAAAACCTGGTAAGTTATTTCTTCAAAACCTAGCTTCAAAGAAACCGTGTACAGTTTACGTGATTACAGTTAACGTGCCTGAAATTCGCAAAGGTCTCTTAACTCCGTCCAACAATCGACTCTCTGTCTGTATGGATGGCAAATGCTCTGACATTATTCTATAAAATGACTGGTATATCCTCTTTGGTCCTGTAAAATACCTGGCCTATGAATAAAAAATTTCTCACCTTTTTTGAGCACGTATGGGACTACTGAAATTACATGGTGAAAAATAAATTTATTTTGATTGTTTTTGTTGAAATATTTATAGTCCACATATTTTTAAGGTTGATATTTGTAAGATAGAAGCAAAACTTGATGATCACATGAATAATAATGAAGTACCACCTTAATTATTTATATACTGACATGAGCAGAAGAAGGCAGCATGGACAAGAGATAAATAGATGGAATATATGTAGTTCACTTTATCTGTAGTCGTCATATTGATTTCTGAAAAACGAAATCTAAAGGAGATTTAAGTGTATGAAATTTGGTACTTTCAAGGTGGAAATTTCAAAATCAGGCGCGTTCGTATATCTACATCTACGTAATACCCTGCGAGCCACCACGAGGTTGTGTGAGAGGGGTTGAAGATCGCCAAGGGATTATTGGTAGTTATTATATGCATAATGCACTACAGACTACTGTAACAATGCTTCACCCAACCTTTGCTACACTGCCTATTGTGCTCTCTTACGATACGCGGGAAAAATGAAATTTTAAATCTATCGTTACGACAATATTACTTCACTAGTTAGGCCCCACCTTGAGTATGCAGCCAGTGTATGGGATCCTAATGAATTAGGTTTAATGAGAGAACTAGACGGTGTGCAGCGTAGAGCAGCTAGGTTCGTCAAAAGGTGTTACGATAGGTTGAGTAGTGTATCAGAATTAATACAAGAATTAGGGTGGGAATCATTATCAGAGCGTAGATTAAAGTTCAGATTAAATCTATTGCAGAAATTTCAATCGGATAGCTTTACTGAAGATGTTAGGCACATATTAAAAACACCAGCGTATTATGCTAGATTCGACCAGATAAATAAGATTAGAGAGATAGATTGTCGTACAGATAGATTCAAAATGGCATTTTTCCCCCGTACTATAAGAGAACAGAATAGGCAGCATAGGAAAGGGATACGTAGGGGAAATATTTTAGAGTATTCTGTGGTGCATGATGCATGTATTAACCCCTCAAATACTATAGATACTAACAGTCTAGTTGCATGAGACCCTTTAGTTGCTTGCTTGCATGCTAGTAGTGCATGCTTGGTGACCTTCACCCCCTGCCACACACCCTCGCGGTGGCTTGCAGGGTATCGTGTAGATGTAGATGTAGATGAATATATCTCTCTAATCTTGTTAATCTGATCAGGCCTACCATAACACGCAGGGGTTCTTAATATAAGTATATATTTCACGTCATCTGTGAACGAATCGGTTTCGAATTTACTTAAAAGGTTTAACTTAAATTTTAAACTGCGTTCTGGTCCATCTGATTCCATTCCTAGTTCTTCTGTTAAACAATATATACTCAGTATATGGGTATATCAGTACAATATTCCACTAGAAAAAGCTACCCACCGCAGGACGTACAACCGGTTGTCCACATATTGGGACAAGGGGACCAAAGAGGTTAAAGCCATCTAGCCATAGTGTATCATTTCACCTCAAACTTAAGATTCCATCTTTTTCCATAAGCTGAAATTTATATCAAGTTATTAAACATTTGGGGGAATTAACTAAATCCAATTTACAAGCCTCACTCTGTGTTCAAGCCTCCGAAGAGAGGAAGGGGGTTAGAATTCAACTTTTGCATCGTGAGACCATTCCTTTGAAATGATTTTAATAAAACAAACTTTTACAAAGTACCGCCAAAAAAATATTGATGATGACGACTATTCGGACGAAACCCGGGTCGTAACTTTGTTTAAAACATTTTTTGTGGCATTTTGTAAAAGTTTGTTTTATTAAAATCATTGACTATGGAATACCACCAAGTGACCGAAGATAGAGTTTTATTCATTCCTTTGAAGTTGACATCCGAACATCGCGTTCATGTTTACTCAACAGAAGGTCCTGATGTGAATGAGATCGATGGGATGCTTGCTCTGCGCCTCAAAGTTTGCCTCCGGAAAGGTATCTGTCTCTATCTTCTGCTACAAGATGAACTGATTGTACTGAATGCAATAGTTATAGCATTTATTGGGAACGCAACGTGTACCATAAATAAGAGATCCACGACACAGCGTTTTGCCTGCTTATCCTGGGAGGAGATGGGTTTGTGACGCTATCATTTACAATGAAATGTAACTGGCCAGAATTATCTCCGAAGCTATCCACCCAGTTTTATCAAACCGTTTGACATGGCGACCACTTAAAAGCCACGCCTAGAGCCACGTACATTCCTGAGTCTAACCCAGTGTGAATGTATAGGTATCTAACATTTTCCACTAAGTAGTAACATTATGCCTCTCAGTCTGTAGTGCATGCACAGACTTTTTCTGCATCCCTGCATGAATGCAATAGTACCCATAAGTCTCTCTGATTTTCAATGCATGCCGCGTGATGGTTCATCCTCTACCACAACATTGCGGTGGCCTGCAGGGTATTATGTAGATTAAATAATGAGATTCTGGATTTAAATATGCCATTACCCTTGAACAATAGATTTAACATGGTTTTAGTCGGAAATTTCAGTTCAGCCGTAGATGCTACGAATGAATTCCTCATTTTCCACTCCTTTAGAATCTCTGAATGTGTACTGTACTCTTCCCAGGCGTATAAATATCACATCATAATTTTCAACGAGTCCACAATGAGTCATTTTGTCAGCAAGATAAGTATGGCTGCGAGATAGTAGGTATCCATGAGACATCAACAACACGTTGCACAACGCTGAGCTCACTTACATGACTTCGGTATCCTATCCAAGGCAAAAACCGAAAAGGCACTCACATTCCAGCAGCGATGTCGGAATGTGCATTATTATTATAGATATTATGTATTGTGAATGGCTTAAGAAATAATTTTCAGTAAGGATTATAGGTAAATGGGATGGGAGAGAAAGAGAAAGCTGCAGCGTTTCTCGATTCAGGCCTCATTTAGAATAGGCCACACTTGGCGTGCTTGGTCATGGTGATGAACATTGCTCGCTTGATCGTGATCACAGAGAACGTAAGCGCAGAAGATCGGCGAGATTTCTGAGAGGTATTTGTGATAACAGAAGGCGTGTATGAAATTTTATTTTTATGGAAATAGTATACTTTCGTTTAGAAATTAACGCATTACGGATCTGGTGTTTTTGCACTTAAAAAATCAGCGGAAATTCATGTTTTTTTCAACTAAAATAAAACTTTTAGTTAGGCTTCCGAAAATCATTGACAAACGATATAAATAGATATCGATCGATATTCGTCACTTCAGGATATTATAGTGCATTGGGAAATAGCCTTTTTGGTGTTTTATATCCTATTTTAACACACCTCGACGCGAAAAAATATTTGAAGGCAAATTTGTACCATTTCCCCGTTACTCTACTGTAATAATCATACCGTCCCTTTACAAATTTGCGGATCTTCGGTTCACACACTCCCAACCGACATTGAAGCCAATTCCGCAATGATCCCATATACTGGTAGCGTATTTTAATGAGGTCTAACAAGGGAAGTGTAGGTAATTTCTATTACGTACATGATCTACATCTACGTAATACCCTGCAAGTCACCATAAAGGTGTGTAGCAGGGGATGAATTCTCACCAAACATGCACTACATACCATGCTTAAAAAACGATTAGTATGAATATACTAATCTAAATTTCACTATTTAAAAAAGATAAAAAATAGCAACGCAAGCATGCAAAAACGTGCTGTTATTGGGTTAGCTTAAAGCCCTTATACCAACATGCTATCCATTGATACACTCGTATTGGATATATTTACCGCTAAAGAGAAAAAAAGGACATTTTGAATCTGTCAGTTCGGCAATCAATTTCTCTAATTTTGTAATCATGGTCCATAGTAAGTTGGGGTTCAAAAAATATTTTTACGCACACTGAAAATATTATCTTGAATTTTTTCAATAGATTAAGTCTAAATTTCAACCTGCGATTTAGAAATGATTCTCTATTTAATTAATTTAATAGACTGGTTACGCTAGTATGGTTATCGTACCATTCCTTTACAAATCTGGCCGATCATCGCTGCACAGGTTCAAGTTCATTATTCAGCGAATATCGGCAAGATTTGTAAAGGGACGATACGATAATTATATTAGCGTAACCAGTCTATTAAAGGAATTGAAATGGGAATCAATGTCAGATCGCAGGTTGAAATTTAGACTAATCTCTTAAACAAATTCCAAGGCAATATTTTCAGTGATGACGTTAAAAATATTTTACGATCCCCAACTTACTATGGCAGACTGGACCATAATCATAAAGTTAGAGAAATTGATTGCCGAACTGACCGATTCAAAATGTCCTTTTTCCCTCGCACAATTAGATATGCGAATAACGGTAAATATGTCCTATCGGAGAGTAGCAATGAATAGCATTGGTAGCTGCATGTTGGTATGAGTACTTAAAGCTAACCCTACTAACAGAATGTTTCTGCATGTTTGCTTTGCAATTTCTATCTTTTTTAAATAGTGTAGTTCTGACTACTATATTAATACTATTCCTTTTTTATGTATTATATCTAGTGCATGTTTGGTGAGCAATCACCCCCTGCCACACACCCTTGTGGTGGCTTGCAGGGTATTATGTAGATGTAGATGTAGATGTAGACCGATTTCGTAGGGATTCGTATACTGGCAGCGTATTCCAAATGAGGTCTAACTAGGGAAAAGTAGTTGATTCCTCGTACATGATCGTCACATTTACCCAACGTACCCATTTACCTTCTTCATACGGATACCATACACTAGCGGTATATTCTAAATGAGGCCTGACAAGTGTAAAATAGCTTCTTTCTCGTACTCTCTCATCGCATTTGCCTAGAACTCTTTTTACGAATCCTAATCTACGGTGTGCTACACTATTTATTTCCCTGGTGTGTTTCTCCCATGGCATGTCTTCAGTGATGGTGAGGCCTAAGTATTTAATATATTTTACGTTAGATATTTTATTTTCTTTGGTGTAATAATTATTCCGGGGAAAGCTATTCTTTTCCCAAAACCCCGAATTTCCTCAAATTTAAATTTAGCTGCCAAATAACTCACCAATCACCAATCAACAATCGCATCTAAATCCTTAGCTAATGACTGACTGTCCTCTTCATTCTTAATTTCCTTATACACTACTGCATCATAGGAAAAAGACGGAGCATGTTATTTTTAACTTCTGTATTCAAGTCATTTACGTAAAGAAGAAATTAAATTTTGCCTATCAAGCTTCCGTGGGGAACACCAGATGTAACTTTTACATAGCATGAGCTAACATCATCTAACACCACCCTTTGAACGCGTTCATGTCTCTTATCCAGCCTACTATATTACTGTCTATCCCGTATTATGCTAATTTCGCGAGTAACTTAGAGTAAGGAACCTTATCAAACGCTTTCCTGAAGTCAAGAAACGCTGCGTCTACCTGTACGTTACCTTCTCCGGAAATTTTCGAAAATAATATTCCAGTGGATGCTGTTTTTCTAGATTTCAAAAAAGCTTTTGACAAGGTGTCTCATAGCAAACTAATTCTGAAATTAAAATCTTATGGGCTAGACAGTAACATTATATCATGGATAACTGATTTTCTACATGATCGGGTCCAAAGGGTTGTTTTGGACGGTGTTACCTCACCGGAAATTGAAGTCACTTCGGGTGTCCCACAAGGTAGTGTGATAGGTCCACTCCTGTTCCTTCTGTACATTAATGATATCAGTAAGGTGGTAAAAAGTAAGCTTCGTCTATTTGCCAATGACGCAGTTGTGTACAGGGAAATTCTAAGCCCAAACGATAAGCAATATTTAAATGATGACCTACAAGCAATCGAAAATTGGTGTGACACATGGCAGTAAGAATTAAATTTAAAAAAATGTGCAGTAATGAATTTTTGGAAAAAGAATAATTCTCCTCCAAGCACATACAAAATAAGTAATAATGAAATAACAAACGTGGAATCCATTAAATATCTTGGAATAAGACTGACTCATGATCTTTCCTGGGGTAAACATATACGTGAAATAATTGGTCAAGCTAATCATAAACTGGGTTTCATCAAAAGAGTATTGGGTAAATGTGACGATCATGTACGAGAAATCAGCTACTTTTCCCTTGTTAGACCTCATTTGGAATATGCTGCCAGTGTATGGGATCCATACGAAATCGGTCTAAGTAATGAACTTGAACGTGTGCAGCGGAGATCGGCAAGATTTGTAAAGGGACGATACGATAATTATGTTAGCGTAACCAGTCTATTAAATGAATTGAAATGGGAATCATTGTCAGATCGCAGGTTGAAATTTAGACTTAATCTCTTAAACAAATTCCAAGGCAATATTTTCAGTGATGAAGTTAAAAATATTTTACGAACCCCAACTTACTATGGCAGACTGGACCATATTCATAAAATTAGAGAAATTGATTGCCAAACTGATAGATTCAAAATGTCCTTTTTCCCTCGAAAAATTAGAGATACGAATAACGGTAAATATGTCCTATCAGAGAGTAGCAATGAATAGCATTGGCAGCTGCATGTTGGTATGAGTACTTAAAGCTAACCCTACTAACAGAATGTTTTTGCATGTTTGCTTAGCAATTTGTATCTTTTTTTTAATAGTGTTGTTCTGACTACTTTATTAATACTATTCCTTTTTAATGCATGATATGTAGTGCATGTTTGGTGAGAAATCACCCACTGCCACACGCCCTCGTGGTGGCTTGCAGGGTATTATGTAGATGTAGAATTAAAAAATCATGGACAAAAAGACCCAGTTGAGTTTTGCAAGGCCGTCCCTGCGGCAATAGCAAGCGGCAAGCGGCAAAGCTGGCTTTCGAAGGACATATCAGATCATGAAGTATTTCCGAAGTGTTTTACAGTATACAGAAAGGATAGAGTAAGCAGAAACGGAGGAGGAGTTTTCATAGCTGTGAAGGACCCGTATGTCAGTAGAAGAGAACTTATTTCAGAGCGAAATGTAGAAAGTATTTGGTGTTCCGTTAAAAGTAAAAGTAGTAACGCAAAACAGATATATGTAGGTGCATATTACAGGCCACCGGACGCAGACGTCAATTCTATAATAGAGCTAGAGTCAGAGATACGCACATTACTTTCTGGGAAGAATGATAGAGGAATAATAGTAGGCGGAGATTTCAATCTCCCCTCGATAGACTGGAATACGTGTAGTTTCATTACAGGAGGTAAGGATAAGGAACATTGCGAATCACTGTTGAACACCTTTACGACACATTCTTTACAACAGCTAGTAACAGAGCCGACCAGGGGAAACAACATTCTAGACTTATTAGCAACAAATATACCCGAGCGAGTTCTAAATACAGTTACAGACACAGGAATTAGTGACCATAAAATAGTGCATGCGAAATTTATTGTAGGCGTTGAAAGACATTATAAACCAAGGAGGAGGGTGTACTTATTTGGCAAGGCAAATTACGACGGTATGAAAGAGGAATTAAGGGAAGCGTTTAATGTATTCAGCGAACAAAGCAAAGGATTAAATACAGAGGATTCGTGGAGAGAATTTCTTGAGGTCACCCGTAACGCAGTTCATAAATACATACCAAGTAAATATATTAGTGATAATACAGAGCCAAGGTGGTATAACGCGGAGGTTAGGAAATCACTAAAGCGACAAAGGGTATGCCACGCTAAGATGAAAAATGCCAGACGGGGTCTATCGGTAGAGGAAAAAAATGAGCTAGTTCAAAACTATAAAAAATCGAGAGCATTAGCAAGGAAATCATGTCGGCAAGCGTTATCACATTTCAAGAGCAAGATGTTAGGAGAATATTTAGATAGCAATCCTAAAGCGTTTTGGTCATATGTGAGAGAGCTTCAGGGAAATAAGTCCACAGTGCACACACTTAAAAATGATAAAGGAATTAGAGTCACCAGCAGTGTAGAAAAAGCCAACACCTTAAACACCTTCTTCCAAAGTGTATTCAACTCATCGTCACAAAACGCAGTGGAACCACCGCCGAACACTTTCAGTGAGCAAATGCCCGAAATAAACATTTCATGTCGCGGAATAGAGCAGCAGTTAAAAAGCATAAGTAAAAACAAAGCACCAGGTCCCGATCAAATTCCTTCCAGAGTTTATAAAACATTAGCTTCTGAAATAGCCCCCTATCTAGAAATAATATTCAATAAAACACTAAAGAAGCACACAGTACCCAAGGATTGGTCAAGCGAATCGTAAACTGGGTTTCATTAAAAGAGTATTGGGTAAATGTGACGATCATGTACGAGAAATCAGCTACTTTTCCCTTGTTAGACCTCATTTGGAATATGCTGCCAGTGTATGGGATCCCTACGAAATCGGTCTAAGTAATGAACTTGAACGTGTGCAGCGAAGATCGGCAAGATTTGTAAAGGGACGATACGATAATTATATTAGCGTAACCAGTCTATTAAATGAATTGAAATGGGAATCATTGTCAGATCGCAGGTTGAAATTTAGACTTAATCTCTTCCACAAATTCCAAGGCAATATTTTCAGTGATGATGTTAAAAATATTTTACGAACCCCAACTTACTATGGCAGACTGGACCATAATCATAAAGTTAGAGAAATTGATTGCCGAACTGACCGATTCAAAATGTCCTTTTTCCCTCGCACAATAAGAGATACGAATAACGGTAAATATGTCCTATCGGAGAGTAGCAATGAATAGCATTGGTAGCTGCATGTTGGTATGAGTACTTAAAGCTAACCCTACTAACAGAATGTTTTTGCATGTTTTCTTTGCAATTTCTATCTTTTTTAAATAGTGTAGTTCTGACTACTATATTAATACTATTCCTTTTTTATGCATGATATGTAGTGCATGTTTGGTGAGAAATCACCCCCTGCCACACACCCTTGTGGTGGCTTGCAGGGTATTATGTAGATGTAGATGTAGATGTAGATTGGAAAGTAGCTAACATTACACCAATATTTAAAAGCGGTGATAGGGAAGAACCTAGTAACTACAGACCCATTTCACTCACGTCAATCTCTTGTAAGATATTTGAGCACATAGTAGTCAGTTCGATCATGGGGCATTTGGATAGTCAGGGATTACTCATAAACAGCCAGCATGGGTTCCGGAAAGTTAGATCTTGCGAGACACAATTAGCTTTATTCGTACACGATATTTTAGTCCACGGCGAAAGCAGTACTGAAGTTGATGCGATATTTTTAGATTTTAAAAAGGCTTTCGATAAAGTTCCTCATGACAAATTAATCTTGAAGTTAGAGAGTTTTGGTATAAATAAAGACGTTGTATGTTGGGTAAAAGAATTCTTAAGTGGGCGAGAGCAGAGGGTTGTCATAGATGGTATCATGTCGGACACAATCGAAGTCACATCGGGAGTTCCTCAGGGCAGCGTAGTAGGTCCGCTTCTATTTCTTTTATACATAAACGATTTGGGTACCGTAGTTAGTAGTAACCTTAGACTTTTTGCAGACGATGCGGTGGTGTACAGGGGTATATCGAACGAAGAGGACACGAAATCACTTAGCAAGGATTTAGATGCAATTCAAGAGTGGTGCGACAAATGGCAGTTAGAACTCAACCTTAAAAAGTGTGTAGCTATCAATTTTTGGAGGAGGAATAATTCGATAGAGCGATCCTATAGAATTAATAACACGAAGATCGAAAACGTTGAAACCGTAAGATATTTAGGTGTAACAATCACTAAAGATTTATCGTGGGGAAGACACATAAGGGAAATATGCGGCCGAGCGAAGAGAAAGCTAGGATTTATAAAAAGAGTACTTGGGAAATGTGATGAGAAGACAAAAGAGCGATGCTACTTTTCACTAGTTAGGCCCCACCTTGAGTATGCAGCCAGTGTATGGGATCCTAATGAATTAGGTTTGATGAGAGAACTTGACAGTGTGCAGCGTAGAGCAGCTAGGTTCGTCAAAAGGTGTTACGATAGGTTGAGTAGTGTATCAGAATTAATACAAGAATTAGGGTGGGAATCATTATCAGAGCGTAGATTAAAGTTCAGATTTAATCTATTGCAGAAATTTCAATCGGATAGCTTTACTGAAGATATTAGGCACATATTGAAAACACCAGCGTATTATGCTAGATTCGACCAGATAAATAAGATTAGAGAGATAGATTGTCGTACAGATAGATTCAAAATGGCATTTTTCCCCCGTACTATAAGAGAACAGAATAGGCAGCATAGGAAAGGGATAGGTAGGGGAAATATTTTAGAGTATTCTGTAGTGCATGATGCATGTATTAACCCCTCAAATACTATAGATACTAACAATCTAGTTGCATGAGACCCTTTAGTTGCTTGCTTGCATGCTAGTAGTGAATGCTTGGTGACCTTCACCCCCTGCCACACACCCTCGCGGTGGCTTGCAGGGTATCGTGTAGATGTAGATGTAGATGAGATGTCCCTTTCTGAACCCATGCTGGTTTGTTACCAATAAATCCTTCTTATCGATGTGTCCCATTATTGATATAACTAACATATGCTCTATGATTTTACATGATAGTGACGTTAATGATATTGGTTTAAAATTACATGGCTATTCCCTATTGCCGCTTTTAAAAATTGGGGTTACGTTTTCTATCTTCCAGTCTTTGGGAACCGCATGTTCTTTGAGAGATTTGTGAAATATTAGTTTAAGACATGTAGCCATTTCGAGAGCTAATTCCTTATACACAGCAGCTGGAATTTTATAAGGACCTGTGGACTTGTTCGGGATAATGTTTTTTTAATAAGGATGCGATTCCGCTAGAAGATATGTCGATCTGGGGTATTGGTTTTTGAAAACGGTCTCGGATGGTTTCGTCCAAACTACGCTTAGATTGATTAAAAACGCTCTGAAAAAAGGCATTCAACAAATTAGCTTTCTTTAAACTGGAGGTTGCTATTTCGCCCCTATCGTTTTTCAAGGAATCAACCGTTGAATTTTCAGTTCCCTGTACTTCCCTAACATATGACCAAAATGCTTTCGGATTTCCCTCCAGTTTTTCTCCGAGTACTTTTCTCTCGAATTGACGAAACGCTTTTCTAAGGGTTGTTTTCGCGGCTGCTTTACAAATTTTGTCATGTTCGATAGTATTATTTAGATCGTTATTAGCTACATTTTCTTAACTCGTTGGTGTTTCAAAAATGTTCTAACCTCCTCGTTGTACCACTTTGGTTCCTTATTCTCACTTTTATGCTTATCTACTGACAAATGACCGCGTAATTTGGAGGAACTGTTTCCATGCATTTGCTGTACCACTATTTTTGCAAAACTCGAATTTTTCAAAATAAATCTTTTTCTTTAATAGTTATTCCGGGGAAATCTATTATTTTTCCAAAAGTACGTTACTGCGCATTTATTTAAATTTAATTCTAGCTGACAACTAGCACAACAATCATCAATTGCATTCCAATCCTTTGCTAAGATTGACTGAGAAATTCATTCCTAATTTCCTTATACACTACTGCATCAAAAAGACGGAGTTTTAGGTGTAATGATCATAGACGAGTTTGTAGTAGGTGCACCTTAAAAAAACTACTAACCTTACTGAAGAGTGCTCACTCGTCATTCCTAATGTATTAATACAAATACAGGTGGTAATTCTAACAATTTAAACTCACCAATAAAAGTTATATTTTTTTATACTTTCCAATATAAAGTCATATTTGGTTGAGCGTCTTCAGAGCACATTTGGCAATGATTGGCAATGTTAGACTCTTGGTGACTTGCATAGTACTATTGTAGGATGTAGTGTATCCTGTATTTTTCTGTTAGTAACTGAAAACTCGGAGGTAAAAAATGGCCAATAGTAAAGTAATTGAAATTACCATATGCTGGAAAGTAACCATACCATATTACTTCAAATGGATCGAGAACCGAATTGAGAAGAGTGAATTCAAAATTGCTTCACTTTTTAAGCAACATTGTATTTCTGAAACCGCGCTCACTTAGCACAACTGATCAACGCTGTATAGAGTTCACAATGCGGTGCCCAAATATGCAATGCGTTGTCTCCACGTGAGCCAACCGCATCTACTTAATGGGTATACGTGCCTCCAGCGGTAAGTAGGCGCACGACAAAATGTACCCGGGATTCCGAGAGCACTCGTTGGCCTCAAAGCAAGAAATAAATTCTGAGGGGAGGAAAAACGCAACCAGGCCAGGCAAATGTGAACGCTGCATTAAACCAGCGAGCACTTTCGCAGCCTTCGGGATTAACGTACTTTAGAGAAGTGGAATGTTGAAGTTGACTCCAGGAAGGATAGATCAAAATATCTCGAGAATTTTTTTTTCCATGCAAACGCGACTTCAAATGGAGGCGGAAGGATTTGATTGCAGCGGCACGAAGGCCGACGCAAGTCATAGAGACGGGGACAACGACTGAGGGGACGCCGGGAGACTTTTGACAAAATGGCCGTCGGAGAAATGCTGTGACACGAATGCCAAATAGGAGACGACGGAAAGGAATTCTTTCACGAGTCCTCTTCTTGATGGAGGGAGAGGAGACGCGGTTATTCGACAAAGAAACGCAGAGCGACCATTTCTCAACCCAATCTTCGGCCGAGGATGACCGCTGTCCTTCCCAAACTTCCTTAAGAGCTAATTAGTCAGTGGCAAATGCATTATCAGCGACGCGTCGTAAATGGATAGTCTCATTCAATCTCCCAACTCCCCCTCTGCAGCTCGAAAAACCCAAGGTATGTTGACTAATGCTCACCCCCTCTTCACAGTTATCTGCTTGGAAGCCCGGAGCTTAGAAAGTTAGTTTCTGGAGTGCGTCTTCGTCCTTGGAGCGTCCGTCATGAGCTCGACACCCGGGCCCTTAAGGGCGGGGGCGTCCCTCCCAAATCCTCCTCCCTGCCCACCCCTGCATGGGCTCTTCCTCGTGTCCCCTCGCTCCACCCGCCCGCTGCTTCGTGTCCCCGGCAGGGCGAGGTGGCAGAAGGGGCCTCGGCCCATCGCAGCTCGAGCGCCCAGTTGAGAGAGAGAGGGAGTTTCACAAGGCTTGTCGAGGTTCAAGAGACGAGTGAGGGCCAGGAGGTGAAGCAAGCGACTCTGGCTGGCTCAGGGGCAAGTCATTAATTTGTCTCGTCGAACGGCTGCGGGAGGGAGGCGATGACCGCAGACTAAAATGGAAATAAAGTGGAGAGAGAATATTTTTTATATTGATCCCACAGTTTTACCAACATTTATATCATTTATAACTTTCTGAGGTTTTTAATAATGAAA
Organism: Platycnemis pennipes; assembly: GCA_933228895.1. Lineage (NCBI taxonomy): Eukaryota > Metazoa > Arthropoda > Insecta > Odonata > Platycnemididae > Platycnemis > Platycnemis pennipes. The sequence goes on along the minus strand of OW121846.1, from coordinate 77,390,928 downwards.
GAAATAAAATTCATTATATACCCTCCTATAGCAACAGCATTTACATCTACATCTACGCGATAGCGTAGTTGTATCGTTATTTTTATTACTATGTAAATACATACTAACTATATAGCTGCACGTGACCGTATTATCTAGCATGTCTCCATTATACATCCTAGTTGCATGTCAATAGTGCATGTTTGGTGATCTTCACACCCTGCCACACACCCTCGCAGTGGCTTGCAGGGTATCGCGTAGACGGTGATGTAGATAGCCGATATAATTTTTCCCTCGGACTTAAGAGAACACAATAGATACCATAGTAAAAGAATATGTAGGTAAAAAAATTGTAGTCTTTAGTACATGATGCATGTATTAACAACCAATCCTTTAATTATTATTTAGATACTAAACCATCTAGTTCCATGCGACCCTCTTATGTCGTATGTTTCCATGTAGTACCCTAGTAAATTTCTGCATGTCAATAGTGCATGTTTGGTGATCTTCACATGCCACACCTACATTCTACACCTGCCACATATCCTCGCGATGGCTTGCTAGGTATTGCGTACATGTTGATGCACATGCATGGTGTAAGAGTTCTTGAAGTCGTAATGGTCACGAATTGTTTGGGGAAAAAACGAATATTTGAATCTGTTTGTGAGGCTATGAGACAGGATAAATAATGGCCAAATACGTTCAACGCTCATGCACTAATTGGTAAAAGAAACACAAACTAATCAGAGACACATACCCGAGGGTAAGAAAATAACTTCGCAAAATTGGCAATGGTTCTCCATTTATCCAGATGCATTTGAGAGTCCTTACCATTTCGACGGCTTTCTAACCATTAGGCAACGGTAATGAATTTTTCCCGCGTGCAATTTTCAACACAAGCCATTCGCATCCGTTCCCAATGCAATGGACGACCCTACCTGTTTTCCTGGAACTAATTTGTTGCCACATCTTAGTCAATCGTGCTACGTGAACTCAAGCAGGCATCACGCTGGTTTAGTCATGGCTTTTCAAGGCTGAGCCAACCAGAGCTCCTCGTTCTATACCTAGTGCGAATTTCCATTTAATCTAAGAAGAATAGAAACCATTGTCACTTTTCAGAGAACAAATTTTGAAGGCTTTAAAATATGCGTAATAATGAATTCGAGGTAAATGTTATGAGGTCCATTGTACTCTTTACGAAAATTGACGCTTGATACATATTAAGAACCCCTGAGTATTATGCTAGATTTTGTTAGACAGATGGATTGCCGTACCGATAGAATTAAAACGCAATTTTTCCCGCATACTATAAGAGAACTCAATAGGCAGCATAGCAAAGGGATAGGTAGGCGAGAAATTGTTGGAGCATTCTGTAGTTCATGACTAATGTTTTAACATAACTAACCTATACATGATAGAGGAGTACAGATAAATGTATTAGATAAATCTTTCCTAACCAATAATTACTTCATCCCTGTGTAGATACTAGCCATCTACTTCCACGTCACTATTATACCTAGCATTCAAACATGCTCTCATGAAGTACTAGCATTAATAGAAACGATTGTCAATTTTCAGAGAACAAATTTTGAAGGCTTTAAAATATGTATAATAATGATTTCGAGGTAAATGTTTTGAGGTCCATTGTACTCTTTAGTTGCAAGTAAGGAGTGCTTGTTTGGTGACTTTCATCCCATGCGACACACCCTCCCTGTGGCTTGTAGATTATTACGTAAATGTAGACGTAGATGTATTACGAATCTTTCTTCTACCTGCACTCGCAGAGGAAGGTCGCGTGGTGAGAGCTCCCGTCTTGAGTTGTGACTTTCACTTTTTTACCTGGTCGCCAGTAGCAGCTTTAACGTTGCCTAGCTGGGTCCGTAGTTTTAGCTCTAAAATTGTGTCGTCCTAGGCTATCCCCTATTTCATAGTGTAGTGGTGTATTTAGTAGTGAGTGTTTAGTTAGTTAGTAAGTGAGTGTGTTAGTGTGTGAGTTTTCTGTGCCTGCTGTGGCTGTAGTCCCTGCCATCCCGCGAGCGTCTGCCGAGAGTGTGTGCCGATAGCGATAAGTAGAACTAAACCAGTATCTTTATTACTTTTATATACTGAGATAAATACAAATCTTCCACTATTGTTTAACATCGTTGTGGCTATTCCATAGTTAGCGTATTTACGTTTCTTATTTATATTTTATCATCACCATAGTTTTGTTTTTCTAAGTATTTCTCAGTTATAGAACCGTTCATTATAATCTATTGTTAACAAGATATTTCTAGACTTCACTCGGCTTTAATTTAACTTTATTCGTTATAGCTACACTGCATTAGTTATTGTTTCATAATATCCGTGCTTCCGTACCGCTGTTTAATCTCCGTGATATATATAGACTTGTTCTCCTACAAGTGAATTTCTAATTTAATATTATCTTATTGTTATTTATTCATAGTCCTGTGTAGAACCGTATAATCCATCCTAACGTGTAAGGTGTAATTTGCACTTGTGTTATTATTCATATACAGTTTATAGTAACTCTGTAGTTTGCGTAACTTATTTTAACCTAGTAGATTCATATAGTTGATCTTTTTTATCGCTTATTGTTATTGAACTTAGTTGATAATAGTTTTTTTTAGACATATTTATATTTCCTTGACTAGTGCTTAATCTAGTTCGTCTTTCGTTGATTTTTAGTAGTAGATATTTAATACATTTACTTTAGCTTTATACACATAAATTTTATTTATACATATATAGTTTATACTAACTCTGTAGTTTGCGTAACTTATTTTAACCTAGTAGATTCATATAGTTGATTTTTTTATCGCTTATTGTTATTGAAGTTAGTTGGTGATAGTTTTTTTTAGATATATTTATATTTCCTTGACTAGTGCTTAATCTAGTTCGTCTTTTTCGTTGCTCCTTTAGTAGTAGATATTTAATACATTTACTTTAGCTTTATACACATAAAGTTTTATTTATACATTTATAGTTTATACTATCTCTGCAGTTTGCGTAACTTATTTTTTAACCTAGTAGATTACACAGTTTTTTTTTTTTTTTTTTTAATCGCTATTGTCATTGAAATAATTCGGTAATAGTGTTTTTTTTTATAGATATATTTATATTTCCTAGATTAGTGCTTAATTTAGCTCGTCTTTTTCGTTGCTTCTTTTAGTAGTAGATTTTTAATACATTTACTTTAGCTTTACTGTTGACACTTTTTGCTTCATCTCTTCGTAATCGCTGGTCTTGCGCATCCTACAGCCTACATTCCTCTCGTATACATTCCAGAGCTCCCCCCCCTCTCCCCCCCCGTGGTTCCCTTCCCAAACCTCAGCCTAACCAAGGTCAACCGTGACCCACCTCCCATCGCGACTCCCTACCGAGCGCTACCCTTGCAACCACTCACCCGTGTAGTTTTTCTACCTGTGTAGTTTACTCCTAGTCCCTGTCCCCTTTGGGTTAATTGTTTTCTGGTGATAATCTGTGGTCTGTATTTGCTTGCTTGCTCGTTTCTTCAAGAGCCTTGTTAGTTATTTATTAGTGTGTAGTAAATAGTAGATTCTTTTACCAGATAGCTCCGCTGCGAGTCTAAGGGAGAGAGATAGTTAGAGTTAGATTAGGATGACTCCCATTAGGTCAATTGTCAACCTCTTCCGTGACTCACCCGATAGCGAGCCCTTGCGGGCTCGAGTCGATGAGCTCGAGAAGACGGTGGATAGTCTTCGCTCTCTCGTGAAACGGCTGGTGACTACGTTGGAACGGTCGAGGGGGAGTGGGGGTCGGCCAAGGCCTTCCGCACGCGTTGGTGCGGGGGCGAGCCCTTACACTGGCGTGGGTTGGAGGGTTGAGGACGTTCCCCGCACACCCGAGCCTCTAGCGGAGCCTACCTCCGAATCCGGGGGAGAGTGGGAAGTGGTCCGTAGGAGGAGTCGTGGGGTCACACTACACAAACGGGGAAATGCAGAGGCAGAGGCTGAGCCTTTCCCCGTTAGTAATAGGTTCGATGGGCTGGCGGAGGTCGGCGCATCGAACGCTCCGCCTCCGGAGACTTCGCCGACTGGGAGTCGGGAGGGAAGGGAGGGAGTATTAGTGATAGGTAGCTCCAATGTCCGCCGAGTAGCGGACTCGATGCGTGCCAGGGCCCGTCGGGAAGGAGGTGGTGAATCCCGAGGGAAAGGTGACGAAGAACGGGTACGTTCCTGGTGTATACCAGGAGGTACGGTGCCCCAGGTGACGAAGGCGTTGAAAGCAACGGTCAGTGCCACTAACTGCTCCAAGCTGCACGTAGTCGCCCATGTCGGCACTAACGACGCCGCGAAACGGGGGTCCGAGGATGTAATGGATTCCGTAAGGGATCTATGCAGAGTAGTTTTAGAAGGTCAGAGAAAAACACATGGAGAGAACGAACATGATAATTCATCAAAGGTAAGAGGTAGACCAAATAGTTTGTCCGTCAAAAAATTATCGAGGAAAATTTTAGTTGGAAAGGAGCACCAAGAGAGAAACAGATTGGAAGAAAAAATTTCAGTGATAGTAGTGAATTGTCGTAGTATAAGAAATAAAGTAGCAGAATTTCACCACCTCATTAAGAGTACTAATGCAGATATAATCATAGGTACAGAAAGCTGGCTTTCGAAGGACATATCAGATCATGAAGTATTTCCGAAGTGTTTTACAGTATACAGAAAGGATAGAGTAAGCAGAAACGGAGGAGGAGTTTTCATAGCTGTGAAGGACCTGTATGTCAGTAGAAGAGAACTTATTTCAGAGCGAAATGTAGAAAGTATTTGGTGTTCCGTTAAAAGTAAAAGTAGTAACGCAAAAAAGATATATGTAGGTGCATATTACAGGCCACCGGACGCAGACGTCAATTCTATAATAGAGCTAGAGTCAGAGATACGCACATTACTTTCTGGGAAGAATGATAGAGGAATAATAGTAGGCGGAGATTTCAATCTCCCCTCGATAGACTGGAATACGTGTAGTTTCATTGCAGGAGGTAAGGATAAGGAACATTGCGAATCACTGTTGAACACCTTTACGACACATTCTCTACAACAGCTAGTAACAGAGCCGACCAGGGGTAACAACATTCTAGACTTATTAGCAACAAATATACCCGAGAGAGTTCTAAATACAGTTACAGACACAGGAATTAGTGACCATAAAATAGTGCATGCGAAATTTATTGTAGGCGTTGAAAGACATTATAAACCAAGGAGGAGGGTGTACTTATTTGGCAAGGCAAATTACGACGGTATGAAAGAGGAATTAAGGGAAGCGTTTAATGTATTCAGCGAACAAAGCAAAGGATTAAATACAGAGGATTCGTGGAGAGAATTTCTTGAGGTCACCCGTAACGCAGTTCATAAATACATACCAAGTAAATATATTAGTGATAATACAGAGCCAAGGTGGTATAACGCGGAGGTTAGGAAATCACTAAAGCGACAAAGGGTATGCCACGCTAAGATGAAAAATGCCAGACGGGGTCTATCGGTAGAGGAAAAAAATGAGCTAGTTCAAAACTATAAAAAATCGAGAGCATTTGCAAGGAAATCATGTCGGCAAGCGTTATCACATTTCAAGAGCAAGATGTTAGGAGAATATTTAGATAGCAATCCTAAAGCGTTTTGGTCATATGTGAGAGAGCTTCAGGGAAATAAGTCCACAGTGCACACACTTAAAAATGATAAAGGAATCAGAGTCACCAGCAGTGTAGAAAAAGCCAACACTTTAAACACCTTCTTCCAAAGTGTATTCAACTCATCGTCACAAAACGCAGTGGAACCACCGCCGAACACTTTCAGTGAGCAAATGCCCGAAATAAACATTTCATGTCGCGGAATAGAGCAGCAGTTAAAAAGCATAAGTAAAAACAAAGCACCAGGTCCCGATCAAATTCCTTCCAGAGTTTATAAAACATTAGCTTCTGAAATAGCCCCCTATCTAGAAATAATATTCAATAAAACACTAAAGAACCACACAGTACCCAAGGATTGGAAAGTAGCTAACATTACACCTATATTTAAAAGCGGTGATAGGGAAGAACCTAGTAACTACAGACCCATTTCACTCACGTCAATCTCTTGTAAGATATTTGAGCACATAGTAGTCAGTTCGATCATGGGGCATTTGGATAGTCAGGGATTACTCATAAACAGCCAGCATGGGTTCCGGAAAGGTAGATCTTGCGAGACACAATTAGCTTTATTCGTACACGATATTTTAGTCCACGGCGAAAGCAGTACTGAAGTTGATGCGATATTTTTAGATTTTAAAAAGGCTTTCGATAAAGTTCCTCATGACAAATTAATCTTGAAGTTAGAGAGTTTTGGTATAAATAAAGACGTTGTATGTTGGGTAAAAGAATTCTTAAGTGGGCGAGAGCAGAGGGTTGTCATAGATGGTATCATGTCGGACACAATCGAAGTCACATCGGGAGTTCCCCAGGGTAGCGTAGTAGGTCCGCTTCTATTTCTTTTATACATAAACGATTTGGGTACCGTAGTTAGTAGTAACCTTAGACTTTTTGCAGACGATGCGGTGGTGTACAGGGGTATATCAAACGAAGAGGACATGAAATCACTTAGCAAGGATTTAGATGCAATTGAAGAGTGGTGCGACAAATGGCAGTTAGAACTCAACCTTAAAAAGTGTGTAGCTATCAATTTTTGGAGGAGGAATAATTCGATAGAGCGATCCTATAGAATTAATAACACGAAGATCGAAAACGTTGAAACCGTAAGATATTTAGGTGTAACAATCACTAAAGATTTATCGTGGGGAAGACACATAAGGGAAATATGCGGCCGAGCGAAGAGAAAGCTAGGATTTATAAAAAGAGTACTTGGGAAATGTGATGAGAAGACAAAAGAGCGATGCTACTTTTCACTAGTTAGGCCCCACCTTGAGTATGCAGCCAGTGTATGGGATCCTAATGAATTAGGTTTGATGAGAGAACTAGACAGTGTGCAGCGTAGAGCAGCTAGGTTCGTCAAAAGGTGTTACGATAGGTTGAGTAGTGTATCAGAATTAATACAAGAATTAGGGTGGGAATCATTATCAGAGCGTAGATTAAAGTTCAGATTTAATCTTTTGCAGAAATTTCAATCGGATAGCTTTACTGAAGATGTTAGGCACATATTGAAAACACCAGCGTATTATGCTAGATTCGACCAGATAAATAAGATTAGAGAGATAGATTGTCGTACAGATAGATTCAAAATGGCATTTTTCCCCCGTACTATAAGAGAACAGAATAGGCAGCATAGGAAAGGGATAGGTAGGGGAAATATTTTAGAGTATTCTGTAGTGCATGATGCATGTATTAACCCCTCAAATACTATAGATACTAACAATCTAGTTGCATGAGACCCTTTAGTTGCTTGCTTGCATGCTAGTAGTGAATGCTTGGTGACCTTCACCCCCTGCCACACACCCTCGCGGTGGCTTGCAGGGTATCGTGTAGATGTAGATGTAGATGTAGATCTATGCACCGAGTTCCACCGTGTTCGTGGAGGTCTGGGTATCGATATGAGGCTGACTATATGTAGCTTGGTACCTAGGACGGATCGGGGGTTGATGGTTTGGAGCCGAGTTTTAGGCATAAACCGGAGACTCCGTGAAGTCTGTGGGAGCGAGGGAGCTGAGTTTTTGGACCTCGGGCCGGAGCTGGAAACGTGTCGGGTGCCCCTGAATCGCTCGGGTGTCCACTACACGGACGAGGCATCGTCTAAGGTAGCGAGTAGGATACTGGAGCATACACGTAGGGTTTAGCTCAGGTGGTAGCCCAGAGTGCAGGTCAATCCGCGGGGGAAAAATCGTGCAAGAATTTGACAGAACATGCAGAGTAGTTTTAGAAGGTCAGAGAAAAACACATGGAGAGAACGAACATGATAATTCATCAAAGGTAAGAGGTAGACCAAATAGTTTGTCCGTCAAAAAATTATCGAGGAAAATTTTAGTTGGAAAGGAGCACCAAGAGAGAAACAGATTGGAAGAAAAAATTTCAGTGATAGTAGTGAATTGTCGTAGTATAAGAAATAAAGTAGCAGAATTTCACCACCTCATTAAGAGTACTAATGCAGATATAATCGTAGGTACAGAAAGCTGGCTTTCGAAGGACATATCAGATCATGAAGTATTTCCGAAGTGTTTTACAGTATACAGAAAGGATAGAGTAAGCAGAAACGGAGGAGGAGTTTTCATAGCTGTGAAGGACCCGTATGTCAGTAGAAGAGAACTTATTTCAGAGCGAAATGTAGAAAGTATTTGGTGTTCCGTTAAAAGTAAAAGTAGTAACGCAAAAAAGATATATGTAGGTGCATATTACAGGCCACCGGACGCAGACGTCAATTCTATAATAGAGCTAGAGTCAGAGATACGCACATTACTTTCTGGGAAGAATGATAGAGGAATAATAGTAGGCGGAGATTTCAATCTCCCCTCGATAGACTGGAATACGTGTAGTTTCATTGCAGGAGGTAAGGATAAGGAACATTGCGAATCACTGTTGAACACCTTTACGACACATTCTCTACAACAGCTAGTAACAGAGCCGACCAGGGGTAACAACATTCTAGACTTATTAGCAACAAATATACCCGAGAGAGTTCTAAATACAGTTACAGACACAGGAATTAGTGACCATAAAATAGTGCATGCGAAATTTATTGTAGGCGTTGAAAGACATTATAAACCAAGGAGGAGGGTGTACTTATTTGGCAAGGCAAATTACGACGGTATGAAAGAGGAATTAAGGGAAGCGTTTAATGTATTCAGCGAACAAAGCAAAGGATTAAATACAGAGGATTCGTGGAGAGAATTTCTTGAGGTCACCCGTAACGCAGTTCATAAATACATACCAAGTAAATATATTAGTGATAATACAGAGCCAAGGTGGTATAACGCGGAGGTTAGGAAATCACTAAAGCGACAAAGGGTATGCCACGCTAAGATGAAAAATGCCAGACGGGGTCTATCGGTAGAGGAAAAAAATGAGCTAGTTCAAAACTATAAAAAATCGAGAGCATTTGCAAGGAAATCATGTCGGCAAGCGTTATCACATTTCAAGAGCAAGATGTTAGGAGAATATTTAGATAGCAATCCTAAAGCGTTTTGGTCATATGTGAGAGAGCTTCAGGGAAATAAGTCCACAGTGCACACACTTAAAAATGATAAAGGAATCAGAGTCACCAGCAGTGTAGAAAAAGCCAACACTTTAAACACCTTCTTCCAAAGTGTATTCAACTCATCGTCACAAAACGCAGTGGAACCACCGCCGAACACTTTCAGTGAGCAAATGCCCGAAATAAACATTTCATGTCGCGGAATAGAGCAGCAGTTAAAAAGCATAAGTAAAAACAAAGCACCAGGTCCCGATCAAATTCCTTCCAGAGTTTATAAAACATTAGCTTCTGAAATAGCCCCCTATCTAGAAATAATATTCAATAAAACACTAAAGAACCACACAGTACCCAAGGATTGGAAAGTAGCTAACATTACACCTATATTTAAAAGCGGTGATAGGGAAGAACCTAGTAACTACAGACCCATTTCACTCACGTCAATCTCTTGTAAGATATTTGAGCACATAGTAGTCAGTTCGATCATGGGGCATTTGGATAGTCAGGGATTACTCATAAACAGCCAGCATGGGTTCCGGAAAGGTAGATCTTGCGAGACACAATTAGCTTTATTCGTACACGATATTTTAGTCCACGGCGAAAGCAGTACTGAAGTTGATGCGATATTTTTAGATTTTAAAAAGGCTTTCGATAAAGTTCCTCATGACAAATTAATCTTGAAGTTAGAGAGTTTTGGTATAAATAAAGACGTTGTATGTTGGGTAAAAGAATTCTTAAGTGGGCGAGAGCAGAGGGTTGTCATAGATGGTATCATGTCGGACACAATCGAAGTCACATCGGGAGTTCCCCAGGGTAGCGTAGTAGGTCCGCTTCTATTTCTTTTATACATAAACGATTTGGGTACCGTAGTTAGTAGTAACCTTAGACTTTTTGCAGACGATGCGGTGGTGTACAGGGGTATATCAAACGAAGAGGACATGAAATCACTTAGCAAGGATTTAGATGCAATTGAAGAGTGGTGCGACAAATGGCAGTTAGAACTCAACCTTAAAAAGTGTGTAGCTATCAATTTTTGGAGGAGGAATAATTCGATAGAGCGATCCTATAGAATTAATAACACGAAGATCGAAAACGTTGAAACCGTAAGATATTTAGGTGTAACAATCACTAAAGATTTATCGTGGGGAAGACACATAAGGGAAATATGCGGCCGAGCGAAGAGAAAGCTAGGATTTATAAAAAGAGTACTTGGGAAATGTGATGAGAAGACAAAAGAGCGATGCTACTTTTCACTAGTTAGGCCCCACCTTGAGTATGCAGCCAGTGTATGGGATCCTAATGAATTAGGTTTGATGAGAGAACTAGACAGTGTGCAGCGTAGAGCAGCTAGGTTCGTCAAAAGGTGTTACGATAGGTTGAGTAGTGTATCAGAATTAATACAAGAATTAGGGTGGGAATCATTATCAGAGCGTAGATTAAAGTTCAGATTTAATCTATTGCAGAAATTTCAATCGGATAGCTTTACTGAAGATGTTAGGCACATATTGAAAACACCAGCGTATTATGCTAGATTCGACCAGATAAATAAGATTAGAGAGATAGATTGTCGTACAGATAGATTCAAAATGGCATTTTTCCCCCGTACTATAAGAGAACAGAATAGGCAGCATAGGAAAGGGATAGGTAGGGGAAATATTTTAGAGTATTCTGTAGTGCATGATGCATGTATTAACCCCTCAAATACTATAGATACTAACAATCTAGTTGCATGAGACCCTTTAGTTGCTTGCTTGCATGCTAGTAGTGAATGCTTGGTGACCTTCACCCCCTGCCACACACCCTCGCGGTGGCTTGCAGGGTATCGTGTAGATGTAGATGTAGATGTACGAAATGATAAAAAACTTCATAACATGAAAATATCATACATTTATTAGTGCTTTTATGGTTGTAACAGGGATTATAATTATGAAGCGAGAACTGGCAATTTAACCAGCGTATATTTGTGTACTAAGCGATGAAACATAATTTGAGGAAAGAAGAAACAAAATTTCAGGAAAGAAGTAGCAGAAATACATAATGGCAGTGGCAGTGCAATGACTGTTTGGAGTGAGTCTTGATTGGCAGTGGCTTTCCATGTAGTAGACTGTTTGCAAGTATATAATGCATGTTTGGTGATTTTCACCCCTGCCACACACCCTCATCTACGAGACATCTACACCTACGTGATACCCTGCAAGCCACCGCGAGGGTGTGTGGCAGGGGGCTCGAGCTTACACCCTCGCGGAGGCTTGCAGTGTATTACGTAGATGTAGATGTTTTTAACCCTTTCGGAAATGTGGGCGTGCAGAGGACTAGTACGTCATCGTCTTTGTCCAATCACAACACCGACTGCGCAGCTCCTTCGCTCACTCGCGATAGGGGAGACACCGCTGTTTATTCCAATGAAAGTGGTTGTTAGAATCTACGAGGTTTATTTCGCAAGGCATAGCATATTCGACTAGATACGTCGCATTTGGGGATAAGTAAATACACTTCGACACAATTTTAGTCACGCTTAAATGTATACGAAAAGATTTTGTTGTTCAGGTGTTTTTTTGGGTTGCATAAGGGATGCGACAGGAACTGCGCAGGTAGACCTAACGTCTCCAGCTCCACTTCCCCTCCGATCGTCCTCAAAAGGGGGAGGAGGATCTACATCTACATCTACACGATACCCTGCAAGCCACCGCGAGGGTGTGTGGCAGGGGGTGAAGATAACCAAGCATGCACTACTAACACGCAAACAAGCAACAATAGGGTCTCATGCAACTAGATGACGTAGATAACCTAAACGCAGCTTGTACGGTGGCGTCAACTTTTACATATTTCAAGTTTTGAGTAATGAGGTAATGACTGTGGGTAGAAGATTAATTTTTTCATTAAAACTCATTTTTCGTTTCCATCTAACGATTTCGTGGACAAAATAGTGATTTCGGTTCCGAGTAAACGCGAGTAAAGTATAAGGAGGACAAGCTCTCTCAAGATGCTAAAAATATATTTAAAACACAAGCGTCCTACTGCAGTTCATGAGGATAAAATAGGAGAGATAGATAGTGAGACAGAGAGGTTCAAAAATTAATTTTATCCGTGAACATTTAGGGACAGCAATAGATTACAGCGAGCACGCCTGGGGAAATTAGAATAGGTATTGTAGAGTGGTCTGCATGACTTTTTCCATGTGCATTAGGTATTTAAATTTACTTACTCATGCATACTCTAGGAAATATAAGAGAATTAATGTATGCATTTGTGAAAATGACAAACCTATCAGTATATATTACATTAGTTCGTATATGCTAGCAATTTTGTGTCATATATAGCCAAACTTTCACGTGCCTCTTGAATACATAACTAGCATTTTACTCCGAGAAGTAATATATCTCATTTATATGCATGTAGTGCTATGTCGGACTAGTATTTTTGCATGCCTGCACGAAACTGAGTGTGCATTTAGTTCTTTTTTATTTCAAATGCCTGCCTGGTGACGGTTCACTCCGTACCACACACCTTTGCGACGGCTTGCAGGGTATTTTATAGACATAAATGCCATCAAGATAGCCTCCTATCCTTCACTTTCCTCCTCCGCTCATCCCTGGCGTCTGATGACGGCGTTTAATATCATCTACACCTACATAATACCCTGCAAGCCACCATAAAGGTGTGTGGCAGGGGGTGAACTCTCACCAAACATACACTACATATCATGCATGAAATTTGTAATTAAAAATTAAAATAACAAAGCACACATGCAAAAACATGCTGTTAGTTGGGTTAGCTTTAAGTCCTTATACCAACATGCAGCTACCAATGTTATCCATTGCTACACTCGTACTAAATACATTTACCGTTATTCATATCCCTAATAGTACGAGGAAAAAAGGACATTTTGAATCTGTCAGTTCGGCAATCTATTTCTCTAATTTTGTGATTATGGTCCAGTCTACCATAGAAAGTTGAGGTACGCAAAATATTTTTAACATCATCACTGAAAATATGGTCTTGGAATTTATTTAAGAGATTAAGTCTAAATTTCAACCAGCGATCTGACAATGATTCCCAATTTAATTCATTTAATAGACTGGTTACGCTAATAAGGTTATCATACCGGCCCTTTACAAATCTTGCCGATCCTCGCTGCACACGTTCAAGTTCATTAATTAGGCCGATTTCGTAGGGATCCCATACACTGGCAGCATATTCCAATTGAGGTCTTACAAGAGAAAAGTAGCTGATTTCTCGTACATGATCGTCACATTTACCCAATACTCTTTTGACGAATCCCAGTTTACGATTTGCTTGACCCATTATTTCACGTATGTGTTTACCCCAGGAAAGATCATGTGTCACAGTACTCCGTCGTACATCGTACTCCGGAACGTAATCGTTATTTTATTTACCCGTAACAATCTATTGTATAATCAAGAAAATCATGCATTCCACCTAATGGTTTACATATGAAGGTGTATTTTATAGGTTCTGATCGAGAAAAAGCCTGAGTAAGGAAATGGTAGGAGATAAAAATGATGAGATATCCCATTGAATGTGAATTTATCAGAGCGAACCATGCCTGTGCGTATTATTTTAGGAATTCTTGTATTATTCTGTACTTGCGAGCACCCCTCAATAAATATATCTACTGACTACCTTGCAAGCCACCTCAAGGGTATGTGGCGGGGGGTAAGTTGTCAGCAAACATGCACTACATGTACTAAGGTTTACTTATGCAATATGTAGAGCTACATTATACCCTGCATGCATTATCAATCAAAGACGAAACTTATTACCATTTAGGCATGAAAAAGAATATTACCCCGTTTATGCACTACTTACAAAAAATCAAAAGTATGATACCATCGCCCCGAAAAAAGTATTAAGCATGCATCTGCAACTACACCTATTTAATACTATGTAAACCACCGCTAGGGTGTGTGGCAGGGGATGAAGATCACCAAACCTGCACCATTTACATGCTAGTTAGATCGAACAAGCCATGCGGCGATGTAACTCTGAGATACTATGCAATGCTACATCTACGCCATAGCCTGCAAGCCAACGCGAGGACGTGTGGCAGGGGTGAAAATCACAAAACATGCACAATAGACATACAACTAGGAAACTACATGGAAACATAAAAGATACATATACATATACATCTACATAATATCCTGCACACCACCATAAAGGTGTGTGGCATGAGGTGAATTCACACTAATCATGCATAAAAAAGAATTAGTATTAATATACTAGTCTAAACTTCAATATTTAAAAAAATTAAAAAATAGCAAAGTAAGCATGCAAAAACATGCTGTTAGTTGGGTTACCTTCAAGTCCTTATACCAACATGCAACTACCTATGCTATGGATTGATTCACTCGTATTGGACATATTTAACGCTATTCATATCCCTAATTGTACGAGGAAAAAAGGACATCTTGAATCTGTCAGTTCGGCAATCAATTGCTCTAATTTTGTAATTATGGTCCAGTCTACCATGGTAAGTTGGGGTTCGCGAAATATTTTTAACGTCATCACTGAAAATATTATCTTGGAATTTATTTCGGAGATTAAGTCTAAATTTCAACCTGCGATCTGACAATGATTCCCAATTTAATTCATTTAATGCAGTGGTCACGCTAATATAGTTATCGTACCGTCCCTTTACAAATCTTGCCGATCTTCGCTGCAAACGTCCAAGTTCATTATTTAGACCGATTTCGTAGGGATCCCATACACTGGCAGCATATTCCAAATGAGGTCTAACAAGGGAAAAGTAGCTGATTTCTCGTACATGTTCGTCACATTTACCCAATACTCTTTTGATGAATCCCAGTTTACGATTAGCTTAACCCATTATTTCACGTTCCTATGTGCTTACCCCAGGAAAGATCATGTGTTAGTCTTATTCCAAGATATTCAACGGATTCCACGTTTGTAAATTCATTATTTCTTATTTTGTACGTGCTAGGAGAACAATTGTTTTTCCTAAAATTATTACTAAGTTTACATTTTTTTAAAACTTAATTCTAACGGCCATGTATCACACCATTTTTCAATTACTTGTAGGTCATCATTTAAATATTCTTTATCGTTTGGACATAGAATTCTCCTGTATACTACAGCGTCATCGGCAAATAGACGAAGCTTACTTTTTACCACCTTACTGATGCAATTTCTATCTTTTTTAAATAGTGTAGTTCTGACTACTATATTAATACTATTCCTTTTTTATGCATTATATGTAGTGCATGGTTGGTGAGCAATCACCCCCTGCCACAGACCCTTGTGGTGGCTTTCAGGGTATTATGTAGATGTAGATGATGTAATTTATGTATAGAGATAATAGGGTCACATGCAGCGATGGTTAGTATCTACATAGTAATAAAGATATTGGTTGATAATAGATGCATGATGTACTACAGACAACTCTACAATATTTTACCTACCTATCTTTTGCTCAGCGGCCTATTGTATTCTCTTATAGTAAGTGGGAAAAATGACAATTTGAATCTATCGGTACGATAATCCATCTCTCTAATCTTATTTATCTGGTTGAATCTAGCATAATACGTAAACCTACCTATAAAATACGCTAACCATGCATGTTACGAGACACGTGAAATGTTCCCTCTTAATAGCACGAAATTGGTAGTTATCACAAAGTAATGTGTTTTAATTTAGGAATGTTGGGAATTATGCATCACTACGGACCTAAGGAAAGATATATATGTATATCATGCGGGGCACACCTTGCAAATTCAACTTTTCAATCAACAAATCTTTGACCGCCAGCGTATCAGTGCTCAAAATTCCATGGAATTATATCACTACTTCCGGCGTCATTTCTTTGCTTCGCTCCAGCTTATCGACCGAGGAGGTCTGTGCTAGCGAAGGAAGGCTACTCTCCTTTTCCTCTCGCCAAATGATACAAAGTAAGATAAAATAAAGCCGAGGTGGATATTGCGACTCAAAATTTAGCATGAAAACGTTTCCAACGTTCAAGTACTCCTTGTTTGCCCCTCTGGTGGTGACGCTCCGGGCTGCTTTTTTCATCAACTGAGAAAGCGTTTTGGCTCCTTTACAAGGCTTTCCTCAGACTTATTTTTCAGTTTGCCCAGGCTATTTTGCTCAAAGAAATAAGACTGTCGGCGCGAGCACGCCTTACCTAAGACCATGAGATAGCTCAGCGAAGGCCAAGTCAATATATTATTAAAGCAGACAGATTTAGTCCCAGCAAAATGTACATCTCACACTTTTCAATATCTTTAGAAGCCGTTAAAGATTTTGGTTGCTAGCGTTATTTCGTTAACATCTGTAAGGACACAGTAAAACTGTATTTCCTACGAATGAACAAGTCTTGTATTATATGCACAATATTCTAGTGATTTTTTTTTCAGATTGTTCATGTTTTAACATTACTTACTCCTGCTTGCTTTGGGAAATAAGGCATGGGGTTAATTTTCACCAAACATTCACTACCCATCATGCTAAAAGAGAACTATTAACTACATTTCAGTCGAACTAAAAGAATTTAGAAATGATATCAAGAACTGGGTAAGCATGCATAAACGTACTGTTAGGAAGGCTTCCTAAAAGTCTTTACACCGGCATGCAAATACATGCGCTACTTCTCGATAAAATCGTATTTATATTATTGAATATTTTTGCAATATTCAGATCATTACCTGTACGAGGAAAGAATGAATTTAAATCTGTAGGCTCGGCAATCGATTACTCTAATGTTATGCTTATGGTCCAGTCTACCATAGTTGGCAGGAAATCGCAAATGCGTTAATCGGTAAAAAAAATATCGTCTTGGAGTTAAATAAAGAGATAAAGTTTGTATTTCAACCTACGGTCTGATAATGATTCCCGTTTGTGACAGAAATTAGTAGCACTTTGCCTATCAGTTTCATAAGGACTTAAGGAGTATGTTTTCATGCCTGCATGATCTTCAGTGTAAATTCTATTTTGATTTAAAACGCATGCCTGGTGATGGTCAATCCCCTAACATATCTACCGGTGGTTTTCTGGGTATTATGCACATGCAGGTAACACACTGGGCACTGTTTACAAACAGAGTTTGGTGCTCGAAAAAGAAGTGAAATCTCGGGAATTGATATTAAAGGGGCACTCCCTCTGGGTCCGCAGAGGCGAGAGTGTTTCGTATCAGTAGCCCAGGTACGAGTATTTATTTTCAGGCGACCTTATACTGCGGCATTCAGTCGCTTTAAAGAGCGCAAGAGAAAATCGTTTTTGGGAATGATGCATCGTCTCCGATTTTTCCTCGTAATGTATCTCTTGAGAATTACCGACCTCCCCCCCTCGTTTCCCCGAATCGGAATATGGCTTCCAAGCCGCTCGGCTTGCTCGCCTCCGACGCACCAAGGGAGCTGGGATTTGCGTCACCCTTCGGAACGGGGAGTTCCGAGGGGGCGAGGGAGGGGGCGGAGAGAGAGATTAGTGGGAGGGGCGTTTGGGGGGTTGAGGGGAAGGGGAGGGGAGGGACCGGGAGTGGGGGACATGAGGGGGAGGGTGGGAGAGCCGGGGGTGGGGGAAGCGAGGCAGAGCGCCCTAGTTGCTCATGGACACAAACGCGAGGTCCGCTGTTGCCGCTTCGACTGCTTGGTCGCTGTCACGTAGCACTCGCAAACACTCCCCGCCTCCCCTCGCCCTCCCGGAGGTTTTGCGTCAAATTTTACTTTCGCAATGGTGAGTCAAGGCACCCGACGCCTCGCGCGAGCATTAAAAACCACGACTGTCGCCTGCAAATCGATGCTTCGGGTCGGAAACGCTCGTCGCTCGGGAGATGGAGGCGAAAATGTGCGACTTTCTAGCATAGCCGCTTTCTCCGTGGCGAGGAAGACGGAAAAGACCGATGTGCTCGCTCCGTAAGAGCTCATTTTAATGAGCGACCCGTGAGTCGATCCTCACGTGCTCAACGCCGCGAGCGCTTCACAAGGCGTCAATTAGAACGCCTCGCACGTCATGAAAAACTAGTGGGTAAAAAACAACCTATTCCTGTCACGACGCTCCTCGCTCCCTGCGTAACTTGGTAGTCAGTCAATCGGCCATGGAAGCCGAAGACCTAAGCTCATGATGTCGTCCGCAAGGCAACAGTGTGGACACCCAAAATAATAAGGCCTGGGCGGATGCCGTGGTTACTACCACTCAAGGTTGACCGTTTCAACTAGACAACTGCGCGATATTTTCCTAATGACGCCCGTTTTCCGTCGCGCCTCGCGGCTACGATACCAATGTATCCACCAGATTTCTTTCAATCCGATGATGGTTTTACCCGATGCTTCTCATTGTTCAGTCTGATGATCGAAGAATCATCATCATCCGTCAACAATCCCAGGATTGGCCTGATGCAGCCCTCCACTCGATTATTCTATCGGCCAACCTCTTCATATTGACGTAGCTCCTCTCTTTTACACCCTTCACAAGATCGAAGAATGCGTGGCGAAAATCGCGCCTTGTAATGCATCAAAAAGCATGGAAAGCTTCACAAATCCACGAACGACATATTACCCGTTCTTTTTCCATGCATTCGTCTATACAATATCCACGATTGAATCATGCTTCTTTGTTCCTTCGCGTGAAACGGCCTTTACAGACTATGCACGGCTCTATGTCATGTGACTAATTTCGTAAAACAAATGGCGAAAGAACATTATTCAATTTTTTGCTTACCGAAGACAAGGTTCTGCCATACAGATTTTAATTTCAAACATTCGTTGTCAGCTTCGCATGGAATCGCCGAGTAGTCTGTCACCGATCGAATGTGATCAGAAAATTTTCAAACGTTCGTCCACAGAAATTTTACTGCAAGGCTAAAGAATTCCTATCGCGTGAGAAGATCCCATTTAGTACCTTCCAATCAGCGTCGCCATCTACACTGGGCCCGGGAAGCCATTAAAAAAGGGGGGGAGGGGACTCCGGGACAATTCTTTAGCGGTGCATTCGTGAGGAAAGGGAAGTTCATCAAAGCAACAGATGCCATTCGGCTATATTAATGCAAGCAGCCATAAGAATAGGTGGCAGGAGATGTTAGGGCACTAGCCTGAAATACATTTCGATCAGCTTAAAAGCAATAACTATGCAGAATATAATGATTCCATCCTGAAAAATTATTTGGACCCATTGACTCGGATTGACAGTATCTGGCGCGGGGACGGCAACAAAAATTAACCGCAGCCGTAGGCCTAGTAATGCGAAGAAGTTTCGATATCAGAAGATCAATAAGATAATCCGTGGATTGAGACAAAAATATTTGAAGTGGTTGGATCAGACCTCATTTAGAGTACGCCGCTCGGTTCATGCGTAGGTAGGTTTGAATGCGGACTCTGAATATGTAGAGAGAAAAGAGGCGATATTTGTGAGAGGTCGCTGATGACAATGGTGTTAGTGTCACAAGCCTGTAAGGAGAATTTGGTTGGGAATCGCTATTAGATGTCAGGTTAGAATTTAAACCAACACTTCATAGTTCCAAATTTGTCTGTTTTTTATCGCATTAAATATAGTACATGTTAGAAATTCCCGCATGACGATTGGATCACGAAAACGGAACAACAGTGGTAAGCTCCCGCACGTAGAAATTTGAAATACCTTCTCTGCTGAGAAATATAAAAAAAAATATGATAGGCAAGTGTCTGACTTCCTTGCACACCTGAAAAAAGTTATTTTTAACTCAAACAACACATAATATCTGCTCATTTGCATGCCTGCTGCAATGAGCATCGAAGTAAATTAAAATAAAGCTCTTAGCTCATGAAAATTAAACTCCTTCGCAGTACCCAATCGTTAAGTGACATGAACCTATTTTATCTCCACCTACATCTACGTAATATCCTGCACGCCACTGCGAGGGTGTGTGACAGGATGTGAAAATCACCTATGCACTACTGACATGGAGGTCAAGAGCTACAATGACACTACCGCATGAAAAAAGTTATGCATGAGAGTCACTTGTGATTAGATGAAGGGTTTAGGGGTTACGAAATGAGAACTGTTTAGAAACTAATAATTCAAATGGTAGATTCAAAATGTCTTTTTCCCCCGTACTATAAGAGAACACAATAGTCAGCATACAAAGGGATAGGTAGATGAAATATTGTAGAGTAGTCTGTAGTGTATGATGCATGTATTAACAGCCAACCCCGTTATTACAATGTAGATACTAACCATCTAGCTTCATGTGACCCTATTATGTGCATCTACATCTACATACTACCCTGCAAGCCACCATAACGGTGTGTGGCAGGAGGTGAATTCTCACCAAACATGCACTACATATCATGCATTTAAAAGGATTAGTGTTAATATCTTAGTCTAAACTTCACTATTTAAAAAGATAAAAACAGCGAACTTATGAGTGTAGCATGTGTCCATGTAGTACCCTAGTTCATTTCTGAATGTGCATGTTTGGTGATCTTCACCCCCTGCCACACACCCTCGCGGTGGCTTGCAGGGCATCGCGTAGATGTAGATGTGCAAAGATTTTCGGTACATCTCAAAGTAAGGAAAGTTTCACGGCGCAGCAAAGTAAAATTTGGCTGAATGTGTGGTGACGATTTCCCTGTGCACACCATCCAGGTGACTTTCAGAGTATTCGGTCGGTGTGGATGTAAATGGTTTCTGTTGTTGGGATTAACTCTGTGCATTCCCAGTCTCGTCATGACGTCTCATCGAGGCCGCCACAGGCCGCAGGCCTTCGAGAAGCGGTCCTGCGCTGCTTTTCATCGCCTGCGACCACTTCCTCCTTTCATATTTGATCTCCAGCTCCGTCTGAGCCTTTTCTGAGTGGCGCTGAGGTGGGAAGCGGCGATGGGAAGGAAATGTTTATCGACAAAGACGGTGGGATCTTGTGGCCGAGAAGATTGGTGTGGAAAAAAATAGTATCGTTGTGAATGATTGTGGATAGTCAGATCTTGCGTATGAACGAAACGTACTCCTGCAGTGGGCAAACTGTAGTTTTAACCACACCAACCAATATGACGACGTAATCCAGGCTTTCGCAATATTTTCATCACGTTCGAACGCAAGTGGACGAGTGGGAGACAATGGTTTGCATTGACGCTCCGAGACTGGGTGATGTCACCAGCGAATTCGAGCGACGGCTAGCAAGCCATAGGGTGGCACGTAACTTGGCTAGTATTGCATGCATGCCCCTCGGATTGTCGCTGGGGAATGTGATATTTCTGAGAGGGACACTATCAGAACTCAGGTTAAAATTTAGGATAAACATTTTAAGTAAATTCGACACCGATTTGTTCACAGATGACGTTTAATAGATATTAATAATCCCTGCGTATTATGTAAGGTTTGATCAGATTAACAAGATTAGAGAGATACATTGTCGTACCAATAGGTTTAAAGTGTCATTTTTCCCGCGTACCATAAGAGAGCACAATAGGTAGTGTAGCACGGGGATAGGTAGGTGAAATATAGTCAAGAGTAGTCTGTAGTGTATGGTGCATGTAATCTACATCTACATCTACATCTACACGATACCCTGCAAGCCACCGCGAGGGTGTGTGGCAGGGGGTGAAGGCCACCAAGCATTCACTACTAGCATGCAAGCAAGCAACTAAAGGGTCTCATGCAACTAGATTGTTAGTATCTATAGTATTTGAGGGGTTAATACATGCATCATGTACTACAGAATACTCTAAAATATTTCCCCTACCTATCCCTTTCCTATGCTGCCTATTCTGTTCTCTTATAGTACGGGGGAAAAATGCCATTTTGAATCTATCTGTACGACAATCTATCTCTCTAATCTTATTTATCTGGTCGAATCTAGCATAATACGCTGGTGTTTTCAATATGTGCCTAACATCTTCAGTAAAGCTATCCGATTGAAATTTCTGCAATAGATTAAATCTGAACTTTAATCTACGCTCTGATAATGATTCCCACCCTAATTCTTGTATTAACAACCAATATTCCCTTTCTTATTATGTAGATACTAACCATGTAGCTGCATGTGACCCTATCATCTAACATGTCTCCGTGCAATAGCCTAGTTGCATGCCAGTAGTGCATTTTTGGTGGTTTTCACCCCCTGCCACACACCCTCGTGGTGGCTCGCAGGGTATTATGTAGACGGAGATAGATGGATTTTGTACTCGTAGAACTTTGCGGGATATCTTACTTGGCCACCGAGTTAGGGGCGAGGGATTACTCTGTCGTGAGGACGGGATCACTATGCCCCCGGAACTTGGGACTCTCAGTCACGAGGGCCTCGCATCGGCCTTCATTCGCATCGCCCGGCGTCATATGGACGATGAAACCTCCCCGAACACCTTGAGCACAATACCGGATGCCTCAACACTGCGTTCCTCATCAACGACTCAGTGCTCTGCAATTAAACCGATGTTTTCAACATCCCCAGAATGGCACTAGCACGCGGTTAAGGCGTTATCTGTCAGTCTCGCCATGGTCAAGATATCTTGGGACAGGTGATGAGATAAGGAGAAGATTAGCGAACCAATTCGAGAATGATTCCGATAAAATATCTTCCCTGCGATTTTCCTGTCGTGTGGTACGAAGATTATTTGCGTAAGAAATCTACGAAGTCTGAAAACCTAAAATATCTGTTCAGATATTATGTGCTGACAGTGGTGGGATTGAAAGACACGCGAACGCTAGTCGAAAGAATGCTCATCTACTACTAGATAGTCCTGTAAGGCACTGAAAGGTGAGTGGTAGGCGACTGTATGCATGGAACTCGTAGTGCATAAAAATTGTCATCTACATTTACACAATACACTGCAAGCCACAATAAAGGAGAGTGGCAGGTGACTGTATGTATGGAACTCGTAGAGTATAAAAATGTACATGTGTATCTACACAATACCCTGCAAGCCACAATAAATGTGTGTGGCAGGGGGAGATGTGGGGAACTCGTAGGGCATAAAAAGGTAAGGAGGTCGTAGAGCATTAAAAAACACTGCTTTTAGTACTGCGTCTTAAGATTGCTGAAGAGTGCAGATAGAAAAAAGTTCGAGCGGATAATGACTCAATGTCGATTGCTTCATCAGGTAACAGATATACGAGACTACTAAGTACTTATTTCGTATTGATACCTGAATCACAAAACGAATTAGGTTGATGCCAAAATAAATGATCCCGATGAAATAAGTCTGATATCGGAATTGTGTATCGACACTCCCGGGAAAAGCATCTAGGTTTGTCTGCCATGATATGTTCAGTAGTGCGTAAAAATTCTAAGAGGAAACAGGTTGGCAATCAGTATCAGAATGGCCGAAGCACAGCTTGAATCTCTGAAACCGGGAAAGAGGGAGAACCATCAATAATCATTTACTACGTGCAACCACTAATAGGTACTTACTTACCACGCAATGAGAGAAACACTTCGGCATTTCAACATTAGATATAAATACAAGACACAAGTGTAAGGAGTAATAGTACTATATTTTTTCGATGTTTCCTCGCAGGTATGGTATGAAACTACAAGCATTTGCATAAGACTTGGGAAGTGCTCCTCGCAATCAAACACGAAAATGTATTACATTTAAATCTGCTTTTTCTTAGCCTAATGCAGTTTGGAGTAAATCTGGTAATAAAGTTACAAAAAATGGGATTGTGCTTGCGACAGTAGTGCACGCGCAACTACATGCATAGCACTACTAACTCATGCATGCTTTCTGAAATAATAGTTCATTGTTTAATTTATTTATAGACATTTCTATCAATCAAAAACTATTGCATTGATTTGTATTAGCTAATATTTAGTGTCATATCTAGGAAAAATTTCGTGTTTCGTAACCGCATGCTCAATACTTTCCTCGTGGTGGTAGAATTGTGAATCTTAGTTTCAAATAATTAGTGTTTAAACGGATTAGTACTTTTTTGTATGTCTGCATGATACATAACAAGTGCTCTCTCTGATTTATAATTCATTCCTGGTGATGGTTAACCCCCTGCAATGCACCCTTACGGTGGCTTGTAGGAAACTATGTGCATGTGAACGACGTTGCAACTGAAATAATTTCTTATTTATACAGGTTTATTCACAACCTCTGATCCCTCGCTTTCATTTACCCTTCACCTTGCATATTTTCCACCGCCCTTCAGTCTACCTCAACGACAATCATTTCCTCTCGTTCGCACAATATCCTCCCTTCTGGCCTTCGCCTAATCCACTCATCATCTTTCGTCCACACCCATTGGCTGACTCCTAGCACATTCCTCCAGCCCCTTCCATCCTTCCGCTAACCATTTCTTCCTTCTCCATCCTTCTAAGTCCTTGTTCTCAAAGGCTACCATCTCTTCTAAACCATTTTTCCACCGACTGAGGTTTCATAACCATTGTAAGCTAAATGCTTTCAAACGACCCCCATATTTCGCCAATTACTCGTCACTTCCAAAGCGATGACAGATTTCAGATTTTTCACCAGAGGTGTAATTTTGTATTCCGGTACTGACGCTTAAGATTTTGATGCACACGAAATGATGGCTTTGCAGTTCCACATATTAATATATTCAGCCACGACCGGTTTCGATACAGAGCATCAACATGATTGTCTGCAACGAAACCGGTCGAAGCTGAATAAATTTACGCGTGGATCCGCGAAGTTTTTATTTCCTGTGAATCACCAGGAAGGAGTTCCGCCATAAGTGGTGCCCCAAGCCGTATCACCGAGCGTTTAACATTTTAATTTTCAAATATTAATATAGGCGTGGCACTGATTAAGCATGAGAAATACCATTCGTAATATTTGCACATGCCATTTCGTGCACATTCAAAAGATGAAGGAAAATAATTTTGGGGATATGCATCCTTTGAATCACATTTAGAGAATAATAGAAATCTATATGTGATTTTCCGTCAAGGAAATTTCCGAAATAAAGTTTCTGTCATTCACAAAGCCTCCTCTACAGACACGAAGGCCATGTTCAAGCATGAAGGTTATAGCGAGAGAACTTTTTTCTAGTTAGTTTTCGCTACTGCAATATTCAAGTAGACACATTAGCTACCTTGATCTTAATCGTGGCTAGTGAAATATTCAAGCATGAATCACAGCGCTGCGAACAGATGGAAGTATTCCTATGACTACGCCATCGCAAGTGGACGAGAAAGAAATGTTTCTCGTGGGGCGACAAGGCTGATTTTCCCCAAGCGAATCTTGGCGACCCAGGGGATCAAATCGCATGAGAAGGAGCTAAAAATAAGTGCCAACTGTGCTGCTGACATCTGTGCGGCAAAAGAGAAGCAAGCGGAAAGATCGGAGGCGGCTGCGGAGGTCGCGTTTTTTCCTCCTTCTCCTCTTGACGGAACCCAATTGTGACAGAAGTCCAAAAATACAGGGAGAAGAGATAACATGATCGATTGATGATGGGGAGCCGGCAATTCACACGAGGACACATTCTCGTTTCATGGCGTTCAGCTACATCTTCAGGCTATTCTTACAAGTGTCGAATAGGAAACGACGCTCATCCACGCGCGCAATTACTCCACTTCATCGGTGACGAAAATGTAGATGATGAAAAGACGGCTGATTCAAATGCGCTTGAAAGCCTATCGCAAGTACGGCGGCGCTTAACTAATTCCTCGAGGCAGAGAGAAATGTCCTTCGCTCGAAGCCACCAAGGCTGAGCGTCATTTCATGACTATTTATACCTGATGCTGAATTATCTTCCGGTTTACTCAGGGCAGGTGCTGGCGGGTGCTGTGCTAACTCCGCCGCTCACCCACCGTTGGAGGCGGCGGCCCTTTGGGCAGCGAGACCGCCGCCGCCGTCTTCGCGGCGAAGCGCAGGACAAGCAGAGCGACGGAAGGGACACCGTCCTCCACCCCGCCCCCCCGTTTCCCCCCCGGGCCCTCTTCCTTCGCCACTGTTCACTCCGAAGCTGAGCTCAGCTTCCCGGCGTCTCACGATGGCCGCCATGGTGAAAGCGCGGATCGAATATTACTGTCTCCGTCAGGATAGTATAGACCTGGAATTTGACGCATTCCTATGCAACGTTGGGCACATTCGGGATTAAATATTATCACCATCATCGGTCAACAGTCCTAGGATTGGTTTGACGCAGCCCTCCACTCCATTCTTCTATCGGCCAACCTCTTCATATTGACGTAGCTCTTCTCTTTTACATGCTTCACAACTTGCTCCATATAGCATTGCTCCATTGCTTGATGTGACTTGTCATAAATCAAAACAAAACACGGTAAAAATACCCGATTTCACGACTTTAATGTTAATGTAAAGAACAACACAATGTTAACAACATTGTGGAACAGCGACAGAGCATCACAAGAAAGCCAAAATTTTAACACAATTAAAATATATAGTCGTAAAGCGTTCTACGTTTTTTCAGAACTCGTCCGTTTTTATTTGCGTTTTGATACGCTTTTGAATTAAAATTCGATTGGATTCTACAACTTTTGTCTCAGAGACTTGAAATTCAAACTAGGTCTACTACGAGGTAAAATTTAGAAAAAATAAGCGGGAGTGATTTTTTAAAAGTTTGATGGAGGTAATATATAGATGGGTCTTATTTATAACGTTATGGCAGCAGCACCTCATCTCTGTGCATGACGGGATTAGTTCTTTTTCAGTAGTGCGGTGCCTAGAATATGCAATACCCCGCGAGCCACCGCTAGGGGTGTGTGGCAGGGGTTGAAGGTTCACAAAACATACACTACTTACATGCAACTAAGAGCTACATTGCTACTACTTCATGGAGACATGTTAGAATTAGAGTCATATGCAACTAAATGGTTAGTATCTATATATCTACTGACTACCCTGCAAGCCACCTCGAGGGTGTGTGTCAGGGGGAGTGTCATCACCAAACGTGAACTAAAGTTTACTTATAGTGCTAGATTAAGGAGAAATTTCTATGAATAGCATGGGGGACACACATATCCTACTCCGCATCCAATACCCAAAGAAACATTTAAGAAGTATTACGTACATGCATTACACCTATTAGTATTTAATGCAGGCATGCTTATTACATGATTGTAGAAAGCTTTCGAGAGTCTTCCGCGTTGTCATTCTGATGCTTATTACATTCTATATAGTCTATCTACATAGTAATGAAGCAATTACTGGTTAAAAGGCATTTCTCTAAATATATTTTACTGCATTTCTCCAGCAAGCAAGGGTTAGCCTGCTAAAAAATGCCTCATGTACTACAGCAACAATATTTCACCAACCCATTGCTTTACTCTGCTGCCTAATAATAATAATATCGTTTATTGCCACATCGCACTTACAAACGTTTAGCTATGGCTGGGGTAAGTTGGTTACTCGTCAGAAGTATAAAATATTTTTGGGATAATATATACAGTATTTGGGGTAGATACATTAAAACCTTACAAAGATATTCCCCACTGTAAGGCACTCGCGAGGTTAGCATCATACGGGATAGACAGTAATATCGTAGTAGGCTGGATAGGAGACATCTTACATGAACGCGTTCAAAGGGTGGTATTAAATGGTGTCAGGTCAGGAGATGTAAAAGTTACATCGGGTGTTCCCCAGGGAAGCATGATAGGCCCAATTTTATTTCTTCTCTACGTAAGTGACTTGAATATAGTAGTTTAAAATAGCGAGCTCCATCTTTTTGCAGATGATGCAGTAGTGTAAAAGGAAATTAGAAATGAAGAGAAGAGTCAGTCTTTAGCTAAGGATTTAGATGCGATCGATGATTGGTGTGATAGTTGGCAGCTAGAATTAAATTTGAGGAAATGCGGGATAATGAACTTTTGGGAAAAGAATAGCTTTCCCGGTATAATTATTACACCAAAGAACATAAATATCTAACGTAGAATCTATTAAATACTTAGGCGTCAACATCACTGAAGACATCTCATGGGGGAAACACATCACGGAAATAACTGGTGTAGCGAACCGTAGATTAGGATTCGTAAAAAGGGCTCTAGGCAAATGCGATGAGAGAGTACGAGAAAGAAGCTATTTTACACTTGTCAAGCCTCATTTAGAATATGCCGCTAGTATATGGGATCCGTATGAGGAATGTATTATTAAAGAATTAGAGCGTGTGCAAAGGATGTCCGCTAGATTTGTTAAAGGCCGTATTGATAATTGTATAAGTGTTACGAGTTTAATAGAAGAACTAGGGTGGGAATTACTATCAGAACGCAGGTTAAAATTTAGGTTAGACCTTCCGATTTTTTCACAGATGATGTT
This sequence comes from Platycnemis pennipes, assembly GCA_933228895.1. NCBI lineage: Eukaryota > Metazoa > Arthropoda > Insecta > Odonata > Platycnemididae > Platycnemis > Platycnemis pennipes. The sequence continues at coordinate 77,362,634 of OW121846.1, read as the reverse complement.
AGATATATATTAAGAACCCATTCGTATTATGCTAGGTTTGATCAGATTAACGAGATTAGAGAGATGGATTGTCATACCGATAGATTTAAATTGTCATTTTTCCCGCGTACTAAAAGGGAGAACAATAGGCAGCGTAGCAAAGGGAACTAAGGTAGGAGATATATAGTCAGAGTAGTCTGTAGTGCATGGTGCATGTAATAACAACCAATATTCCCTTTCTTATTATGTAGATACTAACCATGTAGCTGCATGTGACCCTATTATCTAGCATGTTTCCATTAAATATCCTAGTTGCATGCCAATAGTGCATGTTTGGTGATCTTCACCCCCTGCCACACACCCTCGTGGTGGCTCGCAGAATATTACGTAGATGTAGATGTACATAAACATAATTTGAAGTACACGGATACAATTGGGCATTTGGTACATCAGAAAAGTTCCTCGTCATAAATATATTCTTGAATAGACTAATATACTTTATCTATCAATATTTATTTTACTTTTCTCTTAAAAACATTGAAATTGGTCGATTTATTTTTTAAGTGTATAGGTAATTTGTTATACAGTTTTATTCCCAAGTAATATGGATATTTTTATCCCTATTATGTTCCTTTGTGGTACATCATGGTATGACATGTTAAATACGACAATACGACAATCTATCTCTCTAATCTTGTATATCTGATCAAAGCTAACATAATACCCAGGCCAGTATTAGACTTATTGGTATGGTATCGCCTAACTTGTAGCAGGCCAAAGTCGAATCTATTCATGATGGAAATGAAAACTTGATTTGTAGAGTCTTCACCTGATGATGGCGTTGGAATTAGGAACCTGAGTCGATCGTTAAATAAATTCATGTGGTATGACAAAGCCGTGTTTTCATTTCAATCGCCTAATCTATTTTTGACGGTAGCACAAGAATACCACCTTCCCATTCCATGTATCCGACTTCGAATCCTGGCAGTGCATGAGAATGTTTATAGGATTTCAGTCCCTACTTAAGTGCAGTTTGGAGAGTACTTTAAGTCAGGCGCTTTGTCCCATGGGGCGTTAAAACGGTGAGCCCCCGCGAGCTTTCCACAAATATAAGAACAGGCTACTGATGACACCGTTTCTCATTTTTGTTCCGATCCGGGAACTTCTCTGATGCTCCTTTAAGTGCGGAGTATACTTGAAAGTGCACCATCAACCAAGTGGTTCAGTCACTCAGTGCGAGGATGGAGCAGAGTTGTAGGCCACGGGCATTTAGAGCGCAAACACTTCTTCAAATACGTTGGCACTTCTTACTCGCCTTCTCTCTTCATACGCTGCCTGTAAATGGGATCCTTACGAAATAGGGCTAAATAATGGACTTGAACGTGTGAAGCGAAGATCGGCAAGAATGATAAAGGAACAGTATGATAACTATATTAGCGTGACCAGTCTATTAAATGAACTAAATTGAGAATCATTGCCAGATCGTAGGTTGAAATTTAGTCTTAATCTCTTAAATAAATTCCAAGATAATTTTTTCACTGATATCGTTAAAAATTTTTTGCGAACTCCAGCTTACTATGGTAGCCTGGACCTTAGTCACAAAATTAGAGGAATTGATTGCCGAACTGATAGATTCTAAATATCCTTCTTTCTTCGTACAATTAGGGATACGAATAGCGGTTAATCCAGTGGTAAATCCAATAGTTAATTAAATGAAAATGGTGAGCTCACATGGTTTAAAGTATCCAAGAATTATAAAGTCTCCAACTACTGGAAATAAGAAACTTCTTATTTACGGCTATTGGAGACTTTAAAATTCTTGAATATAACCAGTAGCATTAATATGAGTGTATCAATGGATAGCTTAGGTATTTGCATGATGGTATAATGACTTTAACCTAACCCAACTAACAGCATGTTTTTGCATGCTTACTTTGCTATTTTTATCGTTTTTAAATAGTGAAGTTTAGACTAGAATATTATCACTAATATTTTTCATGCATGATGTGTGGTGCATGTTTGGTGTGAATTCACCCCCTGCCACACACCTTTATGTTGGATGGCAGGGAATAAAGTAGGCGCAGGCACGTAGCTCAGGGAGGGGTCTACTAATAGGGAGCCCCCCTACCTACCCTCAGGCAGGGGGTCTTCTGGTGCTTTAGCCCCCGGAAATTTTTTGCCAATAATTTTGTTGTTCTGATTTTAGCAGTGAACTTTACCAGTGAGAAGTGATAAATATGGGTACTGTAAAAGTATATATCAAGCACTGAAATTTAAAGGAAGAGATTTGTAACATGCCGGCACCGAATAGGCAAGGCTGATTTGTTTCAAGTTACGCAAGACTTAGCCCCTACCCGAGAAAATTTCTGGCTACGTGCCTGTGTAGGCGTTGTTGTACTTCGCAAGCCGTCAAAAGAGCGTGTGGCAGGGGCTGAAACGAGACGAGACCCTTTAAGAGAGAAACTGATGAGTGAAGGAGGTTGGAGGAATATGTCATGCAAAGTGCCTTCGTCCTACCATAGTCTACAATTGACTGAGAGGAAAATTAGTACTTTAACCCATTTTCCTTAGAATTTACATTTCTCATTTTACCTTGGACTTCAAATCTGCCGATATACATAGTGAGAGAGGGAAGGAACAATTATGGAGTAAAGAATTTTTAAGTGATATTAGTCACCCACGACTGATTTGGAGATTAGGGACATGTTAAAAGAATTTTAAAGGTTCAGAAGGTCATATGCCCCTAATATAAGAGAACTATAAGCGTACTATAAGAGAACAGAATAGGCAGCATAGCAAAGGGATAGGTAGGGGAAATATTTTTGAGTAGTCTGTAGGGCATTATGCACGTATTAACCCCTTAAATACTATAGATACTAACAATCTAGTTGCATGAGACCCTATAGCTGCTTGTTTGCATGACAGTAGTGCATGCTTGGTTATCTTCACCCCCTGCCACACATCCTCGCGGTGGCTTGCAGGGTATCGTGTAGATTTAGATGTAGATGTAGATATAAGGGTGATAACCTGTCACGTTATCACCCTGGCGGCAGGTGCAAAAATCGGAATTACATTTAAAAATTAAAATCCGCCTCCTAAAGCCACATTATTCATCTACATCTACACGATACCCTGCAAGCCACCGCGAGGGTGTGTGGCAGGGGCTGCATTATTAGCTGCACATGTGTGATAGCGATATTAGACTGCAGTCCCTTTTGGATAATTTACACCCCCAACTCCAGCTAAGACCACGCGACACCCTAAATTTTCATCGATACCCTAAACCAGTGATGGGCAAACTACGGCCCGCGGGCCAGATGCGGCCCCCTGGAATGATCTATCCGGCCCGCGCGGCATTATTCCTAATCCCAGTTCGGTCCAAATTATGAGAAATTTTTAGAAAGCAGACACAGTTTCATTCATCACATTCTCTTTCACAATCTTTCAGTCAAAAATAGGACTTGATATCAGAAAAAACACAAGAAGTTTGTAAAATGTATCATTTTTATTTTTTTAATAAATTATAGTAGGAGAATTATAGTATAGTATAGTATTATAGAATAAATTATAGCAGAAGAGTAGGAGAAAAGAGAAGTCTGCTGAAAACTCTAAAAAGAAGAAGGTAAAACTTAACTGGCCACATCTTGAGACACGAAGGCCTGATGAAGACTATCGTCGAGGGAAAAGTGAACGGGAAGATTGGAAAAGGCAGGCCTCGTATGAGATACATGGAAATGTTGTGAAGGATGTAAAAGAGAAGAATTACGTCACAATGAAAAGGTTGGCCGATAAAATAATTGAGTGGAAAGCTGCGTCAAACCAATCCTAGGATTGTTGACCAATGATGATGATGAATAAATTATATTGGCCCGCCTAATTTTTTTCCTTTCCTCTTGCCCCCCTCTTTAAAAAGTTTGCCCATCACTGCCCTAGACAGATCAAAATGCTAATATCCCATTTTTAATTCATCGGTGTACAGTCACTAGAATCGCTCTTCCGAGACGTGTTCCCCATGGCCTTTTCAGCCGTAAAACTACCTCCATCCGGCTTTATTATATTCCTTTGCGTCACTTCAAATGTGTTTATCCTAAGAACCACAAAACCCCGTTGCTAGCATAAAGCCTTCAACTCCGAAATGTAAAACCTGAACAATTCACGAGAAGTGCTGCCCTCCCCAACAGCACCGGAGCAATGTCGGCCTCACTGCCTGGTTCTGGCCGTGCACGAGTAGCGTGACAATCCACTCACAATGGAAACACTGGCCAGCTTTCTACAACGGACACTGCACCACTCACTCAAGACCATGGATCAACAATCGCCTCCGTTCTTATCTGCCGTTTTCCCTTCCGCCTCAAGTGCATACATTCACACAGCGTATATGTTCCCACGAGTTCATTATACCCTTTCCGCTCTACCCTTCCGTCACCTTATTTCCTTAGTTGTGAAGCATTCGCCTTCAACGTCTTCACCCCCTGCCTCATAACCTCGCGGTGCCATTAACGGTTTTGCGTAGATGTAGATGAATATATAATCAAATGCATCTAGTAGAGGTAGTTGCATAATTGTATAAAGATTTCAAACTAACCCAACTGCCAGTATGTTCTTGCATGCTTACTTTGATATTTTTATCCTTTTTTTAAATTGTTAAGTGAAGACTAGAATACAGTTGCGAATACTTTTTAAGCAGGATATGAAAATTATGTTTAGTGAGAAAGTCATCCTCTTCCACATACTTTTATAATGGCTTGCAGGGTATTATATACACCTACATCATACCTGCTAGTCACCATAATGGTGTGTGGCAGGGGGTGAATTCACACCGAATATGCATTAAATATCATGGTTCAAAAGGATTATTACAAAGGATTCAAAAGGATCGTGGAAAAACGAAAGTACTCTATAAGTAACCATAATGGTGGCTTGAGGTCATTATCTCACGCTAACTACTCTTTCATACATTGATAAATATAAATTAGTATAGTGGATACGAATTCCGGCAAAAGGTGGTGAAAGTTTTCCATTACGGATAAATGAAAAAACGTAGTGAACTCCACAGTACATTTTATTGCGACGACCTAGGTTACGACACGTAGTGTCATCTTCAGGTCAAGATGACACTACGTGTCGTAACCTAGGTCGTCGCAATAAAATTCACTATGGAGTGCACTACGTTTTTTCATTTGTCCATAAATTCATATATTTGAAGCTATTCCCAACCAATTAATAATTATTATATTGCTACGGACTTACTAACCATTTCGTCGCACATGAATAGGTAGTTTGATAGTTGATGATAATAGATAGTCTGATAGTTTATGAAAAGTAGTAATGTCTTAGTTGTATGTACCCAGCGACGTCGGAAGTGGGGGGCAGGAGGGGCCGAAGCCCTCTTCTTAGAATTTGCCCCGAGCCCTTGAGAAATGAGTAGTCTTCATTAATAAAAATTAAATTTCACTTGTTTCCAGCTTGCTTTTTCCCTTCTGGCACATATTCTCACACCTTAATGTGCTCCTTTAGCAAACTTCTAGTCTCTATCCCTTCCAATCCACAAATAAATACGGGTCCTTTTCTTAGGAGCCGGGCCCTTTTCAAAGTTATAAAAAATAGTACCGACACCCCTGCGTGTATCTACGTACTGAATGTATGGTGATTGCTCAACACCTGCCACTCACCCTCGAGGTGGCTTGCAGGGTAACTCGCGGGTGTAGAAGGGGGGGTTGCGGGGTGTGTCTCCACAAAAAGAATGCCTGGTGGAGGAATACATAATAGTACTTTTGGTAACTACGCTGCCTTTCTTTCCATAGTGGGGTTTCACGGTTATCTCGTATAAATTCACCAAGGGAACACAGTACCTTAATATAAAGATCAGCCTCCTACCTCTAAGTAACACTATGCAGCACATGTGCTGCTTAGATACTGCACATATACTCCTGTCGAAATGGCAAATATGCAAAGACAAACATGACACTGTCTAAAACAATGACACTGATGCGATGTGCATTTAGAGTTTCACGCAAACGTGCAAAAAGTTTACAATAATCTAAGGCAACTTTCCTAGCTATTTCCCTGGTAGTTTCGAATTAATATATCATTGCTCCTGAATGTTTGCGGAAAAAATTACATCCCAAAATTCTGTCTATGTATCTGCCTAATCTTACCCTTACGATTGAATCGAAAGAAGTGCGCTCGTCAATGCATTTGAAGTTGTTCTATTCTTGCAGACTCTAGTTGACCTAGAAATAAAACCGTTGTAGTATTTCTTCAATACTATCACTGGTTTCTCGACCGCATCGCATGCCTCGAGTGGATTCACCCCTCGCCATACACCCTTGCAGTAGTTCACGGGGTAGGTACCATTTAGATTTACGAGAATTTAATGAACGAGAAATTAGCTACTTTCCCCTAGTTAGACCTCATTTGGAATACGCTGCCTGAATATGGGACCCATACGAAAAAGGCCTACATATTGAACGAGCGCAGCATAGATCGGCAAGATTTGTAAAGGGACGGTACGATAACTATATTAGGGTAAATGAATTTAAATGGGAATCACTGTATTTGTAGGTTGAAATTTCAAATTAATCCTTTAAATAAATTCCAAGATTATATTTTCACTGATCACTTTAAAAATATTTTGCGAACCGCAACTTACTATGGTAGACTGGACCATAATCACAAAATTAGATAAATTGATTTCCGAACACACAGATTCAAAATATCCTTCTTTCCTCGTACAATTAGGTATACGAATAGGGGTAAATATATCCAATACGAGTTTATCAATTGATAGCATACCCACGTAGTTGCATGCTGGTATAAGAACTTTAAGCTAACCCAACTAACAGCATGATATTGCATGCGCTTGCTTTGTTATTTTTATCTTTTTTTAATTGAAGTATAGACTACTATATTATTGCAAATCCTTTTTATGCATGATATTTAATGCATGATTGGTGTGAATTCACCCCCAGCCACACACCTTTATGGTGGCTTGCAGGGTATTATGTAGATGTGGATGCAGATGTGGTTGTAAGCAATGAGCTGGGATAGGCATTCCCCATTTGTAGCTTTCGGTCCTCTTGAACTCCATCTCCTATCCCGCTCCCTATGGCTTTCTAGTCCCCACTCACCGTCGCTCTCTTCATAGATCTCCCCTCTCCCTCAAAACCTCTCGCCACCCCCTTGCATGAAACCCTCTCGCCCGCCAACGCATTCATTTTCGCTTCGCCGACAATTTCCTCCCACCGCCATATCACGAGCGCTTTCATCGATTCGCGCACCGCCGGAGAGAAGGGACGGGTGCCGCGAAGGCATATCTCACGACAATGCAAGCGCCAATGGCTAAAGGCGCCCGGAGACACCCACGCCCGGAGAAGAGTAATGGCTCCGGGGCTTGGCTCATGGACGAGGGTACTCTTCAATTTGGGTGCAAGCCACGATGGCGGGGAGACGGAAAGAGTAAAATTATCCCCGGTGAAGCATCCGTCAGAGTGTTGATGGGATGAGGTGAGTGTGGTGGCTACAGATCTGACTTCCCATTCCGGGGTCCCGGGTTCAAATACCGGCATTAAAAAGAGGATTATATTTTCATATACCGGTCACTATACTCAACACTCCGAGTACGACCCATGTGACCCAGACGTTTAGAACAAATTTCTAGCAACAATATTTACTAACAAAGTAAGAAACCAAGTACTAACTGGGATTCGTCAAAACAGTACTGGGTAAATGTGACGATCATGTACGAGAAATCAGCTACTTTTCCCTTGTAAGACCGCATATTCCCTTTGGAATATGCGGCCAGTGTATGGGATCCCTACGAAATTGGTCTAAATAACGAACTTGAACGTGTGCAGCGAAGATCGGCAAGATTTGCAAAAGGACGGTATGATAACCTTATTAGCGTAACCAGTCTATTAAATGAATTAAATTGAGAATCATTGTCAGATCGCAGGTTTAAATTTAGACTTAATCTCTTAAATAAATTCCAAGACCAAATTTTCAGTGATGTTGTTAAAAATATTTTGCGGACCCCAAGTATTATGATAGACTGGACCATAATCACAAAATTAGAGAAATTGATTGCCGAACTAACAGATTCAAAATGTCTTTTTTTCCTCGTACTATTAGGGATATAAATAACGGTAAATATATCCAGTACGAGTGTAGCAATGGATAACATTGGTAGCTTCATGTTGGTATAAGGACTTAAAGCTAACCCAACTAACAGCATGTTTTTGCATGCATGCTTTGCTATTTTTATCTTTTTTAAATAGTGTAGTTTTGCTCAGTACCTATATAAATACTAATCCTTTTTTATGCTTGATATATAGTGCATGTTTGGTGAGAATTCACCCCCTGCCACACACCTTTATGGTGGCTTGCAGGGTATTACGTAGATGTAGATGAAATTAGTATATCTGAAGACAATAATCCACACAGAAAATAATGCAAAAAATTTTATATTCCAGAAATGAGTCTTAATTTTGCATAAAAATAAAATAGAAATTTTTTTCGAGGATAAGTTTAGTATATATCGGGTCTCCAGTGATCCGAAGTGGGCACTCCGAGTGTTAAGGGCTCTGTGGGCGTCGCTTCTAGTTCTGTAATGAGCCCGTCGGATGGAGCATTAAAATGAGGACGCCATTCCTTGAGAGTTAATCTACATCTAAGTAATATCTTGTGGATGTGTGGCATGAAGATAAGATCTTCTTTTTCACTCTTTAAAGAGGGGTTTTTCTATTAAAATCGTCACACTAATAAATTTATCGTAACGACCTTAAACAAATCTATCTGATCTCCTATACACACGCTCTGATTCCTTCATTATACCTTCCTCGAATGGATCCCATAAACTAGCGCCATAATCTAAATGAGGCTTGACAAGAGACAATTTGCATCTTCCTCTTACTCTTTCATCGCATTTTGCGATAACCCTTCGTAAAAATCCTAATTTACAGCTTGCTAATGTTATTTCCCTGATGTGTTTCCCCGTGACATGCCTTCAGTGATGGTGGCGACTAAATATTTAATGAATTCAACGTTAAATATCTTATTTTGTTCGACACAATTCTTATTTGGAGGGGAGACATCCTTTTTCTGAAAGTTCAGTCCCGAAATACTGCTTGTATAAATGTCGACAGAACTACGGTGAATACAAGGGTTTTCAATTTTAGCTGACCAAGGTGGCCAGCTCAATAACGTGTTGGCTTGGCAGCCCGAGGGTCTTGGGTTTGGGTATGGATGAAACCTCGCCTCGGATATGAATGTTTGTCTTAAGACAGGCTATTTTGAGTTAAACGGTGCGATAAAACCTAAGCGCATGGAGTGACTTCAAACTTAATACTTACTTATACTTAACTTATAACTTAATAATTACAATACTTGATACCTACTCATCTATAGATATAGCTTAAAATGTATTGTAAATTTTGCAGAATTCGAATTTTGCAACATTGCATTTTGTCATAAACGGTCGCATGTTTTGAAAAACGGCTTTGGAGTTTTCATTTTCCCATCAAATGATGACGTTTTGGCAAATTTTGTCAAAATCGTTTACCCTAAGGACAATCACGTGGTCGAATTGACATGGAATGACCCATATACTCCCTCTATACTTCACTTAATAACTTAGTAATTATAATACTTAATTATAATTGTATATATAAAATACTTATATAAAATACTGACTTATACTTAACTTAATAATAAATAAATAAAATAAATAAATTGTAGGGGCGGGCAGAGGCCTTCTGGAGCCCCCCTGTCACTTAGAACTCTTTAGATCCATTGTGCCAACCACATTTAACCTGCCCGCTACTTGCAGACCGAGGACAAGAGCTATGGAGGGGTCACCAATCCAACCTCCGTCCCTGTCGAACATTGCTTAGCTTCGGTGACACGGTAAACGGTGATTCAACGTGGCTAGGCCCTTGCCCACCTTAATACTTACTTTGTATAAACAAAATTACCTTTGCTCCAGGACATATCCTTTCCTCCTATACCATGTACCAACTCGAGGGTATGCGGCAGGGGTGAATATTCACCACAAACAGAACGTACATGAACTTATAGGCACAATACTACTTCAATAGGAATACCTGTTAGTAATGCATCACACAGGGACGCGAAATTAAATGATTATTACCTACATAGGAATAAAATATCATTAATTTGTCAGGCATTTGTTATCATGCATTAATTTATAATAATAATAATAATAATAAGAGGTCTTTATTGGGGCCAGATTGAGACAAAACTGTCCCTTCTGCCATCTAATCCCTCGTCAAAATAAATATATAAATCATATAGTGGTCAATACCTAAAACAATTACAATCTGAGGTTAAAAAAATCAGTAAAGAATATACTTATAGGAATTAAAGAATGATAAATTAATACAAAAGAAATATATACACACAATACATCAATATTACTTATCAAATGGTGTGTGTAATAATTTACAATGTGGGAAAAACGTGAGGATTATTATGAAATACATCCTTTACGCAAAAACCCACTGCAGGAAAACACCCACACAAGAAGGGGGGTGTGAAAACCCTGCGAAATCCTACTGATAGTAAAGCTAGTTATTTTATTTGTAAATCGTGGGTATAGCTAACACCAGATGGTAGCGTCGAAATCATAATACACTCCTCATTATTATGTGCAAATACAAGTACCTAATAGTACTAGTACGAACACCCAGAACGCGGCTAGGGGTCGTTTTGATTCTCAGGCTAATTAAGCATTTTATTTTCTACGTGGAAATAACGATAACGAAAGATATAAGGAATGCAGCTCCGTAACATAGCGCGCCACTAACGACTTACCTATATGAAGTAAGCAAGTGGAATGCCAGGGCTTTAATTAGGCTCTGAAAAATTTTCCACTCCTAATTGGTAATGGTTTTCAGTTTGTTCTTACCATCTTCCCCCAGGGAGAAAGGAAACGAGAAGGTTGGATATTTCTGCGAAACATTCCTGTCTCACTCTCACGTATAACAAGCTAAACTTTTATACCACCCCTTCTAATTTTCGCAGAATCACGACTCGAAATGAGGTCTAGAGTGGAATACGGTTTCGTTTTCCGAGCCAAATGAAATTATACCCACTTATTTTGATTTTCCGATCACGAATCTCATCATCAAACATCTTCAAATTACATTATTGCTGAGACAATCATCGTCACAGTAGAGAGATTCCATGCCTCTGTGAATGTCATTTCGCTGTTTTTTCTCCAATCACCAAAGAGCAATAAAGCCTTAAAAAATAATTTTGCAATATGTCCCGGGAGAATGTTTCCTGTAAGGCGAGCAAAATCGTCTATCAAATCCGTTTAAAAGAATGAAAACATCACCGACACCGCTCTAAGGAAATTTTCGTGATCCCCGTAAAGCAAAATGTGTTCAAGTTAAAACTTTTCCTTTCATTTGGCTCTGGACTCCACAAACCTTGAAGGTGTCCTTATAAGCCATTATTTTAGGTATACACTTGCCGGCTTTCAAGTTGCAACGAGGTCATTCGATGCGAAGGGTTAGCGCTTACACCAGTGAATGGGAAAAGAAGAAAGAGGGCACTTTTAGGAATGGAATTATGGCACTAAGAGATTTCAATGGCTTTTGTCTGCGCCTTAATACTTTCGAGGAAATCTAGTTCCCTCACTTTCAAGCCACCTATTCCTCTTATTCCGTCGCCAAAGTCATTACGACAGGAATACTTTAGCTGGAAAGGAACAAATAATGAAAACTGGTAGAAAATATGAGCGATAACAGTAAAACGGACTATTATAGACGAGAAAGTTAATATGAAATTCGAGCCGAGGATGGAATTGGTAAAATTGTTTCCTTCGTTCAATTAAGCTTGAATGCTCGAGTCTGAAAATGGGGAAATTCACCGAGTCGTCATTGCTCAGATATTACTGGTATCAAGTCTAGAGAATGCATCACAGCGATATAATGGTAAGGGTGAGAGCCTAAGGAGGTTTTGGATGCGATGGCAACAAGCGGCATCACAAGGTCGGTGAAGATTGAATAGTCGGGGAGTATTAATAGCATGGAGTCCTACACGGGGGTGGGAAAGAGAAAAGATTTTGAAATCGATATGGAGAGAGCATTTATTCATTGTGCATGCTCTAAAGCATCACGGCAACCTGGCTATCACAACCATGAAAGATCAGTACTTCAAGCGGAGGTTATGACGGCCGAGCGAAGAGAAAGCTAGGATTTATAAAAAGAGTACTTGGGAAATGTGATGAGAAGACAAAAGAGCGATGCTACTTTTCACTAGTTAGGCCCCACCTTGAGTATACAGCCAGTGTATGGGATCTTAATGAATTAGGTTTGATTAGAGAACTAGACAGTGTGCAGCGTAGAGCAGCTAGGTTCGTTTGCATGTTAGAAGTGCATGCTTGGTAATCTTCAACCCCTGCCACACACCCTCGCGGTGGCTTGCAGGGTATCGTGTAGATGTCTAGATATAGATATGACTATAATCATCGAAACAGGTGACAAAAAAGGTGAAAGAGGAATTGAAGAAATAGAACCTAACATGGTGATGGCAAAGAAAAGTGGCAAAATGGCGCTTTCCAAGTGGATATTCATGGCAATCTAGGTTCTCATGGTTAAAATGAAATGGAAATTATCAAATATTCCCGAGAATGAACTATTACATTGAATTCTGAATGAAATTACCTAGGCAGCATTGATTCACGGGGAGGTGTGTGATCGAGTATTGGTGTGGTGGATAGAGTACTTGCCCCTTATCCCGAGGGTCCGGGTTCGATTCCCTGCCTTGGCGGATTTTTCAGTGGAAAACCGGTCCCCACTTGAGTGCCTAGTGGAGGGTATTTCAAGTTCAGTACTCCGTCCGTCGGATGGGACGTTAAGCTGTGGTCCCCTTGGCACCATTCGTTAAGAGTAGGCTAATGCCGACGCCGGGTTTCTCTCCGCTCTTCCTCCGTTTCCCGAAAACTCCTACCATTGCCATTACCCACCTATCCTAAATGGCGCAAATGACCTCCCCTGAATAACCAACCAACCATTGATTCACCTTCAGCTGTTTAATTGTACCTTTAATTTGTCTCAGGTTCTGCTGACTCTTCCTTGCAGGTTAACTGTCCGAGAGATTTTAGATTCGTTAGAAATTCATATCATTTAGCATTAGCCATAGAGTACACCATTTAACCGTTAAAAGCAAATTACTATAATCATTTTATTTGTAAAGGGACGGTATGATAACTATATTAGCGTAACCAGTCTATTAAATGAATTGAAATGGGAATCATTGTATTATCGTAGGTTGAAATTTCAAATTAATCTCTTAAAATTCCAAGATAACATTTTCACCGATGACGTTAATAATATTTTGCGAACTCCAACTTACTATGGTAGACTGGACCTTAATCACAAAATTAGAGATTTTGATTGCCGAACTGACAGATTCAAAATGTCCTGCTTTTCTTGTACAATTAGGGATATAAATAACTGTAGTTAAATCCAATGACATGAATACGAGAGTATCAAACGATAGCGTAGGTAGTTGCGTGTTGGTATAATGGCTAAGCTTACCCAAATAACAACATATTTTGCAAGCTTGCTTTTCTTTTTTTATCATTCTGCATTTTATTAAACTAGACTAGACTAGACTACAATAATTTATTACTACCCATTTTTATGCATGATATGTAGTGCATGTTTGGCATAAATAAAAAAAAATCACCCCTGCCACACTCTTTTATGACGACTTGCAGGGTATTATGATGTAGATGTAGATTTTATTAAAACTTATGAACCCTTCATTTGTTAAATTTACCCTCATAGTATATCAGTGTTTTTCAACACGCACATGGAGTGTTCTACGAATTAATAATAACATTCAGTTGAAATGCAGGGCATGGAACTTCATTCCGATATCGAAGTGGTGATGTTTCAATCGATAAGAATTTCATTCCCTTATCCCTACGGAAGACAGGCAACAGAAAAAATAGATGAAGAGCTCAATTGGGTTGAATTCATCGTGTACTCAAGTAAAGAACTCAACAGCAATTCCCCGCCGCATGGTCGGAATTACACAGGGTAATAAAAGAGGCGCTTTAGATTGATTTTGATCTCCCGGTCAACGACGCCTAACTGGGAGCCCTGTGCGTCAATTGCCGCCCCTCAACTCGAGGGGAGAGCGAAAGCGCAGTGTTGACCAAACTGGGGTCAACATGGATGCACTTCTGTATTGCCCAACGCGAGAGAGCTGCTCGCATGGGTCGGACGCGAAACCGTGCTAATGGCACGCAATTGCTCCTTTGACTCACAGCAGCAACACATGGGATTGAGATTCATTGCTGTGTCACCGATTTGCTTTGCGGTTACAAGGTTCATCGACAAGGAATATTTGTTTTCTTACCAGCGATTACTTCCAAAATGTATGAGTGATAATTCATGAACACCCCATATTTGTACTCACGGCTCTGCTGTGGACAAAGGTATATGTACAGAGACTTACTTGGCGGACGCACTCAAACAAAGGTTCCACAGAAAACATGTACACCACACGTCCTTGATCATAAACGATTGCCAATGGTAGAGAGTCGGATAACACCCCCTGCAGCGAAAAGACTATTTGATTCCGGAGACGCTAAAATATTCATAGGCTATCGTTTCTTCGACTCCAACATAGGTGAAAGTGCATGTGACAGCCTTACAGCATGGTTTAGCATGCTTGCTTTACTATTTTTTACCTTTTTCTAAAGTTCGATGGTTAGACTAGTATATTATTACTAATCCTTTTTCATGCATGATATTTAATGCATGTTTGGTGAGAATTCACCCCCTGCCACACACATTCATGGTGGCTTGCATGGTATTATGTAGATAGATAGATAGATAGCATTAATTACCATATTCCACTCAAGAGTTTAACTAGCTGCTACATGCTCATAATATCCGAAAGGCACAGGATGAAAATTCGTCGAGCTGTGATGATAGGTATTGACGAATGCATTTAGAAGAATATTCACACCGTGGATCAAAGTGAAGTTCTTAATGCCGCGATATTCGATCCCAATTTGCATCGACGCCTGTTACAATTTAATCCTATAGGGTGCCATATTTTCGCGTTCGCCTCCCTCCCTCAGCCTCATTTGCAATAATCCCCACGATCTCTGCTCTAACTCCTCTCAATATCCTTCGCTCTTTCCGTATCATTGCAGGTAAATTTAACCCTTTCTGGTCCTCTGATTCCAATTGGAATCATATCGCTATATTGTTTCAAGCACCCGCTGACTTTAAGCGGTCTCATCCCTTTCGGTAGCTGATTCAACCATAAGGTTTCACAAATCGCCGTAGTAGACAAATTATAACCTCCAACTGTTGCTGGAGATTGCCGTAGTTATGCGATTGTTTCAGAGTCTAATGGAAAATTTGGACGGGAAAGGGTCAAAATTCCGCGCGGTACATCTCTACGCAAGGCTCACGCTTACTGAGAACTTTATACTAACTTTCCATATTTCCTTGAAATCGTCTTGAAGATCAATGAATAGTTAAAACTGACTGAGTGTGTGTAGAAAAACAACGCCGAACATTACCCAAATTTTTAAAGCATTCATTCCGAATTCATACAATAATAGTTTCACCACGATGAATTTTTATCTGCAATTACTTATACTATCGATTACTTATACTATCTGAGAATAGTAAGATCTTCGTGGTAGAGCTGCTTAAAGACATTTGATTGGTTATTCCAATATCTCCGCGAGTACAACGAGAAAACACTGAAATTGTATTTTCACAGGGAAAATGCATCATTAAGATCAATGAGAAGAACTCAAGAGAGAGGACATTCAAGGCAATGCTCCCCTTGCTTACCAAGTGTGCTATTTTACATAATCCCAATAAAAAAAAGTGTAAAAATAAATTTTCTCAATAATTTATTTTTGACTTCCCCAAAAAAACCCAACAAAGAGCCCTAAAATACCTATCTCGTTCAGTCAAGGAAAACTTTTTCAGCAGTATTACGGGTATTAAAATTGACAGTTTCGGCGGTAACTTGATAAAAATTCATCTTTCACAAAGAAGAAAAGTTTTGTATTTCCACATAAAATATTTTCCACATTTTATGTGGAAATACAGTTTTTTCTTCTTTGTGAGTATTACGGATGACACTGAACGTATTGCGCCATTTCATCCAGTTAACTTAAAAAAAAGGAATACATTTTGGTCATAATGTGTGAGATTTCGATTAGGCACCACAGTAGTTAAACATATCTGTTTATTAATTTAAATGAGTTTAAACCGTCACCGACAGCAATATCCAGCTGTGTAAAAACGTCACCAGTAGTAAAAAAGAAAGGAGAAAAAAAGTTATAATGTTTGCATCTGTGCATGACGAAATAAGATGCATGAGAAGCTAAAATTAATTAGAATATCAACAATAAAAATACTAACAACCTCGGCCATAAAAATAATAATAACTCATCTATATTTCCAACTAAACAAAAACAACACAGTGACAAGTAACCTTTGGTTTAGATTAAAGAAAGATCAGAGAAATGATGGATCCGAAAAAGACGACATTAACCTAATTTTATTTCCGTTTCACTTCCAGAGAATTCGAGCGCAACTCGAGTGTCAGCTGTTCCAAGGCACCGACCAACTACTCAATCCTGGAAACTTGAATTACCTCATCATCATAAGTCAACATTCCTAAGAGTAATTCGATGCTGCTCTCAACTCGAATTTCCCATCAAGTAACCTTATATTTATGTAATTAATTCTTGTACTCTTCAAATTTTGCCCAATGCATCTCATACGAGGCCATCCAAAGCCATTATTTCCATTCACTTCTCCCTCAACGATTGTATTCATCAGGCCATCATGTCTTAAGATTCGGCCGAACAGTCTTTCTTTTCATAATCTTCCTGTATTCCTTTCGAAGTTACCGGCAGACTTCTCTTTTCTCCCACTCTACTCAAGACTTCTTCGCTTGTTACTAGGTCGACCCATTATTCTTCCATATCGACATCATTCCTCAGAGAGAATATGAATCACATTGCGAACGCTTCATGCCTTGACTTTTATGCTGCCATTATCGTCTAAGGTACACTGTCATAAAGAAGCATTCCCCAAAAGTAAATAATAAAATGGATTGCTGTTGCTAGAAGATAAACCTTGAAATGCGGTGAGATAAGGCAGTAGATGACGAAATAAGGTAAAGCTACCTCTCATGTCCAAAGCGGTACGTATATACGCAAGCACTAATAAATAACCTTAATTAATTTATCAGATGCAGCACCTGTATGTATGTGACCCACAATGCTGATTGAGGACTGATGCCAGTGCCTTGGGATGATCTTTGGCCTTTTGATGGGGGTTCCTCATCCCTGGACTAAAATATTTATGTTAAGGACGATGGTCAGTATGTTCCTACCATTCTACTAAGAAGAGTTGACTTTTTCTGATTTATATGGCAAATATTATTACGAGAAAGGTGATAAAATACACCTTGAGCATAATGAAAACACACTTGGCACAATCCCTTACTGACATTTTAATGACCAATCCATTTCGACGCTTTTAGCGTCATTTTCAAGGTACATTACATTTCATGTAGGTATCTTGAAAATGGCGCTAATAGCATCGAAACTGATTGGTCACTAAAATACCAGTGTGGAATTGTACCAAGTGTGTTCTCATCATGTTCAATTGTCGCAACGTCCACCAAGTGACGCCTAATTCTACCCCTTTAAATAACTTATTAGATTCAAAGTTTGAGTGTGAAACATACTTATAAGTTGAATCATACGTCTTGTGATAGCTTGAACATGAGAGAGAGGAAGATGAATAGGTAACGAGAAGATAGCAGAATTTCAGCCGCCGACTTCACTAGAAGCTTTACCCAATTCCACCAATGATAAGAACATCTGTTTGCTCTTCTCCATTCTTTACTCTAATAGGCCAAAATAGGTGCGAATAAACATTGCCGTCGACGCACCTAAAAACCTAACTCTACTATTACTTGAGGAAAAATAATGTTCTTTGCCCCTTGCATACCCCTAAATCTACACTAATCATAATTCAGGAATTGTCACGATTTTCGTTCCTCTCTTCTGAGAATAATCCTTTCTTAGATCTCATCTACAACTACATAACACCTTGAAAGCCACCATAAAGGTGTACTTCAGGGGCTGAGTCTTTGCCATACATTTCTGCTTAAAGAGGAATATTAGCTACATTCTATTCGAACTATAACAATAAAAATATTTAGAGAGGTTTTTTTAGAGCAAGCATGCTTAAACGTGCTTTTATTTGGGTCAGCTAAAGGTTTTATACCGACATGCAACTAACTAGGCTACCTATTCATCAGTTTGCGCACATATAATTGAAAATAATCACGGCTACTCATATTCCTAATAGTACGAGGAAAGAAAGACTCTACCACATGGAAAAGAAAGAAAGAAAGACGAATGTATTAAAGCAGTTACAGAACTTAAGAGCTCACATTTATCTTCCGCCTGAGGTTTCATGTTTCCTATCACCACAGTGATAGCACACTTTTACCTTCATTGGGTGCCTTGGATGCATAGTTGCTAAATTGAACATATATTAGATACATGCTTTATCCAATTTCACAATGTAATTCACGCATCAGGGTAGGGAGAGCAATCACTTCTATGTACCGCTAATGGTTTCCCACGAGGATTTGGTGGAAAAGAAATCACTCGAAAAAGGTGAAGTATCAAAAGAGTACGGATTTGAACCCGGGACCTCCAGACAATAGACCCACTCTTTATCCACCGGGGTCAAATAATTTTGGTAAACTGTCAGCTTCTGTCCCTTCACCTTAGCACTTTGCCGTATCTATTCTTTTATTTTCTCTAACTTCTGTTGGTATTTTATCATCACCAATGCATGTGATCGCTATTGCATGTACCCCCTGCCACACACCCTTCCGGTGGCTTGCTGAGTATTATGTAGATTTAAATGATATCTAAGATATGTTCTTGTTTAAAAACCTCTCTTTCTCTCGAATGTAGTAGAAATCATTCTCCCTATACTGCTATTTTCCATGAGTCCTTCCGGTTGTGTTTGGTTAGTGTTCACTATCAATATACACAACATGTTGATCCGAAATTCTAGTAGCCATTCTCTTATGTGGTTCCATATTTCCAACCTGAATATTTGAGTATTATTTTTTCTTTCTAAATTATTATAATTTCTTTCTAAAGATCACCTTTCATCCGTATAGCGGGCTGCATATTTGTCGGCACCTTCCAAAGCCAGGTCAGGGCTTCTCCATAGGCCTACTCATTCGATGGATCTAACGTACATACCTAAGGTCAGACCCATAACCCCTTGACTGCCAACACCAGCGTTAATATTATAATCCAAGAGAGCCTATGTTTCTCGTATGCTCCCTTATTTCGCAGATTACCAGTATATCTACAGGTTGAAGCACGAAGCTCAGCCAGCCCCAAGTTCATAAACGTAGGTGCATATGAACATTCATGAGTCGCCGAACTGTTTCGCCGGGACCCATTCCAGCTAGAACAGGAGTTGGCCAACTGCGGCTCTCTGAGTAAACCGGTCGGAGTTTACTTTGGATTGAAGTTGAAAATGAAAATAACTAATAAATAAATCAATAGTTTCATTTATACATTTTTTTAATAGGACTTACTTGTAGTGGTTTTATGCTAAATTTTCATCACTTTTATGGTTGGCTCTCGAATAATTTTTGAATTGTGTGAAGGACAGAACCTCTTTGACCTCAAAAGTTTGCTAAATCCTGAGGTATAGGGAAGAAAATATTCAGTAAAAGATAGGGAGAGAGTTCATACAGGAATCGGGTTACTGTGGTGGCCAGAGTGATGGCCTCCCATTTCGAAGGCCCGGGTTTTAGTCCACAAAGCGATATATTTTCAGTGGTATTCCAGTTTCTACTTGAGGGCCGTTTGAAGAGTACTTCAAGTCCAGTACTCCGTCCGTCATATGAGACGTTAACCGAGGGACCTTGGGTGCCTTCCGTTAAAAGTAGGCATATGCCGAAGTTGAGTTTCTCTTCACCAATTCTGTCCTTCATTCCCTGAAAAATTAATACCACATCCCAATTGCCTACTTAACCTTAATTGCGCAAATGACCTTAGTTGCCTCTTCCTTCCCCCAATTAACAACATCGAGGTTTTATACTACCTAGCCAAAAGAGGCAAATGTTGACTGCCGAAAGAGTAGGGAAACTTGTGTCCTTTCATTTATGTGTGTTGTGTTATATCCGTGCTTTTGTATTGGTTCCGACCCGTAAGAACTGCTTCTGCTGAATTTTTACCCAGATATAGTTCTAGGCCTCGCGAAAGTCGACCCTGCTGATGGCTTGCTTGGCCTCGCTAACATAGATAGCATCCGGGAAATCAGCCGGCCATGTTTTTGAATAATGGCGTTTACTACACTATCGGCCACAAACGCCGCAGCAGTTGCGATGCCACAATGGCATGGCAATGGCGTGTTTTACGTGAAGGATATCCCGCCATGTTGGATGGTCGGAAGTCATGGGATAGAAAAGGCTCGGAGCATATTATGAGTGACCCATAAATAATATTTGATTTATAAGGAGCGTCATTTAATATTCCCCGAGTGGGAAACAACACACGGACTGACTCGCGATTCCGGGCACGTCCTTGCGCCACATTCAGCTGTCCGTGTGAGGAAACGGCTCTTCTTCGGTTCGCCGTCGCCTTGTCAACTGTTTGTGCCAGCGCTTCGCTTATGGCCATGGCGCATTAAAACATAGCTCAAGCGTGCATAGCAAATTTTAGAGAACCCGGTACGTGTGCTAGTTTTCTTTCCATTTCGTAAATAATTAGCTTTCCTGAAATAAACTACGCTTATTCACAAACGTATGAGATGTGGAAATTAAAACTTATAAATCATATTTTTGCAGCCATTCTGACAAACGGCTTCAAAGGTACGAAACTGGGGTGGAGAAATGGTAGAAATGGCAAGGGGAATAAATCGTACAAATAGCTTCATTCATCAGAACGTAACATTTGGAGCATGTTTCTTCACGGCAGTGAAGGATGGACAAGAAAAGGTTGGAAGCATTCGAAATGTGGTGCTACAGAAGAGTGATGAAGTTAAATGGATCGACCGAGTGAGTAATGAGAAAGTCCTAAGAAGAGCGTAAGAAAAGAGAAGTCTGCTGAAAACTAAAAAGAAGACGGCACAACTTAATCGGCCACATCTTAAGACACGATGGCCTGATGAAGACAATCGTTGAAGGACAAATGGACGGAAAGAATGTAAAAGGCAAGCCTCATATGAGATATATGGAAAAATGAATGAAGGATGTGAAAGAGAATAAATACGTGTATATGAAGCGGTTGGCCGATAGAAGAATCGAGCGTAGGGCTACTCAAACCAATCCTAGGATTGTTGACCGATGATGATGATGATGAAATGGCTTTAAAGGAAATAGAAGAAAGAAGAGAAAATTCCACCCCGCTCTGACCAATGCGATTTCCGCCAAAGAGCAGGGATTTGGAAACTATGGTTCTCGATCCTAAAAAGAGATCGGGAGTAGTTCGAAGGGACAAGGTTCGTGGTTTTAGGGTTGCAAGTAAAAGAAAGTTGGAAACCCCTGTTCAAAGAAACCACCCTACTCTACTAACCACCTGAAAGAAATAGACCTTTCTCATCAAAGTCGATTTTACATCGTATTTTTAGTAAACTTGGTGTATCAATTTATTTTTTTTAGTGCTCTAACCTGCAGAGTGTTTATTGCTAAACAAACAGAAGAGCAAACGCTGCACATAGTGAGTTCTTGCTGGCGATGCGACTTAAACAAATTTACTAGGAGGTACAAGATGGGACATTATCTTTCAATTAGGTGAGAAGGATGTCAACTCACGTCATCTCAACCATTACTTACTATTTTCCATACATTCCGTGGTCAGAACAGGAGATATAAACAACGCAAACTTATTTACGTACGCTTACGAGAGTGCAGAATATTTGAATCTTTTAGAATTTCTTGTCTTCTTCGTTTCTTTGAATTTGATGGTCCTACGTGACTGTGAACGAAAGTAAACATGCTGCCATCGGCTATCCTCGAAACCCACACTCACAAAATGATGTCATGAAGACTAACGGCGTCATTGAAACATAAGCGATTGCTGCACGAACTCCATTTTTCATCTAGAAACCTTTCGGTGGCATACTCAGCCAGTGTGTACTGAAAACGATAATGTGATTTATTAAGTTGTGAACATTGTCTAAAATGCTAAGAACCCGAAAAAAGTTAAAGAAAGTCATATACAAATGTCATGCTAACTCACACATAATATTTTACATCAACACGGGGTGTACCAACCCTTCATATTACATGGTGACGAAACGAACTAGGCCTCATTGAGAAACCCAATTTTCGCTCGGAGAGTAGGTGGAAATGGACAAAATATAGAATGAGGGCAGGTCGGATATTGACATTTGGCACAAAAATCACAGATAAGAGAAGGACGCAAGCTCCTGTCGTCCTAAAATGGCTTTCGCATCCACATTTCTTTCACTCTAGCCATGTTAAATACTAAAATTCATTAAAAGGCAGAGATATCTATATCGAATGAATGAATTGGAAATCAAGGTCATTGCTGAATATGTGAAATTATATAGGAGGAGTGATACACGCATCATGGTAACCCTGGTCATATGTGATTGAGGTCATTTGTGACCGCTGCGGAAGCTGGTCGCTTTTAGGCCAGCTTTCAATTGGATGTGAGAGATGTCAACTCACGCCATCACAATCATAAATTACCATTTTCTATACGTCGTGTTAGGGCTGCGCGTGAAAGAAAGTTGGAAACCACCGTTCTATATCCGTGATCACAATCACGATACTCCATGCGTATTTATTTAGTGAATATGGTTCTAGGGGCGTCGCCCCATCGAACGTCGGGTAAAATGGGAAGTCACCGAGGGTTGAATGGAAGACAGGGGGAGTTGCGAAAGTCTTGCTGTCAATGGAGACTCCAGCGAGCAACATCTACGTATCTACGTCCTTCGGTGTAATGATTCGAATTTTCTAAGGATGATATACTAATCCCTCTCCCGAGCTTGTATATCAGCAATCCTCCATTTGTGAGATGCGAGGAGGAAAAGTATCGTCGAATAGGAATGGTGAGAACATGGGAAAGGTCACGCTCGAAGGGTTGTGACATTCAGCATCTCAATGCAAAGTGAACTATGCGTAGGAAAAGTGTAGATACATTAACAATGCAATGCTTATGATTATCGCTTTCATTTCGCAACATCGCCTAAACATTAGAGCTGCTTGTACAACACGAGCACATTTTTACCAACTTAAAATGTGCTGGTGTCAAAAGACAATGCCGCGGCATTTTGATGCCACAGCATTTTTAATCGCATTATAAGTAGGCAGAACCGTCACTCCGACTTCTGCAAGCTTTGGGAGTTCAACGCATCGCTTAGAAATCAGAGGGGCCTCTTTAGGTCGGTCGTGGCGCCTTTGCCAGCTTTCTATCCTTTCCGTCTCTCTCAAAAGTTATTTGTTTTTTTAAGAATCACTTCGTGACAAACGTAACGCATACATTCAGCTATTTCATTTCCCTTCCACTGAGTCTATCACTGACAAAGGGACATGAACCGTAATGAGGTGGCATCATAGACACAGTTTTGAATTTTAGTTGCGCGAACGGCTAAGGTGTTATGGCACTGTCTAACCTAAGATATTCAGCATAGGACACAAACAACATCCATGCACTGGCCGGATTTGAACCCGAGACATTCGATTGCCAGCGCGTTATCGACCTGGCTACCACGGCCGACACATGACGTCACACATCACGCTTAAATTCTAAGGATAAAAGCGATACTTTTTCTTCCTATATTTTTGTAAATCTTATGGCATTATTAATATGATTCCATTCAAAGAAATGACATTCACTTTATTTAATAAATAAGGGGGTACTGGACAATATGCTAATTGCATACATAGATCTTGATAAACGAATAAGGCTCGGCGGAAAACGAATAAAGCCAGGCTCTACTTTGGCGCTATAGAGCGCTACAAGCGCAGTCCACCGTCCACTCGATGGGGTGTTAACCCGCGGACCCTTTGGTGCCTATTGTTGCAGACTAATCCATATATCGGGTTTCGCTCCACCCTTACTTCGTTTCCTGAATAATCCTGCCTCTCCCTGATTACCAACTTACCCCAAATGGCATAAATGATATCAGCTGTTGATCGACTACTACGAATAGCAACTACCGAATGGATTAAATGTATTCCTTATTTAAGCATAGCTTTATTTAAAAACATATTTCGGTTGATCGCGTCAATTTCACGATTATAATGCTGGCCTCCAATGCCTAGGTCCCGGGTCCGCAACTCTGGGTGCGGCGGATATTTTCCCTAGAGAGGTCGGTTCCGACTTCAGCGCTCTACCGAGATGACTTAGGTTCACCACTCTGTCTAGCGGGTGAGACGTTAAGGTGAGGACCCTTGGCATTTCGTTCTGAGTGAATGTCGACACACTGTTTCACTCTAGCCTTCCTCCATTTCCGGAGAATATTCTACCCTTAACCCGATCACCCACTTGTAATCATTGGCGCAAACGATCTCAGGTGTCTACTGCCTTCCTCTAATTATTATTAATAACTTACAAATGTCTCGCTCCTTTGTGAAATAGGAGATAAAATAGAACTGAAGTAGCTTTAGCACTCTCAGTTCGTGGGTAGTTAGGGAAGAGGTACGAATTTAGGATCAAGAGAAATCCTGCGTCAGCATTAGCATGCTCTTCACGAAAGGCGCCAGGGGATCCATGGTTTAACGTTTCATCCGACGGACGGAGTACTCAAACTAGAAATTCTCTCCACACACCATTTAAGTAGAGACCGGTTTGCCAACGATAAATCTCTTCCACGACCGAGATTCGAACGAGGGCTCTCGGGTTAGGAAGGCAGTATTCAAGCCATTAAACCAACCCGATTTCCGAATAACATTGAAAGAGTTAGCCTTCTATTTCATGGTTAACGCAAAGGTGATAATGTATCTACGGACTGGACACCATGAAGTGCTTAAATGAAGTCATAAAAATTCCCGCTAACTTCACGGAGGTCAGGCGGAGGTCACTTTACGCTCATCTCCATCCACGGAGCAATATGCCAGGTGGAAGTCAGTGAGGTGCGAAATGTGGCAACAACGGGTTGCATATCACACCTACCGATCGCCGAGTTCCTCGAGAGGGAGACCGTTCCCCCTTCGGCAGTTTCCGTCGCCCTCGATTGTCGCTACGAGTGACAGCATTAGGATCTCGCGTCGGGGATGTCTCTCGCGAGTCGAAAGCGGGAGATGTCGGATCCGAGCGGCCCAAACCAAATCCATCTCATCCGTCGTCTCGGGCTGCTCCAGGTGACCCCTTTCGCCTCCCGAGGCCTCCCACACACACCCTCCCCCCCCTCCGGGTCACGCTTTCCTCCCCCCACACCCCCTGCCTAACACCCCTCTTTCGCTCCCTCCCACTCGAGTTCGTCCGTGCGGGACTTTGAGGATGGGGGTCCTTCGCCTTCGGAAGCCACAACGCTTATCCTCGACTACAAGGTTTCCCGCCAGAGTCCTCTCCGAACGGTTCGAAAATTTCGAAAAGCAAACGGAAATCACGGATCCCGAATTTGTGGCTTCGAATTTGTAAAAAAAAAATTACCGAGTCGTTGACACCGCAGTAATCTATTGCGGTGAAGACTTCCGGAAATGTGGGGTGAAGTCGATAGATACATGGATAGATAGATAAGCGTCTTTATTGGGGCGAGATTGAGAATAAAAGCCCC
The DNA here is from genome assembly GCA_933228895.1 of Platycnemis pennipes. NCBI lineage: Eukaryota > Metazoa > Arthropoda > Insecta > Odonata > Platycnemididae > Platycnemis > Platycnemis pennipes. Next base: position 77,336,835 of record OW121846.1, on the reverse strand, counting down.
ATCTTTCATCTAACCCCTCGTTAATGCATGAAATATAGCATATATATGCATATAAACGTTGTTCTAAATACTCAAAAATATATATATTCATCATCAAGGGTCAACAATCCTATGATTGGTTTGACGCAGCCCTCCACTCACTTCTTCTATCGGCCAACCTCTTCATATTAACGTAGTTCCTCTCTGTCACGTCCTTTACGACCTGTTCTATGTAACTCATACGAGGCCCGCCTTTTCCATTCTTCCCGTTCACTTTTCCTTCGACGATTGTCTTCATCAGGCCATCGTGTCTTAAGATATGGCCGATTAGGTTGTCCCGTCTTCTTTTTATAGTTTTCAGCAGACTTCTATTTTCTCCCACTTTTCTTCATTTGTCTCTCGGTCGATCCATTTTATCTTCATCATTTTTCGATAGCACCATATTTCGAATGCTTCCACCCGTATATACATAAAATTACAATAGAAAAATAATTAAAGTCGATAGATGGATGTTCAACCCGAAAGTTGGTTTCTGATAGGTGAGGGCATGGCTCAGCCCGTGCTAAGACACTGGCGTATGAAAGTCATATATGCAGGGTAAGAGGACCAGTTCTTTTCCCTGCGATGTCCTACGTAGTTCTGACACAGATAAAATCGAATCGCGCGGATTTTAGGTGGGGGAGTCCAGAAATGCTAGTATCCGGGTTTTGAACCCGGGACCCTCTGGATGGTTTCTCAAGGCTCTACCCACTAGGCCACCACAACCCCCGATAGACAGGTAGTACTCATAAAAATAAAACTTGGAAAATTTTACGAGAAGACGGTAAAGTGGCGTAACATCAGTTAGTCCATTAATTACGTGAGGCGATTTTGGTGATTTTTCGATCCCCCTCTCCCCCCTTGGTGAGATGTCGTGAGATTCGGATTGACCCCCTTAATCTCACGTGAGATTTTTCAAAATCCGTATTTTTAGTGTAAATACGTCTCGATCTTGTGCTGCGCTTGATTGCGTAGGATTTAATTTTAAAAAGACATAAATGTCGCTGCCACCCGGCTCGTACGCCGTAGCGTTCGTCGAGTCGCACGTTTGGCTTGCGGCTAAACAATCGAAGGGCTACTGTGTTATTTGTGGCGTTCATATGACCGCGATAAATATTATTGTGAAGGATTTAGCCATATTTTAGTGGAGAAACATGTTTTACTTATTTAACCCAGTTTTCTCGCAATTTTACTCTATTTGTTGCGGAAAAAATTACGTGGCATTTGCCGAGACCCTCCCTCACGTGAGATTAGGTGAGATTCCGCTCGACCCCCAGTCCCCCTCCCCCCCAAAATTCCTTACGTAATTGATGGATGCCCCCTTATGACCCAAATAGAATATGCAGCTAATACATAGGACCCATACGAAGTAGACTTGATTTGGGAATTGGATAATTTTCAGCGAAGAGCAGCTAGGTTTTTAAAATGAAGGATTCATGGCAAGTTTGACAGTAGGCCAGGATTGCAAGGAGAATAAGGATGAAAATCATTATCTGGTCGTAGATTGAAGACTAAAATCATGCAGATTCTAGTCATTTTTTGGATGCCTGTATGAAACGTCAAGTGTATGTTCAACACATTAGTGTATTTTTTCATATCTCCTTGAATTATTGGCACACAGTTAAAAATATGCGTGTTAGTTTTGTACAGATCTACGGGGCTATATCTCAGTTTAGGTAGGAGGCATGTGAAGTCATGTTCCTATACGAAATTAGCTTTCAGCGTTGAGGTCACTAGCAATATGAGTTTTTACTCTCAGATAATGAATGACTTGTTTGGAGTTAGTGGTGATCCCATATCCTTGTGGAATGACACCGAGCATACAATGTAGGTGGGAATGTTAAATATAAAATATGCTGTTATATTTGCATTCAAATAGTTTAAGTAATGACAACAGTATTTCACCCCAAGTTAATTAATGATATTCCCTTTCAGGTCAAGGTGTCGTGATTAACCACTTTTAATCATGAACTCTCAAATGAAGACAATGCCGCGGAGTTTCAGAGTGTTTGAGAAGGGATAACGTAGTGTACCAGCACGCCTTATAGGGTAACTACCAAACACATGAATCTAGGTGACAAAATAAGGCTGGTCCAAAATACTGTACTCAAATCAGGTAGGAGGTCTATGATGACTATTTCTTTCCATCTTATAAGTATTTGTTATTATTCAGGCGAGAAGTATATGTCAGTGCCTCTGTAAAGCTCCTGTGAAAATCACAAAATCCGTCATAGAAGATTTTGACCATGATGATCTCAGAAAAAATTCTATTTATGAGGGGCAAAAAGTTACATAGAATTTCCACGTGACATAGAAACACGCGATATTGACGCATTACAGAAACGTTGGAAGATGGAAGGGATTCGCCGTCAACAGAAAGAAACACTGGACATCAGTTTCTGACAATGTGAAAAATGCATCTCCGTAATTTTAAAATGTATTATAGTTTTATCTAATTTTAACAATCCTTGTCTATTTTTCCTGTGACATTTTTCTCTCACCATGAATTTGCGTACTTTTTGTAGCCATTGTATGATATTTGAGAAATATTATCGTCCAGTAAAAAATTAAAATCTTCAACATTTTATTTATTTGACTTTTCCATATTTTTAATAGGGAGCGTGTTTGTAAGCCGAATAAAGATATTTAAGTTCAATTTTCTTCTGTATATGTCTAAATTAAGACCTAAAGGGCGAAGCACTGAGCCAATTAACTAGTTTCAAATCAGACGTCCTGCAGAACCAAAGCATAGTGATTTTCTGAGTATCAGACCTTTCTGGGGTATTATAGGCGGAACAGGAAAAGGAACTGACCTCCTTGCTCTGAATTGTGAATGTCACAATCCTGTAATGTTTAGTGCTTAATGATCTCAACCTTCACCACTAAGAACCTTTGTGTTCCTCCTCCAATTAATGGGTGCGTTCTCTCACCAACCGCGGCGTTCAACCTTCATGTTCAAACTGAAGGTTGGAAGACCGTATTTAAGTATACCTCTGTATTAGCCTACAAACAGTTAGTGAACACGAAGAACTATTACAATAACTGAGAAAAAAATTGGTGATTTATAAGCTATAAGGCACAATTCTCAAATCCTACTGAAGTATTTTTCTACGCGACCTTTTTTCCTCGCGGTTTCTACATCTACATCTACATAATGGATTGCAGGCCACCATAAAGGTATGTGGCAGGGGGTGAATTCACACCAAACATGCATTAGATATCAGGCATAAATGGATTAACCAAGCTATTCCTTTAAGGTTTTACTAGTGGATTAGTGATGATGAGCACAAGAGCAAGAAGAAGATCCAAACGGCGATTTTCAGGGATGCGCGGAACGGAAAATAACGCAGTCTGACTTTTTCATCAACAACTAAAATACTAATGTACTAAATAATATGAAACTTCGTGTGATTATAAAGATAGATCTTTGCTACAATATGTGAAAAGGAAATTTTGATATTTCGATCCGTGTTTTTATTACGACGCCGTAAATGCGATGCAACCGTCCAGTACCCGGAAAAATTCGCTAAAATTCCGTATTTAACCACACACTACAATTATTACGAACGGTGAAAAATATTGTATATCATCACCGAACGCAAAATTAAACAAGCTTTAATTTGATGTACTTCATTTAAAAATCTATTAAGCCGTCTTTGAGATATTAGTCTTCAAACTCGGGTGACGGAATTTTGCAACGGACAGTAGTACTTATATTCTATTCTATACATCACAATTTAAAAAAAAGATAAAAATAGCAAAGGAAGCGTACAATGACATGCTATTAGTTGGGTTAGCTTAGTCATTAAACCAACATGCAACCACCCATGCTATCCATTGATAACCAGTATCTATTTTATTGGATACCTTTACAGCTATTCATATCACTAATTGTAATAATCCCCGTTTTGACTCTTAGGGCATTGCAGACGACTTGAAAATATTCACCTCTCACCCTCAGTTAACGGATTTTACGTGCTCATGCTACGGGGTGGGTTTCACCTTCGTAGGCAAAAGATACCTTAGAAATCATCACGAGGGGCCAGCGCTTTCAGAATTCGAAAATTTAGCGGGGAGTACTGAAACGTTCTGATGAACTTTCCATCACCTTTCATGTGCAACCTCCTTTCGGAAAAACACCACGTTGACATGTTGGAAGGGCGTTCGTTCTTGTTCTCAGGGCAAGCAGAGCTGGATTGGCAGGGTGGGTGTCAGCCGCTCTTAGCATGCCACCTAGTTCGAAGTGCAAGATGGTCCACGCAGCATCCTTCCAAGTCGGCCGATCCGAGAATTGGCACGACTTGTCAGCTCGTAGCTCACCAACCACGATCCGGATGCCACACTTCCAGCCCACGATGAACTAACCGCCCTCCGGACACCAATACCGCTGCTACCTATGCCCGCCACACATCTGTTCAGGAAAAAAAGGTGAAAGAAGAGGCTCAGCACCAATCTACACAAGTCACAATCACGATGATACCAACACAATATCCTCGCCTAATACTATTATTACGGATTCCTATGACACCCCTTTACTATATCTAGTGTATATAGTCCCGGTTGCTAACTCCCTCCAGTAAGAAGAACTACATGTAAACTTTATAAAGACTACATGTGAAAAAATATATTTAAAAAAATATACATATGTAAACAATATTCACAAGTGTGAAAATTAAACAGAAAAACACAGAAAAAGAACACTCACATGTATTATCGAATATTTCGGTGGTCACAGCCACATTTCTCAACGGGAAGAGGAATACTAGTGTGTTTTTCTATGTTTAATTTTCACACCTGTGAATATTGTTTATTTTCCACGATTATGGCTTCAACCACGACTTGTTTATATGTATATATATTTATTTATTTATTTTACAGATTGCTATTACTCTAAAATAATTTATTTATTCACTTTTTTGTTATTTAAATATTGATATGTATCTAGTATATTCTGTATTACTCTTTCGGTGGCCTGGCGAGAGTTTTACGGTACATCCCTTATCCGCGGGCGAATGCTCGGCCGGTGCCGCTTCCGCCTAAGAGAGAGAAGACCAGTGGATAGACCTGAAGAAGTAACTAAAACAGGGTTCCACGACTGTTTTATTGTTATTATCACCTACTGCTTGTTATCTGTAGTAATGGTATGGTCTGTGGAAAATGAACATCTTTTGAATCGAATTGAGGTTATGGATTGGGTATGATAAATGACTGTGGTTATAAAACAGTTAGGTTTTGTAGGGAAAATGATTTAGTAATAACAAACATGATAAAAACACTATCACAGAGTTAGCTTCTTAACGAAATTTCCTGGAAACACTGGAAGATATAAGCAACACTATACAATGTTTATTCCATGATCAGGAAACAGCATAATCGATTCACTCAGTCACTAGGGAGCCGATGAAGACTCAGATCACAGTTTATTAGTGATAATTTGCTATGCTTCGCTCAAATCAATTAAAAGGTGAATGCGTGTCAGAAAATAACAATTAAAAGATTCAAGAGAACAAGATGGAATGCCGACAGAGAAGAGAAAACAGAGAGATGAGAAGAAATGCACTCGACGCTAAGGTATGAAGAAACTCTATGGTATATCAGAAGGATGTAAAAAGTGGAATATGACTATGAATATGAAGAATAAAGAACATTTATTGATGTAAATAAAGGGGTTTATGACATTAGATTTTGGTATGAGGATTTTGCTAATGCACTTTTCATTTCTTCCCGAATAAGATCGAAAAACATGTTTTCGAAGAGTTTGAAGCAGCAAGTTTAATTTCACACACGGCAAAGATTGGCCTCGGGAGAGTGTGGAGAAAGACAGAGAATACGCCCAACGAGTTTTTAGGTGATCATTGGTTTCAGGAAGGGGAGGGAGCCCGTAATTCCGTTGCATTATTAAGAACAATGGTAGAAAGGCATAAAGAATACAACCGGGATGTTCTTCCTTGGTTGCTGGTCCATGAGAAGCCGTTATCCGTGGTGGACTCGGAAAAATTAATGAAGGTGTTGCTGGCAGAGTCAGGCCGGAGGACTGGTGGCTCATTAGAAATTTGTGCATAATAATAATCCGGGTAGGTGGCAATAAGCCTCTGAGCGGGGTTAATATGAAATTAGGACGAAATGGTAAAGTTAATCATGTTTTAGGAGGGCCATTCACCTTGTGCAATATCTCTGAACAAGTCGAAATTCAACTAACGTGTAGTATTTTTGCACATACTTTTGAATGACCGAGCTAAAGTTACCTCTGCTGCACTCCTTGGAAATACTATGTATTCGTATAAAATACGAAGATTCTCGCGAAATAGAGTAGAATTTGTGCATACTGAATTATTACACATGCAATTTTCCACAAAATAAAATTTTGCTTCGAGCCATGTTTCAATACTGATGCATCAACTTCAGGTGACGATGATATATCAACATTCAAACCCGGGTCGAAGTAAAATTTAATTTTGTGGAAAATTGCAGTTATATTCCTTCAGTATTTTGTATTCGATTGTCGATGTTCGAGAATAATTCATCACTTTTATGTATTTTTATTTATGCTATGGCATTTAATATTTTTTTCCTCAAATCATGCGCCATTACGGTCTGGGATATCAGATTCGGGGATAAACCAACTGATAAATCTCAATATTAATGGTATTCCTCGACGTTTATTGAGTAAATATATGACGAAATAATGCCGTTAAATAGACTATTTCTCTAAATGCAAAGGTGCTGAGAATGCAAAATTCAATCAGGCGGAGCACACTCATAACACCCGATATTACTGAACGATTTAAATATTAACCTCCATTAAACTGGAACCCTTCGAAGACAAATAAATTGAAGATCGTTACAATTTACATGTTGGACAGGTATGACGGCATTTAATTGGATTTACTCTCAGCCGATGACAGAATCAATAGACGTTTCCATTCATTACAATTCAATCTCTTGCTAGAAAAACTAAGACAAATGTATTATTCATCTGCATCTACATAATACCGTACAAGCCACCATAAAGGTGTGTGGCAGGGGGTGAATTCCCACCAGACATGCACTACATATCATACAAAAAAGTAGTAACAATATACTAGTCTAAACTTTAATTTTAATTAAGTTTACAGTTTTAATTTTAACTTTAATTTTAATTAAGTTTAGGTTTGTAAGATTAAAGTTTAAATTTTATGTATTATTAAGCACATTAGTTTCCATTTTTATTTCGACTATTGTTTTCGAAACCTTCAAATCCTTTGATCATTATCCTAGGTAATGGATTTGAAATTACAGGATATTAGGGCGCATAGGTTTGAAAGCCAATGGGTTTATGTATGCACAAAATATTTTCGTGCACATATTTCAGCGTGACCAGAGAGGTTGAAGACCTGCTCTAATGATTTGTTGCTGGAATTATAGAAGGTTGAGGGTTCTATTGGAAATCGAAGGTATCTGCAAAATGTACACGGATCCTTGAGCAGTTTTTTTAGTTGAGACAACCAAACGTATACAAAATGATTAATTCAATGTTCAGAAAATCGTTAACTTAACAACGACAGATCCATTTGCGTCAACTCCAATCCAACGACGTCAATCCATTCAATAAAGAATTCTTTGTGAACAGAGGGGACAAAGAGTTCTCCCACCAGATAATCGATAAGTTCTATTGCATCTGGATACATGTAAGGAGAAAGGCTTTTATCCGTGACTTTGGTGGAACGTTTTTGAAAGTTCTGACAGAAGGAAATAAATAAGAATCGCCTTATCTGCCACTCCGTGGAATAATTTTTGAAAATCTGCAGATCATTAGTTATAGGAGCAAGAGCTACCTACATAATTGAGAAAAGAGAAAATGATGTACATAAATGACTTTTCCCATTACTGATGGATTTGCATAAGTTATATAGTTTTGAGAGTACCGAGAGCACTGCAATCTTCAATACTGGCAAAGCATTGCATGTCTTGTTAGGACTGTTGATACAATTTGCAAACATTAGGGAAAGTCGAGATTGGTTTTACTCGGCTTCATTTAGTAAAATAGCCCTTAGTAATGACTAAACACCACGGTTGAAAGAAAGAGAACTGATAAATTGTCAATTTGGGTTTCCATTCCATCAGTTGAGGGGACAGAATAGTAAGACGAACCGTAGTACTCTCTACGTACTTATTGCAAAGTGATACAGCGAGCTTCACCACACTGTGGCACTGTCATGTACCTGCAGCCACACTGCGGTGACATACGTAGTCTCCTTTGCAATAAATCTGTGGAGAATACTGTTTCATGTTTCTGTGGACATCCGACACTGACATCAAGTCACGCCCGAGTCTATTGAGGTGAGAGACGTTCCCGAGCGAAACGAGACTCCGCTTCCAGGAAGCAGTACACACGCACACAATGAGTAGATATTAGTTCCCGGAGAAGCCTTAACGCATTCGGCGACCCATACAGAGTCCTGTAATCGACACCGGATGTTATCTTCCGAGCGGACAAAGAGGATTTTTCGAACAATAAGTGGGGCCCGGAGTGTCATTTCCTCCTCTGCTTCGTAGGTTGGGGCCCGAGTGAATCCACATTACGGGGAGCGCGTCCAACCCTTCGACCTCTATCCACACTCAATATTCTCTCTTCAGAATCCGTTCGCGGCTAATTGTATACTTGTGCGTGCTCGCATATGCCTTCCATCCTCGGCCTAGTTCCTCGCATGACTCAAGGCTGGATTTGCGGTGAGCGGGACGGGTGGTGAGGCGGTGGGGAGCATCTTTTCCCGCTGCTTTTTACCCGCAGCGGAGAAGCCTCGCGAACGCAACGCACTCCTGCGCTCGAAAGCGTTGTCGCAACCCAAATTCGCGCTCGCCCCTCCTCCCCCTCCCCTCCCCTCCCCTGCTTCCCCCGCCCCTCCCTCACTTAGCCCATATCCATCGCTCGACTTGATGCACATTTTCTTTTTAGCACCGGGCGCCCGTGTTGAGGCAGAGGGGAGGGAGAGGTCGAGATGAATTACAACGCGACATCGCCCACTCGCGCTCGCTCGAACCAACGGAGTTCACCATTTCCCTCCCCCCCTCATAACGAACTCGGAGCCTCATCGTGATCGTTCAGCTCAGTGGGGGCCTCGAGCGCTTCATAAAATTGGAATCCATGGTCATGCAGCTTGGAAAAAAAGGCTATTCTCCCATCCCCGAGCTGCGCTCTGTGATAGGTGAAAGGGCAGTCCTAACGGGAAAGGAAGATGGAGGTGAGGAAATGAACAACCTGGTCTAGAGTCACGAACGAGTACCCGGTGTCAAAAGGAGTGGCGACCGACTTCTGATGCCGTTCGCCGTCATGGGTGGGGTCGATTTTTAGGGGTGGAGAGGATCCGGCGACGGCATTATCCTACTCTCAAATAATTGCGCCTAAGGGTCCACGGTTTAGCGTACCACCCTTCGGACGGAGAACGGTACTTGAAGTGCTCTCTGCACAGCACTCAAGTAAGGATCGGTATGCAAAAATGTGTTCAAACCAAAGATTGTTTTTTTTTTGATAGGTGAGAGACCCTTACTAAGTCATTGGCGTGTGGAATTCACACATTCAGGGTAAGGGGCCGGTTAAATTTTCTAAATCTGCCCTTTTAAATGTTGTACTCAGGAACACCTTCTCTGTGTACTGCCCTAAATAATTCTTGCTTTTAATTGTTTTTTCTGAGTTATCTTAGCCATCTTCCTATAACACCGCATTTCAGGTACGCAGTCATTTTTTTTCTAAATTTCCCACCGTGCATCACACTCCATACGAATGCTTTATGTTTTCCTCCGTTGTGTTTGGAGTTTGTAGTCTTCTTTTAACATTTCCTATCCCTGTGACACCTGCGATTTCCTGCTGTTATCACCCGCAGAAAATAGAATCGTGAGGATTTTAGGTGAGGACGTCCAGAAAAGCTCTTCCCCGAGATTTGAACCCGGGACTGTGTAGTCAGTAGCTCAGTGCTCTCTACCCACTAGGCCACCGCGACCCCTAGGGAGCAGTAAACCAATAAAAACATTTACCAAAGCGAGAACTCCAACTTTTGCCCTTCGGAATGGGGAGTCAGCTCTCTGATCACCTGAATAATTGATTCCCAGTGACCCGTTGGGGACTTGGACTGGCGGCATTTCAATATGCAAAGACTTTTTAAAGGAACTAGAAGAAATTAGCTGGAGAGCAGAGTGTATTTAACTAAATACTCTCGTTGCAAGATGGAGAAGCGCATTATCGATAATCAAACTGCAGCGGCAATTGTGAATGGAACCCAAGAATGCGTGAAAGTAAAAAGATAATAAAATCAACAGATTGAAATAAGTCTTGAAAACAGTTGGAGTGAATTACAGCACTTTACCATAAACTACTACTGCCAAAGAAACTAAGAGTTCGTACATATTTCCGGTGAAATTGCGCAAATAAAAAAGTAAACATTTAAAATTGAAGTATTTAAAAATATAGAGAGTTGACGAATGGGATCCCGAGTGAAGTAATGATGGGAGGAACATGAAAAGGTGGTATAAATTCAATAGGATAAAAATATGGAGACATACGCCTAATTTATACAAAAGGTGGTCTTTGGGGAAATGAGATAGGGCTGAGAGGCCTGATGAAAGATGCAATAAGCATGAAAGGAATACGTATGAATAGGTCTGGCATAGGGCTGTATAGGAGTTTATCCCAGGGACGAGATTTTTATATCGGATGGCGTACATTCATGTCTAGGAGATAGCCACAGGCCGTACGTGCATTGTGGGTCACATACATACAGGCGCTATATTTAATCAATTTTAAAGGTGTGATTCTAGTGCCAATATGTTACTTAACGACTTCCAAACGAGAATAATGGAAAATAGACCTTACTCGAGCAACTATTTCACTGCCTCACGTGCACTAAAATGCCGGTGAGGCCTTGTTGAATCGCTCACAAGTCATGAGTGACGATACCGCATAAGGCCGCACTGGAGACCACCAAAGGCCGCAGGTTTCCCGGCTTGGCATGGCCTGTCGCGGAAAACGCTGTCGAAGAACACAGAAAAATTATGATGCAGAGAAAATGAGATAAAGATAATCTGACGGCTGTGTATGCGAGGGATTGGGAGAAAAAAACGCTATTAAATCGGGATTGATGAAGGTTAAGTTTGAGCTAGGTTACGGAAAAGGTAAAATAGGGAAAACAAGAATTTAATTACCACAGAGTTGTTTAAGAAGTCCATTAAATCCTTAAGAGGTCATCTGAGATCATCCTAAACATTCGTTCGCCGATAGACTATATATGATGAAATAAATATGACAACTATCTATCAAAGAAGCCATACCTTAACCTTTGTCATGCCAGAAAGGCAGTGGTCATGCTTCGACAAATGAATCTAACGAGAAACAAGTAGCCATGAGTTTGTGACTCTTCAAACATACACAAAGCTTTGATCTCTTTACCGTTACTTGCGATGGAGCATTAGAATATTGATCACGTTTCGGTGGGGACAATGTCCCCATTTGATCGATCCTTCAATCTAGAGCCAGGAGCGGGATTGGTGGGCTGCGTCGGGAGGAGGCCACTTGCTAAGCGAGTGCCGTCAACCTCTTCTCACCATGCCCGTCGGCCATTGCGCAAGCATCTCCCAGTGCAATGGCTTCTCAACCCGTGACACACTGATCTTTCCAATGTCAAACAGGCACGCGACACGTCTGTCTGAGTCGCTGGCGGTGGTAGGGAAGGCGGGCTGCCCAAATTAGGCCGGGGCGATTGTTTTAATGTTGCAATCGACCGTTGGGTGCAAAAAAATATACGACCGATAGTCGATTAACAAGTCTGAGATCGGCAGCCTTGCTGGTCATTCACGATTTCGAGCGGACTTTCGGTCGTTGTCCGCTGTTGTCTCTCCTGTTTCGAAGACCGTAGAGGCTGAGGACCATCAAAGATCGTCGACAGATAGAGAATTTCATCAACTTTCGGCGCTCACATCTTGATCAAACATTGCCCAAACGGCACACATCAATGATGCACTGACGATAAATAAATATACAGGGCAAAAAATACTTCTAAATGTTTAAAAATATAAAATTTGTCTCCGGCGTAATTCTTTAGAATGTCCTCATGACGGCAGTATAATTAAACTTACTGCGAGTTCCAAAATACGTAGCTTATGTTACCACGTGACCGGTTTTACTATTTTATTCACATGTAGATATACAGATATGTTGCACCTGAAGATACTGTAAACAGTAATTAAGTTCGCGAAATGTAAAGATACGTATTGTGGGACGCAGAGTTGGTTTTTACCACTTTCAAATATTCCCAGCTCAGCAATATACACCTGTCTTTACAGCCCAAATTATTCCACTTAGGTAAATACCAAGCTGCTGTCGTTGAAACTCGACACAACGTTGGCAGTATTTCTATCTGTAAATTCGATGACCAGCAGTAACTGACCTGCAGTGAATATCGTCAATCGGAAAACTGTCTATATTCGATAATCAATCAGTATTGCATCTGACTAAAGGTGCGTTTACACGTAGCAGTTGAATGCTACAATAGCCAACTGCTAACACCGGTAAATCCCCACTCGAACGTGTAATTAGCAACTGCGATGGGTCGATATTGGACATGTGTCGAAAACCATCGATCCAAGTTTGAGCTATAAGCGAAGTTGAAGTCTGTCTAATTTCAATAGCAACAATCGCCAACGGAAAGCAATACACGACGCCTGATACCGGGTAATTGGATGTAAGATATCCTCCCAGAAGGGAAGATTATACTCTTTATAGAATGGGAACACAAAATAATAGGGTATTTTCCTATTTATTTTTAATGTCCTGATGGAAAGTTTATAACCTCTGGTGTGTATATTTTAAGCCGTTACAATGACGTCAAATATGTTTCCTCATTAATTAAAAAGTGAAAAATTCAACGGCCCGAAAACGCGACGCCAAACTATTGCATGCCGGTAAATTAAACGTATGACGTGAAACACTTTCAACTACCTGCCACTAGGTGATTCAGCGGGCGCTTCCAAGCGGACGGTGCACTCCCTTAAAGCTGATTAACTAGTATATGAGGGATATTTATTCATTAATTTTTGATGGTTAACTTTTATTTATTTAAAATTGTGTCTTCATTTGAAACATTTAAAACCAGTTAGTATTCATTTTACTAAGCGCACCTTGAAGTTGGACCACTGTCGTGCGAACTTCACGCCATGCTTCGCTGCAGAAGAGGATTCAACGACCAGGGTGCTCTGGAGTCCATAAAACGACTACTATTACCGTGTTTAACGGAGGAGACTTTTCGAACTTTGATAGTTTTCATAGGATATTATTAACATACATTTACCAGAGCTGATAGTATCGGAAATACAATGGTAAGTTAGAAGACGAGTATGTTCTATGCCTCGCAATGTATACTACATACCTGTTACTTCAGCAAAAAGGCAGTGCATCCCGCCATTTCTGAGCTTTTTCAAATTACTTTAAATTAACATTTCATTCTATAGTAAACTGGGATTTCTCAATCCAAGTGTTTTGCGTAACATGAATACATTCATGTGGGGGCACGAATCGTAATTAATTCATACGGTTTTCTTTGATGAAGAAAACTACCCTATTGTCAATGGAATTTATTGGTTGGAGACTTTCATGAACATTTAGGCATCGATCACAAGTGGCATCAAACGCTTTTTCTTTGATATGACAACGCCGCGCTAGCGGCATTAAGCCGCTTAGAAGTTGGTGCATACACAATGTTGCAGTAGCGATAGCAAAATGTCGCACATCCCATGGCTGTCTTAGAACTCAACTACTACGCGTTTAGGCTGCTTAATATTTAGTCAGCTGCAGTAGCCAGATCACTGCTATTGAATCTTTCTTTATGGTTAAGTTTCGATTAGACGGTGAGATATGATCTAAGCACTTGGATCATATAAAAAAACCATTTCTACTCTCAAATACTATTAATTTCTACTCTCAAATACTATTAATTTCTACTCTCACTCTTTCTTTCTCTCTCGCTTTACACAATACAATTTTTGCGTACAATTTCTTGTACAAACGCTTGTGTAAGGAAATGGTACCGTGTAAAGCGGCTAATTGTGTGAACGCTTGTGCGAATGTCTGAATGACTGTACGGGAAATTTTCGGGACCTTTTCGGGAACCTTTTCTAATTCCATTCAGACAAACATACAATTTCGTTCAGTTTGTACAAGCGTTTGCACGAGAAATTGTACAAAAAACTGTGTCGTGTAAAGCGGCTTCAAGCAAATGCTGGAAATGGTTGATAGAACATTAGGCCAACTGCTGCGCTCAACAATCAACGACCTTTATGGCAGTCGTAAAATATTATCGCCGACTACTCAACTGGTTGATGGTTATTTCGATGGGTCGAGCAATCGGCCGGAGCCGAAACCAGAACCATCGCCGAATGACTGCTTCGCACTTCGCGCGGCGGACAATGAATTTCTTCAAAAATAAAATGGAAAGGGGAAAAGAAAGCGGATTGGTTTACAATGATCCCATATTAGAGAGTCAGAAATATTCGAGTGGAGAAGAGGCCTATATTTGCTCCGAGTCGTCACGCGGGAGAGAAAGCGTGACACAGTGTCGGAGGTCGAGCTGAGTGGGCGTGATGTTCTCGTGGGGCGGGGCGGGGCGAGGTGGAGGCGAGGAGTAGGGAGGGGAGTAGGGAGAGGAGTAGGGCGAGGAGTAGGACGAGAGGAGAGCGGTGCAGCCACACGAATTGGGATCAACCTCTGCCGATTGCCCGTGCAGGCAAAAGCGGACACCTCGTCCCCCGAAAGGGGGGAGTGAATGACGACCAAAAAAAAAAAAAAAGGAGCCATCGACATTTTATGCTCGAGAGGAGGCTGTGGGCACGGCCCCATCTCAAATTCCCACGCCCAACCTGGTCCGTGGCGTCAAAAACAACGGGCAGGATTCGAAGCAGGTCGTGCCGACTTTTCGATTCGAGATCGTGGTACGCCGTTTTTACAGGGTCAGGAGGTGTGATTGAGGTTGGATAGTGGTACCGTGATTTCTATTTGGAACTTTAACGGATTCCGGAGAGGCCACGCAACGCTTATCCAGTGATACATGGGCGAACGAAGATAATTCCCTCTGGAATCACATTCGCCAGCCCAAACGCTTCTTCCCCCGAAGGTTTATACAGAAAATCGCTCAAATCGTTCAGGGTGATCCTCGCAGTTTAAAGGCAAGTTTTACAAAATAGCGAAATGCACTCTAAAAAGGGAAAAACCTCGCCAAAGACTCAGATGAACACCTGCTCCATTGGAAGAATGGAAGTTAATATGCCAAACTGACGATCTTTCAACGCTATCATACTGAAAAAATTACCGTACTTCATTTTATTAAACTCAATAAAATGTCGACATCCTCACTTTTATTCCCCCAAATACTCAAAATCAAATCTCTACATCGCCTCGCATTTTCACTGAAACATTTGTTAGTGGAAACCATGCCCGTTACCCGAATCCGAAAAACAGTCAAAGATCTACGTTAGCCAGGTCACTTGTTCGCCGAGGACTCACTGTGTCAGGTACTTCAACGGGTGTAGTTCGATAGCAGCGCTGCAACCTCCTCGAAGGGGACTGTGCCGTGGAAGAGCTCCAACTCCTCCCTCCGTCCCTAGGACCCTCGTTCACCCGTAGTCTATACTCTTAACAATGAATTTCCACGTTTTTGCCGAGAAGGGCTCACACTGGCGCCAATCTTATAACTATTTTTCTCGTCAAATATCATCTGAACCGTTAGGCTGCCTAAATAACATATTTCACAACTACTAGAGGCCATAAATCAATTCGTGAGGAAGATATCCTCACAACATGAGTCGAAGGAAAGATAGTTTTAGCGTCATTCCCCAAATCCACGTCTTAAACAGCCCCGTCACCTCAGCTAACTCTTCTCGCTAACCCAAGCACAGGAATCAGAAAGTAGACTGGAATGAGGTCATGAAATACTAATCGCCGGATAGGAACGAATTTTTAAATAATTTATGGGTGACAAGGCATTAGAAATCATTTATACTCTCTCAACTAGTTTTGCAAAGAAGACCGATTGCGGCCACCAGGTTGGTAACGCGCGATCCTGGAAACACAAAGGCCGCGGGTTCGAAACCCGCCTCTGGCGTGGATTCTGTGTTAGTCTCTTTGATTTACATTACTGATTTTTTTTAACCTCAGATTATAATTGTTTTAGGTATTGACCACTATTTGATTTATATATTTATTTTGACGAGGGGTTAGATGGCAGAAGGGACAGCATTGTCTCAATCTCGCCCCAATAAAGATCTTTTATTATTATTATTATTTAGTTAGTTATACAGTGCAACATAGTCTTAGAATTTAGAGTGCCATAAAATGTCTTAGTTGCAGGGCACTAAGGAACTGTTTATTGTTGAGAATAACAGAATGAAAGTCCTTCACAGATTTTCCATTCGAAATGATCCTAGGGTGACATAGTAAAGCATTTTTTTCAGCTTAGCTATAACGATTTGAAAGTTACTTGAGTTGTTGATGATGAGAAAGTTGGGTAGGATTTCCACCTTAGTTTTAATTATTAGAAACTGAAATTTCATTTTACAGGAATAATCAACGCGTTTCAACTCTGATAATGTTGCCTTATCATTTTCGTAACTTTTTCCTCATTTGCCACCCCCTAAAAGATATAATCTTCATAATATATGATAATAACAGTCAATTTGATGCACACTTTACATTAGAGAAGTTAAGTAGGTTAGATTTAAAGGAGTGGCTGCTGAGGAAATTCGCATTATAGAACGTATCCCAGTTTATGAGCATTTATTACTTTCTTTAATTCTCTCATTCAGATATCTACATCTACGTGATACCCTGCGAGCACCCGAGAGAGTGTGTGGCAGGGAATGTAGCTTCTCATTAATCTCTAATAAGTAATCAGGCAGGCAGAGAACATTATCCATGCATTAATTAGGATAATTTGATCGTTACTCTAGTAGTAATAGAATGATTATATTGCTCGTCAATCCTATCAAGATAGATAAATGGATTTTTCATACGATACCTACAAACACGTAAGGCCTAGCTTTGAAATGGATATCTAACGGAAAAAAATCCAGATCATTCATAATTTCACCGACACAATTCGTTATTCACCCTACGTTTTCTCCTACCAATTGTAATCCATGTTTTACGACAAACCATTAGGAAGATTTGAAACACATAGGTGAAATAAAATTCAAGCTCATAAACTGTAATATTTACTCGGCGGTAAGTTTAATTCTTCACGCAAGGACCACTTACCTTTTAAAGAGAATCAGCGATTCGAAACGCCTAATACTTCTTACCGAATATCTCAAGCGACTTACCGATGTGGTGCAGGGTGTGTACCACATAGGTGACTTAAAGGAGTGTGTGCACTACAAAATCATGACCCGCATCGGAAACCCATATTCCGAATTTGAATAGGTCACTCAAATTATTGAGCATGCAAGACTTACCAGATGATAATAGCATTTGGTCTTTCGAATATCAAACAATAAATGAAAACTTTTTCCCTATAGTGCATATCGATGTCCACTAGTGTGAACCAATATCAATGTGCCATTACCATTTCTTATCACTCTTTTGGGCATGAATATACCTTGATAAACCCTGAACGGTTGTTTTTTCCCTGCCTACCTTATTCATAGCATACATTATTTAACTTATGGGCCACATTCAGGGAGCTAGGATACCCCTGTGACGTCTGTTTCCCCTAGTACCTCTGATATGCAGAAAAGCACTCAGTCCAAGGTTCGTTAGTGGAGTTCAGAGACCCCATTTAAACTCCGGCCAGAGTACGTCGTCAGACTTAAGAGGATGGTGTCGATATAGTTTATTCGGGTTATAACCCTACAACCAGAATGAATGAATAAGGTAAGCAAATAAAAATAAAAGTCCAGGGGTTAGCAGAGTTCCTTCATGCTCAAAAATATTAAAGAAAAATGATAATGGGATGATGGTATCTACTATACGGCAGAAATCTGACAAATACAAATACATTAGAATTAATTATTTAGCATTCAAACTACATGGTAATTCACTCATCCGGTGAGTTTTGAGTGCTTAGTAAACAAATTAAACTCAATCACTCACTTCTTGATTCGGCGTACCCAATGCCGACAGCCGATCACGTCTTAATTAAAACAACTCGTTTTTAATGAAAGTGCTACATAAACCACACGCACCTCTATTGGGCCACACACCTTAAATATTTTTACGAATTTTTAATCTTTGCCTCAAATGCACGAACAAATAAACTGTTACAGAGTAGGTATATTATTTTTATACATATATGTATGTATGTATAATCTATAGCTATTATTTTGGTTTCTGACACATCATCGTCTCATTATCTAATCGGAATTAGCAAATCTATAGGCCATGAAAATACATGTTTTTATCCCTGCATTTCGTGATATCCTGGTTGATGCTCTTTTCGCTAATTGAACAAAAATTTCACTTCGAAGGCTTCTCTAGCACAAATCATCTACTCTTTTTTCTTCTTTATATTTTAAAAATATATCGAGTTCTTTCATTCAGAGCCGCTACAAAGTGCTATCATCCGCATAACATCCAATTTGTTAGCGTTTAAGATTATTTTGTTAGCTATTACGATTTTAAAGGAGAGAAAAGCGCAAGAATAACGATTTTTCCGTAATATTCTGCACCCCACTCACCCAGTTGAGATTTACATACGTAAGTACTAGGCAATCCAGCTGAGTGCTGTGCCCAATTTTCCTCTCGTTGCTCTTTCCAGCTCACGATATAACTGTCTTTTAAACAATTTACCTTCGTGCATATTCAACATTTTATTACCTACCATAAATTTGTTCTACATATTCACTCTTTTCGGCTCGAATCTGTTTAAGGTACAATAATAATTGACCTGAATAATCCATAGCAGCTCGTACGTTTTCCTTTTTTCGAATTTCAGAGGGAAAAGTGAAAAAAGCTCTTGGGAGGCAGACAGAAACCTCGCATATCAACCAGGGTAAATGCAGGCAGGTGGAAAGTATATTCTGAAGTTGACTGTTTATTTTTCCGGGATTCATTCCGCGATGTTTAAAAATGTAAAACTACATCCGCGGAAGCCTACGAGCTAATATTCTGAAGAGCTTTATGAAACATATGCTATACATATTGACTTAAAATTCCAGAGGCCATGTGATATCGAAACGGTCGCATGGGCCGAAAACTGCTGGATAGAGAATGCTTTATGTGGGAATAAAAAGGAACGAAATTGTCAGAGATGTGTTTCGGTTACGATTACTCGTAACCGAAATCGATATTTGTACACAAATTGTTAGATTTAAACGAAAGATGAATTTTAGTGAAAAAATCAATCTTCTATCCAGAGCCATTCACTCATAAATCCAGTATAAAAATAAGCAAAAGGTGACGCCCACCGAACGAGCTGCGTTAAGGATTACTACGTTATCCAAACGCCGACCTTGAATGTGTTGAGGAATAGCAGAAAGGGAGCGGTGTGGGGAGGAGAGGTCTGCATTAAAAGATCCTGTCGCAACTACTTCCATTGGCAGAGTCAGCTGTGTGTCCCCCATTGTGATAAGGTGAAGGAGCTTCGCGCTCTCAGTTGTGATTGGACAGAGTGGATGACGTACCAGTCTTTTGCATGACCACTGTTCGGACAGGGTTAAAAACATGTTTTTCATCATTTTTTCGGAAAGGGTTAAAAACATCAGTTTTTTAGTTTTTCATCAGTTTTTCGCCGCTTATAACTCGAGAACTAATTGGCGGATGGAAGAACGGAAAAATATGGTCTTCTTATTTTACGATATCCATCAGATTCGTCAGTTAAAAAAAACTTTGTAAACTACGCCATTGCTAAAACAAAGTGAAAAGAGGAATTTTAATCAGATATGAATATGAAGATTGATTCATGACGAGAGGTGTAGCTTGAAGACTGTGAGGTCAGTTTCCATTAGCAACACAAACAAGGAGAAATCGAAATGATGCGGTTTTATTTGGAAAGGTACGTGGGTGGGGAATAGCAGAGAAGTAGGGTGCGTGACAAATCAACCAATATTAGTAAAATATTTATGAACATAATAGCTTGATGCTCCCCAACTGTCGTGAATCAAAAATTAGCATTGTAAAATTAACTGTTTCCGGCGAAATTTCGTGGTTTTTCTGACAATATAGAATGAAAACAAGCTGCCATACTTGTCCACTTTTTTATTTGACGTATGATGAATGACACGCTTCAGCACTCCATGCCATTTGTAAGTGTACACACAAAGCAAATTCGTGATTCAAATAGCTCTTGATTGATTAAATCTTCGTTCTCACTCCCTTTATCCAGATTGTAGTTCTCATGTAATGTGGATTTCAGGCTAGCTAAAATACTCAACCACTGATAAATAGACATACCATATTTTAAAACTTTATATAAAACAGATCGGCGAGGGAAAATTAAATGGGAAGAACGGCAAAGGAAGGCGTCGTATGAGATATATGGAACAGATCTACATCTACATCTACATAATACCCTGCAAGCCACCATAAAGGTGTATGGCAGAGGGGGGAATCCTCACCAAACATGCACTGCATTTCATGCATAAAAAAGGATTAGTATTTATATACTGTTCTAAAGTACACTATTTAAAAAAAGATAAAAATAGCTAAGCAAACCTGTAAAAACATGTTGTTAGTTGCGTAAGCTTCAAGTCCTTATACCAACATGTAGCTACCAATGTTATCCATTGCTACACTCGTACTGGATATATTTACAGTTATTCATATCCCTAATTGTACGAGGAATAAAGGACATTTTGAATCCTTTCTTCCTCTCTTCCTCTTCCATCTCCATCGTCCATCTTCCATCAACTCCTCTCTTTTATATCCTTCAGATCGTGAAGGATATAAAAGAGAAGAATCAAGTTAATATCAAGAAGTTGGCCGATAGAAGAATCGAGTGGACGGCTGCGTCAAACTAATCCTAGGATTGCTGGCCGATGATGATGTGTAAAACAGGTTGCAATTCCATACCTATGTATGATGGAGGAAAAAAGTTGTTTTATCATTCAGAGGGATCTGAATTGTAAAAGAACTTAAAAACTTTGTTGGTGTCACACTTATTTATCACACTTTTTCTGGTATCAACGCTTTTACTTCATTATCAGGAGGAGTCTCCTCTTGATAACGAGGCAAAATGTAGAAATCTAGAAATATGTTAAGTTCATAATAGTGAAATTGTACCACCAAGTTACGGTCAATGATTGATTTTTACAGTTTTGTATCACGAAAAGAGGATTACGGCTCTCAGTTCGCGTTAACTAATGACAAACTGGCATTTGATTGTTCTTCGCTAATATATTTCCTAGCGCAAGTTTTTGCTGATGGCATTTAAGTAGCGGATTCCTGAGGAGAGCTGAGAACAAAGTGCAAAAACGAAATATATCCAACATTTTCTATTCTCTCTCGCTCATAAAAACTCACCGCAAGGGCCCACGCCTGGTATTGAATCGTTTCCGATTTCCCATCCGTTCTCGAGAGGGTTTGTTAACGGCCGGGAATGGAAGAGGGGAAACTTTAAAGGAGGAGGTGGCCCTTTCCTACGCTGCGAGAGCCACCCAGGTTCCACGCCTAGCTCCGCTTTCCCCTCCGGCCCGCCGACGGCGGCCGCACTCGCTCGAAAATGAGAGAAACGCGCCGCGATAGCATCTCTGAGAGCCGCCTCGGAGAGAAGCACGCGTAATCGCTCCGATTCGGTCCCCGCCTTTCGACGGGCAACGCGGATTTCTTCGCGGCCGGAGGATAAACCCTCCAATCGAGCATGTGGCAGGGAATGAGTTACCACCGAACACGAACTAAAGATTATCTGGCTTCCCATATCGAGGGCCCGGGTTCGATTCCCGGCAGTGGCGGATTTTTCAGTAGAAAACCGGTCCCCACTTGAGTGCCTAGTGGAAGGCATTTTCAAGTTCAGTACTCCGTCCGTCGGATGGGACGTCAAGCCGTGGTCCCCTTGGCGCCTGTCGTTAAGTGTAGGTTAATGCCGACGCCGGGTTTCTCTCCACCCTTCCTCCGTTCCCTGAAAACTCCTACCACTACCCAATTATCCACCTATGGCGCAAATGACCTCAGCTGTAGCTCGCATCCCCTGAATAAACAACCAACCAACTAAAGATTACTCATCCCACGGACCTAAGGAGAAATTTCTATGAATATCTTGAGGGACGCATATTTATTTCCCTACATATTACTGTGTCATCCGCAAATAATCTGATTCTGCTGTTTAAGTATTTAGTAAAGCAGCGTCAATGTATATTAGGAATAGGAGGGGTCCCAATACACTTCCCTGTGGAATGCCCACTTCTGTCGAGCTGAACCGAAACGAGAATACGTCAACTATACCACCCCAGTACACGGCCCCCTGGTTTATTATTTTGGTTCGGATTTTATTCGAAAAGTACAGCGTTGAGTGCAGGAGAGTTAGGTTAAACATCGTTGATGCCAAAGTTGAATTTGGGGGAGGTGACCGACAGCAAACGTCATTCGCGCCATTAAGGGGAAGGTGGGCCATTCGGTAGAAGTAGGAATTTCTCAGGAAACGGAGAAAGTGTGGGGAGAAACCCGGCTCTTAACGAAATACGGCCAAAGATCCACGGCTTAACGTCCCATCAGACGGACGGGATACTGAACTTGAAGTAAATAGGAGGTGGCGCTTTCAGATACCTACTCTGCGAGAGCCACCCAGGTTATAGCGCATAGTCGGAAATCGGGTAAGCCGGGTTCGAGTCCCGGTCAAGGCGAATTATTTTTTTTCCTGTGGAACTTGTGCTATTGTGAAATTTCATCGGTTAACGCCGTTGAGTTTCTCGCGGCCTGTTCTCGCGGCCTGCGGTCCTTCATTTTTTTATATAGTAAGCACCTTAGTGTTTAAAGTTCAGCCTTAACCTCTTGGACGGTGGCACCATGCGCATGACGTCGACTGTTTTTGTGCATGATATGTCTAGCAGTTCGAGAACATCTAGTTTCTTTAAGCCCTCTAAAATTCCGCAGGGAAAGATGACGCCTCGGTAGCTTAATTGGTTAAAGCACCTGGCTCCCCTGGTTAATTATTTTCGTTCGGATTTAATTCGCAAAGCACGGCGTTGAGTGCAGGAGAGTTAGGTTAAGTATCGTTGATGCCGGCAGATAATATTTTTAGCCTGTCTAAAATTTGCAATGCATCCTTTAAATGGGATAAAAATACATTCGTAACGCAGCCTTTTCTTTATAATTTCTCTTTTAATCCTGTTCATAGCAGCTCGTGATTTTGGTGTTGGAGGAGTTCAGTCTTAAATGTGTGTGTGCGTGTTTAGAACACACCAATGTATTTAATCTAATGTTTAAGTTAACTTCATATATAAGTTAAAATGCATTTAGAACACAACATTGAGTTAAAACTTTACGTCATTCCTGCACATATCAGCTCGTGATTTTTCTGTCGGTGGCGTTCAGTCTTAAACGTGCGTGTGTTTAGAACACGCCGATTTATTTAATCATATATTTAAGTTAACTTCACATGTAGGTTAAAAATGAATTTATAACACAACACTGAGTTAAAACTTTACGTCAATCCTGTGCATATCAGTTCGTCATTTTCGTGTCGGTGGCGTTCAGTCTTAAATGTGCGTGTGTTTAGAACACACCGATGTATTTAATCATATATTTAAGTTAACTTCATATATAGGTTAAATATGCATTTATAACACAGCACTGAGTTAAAACTTTACGTCAATCCTGTGCATATCAGCTCGTGATTTTTGTGTCGGTGGCGTTCACTCTTAAATGTGCGTGCGTTTAGAACACACCGATGTATTTAATCATATATTTAAGTTAACTTCATATATAGGTTAAAAATGAATTTATAACACAACACTGAGTTAAAACTTTACGTTAATCCTATGCATATCAGCTCGTGATTTTTGTGTTGGAGGCGTTCAAGTCGTCTTAAACGTGTGTTTCTGTGTATAGAACACACCGATGTATTTTATAATGTATTTAAGTGAACTACGTATTTGATCTCGGTGGTGCATAGAAGGGGCAATGGCCCGGGCATGGGCCAGGGGCGTGGAGAGAGAGTTCGCGAGCGACGGTGGCGCCGAGAGAAAGTCGCCCGCTCGCGGCGCGCGGGGGAAGCAGAGGGTGCAGCGGGGAACGCGCTGCATTGCCGTCGCCCAGAGGCCGCGCACTCTATGTCCGCCCGGGAGCATTGTCACATTCAGGGAAGGGATCACGAATCTTTCCCGCGAGTTGTCGCCACCGCCAAGCATAGCGCCAAACTCTCCAGACGCAATTTTTTATGTCATTGCCCTTTCTACTTGCATTTCCAACCCAGGCATGCAATTGAACACTAGAACAGCCGAAGGAATCATTTTTGCTCCTTTTAAATTTTCAAGGGATGTATTTTTGTTCTTTATGCCTTGATCATCATAATTTTTTCTGACTTTTAATTAATTTTGATCACCTTGCAACTGGAAAAAATATGTGGCTCATTGCGAGTATTTCAGCAGAAAAAAGGTAAATTACCTCGAACAACCACGGGAGCCAGTTTGGCTCCATTGAGGACCGTGAATGCGATCGAGTTTTTAAAGCGTAGATTTTGTCGCTGCAATCCATCGTTTCTAATTGTGTACGTACTTTGAGCGACCCTTTGGACACTTGGGAAGAATCATGCGCCGTTGAGTTATCAAAAAAGGCTTGATATTAGAACTGTGGGAAGATGTTCCAGCGTAAAAATTAAAAATATATTATTTCATCCTGGGGAAGCTCTAGAGTACTCTTTCAATATCTGCGAACCAAATGATGATTCTGCAACTACGAAATCCAAAGGGAAACGGCACGTTACTTGAAACATTTCATTGATTTTACAAAAAATATCAATCGGTAATTCATTAATATTCTATGGATTTGTTGTGAATAATTGAATGATAGGATGCTGTTCAACATATAAAAAATATATATATTTATTCACGTTAGAGCCTGACGGAGTGGATACATTTCTACCCCCTTGCCGTATCAAAATAAAGACGGAAGCGACACACTAAAAGAGACCATGTGTCGAGTCGGTAGGTGAAGAAATTCGTATTTCCCTGACACCATACGCGACCACAACACAACCATCACGAACCACAATGTTCAACTCGAGGGTTGGTCTGATTGGTGAGGGTAGAGCAGTGTGTGAAACTCACGTGTGAGGATAGGGGGAAGTTCAATTCCCTGTGCCGCCTGCGGTTTGCCAGGATAATCTGGTACTCAAGAGCGTCACGCAACTTGGGGTTTCGCAGGACGCGTCCGAAAAGACGACTCCCGGATTTTAAGCACTAGATATATGCACCGAAAAACATTTGTGCCACGTAACAGAACCGTAGACACCCCGGTCAAAACTGTTTTTTATTCTGGTACGTCAATGATATTTTTTTGCCCTAGACGGCGAGTCAATTGCAATATATTAAATTTAAATACCCATCAATTTAGAGTCTACGTTATCATTCATCCAATCCACAAATATTACGAATATCCGTTTGTTCCTCTCTATTCTTCTCTCTAAGAGTCAAATCAGTTTTTGTAGCTCTACTTAAAATTGATGGTTTTAGACGTTACTTTATGAAATTTGCTTTCGTACATAATGAATGAAGAATAAACTTGGTATTTCCACAGTCATTTATCTCACACTACTTAATCTCTCACGTTACTTCATGGACTTCACTTACTCTCATCTCACGTTACTTTATAGAATTTGCTTTCGTATATAATGAATGAAGATTAAACTTGGTATTTCCACAGTTATTTATCTCACACTACGACCTAGCTCCACTTATTTCCTGACTCAAATTACTATTTATTCAGGAATGCCTCTGAATTTCTAACCTTTCTTCTGGAAGTATTTTCAGCTTATTTCCGAAGCATAAACCATCAAGTATGAAGCCCTGACGTGATCGAGGCATTAACCTCCCGTATGTCTTCGGGTTTTACGCCTACTACCACCACGGTGATAAACTCAAACGTACGAATCATTGCTGAGAGATGACGTACAACTAGAGTTGAATTTGTTGGTCGCTATTCTCAACGGTGAAATACACCCGTCAGGGTAGTGAGATACTAGTTATTTTTCCTGCACCGCCCTATGATTTCCCAAGATGATCTGTTGCACAGGAAATCACTCAGCTTGGTTTTAGCTGGAAGTGTATAAAAGGCTTCTGAAGGGTTTGAAGCCAGGACCGCAGGGAGCTCAACGCTCTATCCTCTGGGATGGTACGCTGTGTCCACATTAGAAAGAAAATTTAATGATTCAAAAAAGAAACGTTCCACTTTTCACCTGTTTTTATCCTCTCACATTTTTTCAACTCGGCCTCATTTTCACGGCTGGAGACTTACCAGCCAGTGCCACAGGCCTTTGCGGAGGCTCGCGGAGTAACAATATGGATGAAGAACCACCAGATATCGGTGGGTGAGCGGCCTAGGATATCCACCTTTACCTTTAATTCTTGGTTTGTGTCACCAAATGCCTTCAAATTTCCACTAGGGTATGTGGTTGGCTTTTAGTCATCTATGAGACAAATTTAAAAGCGATAGAAATGGATAAGAGAGAAGTCATTTGGTTTGCTAGAGCTGTGATCTCTTTACTATATGGGTACTCAGATATGCCAAATGTCATCGTGGTAGTACTGGAAGGTTTAGCGGTTCAGCTACCGACGATGAATCGTACTTGGCTAAACCAAAAAAACAAACGACATCTACGATTTGCTCATAATATGCCCAAAGGAAACTGTGGAAGGCTAGATTCCGCATTGAGGTATACACGCCAACTTTCAAGAACAA
Organism: Platycnemis pennipes; assembly: GCA_933228895.1. NCBI lineage: Eukaryota > Metazoa > Arthropoda > Insecta > Odonata > Platycnemididae > Platycnemis > Platycnemis pennipes. The sequence continues at coordinate 77,309,975 of OW121846.1, read as the reverse complement.
CCGCTGTATATCCCCATACAATGTACTTTACTTATTGGCGTATATTTTTTATTTATGTTGGCGTATATTTATATTGGCGTGCTTATTGCGTGGCGTATTTTCTCCCCGTACTATAAGAGAACAGAATGGGCAGCATAGCAAAGGGATAGGTAGGGGAAATATTTTAGAGTATTCTGTAGTGCATGATGCCTGCATTAACCACTTAAATACTATAGATACTAACAATCAAGTTGCGTGAGACAATATAGATGCTTGTTCGCATGTTAGTAGTGCATGCTTGGTGATCTACACCCCCTGTCACACACCCTCGCGGTGGCTTGCAGGGTATCGTATAGATGTAGATATAGATGTATAACAAGCCCCTTAATTTTGATAAGGATGCCTGAGCAAAAAAAAACAAATTTTTAAATTAGGCTTGGAAGCTCGAAATTTAACAAAATATTTAAGACACGTTTATATTAATATTTATAGCCCTTAAAAAATACGTGGTATTTTACAAGTAAAAAGCCTAACGAAGACGGTTTAAACTGAATTAAAATATGAATACTCCATACTTATTTAATCAGAAAAAAGTAGTACCTAGTTACACACGTACAGCACGCGGGTAGAATTTAGGTCCCAACCTTAAAGGGAAAAATTGTATCTCATGCTCCGATAAATACAATATATCCCCCTGCCACACTCCTTATGGCGGCTTGCAGGGTATCGTGTAGATACGATATCTACATCGGATGTACGCTCGCGAAATGCGATATCTACTCGGACCGCCCGTCCGCTCCCCGAGACGAGCGGACAGCGGAGTTGGGTCCCGTCCTGGTTGGCGCGGGCCGCGCTTCCGCTCCTCGCGGCCAGTGCACCGCGGCTGGGGGGGCGGACGGCGGATTGCGCAAATAATGAGGAGGGAACGGGAAGGAGGGTTTCGAAAGACTTGGAGACACGACGTCTCGCCTCTAGAAACAATCAGCGGAGACGTGAAGCAGATCTCAGCAGCCCCTGATGAAGTGTTGCATCCAGCCAAGACCCCACGTGAGAACACACAAAGAAAAAAACACGAGCCAAATCCAAAAAAAAATATTTTTGTGGATTTGGCTCGTCTTTTTTTCGTTCCGTGTTCACATGTTTCGCTTCCACTCCATACCGCCTGAATCTTCAGAATTAGTTCGTAATCCTCGTGATAACTATTAGGCTGGCCCACAATGGGGTCGTTTACCATATTTTTTCAATTGCCGAAGCTGATAGAGTTTTTTTTTAAAAAAGACCCGTATTTTTCCGTTTTTTGATCCGTCAATTATTTCTCGAGTTATAAGCGGTGAAAAACTGATGTTTTTAACGCTTTCGGAAAAGTGGGCGTGGTGCAACCTCTGACATATTCGACTTCGTCCAATCACAACTGAGCCCGCGAAGCTACTTCGTCTTACCGCAATGGGGGAGACATGGATGACTCTGCCAATGGAAGCTGTTGCGACAGGATCTAAGCGAGTAGACCTTCCGAGAACCCCCCTTTACTCCCTTCCCTTACCCTAAAAGCAGTCAAGGACGGGAGGAAAATGACGTCAATGGTATGAAAAGCAGCTTTTTCGGTGGGCGTCACCTTTTGCTTATTTCAATTTTCCATTTGTTAGTGAATGGTTGTGGTTAGAAGAATGATTTTTTCACATAAATTCTGTTTTCGTTTCCATCTAACGATTTCGTGTACAAAATTGCGATTTCGGTTCCGAGTAAACGCCCCCATTCCGAAGGACGATGACGTGCGGCGGAGCAACGTAAATTCATTTTTAAGATGTTTGGACAAATATCCACAGGAACACCAACAGGTTACCCTTCAACTCATCTCGAGCGTATGTGGCGGGGTTGAGTCATGACCAAATATGCATTGATAAACTTGTGACCACGAATGAAAAAACTGGCATAGTACCAGACAAGTGCAACTAAATGATTAGTGCTTAACTAAGTAAACTCCCGATTATCCGTGCGCGCGTTATCAGGGCTGCGCATTATCCGCGCATCGCCAATCTATTTAGTGTATCGATATTGGTCTCAAAGGTTAGTAAAATTTTATTTCCCTCCAATCGTGGCTTTCTGTACGGCCCTATCGACTGGTCCGATGACTAACGGCAGGCTTCGTGCCGCCACCCGAGGCTTGCGAACATCTTATTGCGGCCGGGACAGCCATACTGAATTCTTTTTTGTCATAAAATGCTATTATGCACAGCGAGGATCTTTTCATTGGCAGATCATGTCATTTTCTTAGGGAGTTTATTAATTTTGGCGGAGCACCGTAGAGAAATGAATCCGGAAAGAACCAAACAGCGGTTTATCCGTGGTTCCCGATTATCCATGCACCCTTAACCCGTCATTAGCTCGGGTAATCGGGAGTTTACTGCAAGCAGAAATATCATTTTTTGACTTTTTTAGATACTTGTTTGAGTGCATTAATATATAATTACCCTTAGATATGCAAGGTTGCAGCTAACATGAGTAAGTTTGGCCAAGTACTTTTTCCAGACGCACAACACTCCACTCTTCTAACTTTACACCCACCTACCCGGCTATTATCTTCCTGAAAGTACTCTCATATTACTTTCAAGAAGAAATAAATTTTTAAAATATCCTTTCGACGGATTTAAACCTCTTTTAGACCTCTCTAATTTTCCGAGCGTAGTGGAATCGACCGCTAGAGGTGGGGATTCTCAACATATTTATGACACCACCGAAGAACAACGGAGAGAATTTTCGTGGCATGAGAACCATCGCGCATGTATTCTTTTGGCACAAGCCGACTGTAAGATTCACTTTAATGATACTTGGAGTGGCACTGAACACGCGATTAAGTTTCCTTCCACGTCGGCTAAAGCTGTGACTCAACAGAGATGATAAAAATAGATAGCAGTAGAAGCAGAGACCATTATTTACATTCCCATCTACTGTGGTAATATCGCACCATAACTTTATCCCCAGGAAACTATGCCCGAGACTTGAGTCGAGTCCAAAAACTTTGCTTTGCAAGGCGTTTGCTTTGCTACCGGGCTTCACACATTGTTCCCAGAAGGGAATTATCTAGGAAGAGATCGGGGACACGATTATAAATCGGCCATAAGGAAAAATAAGGCTGATTGGAAGAATTTCCTTAATCCATTACGTAAAACTGGAATTCTCAATTTAAAAAATCGACTGTCCTTCGGGAGCGTGTTTGCGACGCAGGGGGGTTCGCACGTGAGCGTTGCGTCGACACGCGCGGGCGGACATTCGCGAGGAGACACATCGGAGAGAGGGGAAAAAAACTAGTCTCAAACGAGGGAACTAATTTCACATGGTTATGATTAAATTTCCGACGCAATACGGCCTTCGGCGGCCCGGAGATGAGTGCCAAAGGGAAGTGGAAGGCGTCACGTGGACTCATTCGTGAGGTTTAAGCCTCTTTGGCGTGGGAAGTTCCATGAACCTCCCATTCATGGCAAGACAAAAGACTCGTGAATCAGGGACATTTGTATCTCCCTGATTTTTAAAATTTTTCTGCATCTTTATTTCTTCGAATAGCTCGTCAAAAACTACACGGAATTTCTCTCTCGTTTAAAATATTTTGAAGGGGGGTGAAAAAAATCATAGAAGTAGCGCTCAGCAGAGCTAATGAACACATATAAACCGAGCACACGAAAAATGCAGAAATATAAAAACATAAAAAGCGGAACATCCACGTTTAAAATAAATGAAGCTGCACTACTGCCATTGCAGTCTTCGTCAGCCGGAAATAGACTAGAAAGTATATACCTAACGATCCTACAGGGGCCCAATTTCGCCAGTAATAAAGTTATAAAAATTACCCTTAAAAGAGCAACAAGCCACTTAATTGGAGATCTTTGCAGCCTCTCTGTACAATGCAAGAGTACAGGAAACTTCGAAGAAGCAATCGTGTGCCAAGGTAAAACGACGAGCACTTATTAAAATCCCGTTTGCCCGAAAGCGAAAAGGGATGAATAGAACCTTCTCAACACTTAGAGCGAAGAAAACCACTTGGGAAGTGGCCGTCGTCCTCTTGAAGTGATAAAGGGAAAATTTACATCTTAATTTAAGTCGACTCTCTAGTACTCTGAATTGTGGGAGAGCAGTTCATTTCTCCAAATTTGCAGATGAAATAAATACATGATTATTATTTTCAAACGGTGATATAAATACACTGGTATCATAGAAATAGATGAAGGTAAAAGAGTTATGGAAAGTGCATAAAAATATCCACAGTATACTTTTACTGCGATCTATTCCTACGTTCAACAGTCCTGTGAATGTATTTAGAAGACTATTTTACCATTCTTAGCCATGCAAACTGACGGTTGATGTTTCTACCGCATCAAAGAACGTTAGCTGAAAATCATTAGCTATAATGAATCGGGTGCCAATCACATTCATGCCAGCGTGTTTGTCGAGTGTACACAATTAAATTAAAAACTATGCACATGGGGACGAAATTCACTTAGTTAATAGGTCCTCGGTAAAAACCTGCAAGTATGAATTCTGTATTGAAATTGGGTGTGAGGAAACCTGAGACTAGACAATTTTACCAGGGGGATCGGGTTGGTGTGGTGGCTAGAGTTCTGGCCTCCCATCCCAGCCGGGCCCGGCTGATTTTTCAATGGAAAACCGGTCCCCACTTGAGTGCCTAGTGGAGGGCATTTCAAGTTCAGTACTCCGTCCGTCGGATGGGACGTTAAGCCGTGGTCCCCTTGGCGCCTGTCGTTAATAGTAGGCTAATGCTCCTACCATTGCCCAATTATCCACCTATCTTATATGGCGCAAATGACTTCAGCTGTCGATCGCCTCCCCTAAATAACCAACAACCAATCAATTATACCACATAAGTTTAATGGATCTGCATCTATATATTGGGTATGTAAATCGCCTTGGGAGTGTGTGGCAGAAGGTAAATCTTTGTCCGATATGCTATCTTTGCTCGATGCCACTGATTTATCTATTAGAATTCCGCAGCAATGAAAGGGACTGCCTAACAGTCAACTTTTAGCTAACGTATTAATTCACATTGGCCACTGCATTTAAGCTTCTAAATTACCGCCTGCATGTGAGGAGAGAGACTAATCAGGAAAACATTTTATTCCCCTTCAAATGTTGCTGCCCTTCTGCTGTAATCGTTGTATTTCGATTCAACCTTACGCGAACCAATCAAATTTTGTATTTACTCAAGCTAAAGGAGGCCTAGCAATCAGCATCACTTTATCACCATTACATCGCATTTATCCAGTGACCTCGGATGGTTGCATTGCGTGACAAAATTTCATGAGCTAGGCTAGCTTAAAAGGATAGACAAAACAATAGTGGTCGAACTCATACAGTGTGTTCTAGCCAAAATAGTTAAGTTAGTCTTTCATCTCCCAGTGTGCGCCGTTCATAAAATATTTCATTTATTTTCGAGACAATTGTTAGTTTCACCATATTTCCACGGATCCTCACCTTGAACATCCCATTTCTAGCCAGAAATTACTTTAGCAGTGGTGCCAACCCATTCATTAGAGAGCTATCCACCAGATGAGACTGATTACATCAATTTTCTACCGAATTCTAATTCTATTCCTCCTTAGTTGTTATTAACACGTCTCTTTCGGGCCACTCCGTTTTAAATGGGCCAATGTTAAATACTACTACTGCCTTGACGGTGATTATTTGAAAGAAATTTGGTGTGTGAATAGTCTTTAGTCTTATGAATGGCGAATCCAAACTCAGAAAGAGTTTTTAAAAAAATGTTGTCCCTGGGATGTAGGCAAACGTGCCCCTCCTTATTTTACGCAGAAAAACTTCATCATGCATCATTTCTCTATAAGATCAAGACAAAACAGGCTGCCCTATTTAGTTCACTGGTGGAAATGGATTAATTAAAAAGTTTCAATAGCACGCTTGACAATAGCACATTCGAAAAAGGACTTTTTCAAAGTATAAAGTATTATTCACTACTCTAAATAACATTTCGGGAATCCCATTTTTTTATTAGATATTAAATATAACAAGAAATATACCGAGTTTTCTTTTTGCAACACTCATGGGCTCATTGCTCATGACTAAAAATAAGTTCTGAATTTTTTGCACACTTCGACGATAAATTATCCGTAGAAATAGAAAAATTGTGTTTCGGAACTTAAAAGAAATACTTGAAACAGGATTTCAAAATCAGCAAAGTTATGGTTTGGCGAGTAATTTAATTTGGCGAGTAGTTTAATTTTTCTTTCAAGGAAGAAAGGTTTGTGTCGTTTTTCACAGGAGTTTTAGAGCTATGGGAATCGTGATTGGCTTAAAACAACGCTCCATTCCCATTGGAGGTAAGAGCATAAACTCATTGCAATTGCAATTGACAGTAGGATTGCGGAGGATAAAAACAGTGTTGGTCAACTCCTGACAAAGGTGGGTGAAGTTTGTGTCAATGACATCAAGGTTTCGAGGCTGGGTAAAAATTCAAATGGTGACAAACCTAGGCCGGTGAAAGTGATTTTGAACTCAGTGAGGGAAGTTGCTCAAATTTTTAAATCAAAGAGCAAGGTAACAGCAGGATCGAGGTTGTCCATTAGTTCTGATAAGACTCCGGCGCAACGTAAATTTTTGGATAAACTTAGATTGGAACTGCAAACTCGTAAGGAAAATGGTGAGGATGTCACTATTAGGTATGTCTCTGGGAACCCAAAAATCGTTCCGGTCTTGTCAAAAAACTATTGAAACCAAAAGTGCATTCATGTATGATGTATTATCAAAATTGCCGGGGATTACGTAGTAAACTAGATGATTTTCGATGTAGTGTTCCTTTGATTAACAGTTATGATATTCTTGTTTTAACTGAGACATGGTTAGTGGATAGTATATCTGACACGGAGCTGGGTTTGCAAGATTATGTGATATTTCGCTGTGATAGGTCTGTGAGTGCAACGGGTAAAGGAAGAGGTGGTGGTGTGCTCCTAGCGGTAAAGAATACCTTTTGTGCCAAACAAATAATTTTACCTGTGAATAATTTGGAGATTGTTATTTTGAGTGTTACTTTTGGCTTAAGTCAAGTGATTCTGTGCAATGCCTATATTCCCCCTGGCTCTACGTTGGATACATATAGACAATATTGTGAAACAGTGGAGAATGTAGTTTACATGTATCCTAATTGTGATTTCTTATTTATAGGTGATTTTAATTTGCCCGACTACATATCTATGGTAAACGGTGCTGAATTTTTTAAGGTACATAACTCAAGTGCATCTGAGCTAGTCCATGATACCTTTTTATCTTTAAATTTAAGACAAATTAACCACGTGTGCAATAAGAACAATAGACTGCTAGATTTATGTTTTAGCTCATTTGATAAAATCACTGTGGATGAATGTGAGGACCATTTGGTTGAACCGGATTCACATCACCCGCCGTTACTAACTACATTCATCCAATCCCCCAATGAACAGGTGGAATATACTCATCAAGTGCTTAATTTTAAGAAGTGTGATTTTGAGGGTTTATCTGCTCACCTTTCAAATATTGACTGGCCTTCACTTATGGTATTACCTTTCAACTGCTTGGTGGACAAATTTTATGAGTATTTATTAAATTCCATCAAAATATATGTACCCATTGTAAATGTTAAAAAAAGGAAATTTCCTGTTTGGTATTCTAAGGAGGTTCGGGATCTCATAACTGAAAAGAAGATTGCGCATAAGTGTTATAAGGAGACGGGTTTATTAACTCACTACAACAATTTTTCTAAACTTAGGGCAAGTGTCAAGAATCTACTCAGAGACTGCTATATGGGTCATATTAAAAATATTGAACTTAGCCTGTCACGAAATCCTAAGTATTTCTGGAATTACATTAAAACTCTTAGTTCTTCAAATGGTTGGCCGAAAACAATGAGTCTTGATAGCCTGCAAGCAGATAATCCTTTTGATATTTCCAATTTGTTTGCTAAACATTTCTCAAGTGTGTATTCTTCAGGTAATGTATACTCTTATGACGATAAGTATTTCAACCAAATGAATTTACCAGATTTGTCAATCTCTGTTATGGAAGTTAATTCTGCTCTTGAGTCTCTCGATTGCAACAAAAGTGTTGGCGCTGATGGAATCCCAGCATCTATACTGAAAGAGTGCCGTATGTTGTTGGCTTACCCATTGACTATAATTTTCAATAAGTCACTCGCCTCTGGTATTTATCATCACATGTGGAAGCTAAGCTACATTGTCCCTATATTTAAGTCTGGTGACATAGGAGATGTTAAGAACTACAGGCCAGTGGTTATACAGTCATCTATACCCAAGGTGTTTGAAAAACTGGTAGTAAACAAGCTGACTCCTCTTTTTAAAAACTTTATCAGTGATTCACAACATGGATTTATGAGGGGTCGATCAACTACTACTAATTTACTAGAATATCGTAAGTTCATTGAAGTGAATCTTGAAAATGGGCATCAAGTTGATGCAATATATACAGACCTAAGTAAGGCCTTTGACTCAGTCAACATTCCGTTACTATTACTAAAACTGAAGGGTATTGGATTTTCAGGCTGTTTGTTATCCTGGTTAGAAAATTATCTTTCAAATCGAAGGCTCTCTGTGAAAATCAATCACCAGATATCCAATGAAATGATTGCTTTATCCGGGGTCCCTCAAGGCTCTCACTTGGGTCCATTGCTATTTTTGCTTTTTGTAAACGATGTGTCATTTATTTTTTCCGGTGTTAAATTTTTAATGTTTGCCGATGACTTAAAGATTTATTCTGTTGCTGACAATATGAATGATGTCAATAATCTACAAGAAAATTTGGATAGATTCTCCCTTTGGTGTCAACAAAATGGTTTGTGCATCAATGTTTCTAAGTGCAATTGTATTTCATTTAGCAAATCAGTTTCACCTAGTATCAATTATTATACTCTTGATGGTAAGGTAATAACTAATGTGGATAAAATTAAAGACCTTGGTGTCTTATTTGACAGTAAACTTAGTTTTAACTTTCATCTTGACTATGTTATAAAGAAAGCAATGAAAAGTCTCGGCTTTGTGATTAGGAACTCAAGGAATTTTCACATCGACATTATTGGGCATTTGTACACTACCTTAATACGTCCGGTAATTGAATATGCCTCCATTGTGTGGTGGCCATACAAGAGTACACAACTCAAACGTATTGAGAGAATCCAGCACAAATTACTTAGGTATGTTAATTTTAAAATCAAGGGATTCTCTCTGGACGTCAATTATGGGGAAATACTTTGTATGCTACAATTGGATACTTTATCCCATAGAAGTGTTAAGGCTGACTTATTATTTTTGTATAAACTTTTAAATAATAGAATTGATTCTCCAGATCTTCTTGGGTCTGTAAATCTAAGAGTACCATCTCACAATACTAGGAATTACATGGTGTTTTCGAACAATTACCACAGGACTTCTTATGGACGTGGTGCCCCAATTGAAAGAATATTAAGGAATTTTAACCTCCTTGGGAATTCACTGGATATTTTTAACTCTTCTGTTATCCAAATTAAGAATTTAAAGATTGTATGCTATAAGGAATGTGACATCTGTCAATGATGTTTTTCTGCATTTTATTGTGATGTATTTTATTGTGACGTACATATGGTACTGAGAATGTTCAAATAATTGTATTTTATAATGTGTTTAGGGTTGTATTATTGTATCTTATAACTCCTGATTCTATGACTGCATAACTTATGATTCTATGGTACTGATTTGTTTATTATTTTTATAATGTGTTTGTATGGTAATATGGGCGTTTTGCCCGTTAAAGCAAATAAATAAATAAATAAATAAATAAATAAATAGCACTGAAGAAATATTTTTTACAATTTCAATCTAATGAAACTGAGGAGAATCATTCATAATCACTCATAATGACACTCGTACCTCGAGAAAGAGACATAAATGGATGGCGAAAGAGATGAAGGGAAGGGAATTGGTGATGAGAGGCATTGAGCCAATTCCACTAAATAATAATCGGTGAGATCACCGTTTACTTGGCGTATGAATACGTTGATGCAGCTCCCATGCCTCTCACTGTCCCTTCCAATATATAGCCTCACAGGCACAGTGTGAGTCACGCAAGCATTCTGACATAGGCTCAGCCCCTTTCCGCATTGATTACATTCACATTTCCCTCTGTCGAAGATCCCTAAGAAAATATGAAAAATATCTTATTAATCCTCTCAACGTTTACTGACGCATAATTATCATTGTTGATTTGTACAGGGTTCCCTCATCACCTTTAATTGAGTGTTGTTTGCGATATAATATAAATATCCATCAAGCCACCTTAAGGGAGAGTGACATGGGATGCTCCTTAAAAGTGCGAGCATTATCACTGCAAAACATTTGCTCATAGTTAGTTATTCAGGGGAGGTGACCGACAGCTGAGGTCATTGCGCCATTTAGAATAGGTGTGTAACTGGGTAATGGTAGGAGTTTTCAGGGAACGGAGGAAGGGTGGAGAGAAACCCGGCGTCGGCATTAGCCTACTTTGAACGACAGGCGCCAAGGGGACCACGGCTTAACGACCCATCTGACGGACGGAGTGCTGAACCTGAAATGCCCTCCACTAGGCACTCAAGTAGGGACCGGTTTGCCACTTAAAAATCCGTCACTGCCGTGAATCGAACCCGGGCCCTCGGAATGGGAGGCCAGTACCTTAGCTACCACACCAACCCGACCTTCGATTTAAAAGATAATTAAATTTAGGTCTGCTGATTGTTGATAGCACTTTATTACTTTACTATTATAGCACTTTATTTTCTCTGAGGTTTTTTGAACTGATATAAAATTATTTTTGCTGAAATGGCTGCATCGCGGAGTGACTACGTTGGCGATCGTATTTTCTCCCATTCGTCTTCAAAGAGGATGAAACAAAAAAGGTTTATCCCAGAATTTCAATTAAAGGACGGTGTAGACTCACTATCCCAATTATTGTGAGTCTCGTCACGCTAATAAGACTATCGTAGCAAAGAAATAGAAAAAAGATACTGGCCTTCTCGGCTCGCATTCTAATTCCAAAGTGAAATCTAGCTTTTACTGACAGCGTCACCTAAATGATACCAAAAAAGGGAAAAGCTACACTACCCTTTCACCATGATAATAAAAATTCCCCACTGCCCTTCCAATGAATCCTTATCTTCTGCTACCTAGTACGCAAATTTTCTGGTTGTTTTCTCCAACGAGAGGTTTTCAGTGACTGTTAAGCGGATACAAACAGTGAATTCTGAATTTAGCTAGCTCTTTTACCTTGTTAATGCTGCAAACTATTTGGGTTTAACTGTCCTCTTCCCAGATATAGTTCTTCTATATTTTCCAAAATCAATTCAAACCAATTGCACCAGCTTGAGCTGCTTTACCCTTTGCTAAAGTGACTATCGTTATGGCAGAGATTTTATCCTAACACCTTGTCGTCTGCAAATGGGCTAAACTCTTCATTTCTCGATAGTAATATCATTCACATTTACAATAAAAGTGAAGCGAAGCGATGAAATTTACTCACGGTTCACACAAAGAGGCATGGGCAGCATCCGATCTCACAAAATGTCCACTTTCAATAATGTCATTTTTACTATCCGTAATTTGTTCTGAACTTTAATCTGCGCAGTCTCTCGTGTATTTTAGCACATAATATTAAACCACTCGTGCACTAGACGAGACTTAAACTACTCGTACTTCCGGAGAGGTACCACCTCTAGTAAGCTCATGACTATCCGTGCACAGGCGACTGAATATCGACCATCTTTGTATGAAGTCTCTGACCAGCTGATAAGATGTAATCTGGTACGTTATATCTTTATCGCGTAGATTTGCTACTTTTTTCATTGAACATTATCACGTAGCTCTTTATTGCTAGGGATTATAAGGTCAAACTGAAAGCAATCCTTAGGAAAAGCTTAAAAAAATCACATAGACCAAGCACGAAATTTGAAAATCCGGCTGATATGTGATGAAACAAATCTGTTTTAGCGAAACTCTAACAGCCGCCAGACTCGTACACGGCTTTTACATAAAGACAGCATTTCCTTTCAGGACACAGACAATACAAATGTTTAAAAAAGATAAAAAACCTTCGACATGTTTTTTTCGCCAACGTGATTGAGATACATCTACACCTACATAATACCCTGCCAGCCACCATAAAGGTGTGTGGCAGGGAGTGAATCTCACCAAACATGCACTACATATCATGCATAAAATAGGATTAATATTAATATATTAGTCTATACTTCACTATTTAAAAAGATAAAAATAGCTAAGCAAGCATGCAAAAACATGTTGTTAGTTGGGTTACCTTCAAGTCCTTATACCACCATGCAACTACCTATGATATGGATTGATTCACTCGTATTGGACATGTTTACCGTTATTCATATCCCTAATTGTACGAGGAAAAAAGGACATTCGAATCTGTCAGTTTGGAAATCAATTTCTCTAATTTTGTAATCATGGTCCAGTCTACCATAGTAAGTTGGGGTTCACAAAATATTTTTAACGTCATCACTGAAAATGTTATCTTGGAATTTATTTGAGAGATTAAGTCCTAAATTCAACCTGCGATCTTACAATGATTCCCATTTTAATTCATTTAATAGACTGGTTACGCTAGTATGGTTATCGTATAAATACTAGTATTTATACTAGAATGTAGATATACGAGATACTAGAGTATTGGAATCCCATCCAGAGGGCCCGGGTTCGATTCCCGGCGGATTTTTTTCAGTTTCAATTCTGTCACTTCTTAAGTGCCTAGTGGAGAGCATTTCAGGTTCAGTACTCCGTCCGTCGGATGGGACGTGAAGCCGTGGTCCCCTTGGCGCCTGTAATTAACAGTGGGCTAATACCAACGCCGGGTTTCTCTCCACCATTACCTCGTTCCCTGAAAACTCCTACCATTACCCATTTTCCCACTTATCCTAAATGGCTCAAATTACTTCAGCTGTCGGTCGCCTCCCCTGAATAACTAAGTAATTGAGATATTCAAGTAATCCTTCGCACTTCATTCGGGGCGGAGCTATGGAATCGGGGATGGAGAGTAAGACTAGGGGAGGGAAGTGTTAAATTGAATTCGAATAACCCTTTCCCATTTCCAGTGAGAAGAGACAAGTTTCCGCTCGAGTAAAGTGCTTGTTTGTCCGTGACTTCCTGTTCATCCCAATTCGACCAGCTGTCTCGCTTGGTTAGACATACGCAGTCCGCTACTTGCTTTTGTTGAAATATATATGACGAACTCTTGAGTGGGAACACCCCTGCAAAATATTTGTTAAATAAAATACATGAATTCTAGCTATATGTGTGAAACATGTTAAGAGTCCAAAAAAACAGGAGTTATTGAACGATTACGAAAGTAGGTGAGAAAGGCAGTGACTTCAAAACTATCGGCCACGTATTTACAGCCTTGCAGGATTCTTAAGTTCTAAATAATCTAGCGAACCAATTTTTTTTACCACGGATTTCATTAAAACAATACTTTTCACCTTGAAATTAGTGAAATGTATTGGCAACGAATCGGAGAGTCTCGTAAGAAAATTACCGAATTAAATATATACCTACCCAATTGCTACACGTTTATCAGTCATATTAGGTATAAAGCTTGTGTTTTATGATCATTATTCGGTTACAAATAAGAGATTTTACCTTCATTTTCGTTCCACCGTGAATAGGACCCAGTTCGTGTAATAGCTCTTGAGATGGCAATTTTTAATCTCCCTCGCTAATTAAATAAGGCTTCCCAACAACGGATACAAGGAAACATAAAAAATTAATGTCGTGATTCTACAGTGTGCGAACTATGTTTCAACTAATAGCAACAAATGCTCTCACAGTTCATTCATCAATTTTACACTCGTGTGAGTTCTCGTTACTTCTTTTACATAACTGACTAGTAATGGCGGAAATTTGAACGAATACCAAATAAATATAGGAATAAACATTATTTTAAAAGGGAAGCACTGCGAATCGGAATACGTATTAGAACACTGAATTGAGTGACGTTAGAATTTTAATGGTGAACTTGAGGCAAAAGGCATTTCTTCTCTTGTGTTTTCTCTACGAAGACAGATAGAATACAGTTTCTCGTTATGCCCATAAGCAGCTAAGACCAGCCACTGAATAGCAACCGTTCCGTTCAGTCACACAGTCCCGCTGAAACGTTTCAGTGAGCGGACTTACCCATCAGAGAAGCGTGTCGCTTCCAGGCACAGCAAAAGTTTCCGCCTTTGCCGCTAAACACCGAACCCGTTTCCCTTACGGTAATGCTGAGAACAAGCGGCATTGAATTTTCCACGAATGAGATTTTACTTCCGACGCAAGTTTCAATGTTGATTCATCATCGTAAGGTTCTTTGAAATCGTCCGCTGGTCCGCTGAAATCGTCGCGAGTGAAATACTACTTGAAGAAAATTTCACACACTCTATCCTTAATATTGTGTTCATATTCCCTTTAACACCGCCTCAGTATCGGAATCTTCAGTGCTTCTCTCAAGGGTGGTGAAAGACAATGGTCTTTCTTGCTGTTCTCGCAATTACAGAACTTAATTAGAGAATTAATCGTCGGAATCGTTCACAATGGTGGTAAAGACAATAGTATGGGGGATGTCGTTCATGCTCTTCTCGTAATTACGGAACACTTGGGCAGCTCATACTCATTATTCCCCTTTACAATCGAGCCATTACCTTCCTCCATATACTAATGAGGTCACAGCATTAGTACGTGGCTTGACCATCTCCTTATGACAGCTTGTGCTCCGCATTTATATTTCAAAGAATTTGCATATTTTAAAGGCGCACGCGATACATACTTTAGGCATCACCACCGCTAAAGCAGGAAAATGCGATTTTCGCTACTCAATTTCCTACTTTCTACGTGGAATTGATTTCCACAGGGCATCGGACGTGCACTCTTGAATTTTAAAGCGGACGACTGCTCGTCTTGCCGCCGATGTTGAACTGGTCCAATCCTTTTCCAGTTCGCTCTCGCGTGATTGGCTGTGGGTGGGAGGCGGAGAGCGGAACGGAGGCCTCGCTGATTTCGGAATGCAAAGTCGATCGTGGGAAGGTGGTGTCACGCTGGGCGAGGGGTACTGCCCGAAAGCGTGCAGTCGAGGTCCAGGCGTGACTACATCGACGCCACGAAATCGCCTCGGAGGCTGCGAATATGATGCGCGGCCTTCGTCGACCCACGAGCGGCGATCGACGATACCGCTGACGTCATCCGCGCCTCCGGTGGACGTCATCGGCCGGGGCGAATGCGGGGGTGGGCGGTCGGGAGTCGGGGGTGGACGCCCCGGGCAAGATGCGACAATGAGTCCTCCGCCCAATGCAAGTTGCCATCCACGCACCGCAGGCGCAATGAAATAAGAGACGCACGCACCGCGACATTTCCCATCTCAACCTACCAGAGTTCCATCTCGACCTACCCCTTGCTCATGCCTTACTCCATTTACCCGTACCTAGACTATCACTAACCAAACGTTCACTCCTCTTCCGGCTCTCCTCCCTATTGAATTCACTTCCCGACAACATCGATCCGTTCTTATTATCTTCAACCGCATTTACTAACCTAGCCCTATCTCATCTCTCTCAAAAATAACTGGTACCTTCTTTCCCGTCATCATTTTCCTACTCCCTTTTGTAACTTTACTTTGCACTTTATTTGTTGATATTATTCTTACCTTGCTCTCGTGAATATTTGAATGCATACGTCTCTCATTATGTGTCTTGTTATATACGTCACTGTAAAATGGCAACACTGCTGTATGTGAAAAATTTTCTTTAATATTAAAGGAAAGATAATGCAATTTTCCACAAGTAAACAATTTTTATTCCGACTAGTTTCGGTGTACTACACCATTGTCAAGTCGCTCCCAAGGACTTGAAAATGGTGTAGTACACCGAAACTAGTCGGAATAAAAATTGTTTACTAGTGGAAAATTGCATTATCTTTCCTTTAATATGGAACGTTTCCACCACATCTCACTTTAATTTGGTTTGTTAATTTTCTTTAAATAAAATAAATACAAAAAATAAAGTAAACGTCTCTTGACGGTTTTTTTACAGGATTTTAAACCCGGTTAGGTGCAAGCATTCGAACTTTGGTGCGACTGAAGAAGGATGAAGATAAAAATGGATCGACCGAGTGACAAACGAGGAAGTCCTAAGAAGAGTGGGAGAGAAGTCTGCTGAGAACTCTAAAAAGAAGACGGGACAACTTAATTGGTCATTTAAGACATGATGGCCCGATGAAGACAATCGTCGGGGAAAAAGTTAACGGGAAGAACAAAAATGGAAGGCCTCGTATGAGAGATGAGGTGGTGAAGAAGGTGAAAGACAGGAATTACGTTAATATAAAGAGGTTGGCCGATGGAAGAATCAAGTGGAGGGCTGCGTCCAACCAATCCTAGGATTGTTGACCGACGATGATGATGACGAAACCCGGTTACCCGGAAGTGGGGTATTGATATTAGGTTTTAGGTGCTGCAGCCCCCTGAGCACAGTGGTTATTCGCGTGACCAACAGCTACGGTCATAAGAGCCATAGCGGAGTTTATTGGGTAGGGGTAAGATTTATCATGAAACGGAGGAGGGTAACCCGACGTCGTCATCAGCTAGTTCTAAGGGAAAGGCACTAAGGGTTTCAATGTTTTACTTCCCATCCGACGGACGGGGTATTTAACGTAAGGTGTACTCCACACAAAATTCAGCCAGTGACCTTTATTCAATGTAACATCTGGGAGCATCTATCAGAAAGCAGGTTAAAATTTACACTTAACTTTTTAAGAAAAATTTAATCTGATATGTTCGCAGATGACGTTAGAAATACATTATACACCCAGCGTATTATCCTAGATTTGATCAGATAAAAAAGAATAGAGAGATAGATTGCTATACCAATATATTTAAAATGTCGTACTTTTCTCGCGTACCAAAGGAGAGCATAATAGGCAGCATAGTAAATGGATAGATACGTAGTGGAGATGTTGTTAATGTAGAGTGTAGGGTATAAAATATGTTTTAGAATTACTAACCCATTAATGTCAAGAAATACAGATAAATATAATTAGAGAAATGCCTTTCTAACTAATAATCACTTTACTACTGCTTAGATACCAACCATCTTGTTTCACGTAAATCTTATATCCAATGTGTCTCCATGAAGTAGTATATTTGTAGCTTGTGGTAGCGTAAGTAGTGTATGTTTGGTGATTTTCACCCTCTGACATTCTCCCTCGCGGTGGCCCGGAGGTTATTAATTAGATGTACATCTATGTAACTTCCAGAATTCGTAATCAGACTTCAGGGTGGGAAGGAATACCATGCCAAACACACCAACTAAATCGCTTTATTACTATGTAGATACTAACTATCTAGCTGCATATGATCCTATTATCTAGCATCTTTCCATGTAGTAGATTGTTTGCCCGAAGATAGTGCATGTTTGGTGATCTTAACCCCCTGCCACACACCCTCACGGTTAGATATGGGCAACTCGGTAAATTACCGCGGTAATTTTCGTAAATTACCGTGGTATTTTTCGTAAAGTACCAGCACCCCTGAAAATTACCGTAATAAACGGTAATTTTTAAAAAAGTTCTTTTTCAGAAAATTTCTTCTCCACGAAGAAACCATTGGAATGGGTGATATTATAAATTAAGTACCTAAAACGATTTTGTTTACATTGTGCCTGTGATTAATTAAGGGTAAAATAACAAATACACATTGCGCAGAGGTATGTCTTTGGAACGAAAATTTCTCATAGTGTGACAAAAAAGAGGCAAATTGCGTGTTGCTGCCAACTTTGTTATAATTTTTTTTAATGAGTTATAATAGATAAACGTCGTGATATGTTTGATATAAGCATCGGCATTTGTATCGCAATGCTATTTGATTTTGTTTTGAGTCCTCTGATAAGGATTTGCAGCGCAAACTTAAAATTACCTGAAAATTACCGTAATTTACCACGGTATTTTACTTCAATTGAAAATTACGGTAATTTACCCATCTCTACTCACGGTGGCTTGCAGGGTATTGCATATATGTAGATGGATCGTTCGTAATTTCTGAGGTAATATCGCATCACCTTACCAACAGTCAATCCCAATTTCTGTACAAAATCCATGCACGAGGTTGGCTTCTAACTTGTGGCCTTTTGGTTGCCACAGCGGTTCGTCACTCTTTTGGCTACCACGTCCAGCGAGGAAGTGAAAGGCTGAACAGCATCCAAGCGGCGACTCCGAAATCTCATTACAATAATTGCGTACTTGCGATTGATGCCGACGATAAATTAGATGGGCGTGGAATACAATTGCACGTTCCGTTACAACCGGATATAACCATCCTCTCCCAAGATGCACTTCTTTACCCCCGCATGGTCCCCACCCTTCTCCACCCCATCCAACGCAGATCACCCCCGATGCAAGGGGGGCGTTTACTCGGAACCGAAATCGCTAGTTGGTACATGATATCGTGAGATGCAAGTGAGAACTGAATAATAGTGAAAAAATTAGTTTTCTAACCAGAGCCATTCACTCATAAATCGAAAGTTTAAATCAGCAAAAGGTGACGCCCACCGAATGACCTGCGTTAAGGATTACTACGTCATCCATATCGCGTCCCTGACTGCGTTCAGGTGGAACGTGAATGGAGCGGAGGCGGGGAGGGGAGGTCTGCCTGAAGAGATCCTGTGGCAACCACTTCCATGGGCAGAGTCAGCTGTGCATCCCCCATTGTGATAAGGCGAAGAAGCTTCGCGGTCTCACTAGTGATTGGAAGATATGGATGACGTACTAGTCCTTTTCTCGCCCGCTTTTCCGAAAGGGTTAAAAACATCAGTTTTTCGCCGTTTATAACTTGAGATCTAATAGAATAGAATATTTATTTATTCTGCTCCGAGTATCACCCATAGAGCACATACAAAATTTTACAAAATGAACGGACATACGCAACATTGATTAATTTCATACATAGCTAACAGATTACAAAAATATTGATAAGAATAACCAAAACATAATAATAGGGCCTTGGTTTATGAAGGTAAAACACAACCAGAAAGTTACATAGAGATATACTAGACATTGAGATATTAACAGGATCATTTGTTAAGCAGGGTATGATACAGTTTATATTTGAATGTGAGTGAGGACCCCAATATTTTAAGATGTAGGGGCTGGGAATTCCAGTATTTAGACGCAGTAATTAGGAAAGATTTAAAATACACATTAGTTCGGGGTGTGGGATGGTATAAAGAATTGTAGTCCGAGTGGTATTTCCTGCATGTGATATCTGATCTAACCTTAAAAATTTCCAGAAGGTAGGATATTTCAATCAGTCAAAGGTACGTGGTTCTATTCCCGGTCCAGGTGAATTTTATCGCATGGAAATTAATGTGAACTTCCAGAAGGTATTCCGGCGTTTTTTCTTGGAAGAGAGAGAAAAGAAAAGCCCCCAAAAAGTATTTCCTTCTGTCACTAGGTTTTAACCAGTTTAGGTTAAATAAATGCCCCGACACGTGGGCATCTTTCCTAAGGTCCAGGACAAATCTGACACAAGTATTAAGTAAGAACTTGAACTTGTGCAGCGAAGATCAGGAAGATTTGTAAAGGGACGGTACGATAACATTATTAGCGTAACTAGTCTATTAAATGAATTAAATTGGGAATCATTGTCAGATCGCAGGTTGAAATTTAGACACAATCTCTTAAATTAATTCCAAGATAATATTTTCAGTGATGATGTTAAAAATATTTTGCGAACCCCAACTTACTATGGCAGACTGGATCATAATCATAAAATTAGAGAAATTGATTGCCGAACTGATAGATTATAAATGTCCTTTTTCCCTCGTACAATTAGAGATACGAATAACGTTAAATATGTCCAATCGGAGAGTAGCAATAGCATTGTTAGCTGCATGTTGGTATGAGTACTTAAAGCTAACCCTACTAACAGCATGTTTTTGCATGTTTGCTTTGCAATTTCTATCTTTTTTAAATAGTGTAGTTCTGACTACTATATTAATACTATTCCTTTTTTATGCATGATATGTAGTGCATGTCTGGTGAGAATTCACCCCCTGCCACACACCTTTGTGGTGGCTTGCAGGGTATTATGTAGATGTAGATGGATGTAGATGTAATGTTTGTAATTTTTGGTTTTATTCTTTGTGGCGGATGGAAGGACGGAAAAATACAGGTCTCTTTATTTTACCAACTGTATCGGGTTCTGGTTTTTAAAAAAGTATCGTAAACGACCTTATTGAGCCAAAAATTTCGCCCAGTCCGAACACGGATTAAGAGTTTCGTCGTCCCAACCCACGGCGACGAGTGATCTTTACGAGGGTAAACGACGTACCCCGGATGTGTAACGCCTCCGCTTGGACCTTGTGCGTCCCGCCAGCGCCGGCGGGCCGCGGAGCAACTCGAGGCGGCTTAACGCCCACGCTGCGTCCTCCGGGAGCCGTGGGCTGCGGGGGGGGAGGGAGGACGGAGGGGGGCGGGGAGTCGAGTGGGGGGGGATAGAGGCGGCCGCTCAATGCGGAAATCATTGGCATCAAGGCGTCCGTTCAGCACCCACCTCCGCCAAGAAAGGAGTCGGGGGAGGAGAGGGAGGGAGAGGGGGAGATCACGATCATCCTCCACGCGAAAGGCAACGATACTCCACGGCCGGATTTTCAACGTTTCTCTTATCACTGCCGTCGTTTCAGCTCTTCCGGCGCCTCGACTCTCATTGCCTTATATGGGCTCCAATTCTGGCTTTCCCGAACCGCGGGGCTTAACTCACTCGCCTTTGAGATCAAATTTACGACCCCTATTCAACATTGTCACGGCTCAAGTAAACTGGCTTGTATCCATTTAGTTTCATTATCCAGAATGCTGGCAAGTAGTTTAATTGTAACGCGTTCAACTAATCGAAAGGAGTCATCGACCTCAGCATTAATATTCGGTATTGTAATAAATATAAGTGCACGAATATTACCCGCGATACTCGAATACCTCTAATACTAGCAAGTATTCTATATTCGAGACTTCGAAAATTATACTAAACTAATTGATGTTCGATCTCTCGAATAATTACGCTCATAGCGCTATATTTGACGTGTTCATGAACTACATCAAATTGATTAAAAACTGACCTGAAAATGGTGTATTAACACTTCCTTACGCTTATTAAACACTTATCCATGCTTATAAAAGTATATAATGTATTAAACAGTCCATAATTGTTAAACAAATAGTTTATTTTATATTTCTCAGTTTAAAACCGCTGAAAACTATAGAAAGAAGACGGGACAACATAATCGGCCACATATTAAGACACAATGGTCTGATGAAGACAATCGTAAAGGGAAAAGTGAACGGGAATAATGGATAAGGCAGGCCTCGTATGAGTTACATAGAACAGATCGTAAAGGACGTGAAAGAGAGGTAGTACGTTAATATGAAGAGGTTGGCTCATAGAATAATCGAGTGGAGGGCTGCGTCAAACCAATCCTAGGATTGTTGACCATTGATGACGATTTTAAAAGCAGAATTAATTTTTTTTTCAATTTAATCAACTTGTAGCTTTTTACTTCAACTGGCAACAAATTCATTTGCAGATAACATTTGGCATCACTGCCGTTTTCTAGTATTCTAGTTCGAGGTATTCGCAATTCGAGTCACAATTTGATATTCGAACTCAATATTCGAAATCGAGAAATCTGGTGTTCAGCCCATCTCCAGTAATAAAGGACAAATCTAGGCTTACTTTCCCGCATATATTAATTTGAGATGTGTCAATATTATCATTATCGAATGAACAATGCGTATTGAACCGATTTAAAAATATTTTTGGAAGATGTTTACATGCCAATTTTGCTGCAACCTATTTTCAATATTTTTATTCGTGTTCAATTTCTAGCGCAATACTGAATTTTACGCAATAAGTCTACATATTTCAAAGGATGATTCCAACTGCTGCTTATGCACGCGCACTGGCAGTATGACGAAAGGACACAAATGTGTTAATGCGATGATTTTAAAACGATATGACCAACAGGTACAACCGGGCACGATTTGAACTCATCTTATTTACGGTGAATTTGCATACCCACCCGATATCCTTGAGATTAGTACTGAATACTCCTGCAAATTGCACCAGACAACTTGCTCTTACAAAACGTGACCAGGATCATTACGTCTACAACGGGTAGTTTCGTAAATTGAGAGGTTTATTTTCATTATTGGGTGGTTTTCAGCCAACAAACACATCTGAAGGTTTCGGACAGTGCGTCAAACCAAGCAGTCGGTAGTTGGTAGCCATGTCGGTAGCATGGCGGGCTGACGGACCTAAGATCGTAGGTTCATACCCTATCTCGGACTTAGATAACGAGCTGGTATAAGGACTTAGTTGATTTAGACGGTGCATTATATCCGTAGCAGTTACAGTGTACACAATTCTGGCATTATTACTCCAATCCATCTGGCGAAGATTTTCGCTATAAAAATTTCACTTCACGTTTCATCTACATCTACATAATACCCTGCAAGCCACCACAAGGGTGTGTGGCAGGGGATGATTTCTCACCAAACATGCACTACATATCATGCATAAAAAAGGAATAGTATTAATATAGTAGTCAGAACTGCACTATTTAAAAAAAAGATAGAAATTGCAAAGCAAACATGCAAAAACATTCTGTTAGTAGGGTTAGCTTTAGGTACTCATACCAACATGCAGCTACTAATGCTATTCATTGCTACTCTCCGATAGGACATATTTACCGTTATTCATATCTCTAATTATACGAGGGAAAAAGGACATTTTGAATCGGTCAGTTCGGCAATCAATTTCTCTAATTTTATGATTATGGTCCAGTCTGCCATAGTAAGTTGGGGTTCGTAAAATATTTTTAACATCATCACTGAAAATATTGCCTTGGAATTTGTTTAAGAGATTAAGTCTAAATTTCAACCTGCGATCTGACAATGATTCCCATTTCAATTCATTTAATAGACTGGTTTGTTGGATTCCACTCGCTTACCTTCGTCTTCATGGACGAGAGTTTTGATAGTCGCCGGGATTACAGTGAGCATCATCAGTTTCTGAAGTAACATTTACCACTTAGGACGAATTTACGAGGGGAGAAACAGGCAAAGGGTATTTTTACTGGATTTTTTACTCGGTACTAAAGACAATGTTTCATATGATGATTCCCTCCCCACCCTGCAACCTCGAGGTGGCTTTGATAACATTCATTCAGCGGATCCACATTTTTGTCTACATCTACGCGATACCCTGCAAGAATCGTGAGGGTGTGTGGCAGGGGGTGAAGATCACCAAACATGCACTATTGACATACAAAAAAGCTACTACATGGAAACATGCTACAAAAAAGCGTCACATGCAGCTAGATGGTTAGTATCTACATAGTCATAAAGAGATTTGTTGTTAATACATCGGATAGCATCATTCACTACAATCTACTCTGAAATATTTCACCTATCTATCCCTTTGCTATGCTGCCTATTGTGTTCTCTTATAGTACGGGGAAAAAATGAGAAAATATATCTAACTGACAGTATATTTCTCTCATCTTATATATCGGAACGAATCGAGCATAATACGCAGGGGTTTTAAAAATATATCTAGCATCTTCGGTAAAGCCATCCATTTTGAATTTCTGCATTGATTTAATCTGTACTTTAATCTACGATCTGATTGCCATTGCCAATCTAATTCTTCTATTATTCTTATACTAATCACTACTAAACTTATCGTAACACCTTTTCAACAAACCTAGCTGCTCGACGCTGCACACTGTCTAGGTCTTTGACCAAAAATTCATGATCATCCCTTCTGTTGTTTCACATTTTTATGTGGAATACCTGCAAACTTCCTTCGCCCGCTCCTAGGTTCCATACTTTTAAGAAACGAGAGCAATCCCTCGAATGGGTTTCGCACCCGAGAGCGCGTCGAGCGTTTTCTTCCTCCAAGGCTCCGAGAAAATTTCCCAATTCCGAAAACTCGTCGAGAGGGGCAACTGCCATGGGCTGGCCGCCCAGGCGTGAGCTGGCTACGTCTCCGGGGGCGAGGAGAAAACGGCCGCTTTCTCCCCGGCACTTTTTATTCAAGGAAGGGGAGCGCCCCGGCCTGGACTGGCTTGGGAACCTCGCGAGGGTTGCCATGCGGAATAAGTCGCTTCGACTCGCGCGGTTGGTAACAACGCCGACCGCTCCGAGAGGCCCCGACGCCAAAATGTGCACGCCACTGAATGCATCGGTCGAGAGAGCCTGAAAACGTGATTCCGTGCCCCGGCCAGAGATGTGATCCGAAAAGGCATTTTACGTTTCGTGCCGTACCTGGAAGGCACCCGAACTCGGAGTCCGAGCCTCGGCGTTGAAGGAGACCCAACCCTTCACCATGGATGGTTTATAGCTCCCACTGACCAGTCACATTATAGTTTATAACGTCTTAAAGTTGAACATAAATCACAAAGCTATGTTCGTCATTGTGTTGCACTAGTCACGCTAATGAGAATGGATTTTCCATCGTAGTCATACGATAGATATTAACCAATTTACATGCTTTAGTAATTTAATGTTCATTAAACTCCCTACGAAATCGGTCTAAATAACGAACTTGAAGGTGTGCAGCGAAGATCGGCAAGATTTGTAAAGGGACGGTATGATAACCTTACTAGCGTAACCAGTCTATTAAATGAATTAAATTGGGAATCATTGTCAGATCGCAGGTTGAAATTTAGACTTAATCTCTTAAACAAATTCCAAGACCATATTTTCAGTGATGATGTTAAAAATATTTTGCGGGCCCCAACTTACTATGGTAGACTGACCATAATCATAAAATTAGAGAAATAGATTGCCGAACTGACCGATTCAAAATGTCCTTTTTTCCTCGTACTATTAGGGATATGAATAACGGTAAATATATCCAGTACGAGTGTAGCAATGGATAACATTGGTAGCTGCATGTTGGTATAAGGACTTATAGCTAACCCAACTAACGGCATGTTTTTACATGTATGTTTTGCTATTTTTATCTTTTTTTAAATAGCGTAGTTTTGAACAGTACCTATACAAGTACTGATCCTTTTTTTATGCATGATATGTAGTGCATGTTTGGTGAGAGTTCGCCCCCTGCCACACACCTTTATGGTGGCTTGCAGGGTATTATGTAGATGTAGATGAAACTGTCTTGGTTTACTAATGCACGTAAAATGGTATATCGTATAAATGTGTTAAAAAAACCATTTTCATCAACTTGAATAGTACAACACAAAGATGAAAATAATTGTGCGATTTATGTTTAACTTTAAGAAGTTATAAACTATAGTGTGACTGGTCAGTTGGTGCTATAAACCACCCGCGGTGAAGGGTTCGGTCTCATTCAAAGCCGAGGCTTGGACTCCGAGTTCGGGTCCCAGGTACGGCACGAAACGTAACGTGTCTTTCCGGGTCACATCCCTGGCCCCGGCTGAGGGAGCCAGATCGGTGCAGTGCGCAAAGCTACATCTACACCTATGTAACACCCTACGAGCCATCACGAGGGTGTGTGGCAGGGGGTGAAGATCACCAAACATGGAATTGGTGCTTTCCCGGCATATCTACTTCAAGATGTTTTCTCGGGTTGTCCACCGGGTAAGGGAAAAAATGGAAAAATGAATTTTAGTAAAGAGTTAATCTTCTAACAAGAGCTATTCATTCATAAATCAACATTTAAAAGACCGAACGAACTGCGATAAGGATTACTACGTCATCCACCTCCTCTCCTTCACTGCTTTTCGGGAAAGGGAAGGGAGTGGCGGGGGGGTGGAAGGTCTTCTCGTACAGATCCTGTCGCCGCCACTTCCATTGGCAGAGTCAGCTGTGCGCCCCCCATTTTGATAAGGCGAAGGAGCTTCGCGGTCTCAGTTGTGATTGGACGAAGTGGATGACGTACGAGTCCTTTGCACGCCCACTTTTCCAAAAGGGTTAAAAACACCAGTTTTTCGCCGCTTATAATTCGAGAACTTGACGGATTGGAGAAAGGAAAAATACTGTTTTTTTTATTTTACAAACTCTATCAGACTCGACAATGAAAATACTGTAAACCACCCCATTAAAAAATAAAGGCACTTGATACGTTGCATTGCACTTTTATTTTTTTTATATGAAAAAAATAAATTCTTATAAAAATTATGGAATGATAGAATGATGCATGTTTTATCCATCGTTGGTATCATAATGATCAAAACGAGAATCGAAAATTTGGTGCCTAGAAAAGAGATAAGTAGCAGTGTAGTTAAAGGAAACAGACATGAGAACGAAGTCTTAAGGCCGCTTTACACGATACAATTTTTTGTGCAATTTCTTGTACAAACTCTTGTATTAACTGAACGAAATTGTATGTTTGTCTGAATGGAATTAGAACAGGTTCTATTTCCTGTTCAGTCATTCAGACAATCGCACAAGCGTTCGTACAATTTGCCGCTTTACACGGTACAATTTCCTCATACAAGAGTTTGTACAAGAAATTGTACACAAAATTTTATCGCGTAAAGCGGCCTTTAACATGCAACTAGATAGCTCCCTGATTCCTAAGGAGTTTTTTCTGGAAATGTTCCTTAGTATATATATTTGCTTTCAGTAATGTTGTTTTTTGTTTAGGGGAAGAGAAATGTTTAAAGGATAGTTCGTTGTGTGTGTCCGTTAATGGAGGTAATTGAAGGAAAAACATTTTCTCTCTGTTGTCCGCGTTCGTTTTGCAGTTTGTCGGCTATTTGGCAGTGTTAGTACCATAAGCCTCCATGTTTTGCTGCCGGGGGCTGAAAAACTGTATGTTTTTAGGAGACGTCCGCTATTTGGAGGAGTCCGTTATGGGAGGTTTGGCTGTATCATTGATGCCTACTGTCCATGCAAAAAGTCGAGATACTCGAGTTTGAAGTGTTCTATCCCAATAACCTATTCGTCGATTGCAATGAAATAAACTGAACATGAAAGAAAATTTATTTCTACGTTTTGTGAATATCATCGGCGATTCTTCGCCGTATCAACAAATTTTTTATTTGGCTTTGTATGAAAAAAAAACACTTTTTTTGGCGCTCAGAAATCGGAAGCTCCATTTTGAACGATAATTTCTTGGAAACTTCTCAAGTTATCTACATGAGACTTCATAAGGTGAAAGAGCAATCTTTTTTAAATGCATATTCTGAAGCAGAACCTTGTAACTATTTATTTTCTACCCAAAAGTTTTGATAAAAAAACTCGGGCTATTTTCGTTATTTAATGACTTACAAGAAATTTTAAATCACCGTAGGCACCGAATACACAATATACAATAATACAAGGAATATACAATTATTTAGTTGGCCGCTTTCAGTCGAAACAACTTGGCGCCGTCTGCGGCACTACGGCGCCTAACCTCGCGTCTTCGTGGTCACATCCAAACGCATCGAATCACGCCACGCACTTGGTCACCACGGCGGCGCCAACTCCGAGTCCACACGGCACCGTCTATGGCAGAAATCACGCGTACTTCGGTTCTGACATGTGCACACACGTAGGCTTAAGCCACCCGACGGGCGGCTGGCGGCTTAGTTGCAGGAAAAATACGTCGCTCGCTCAGAACACTTGGAATTTGCGCGCAAGGCTTACAGTGACTTAAAGTGAAAGAGTTCTCTCTATAAAGGCCGAATCAGTAGGAGTATACGCAGGTAGCCTAGTTTGTAGCATGTCTGTAAATAACTCATTACTCAACTGCGTCCTTGCATGTCCACTGCAATAAATACCAAAGTGAATGAAAAGTAATGCGTGTCGTTTGGGAAACAGTTATTCCTTGTTGGTTTTCCAATCATTTATTTTTATGTAGTTACCACGCTTCGAAAAAGCATAATTTTTTCACCGCGTCAAACCTTACATTTTCGTGTATACTGTGCACGTTTGGTCATTATTAAGTTCTTGTTACACACCCTCAATATGGTTTGCAAGGTACACCTTTGTAGACGTATATGTATCTATAGATATGGGCACGCCGTATGGGACAGAAGAACGGCAGTGCGGGGCCAATAATAATGTAACGGAAGTAAAATTGAATACGAACGGAAAGGGCGTTAACTCCACTTGAACGGCCCGAGGATATGCCCATATTTTTTATTCTGTATCACACGCAAAAGGTCCATGAAACGTGGACGTAATTAGCATCATTGTAGCGAAACAGGTATATTCGAAGTTAAAAGTACTGAATTTTACTAACCCATGTTAACAGAGTTTGCATACCCATTTGGATATTATCACATCACAAATGTATTCATTAAAATGATTAAAACACTAATAAATACTATAATTATTAGACGACTGTATTCCTTTAATTGCACATGCTAGGTTTATGTGTAACTTACACGTCCCTCTCATTAAGTAATATGTATCTTTCAGCCTTAATATGTGCCTGTACGTAGTGCATGCTGGGTACTATTCACCCCCGGCCACACACCCAGAGTTGCCTTACTGGGTACTCAGTAGGTGTGAGACCATCCATTTATATCGACTGCACATTTTGATCAAACAAAATTGGCAATGCTATTACCAAATTCCTAAAAACCATCCTGAAGAAGAACCAGCGGCGAGCATTAAGCTCCGATTTCCAAGACGTGAAAGGTACGTTCAATTGCATCAGGCTCAACTAGGTGGAAGTTGAATTTCACAAATGAAACAGTAAATTTGTTTCCTTCCATAGATTTATTTCCTTGGCACGACACCGATGTGTCGAAACGTGTCGCACTAAGGAAGGAAACAAAGTTACTGTTGGGTAATTCCATTTTAAATCGACAAATGGTGCTGCCTCACCATCTCAGATTTCAACTTCTTATTCAGGCCCATCGCTCGTGGCTCTAGAACGTTGTATTTTACACAAATTCCAATCCCTATACCTATCCAACCCCTGAAAAACACAACTCAATTCTTTTTTTTTCTTGAAAGAACACCTTTAGAACTTGCTAAATCGGTACTTACCTGATTTTTAAAACCTGTGCCACGTGGATTTTTTTAACTCCGAACATTTTGCCAAATTTCTAAGGTTCTTGGGATGTTTCCTTCGAGAAGGTAGGTTAAAATCTACATTTTACTTTTTGATCATACACTACACACACGTGAGCATTAACTCAAGAAAAATTAGCCTGTTACTTGAAGTCCATCTGGGTTTATTTATTGCCCAAAATTACAATAAAACGACCTTTTGAACGATGATTTTGAGTAGTTGAGGAAGCATTAAAACTTGCACAAAGTCGACGTTAAAGATCAATAGTATCAAGTACAGGCTTTTTCCTTTCCATCGATACCTTTTTTATATTTGTGCTAAGTAAAATGAGTTTGCTGGAGCTTGTACAAATTTAGCATAAAATTACGTTTTTCAAGCGTCCGAGTGATGTACATTTGCCTATAACGCAGGGGATTTTTTTTTTTTTTTTTTAAATTTAGTCAACGGATTATGGGTCACAAGGGTAGGCACTACCTACGAGCCGAATTTCGTTGAAATCTGAGATGGTGAGGCGCCATTTTTTCGAAAAATTGGTCGATTTAAAATGGAATGACTCTGTTCCGTTTGTGACGTGAGAGGTCGTTGTACCTGAGATGAAATTTTAGGCTAGGGGGAAATCCCAGCATAACAACCGAACGGGTCGTACGCAAACAACATGACGTTTCGAGGATTTGCGAGCGGATACGCCAGTTATTCCGAAACGGACCGTGGTTCGCGGAAACGCCACCTCCCTCCGGCTTCCGAAACTGAGGAACACGAGCGGCACTGTCCGTCGCCGAGAAATGGAGAAAACTACTCAAAACTCTCGGGTATTCCATCGGCGAGATACGCACCCATGCGGCGAAAGCTCGCACCCCATTCGAGGAAACCACTTGGAATATCTTTCCACTAACCAATTACTAGTCCGTGTTGCATCGATCTCTCTAAAGAAAATGAGATCTATCACGAAATACTTCCGAAAATTTCTCCCAATCACAGTTCGAAAAGAAATCGAAGTGGCACTCGAAATGTTCTCACTGGATTCTATGCCTAGCAGGAAATTGTGGCCTTGGTGAACGAATGAAATGAAAACATGAATTTAATCCCAAAATGGGAATGAACCTGACAGTTCTTTTCGGCGAGATTCATTTTAGTTCAATCCTTCGAGCGAGGGAAAGCGGCAACCGCTTTGGTGTGCTGGTTCTCCAGCAAATGGTATAGTTACGATTAAGATTGCATTGTAAACTTAGATATACGTAGGGATAAGCATTAAAGGACTATTGTAGTTTTACATTCAATCAGAAGTATTATTAGGGCACCTATTCCAGATTTGATTTTCGATTTTTAAGTGTCGCAGAAGTTCTCGCATTTCTCGTTATTTGTTACCCCGCATCAAAAGATGTTTCCCTCTTATTGTTAGAGGAGAGTGGAAATCCTCACTACGGGCTGGGATATTCTCCTTAATGAAAGAGTAGGACAAAGTTCCCCATCTTTATGTTCGAGATTACGACTTCAACCGTGCGACTCCTCCTGACAGAGTTGATCCACACTGGCACGTCGACCTAAAGATGCATATGCTTATTGTAATATTGAAAGCAAAAAATTCCACACCAATGACCTAAGGCTACGTGTCTTAGCGCAAATTTTAGGTCCTTTACAGAGACGAGTGCTATCCCGTCGTCTCCGATGGATGCCTTAGCTTCCGAATCAGTTTTCTTGTTTCCGGCTTTTTATATGTACGTGTCCAGGGACCCAAGCATAAGTGATTACCACATTTTGGTCGCTATGGTTCATCAAAAAAGATTAGTTTTCCTGGATTAGAAGATGTAGTGGTGATGGGCCAGATTTCCAGTGGAGGGCGCTCCAGGAGCCTGAGCATACCATAAATCGAGTGTTGATCCTCTCGATGGTACTCAATGCGATTTTTCTGCAAAAACGTCGTCTGTGTGGACGGCGCACAGCGGATTGGAAAAGGAAATTCACTTTGTACATTCCATACTAAAGTTTTATTGACTTCGACCATGGTTTCGACATTTTTATGTCATTATCAAGGTTTGCGCAGCGGATTTAATTTCGCTTACAGACATCCATGATAGGAAGAG
The DNA here is from genome assembly GCA_933228895.1 of Platycnemis pennipes. Taxonomy (NCBI): domain Eukaryota; kingdom Metazoa; phylum Arthropoda; class Insecta; order Odonata; family Platycnemididae; genus Platycnemis; species Platycnemis pennipes. Next base: position 77,278,878 of record OW121846.1, on the reverse strand, counting down.
ACGATGGCACGAGCACAGTTCCATTCGGACTTAGACGCATCCGCGTTCACTAGGATGAAGTCAGGATGGGCGCCCAGGAGTTTTAAATATAACTGCTGATACTCGGCCGCAGTGGTCGTGGTTTTACAACTTTTATTCAGATTGGTATGAACAGTTTTATACGACAAAAGCCGAGACGGAGGACTGGAATATTCCACAGGGTACACTGAAAGGCTTTGATTCATGTTCTGCTGTTCCTGCAATATTTCACAAGTGTTATTTAGTTTTTGAGTTCGTAATAAAGTTTTTGTTCTTCCACCTGTCTCTTCCTCCAACTTCACCACAACTTTCACCATCTCATTCTTCCTCTTAATCCATTCAACCGCCTTTTGATATGTCTCCTTCCTTACCCGACCTCACACAGCATGACCAAACCTGTGTAGCACAATGCTCTTATTGTTCCCGACACCAGAGCTTCAAACTCAAACGCATTCCATACCCAACATATCTCTCCAATTTTTTTGCTAGATGGGAACAGAATTCCCGCCACATCCACTACATTAGCCAATATTCGCTACATCAACTGCATTAGGACCGGCGTTTAAGGTGAACACGTTCTCTAATGTTGTTAAACATGTATGTACTCCATCGCACTGTGATAGATTATATCAGGAGAATAAAATTGTAGAGATAGATAGACAGAGAGGTTTATAAATCCATTCTTTCCGTGTTCAATATGAGGTAATGATAAATTGAAGCTATCAGAAGGATAATGGGGTCGTTTACCATATTTTTTTATTGCCGAATCTGATAGAGTTTGTAAAATAGAGAGACCGGTATTTCCCGAGTTATAAGCGGCGAAAAACTGATGTTTTTAACCCTTTCGGAAAAGTGGGCGTGGTGCAACCTCTGACGTATATCGACTTCGTCCAATCACAACTGAGCCCGCGAAGCTACTTTGCCTTATCGCAATGGGTGGGGGGGGGGCAGGTGACTCGGCCAATGGTAATGATTGCGACAGCATCTGTGCGAGCAGACCTTTCGAGGATCCCCCTCCACTCCCTTCCCCTCCCCTGAAAGCAGTCAAGGACGGGAGGAAAATGACGTCAATGTTATCACAGCAGCATTTTCGGTGGGCGTCACCTTTTGCTGTTTTAATTTTTGATTTATGAGTGAATGGTTGTAGTTAGGAGATAAATTTTTTCACTAAAATTCTTTTTTCGTTTCCATCTATCGATTTCGTGTACAAAATTGCGATTTCGGTTCCGAGTAAACGCCCCCATTAGGGTAGGAAATGTAGGCTTTGCCAATTTTTTTCCACGCTTGCATGAAACTAAATGTACACCATTTAATTTTTTTGCATGATTACCAATTGCCTTGAAATGTATATATGCGTTCCGTCCTGCAAGGTGATATTATTAGTATTGGTATAACATGTAATTCTTTATTTCCTCAGTGAATGTGACTAATTTTAGAATATAAGATAAACGATGGAACCCGTAATGTAGTTACTAAAAAAGGTTTGCTTCCTTGACATTGGGCATTGACAGTGGGTAAAACTCATCAGGCAGATACGCGGTAAACCAGCAGAAAGCTGAAATTTATTAATATATTAAACGTGGCGGGAAGACAAAAGAGCGCTGTTACTGTTCACTTGTTAGGTCTCACCTACAATATGCAGCGAGTATATGGGATCCAAATGAATTAGGTTTGATCACAGAACCAGGTAGTATGCTACCTAAAGGAGCTATGTTTCCTAAAGGTTGTAATGATATGTTTAGCAGAGTATCGAAATTACTATAGTAATTAGGCCGAAAATCACTGTTAGAACGTAGGTTAAAATGCCGATTAAATCTCCGGCAGAAATTTAAAACGAGCCGGTTCTCTGAAGATGTTGCAAGAATATAAAAAACACCAGTTTACTATGGCAGGTTAGATCACGAAATAAAACTAGAGAATAGTAAGAGAGACAGAGGTGTTCACAATTGATTTTTTCCTCGCATAATTAAGGACTAATAGATTGAAGCGAATATACCAGCGGGAAATAAGAATAGGCGTTGTAGATTTTGATGCAGAAAATAGTATGTAGGAAATTTTTAATGACGTTAATGCTCTAACATTATTAACTCATGTACGAGAAATATAATTTAATTAATGCATCTTAAAAATGTCTGACTAATTAAATAGTACAACATCACTTTGTAGAAACTAACAACTTTTTGCACCTCTTAGTTGCTTGTTGGCAGTATAGGTATGCACGGATTGATATTATTGCACACCTCCATGTTAGCATATATTATGTAGTATAACTCTCTTGATTGAAAAATCATAGATGGTTAATGTATGCCTTGAGCTATTGCACACCTAAAACACACCCTAGGTGGCTTTCGGGGACATTGTGCAGGCGTACTTCATCTACATCTACATCTACATAATACCCTGCAAGCCACCACAAGGGTGTGTGGCAGGGGGTGATTTCTCACCAAACATGCACTACATATCATGCACAAAAAAGGAATAGCTCATCCACTTCATGCTCATCCAGGCCATCATGAATCGTAATTTTCAATTCTCTAGATCTGTATTCATTTTTTTGATTTTCGTGTATAGGGACAACTCTCGAGCCATATGGTCCTGTACGTTTGCAATATATGCTCTTCGTACGCATTTTCCCATAAATTTTACTCATAGGACCCTTGATAATTTCCCTTATATTACCACAGTGTCTTGTTTGCTCAAATAAATCCTGGTGATATATCATCATCATCAGTCAACAATCCTAGGATTGGTATGACGTAGCCCTCCGCTCGATTCTTTTATCGGACAACCTCTACATATTAACGTAATTCCTCTCTTTTACATCTTTAACGACCTGTTCCATATATCTCATACTGCCTTTTCCATTCTTCCCATTCAATTTTCCCTCGAATTATATCAGAGAAAAATTGAAGGAAGGAATTATTTTATTCATTCTTAGAATATGGAAGGATAGAGTTTCATGAAAGACTGGGATTATATTCAATATCCCCAAGAAATATCTCCACTATGCAACATGAAAATTCCTGACTAATACACTGCCAGAATTATTAATCTAGTGTCAAATCCTTGAATAGCAAATAGACGCTAGGGATTTACGAGCGTAATCATCTCCATTCCTATATTTATTACAACACCAAGCTCCGCCACATCGCTCGTAGTATATCATCGGCGTATATACCACAAATTTATATGCGGTATTGCGGTATACATTTGGCGATGCCGTAGAACCTTGAGCCACTTTCTACCCTAAGGCAAAGTCTGGTAGTGTGTCAACAACTCTTTGCCATACCTAATACCTTCTCACGGGGTTCAACGTTGACGTGGATTTGGACCTACCACTACTTTACCATGTTCTCCAATATCCATCCTCCCTTTGTCAGTCCGAAAAATATGATTGAGCCGATGAGGGAGTTTATATATTTCGCGTCTGCTTCCAAGTTCTGCAATATATCCCATACCTTGTTCCACTTAACTCTACAGCACGTTTATCGAAGGACATAAAACAATCAAAACTTCCTGACTATACTCGAGATCAGCGATATTATCACATCTGTGATGGTATCACCATTTCCCTTCCCAAATAAATCTCAATCAGGTCTCCAACTAATTAGTCCTTCGTCCTCTTCACCTGATTCGACGAGTAATCATTTTCCACTCTTTTTTCGCATATATTCGTATATGTATTCGTTACCAATTAGCACAAACCTTTCGAGGGAGAAATGAGCTTACGATATCACAATGCTAAATTCTTTTCGAGTTGCACTTTTTCAATATCGAGATAAACATAAATGTCTTTCATGAAACTCTCTCCTTCGATATTCTACGAATGAATAAAACAATTCCTTCCTTCAATTTTTCCCGAATATCTTCGATGGCCATGAGAGATAGCGTCGATAACGATGCCTTCCTCTTCATTTTCATAAATTATTTTTCTCTCCCACGTTCCACTACTCTTGGATACCAGTTCCTATTCCATTCAAAATCATCATCATTTCGTATACACACGTAAATGCCTGTAAAATTAATTCCATTGGTGGTTTCAAGACTGTCCGGGGTTTAAAGGCGCTACAGACCAAGAGGAAGGGGGTGAAGATACGATTGGAAGGGACAATAAAAGTTCAAATGGGAACCCGGCGTGAGCAATAGTTTGATTTTAATGAGCGAAGGGATTCACTGTTTTACATCCTATCCGATAGATGGAGTAATGAACTTGGAATGCTTCCCACACGACACTCGTTGTTCAAGTGGGTATTCCATAGAAATATCTAACAGAATGCATCTAGGGGTCTTGAGGAAAGGCAGCTAGTATCTTTACCGCCATTCAACCTCATCATTAAGACCTTCCACGAATATTATATGTCCGTATCTCTTTTATTCAATAAACAGTTCTCTACCATTTCCTTTATGATGAATTCTATAGAATCAGACTCAACTTTGTTAAATCTCATCGTGATAAAAATAAAAACTTTGTAAAATTTTATTTTTATCCTTTATGATGGCCAATATATTCAGTTTCTTTCATGATAACATCATAAAGTAAGTATACTAACTCTCGTCCCCTCTCATACACGTAGAGAACGTCAATTTTTCCTTCTCTCCGTGATTTCCGCATTTTATCGTCCTGTCCTTTCCGCTACTTTTCCTTTATTCTACAAACTCCTCACTTTATTATACTGTCTGCCTCCAAGTTCGCTTTAAATTTTCACCCTCATATCCCCCCATGTCATAATCCCTCCATCTTTCGTACCATATCCTCCATGCAAAATGTTTGCCTAAGGGAGTGTCCTCTGTATTACTATAATCCAGGTTTAAATGATGGTTTCAGACCTTACTTGGTGGAATTCCTTAATATCAGGGAAAGAAGAAGTAACACAGCATTTCCACTTGGTATAAAATTTATTAACACTTGTTCACACGTTCGGTTTCGCCGCAGAGCAGCATCTTCAGGTCTTGAAGACGCTGAATCTGATCTGAAGCTGAAGATGATCACCTGAAGATGCTAAACTGCGACGAAACCGGTCGTGTGAACAAGTGTTAATAAATTTTATACCATGTGGCATTTCTGTGTTAATTTTTCTTTCCCTGATAATCCAGGTCAACTTAATGAATAGTTCATGGTTTAGCAGTATTGCAGTCCAATGTAAAATCAAAGCCGCTATTTTGTCAAAATACGTACAGTAAAGCACTGATAATAATTCTATGTTACAGGGCAGTATTTTCTTTCTCAGCACTAATGATTATCCTAGTTATGTGTCGAGGAAGTAGGAGTCATTTATCTTAACAAATGTTTCCAAGAAAGAAGCACTAAAATAAGGAACATGTTGATTATTTCAGTTTTTTGAGCTAAATAAAATTCACGCTGCACAGGTTTAGAGCTCAAGTAAGGAGTTGAGTAAGATAATCCAGTGACTTGACTTAAAAAAATTACTGCATCACTTAAAAGTATGTGTTTAGCTGAAAAGCTGCTCTCGAACGAAGGGAAGGGAGTTGACCGTGTAGTATCGGTGGAAGAACATGTCTTTTGCGAAATATTCCTGCCCTTGATTGCATTGAAAACTTGAACTAAAATTGGAATTAAATTTCAATCTCGGATTTGGACTTAATTCAAAAAGTTGCCTCCCTTAAGTTACCTAAGTTAAGTCTTAAGTTATGTCACATCTTACAGGTCGTGGAAAAGGTCTGGCCCAACTGTTTTGCGTAACGTATGATTCGAATTGTGAAAAGAATTCATGTTAAATACGAAAAAATACATACGCTACCATGACTGCCTACGTTCTGCCACGCTCAGCATGTTAGAAAGTTGTGAAGGTGAGAGAAGGAAGCCAGAGAGAAGCTGGCTTCATGACAATTTATCATGTGGCGAGATGCGGTCAATTGGATAAGGGACGAAGTGTTCTCGTCCACGTAAAGACTTCATTCCATATTCAGCACATCTTTTTTGGATTTTAAGACCTATGCTTCATCATATATCCCAAGAGTGCCACAGTGCCTTGAATAGAGTAAAAATGATTCACCTCCATGTAATATTAAGTCAATTATACTAGGATGCTTTGGTACTTAGATTTATTCCAGTCCTTCTCTTACCATTGCGCTGCCAGTCACTAACAAATATTTACATTCCTGGTTGTCACCAAGGCCTGTTCATCTCATGAGTCTAAATATACAACACTCCGTTTCGAAAAGTTGATCCGGAGAAGATGCTCATTTGCCTGAAGGAGTCCTAATTAGGCTGAGGAAGAGGAGGTATCTCGCGTGCAATCACGTGGTACATGAGGCGTCGTATGATAACAGTGACAGGTAGTGAAGAATGGAGGGTACGTAACCAACGCAGGCTCGCAGCCCAATCACTAACGACTTTAAAAGTCCTTCGAGCAAAGTGATTTAAAAGTGTTGCCCAAAAAGGAACACTTACGAGTAAATTGTCATCTACAGCTGCATAATACCCTGCAATCCACCATAAAGGTGTGTGGAAGGGGGTTAATTCACATCAAACATGCATCACTTATCATGGCTTCAAAAGGATTATTAACTATATTCTAGTCCAAACGTACCAATCTAAAAAAAACATAAATGTAGCAAAGCAAGCATGCAATATCATGCTGTTCGTTGGGTTAGCTTAAAGTCCTTATACCAACATGCAACTACCTATGCTATCCATTGATACACACGTATTGGACATATTTATCGTTATTCATATTCTTAATTGTACAAGGAAAGAAGGACATATAGACTGTCTGTTCGGCAATCGATTTCTCTAATTTTGTGATTTTAGGTCCAGTCTACCATAGTAAGTTGGAGTTCGCGAAATATTTTTAACGTCATCGGTGATAATATTGTCTTGGAATTAAGTTAAGAGAATAAAGTTTAGTTAAGTCCACATTCCAGCCTACGGTCTGATAATGATTCCCATTTTAGTTCATCCAATAGACTAATGACGCAATTACAGTTCTCATACCGTCCCTTTACAAATTTTGCCGATCTTCAATGACGTATCGAAGAGCCAGTATGCCGAAACTTTCCCAAAAGTTTTGCTAACCGCCCATTTATGGCGAAAAAATACTCGGAACTTCAGAGGTTGGCAACCATTGCCAAAGCCCACAGATTCAGAACAGTGCTCTATGTCATACTCTTCAGCTTTCGAATGAGCAGAGTGCATCTGAATAAGCTAATAAAATGCCAATATGCGAGCAACAGCAAGGGAGATGGCACGTTCATTATTCAATCGGCAATCTTCACAGTTTTGCATTCACTGGAAACTGACGCACGGAGAGGGACGTGATAGTTTCTACTGACAGGGCAGGTCTGGCGATAAGTCATTCTTGCCATTGTATTCACACTGGTGACGTGAGCGCAACGTTGCTGCTGCAGCGTTAGCACACCCAATGAAATCACTTGCACCGCATCCCATACGGCAGCAGAACTGCACAAAACTGAATGCATTTGCACATAATCACACAAGGAGGTCACGACCAAGCGTATAAACCTGTTAGCTTTCAGCACTGAAAAAAGTATTCGCATTATCCTTCGGAAACAACCAAGTTTTTGCATAAATATCAGTATATCAAGGGAACAGTCTAAATAACAGCTAAAACTTTTGTGTAGCAGCCTGGGTACCATAGATTTTAAATATAAACTTTAAATCAAAATATTCCATGGCTCGCGGAATAAAATTTCAAAGAAAAATCTCAAAATAAAACTCGGAACGGATGAAATCATGTAATAAATGCTTATATAATAGCATGCATCCAAAGCATAAAATACGCCTTTATTTCCCTGATTGTGATCAGAGAAGATGTTTATGGCGGTATATATTTTTTTCTGTAGACCACTCCTTCGCTTAGTGCTTATAGGAGAAGGAGTGTTCTCCAGCCGTCCGCCAACTCTGGTCCACGTATGCTTGCGCAAATGGTCTACGATCTTTTTTTTAGTATTGACATCATCAACTGCCATGAGGCATAGAGGAAAATATATCCAGAGCCTTTATTTATACGTTTGCTTACACAGAGCTGTTGGGGGATTCAGAATTGCGAGCCTGGTTGACCATTTATCAGCCTTCGACACGGAAGCCCATTCTATTAGCTTATAGAGTTCTGTTGGCATATGCAATAGGGATAGTAGGAACCCTAATCTTGGAAAGCATAGATGCTTTGGAAAGCATAGATGGCATGTTGGTATATCTATATCTACAACATACCCTGCAAGCCACCTAGAGGGTGTGTGGCAGGGGGTGCCTCCGAACCAGGAACAATGACACAACAAACAAAATTGAACAAAACAAAACAAACACCACACCTTTAAAAGTAATTAGGGAAAAAAAGAGGAAAAAACTACCTGATACCAATCATGCAGGAAACACCCAGGGTATGCAAATTCAGGGTAATTCAGGGTAAGCTACCCTGAATGCAAATTTTTGGTTCACGTCCTTCAGCCTACGTTGTGACAGCGATTCCCATCCCAATTCGGCTAACATACCAGACACACTGCTTTACCTATCATAACACCCTTTTACATATCTCGCTGCTCTTCGTTGTACTCGATCTAATGCGTAAATTAAGTCTACTTCATAAGGGTCCCATATACTCGCAGCATATTCTAATTGTGGCCTAACAATTGAAAAATAGCAACGTTCCTTCACCCTCTACTCACTTTTCCCTAATATTCTTTTAATAAACCCCAACTTTCTATTTGCTTGACTGCATATTTCATTGATATGTTTCCCCCCATGATAGATCCTGAGTAAGTGTTACCCCTAAGTACTTAACTGATTGCACGTTTACTAATTCCATACCTTGAATCATATAGTTTCTTTCTATCGAGTTTTTCCTTTTCCAAAAATTTACTCTCACTCACTTTTTTATGCTCAGTTCTAGTTTCCATTTATCGCACCACGCCTGAATTGCTACGAGGTCTTTTTCAACGATGCCTTGTCTCCCGGACCGCAATTTAAATCTAAATACATCACTGTACCGTCTGCGAAAAGCCGATTACTACTGTTTACTACAACACTGCCGAGGTCATTGATATATAAAAGAAATAAAAGTGGGCCTATCACACTTCCCTGGGGAACACCTGATGTGACACTAACTATATTGGACATGATATCGTCTATAGTAACTCTCTGTTCGCGGCCAACTAAGCATTGATTAATCCAGCATACTACGTGTTTATCTAAACCGTAACTTTCTAGCTTTAAGTACAATCTGTCATGAGGTATTCTATCAAAGGCTTTTTTAAAATCGAGGAATATCGCACCAACCTGAGCATTATTTTCTCCCGAAACCAATAAGTCATGAACAAAGAGTGTCAATTGCGTTCCGCATGTTCTAGATTTTTGGAAACCGTGTTGGTTATTTAAGAACAAATTTTCTCTATTCAACTGTCCCATAATCGAAATAACTATTATATGTTCCATTATCTCACACGATATCGATGTTAGTGAGATAGGTCTGTAGTTACTAGGATCTTCTCTATCGCCGGATTTGAATAAAGGTGTATTCCTATTGTAAATTCTAGGTGTAAAGCTATTTTCCAGTCCTTGGGAACCATGTGCTCAGACAACAATTTACGAAATATTATTTCTAAGCAAGGTGATATTTCTGATGCTAGTGTTTTATAAACGAGTGCCGGTATTTGATCAGGGCCATGGGATTTATTGGTGTTTATGTTTTTTAGTTGTTGCTCTATACCACGAGGCTCAATAGCGATTTCAGGCATCAGATGTTTGAAATGTTTATTTAGTGGTTCAATTGGATCTTAAGTGCTGGTAGTGAAAACGCTTTGGAAATATGAGTTTAACTTTTTATCTTTTTCCATGCTATCATTCATTTTTTCTCCATTATCATCCCTAAGCATTTCTTCAGTAGATTTTTTTCCTTGAACTTCTCTTACATACGACCAAAACGCTTTTGGATTTTCATTCAAATAGTTCCCTAGAATTTTAATTTTAAAGTCAGCTAAGGCTCTTCGACATTCTTTTTTCCCTAAGTGTTTGAAAGTTTTGTAATTTATCATTATTTCATTAAGTTCATGAGGGGGTGTTTCTTTTCGCGCTTTTTTCAGTCTAGAATGGCAAATTCTCTGTCGATTTAAAGATTTCCGTACCGCCGCGTTATACCACCTGCATCTGCATTCATCTTATTTAATTTACTCGGTATATACATGTTAACTGCTGAGTGAATAACTTCTAGGAATATATGCCACAAGGTCTCAGTATCTTTCTTTAAACTTGCTCATTGAAATTTTCTAAACGAATTCTGCAACTCTGTTTTCATTCCACCGTAGTCAGCCCTATCGAACAAGTATATTTTTCTCTTGGACTTGTTATTTTTGTCAGTTCTATAAGAAAATGTTGCTTTTATAATTCTGTGATCACTGATTCCGTCATCGGTACTTATATTCACATGCTGTTGGGGTATATTTGTTGCGAGGAGATCGAGATAATTTTTTTCTCTGGTTGAGGCTGTTACTAATTGATGAAGTGCATGAGAGGAAAAGGTGTGCAGAAGTGTCTCAGACGCAGATTTGTCCTTGCCCCCGGTGATGAAGGTACACGTGTCTCAGTCTATGGATGGAAGATCGAAATCCCCCGATGGTCATATTTGTGTTGAATTAATTTCCTTATTTGATTTTATAGTTCTAATATTGAATTTATGCCAGAATCCGGTGGTCTATAATATGCACATAGGTAAACATTTTTTGGTTGAGGACCTTATATGGAACACCAAACGCTTTCTATTTGACAATCAAGTATAGACTCCCTTCTACTAGTAAGGCAATCCTTCACGGCGATAAAAACTCCTCCTCCTGGTCTTCTGACTCTATCTTTCCTGTAAATTTTGAATGATTTCGGGAATATTTCATTATCTTCGATATATTTATATAGCCAGCTCTCAGTTCCTATAATTACGTCTGCATCGGTGTATTCGATGAGGTGATGAAATCTGCAGCTTTGTTTTTCAAACTACGACAATTTACTAAGACCACAGTTATAACGCCATTTTTTAGAATTAGAGTCGACTTGTTAAAGCTATTTTTACACGTTTTTTCGAGCTTATATCTAACTGAATCACTCAAATTTTCTATTGCTGGCTGCTCAAAAACTCGCATAGCTTATGGATTTTTTCAATTCTTTTACTTTCATAACATTTTAGCGATCTTTCATTTAACACCCTACTCTCTGCCCTACTTTTAAGGACTTTAAGCTAACCCAAGTAAGAGCATGTTCTGCATGCTTGCTTTGCTATTTTTAACTTTTTAAATTGTGAAGAGTAGACTAGAATATAATTACGAATCCTTCTATGCATGATACGTGATGCATGTTTGGTGTGAATTCACCCCCTGCCACACATATTTATGGTGGCTTGCAGGGTATATACACTTAGATCAAGATTTAGATTTATCCAACAAGGTAAAACTTCATAGAATTTCAAGTATATTTGGGAAGTCAGCGAAACCGAGTTCTGCTGCTGAGTTATGCTATGGAGAAAGCATATTAAAGATTTAATAAAGAGATTACTTTCTTCATAATCAAGGAGCTATATTTGATAGTCCGACGGGTTTGATTTCGTTGATCATGTCATGCATAATCCCACCAGCATCTCAGGGGTAACCAATAAACTACTGAAGAGATTCTGAGGGGTGATTCAAGGTAGGAAGAGAGTTTGTAATTGTATTTCCGAAAATATTTTGCTGGACTTCACTTGCAAACCATGGATTCTGAGGGGTGATTCAAGGTAGGAAGAGAGTTTGTAATTGTATTTCCGAAAATATTTTGCTGGACTTCACTTGCAAACCATGGTAGGAACATTCCGATTACAGTACTCCGCTCGTCAGATGGGACGTGAAAGTCTTAACCCCTTGGCGCCTTACGTGAGGGAAAGGCTAACGCCGAAGACGAACCTCTCACACTCCCTTCTTTTCATTCCAACCCCATCCTCATGCTTCTCCTTTCGTTCCGAGGGGCATTTAAGTGCGGCACACACTACAAACTTGATGATGACACGGCAGTAGCGATTCACCCGTCACGATGGTAAATCATCTCATAGACCATAAAGAGTCTCGATCCCAGATGTTTCAATTACCGGTCGCGTATGCTGAGGTAAAATGGTTATTCCTCCGACTTGAACATCTCCTTTTTTATCCAATTCTGAGAAACAAGCACGTCGATCTCGCTGGGTGCCAACTCTCAAGGATGTATCCATAATTTGTAGCTTTCGAAGTGACAGCCAATCACGGTGAGGTCGTTTTTCAAGGGGATTCTCCATCATCTGTATAAACACTAGGTTGAATGCGCGTAATGTGATTTTATGGGAGTTCCTTCAAAGAGATTGAATTTCATAAAGGTTATATATAGCAGATCGCTAGGCAGGTGTGATACTAATAATGAAACGCAAGCCTAACTTACCTACGTAAAACTAGGAAAATAAAAACTGGAAGAGGTGAAAGAGTTCTGTTACCTTGGGAGCCGAGTAACCAACGATGGACGAAGCAAGAAAGAAATAGTCAGCAGAATAGCCCAGGAAAAGAGGGCATTCCATCAAAAGAAGAATCTCCTTACAGCTGGAAATACAAGCGTAGAAGTAATGAAACAATTCATCAGAAAGTACATCTGGAGCGTGTTTCTTTATGGAAGTGAGGCATGGACAATGACAGCAGCGGAAAAGAAAAGGGTGGAAGCATTCGAAATGTGGTGCTGCAGAAGAATGATGAAGATAAAATGGATCGACCGAGTAACTAAGGAGGAAGTCCTAAGAAGAGTGGGAGAAAAGAGAAGTCTTCTGAATACCCTAAGAAGAAGACGGCACAACTTAATCGGTCATATCATGAGGCATGATGGCCTGATGAAGACAATCGTTGAAGGACAAGTGGATGGGAAGAATGGCAAAGGAAAGCCTCGTGCGAGATATATGAAACAAGTGATGAATGATGTGAAAAAGAATAAATACGTAAATATGTAGAGATTAGCCGATGGAAGAACTCTGTGGAGATCTGCGTCAAACCAATCTGAGGAGTGACTAATGATGATGAAGCCTAACGGACATCGTAAAAAAGCCTCAAGCAATAGGATGATATATGAAACAAAGATGCTTTAGGGGCACTATGTCGAGGAAAAACACCGATTGAACACCATTTAAATATGTATTTGTCATTGTTTAATACATATAACGTTTTCAAAAATCAGCGCAGTAATAGTGGATAACATTCTTGATCACCAGAGAAATTTATACTATTTTATAAGCGTGCCAAGGCTTTCACAAATTTAGAATTTCAGCGAGAGTAAATATCATGGAATCGCTTTCAGATTTGTACATCCTTCACCTCATTGCATCCTTTGCTTTCACCACGCTTTTAATTCTCGCAGCGAAAGCACGATGATCGATCAGTTTACAAATGTTTACATTTCAGACTATGCGGAGGAGGAAGGACACATATAATGCTGGAAGTTATAAACGCTGGATATAATTTTTCAAGGATGTTTAGCCAAGTGCTTTGAACAATGGGAAATGGGAACGGAGATCCTCGGAGGAAGAACATCAATTACACCACGATGACAGAGGAAGATTTTGAAGAATAAACACAAACAATAAAATATCTGAGATATTTGTGAGGTACCCTTTGCGAATCAATTTCTTGGATTATTACTGACGTTTAAGTCACTATTTATCATAAATCGCATCCGCATTATTTTATCGCTGTTTTTCTTGTACATACAAACGAACTAGAGAAGCAGCGTAGTAAGAATAGAGCCGATAGATGAAGGAAAACAGATGGGAGTGAGTCACTCCCTCAAAACATAATGTATAGAAAATTAACAATTAATCAATGGACGAAGCAAGAGGGAAATCGTTTGTGAAATAGTTTAAGGAAGGAGAGCATTCTATAAAAAATAATGCACTCACAGACGGAAATACAATCTACAAAACGAAAGTTGTAGTAACTTCATTCGAATTTAGATCTGGGACAATGTATCAGAATATACATCTGCAGTTCTGACAGTGAAGCATGGACGATAACAGCTACAGAAAAAATGTGGCTGGAAGTATTTGAATTTTGAAGACATAGAAGAATCACTCACTCATTCAGTGTTCAACCCGAATATTTATTTGATATGTGAGAGTAGAGCTCACTTCGTAATCCGCTATTGTCGCGTGAAATTCACACATTCAGGATAGGGGGACCAGTTCCATTCTCTGGGCCACCTACGATTTCCCACGAACTGCTGACAAACAGAAAATCACGAGAGTTTTAGGTATGGGTGTCCAAAACATACTTCACCCAGATTTGAACCCGGATCCCTCGGGTATAGTCCACTGCTCTACCCACTAGGTCACCACAATCCCGTAATAGAAGAATCGTGAAGATAAAATGGAGAGACCGAGTGACGAATAATTTCTGAGGAGAATGGGAGAGAAGAGAAATTTGATGAAAATTCTGGAATGATGATGGAAGAATCTAATCGGGCATTTCTTGAGACATGCCGGTCTGATGACAGAGGCAGTCGTCGACGGAAAAGTGAGTGGCGAGATGCAGACCAAGGTCTTGTTTGAGCTACACCCTCGAGGTGGCTCGCAGGGTGTCGTAGATATAGACATAGCTGGGCAGAAAAGCGTTAATCCATTACTCGTTAATTAACGAAGTTAACATATTGCTTAACGATTTAACTTTTAAGTTAAATCCAAAAACTATTAACGGTCTTATTAACTTCCGTTAACTTTTAATTCCGTTAATTTAAGTCCGTTACCTTTGTTAAGAGTCATCTGGATTGCCATGTAATAACTTAGTGAAGGAGTTGTGTTGAGAATGCAGTCTAGAGAACCCAGCGTTTGTACTGCAATCAGACATTTTACATAACTTTTACAGACATACTTTACGCAGTCAAGGCTCACGTTTCCACCTTAAACAATTTTAAACAACACATGAAGTGAACGCATCCATCTAAATACGTTCAATTTGAAGAAAAGGTAAAGGCAGGATCAACTCGCTTGAAAACGAAAACCAAGCATAAGGCTTCTTCAAGAGCTGTGGATTCTTCTTATGTCAATAGGACGCAATAGTTTTTTTCACAGCAAAATATTGGTGAATCTTTTGGTATCGAAGCTAGCGGTAGCGGCGTATCCCAAGGTTTCTATTTCCACAATCAAATACAAACAGCGTCAGGTCCAACTTTACTGACGGAAACGGTATATTACTATGAAACTCCATATCTCATGTATATAAGTCTACATTACCTAGCTATACTGTTTATTAAATAAGTATTTTTGAATATGAAATTCTTATTACGTTCATTAGCATTAAAATACCCAAATGTTAAGTGACATATAATTCAAAATTGCCTACAATTTCATATACATTTTTAACTTTAACGGATAACTTTAACTAGCGTTAAACTTTCATCAAGATAACGATTTAACGATTAACGAAGTTAACTTTTTGAGTAGCTTTTAATACATTAACGAAGTTAATTTTAGGATTAACTTTGCCCAGCTATGGATATAGATAGATATAGATACCAGAAATGTATCTCATGCGAATGACGAGTCGTGCGGGAGCAAATAATGAAATATGTAAATGAAAAAAATTAGACATGAAAAGTTTGGCCCATTAAAGGAATCGGGTTAAGAGCTGCCCCTAACCAATCTTAGGATAGATGACTGACGAAAATGAGCATGTCACGATCTTGATCATTCTTTTGCTCCGCAAAGGGCTCCTGCGAGGACAACCGGCGTGACACTAAACAGCAGTTACCAAGCAATTCACCGCTCAAAAATATTTTATTCCATAGTTATCGTCTTTCAATGCCTCTGGAAATCCCATTGGTTGTCTTCTTGCTTTTCCATCCTGCTACGCAATGTGAATGGCGATTACTCCAGAGATCTTTTGCTCCGTATTTGCTGCGGCCGCGTTCCTTTCCCCTGCGGACGGAGTGAGCCAGTTCCGCGATCGAAAGGTCAACGCAATCACTCTGAATGTCAGTGGCACTGGAAAAGCGAGCATGCTGTTTGCTTGCGTCCGTCAAGGAAGTACCCAGGGGGCAGTTCGGAGGGAAACCTGGCTTCTAGAGAGCCCACGATGCAAGCAAGTCATCTGCTTAGAGCAGGCACCTACGTACAAGTATCTCCATACGTAGGCCATTTTCTGCATGACTAAAAAAAAGTATCACCATTTTTTGGTCGAAAATTAAAAATAAGCTCGTAAAAGCTTACTTATCAATACAGATATGTCTTCTGTAACCTAGAGGGTTCAAATTACCACCGAAAATATCACACTTATAATAAATTGGCATGCATCAGATGCCATATTTTATACTTTTCGGTCCCCAAAATGATTATTCCATGTTCCTATGAGATTTAGTCCAAACATCGAACCATCCTTATCGTTAAATGTCCTTTAAAATGTACGAGCTTTTAACTTCAGTTGATCACAGAGTCCGAAAATAATTTCTTTCTCGTATAGAACGCCTTTACTGGTAATAAATGCAGAACCACTCAAGTAATTGAATCTTGTGGTAACCCTGCAAACCCATGGGGTTGCTTTACTTTTGAGATGTTTATATGTATCCTTCACGAAAATTTTGAAAAATATTTGAGAGCCGTAAATATATGCTTACAGGTATGGAAAATTTGCAATAAAGTTACAAGAAATGAATGAGGACCTGTGAAAACTGTGTGGATGAAACTGTGGCAGGCGAAATTCCATTTTGAATAATACTTCAGAGCTGTATTTGATCACCCAAAGAGCAGCATGTGGCTCACGAGCGGCCGCTTGCTGACTATGAGCGTGACGCATGCTCGATTGAATGCTCCGAGAGCCGAGGTCACTCACGTGTCGTGATCAGCACCCACCGAGTGGTATTGCAGAAAGACGGTCGGCCACGGCGAGCATCAGAACTAGGGCTGTGCGGTGCAGGAAATACTGAACCGGTTCCCGGTTCCGAAAAAAACAGTTCGCGATGGCGGTGCACCGGTTCAATAGATCGAACCGGTGTTTTCTCCTGAACCGGAGTTTTCTCTTGAACCAGCGTTTTCTACTAAAACAATGTTTTCTACCGAACCATTTCTTTATGAACTATTTTTTCTACTGAACTTTTTTTTCCTCACGAATCTCGTTTTTGTCATACAAAAGTTTTTTGCCGAAATATTTATTTAACACGTTTTTTAAGACGTGTTTTTTTTCCGTAAAGTAGATATTTCATAACTCGGGCACGCTTTCCTAAACTGAACAGTAAAAGTGAGAATGTTTGCATGAGCCAATGGTTTTTATGCGAGGCCTGGGCGCATTTATAAATTGCCTTTTGTATTTGCAACGGTGATGATATTGTCATTATTGCTGAAGAAAGACATTGCGAAATTTCCACAGATATTTATTCACTTAGCACAACGCGTTTCGTAGTTAAACAACATAATCAAGTTCCTTGATCACCCATGATCATAATGCTGTTATAACAAGAAAACGCGTCGAGTTAAGTTACTAACTCATGCCTGGTGATTGAAAAGGTCTCTAGAGACAGAGCGACCGGTGTCTGCATACGGACTAAATCTCCACATTAATATCTGATTTACGTGCTAGCACAGAGTTGATGTGTGGAGTGGCTGATTGCTTTCGTCTTTGGCTCATATTTATCTGCCTTTCTTGGTCGACATTCCCTTTATCTTTCAACTTGGCAACGATTATGGCGCGAGGGTCTGACTATGACGCCTTTTTTGAAACTGTTAAAAATTGGCAGCCCGCAAACCACCCGAAAATTTCTGTCAAGAGGGTGTCACATCAAATTTTGCCTTAGGTAACCGTAATTTCCTTAAATTTACCATTATTTAAAATAGTATTCATTTAAAAATATCTCAACCATCCTTTGGCATAAAATAAGTCTTGGAAAGAACTTACAATATTGAGCATTAATAATCAACGTCCAAGCGTTCAAATTTCGTTTGCATTTGGAGCATCTTATGTACGATAATTCCCATTCATGCATCCATTGTGGACACGAATTTTGAAGCTGACGCAAGCAGTTGCATTATCCTCTCACTTCTTGCGTGTGGCAGAGGTATATAGGAACTTGAAACAATGCCCCTTCCTCCACGAAGTCTCCCAAAACCAACGCGGTTGGCTTTGGGAGACTTGTTAAACATTGGTACTGCACTAACCTGAAGGGTTATTAACTCTTTTTTATCAATTGTAACCGTCGAAAAAACAATAGAACATGAAAAAACGATACATCCTGTTGAGTTACATGTGTGACAATGCTTTACATGGGTGAGTGCCCGCTCTGCACTCTAGTGGCCGATTATTTATAAGACGACAGCCAGGCGGACAACTTATAGCACAGGAAATTTCGCAGGCGTGGTCGTCAGCCATCCTGGCTGCGAGCAGAGACGGCGGCGTGTAAGCCGAGCAGCGTATGATCATCGGTGTTTCAGAACCGATTCTCCGCTGCACCGGTTGTTTTCCTTCATCTAAACCGGTTCTGAAAAAAACCGAACCGCTGAACTGGTGCACCGGAAAACCGCCCAGCCCTAATCAAAACCTTGTCCATCAGGTTGGTCGGCTACGTGCCAGCGGGTCACCACTTTCGGATCGTGGCATTTTCGATAAAGCGTTAACGCACCGCGGTAACCTGTTTTGTCATCCTGAAATCACAAATGGGATCACGAGAGGCGCCTGCGGACGGAGCTCGGAGTAAATGCCGATTCCGAGTTTTGGAGATCCATAGGTGTCGTAAGGCACTCTGGAGTAAAGCAATAAATAAATATTTATTAGCTCTAGGTACGATACCCCTAAGAGCACCGATATTACAATTACAATTACAGTTGTGGTGAGCTTAAACAACCAAGATAGTATCAAACATAAACAATGAATACAAACATATTTGAAAACGTATGAATACAAAGATAATACAAAACTTATTATGCATATTCATATCACAAAATAACGAAAAAAACTAACAATAAAAGACATTGTAATGAAGACTTCACAAGAACAAAGTGGGAAACGGATGGTGATATTGCGAATTAGAGATTTATGTCTACATTTGAAAGGTAAGAATAAAGTTTCGTTTTGAAATACTGCCTGTTTTTACTGTTCTTTAGGTCTATGGGGAGAAAATTCCATAATTTTGTGGATTTGACTAGGGAAGAGTTGTGGTATTTGGTGGTTCTATGAGCGGTTCAATACGGTGGTCTAGTCGATATATCTCTCGAGTGATAGTGATACACTTTGTTAGCATCGTCAACCTATCGACCACATCCATTTCTCTTAGCAAGGTCAAACTAGGACATAGAGCCATTAACTCAGGGATCGGGTTGATGTCGTGGCTAGAGCAGCCACGTCCATCCCGGGGGCCTCGTTTCGATCCCCGGCAATTGAAGATAATTTCCACTTCAGTGTTCTCTGGAGAGTACTGTTCAGTACACCGTCCGTTGAATAGGACGTTAATCCATGGTATTAGTGGTGGTGAAATGGGTAAATTCCATTGACACCTTTCTTTAAGAGCAGGCTAATGCTAAACAGCTTAATGGCAATCTACAATCTACATAATACACTGCAAGCCACCGCAAGAGTGTGTGACAGGGGGTAAACCATCACTAGACTTGCATTATATTCCTACACTCAGAAACGTGTGACTCAAAGCTTACAATGTTGATCCTTAACGAGTACACATGATTTTTTCCCTCTCAACAAAAATTTAAAGCCTGTTAAAGGTGAATGAGTAAATATTGTACACTTATGAGGCTTGATTATTACCAGAAATAAAATGAAAAGGTGTTGTCCTCGCGAAGTTAAAATATGCTAATGGCATATATTGATAAATATACATATACAGAAAATATAAACAACATATACAGAAAAATTAAGTCACAGCATAGTTTGTGTTAACATAGAAAACATTTATTTTAGAGACGTGCTACTGTAATGTTTACCAAAATACGCAGACGTTGTAGAGTAACCCGATGTTATTCATTATGCAGTGGCTTTCTATCCTTCTATCTACCTCTATCCTTGGATTTTATGTACTTTCAAGCAGCAGCATTTATGCTTAGTCCAACTATGTGATATTTTACAAGGGAATCAATGGAATTCAGAATCGGAATCGGTGAAATTTTGGAATAGACCCATCCTTAGTTGTGAGTCAACCATTTACATGCGCCGGTACACCTTGACAATGTCACACGTTGGCAAAGAGTTATATACACGGACTTGCGTATCCTTATAACTTATCTGAGTTTTGCGACTACGTTACTACGATAATTTTGCCACAAAATGCTCTGCAAATTTCAATAACTACTACAGCTACCATTATAAATTATTTATAAATTATTCCCTATTTTAATTAGTTATAATTCACTCAGATTGTATTGAGTTACCTCGTTCCATGTGGAAATGAAGGTACTTTTATGTTACATATTTAGTGGCCATTCACCCCCTACCACACGCCCTCCAGGTAAGTATTGTAGCATAGTTGCTGAAATGAAAATTTTTCACATAAGCAAACAGAAATGTTCATAGATTCTAATCACGCACCTTGTTCGTGGTGGAAGAGCGTCATCATTGAAAAATATAAAAACTCTTGTTTCAAAGAAATTTTATTAACAAAAATTAATTGTTTCCCGCGTAACTTTGTGGAAGTTCAACATATTAACAAAGAAAGTAAAACTTTGTCAAGAAATTTTCATTGTTGACTTCCAGAGCTGAAACCGTCACGCTCCCAAAATAAACACACCGGCTAATTTTAGACTTGATTTATAGAGTACGTTACCTGCAAGACACGAAAAGACAGCAATTATGAATTTACCATAGCCCTAGTCCTCATGGGTGTCAAACAAGCATGAGATATTTTCCTGTTTGAACGGCACAGTTTCATGCTCCTTCCTATTTAATTTATTTATTTTATGATAATTAATCTAGTCTTCATTCTTTCAATTTCAGTAGCGAAACACGAAGTCCTGTTAACATCTCCGTATTCTAGAGTAGCAAACCACGCACTGTAATGAGAAATAATGTGGCTGTGTTATCTTGTACGACATCATTAAATATTGTGCTGCAAGCACTGGGTTTATCTGGTTAAGCCGTAAGACAGGCGAGAGGCGTGCAACTCAAGATTTTGAGAGAAATTTCGGAGAAATAATATGTGCAAGACAAACAAATAAGGATATGTACACCACTCTCACCACCTGAGATCCCTTTTAATCTTCTGCTCGCAAGACTAAAGTGAGCGCAAGGCCAACTGTTGACACGCTAATGGCCTCACCGAGAAAGCATACAACCTACAGTTATTTGTAAGCGAAGTAAATGACGTGGACAATGAGAGAAGTCTGAAGAAAACTGTAAAAAAAATTGGAAAACCCTAATCGGCCATATCTCGAGACGTGATGATCTGACGAAGGCATACGACGAGGGGAAAGTGAAAGCAGAACGTGGATAAAAGAAAGCCTAGCATAAGATTCAATGAACAAGCGGTGAAGAATGCAAAAGTGAAATTTCTGCCAATGTTGAGAATTTAACCGATAGAAAAATCAAATGGTGATGATGACAATAATGAGCAGGAAAAGAAAAATATCTTTAAAACAGAATAGAGCTAGCTTTTTGATTACACCAGCTCTCTAATGGTGCGAGATGGTAGTAACATCATTACAGCATTAAAACGAGTACAGAACCAAGACCACTACTATAAGCAAGCGTAGCTCAAAGGAATTCTATATTTTAAGGTTGAAAAGTAAATATCATAATGAAATCGAAGGGACAGAAGTCCTTCTTAGTCGCACAACAAATGCACCTTGTACTGTGGATCACATACATTCAACAAGTTATGCGTGACAATACAGCCAAAGGCTACGCTGGGGACCACACAAAGCCATTGGTTCTTCACTCCAGGTAAATACTCATTTTATATCACATTCTTTGCTAGACTCCACGGAATACCAACATGAAATTCATAAATTTTTATCAACGCCATAATAGAAAATTCATTTTATATTCTTTTATGAATAATTGTACGCTGTCGCTGAATCAATGAACCTACTACCAGTTAAATGTTAGGTAAAATGCAAGTCCAATACGAGTTCAGATGCTGCGCCTCCACAAGTCCAGGAAATGGTTTCCATGACGATAAGGGTCAATGTGAAAGTAAACTTGCGCCATATAAACCGAATAATATAAAATACTGCAGTACGGATTAACTAATGTATTTGTATCTCCTGCTAAAGTTTTCATGGATTTTTTTTTATTGAAACACTGAGGATAGGACTTGAAAAGGCACAGGGATTACATAAATTGTATGATTCAGGATAGAATCGGTAATGAAAAATGTTTTGATAATTGCTTGTTATGTTAGAAAAATATATCCTTATTCTATTTCAATTGACATTCAACCATCGATTAAGTCACAGAATTAAAGCTAATAATGCACGTATCACACGCATAATAATGTCTTTAGAGTTAAAATTTCCCCGGTTATGCATGTTGCATTATGCTATCATGTTATTTTGTTAACTGAACTTCATGAGCTCTTCTAAGAGCGAATTTCAAAAGCTACACATAAATCACACCTTAAAATTCTCTCTCAATCTCGAACTTCTGTTTTCAATATATATTTTTAGTCAGTCTGTATTTCCCGCAACGTAGTTAACGTATGGCACATGTAATAAAATCCAATTGGCAATTAGCCTCATTTTAGTTCACTCTCAAGTCAGCCAAGTTCAAACTAAATACTTCGACAGTAAAACAAGTGCATATGTCTATAATTCTTCATCTAACCTGATGAGGGAGGGGTAAATAATTTGCGACTGCTTCCTTTCCTTAAAAATGATTTGAACTGGTCAAACAATCATACTTTTGAAAATAGTGTATAGAACCCGCGTTAATGTTCTTGACAAATGATCTTAACAAAGCTCACTTATTTCATCGGAGATGCCCAGCATCAACTTAACCAGAATCACGTCAATCCGTCTATCTGTTCCCATTTCCCCTAATTCCTTCAGACTCTCTTGAAGAAAACTGAACGCCATGTTGGCAATGAAACTGGATCTTCTATCCATAATAGTTTTCTTTTTCCTTCGCTTATAAAGTATACATATAAACCTTTATTTATTGATCATATGTTCGTAATCGCCAAATAAAAATCAATCCTCACAAATATTTGAAGTGTTATTTATAGGCAGTGAAACTTAAGCGATTTTTCGTCTTGAGCTACATTGTAAGTACATGAGGCGATCTACAGGGCGTCGTCTCACGCTTTCAAAGCCGAGACTTACAAAGGGAGACCTTGATTGGTTGCTTTCTCTTAGCCACTATGATTTATCTCCACACCATTATCCTTAGAAGACTCTACCCACTCACTCACTCGCTTTTAATGCATTCACTCCGGGCAGGTTTACCTTTCGTATGCAACACCCACCGGAGCAAGTTGCAGTGAAATGCACCAGGCAGTATTAATTCAGGTTCATTTCGCGAGCACCTAAACTACCCATCTCAGTAAAATTGGATGCGCGCTCCTCTTCGGCGGAAGGCGGGAGGAATTTCGACATTAGCGCGCGGAGTTGTTTATGAGGTGGTCAATATGAAGCGACTGAATTCGCGAGGCTGGTGCGTTTCCGGGAGG
This sequence comes from Platycnemis pennipes, assembly GCA_933228895.1. Lineage (NCBI taxonomy): Eukaryota > Metazoa > Arthropoda > Insecta > Odonata > Platycnemididae > Platycnemis > Platycnemis pennipes. The sequence continues at coordinate 77,255,270 of OW121846.1, read as the reverse complement.
AGACACTACAAGCGCTCCGGGACTCCCGTCTCCGGAGAGTGTCACCGCTCGCTCGTGAGGCAAAACTCTCTCTGTCATTCTCTCGGGGTGAGACGAGGCGTGTATTTGAAAGCGGGAGGCAGAGCATTGTGGAACGCGGCTTAATGTATTCAGGGCCGTCAACTTCCGGTGCTCACCCCTTAAAGAACACCAGCCCACCAGCGGCCGTATGAATACCAAATGAAGAGCTTCGTCATTTGTAGGAATAATTTCAGGGGAGTCCGGAGCGAAGCAGGTTTGATCACGGGCAGGTCTCTTAGATGGATATACGACTCCTATTTGCTACTGGCATGTAGTGATAGGCCGTTCAAGTACACCCAATTTTAGGTATTACTGTCAATATTGGTAACAAGGAGAAAAACCACTCAGTAAGATTCCACAAAAGTTGCAGGAATCTTCATGGTAAAGAATAAAATAAAACTTTTAGTCTATTCAACACTTTTTAATAATAACCGACCTAGGTTTCGACAATTTTTTGTCATTCTCAAGGTAACTTGTATCTGAGTAACAGCCTTATACATCCACCAGTTCGTTGGGGGGGGGGGGTGGAAAAGGTTATTATTAAAAAGTGTGGAATAGACTAAAAGTTTTATTTTATTCGTTACCATGAATACCGTAACAATATACCACAAAGTGACGCCTTCAGTCCTATCTGATGTAGGAATCTTTTTGTGCAAAACTTTTGTGGAATCTTACTGAGTGGTTTTTCTCCTTGTTACCAAAATGCGGTTCCACCAAGGAAAGCCTGAGGACTTCCTCTATGCTATCGATATTATTGCAACGTTACACAGAGAAGAAAGAAATTCAACGAGGAGAAACTTTCTCCGCCGGGAGGTCTAAATGCGTAGATACGGTAGAAGATCTAAGTGTCAGTAAGTGTTGTTAAAATAACTGGTCTGTTTAATAATGAAAATTATCTTTAACGGGGCATCGAAAAGCGGTGAATATCATCTACATCTCCCTGCAAGCCACAGCGAGGGTGTGTGGCGGGGGGTGAAGATCAACAAGCATACAGTACCGACATGCAAACAAGCAACCATAGGGTCTCATGCAACTAGATTGTTAGTAAGTATAGTATATAAGGGATTAATGCATGCATCATGCATGACAGACTACTCTAAAATATTTCCCCTACCTATCCCTTTGCTATGCTGCCTATTCTGTTCTCTTATAGTACGGGGGAAAAATGACCTTTTGAATCTATCAGTACGACAATATATCTCTCTAATGCTATTTATCTGGCCCAATCTAGCATAATACGCTAACGTTTTTAATACAAGCCAAACATCTTCAGTAAAGCTATCCGATTTAAATTTCTGTTAGAGATTTAATCTGTATTTTAACCTACGCTCTGATAATGATTCCCACCCTAATTCGTGCATTAATTCTGATACACTACTCAACCTATCGTAACACCTTTTAAGGAACCTAGCTGCTCTACGCTGCACACTGTCTAGTTCTCTGATCAAACCTGATTCATTTGGACCCCAATTGAATCCCAATTTGGGGTCTCATGCAACTAGATTGTTAGTATCTAAGGTATTTAAGGGGTTAATACATCCATCATGCACTACAGACTACTGTAAAATATTTCCCCTTTGCTATGCTGCCTATTCTGTTCTCTTATAGTACGGGCAAAAATGCCATTTTGAATCTATCAGTACGACAATCTATCCCTCTAATCTTATTTATCTGAGCGAATCTAGCATGATACGCTGGTGTTTTTAATCTATACTTTAACATACACTCTGATAATGATTCCCACCCTAATTCTTGTATTAATTCTGATACACTACGCAACCCATCGTAACACATTTTAACGAATCTAGCTGCTATACGCAGCACACTGTCTAGTTCTCTGATCAAACCTGATTCATTTGGATCCCAAAGAATGCATTCTTTGTCAGACCTTATGTCTTCAGTTCAGGCATACAGTCTAGTTACGATTAATACGAAGTGATTTCTTATTTCAGATACGCGTTTGTGGATGCTTGTTGGATGATGTTCCTCCACGATGAGGACGGGCAAGTAAAGCTACATCGGTTTACGGAAAACAGTGATTTTGCGATGCAACAAATCGTAAATAAATTGGATGATTTGCATCGAGATTAAACCGAAGGATGAAATGAATTATGGTCACCTCTGGGTTTCGACGGCGATATAGAGAAAATAGATCACCAATGCAGGTGTGCGAACGTACGATATGCTGTAGGCAATCCGTCCGCAAGGGGTCGCTATATTTCAGCTAAAAAGTACGCAATAAAATCATTCGATTCGGATGAACAAACGCAATAACCCAGATTAATTCAATCGGAAATTTTTTAAAACTAAATAATGACCACCATGACGGTGAAAATGCATTGAAAATACAGAAATTGGCACTTACATTTTTCAATAAAATGCCATTAATCCAAATTGAAATTCTATATCGAGACTGAATTAAAAATACACATGCTTGTTACACCAAATAAATGGTATAAATTACCATCAAAATAGTAAATCATCCACGATCGTGCAAAAATTAAGGAAAAATGATCTTAAGACGCAACAATTGGCGTTGTGTAAAAAAATGTACGGTAGGTAGGGCATCAACAGTAGGTATCATGTATTACTTTGTGAAATTTATTCGTATTAATGATGATAAAATAAACAGCAGAGTGCCATTTTCACGCTGTGTTCCGCACCTCCAACCATATTTTCGACACAATTGTCAGAATAAAGGACCTTTCTGACAAACACATCGATGAAATATTCATGACGACGAGAGAAACGACTGCATTACATTTCCAGACAACAGGTACACAATTCCATAAATTAAATCAGCATTTTCCGCATAATAACTCCGCGATTGGAATTGTTAAAATAGAGCGCGAAACTGAGACAGATTTGTTTTCTCATGATCATGAATATTTCATTATGGACTCAATACGCGTCAGTTTTGTCACAGAAACCCCACGAAAGGTGTTCGTCGTCTAAAAATCACAAATGTGGTTCTGAGCAATGTCTCTTACATATTTTTTTTGAGATCACAAATATGATTCTGGAAACCGGTGAGTCGCAAATATGATTTAAAAATCACAAACATGAGTCTAAACACCGTGAGTAGCTAGTCTGATTTCAAAAAATAAAAATATGATTCTAAACCCTAGTAATACCAATACCAGCGACCGACAGCTGAGGACATTTGCGCGGGTGGGTAATTGGGTAATGGTAGGAGGAAACGGAGGAAGGGTGGAGAGAAACCCGGCGTCGGCATTAGCTTACTCTTAACGAAAGGCTCCAAGGGGAGCACGGCTTAACGTCCCATCCGACGGACGGAGTAGTGAACCTTCCACTAGGTACTCAAGTGGGGACCGGTTTTTAACAGAAAAATCCACTGCCGGGAATCGATCCTAGGCCCTCGGGATGGGAAGCCAGTTCTCTAGCAACCACACCAATCCGATCCCCTACTAAACCCAAATTAATCTTTAATTGATATGTCACAGTCACATGGTAGCAGCAGTTGGTAAAATAGGAAAAACTTGTTGCATCATTTTACTCGAGTATGACTACACCAATGTTAAAATAAAGGCTCCTTTATCTGTGCTGTGACATAACTAATTTAGCATAGGCCTAATAGATTGTGACTATTTTTGTCTGTAAATCTGATATGGCTACTTATAGGATGCATATATGTGATAACTAATATGGCCTACTAGCATTCAAAATATACTGATTAAAATAACTATTTGATTACACTTAGCAAAAGATCGGCGGGTGGCGGGCTCCCCAATAAAAAATTTCTGGGTGCGCCACTTATCAAAAATATGATTTAATTATCGGTAAGATTCACATGTAATTTTCTAAAAGTCACATATACGGTTTTCAACGGCGGTAAGTCACTCATACGCATTTTGATATCGCAAATACGATTCTAGGAACCGATTGGTCACGAATATGATTTCTGAAATCACACATATGATTCCAACAACCAAAACGTCATGAATATGATTTTGAAACTCATAAATAAGAGCTTTCTATCAGAAAGTCACCAATATGATTTTCGGATGCCATAAATCCAATTCAAAAGATCGGATGATCACCAAAATGATTTTGAAAGGCACAGATGTGATAACGAAAACTAGTACGTCGCAATCATGTCTTTAAAAATCACAAATATGTTTGTAAACATTGAGGTGCCATCAAAATTATTCTCATACCCCGAAACTCAGCAATATGATTTTATAAAACACATATTTATATATTTGTTTTTTAATACACTATCGAAACAAAAGTGATTTTATAATTTTCCAATACGAATTCAATTCTAAACACCATAAGGACATCAATGTAAAATTTTTAAATTGCATAAAATATACAATAAGCACCCGTACATACATATACTTTTTTGAGTTATAAATATGAATATGAAGTCCAGTATATCACCAAAATGATATTTTTAGCTATAGTTATTATTCTAAGCAACGAAAATTCACTTATATGATTTTATAAAAATCACATAAATGTTCCTAAAAAATATATTCAACGATATGATTCTAAAATTAAACAAATATTAGTTAAAAGTACATACATTATAAATATATTTTGGGCCTGGAATTGCAAACTATGGTACATTTTAGATCCAAACCATTGAGCTCCGTAAAGAGAAGACGCCGAAAACAAAATATCTACTCCAAAAGAATAGCCAGAGTTAGTTATTCAAGGGAGGAGATTAGCTTAGGTCATTTGCGTTATTTAGTATAACCGGTTGGTGGTAGGATTTTTTCACGGTGCGGAGGAAGGGTGAAAGGAAACCCGGTATTAACTAACATTTAACGGAAGGCGGAAAGTGGCCCACGGTTTGACATCCCATCTAACGGACGGAGTACTGAACTGGAGGTGCTCTTCACACAGGGCTCAATTACCAACCGATACGCCTACGTAGGAGGTATTCGGGGTGAGGGGTTGGGTTGCCACTACTATTACAAAAAATGAACTTATGCATAATGCAACGTAACTCAAAAAACTGGTGCTAGTTATCCATACGCTAATACAGTACAGTTAAATGATCGGAAATTATGAAGAAAACGCGGGGAGTGTAAACGTGAGTTTCAAATCCAGGCTTAAGACAGGATGGTCAATGAATGAATGAAAAACTTTGTAACTGGTGAGAATTATTTCATGAGTTTCTGAGCGAAACAGTCTTGGTCACGAGCTCTTGGCTGGATGTATTAGTTGTTTACTTGAACTATAGTGAGCGTTTGATATCGGATTTTTGTGGTGATTTGAGTTATGACTTCCCATTCAGAAAGCCCGGGTACGAATCCCACGTACGGGATTGGATTTTCCGTGTTATAATGGCCTGTACTTGATATTTATGTGTAGAGCACAAGTTCAGCACTCCGTCCCTCGGATAGGACGTTAAACTAGTTACACCCCACCTTGAGTATGTAGCCAGTGCATGGGATCCGAATGAATTAGGTTTGATCAGAGAACTAGACAGTCTGCAGCGTAGAGCAGCTAGGTTCGTTATAAGGTGTTACGATAGGTTGAGTAGTGTATCAGAATTAATACAAGAATTTGGGTGGGAATCACTTATCATAAGGTAGGTTAAAGTACAGATTAAATCTCTGGCAAAAATTTAAATCGGATAGCTTTACTGAAGATGTTAGGTACATATTAAAAAAACCAACGTATTATTCTAGATTCGACCAGATAAATAAGATTAGAGAGATAGATTGTCGTACCGATAGATTCAAAATGGCATTTTTCCTCCGTACTATAAGAAAACAGAATAGGCAGCATAGCAAAGGGATAGGTAGGGAAAATATTTTATGAGTAGTCTGTAGTGCACGATGCACATGATTAATCCCTTAAATACTATAGTTGCTAACAATCTAGTTGCATGAGACCCTATAGTTTCTTGTTTGCATGTCGGTAGGGCATGCTTGATGATCTTCACCCCCTGCCACACACCCTCGCGGTGGCTTGCAGGGTATCGCGTGGATGTAGATGTAAACCGTCCATGGCGTCAAGAGCATGCTGATGCTAGCGCCGAGTTTCACTACTCCCTTCCTCCGTCCCCAGAAAACTCCCTACCTCTAACTCACTCACCTTTCGCATATGGCGCAGGTAACCTAAAAAAACTAGTAAACTGTCGGTCTCCTCCACCGAAAGCAGAGAGATAAAATTCAGGATGATAGTTCAATGTTATCAAAGCGTTACTCAGAAGAAAAGGAAATTTATAATCATTAAAATTTGTCTGCTAGGAATATTACATGCATCTACATACAGCAGATGATTTAAGAGGCTGTCAGGCTTGAAGTTGTCTGGTTATTGAAGCTAAATTATGTCTTTAAGGAAATTTCCTTGAGGGAGGGAATGATATCCTAAATGTACAATTCAGGCTTGTATGTATTCTACATATGAATATTTAGGAGCAGTTTCTTTATTCAAATTCCTTTCATCACAGGAACGCGTGTCAGGTTGCATCCCACAACTCAACTCGAGGAAATAGCAAGTTAAACTACGTCATTTTACGGTAAAAGGTGATGCTATGTTGTGAAAATTCGAAAATATTTTGTTACGTTGCAACACAATATTGAAGTAGTGTATGAAGTCTCTCCATGAAGTAGTAGCATTATTAGCTCTTATTTGCACGCAAGTAGTGCATGTCTGGTGATCTTCACCCCCTGCCAGACACCCTCGTGGTGGGACGCAGGGTATTACGTAGATGTAGATGAACATTCTATCGATTGATAAAAAACACGTGACTTCTGCACACCTCTGGATTTCAAAGGCGGCACAGAGAAATTATATGCAGTGGGCAGGAGTATTTAAGAACGTGCGATAGGCATAGGTAACTGGCAAGTATGGCTGCAATTACCCGGCTGAGACGTGCGATAAAAACCTATGTTTGGGTAAAACAACGCATTAGCCCTGATAATTAATCTGACCCTTTTCTTCAAGAAAATCTCCTTGGAGTACATCTACATCTACGCAATACCCTGCGATCCACCACGAGGGTGTGTGGCAGGGGGTGAAGATCACCAAAGATGTACTATTGACATGCAACTTGGATACGATATGGAAACATGATAGATAACAGGGTCACATGCAGCTGGATGGTTAGTATTTACATAAAAATAAGGGGTTGGTGGTTAATATATGCATCATGCACTACAGACTACTCTTAACAATTCTCTCAATAACTCTTTCACCCACTTTGCTATGCTGCCTATTGTGCTCTCTGATGGTACGCGGGAAAAATGATATTTTAAACCTATCGGTACGACAATCTATCTATTTATCTGGTTGAATCTAGCATAATACGCTGGTGTTTTTAATATGTGTCTAACATCTTCAGTAAAGCTAGCCGATTTAAATTTCTGTAAGAGATTTAATCTGTACTTTAACCTACGCTCTGATAATCATTCCCACTTGTAATCTTGTTAATCTGCTCAAACCTAGCATAATACGCTAGGTTAGATTAGATTAACAAGATGAGAGTAGAGGACTAAACTAAAAGAGATATCTCCATGACATCTTAAGTTTACGCCTGGGCATACAGTCTATATATTTATAGAAAATGTTGGAGCAGTTTTTTTCGTTCCGAATCCATTTCCATTCGATCCCCTCGGAGGAAGCGTGAGGATCATAGAAGAGAACACAATATCGGAGCAGAAGGTGGGCGGATAGCGGCTGCTGCACTAACTCCGCGCCGCCCAACCCCCACTGGCCTCGGCCGGGAAAAAAATAAGACAACGGATGCGCACCGATGATAGACTGGTTAACCGTTGCACAGAACTTGTTTCCTCACCGGCGTATGACGTTCCGAGAATCGTCTCTCCGACTGGAAATCCAGACCCACTCCGCCGGTCGAACACTCAAGATAATTCTCTTCCTCGAAATAAGCGTCGAAGGGATTCGATTCGACGGAAACAATTACCGCGTGACGTTTCTAGTTCGTTAACGCACTTTGCTATAGATAACGATAATAATGATAACACGTTTCTTACTGTGGGCTAATCTTAGCCCATGAGATATTGGAGTACAATCAAATCAAATACATTTCATGGTAAGGTTGAATCACAAAAATGAAATAACAGCCGTACATAATAACACAAAGAAACACTGCTCGGGTAAACATACGTACATATTTATACACATACAAAATATTGAGAAGAGAAAAAAAAGATATTGCCAATAATAGTAGTGAATAGGTAGACAACTTAAATCACTTCAATCAGTTAATAAACTATGTCTATTCTCGTGGGTTTGAATAATTTTAAGCCCGCTCCCTCATCACTATTGCCGTCTTTGCTAGACCGTGATGGCGAATTGGAGCTAGCTCCCACTATAATATATCCGTATAAAAAATATATCCCTCTAAAAATTATCTATCCAATCAGGAATCCTGGGTAGCGTAGAGGACTGCTCAGTGACCCAACAAACCAAGCGTCCGTGGTTCGATTCCCGGTCCAAAAGACCTTTTGAGGCAAGGCTGGAAATATTCAAACGGTGGGGTTACAGAAGCATGGAGGAGATGCAATGGAGAGGCCGAGTAATAAACGAAGAAGTCCTGAGAAGAGTAGGAGAAAAGAGAAGTCTTCTGGAATCTTGAAAAAGTACCTAGATGGAGCAATATAATCGGTGATATCTTGAGCATGATGGTCGGATCAAAACAGTCACTGAGGGAAAACTTAGCGGGAAGGATGAGAAAGAAAGGTCACGCATGAATTAAATAAGGAAGTGAAGAAGAATGCAAAAAAAATAATTACTATGTGTATGTGAAGAAATTAGCTGATAAGAGAATTGAGTGGAAAGCAGTTTCAAACAAATCATAATATCTCGAGGAAAAATAAAAAGAAATGGAACACAGGAGAAAAACAAGAAAGAATACAACCTTAGAAATCACTCCTCAATAAAAAAACTAATTGAATTCGTCTCATCAGTTTTAGAAAATAATGTCCTTTGCATTTTAGCTACAATTTCCTGGATACGCATGGAAAGGACAGAGGAAAGGAATACCCATTCCAAGAAAATGATCCTTAATATCATCTTAAATTACTCGAGGAGGCAATATCAAAGGAATGGGTTAATTAAATGGAATACCGTGGGCGAGTAGCTCAAAAACATTCTTTCCGCTCCGCATAACAAGATGATGAAAATGATGATTTTTGAGCGGTATCATCCTAACTTCCTGAATGGTCTATTTAGCTTTCAATGGAAGCAATACAATTTTAATCAAAATCCACATTCTATCAATGAAATCATGAAGTTCTTATTGAAGCGAATGAAACGATATCATTACGGCAAATTAGAGGCGTATAATGTAGTGAAATGAGGGAGAACAGCAATTGTGAGCACTGCAATCCATGAGTTGATTATTGGTTTCTCGAAGGAGTATTACGCCATGATAGTAACATTCATCCTGTTTGTCCTACAACGTTTCATTTCCCCTCACAAATACCAGGGTAAAATATTTTTACAAATGATATTTACTTCAATTGGAACTTTCATTTGAAACTAAAATAGTCCACGTCAAGGACAGAAGCAGAGCATGCGCACTACAATTACGAGGAAAAGATACCTTGAAATCCTGAACGAGACTGTTCACCGCGTTATGCCCTCTAATGTCGCGGCATAGATACTTGAATGACAAGTTTTCCATGCTGATGACTACGATGGAGCTGAAGCATCATTTTAATTTTATTAGGAAAAATGTTTGATTTCAGGAGGCATACAGAGGCATTAGAATGCCATTAAAACATATCCTTTCTTTCCTATCGGCACTGAAACATACCCGGTCTTTCTGCGAGTAAGTATGACCTCACTTAAAGGATCGCGAACTTTCCACGGAAAAGTTAACAATTGATCCTTGATTGAACCTTAATCAATAGATTTTTTCTCTGTAGAATTGCTTCTATTGTGCTATTTCAGCGGGTAAGGCCATTAAGGTTTCCGAGGCAAGTTTGCGATCCTTCAATTTGTTATAAAGTAAGCACCTTAGTGCCCAAGAATCGGCTTTAACCTCATGGACGGTGACGCCACGCATACGGTTACGGCTGCTTTGTGACATTATATAGATTGATAGATTTGTGTTTCTGGGGTGCTTCGAGGGCAGTGGTCTTTTTGCACCTCCTACATACCCTATGAAACATAAGTTATTAGAATGCTGAGTAACCATGTTATTGTTTGCCGAATTTTTATACCTTAGATAGTACTTAGCTAATGGTTAAAGTACCTGGCTGGAAGTTAGGGGACCCGTCTTCGAGTCCCGGCCAAGGAGTGATTTTTTCCTCTGTGAAAGTTCCGCTACTGTGCAATGGGGTCGTTTACCATATTTTTTTATTGCCGAATCTGATAGAGTTTGTAAAATAAAAGGACCCGTATTTTTCCGTTTTCTGATCCGACAATTATTTCCCGAGTTATAAGCGGCGAAAAACTGATGTTTTTAACCCTTTCGGAAAAGTGGGTGTGGTGCAACCTCTGACGTATATCTACTTCGTCCAATCACAACTGAGCCCGCGAAGCTACTTCGCCTTGTCGCAAAGGGGGGGACACAGCTGTCTCGGCCAATGGGAGCGATTTTGACAGCATCTGTGCGAGCAGACCTTCCGAGAACTCCCCTCCACTCCCTTCCCCCTCCCCTGAAAGCAGTCAAGGACGGGAGGAAAATGACGTCAATGTTATCACAGCAGCATTTTCGGTGGGCGTCACCTTTTGCTTATTTTAATTTTTGATTTATGAGTGAATGGTTGTGGTTAGAAGATTAATTTTTTCACTAAAATTCGTTTTTCGTTTCCATCTACCGATTTCGCGTACGAAATTGCGATTTCGGTTCCGAGTAAACGCCCCCATTACTTCATTTGGCCGCTTTCGCGACGGTTTCAGTATTTCCAGGTGATCGGGTTAGTGAGGTGGCTAGACTACCGGCGTTCAATCACTCTGGCCCGGGTTCAAACCCCGGCGTGGTGATTTTTTTAACATGCACCAATCACTGCTCGAGTGCTGCGTGGACAACAACTCAATAAGAAATCCTTCCATTGCATGTGACGTGAAACCATGGCCCTTTGGCGCGCCTATAACCGGAGCCGTGGATCTCATTCCCCAAATAACTAGCTCAGGTTTTGCAGGTGAAAATTTTCTTCACGATTGATCCGGATCTAAGTTGTAAGATCATATCGCTTTGAAATAAAATGTATCAAAATATATTTCCAGCACCTATAAGGGTTGAGCAGGGCACGGAAAAAAATTTGTGAAAATATTCCTTTTTCTGGTAATTCATTGCAACTCTGTCATTGCATATAGTTTAACGCAGGGGTCCTAGAAATGACTATGGTTCACTCTTTCCCCTCTGATTCGTGACTCTCAACGAGGAATCATTGCATCGCCCTTTCCTTGGGCTGACAAGAGGACTGCTAATCTCGGCGGACGCTCAAGTGGGCCGTTGAGCCACTTACGGCGTATGACCTCGGGTCCGAGTCCGTGGGATTTCGGATGCATGGATGCCTTCCCTGAGAGGCCACGGAATACACCGCAGGCACGCGCATGATGAATTCACGAATCCCTGAAAAAACACCATCACCATTATTCTCAGCCAATTCTAAACAAGTAATTGAGCACGCTATACGATATAAATTGGATATTAATTTAATAATTCAATTCAAGTTATTCCCAAAATTACTCCATTGAGCTACCCTAAAATGTTGAAACTCTAACAAATTATTTTACATTTTGTGAGTTATTCTTTAAATCATTATCTCTTAAATATCCATACAAAAGAGATTCAGACGGTATATTACAAGTTATTTGGCATTAACACATTCAACCCGGAATATTTCTATTGTGCAATCGTGAAAAACGGAAAGGTTTTTCCTCCACATTAATTTGGCCAGTCAATTAAATGTAATTATAAAATTAGTTAAAAAAATTTTTTTATAATAAAACTCGATAATTTATTAAAGAAATGAGTTCGCGTTCTTCAAGGAAGTCTTCACAGAGTTCTTCAGTGAGGTCATCAGAGAGGTCATTAACAGACGCGAATGCGCGTCCTTCGGTGTCTTGGCAACGCACCTCGGACGCGCATTCGCGTCCGTCGGGTTGAACGTGTTAAACCTAAACTCAAGCTCAGCCGGGCTGAATAGGCATCGATTCATTGACAAGATGGCCAAGGTTATCCATGACGATTTAATACTTTTTGATTTCATGGTATTTACGAATACCCTCGTGAAACTAAACTGGGAAAATTCAGTTAACTGCAATGAAAAAGAAAGATTGATGCAGCAACTAATAATTGGACATTGCACCAACTTTGTTGAATACTGGAGCGACATCCGATTGCCATTTTAAAATGATACCTACGCTGGAGTCGGCTACACCAGCGAACTCTCCTGGATCCACAGTCCGCGAGTATATAGTCGACTCCCACATCCAACTGTAGTGGACAAAGCAAGTGTAAGTAAGTAAGTGTAAGTAAGTCTTAACTATGTACTCATTCCAGAATTCCGATTACCATTATTGAATATGAGGTGGTTTTATCATCATGCAGAAATGGCGAAAAAGTTAACCCAGTAATCATGATCACGTAATGTTCAATAATTATGTACAGAAAATAGATTCACCTTTACAAAAGGACACGCAGATTCGTATGCTAGACGGCAGTATGCAGTAAAACTGCAGGCCTAAAGGTCATAATCAAATTATTGTTCAGAATTATTACAAAGGAGCATCACTGGCAGGAAATTTATTAAATTACAAGTTGTATTTTCAGGTTTTACGACTTCATATACACGATAAATTTCATCTGGACGCAATCTATGCAACTTACAAAACACACACTATTACTTCCATTATAAAATATTTGATCAATGTCACAAATGTTTTCAACTCCTCACAGCTAAAATAGAGTTACTAATATAATATCACCACATTATATCCTCAATTAATACATTCAATCCATTCTTAAACAATCAGCTACAACACTAGAAACAATTTTATCTCTAAGGTATTGAAACTTCGATAAAATTCAATATTTCAACAGCTCGGGCTATTTCCACTGCAAAATCCTTAAACTTCTTTTAAATTTTTTGCGATGGTACATATTAAAATAGTTTGATCGTTTTCGATGTAAATATCGTACATGGTCTGCAGGAAATTCTTTTCTCTCAAGTAAAATGAGTTGTATTTTCACGCTGTTGATAGAAATAAGCTGTTTCATTGTTCAGCATAACTTTTATTGAAAGTTACTCTATAAGACACATATGCACATAACCACTTACATCAAGAGATCGAAAGAGAGTGCCCGAGAGGCAACCCTCCAACCAAACACTCAATACCTCGATCGAGGGTATCGATTAACCTCGATACCTCGAGACGCTTTCCCACATGACATAAGTGACCATAAGCAACTCCATAGTCGCGCTTGCTCGCGCTATTTACAGAAATGTCACTATTATTGCATTGTTTATAGAAACAGAACAGTGCGCTTTGGAAATATTGCTCTGTAGAACAGGTGAACAATTGCATTGGTTGCCCAATCCAACTAGTTGAAGATAGGCTCTTTGCGAGAAATGTTTGGCCTATACAAGTGGTGCGCCGACTATATGGCGAACATCAAATTAAATTGGACGGTCTATCCAATCATCGCGGCTGTCCTATCGATTACAAATGGTATTCGCGCCGACTACTTGTTATCCAACTAAAATTGGATGTCTAACCCGACCTCTTTTTTGAATGTCATATTACTATTTTACTATAAACTCGTTTATTAAATATTGAGTGGATGAAATTCCTAAAGAAGAAAGCGATAGGCTTTTTTTTCAATACAGGCGTGTGTGGCTGTCTTCCCTCATTATTTTTGCATCTCGCTATCACGTGAACGTACCCGTAACAATTCACTGAATTGGAACGTCACTAGCTGGTGAACACGGCCATAACCAATATTTACGACAATTATTTCTAATAATTAGGAGATTGATGAAGGGTAGTGTTTCACAGCTGAGTGATGCTGGGCAAGTGTCCAACTCCTGGTTTCATAAACAAGAAAACAAGAGTAAATGATAAATGACCGTGGATAAATCAAAATCACGGCAGCAATGGTGGAAATACTTCCACTCGCGATAATTCACACTCGGCACTCGCACATAAATATGTTTCGGAAACTATTTTTCTCATACGTGGCAGGAGGATTTGACATGCATAAAAATATAAGCCTAATTTTTTTTCGTCAATTTCGTACTTTCCAAGTACGATAACGTACCAGTAAGTTTATCTTACAGCCTCTGAATTTCGTATGATCCTTTCCCAAAGTCTCATTTTGTCACTTACAGACCAATAATAAATTTCTCTTTCAATACATTATTTATTCAGCTCTCTACATAACTCGTTTGAATGAACCCTGTCCCGTAAACCTCTTTTCATTGCTATAACATAACTGTGTGGAGGAAATCCCATAATTGTGGGAGAAAAGAGGTCTGCTGAAAACCCTAAAAAGAAGACGGGACAACTTAATTAGCCATATCTTAAGACACAATGGCCTGATGAAGACAATCGTCGAGGGAAAATTGAACGGGGAGAATGGAAAAGGCGGGCCACGTATGAGATATATGGAACAGGTTGTGAAAGATGTAAAAGAGAAGAATTACATTAATATGAAGTTTCGCCAATAGGATAATCGAGTGGAGAGCTGCATTAAACCAATTGGCCGATGATGATGAACATAATTGTATTAATGTTCAATGCAGAGAGTAGTATCTACAAAGGACCAACCTAAATCATTCTTTTCTTATCCTAGGTATTCTATGCATGAGAGTTAGATTAATTGAATGGAGTATGTACGTAATTGTAAGCGCTGAAAGAGGATTTAAAGTCTCCTACTTGGGTTAGTCATTCCAACTGCCATGGTTATATTACATCTTCTATAATCTTAGTCCCGAGGGAAATGCATCCGTCGTCACGGCGGCATTTGAACCTGTGACCTTTTTTGTTGCCAGGCCACCGCATTATCGACTTAGCTGCCGCAGCCGACTCATTATCTGAGCGCTACATCTTAACCTCGAGCGCGCCTCGCTGTTCAACTTCATATTTGAGTCCAACATACTTTCTGTTTTCCCTCATTAAACACAACAGGCACATCCCTTGTCTCTCTTTCTTACCCGCTGACTGAAGTTCTCATTTACTCCATCATTCCAGTGCACGCTCAATGCTGCCCATCCTCTTTAAATAGATGTCTTAAGGAATTCAAATGTATCCTTACCCTCTTTAATTTATTTCTAGGTACACGGTTATAGAAACACACCGTTTCATTTCAGTCCTCTTAAAACTTTATTTTTACATATTCACTCGGAATCGTAAGTTCTAAACTATTAACTGTAGCTCTTTTCGCTGTTAAAATCTCCTAAATATTAAATACTGATAAACTTATTTCTATCAAAACATCGACCCATTTTAAAAAAATATCCTACATGAACCGCTTATGCCCTGCAACTAAATCACGCAAATTAACAGTTTTGTCAAGGGAAAACTTTTTAATTACATTCTCTCGTGATTACTCTCCCTCCCTCTTTCAGTCTCTAATGCTTTATCTCTCCAACAGTTGCTGCAATTTCTTGACTGACTGGTTGATTAACGCTTTATCAAGCAGCTCCCAAACTGCTTTATTTCTGTGACGACCATGTTTTCTCACACCTTTCTTCACTTCCCTTACACATTTCTATGAATATGCGCAGAAAAGTAGAATTAATACACATCACTATAAACTTTCACATCATGCTTCTTCCGTCGTCTCCATTCCTCACCTTTGCTTGCGTCGGCTGAGTCATTTTTAAGGTTTAATCTTTCCCTCGACCCAACTATGAATACTTGAAATGTACTCACTCCTCCTTTGCCTCCCTCATTAACAATTTCCTCCCTTTTTATATTTCACTTTATCAGTAGCCCTAATAAAATGCGACAAGAATAATAGCAGGCAGACAAAAGCTTTCTCAAAAAAGTGAAAGTATCCTTTACATTCAAAACTCTAGTGATAATTTCTATTTGTTATACCTCATGTTTTGTGCCAATTGTTTGCCACATCAAATTAAATCGGCCAATCATATGAAATCTTTCTTAAGCTGGTTTAACTCTGATTTTTGAATATTTTTCTGTATTAACCTTGATACTGTCACATCTATAGTGATCATTTTGTTATGTGTATTGCATCTGTGTTGAAGGTGCCCCCAACAACAGGCAAATGCCTTAGGGGTCACCTAAAGCTCCTGTCAGATATTTTTTTTTAAGTAATTATGTAATACTGGATCATGTTTAAAGGGCAATAAAATAATTATATATGCATGCATTATTAGATATTTAAGATTCAGTAAACGATACGGCATTAGAAATTTCTTTCTCCGGCAACACTGAAGATGATATCACCTAAATAGCCGTTTTCCCCCTCTTTCAATGAAGCAAAATGATTCCTTTCAAAACGAAACTTTCTGTTTCATAGTTATTATATTTTTCTTCTATTTGACAGAAAGAGAGAAGTGACTTCCATGAAATAATCCAGCCCAACTTCAGGTGCATAAATACAACAAATGGGTCAATAGAAGTCTCCGTCCTGCATTGAAACCTAAGTTTCAATGGTACTCAAGAAATTCTAAAAATGTCTGTAGCCTATTTTCTCCTCCACTCCGCGTATTGGATGTTATTTCTAATCTCTTAGTTCGGTATTGCTAGACCTGCGTAGCCCATAAGTGATATTCTTTCCCCTTGGCTTGGCATGGAGGCCGAGTATTTCAAAATACCTGCTCTTCCACTAGCATGAATCATATTCATTCCGTGCCTCGGATAGGACTCGTCGGTCGTTAAATCGTGGATCCCTTGGCACTCGTTAAGACTAGGCTAATGTTGACGCCGGGTTCAACCCTACTCTTTCTTAGTTTCTTGAAAGATCTGCCAAATTACCCCCATGTCCTAAATGGTGCAAATGACCTTAGCCGTCGTTTACCTCGCGCGAATAACATCGATTTTTCTAATCGTAAACTGGGATTCATCAAAAGAGCACTGGGAAAATGAGACGATCGTGTAAGAGAAATTAGCTACTTTTCTCTTGTTCGACCTCACTTGGAAGACGCTGCCAGCATATGGGATCCTTACGAAATAAGCTTAAATAATGAACTTGAACGTGTGCAGTGAAGATCTGCAAGATTTGTAAATGTATGGTATGATGACTATTATAGCGTAACCAGTATATTAGATGAACTAAAATGGTAATCATTATCTGATAGTAAGTTGAAATTTAGACTTAATCTCTTAAATAACTTTCAAGTTAATATTTTCACTGATGATGTTAAAAATATTTTGCGAACTCCAAGTTACTCTGGTAGATTGGACCATAATCTTAAAATTAGAGAAATTGATGCCGAACTGACACATTCAAAATGTCCTTCTTTCCTCGTACAATTAGGGACATGAATAGCTGTAAATATGTCCAATAGTATAAATACAGGTGTATCAATGGTTAGCATAGGTTGTTGCATGTTGGTACGTATACGGACTTTAAGCTAACCCAACTAACAGCAAGTTTTTGCATGCTTCCTTTGTTATTCTTGCCTTTTTTTAAATTTTGAAAATTAGACTAGAATGTAATTACTAATCCTTTTCATGCATAATATGTAAGGCATGTTTGGTGTGAATTCACCCCCTGTCACACACCTTTATGGTGGCTTGCAGGGTATTATGTAGATATAGATTTAAAATACTACTACAGAATCATAATCCCTCAATTTCACTTCCTTTTTCCACACAGGTGATATGGGTTTCTCTTTTAATTCCTAATTATACTACCGCCTTCCGTTTAATGCAGTGTGTCTCAAACGTGGTTCCGCGAGAACTAACAATGAATGGTGATATATGTCGTTGTTGCGGTTCGTCACAGCATGTATATCATTCCAACGATTGCATTTCCACAGTGGAAAAAAGGTAGAGAATAAACTGGTTTACTGGATCTCCTTTTCGTGAGATTCGTCCAATTTCATGACTGCCTTATTCGTCTGTCTGCTGAATTTATTCATAAATCTTGGTGGACACGGAATTAATCCTAGAATCGGCACCGGTGGTGTCTAAAAGTGCACCTGTGGACTGAGTTCCTCGGGATATAACATAAAGCGAACACATGGATGCAACAACGGTGTAGACCCGCAAAAAAGAATCACCGGGATAGCGTCTCTTCCGGAAGCGTGGCCGTCGCTCTCGAGGCCCGTGGAACGGCATCCAATCATCCCGTTATCGCCGAGTGCACGGATGCCCCGCGGAGTGGGTACCTATAGTTAACAGTTATGTAAATGTCACCATCGCTCCGCGGACATGAACGGAGAAAAAGGCGAAAATCAAGATTCAGGGGGACAATGGAGGAGGAAGTCGAACGGAGGATGAAAAAAACTGGATTATGCCATTTGGAGCGTTTTCGCAGAAATCGCTAGCTCCGTAGCAAAGAGGTCATTCCATCCGCCGCGCTCGCGGAGCCCTTTCG
The DNA here is from genome assembly GCA_933228895.1 of Platycnemis pennipes. Taxonomy (NCBI): domain Eukaryota; kingdom Metazoa; phylum Arthropoda; class Insecta; order Odonata; family Platycnemididae; genus Platycnemis; species Platycnemis pennipes. The sequence goes on along the minus strand of OW121846.1, from coordinate 77,236,738 downwards.
TCTGGAAGAGGCCTTCGAGTCTCGGGGCTTTCATTACGCTCCAATTTGGACGCGAAGGAAATTGAACGAACCACGCGATGAGACCTTATAGTTGCTTGTTTGCATGTCAGTAGTGCATGCTTGGCGATCTTCACCCCCTGCCACACACCCTCGCGGTGGCTTGCAGGGTATCGTGTAGATGTAGATTCTCAACCACTGCCGGCTTTCAATGAAATAGGGAAGTCATTTTTGAAGTGGTGGTACCAGAAATAGTTTTTATGGTTGGGACTTCGAAGGTTAGATCGCATCATCTAACCTGCCTTAAACCTAGGTTTAATGCAAACAACATCCATACCCGAGGAGGGATTAAAACCTTAGGTTGTTCAGCCGAAACGCAACCTACCGCTACCCAAGTAATTTTTGTGATATTTAGTCCTAATGGAGCGTTTCTAGTGGTGATAATTGATCTCATTGCATTTAATATTATAAAGACGACAGCTGGCCATTAATACTGATATTAATTTATATTTTTGAAGTCAATTATGTGACAGAACCACCGCTTATTCAATTACAATGTATTGTCACGTTAAGTATACCTGATACATTTGAAGGTGACAATAATTTGTAGGATTAATTTTGTTGAGCTAATTTTTGAAACCGAACGTATGAATATTTTCAAACGTGGAAAATTTAAAATTAAAAAGTTAACACTACTTATTACCACTTACAATGACAATTTGATTGAAGTTGATATTATTCAAATATTCTTTGTGCATAGGTCTTTGATGCGGCTGTTGTACAAACGTGGGCTCTTTTGCTTTCTGATGTCACTTCCGTTTTCTGATTCTATTCGGGAGTTGGAAGTGAAGGAATGATTCCCTAACAATTGTTTAACCATAACTAAACGCTTCTATAGATTCAGTTTTTCAAAATTAAGGTTGTAGTGGAAATATGCTTAGTTGTGGGAGGTGTAATTAAGGAGTGAATCCTAAAAGTACAGTTATGAAAACAAATGGCGTACAGTGACACCTGTGACAAACGTTATCTTCGTTTAAAAAAAAGTCCCCACAGAACTGCATAATACAAGTTTATTCCTCGGTATTCATTACAAAGGAATACTAAAAGTTCTTTAGAGGTATTCAGGAAATAAAATAATAACCATGCTGAAGACACTACAGCTTAATCAGTCTCCCAGTCAATGCAAACGGGAATGTGGACTTGCTGTAAACGACAACGACGCTGTATAGCAATGACAACCACTCCAAGCAGATATTCGGTAAGGTGGTAAAGTTGGTGCGAAGTAATCTTAGTAGTTGGAGCACCGTGAAAATTAACCATATACTACCTCTGGGTTAAACGAATTATTTTACTTAGCACAGAAGATTTTCGGACAGTCGTGGAATGAACAGGGATAAGCGCACATAAGAGAGCAGAGGTCAGAAAAGCGACATGTAGTATGACCGACTGGTGAAAGTGAGTGCTATGGATAAAAAATGCATGGAAGGAAGGAGCTATTGACGACATCTGAAGTACAAGACTTCATTAGAGGAAAAGTTAATTTAAGGAAGTACTATGGGATGAAATTAACTGATTGTGACTCCATGGAAGATATTTGAATGGTATTTAGTTAGTTACTCAGGTGAGGCGACCGACAGCTGATATCATTTGCGCCATTTTAGGATAGGTGAGTTATTTGGTAATGGTAGGACTTTTCAGAGAACGAAGGAAAGGGGGAGAGAAACCCGGCGTCGGCATTAGCCTACTCTTAACGATAGGCGCCAAGGGGACCACGGCTTAACGTCCCATCCGACGGACGGAGTACTGAACCTGAAATACCCTCCCCTAGGCACTCAAGTAGGATACGGTCTGCCACTGAAAACTCCGCCACTACAGGGAATCGAACCCGGGCCACCACACCAGCCTGATCCCCTTGAATGATATTTTGTAGCTCATGTAGAATCATATAATATAGAGGGCAAAATGGATGTCGTGTTGTTTGATTTGATAGCATTAAATGGTAGAGGAGGTATATGACATTGCGTTGCACAAAATTAATGACAACTGAAGGTCTATATGCTTTAACTTAATAACGACTTTAAACCAACGACGATCACGACACACACGACGATCAGCAACACACTAATCTGATGGGGTCAGAGAATAAGACGATGGCATGTTCACAACGATCTCTACAGACCACTGACGAATCGTACTCAATTCCGGTAGACGGGTAGGTAATTTTTCGGCTTGGCACCCGAAAGGTCACGGGTTCGAAACTTTTCTCAGGAAAGGCTATTTATGTTACAAAAGAGAGTCTCCGGCGAAAGTTTGTGGAAGTTCATGATGAAGTACCCCTGCTATGAAACCATAATCGTGCTTAGTAAAAATTCATGTGGAAACTGCAGATTTAGCTTTTTTACTCCCAATTTTATGCTACAATTATTTGCGTAAGGTTTCCTTTACGTGAGGTATTATTTGCGCATGGTGCGATATGACTTAGCTTTCGGAGTACATCTACATCTACATAATACCCTGCAAGCCTCCAAAAGGTGTGTGGCAGGTGGTGAACTCTCACCAAACATGCACTACATATCATGCATAAAAAAGGATTAGTACTTGTATAGGTACTGTTCAAAACTACACTGTTTAAAAAAGGATAAAAATAGCAAAGCATGCATGCAAAAACATGGTGTTAGTTGGGTTAGCTTTAAGTCCTTATACCAACATGCAGCTACCAATGTTATCCATTGCTACATTCGTACTGGATATATTTACCGTTATTCGTATCCCTAATAGTACGAGATACGAGAACCTAGTGCTGAGACATTAGGGCCTGTAACATGTGCATGCATTATGCACGTGATACCGACCCAGTGTCCCGCAAAGGGATCTGATGTGCTAGAGGATGCTGGTGGGCCGAGTGACGAGCAAGATAAGGCCAAACAGCAAGCGGAAAAGGTCATCAGTTCTCCTTGCTGCAGTATGCTCGACAATGACAGTTGCAAGTAAGAAGGTGTACGTGCAGTTTCATCATGATCACCAGTCACCAATCCTAAGATTAGTTTGATACAGGTCTTCACTCAATTCCCTGTCGGCTAACCTCTTCATATTTATTCATGTTATTCTCTTTGACATCCTTCCCTTCTTTCTCCATATATTTCTTCCAAGGATTTCCTTTCTTATTCTTCCCCTTCTCGTTTCCCTCGACGGTCTTCATCAGATCATCATGCCTCAAAATATGACCGATTAAATTATCTCCTCTTTTGATTTTCAGCGGACTTCTTTTTTATCAAGACTTCTTCGGTTGCTCCTCATTTGATCCACTTTATCTTCGTCATTCTTCAGTAAAGCCACATTTTGAATGCTTCTAGTGACACTATTAGAATTTTTTCAGCCACTGTCATCGTTCATGCCTCATTTCCGTAAAGGAGCATGCTCCAGATGTAATCTCTATTGAAGTGTGTCCTTACTTCCAAAATTGTATTTTCAGCCGTAAGTGGATTCTTCTTTTGGTAAATGTGGGATGAGGAAAAATATATGCTCATATAATGGATGATTTCGGCGAATATTCCCTTATAACCTTAAGTGCGTTTCACACAATACTTGATCTAGCACAAGGTTGAGGGTACTTGGTAGTATGCTGGCTTTCTAGTATCGTGTGATGTAGAACCATTATGGTGGCTAACAAGGATGACTGCCCTCATACCCGCTGAGCTACTTGATTTCATGCTCGACGCGGTACCTACTAGTTTGCTACTAGCTCCCAGTAGGACCCGGTGGCCGTCCACCAATCATGTCGCATTTCAGTCACTCTACGATCTTCTCTTTTTTTGATTTAGTGTCAAATGCTGCTTACGATGAGGCGACATTTGATACTAATTTACACACAAGCACAAGTTGATTGCCTGAAACCACCTAGGACGGTCCTGTGCCTGATCAAGTGCGGTTGAAACGGGATTTACCGTGGCAAAAAATTGAAAAGGCAGTAAAATTCAGATCAAAAAAGCAGTAGTGAAAAAATGTTGGAAAAATTAACGTTCCTCCCGCAGCCTATAGACAAAGATATGTTGAAGATGGAATGAAAGACCACTGGAGTGAAAGTAGCCTGTGTATCAAAGGATTATGCTTTATTTATAATTAACCAATAATTAAGTAGCCGTAGGAGCTGTTAGAACCGACATTGAGAAGTCATGGTGCGCTTATTTCATCTGAGTGCCCTAAAATGGTTCCCATACTCCTTTTGGGTGTGTGATAGTGCATAATACCTCATTAAAGATGCAGTACATTAAATGCAAGTAAATTATTGGCATCTACGTTGTGATAACCTTTCTACACTTGCTATAATTAACATTCACAACTTTACTTGGGCTTTCAAATGAATCCGTAGAGGAGTGGATTCCAGAACATGCTAAGAAAATTAATGAGTTCCACATGTCAAGCTACTTTCACTTGTACCTGGCCAGTCTATATGACGTCTATTATGATTCTTTATTATGCATGGAAATTAAAACATTTTAATCCCATACATTCGGAAGTTTACGATCATGACCTTTTCCAGCATGGTGAAAAGGAGGACTTGAAATATTTTTATATCTGTCAGGAAACCTATAAGCCTTGGATCTATGAATACATGAATCAATAAACAAAACAGAGAACATTTGAGTCATGGAGTTAATGAAAAACAGCGAGGAAAAAAATAAGATTAGCCAGTATACCTGAAGTATGCTCTTTATGTACGACCATGTCCTCGAGATCTCTGTCAGCTTTATAGATGCTATTGTCCTCAGAGATGATGAAAGGTGATACAAAAATGAACTTTCTCTACGCTGAGGCTGAAACTGGACAGCTGATGCTCGATACCAATCAAAACAATACCTACACTTAGCCACGATATTATATGAATTATTACTGAAGGAAAGCCCTGTCAGAGCCGATTGCTGTCACAGCTAGGCCTAAATCTGAGGACACTGGCAGATAGGGGAAGTGGACAGTGAGTCAGAATGGGCAGCAATGGGCCCGAGAATGCAACACGGTTAATGGTGAGTATCCAGCCTATCGCTGCTTATTAAAATCCGTGGCCTTAATTGGGCCGTTAGATTCAGGTCTTCCAATCACAACTTCTATTCTTATTGGGTTGCTTTCATGGAATGACTCACGCATCTAAATATTGGTCCTTCACTAATTTTAGTCATTCTTCTGGACTACACCTACTTTAAAGTTCATTATTCATTGCCTCTAAGTTTGATTAACATATCTATTGGCATATACAATGTTGTCTCTCCCATATTCATACCTCAAAGCCTGCATATGTCTTTTCATGTGTGAAATATTTATATGGTTTAACACAGCAATAATAGCGTGCTTGTATCTCAGACATTTCTAATTCTATCAGAAACGTATAACTGTAGTTATCATTCTCCAGTACGGATTATATGTAATTAAAAATTCAAATATTCGTCTCTTTGAGCATTCGAAACTTTTACCTTTCTCTTACAATGATGGTTAGAAAGCAGCATATTTTTTTAATAAATAAGTGAAATTTTAACTGCGCCGTGTAACTTATAAGAACGCATTAACCTCTCCTCCAATTAAAAAAGCACCATGACTATATCCGCGTTATATACTACGGCTAATTATTAAACTCTAAATAGGGATAACAATCAAATACTTAGAAATATAACAGAATAAAATATAAAAACAATAATATATTCATTTATGCTTATAACAGTCGTTGCTTGATTTGGAATCGTGTTCTGAAAAGCTAGAGGTATCACATTCTTTTACTTCATTCGTTCTATTGTTTATAAAGCCAATTTTCTGAATGAAGTACTTGTTTTAATACTGAGTTCCGATAGCGTTTCTTTCTAGCTCCACCTGCGCATGACTGGAAGACGTTCCACAATCAGTGACAAATTGTTAGTTAAATATTTGACGGGCAAGATTGTAGCATGTTTCTACCCGCATCTGAACTATTCCCTGTAATCAACCTCCCAGGCATATAACAGGAAAAATTGCTTTTAAGTTTCATATGCTTTGATGATTATTTTTTATATCATAAGCAATAAAAGCGTCCAACGCCTTAAGGTAAGTTTAAAGAGACATTATTAATTTTTTTTTAATATTTCCTTTGAAGTAACGTACGCCTATATTTCATATTGTGTCCTCCTTTAGCTCTGCAGCATGCTTTCTGCCTATCGTCACCCCATCCAGACAGGTTAATCTTTTCTCTCTTCCCTGGGCTTACCTGACGTTCTCCCTTGAGACACGGCTTTCGGAAACAATGGCCTCTCGCTACCTGTCCCATTCACTCACCACGCCTTCTTCTGAATTCCTCCAACAACTTCCTCTTCGCCCATACAATGCACAGCACTCCTTTTTAAGTCCTCTTTTCCACCTATCTCAACTTATTCATGCTTTTCCACACCCAAATCTCATAACCTGCCAGTATATTTTCATCGAATCCCCTCAATCCCTACGTTTGAACCCTGCAGTGCAAAGCACTAAATCTGACACCCCACTAGTCTTTCCATTGCACGTTCATATGAGAACTCATTAAGGTGTAAGGCTTTGGGCAGGGGCTTTGGCCATTAAAGGCGAGGAGAAGGGAAAAGAAATGAGGTGGGGAATGAGAGGAAAGAGGAGTTCTCATCCATGCATGGATTGCGTCAGGCTATTGTGTTGTGGTCACGAATAGGCCATGGAAAAAGTAGATGCTTGATTAACATTGTTTAACAGCCCATTTCTCTAATTTTATAACCAATTTCCAACAGACGAGCGAGGATAGCATTTAATCTTGTGTCACGCTCAAACTTGGTGGATTAAAAATTTTCCAGCTGCCTTAATTTAGCGTTTAGCCTTCAAGCCTACAGACACCCATCCAAACCCTAACTTACGGCGCGTGACACTTCTAGTACCTTCGAAGGAATTACTGGCGAAACGTGCTCGTTCCCTTTTAATCTCATTAAGGTCGCAAATTAAATTTTTCCATCCCAGATCCCAGGTACTCGCGGTGTACCTGAGATGAGGCCTTCCTAAAGCAAAATAACATATTTCTTTTGCGCATGTAGTAAGTGGTGTTATAACTACGAGTCAGTAATCTCCATATTATATCCCTTACAGAATTCCACTCTTTTCTCGCTGCGGTGATTACTTATTCCTAATCCACATCCTCCTGCCTCTTTTCCATCCCTCCTTTCACCAACTACCGCGTTTCTATCCCGCATTACATATTTATTTCCATCCTTGGACTTTTCCCATTAGTTCTTCGCGCCGATCGTATATTTCGTTGACGTCTTCCCCTTTATGCATGCCAGACCCGAACAGCTAGACTTGTAGAGTCTCCTCAATGGCTAATATTCTTTCGCTCACGTACCCTATACCTATCACCGCCTTTCCCCCTTATCCATTCAAGACAGCTCGGAAGCAGTAAGGTGCAAAATGACCTTAGCCGTCGACGCACCTTTAAAACTAAAACTACTACTTGGAAGCAGTGCTTATATTCTAAATAATAATATATCAAACGTAGCATTCACTTCTTTACTGTTGTTGTTTTTTTCTTTTTGTAAATGATGTAATATTTGTGGCTATGTATACAGAACATTGTAAGTGTTATGTCTTTTATGTATTTTGTGTCATTCTTTCTGAAACAATGCCTACCTCCAACTTTTGTTTCCTGAATTTTATTACTTAGCAATTACTTGTCTCTGTTTTAGTAAAATTTATAATATTAGCAGCTGAAATATATGTGAATGTTATGTACTTGTGCTCCATAGGACTATATAGTCTCCGATAAAATGTAAATTAACTTTAAATTAACTTTGTATCTATCTATCTATTCTGAGTTCTTAGTACTACGGCTCCTGCTCCATCTTCCCCTCCCCGAAGGACCACGCGGTAACTATTACTCCAGAAGTTCCCATTGTTCTTCCATTTCACCATTAAGTACACTTCGTCTTGTACTCAGAAAAGGAGATGATAAAGAAAACGCGAACTGCATTTCATTTGCAGATCGGGATAGGATTTTGATAGGTTGGGCACGAGCTCAGGAATAAAGAAGAAACTTTATTGCCGGAAGAAATTGCCGAGGACTTCAGTGAGACACACTGATACGCGATGACAGATGTAGCAGCAATAGCAGCAGTAAGTGATAAAAGGGCATGAAATCAGAACAAAATGTTAAAACTTGGAAGGAATGGAGGGTAGGCATAATTGCCACTGCAATCACACCTCATGGATTCTTTGAGTTAAATTAATGGTAATGTGAGAGAATGCCAATGACTTAACGGAGACAGGACGAGCATAAAATGTATTATATCACAAAGTAATCTTACTCTGTGAAAAAGTAAGCTTACTCTACGATTGTATTCACTACTACTCGTTCAAAGTAAAAAAAATATATCGGAAGTATTAACAAATGCCATATAAAAATATAAAAGGAAAATGATGCAACTGTTCAACAGATATCTAACATCAGTTAGTAACATTCAAGCACTCAGCTATGCTGCCATTGTGAAAAGAACTGCTCAAAAGATATTTCTAAAATACGCATTAATTTTTTAGAACTAATATCCTACCAAATATATGAATCGAATGACGCAACGGACTCGACCCTAAGTGATGAAATATATGAAAATAAATTCCACGAATGACTTAATTCCAAGGAGGAAAAACCGGGGGAGTAACGTGCCCGGCAGAAGTGGTAAAATCGATGTTTTTGGCAGAAAAAATATTCTATTTTTCATACTTAAAGGTCTGCGCTGCCACTGTATGTTTATGTCCATCATCGTTGTTTTTGTATCCTTCGAATAGTTAACTGCAACCCTACATTTTCCTCTCTTCATTGCTAGCTCAGTGACCCCCGGGCACAACCTCTTCCCTTAATCCCTCTTCATTTGGCTCATGTAAATGCAACATATCTCAGGGTGTGTACAATTGTTCTAGTTGTTATCTATCATGATATTCTCCCCTAGACCTTTCTTCCTCGGCTCTTTTGGTTGTTTCTTCATTTTTTATTTAATCCGTCCACTTAATCAATTCATATCAACTTTCCATTTTCAATTTCCCTGATTTCCAGTCCCAATGTTTGAAATTTCTCTGACTTTATGTCGATGGCAAATCAGTCGTTTATAGGGATTATATGGAAAAATGCATCAAGGTATAATGCGAAATAAAATTTATTTATCTCAGGAAAGTACGTATTCCAGTCAAAATTCAAAAACAAAACAGCTCTTTTATACTTGTTCTTAACTTTAATTGTTGTAGTTAAAATAACTGAGTTATACCAAGGACCCTTACCGTCCAACTAACGAATAAACCAATACGTTTAACCCATCATTTATTTCAAATTGGTAATAGTGCACTAGTTGACTAACCAACTCCATCAAATATTTCAATTATATGAAACTTCGGATCTTTATTAGGACTATGTTTAAATTTCCAGTCCCAAATTTTGAAATTTCCCTGACTTTATGCCGATGCCAAAGCAGTCGCTTTTAGGGATTTTATGGAAAAACGCATCAAGGTGTAATGTGAAATAAAATTTATTTATTCCAGGAAAGTAACATATTCCAATCAAAATTCAAAAACAAAGCAACGGACGACCAGACCAAGCAACCGGATTCCGAGCCCGTGCGAGCCACCAAGTTGGCGCTGCCCCGTGCCACCCAGCCAGGACGGAAAGCTGACGGCAACAGAACCTCGCCTCGCTTGAGCGCAGCAACGCTCCGTGCGTTCAACCACGATTTTCATCTCTTTCTGCGCCTCTGGACCAGGATCTAATTTCCCTGACATTTCCATGACTTCCCTGACCGGTGTGAACCCTGTTAATTCAGCGTTTTCAGCATTCTACGCCAGAACTAGGTCTCTCATATCTTATAGGAGAGGATCAGGTGCTTTGAGCTTTCTTTCAAAATTATTTTCGACATTTTCGCGATTACGCAGATGGCTTATAGCCGTCATGGTCACGCAATCGTTTTTTAACCAGAATTCATTTGAAGCGAAGGGATGTCAAAAACACCCCAAACACTATTTAGGTCCGCAGTTATTCATCTACATCTACATCTACACGATACCCTGCAAGCCACCGCGAGGGTGTGTGGCAGGGGGTGAAGGTCACCAAGCATTCACTACTAGCATGCAAGCAAGCAACTAAAGGGTCTCATGCAACTAGATTGTTAGTATCTATAGTATTTGAGGGGTTAATACATGCATCATGCACTACAGAATACTCTAAAATATTTCCCCTACCTATCCCTTTCCTATGCTGCCTATTCTGTTCTCTTATAGTACGGGGGAAAAATGCCATTTTGAATCTATCTGTACGACAATCTATCTCTCTAATCTTATTTATCTGGTCGAATCTAGAATAATACGCTGGTGTTTTCAATATGTGCCTAACATCTTCAGTAAAGCTATCCGATTGAAATTTCTGCAATAGATTAAATCTGAACTTTAATCTACGCTCTGATAATGATTCCCACCCTAATTCTTGTATTAATTCTGATACACTACTCAACCTATCGTAACACCTTTTGACGAACCTAGCTGCTCTACGCTGTACACTGTCTAGTTCTCTCATCAAACCTAATTCATTAGGATCCCATACACTGGCTGCATACTCAAGGTGGGGCCTAACTAGTGAAAAGTAGCATCGCTCTTTTGTCTTCTCATCACATTTCCCAAGTACTCTTTTTATAAATCCTAGCTTTCTCTTCGCTCGGCCGCATATTTCCCTTATGTGTCTTCCCCACGATAAATCTTTAGTGATTGTTACACCTAAATATCTTACGGTTTCAACGTTTTCGATCTTCGTGTTATTAATTCTATAGGATCGCTCTATCGAATTATTCCTCCTCCAAAAATTGATAGCTACACACTTTTTAAGGTTAAGTTCTAACTGCCATTTGTCGCACCACTCTTGAATTGCATCTAAATCCTTGCTAAGTGATTTCGTGTCCTCTTCTTTTGATATACCCCTGTACACCACCGCATCGTCTGCAAAAAGTCTAAGGTTACTACTAACTACGGTACCCAAATCGTTTATGTATAAAAGAAATAGAAGCGGACCTACTACGCTACCCTGGGGAACTCCCGATGTGACTTCGATTGTGTCCGACATGATACCATCTATGACAACCCTCTGCTCTCGCCCACTTAAGAATTCTTTTACCCAACATACAACGTCTTTATTTATACCAAAACTCTCTAACTTCAAGATTAATTTGTCATGAGGAACTTTATCGAAAGCCTTTTTAAAATCTAAAAATATCGCATCAACTTCAGTACTGCTTTCGCCGTGGACTAAAATATCGTGTACGAATAAAGCTAATTGTGTCTCGCAAGATCTACCTTTCCGGAACCCATGCTGGCTGTTTATGAGTAATCCCTGACTATCCAAATGCCCCATGATCGAACTGACTACTATGTGCTCAAATATCTTACAAGAGATTGACGTGAGTGAAATGGGTCTGTAGTTACTAGGTTCTTCCCTATCACCGCTTTTAAATATAGGTGTAATGTTAGCTACTTTCCAATCCTTGGGTACTGTGTGGTTCTTTAGTGTTTTATTGAATATTATTTCTAGATAGGGGGCTATTTCAGAAGCTAATGTTTTATAAACTCTGGAAGGAATTTGATCGGGACCTGGTGCTTTGTTTTTACTTATGCTTTTTAACTGCTGCTCTATTCCGCGACATGAAATGTTTATTTCGGGCATTTGCTCACTGAAAGTGTTCGGCGGTGGTTCCACTTCGTTTTGTGACGATGAGTTGAATACACTTTGGAAGAAGGTGTTTAAAGTGTTGGCTTTTTCTACACTGCTGGTGACTCTGATTCCTTTATCATTTTTAAGTGTGTGCACTGTGGACTTATTTCCCTGAAGCTCTCTCACATATGACCAAAACGCTTTAGGATTGCTATCTAAATATTCTCCTAACATCTTGCTCTTGAAATGTGATAACGCTTGCCGACATGATTTCCTTGCTAATGCTCTCGATTTTTTATAGTTTTGAACTAGCTCATTTTTTTCCTCTACCGATAGACCCCGTCTGGCATTTTTCATCTTAGCGTGGCATACCCTTTGTCGCTTTAGTGATTTCCTAACCTCCGCGTTATACCACCTTGGCTCTGTATTATCACTAATATATTTACTTGGTATGTATTTATGAACTGCGTTACGGGTGACCTCAAGAAATTCTCTCCACGAATCCTCTGTATTTAATCCTTTGCTTTGTTCGCTGAATACATTAAACGCTTCCCTTAATTCCTCTTTCATACCGTCGTAATTTGCCTTGCCAAATAAGTACACCCTCCTCCTTGGTTTATAATGTCTTTCAACGCCTACAATAAATTTCGCATGCACTATTTTATGGTCACTAATTCCTGTGTCTGTAACTGTATTTAGAACTCGCTCGGGTATATTTGTTGCTAATAAGTCTAGAATGTTGTTTCCCCTGGTCGGCTCTGTTACTAGCTGTTGTAAAGAATGTGTCGTAAAGGTGTTCAACAGTGATTCGCAATGTTCCTTATCCTTACCTCCTGCAATGAAACTACACGTATTCCAGTCTATCGAGGGGAGATTGAAATCTCCGCCTACTATTATTCCTCTATCATTCTTCCCAGAAAGTAATGTGCGTATCTCTGACTCTAGCTCTATTATAGAATTGACGTCTGCGTCCGGTGGCCTGTAATATGCACCTACATATACCTTTTTTGCGTTACTACTTTTACTTTTAACGGAACACCAAATACTTTCTACATTTCGCTCTGAAATAAGTTCTCTTCTACTGACATACGGGTCCTTAACAGCTATGAAAACTCCTCCTCCGTTTCTGCTTACTCTATCCTTTCTGTATACTGTAAAACACTTCGGAAATACTTCATGATCTGATATGTCCTTCGAAAGACATGTTATTGCGTGTAACATTTCAAAAATTTCTTTCGGCAAATTATTTTATTGATACAATTCATTTTATTATATTTCGGTGTCTACTCCTGATATCACCCCATAATAATAACGACTAATCCTTTGTAAGCAAATTAACTTTCTATCAAATTTGTTTTCCTCGAGTGTCGCCGAGTCTGCTACTATTTGTCTCTCTCCACGAGTACGTAATTTATGACTCAAAATATGTCTCTGGAAACTATTTGATTAAATCAATCGTCGGCGAAATTACTTTGTGGAAGATGCCCATGTTGATAAATAAATCAAATGTTTTGATTTATTTTTCCACACTATTTACTATTTTTTTGTAAAATTACTAAGTACTTATTTTATTTACTTATAAGAAAGTGGCACAAATTTGAAGTTCCAAAGTATTTTTATGAATGTGGCGGAAATAGAATGAAAGTGACTATACCTAAAATGTTTAACCAATTACCAAAGGACGTACATAGTTTGAAAACGTTTACAGAAGAAGAAAAAAAACTAAAGAAGCATTTGTTGGAAATGTGACATCAAAGATAATCTGCTAAGATCTAAAGAGACTGATTGCATTTACTTGTATATCACACTATACGGATACAGTATGGTATTTTATAGAGTTAAAAAAGAACACCTTCTGATGAGCCTGTTATTGCTCAGAAGGACTCGTGAGGCAATACTCATATTAGAAATATGTTTGTGGATTTTTTGCCATTTAACATAAAATGTGTTTTATAAAAAAATAAATGTTTCCTTCCGCCAATACATCGAAATTATTTTCGTAATTTTTATGCAATTGGACTTTAATTTTATGCCTCAATAAAATATATTTTTTATATTTACCATCATGAGGTTACTCAAATCGATACAGCGGTATCCCAACGACAAATTTCAATGGAATTCCATGATAGTCAATGGATTTCCACACTTGCTCAAAAGATTTCCATGGCGCGTGCACAGTAAATTAGCGACTACAACTCTCCACGCGTTTTCACTGTATCTTTAAAACTTGACGAAAGAAATTTTACATAAATATTTTTCTCAGGAATGTTTGAAATTCAATGGGAACCAAGGGAATTTTTCATGACGTCCCAAATAAAACCTTGAGAGTACTTAAGGCATGCATATTCCAACACTTCCTCCTCCTGGAATTACAGAACGTTTGTGGATCCATCGAATTATCAGCGACCCAATGCTCTCCTGACCTCACCGATGAGACGCTATCTGACCCTCGGGGTTTTAATCCAAAATTTCATCACCCCTCCAAAACTTTGTGATGGTGAACACGTATCTGCGTTTGAAAGTGGCACATATGGATGGCTCTGACCCTATTTCCCACACATTCGGTAACAATTCATGTAGACCATTCAAACGTAATAATACATAGAGTAATAAGGGTATCAGGTTGGTTAGGTGGCCAGACTAATTGCTTGTCGAAGGCTCAAGTGAAGCCCCTGGCAGTGGAAAATATTTTCATTGGTACACCGGTATTAGCTTAAGGTGTAGAGAAAACTTCGACTTTAGCACGTTGCAACGTTGCAACGCGTTGGATGGGACGTTTAAGTCTTTCGTTTAGAGCAGGTTAGCACCAATTTTGGATATCTCTCCACCCTTCCTCCGCGCCTTAAAAGTTCTCATCCATACCCAATTACCAACTACCTCAAATACCACAAATGATTGATTAAGTCACTAGCCTTACCCGAATCCCTATCACTACTATTAGAAAATAAATATAATGTCTCTTATAATTCACTACAACTATTTAAGTTCACTAGAGATAGAGAATTAAATTTCAGACAAACTATCAAATCAGGAAACTACAAAGAGTTCTCTCAACTCCCATGTAAACCGCATAAAAAACTAACAATCGGAAAACACATTCCGTAATTTTCAAAGCTGCTCTAGGTGCAAATTTTTATGGAGCTTTTAGCGCTTAATATTTCGTATGACGTTAAATACAAAAAAATCGAAGAACCGTTTTCAGGTTCAGAAGAATGTCATAACACATTTCTAAAAATAGATACCTTTACGAGTAGTTTCATCCATTTTGACCACTGATTTTATCTACGCTAGTCAAAATCAATACTTTAGTCAAAAGCAAGTCAGCGAAAACAAAAGTAACTCTTCCAAGATGCAGATTTGAAAACACATATGAGACATTGCTGCATATAACTGTGAATGTTCTCCTAACCGATGCCTAAATGTACTGCTTTCATCTAACCATCGTCACCTGGCAAATGCTTGTTTAATACTCGTTAAAAATTGCAGGTAGCTTAGAATTTTCGAAGTGCAGTGTCGACGGCGACCTCATTATTGTGACACCTTTTGACGTGCTTATAATCCCTAATGTCTTCATCCTGGGTACACCATGGATCGTACCTGATGCGGAAAACTTCTAAGACAGTCAAGTCTCCTCAATTAAGACCGCCATGGTTCAACTCAATCTAGCCTGAAGCGTAGCTATTAAATTGGGGGCTCAAATTTGTTTAGATTTATTTTTATACCTTAAAGTTTATGATAACTGCAATTTTTAACGATTTTTAAAGAGGCATTTGCGGGGGACGATGATTAAATGAAAAAAGTGCATTTTAGCATCGCTAAGGAGAACATTCATAGTTATACGCAGCACTGCCTCATATGTGTTTTCAAGTCTGTATCCATCCTAATAGGCGCTTCAGACCGGGAGGAAAGGCACAGGGATGGGAATGGAAGGGAGAGAAGGAAGAATGGAGGAAAACCCAGCGTCGGCAATAGCCTGCTCTTAGCAAAAGTGCGCCAAGGGGACCACGGATTAACGTCCCATTCGACGGACGGAGTACTGAACCCGAATGTTCTCCACAAGACACTAGTAGGTGCCGGTTCACCATAGCTTTCACTGCCGGGATTCGAACCCGGATTCTTCCCGTGAGAGGCCAGTACTCAAACCACAGCACCAAGCCGGTTTCCTACCATCACTAATGTAGAAACTGCTCCTACGAAGTCGTTCGTGTACGTTGCTCTTCTCCCGGAGCAAGAGCGCAACCAAATTGTTCTCACGTAGCTTCCTACTATCCGTCACCCTATTCCGCTCTGCTGCCAATGGGCTCGATGGTACACGTATACCGGTGGACTCCACGGGATCGCCTTCAGGGACGCTTTCATCGCTTTCAGGACTCATTTCGATTCGGGCGGTGGGAGGCTTGTATGTCGGCCGCATGACCCACCTTGAGGCTGCTCTTTCATTTCTTAGCCGGAGAAAACGACGCCGAGGATGAGGGGGGCGGGCGGGCGTTGGGCTCCTCATGCAGGCGGACGATGGGCACATTGCTCGCCCGCTAATGGAAGAAGGGGACTGGGAGTCACCCCACCGCGGACTCAAGTTTGGAGCGAGGTCAGAGGCGGGGTGAGGGGAGGGAGGAGTGGGTGAGCGGCCCACCAGCTTGGGTGAATGTTAAGAGGCCATTTGGAGGGCCGAGGGAAGGAGGTCGTATAGATTCTGCAGCTTTCGTGCCGCGGCTGCGGGCTCGAACAGCGGAAAACTGATTCCTCCCCTCGACGATCGATAAATAAGGTAGAGCAGAATGGCTAGGCGCCAAGGCAGCGCCTCTTGGCTTATTGACCCCTTAACAGATTCTATCGCATCTTCAAATCCCGAACATCTCTTCGCCTCGTAGGGATTTCAAACGTTCCTCCATCGAGCATGGCTGGTCGTCCTCATTTTCCGATCACCTAGCCTGCCATCAATTGTGTGTGGTGCACGCCTCTCGCTTCCGACCCGATGCTGGCACACCGTTCAACGTAATCACCATTTTCATTGCCGGAAAGCATGTGGCGAATGGTGAGCTAGATAATATTTAACGAATCCTGCGAGAGAGAGGCCATGTCACCCACTCTCATGAACTGAAGGAGCACCAATCATCATCAGCGAGCGGATGTCGGCCTACGTACGTAATGGGGTCGTTTACCATATTTTTTTAATGCCGAATCTGGATTTAGTGAAATAAAAAGACC
The DNA here is from genome assembly GCA_933228895.1 of Platycnemis pennipes. NCBI lineage: Eukaryota > Metazoa > Arthropoda > Insecta > Odonata > Platycnemididae > Platycnemis > Platycnemis pennipes. The sequence continues at coordinate 77,219,850 of OW121846.1, read as the reverse complement.
CTATTTTCCATTTCTTCGGTCCGTCAATTAGTTAAAGAGTTATAAGGGGAGAAAAACTGATGTTTTTAACCATTTCGCAAAAGTGGGCGTGCTAAAGACTCGTACGTCATCCACTTCGTCCAATCACAACTGAGACCGCGAAGCTCCTTCGCCTTATCACAATGGGGGACACAAAGCTGACTCTGCCAATGGAAGTGGTTGCCACAGTATCTCTTCAGGCAGACCTTCCCTCCACACCTTCGCTTCTTTCCCGTTCTTCCTCAACACAGTCAGGGACGGGACGGTAGGTGACGTAGTAATCCTCAACACAGCTCGTTCGGTGAGCGTCACATTTTGCTTATTTAATTACTTGATTTGAGTGAATGGCTCTGGTTATAAGAATGATTTTTTCACTAAAATTCATTTTCCGTTTCCATCTAACGATTTCGTGTATAAAACAGCCATTTCGGTACCGAGTAAACGCCCCCATTAAATGTATTTCACCACATTGACTCCATTACAAACCTTCTAAATCAATTGGAGAAGATATATTATCATTTTTATTACTTTAATTTTCAATTATATAAAATAAAAATGCATAAAATGCGTATTTGTTACAACTTTTGACGCCACCAAGAAAGTAACCTGCTGGTTTTGATATTTTATGCTACTTCCCAAGAACATGGTCCTTGTACGAGCTAATTAACTTTAAATCCGACATACTAGTCACTCTATTAAAAACTGTCGTGAAAAGCTAATTCCAATATTAATATGGATTTATGACACTAATGTCCGCAATATAATGACCAATGCACTAAATAACATTCTAGTACTGATAACTTAATCGTATTATTGAGGTTTTGTAATTTCCTTCAAATTCGAAGAAAATAAATTAAATTAGTGTGGGGAATCCCTTCCCAAGGACGATTACATGAAGAAAGAGGTATATTTTGAAACGAGATACGTGTATTTTTTATCCCTCTTTCATTCTCCTTTCTTTCGTGAAGGTACCGAAGAAATATCTGGAACAAGTTTTTCACGTCCCATTCTCTAATTCCAGTCGATATGACTGATTTCACCAATGATAAAACCCAAGCAACAGCCTGAGGCAGACAAAATTTACGGTACGCATATTAATCGAAACTAGAAAATAGGATGAGATTAAAAAAATAATCGGCAACCGGAGGAGGAGAACTTTCGAAATGGTAGTCAAGGTTACATTCAAGTTTTCGATTAAAGCTGAATACTAGATAAAAATAAAATGAAAAAAATGAAAGTTGATTGGACGCTATATATTAAGCCTGTATTATGACACATTTTAACTCCATTGGGTAGCATTTGGCAGCATTGGATTGGTGTGGAGGCTAGAGTACTGGACTCCCATCCCGAATACCCGGTTTCGATTCCCGTCAGTGGCGTATTTTTCAGTGGCAAACCTGGGTGCCTAGTGGACGGTATTTTGGGTTCAATACTCCGTCCGTTGGATGGGACGTTAAGCACTGGTCCCCTTGGCGCATGTCGTTAATAGAAGGCTAATGCCGACGCCGGGTTTTTCTCCACCCTTCATCCGTTCCCAGAAAACTCCTACCATTACCCAATTACCCATCTATCCTAAATGGCGCAATTGACCTCAGCTGTCGGTCGCCTCCCGAGTAACTAACTAATATAGGTCCTCCAATTCCACTCTGGTCACTATTCCACAAAACAAAACTTAAATTGACCACAGGAACGCATTCGTTTTCCTCTTTCAGTAATAAATAGTAATAATATTATACTATTAATTGACGGACACGAGATGCTGAGCGTGCCGAGGCCAGCCGGAGACTTTAGGTCATCTACTCTCCGGCTCAGCGGCGTCGGAAGGGGGGGGCCGGGGGGCATTCGGCCCCCCTCCCCAGAATTTGCCCCGGGCCCTTGAGAAATGAGTCTTCATTAATAAAAAATAAATTTCACTTGTTTCCAGCTTGCCTTATCCCTTATGATGCATATTCTACCATCTTCATGTGCACTTTTAGCGGAATTCTATTCTCTACCCTCTCCTATCCGCAAACAATGCGGGCCCTTTGCATAGGAGCCGGGCCCTTTTCTTAAGAGCCGGACCCTTTTCAAGGTTGGCCCCTGCCAGGGAAAATAGTTCCGACGCCCCTGCTCCGGCTGCAGCTTTTATGCGAAGAACGCATAAATAAACCTGCACAACTCAGCTCTGCGGGTGATGTATTACCACCTCAGACACCATTACGGCATAGTCGCGAATCCGGTGCTGCCTTACGCCCCTGAAGTCATCGAGTCCGTCGTGGATAACGGTAAGTATAAGATCTGGTGGAATTATTCCTTCCCCACCACCAGGCAATTGACGGCGACGAAGCCTGATATCGTTCTCCTCGACAATTTCTCGCATGCCATGTTCGTGATCGAGTTTTCGGCACCGGCTGAAACGAACACGGTAGCTAAGGAGATAGAAAAAAGAACCAAACATCAAGATCTGCTGTGCGAACTCCAGCAAATGTACGCGGGCTACTCAGTGAAACTGGTAGTTTTCATCGTGGGTGTACTTATTGGCGACAAGAGCTCACTGATTGAGAATTTGAAGTGCATCCCAGCATGCATAGCGCGAGCGGATGCACTTGCTAGAGCAATGCAGAAGACTGTCCTTCTCGGGTCCCTCCGCCTGCTTCGTGCACATGACCCTAATGCAGGGTAGCCACCTCTCCGCCGAACGTTGCTACCCGTAGGCGCGACCCCTCTCCAGTCTCTGGCCAATATGATGGCAACGAAGCCTGATGCTAACCGGAGACTCGGAGGTGGAAGTCACTTTATGATAAAAAAATGATAATAGTAAAATATATATCGTTACCCCTTTCATAAAATGCGTAATGTTTTCCACTATTTCTCCAAAATGTAATACATGGAGGCTCTTTTAAATGCTTTTATCTCGAAAATCTCCAAAGCGGAGTGGATGCGGCTACTATCCATTCCACAAACTTGCAGCCCATTAGGTGGGTTGCAGGCGGGTTGGACCAGACTCGACCGTGCGATCGAAAAACTAATGTGAAATTCGGCGTCGCAAACGGTCGCAGCATAACTCATCGGATTCACACTATGGAAGCTTTGTAGTTTCCCCACATAAGTTACTTCGTGATGCTCAGCGATACAATCAACTTTTTATCTACATACATAAAAAATGACCAAAGATGAGGGTCCGCCATTTTGTTTAATATCTTTGGTGAATAATTACAAAAATGTAACTGCACTACATAAAAACAAACATGAAAAACTGTTTCAACTAATTGCATCACTTTTTATTCCGATTCTTTACCCACAAAGTTTCAGCAAGGGTTTGATTTTGAAGATTTCGTGAGAAAATTGAGTGTAGACCATTTTTGCGAAATTTATGCAACTTTGACTTCATGAAAATTGTTGATTACAAAGGAAAATGCGTCACATCATCGTATGCACAGGTCTTTTGAGAATATTAATGCAAAGTTTCAGTTTCCTTGCTTGAAAAAAATCACTTTTTGAAATTTGGCCAGCTTTTTTCGATTTCAGCCCACTGTGAGACGTTTCGATGACCGACTCACCCATCGCGTTCAGGGCAATGAATCTTACCTCTCTTACCCTGAAGACGATGGGCGAGTCGGTAGTTGAAACGTCGGCGGAGATGCAGAGTCTAACCCGGATGAAAACTCGAGAAGAATTTACTCAGCCTATTCCTCATATGGTGAAGTTAATTGCTCAGGGCAAGACACATTGGAGGGAACTTAAATTTGCAAGAGGGATTACTTTGACATTTTAGTTTTGGTTTCAACCGTATCATGATGGAAGGATCGCGAAGAACCTCACGGAAATAATTAGGATTGTATTCGGCCATTAGGGAGAAATGATGTGATTAACTAATTACTCGATTTCCACAATGTTCTTATTATATTCAGGCCATATTGCACCAACTGCTGAATATATTTATTATTGGACACCAGAGTAATTGTCAAAATTGGCTGATTATGCCAGTGTTCCTCTTTTACACTTAAAAATATATTAGTACGAAATGTGTGTGGCAGATGGGATCCTAATCCGACAAAAGTTTAACTATTCTCAAATGAATGATTACTATTTGAATCAATATTTAAATCACAAATCACATTATAATGTTAAGGGGTAGATCGAACGAAAGAAAGGTGATATAACAATGAGACGTTGAGATCAAGCAGACAAAGACAAGACGTTTTTGAGGTTCGCGCTTCCACCCACGGATAATAAGTTTTAATCATAGTGGGAGTACAAGTTATGCTCCCAGAATATTGTTGCGTCGCCCTTAACGATTGTTGAATAACATTGAACTATATTTACAGGCTTAAAATCTATGTAAATTGACGCACGATCACCAAAGTTATGATAAGACGCAAAGTCTATGTCCCAATGAAAAATCAACCGAGAGCACACGCATAATCACCAAAAGTAAATAAAGAAAATACCGGAATATTTTTATTAATTTACTAACATCCTTTATGCTAGAAAATTACGGTACAGAAAAAAGAATAATTATTCAACTATAATCAAGCCCGCAATGGATTTTTAAGCTGGGACATTGTCGTTCAGGTTCAGTACTCCTTCCGTCGGATGAGACGTTAAGCCGTGGTCCCCTTAGCGCCTGTCGTTTAAAGTAGGCTAATGCCGACGCCGGGTTTTTCTCCACCTTTGCTCCGTTCCCTGAACACTCCTACCATTACCCACCTATCCTATACGGCGCAAATGACCTCAGCTGTCGGTCGCCTCCCCTGAATAACTAACTAACTGGAAGAAGATACGCTCTTGGTATAGTGATCAGCTTAAATACACTTCTGGTCTTTCTGCGAATGTTTCTCGCAAAACTTAGGCGTGAAAGGTGACGGATATCTTGTTCTAAATAATTTATTCGCCAATGATCCAGATCTACGATATGAGATGAAATGACTATGGAGAAAGAGGTTAACTTATGCAACCTTGAGGGGTTGGACAGCACTTTCGTGAACTTTAAATATAGTTTAGTAATATTTTCAATTCAATAACTTCGATCAGTTCATCTCAATTCCACGCTATTGCTCCCATAAAAATGTTTGCTTCGTTTCTCCTTATTAGGAATCTCAAGCTGAGAAGTTCCAGAAGTTTCTTCATTTCTCAGTCTCCCACGGGTATAAATCCACCGCAACGTTTGGCGAAGATGAACTCCATCGACGGAAGCACTTAACCTCAGGTTCCCTTGGCTGAGAATCTCAACGGATGCTGAGGTGGGACAGTGGGCCACTTTCCGCGCATGACCTCGGGTCCAAATCCGTTGCTTCCCTTGAAAGGCCACAGAAATCACGTCCGTGCAAACATACGTATGAGAATTTAGGATAAGAATCCTCGAAAACCTTACCGCGCGCATTCTTCTGTGCCAAATTGCAAGCGAACATTCAAACACGCCACCACAAAAACTTCCTCCAAAACCCCGCAAATGCACGCATGCTGAATTTGTGATAAGAATCCCCAAAAAAAACTCACAATGATCTTTTTCCGCGCCTAATCACAAAGAGAAATATTCAAACGTGCCAATTTATGCGTGGGATTTTGAAAACTCAACGAGAGCATTGTAAGCCAACAAGTTTTGTAATGAAAATAAATGTGTCCGACAAGACGCAATGGAAGGATTTCATAATCAAACAATAAACTAGATAGTACCATTCCACAAAGTTGAAGTCTGTGGAATATCTAGTTTATTGTCCAATAAAAGTTTGTAATTTAAATTCATGAACGATTAGCTTCATGTTTCAAAATTTTGAACTTCCGGACAATAATCAGCGTTGAGTTGAATCACCATCAATACCAGTCATCGATCGGAAGATTGGTTCGACGCGGTTCGTCACTCGATTCTTATGACTAACATCTTCAGGTTTAATTAATTCTTCTTTCACACACTATTTGTTCCACACTAGTGATGGGTAGTTTGTGAGCGAGTTAGCTAAAAAGAGCGCCTCTGTATATTGAGCTGCGAGTCATGAGAGTCGTATTAAGTGAGTCACGACTCCCTCCGCCACAACCACACACAGCTCGCAACGCCCGCTCGAAAGAGTCTTGGAACTCACAGCTCAATAGAGTCTTTGAGCTCACAGCTCATAAGATTATTCGAGCTCACTGCTCTAAAGAGCATCTCATGGAGTCATGGCTGTGGTGCGAGTAAAGGGAGTCCTTTGCGATCGAGTAATATGACATGTTTCCATTGTTCTTCTGTGAATTAGATGTTGAGGCAGTAATAAAAGAAATGGCAAATAAAATCTAAAGCACACCAAATTGTTACTGATAGGGGAAATAAAATGTCAAGGAGCAAAATGCCGCAGATTAAAAAAATGCTAATTTGTAAAAAAAAAATGTGTTACGATTTCTATTTATGTTGTGCTTTTTTCCTAAATAAATGTTTGTAAATCATATTACCGCTAAAAACCCATTTTCATTGTTGCCGCAAATCCCTCTTTCCTTTCCTCCCCTCCCACTCTCTCTCCTTTCCTCCCCCGACTCTCCCCTCCCGATATAAATGACACCAAATCCCCTGCTATCTTGAAGTAAGCGGTGAATCGTGAGTCAGCTCACGTAAAAGAGTCATATCTACCATCATTATTCCAAACATCTCATAAGAGGTCCTCCTTTGCCATGCTCCACATACTTTTATCTCTCCACCGCTCTCTTCATGAGATTGACATGTCCCAAGATACTGATAAGGCTTCCTCGCCTTCTTCTTTAAGTTTTTATCATACATTTCTTTTCCCCACTCTTCTTAGGACTTCTTCGCTCGTCACTCGGTCTACTCACAATATAACTTCTTCAAAAAATGCTCGCAATTTGTCAAGTCAATGTTTAGATCACACTTGTCCATTTCCATTTTCGTTCTTTTTTTCCTTCTCCAGAGCAAGGAACTAGTGCTTTGTTTTATCACATGCACCTCATTCTTCTTTTAACTTTATTTTTGTTGAGTGCAATCACCACAGCGTATGGTGCTCTCCGCAAACAGACGCTTCCCACGAATGCTGCAACACTCCACGTCACATCATCCGATTGAGGCTGAAGCTCTGCTAGCGTCATCACCCGGCCCCATTTCCCAGCACACCACTGGGCGACCAGGCTGATGCTCACGCAAAAAAGCCTGCGTGCCTCTGGCAGAGCAGTCGCCGTCACTCCTCCCTCGACCACACTACAATGCTATGCACTCAAAACTGCCATTTCCATTGGTGCCACAAACCCCCTTCCAACAATATTCCTGGAGTAAAGCCTGCTCTCGGCAACACCACCTATTCTATGGTTGTCCGTATTTGGCAGCTCCGCGGTAAACAACTAACATGCAGAACAAGGCAACAGAAATACTCTTCATCCCAATCGGATTAGCAAAATCGTCCCGACCAAGTGTTCAAGAGAGTCAATGAAAATAGGCTATCTAGCGACCCTTCAAGTCTAAACCCCAAACGTTCTCATACAGGATAAAGAGTCGCAAAGCGTAGTTATAAACACAGTGAATGAAGAAAATTTGATCAAAAGAGTTGCATAAATGTACTCATCTCTTCCTCCAACAATGTATTTAACATCCGTCAAGCTACTTAAGATGCGTCGTTGCGTAATTGCAATTCACAAGCTTTCGCTTATCTCCAGCGGAGCAGTTTATTAAGCTAGGGACTATAAAATCTCATTGGAACGTGCACTGCTTGAACGTGGTCACAAAAGCGAATTCAATTCATGTGACGCGTTCAAAAACTGAAAAGCCCTCCTATCCCAACGATTTGCAATATAACGAGCCTTTACAATCTTCCCCACGAGTCCCTTCCCCTGTTCCCTTAAAAACCCTGTAGCTTCCCCGTTATGTGTGATGCATACGCGTAAGGATATTCTAAGGATACGAGTTACATGTGGGACGAAAAAACTTAACTACATATATCAACATCTATTTGGGCATAATAAAGGGGAAAAAAGGTGAGACCTAGAATGAGAGAATGGAAATTCTAAAACAGGAAATTTGAATCTGAGAGCTCTGAAGTGAAACTGATCAATCAGAGAATAATTAGCTAATCAAAATTGCAAAACAGCACATTATTAACAATCATATTAAGCAATCATATGAAAATAAGTACACATGCCATTGTTGCTACAAAGAGCAATACGGCATGAATTACCATAAATAAATAAAATCTTAAGTAGCTTTTAAGGGAAAATAGTAACGTAGATTAATACAGTTACGGATGTTGTAAGTCACATAAAGATGAACATCTGGAGCGTGAATTAGAATTTCCCAAGCATGTAGTAAGGAAATTTTATCGGATATGGAAATTAATAACTCCGCCTAAGAGCTACAACCTTGACTCAATAGTATGGGCCTTCATGTTCCCATGACCCTTGATTCAGGTAAGGAGGAAGCAACTCATACTGCTACAACGCATGTCTCTCATTCCATCTACGCCACGCTGGTCGAAGGGTATTAATAAGGGTAATATTAAAGGGTCAGGTTGGTTTGATTGGAGTACTGGCCTCTCACCGGGAGGATCCGGTTTCAAACGTCGGCAGTGGAAGACATTTTTCATTGGTAAGCCTCTTTTTGATTTCTTCGTGGAGAGCATTAGTTCAGTACTCTATCCGTTGAATTGGACGTTAGGCCGTGGCCCCCTTGGCGCCTTTCGTTATGAGCAGGCTAACGCTGACGCCAAGTTTCTCTCCCCCCTTCCATTCTTATCCTCCTTTTCTTCAATTCCTGCAATTCTTACAATAAAGCAATCCGGGTAGTACATACGACACTCAGCAGTGAAAACTATAATGTATTTTGTGTACTTTATGTCTAGTTCATTATTTTTATGTGAATGTTTTGTATTTATTCTTTATTTATCCATTTGAATTTGTATATTTTTTAAAATAGGTTTATCAATTTCTGAACGAGACTTTATCTTTTTTCTCAGTAGGTTTTCGCAGGTTTTTCATGCCCCCTTTCTTGTTTGGGCGTTTTCCTGCAGTGGGTTTTTTCGTTGATGGATATTTGCTCCAATCCTCACGTTTTTCCCACACATGTGACTCTTCTACACTACATTTTTCTTTTCCTTTATTATAATTTAAATTGACATTAAACTGGTAAAGCGTATTTTTTTAATAACTACTTTATGTTGTCAAATCCAATTATGACATTTATTGTATTTTTTTCATAACATGGATGCATATGTTTATATGTCAGATTGACGACGGGTTAGGTGGAAGAGGGAACTTTACAGTCACAACCTCGCCCGAATAAAGACACTTTATTATTATTATCCTTGTACCTCTCACTCAGTGGAGCAGTCTGCCAAGTGAAGGTGGGACGCGATTGAGGCAAGCAATACGAAACTGCCTCAATTCAACTTTCCCTACAAGTAATATTGATGAAAACGCAATTGATCAACTTGATTGAAAAATTGATTAACACCACTCTTGTGAGCTGAACTATTTACGCAGATGCATATTATTACTGGCAACGGTCAGCTAGAGCCTCATGAATTCAATATGTTCATGCAACATAATTTTCTGAGAAATTACGTTTCTTCATCTCCGAGTCAACCGCAAGTAATATCAATTAAGGATATCACTTGTTCACAGGCTGAAAACTCTTAAAACATACTGTAATAAGTGCTATGCATAATTCGTTCTATGCATCATGTACCTAGTACTCAGCTTTCGTGATATCATTACAGCACTATTCACATACTTTATCTAAGTAATACCCTAATTACGAGGAATTCCATCGAAGAAGGCCCCTGAGCAGATCCTAATAGTTCTCTTGTGAGATAGCAGTCATAAGGAGCCTCTTAATAAAACAAACGGGAACACCTTGACGCGATATTTGACCGATTAAAAGGAGAAAACAATTTCAAGGAATTCTGTTCTCTGCAAAGCGTTCGAAGCCATTCAAGAAATAATTCCTCCGTAATCCAACGGGCAAGCCCATTTTTACTCCCGGTGCACATCCATCATTCGCGTCTTCAAGGAACTAATTTCCCTAAAACGTAGAAAAAGATGGGGAAAATATTCTTTGCCAAGACAACGGGCAACAATTTTTCGATTGCAAACGGGTTGGTGTGGTGCTTACATGACTTTCTATTCCAGAGACCTAGTTCGGAGTCCGGGGTATGGCATATTTTCAGTGACTACCGCCTTATTGGGTGAAGTGTGGAGGGCACTTCAGGGCAAGTTCAGTACTCCGTCCGTCGGATGGGACGTTGAACCGCGGACCCATTGGTGCCCTCCGGTAAGTGTAGGCTTTTGCCGAAGCCGGGTTTCTCCCCACCCGTCCCTGAAAATTTTCTGCCTTCACCCTATTTACCATATATTCTAACTGATCTTAGCAGTAGGTCGGCTCTCCCGAATAAATACTTCCAATCCTTCCCTAGTCAACTACAAAGACGAGTATGACGAGTGACAGGTGGAGGACCGGGTTGTGGTGGAAAAGGGTGAAGGGGAATTTGTGTAGGAGGGGAAGGAAGGGTCATACTAGCATGCCCTGTCCAGCCGTGAGTTTAAGACTGGGGAGGTCCAAGCACACGCCTGTCCTAAGGCTTTAAGGTGAAGACTGAAGGGGAGAGGGAGGCAAGGATACTAATCTTGTCGCAATTTTCGATTTTTGAAGTCGGGAAAGAAGCGTGTATAAAGGCGGAAAAGTAGAAGATTGAGAGAAAGGCATAATGCAGGACAGGGTGGCTACCGAGACCCATTTTTTAAATTCCCTGACTATTCCCTAACTTTTCCCTGACGGACTCACAAATTTCCCTGACCGATCGCCAAAAGGGCTCCTATTATCTGAATATTTTATTCCTGCTGAATTAAATTTCCGTCAAAACTCAGAAAATGTTAAAAGCTGAAATCAATACATTAAAAGCTACAAGTAGGTATACCCTAATCGTATTTCCGTGGCCGTATATGTTTCCTTCGGCAAAATTACAATGACGATGTCTAATCCTTCAAGAAAGAAGTGGCGTGTCGTGGTAGTTCTGGTAAAGTTGAGGATTACTGAAAAGGCATCGAAGAGAAAGTTAATGGCCGATTTACTGGCGGACTCCGGTACAGGTATCACTAAGGCACGCGAAAAATACAAACCAAAGCCAAGTTGTTGGACTGGATCAAACTCGGATGGCACGAGTGACATTCAGAAGCGAATAACAAATTGATTAACGTGGTTATAACCCCTAGATTGTCAGAGGGAACTAAAATGTACATATATTTGTATAAACAAACAAAACGTAATCGCGCCACTGTGAACGAGGAAATTAGCAACGGCAGCATCGTATTCAGGAATATCATATTTGAGGTGGTTTGTAACATGACTAAATTACTTCGAGAGGGAGTTAAGGGGACCATTAAACAATTACGTCGAGCGTGAAAGGTGGGGACGGGTGGATGACTCTTCTTATTGTCTCACGAACGGGGGTATGGGAATCGAAGATGATCTTACGTAAGATTTTGTTTACACGAGTGATCGTACTTGCATCACCATTCGAATAATCATCCTATCGTATTTTTATAACTACAAGCACGTATTTACTACGAGCTATTGTGCTCCACCTGCCTCTAGATCTGAGTCTCAGAAGTTAAAAAAAACGAGAGGTAAAATTTTCCGAACAACATAGCCTCGGATTCCTTGTGATGAGCGGAATGCATGTGATCATGAATTTTAACACTACTAGGCAAATATCGCATTAAGGATGTACACAAGGGATACATTGTACGTCTGATTCACAACTAAGTAACTTAGAGACACTACTAATAAGATTCACAACTGAATGTTCCACAAATTGATGGGGCTTATTCCATGCACGTCAGCGACGGATATTAGTTTTAGTTGGTGAAATAAAGGGCAGAAAAGACTGGCCGATAAGAGTAATGGTAGAAAAATAACGAGAATTTCAATGTTTCTCCCTGACTGTCACGATAATTCCCTGACTTTTCCAGAAATGCAAAATTCCCTGACAATTCCAGGTTTTCCCGGTTTTCCCTGACGATCGCCACCCTGCAGAAGCACTGACAGAGCACTCGGATAGCAGTGACGGATTTGGATACTAAAATGAGTCGTGGGGAGGCCGATTTAAGGAGGCATAGCGAGGTGCATACAATTTCATTGATAGTACGGGAGAGGAAGGGACGGAGGGAAAACAATAGCTTTGAATCGATATTGAAGGTTTTCCATCCCCATCGCTCAACCTCTTCCCAACCAATACCTCTCTTGTAAGTGTAAGTAGCACAATAATAGAGTAACCAAGAATACCATTATGGCGGCAGAAACTAACATTAAATTACATCATAAAGAGTATGCTATCATCACAATAAAAGCATGCGATACGTACCTGAAAAACAATGCTGGCCAGAATAAGATTAATCTATCATACAACAGTCTGTCAGGAGCGGAAGGCAGAAAGGACGATTTCGACTCAGCGCTTAAGTTGGCGAAGATATAGAAAATAGCACAATGCAGTGACATCATACATTTGCTGATATCATAAGATTTACTGAGAGGTACTTTTGAAGTCCGTTTTGTGCCTCAAGTAATTAACAAAATACGCCGTCAAATATTGAAGGAAAAGTTAAGAGTTTTAAAAAAAAGGTAAAGAGTTGATGAAAGTCATTTTGGAAAGCGGATGTGGATTCCTTTATTTCCTTCACCGTCAACCTCATGGGAAACGATCAAATATCGGGTCCGTGGGCGAGGAACCGAATTTCCATCACAGAATGAACCCAGGGCCGGCGACAAGGGGGGGCAAAGGGGGCAAATGCCCAGGGGCCCGGGTCATCAGGGGGCCCGGGCCAAAATAAATTAATTGAAAATGAAAATTTAAAGTATGAATAAATTTAAATACCAAAAAGAATACAAAATTTTGTTGTTTAAAAAGTGAAAAAAACAAATGAAAGTAGAGCGTGTCAGTGTGCAATAGAGAAGTATGATGCTAGCATTGTTGTTGTGGTCATTGAGGGTTTTGGGGTGATGGGGACGACAGAGCGAGAAGCGCGGGCGCCGTGACTCACCTTCCCTCCCTTTGCTGTGAACATGACATGCCACTCAGTGACACATTGTAACCTGAACGACAAGAAACCCCATCCCCCATCTAAGTCTATTGTTTACTTTTTAGTGGTCTGTAAATAATTGTTTATTCTGCAGTCAAAGTTACAGATTAGCAGTAGCAAGCTACACATTCTAGTGTTCTGTCATTGGTTTTGTATACATGAGCGCCCATACACGAGGGTAGGGAGAGACTGCGGAACCCCCAACATAGCTTCCCAGTAAGGATTGCAATCCCAGAGAGATTTTTCAATCCCAGGATTACGGGATCATCATCAAAAGTTAGTCAAAATTTTCTGGAATTTAATTCTTGTTTAATGCTGGCGATCACTATGTCTTTAACACGCGCACCGTAAGCTCATTTCCGTTTTCCTATGCATTACAAATGATGACATATTACTTATTCCAAGAAAATGTATTAGTCAATGGACTCAGACGTCTACCGTGTTGAATTTCATGTCCAACAAAACTTGTTTATTAGATCTGCCTGTTAGCGAAAAGGTGTATGTCAATCCCAGAATCCCGGGATTCGTTTATACTAAATCCCGAGATTTCGGGATTGTCATTTCATCCGAGATTCCGGGATTGCAATCCTTAACTCCCAGGGAAAAAAAGGGAAGCAAAAAATATTTTGTATTTAAAATTTTATGAATATATACATATTTCAGAAAGTTATTCATTCTTAAACGTGATGTACGCTTTATGCTTGTGAAAACTTTCTAAATTTGTTTCCTTGTTTTACTTAAATAAGTTCAAGGCCCATGCACGCACTGTCATGATTTTGTGCAGTTTTTGTTAATAGAAAGGAGAGGAAGGAAAATTTGAACCGATGCACAGTACGCTGAAATCGAAATAAATTGTGAAAATTCCAAAATGACTTTTTTGGAGATAGAATCATGAAAATTGGTACAAATACTCATAATTGATTGGCAACCATGAGATGGCATGTCATTGGCCATGTTCTGTCTCCGTTACCGAGATGCAGGGGATCAAACATAGCCAAAATTCCAAAATTACACCCGACTTCAGTTTTCTACGTCTTCCTATTTAAGTTGAGGGTGACGCTGTGGGAGGTATTTGGTCGGATAAAAAACTAGTATGTCTGTTAAAACCACACTTTAACTTTACTGTTCTTGACTTTGGGAGATTTTTTCTTAAATGTAGGTGAATTACGTAACAAAATGGCGGACGCTATTTTCACGCAAAAATTCATTTTAAGTAGTAAATATCTGGCATATTAAGTGCCTGTCATGTGACTCTTATTAAATCAATTGCTGATGCTTTTTAAAGATAGATCTGAAAAAAATTGAAAATTCGTTTCCAACGCCAAAAATTACATTTGATTTTTCGTACGCGCGTCCGGAGCTTGAGACGCGCTGGGAGCTGGAAATGACGTGACGCGAGTAAGTTTTTTCAAGCCATAAGGAACATAACGCTTCTTATTCGCCTTTTTTAATATGTGTGCATTGCTATTGATCTGCACCGGCTCTACACGTTTAAAATCATGGAGGTACAGAAATATTAAGGTCTGTGAGTGTACGCGAAATCGCGTTCAAGGTTCCTTCTCTTAAAAGTAAACTTCTTATTCACACCCTTAAAGCCTTAAAATTCCTGTATTTTTCACATGAAACATTATTATACATTCCAGAGGGACACTATTAATGACTTCTTTCCGTTTATTTGTCCCTTCGCCCCAGCAGTCCAAACCTTTGACCCTCCTAGGAGGTTCATGCAGAAAGGTACATTTCGGACACCGCGGAACTTTTGGTTGTTCATCGAGAAAATCTACTAAAATCTTTCATTTTCCCTGCGTTACGATATGCATATACCTGACTTATAGGTCACATAACACTTTAATCATCTAGGAAAACTTGAGTTTCTACTTCACTTGAATTATGCACACAGGAAGGAAACAAATTATCGAAAATAACTTAATATTGAGGCACAACAAAATATATTATGTTCGTGAAAACCCTTAACTTACATTATTTTTACCCATTCCCTCCTGTTATGTTTGATTGAAAGAGTTGTAGTGAAAGCAAAGCTTAGTAGAAGAGAATATTCTGCATTCAATTTCATTTGGATGATATAATGATCTCCGTATCTCCGAAAATATGGGAGAAATTGTGGATATGCAAATTTGGAAAAAAAGAAAAGTACGTTTTATAATGATTTTTATAAAATTTTCAAGTTCAATAAGTCCTAGTTTTGATTACTGTAAAATGAAAGTGTAAAGGGTGTTACACCGACAAAAATTTTTCATTTTGAAATTGTTTCCCATCCCATTCCACGGACATGTGTTTAATTTAAAAAAAGGACAATTTATAGTAAATCAAAAGATTATGTACGAGAGTGTGCAAGTTTCTTCTGCAGAAAAAGCTGATAATCAGAAAAAGCTGATAATCAGATAAGTCTTGGTTATAAAATAACCTGAAAGTTCGCAGTTCTGGTTTAAATTGAGTGAGGGGGTTTGCCGGCATTTAGGGGGCCCGTACCACTCAGTTGCCCAGGGGCCCGAAAATCCTGTCGCCGGGCCTGAATGAACCACAGCAATGTTCGGTGGGAAGCATCTATCCAACTACTCGTAATCCTTTGAGCCTCCATAAAGGTCGTTTTACAGGAGGCTATCAAAGGAGAGATACGCAGTGAAAATTGCAAGAAGAAATTCCCAATCGCACGACAGAAGGTGCGGAAAACAGCCCCTTCTAATTCCGTTCAATTACCACGAGTTTACACAGCCTTAATTTTATTGCGTCGTGTGGCAATTAGACAACCAGCACGCAAGGCAACGCATTTGATAGGTCAAAGGGAAATGTTCAAAGGTTAACCGTAATTTCAGGGCGGTAGACGAAATTAGTCGTAGCTCACCGATAATTTTGGAGCGAGGCAGTCAATAAATCGTTTAAGTGGATGCCGAAAGCGAAGTGAAAATACTGGATGATCAAGGGCCGTAATGACTATAAATCTGGTGAGATGAACAGTCCATTAAAAGGAGAGGCTAAAACTTTCTCGAGTAATAAACGGAAACCACTTGGCCGTACCTCAGTCTCAGAAGAACCAGACGCTGGCTGTGTCAGTTAAAAAAAATGACGTTAGTTCAAAACCTTGATCTACTGTTTAAAAGAAATCTGATGATGATGATTCTGAACTACTTTACGCCCCACAAGTACTCGTCAATATATTCTGATTCAAGCTTTTAAATTCTATAATTACGGAGTACTTGAATGACAGACATTTAATAACGAACTCCGCAGACAGTGTTCTCCGAACTGGCATACCGTAGCCTCACGAATGTCACTTCCTTTAGTCTTCCGACTTAAATGACGGTGCTTACGTCCAATAGCAAGGGCAATAACGTCCCATCCGAAGGACTCAGTCCTATCGTCCTAGGACGCTAAGCAGTACACCCCTTGGATCCTCTCGTTGACAGAAGGCTAATGCCGACGTCGGGTTTCTCTGCAACCTTCCTTCACTTCCTGAATTCTACCCTCTTACCATTAATCCACTGATCCTTAATGGCGGTAATAACCTAATAATGTCGGCCACCCCTCTAAATACCAACAACGAATCTTCAATTGACAAAATGCGAAACGTTTCGACAGACACGCTGCACTAGCTATTGATTGATAAGCAATCAACCTTTCAATATTAGAATGATAAAGATGAGCGAGTGACGAAGGGTTAACATGAACCACATGGTATAGTACCATGTGGTTCTACGTGATATATCTGAGCACTCATACTAAGATCAACTCGAGAGAGAACAATTTTGCTGAAAGATAAGAGTAAGTCAGCATTAAAATAGTGAAAATGAATTTGAAAATGGAAAATTACATTTTGATGCAACCGAACAAGTTAAAAATACGTAACTTTCACAGTCTTTTCCAGCCTAGCGATTGGTTCCAGATTAGATTACTCCATGAAACCCAAGTATCTGAGTTATATGGCATCCGTTCACAGAATAATGTTATCTCACTTCCTGGCTACAAGGTTTATATGCGTTCACTGGACAAGTGATAACGAAAATTAGAGTTCGGAGTACAAACTATACCGCCACTTCCATGTCTCCTAGATTCCACATGCAAAACATAAAGAACACACCTACGAATTTTCTGCCGTAACTTCTAACAACCGGAAGTAATGATTTTTCCAGTATATTTTGTATGACTAAGAACATTTCCCCAAAGATAATATGTTCACCATTTCCAATAACATATGACATCTACCGGTTCCAGGGAATCTGCTGAATCAATTGAAAATAACCTTACCAACTCCTACTCAATATTGCCAATATATCAGTTTCGGCTATTAAGCCATTCTCAGACACAAAACTCAATTAACTGTTCGACTATACTTGAGAATGGATTCTGAATAAAAGGTGGAAGTCATCAAGTTTTCTTTTCATTTGTGATGCCCCTTCAACTAAGCCAAAGCTTCAACATTTTATTTTATTTCAAAAATCAACTTAGCACAAAAGGAATGAACAGCAATGCTACAACACTCGAGTCATCACAATCTATGCATATGTGTAGTGCTGCTCACTATCAGGTTTACCCAATCATGAAACAAGCAGTCACGAGTCTCTTATTTTTGGTTCAGTTTGGACACGGAGGGTTAATTTACTCAACAATGACCAGTCCTAGCAAGACTTCCTCCTGTTTAATGTGTAACTACACATACTTACAAACAGTTGGGAGTTATTTTAACCCAAAGTTTCAGCAAATAGTTAGAAGCTATTCTGTCTTCTCTTTCCATTTCTACTCTCCAAAACCATATACTTGAAACTGATTTAAAACTCCTCCACAATACCCTTAACTCGATCATTGACTGCCCCGAACTGCTTTCTCTCTTCAACTTTAGGATACCAACTCGATCCACCCGCACGCATTCACTACTCCACCTGCCTATTCCCAGGATATCACTCACTCAGCGCTCACCATTATTTCGCCTCTCCTCCCTTCTTAATTCACTCCCTCACACCGTCAATCCTTTTTATTTATCATGTAACCTTTTCACCACCCAAGCTATGTCCCACCTGTCAACAAATTAAATATTTCCCCTATCCATGTTGGGCTCAGCGTTGTTGATCTTTATGTTGTTATTGTATTTTTCTCCTCTTTCATGTTCATTGTTAAATGTTTCACTGTAAATTGGCGCTACTGCTGTATGTGATGCTTTAAATAAATAAATAAATAAGCCACAATGTATGTACACGCATCTTCAGGGCTTCAAATCTGTTCAAAAAAATTCATCGTGCCAACAGAATGACATCAATATGATGCCCATATCATAATCATCAATTTTGTTTTATACAGACATGAATTGCGTAAAAACAAACTACTAAAATTCATTCATACTAAACAATTATCTCTCAGTATGATAATTTGCAATGCTAATTTAACAAGGAGAGACTAGAGAGGATCCCATGTTAGTACTTTGCAGACTCTTACAAGCAAACCTAATCATAAACTCAGTATCTAAATTTAGACATCATTGGTTTTACACTCAGTTAACCCACTGGCTTAAAGAGAGTGATTTGCTGGCTGGTAGAACTTGGCCGCCCATTAAAGAGCCGGCGAATTGCCGGCCCCCTCAATTTATTTATTTATTACATTCTTTTTATCATTCACAGATTTTTCACATTTAGTGTCATCAATGAATAATTAATATGCTCTTAATGCAAAACAATCCATGATAAGGGCTGTAAAATGTTTTCTAATCAATTAAAAATGAATACAAAATATGATATCAATAAAAAATAGTGAAATGTGGCAAAAAAGGAGTAAAAAATACTAAGCCAATGGGTTAATGCCTTCCAGGTTCCTCAAACCAATAAAATTATAGGGTATTCATGGTCATTGCAACTCACTCACGTTCCACTTCCATACAATAAGGTGGGAGGAGTACACATATATATAGTAATATTTTCCCTCAGACACTTTTTAACATGCTGCAAATATTACATTCAGCTTCTCTTCTAGCACCCTCCACAGTATCATTCAGAAACTTAATTCAAAGACTTCAATAACTGCCTTAGTACCTCATTCTATTCCACCTTCTAAGCTGCCCCACAGATTTGAACCAAAACTGCCCGAAATACATAATGTGGATTCTCTTAACGCAATACCTCACTTCCAGCATTAAGAATGATGCAAAATTAAGTAAACTCCCAATTTTCTGTGCTAATGACTGGTTAAGTGTGTACAGATGATCCGCTGTTTGGTTCTTTCTGAATTCATTTCTCTATGGGGCGCCACCAAAATAAATAAATTCCCTAATAAAATAACACAAACTGCCAATGAACAGATACGCGCTGTATATAATAGCATTTTATGACAAAAAAGAATCCAGTAGAGCAGCCCTGGCTGCAATTAAATGTTCGCAAGCCTCGGGTGGCTGCACAAAGCCTGGCATAAGACATCGGACCATATCGGTAGGACCATAAGTGAAAGTAAGTAATGATTGGAGGAAAATAACAAGTTTGTTTACCTTTGAGACCACTACTGATACACTAAATAGATTGTCGATGCACAGATAATCCGCAACCCGGATAACATGTGATGCATAATCAGGAGTTTACTGTATACATTTTTCCCATTACAACATTAGACATTATCAAACATTATCCCTGCACATCATCTAAAAGCCACCAACAGCCATTGCAGAATTACACTTTAAAAAATTCACACAACATCTCATTCACTCATACAGATGCTTCACCATAATTACTGCAATTTCTGATACATGTGATGTTGATATGTTTTTGGATTCAATTTAGGATAGTTAAATGACACTTCTAAAATGATTGATATTGTTTATAAGAAAATCAAGAAGTGGAATGTCAACTAAATTATGCAAAAGCATACAGCAAACTAAATAAAACTGGCTTATTTTTCTGAATTAACTACAACAATCAGAATTCATTATATGCACATTTTAACCCTCTTAGTATGGTGAGCCAATATATCGGCTTTTGCATCTCGGGTGACAAGTGCGGCGGGCCGATATATCGGCCCAACATCAATATATTGTTCAACTTTATGCTAGTAAAATAATAACATTTATTTTTCAGTCACTGTAAAAAATTGTTGTCATTATTAGTTAGTTCAACATAAGTAATGAAAAAAAACCGAATTTGGATATTTATAACAATAGCTTTCTCATGTTTTTTTCCTAAGGTGCTACAATTTATTAAATTAACCTCCGCATTTCTCGCTAGTACCCAAGGAGAAAGGTTAGCTCTAAGAGGGTTTACTATGTGTACCTTACATACCACCCAAAGCCAAGCCTATGTTGGAAAAATAACCCAAATTCTTAAATTAACAGAAAATTGCTAAGTGCTCCATCAGCTTCAATTTTGTTTCAAGCTCAGTAAAACATTTACAGAATGTTTGCATCGATGAAAAATGATTATGGTGATGATTTCTCAACCCGTACAGGTGTTCCAGTGGTATAAGCAGTTTCAGGACGGCCGTTGTGCTTTTGAAAGATGACACAAAGCCAGGGCTGGCCAAAAAACAATTGCAATGAGTTGGTGGAAAAAGTGCGTGAAATGATCACACAATGCAAATTCAACTCTGAGATTGATAGTGGAGGAATGAAATACAACCAATTTCATGAAAAATTGACAAAGGATTTAAACAAACAGAAAGTCCGTGCACAATTTGTTCCTTTTGCCTTAATAGAGGTCCAAGATATGGAGAGCACAGAGACATCGATGTTCATGAATTTTTTGCAAAAAAACTAAATCTGTGTGCTTCAACATCCTCCATATTCCCCTGATTTATCTTTGTGAGAGTATTTCCTGTTCATGAAACTCAAACTGGCCATGAAAGGTACATTTTATGACAGGATTACACGAGTTCAAGAAGCAGAGGGCCATTGAGGCAATAGTGAAAGATAACAAAAATCTATGCTAGCATTGGTAGAACATTCCCAGTGGTTTATTGATACAGAGGGGATGTATTTTGAACAAAAAGAAATAATTTTGGCAAAATAATTGTTTTAATTCAAAAAGTTCCGTTATTTTTCCAACACACTATGTATTACCAATGGCAATAATACTGTAAACTTCTGACAGTAGCCATTAGGTGAAGGCTACTGAAATTAATACCAATCATATGATGAAATGCTTTTTTTTTAATTCCTTAAAGACCTAGTCTTAAGGCCATTTTACACGGTCATTAAAACTGCGCAAGTTGATGTTGTTTCCATTTGAGCAGTCATCTGTGCAAGTCCGTGACGTAGAAAATTGCGAGGATGCTTGCATGACAGCTTTACAAGGTGCAATCGTCAGTGCATTATGTAAGTGACAATATACCATTCTATACAGGTAATACCATCGATATATCGCATAAAGTCAAGATCTGTTAAGTAGCAATTAATTGGACATGAACGATGCGATAAATTACCACCCCTTTAAAATATGTTTTGAGTCATGGTCTAAACATAACAGTGGAGATCCTAGTCCCGTATACTTAACCCAAAATTTGCACAATGAATGAACAGCTGTGGGCCAAGGTAACGAGTCCTACCTTTACGAATTAAATCTAAGCTTCCACGTGATTAATTGCCCAGCTCATCATTATTGCACTTTATTCACTACCAGAGGAGTTGAGTGCAAACAAAAGCACCAAACTAAATTGTCAACAACCTATTTCATTGCTAGAATTCCCCATGCAGTTCGTTGCCACTACACTGCACCATCTAGTGAGAGAAATAAACTTCAAACTTCCGCGAACGCATGTATCAGATAAGAACATGTTCTAATTTGCTCGCTGAGGTTCACGCAGTCTCTCCCCACAAGTCGTTGCTTTACACGGTGCAATATTTCTTGCGCAAGTGTTCTCACAGCAGCCCGCGCAGTATCAATGACCATGTAAAATGGCCTTTACGAACGATAATAATACAATCATTTTCCCTTTCAGAGAAATTATCTTTATTACTACAGAAATACTTCTTTTATACACCCTCATCTCCTGCTTAAAACATCTCATGGAAAAAAATATTTCACATATATAATCTAAATTCAACATTAAAAACCTGGCTCACAAAGTGACCTTTTGAAGGGCAATGATGGTATGTATTTGAGATTCTTCTTTGGACAGCAAAAGATATTTTCAGCTATGTGAAATTTATGCTATCCTGATACAAAGCCAGGACGTACAGTGTTGTAACGCCTATTCCCATGCCAATATTCTGGAGAACAAGAGTTTGTAGGGCCTTTTTGACACTTATTTTACTTGCTCCTTCAGCCACTTCATTCATCTCAGGAACCTAATAAACCAAAAACAAGTTCATGATTAAACATTGTCATATCAAATATAAGACAATTATAGCTAACAATTACATTCAATAAATCACGAATAAAACTTTAAAATAAAACATATATAGCACAGATGAGCATGTAAACACCTTGGATCTTCAATACTTAGGAGACAGGACTAGTTTCATGAACCACTCACTAATTATAAAATTTCCAATATACATATTCTTTTGTTAAATCAAATGCACCTCTATATCATTGAAAATTTTTCAAATACGCACGAAATCGGGTTATATTAGTATGAAGTTGCACACCTGCCTAAGGCATCAAAATATTGGCTCAAATTTTGAAAGAGGTTGCACCTCAAAGCTATAATGGAGCATATTTCTCAGAATACCATAAAACGCAAAACTAGGATCAGGCACACAGGTCTCACGTCTCTGAATCATTGGGTCAGAATTCCAAACTACAGAGAATGAGTTAAGATGTGGGACAAACACAGGCGCAACCTAAAGCACAAAAGGGAAGGAAAGTGGATTTGAGAATCTAATTTATTTTGCAGGAGTAGGTCTACACAAATTGCTAGAACCAAAATAATACATCACTGAAATAAATATTTCTTGGAGAAAATAATCCACAGAAAATGGTTACAAATATTGAAGGGTGTAGAAGTACCATAACTAAATAAAAATGGATGCCAAATGACCAGGATAATAATTCACAATGGGTTAAATTACAAACCAGTAGCTAAACAAATAGTGGTAATCCATTCTTGTTAGCTCAGGCTTCAGTATTTACAGTAAAACCTCTTATTTACATTTTTCTGGGGACTGTTAGAAAAAGGTGTAAGTTAAGGGAAAATGCAAATAGCGGAAAAAGCAGAATTTTCAGTTTTAGATGCATACCGACACTATATACAGTAAAGAGAAAAATAAGAAACACAACCCTAATATATCCACAATCCCAAACTTTAGACATAGTGCAATGTGGAAAACTGAAAATGACATGGTGTAAATATGTGGTTCTACATACGTTGGAGATATGGGAAATTGGATGGTGCACAGTAAAAATGCTGTAAATCAAGCAAAAACGTAAATTCTGAAGACACAAATATGGGGTTTCACCGTATTTGTAAATTTATATGAACTTTTCCCCACATTGCCGTTTGCAACAGACAATAAGTACCAACAAAACACCACTCAACCATATTCTTTTACCACTAACATATTCTTTAGATGAATGTTAAGAAAAGATCTTTTAACAGTGGAAACACAGAAAATATTTCCCAAGAAGCAGCATCAAATAACACAGAGTTCCTAAGGGAAAACTGATGAGTGAGCTGCATTAGTTTCTGGACCTGGCACCCCCTCCTTCCCTACCTGCTCAATTTCTCACATGATATTGAGGCAGAGCTAAGCTGAAGGAAGACAAGGCTGCAGGTGGACAGAGTGAACATGAAATGGAGTGGAATGAGTGAGGCTAATTGATGGATCAATTCCCATAGCAAAAAAAGACTATTTTGATATAAAAACATTGCACAGCCTTTATCATTTTCCCTTCCATTCTTCTTTCCTTAAAAAAATAAGGATGATCGTCCATTAATCTTTCAGCTTATTCCACGTAACTAAACCCTATGAAACTCCATGCCCGGCATAGCCAAGTGCCACTGGACTTTTAATAGCCCTGACCTATCTACAGCTATAATCTAAGCACACATTCAGCCATCATAAGAAAAAATATATCCAGTCCAGGATTTCTAAATGAAAATTAAATGAACAGCAAATTACCTTGACAGTGTGCATAGCAAGGTTTTCGGGTTGACCTCCGCGTCGATTCATCTTCATGATGACAGTTTCGCCGGCGTTGCAGCTGCCATCTTCAGGTTCGAAGTGTTTGATGCAGGTTTTTGCCCGTCTTATATAGGCCTTGGTTTTGGCTAGGTGCGTTCTGATTGGTCCGTTTGGGTAAGAGTCTCTTCCAGGCATTAGAGTGCGAATAGCCATCCTCCCTGTTGCATAGGAGGTTGGATGTCTTCGTGACACAGTTAAAACGTGTCACTATATTATGTTTCCCAAGAATTCTTGCGAGAAACGCCACATCATCAACGCCTTCAGGAAAAATGACTTCTCTTTCAACACTATTGACAACATGGTCGCGAAGGAAGAGAAGAAGCGCAAACATCTGGCCCTAAAAAGGACCATCGGGGAAACGGAGCGGGATACAGAAGAGAAGAAAAGCTCCAATTATGCCTTAATTCCCTATGTAGCCGGGACATCGGAAAAAATCACAAGAATTCTTGGGAAACATAATATAGTGACACGTTTTAACTGTGTCACGAAGACATCCAACCTCCTATGCAAGGCCAAGGACCGCGTGCCCATGAATATCCAAAGCGGAATATACGAAGTAAAGTGCTCTTGCGGAGACTCATACATTGGCCAAACATCAAGAGCCATGAAATGCAGAATGCAAGAACACCAAAGGGCCACCAAAAATAGGCAGTTTCGGTCATCCGCCATCGCCGAGCACGTATGGGAAGGACCAACACACAATGTGGACTTTGAAAATGCAAAAATCATCGCTAGAGAGAAGCATTACTTTCCCCGTCTCATACGAGAGGCTATCGAAATAGCGAAAACATCCACATTCAACAGGGAGGACTACTATTCGCTCTCTAACGCCTGGAAGAGACTCTTACCCAAACAGACCAATCAGAACGCACCTAGCCAAAACCAAGGCCTATATAAGACGGGCAAAAACCTGCATCAAACACTTTGAACCTGAAGATGCCAGCTGCTACGCCGGCGAAACTGTCGTCATGAAGATGAATCGACGCGGAGGTCAACCCGAAAACCTTGCTACGCATGCTGCACCACTCCGCGGAAGCCTCCATCAACAATACCTTGACAGTGATTTGATTTGCGTTTACTTATAGGAATTCACTTTACTTATGAGGAATCTTATAGACAACTGTGAATAAATGCCTAATGATTCACTTTACCATCATCGATGAAGACTCATTCAACTACATCCCATATCAACAACCACTACATGCAAAGAATTTTAAACAAAGTTTCAGGAGATCGGACAAAATACAGTGATCTAGGGACCAAATGAAGCATTCTAAGTAAACCTGTTTAGTCAATCCTCTTTCAGGGTGGTTCTAAAATGAAACTGACGAAATGTCCATGCATTTCATGAACATAAAAATATTTCATCCAGTTTTGAAGCCTGAATTGGGGTTTTTATTATTTACCTCCACTGTTTTGCTACCATGCATGATACAGCTGTTTTAAGTGAACAATAAGTAGCAACCGAAATTGATTAACACATTAAGTAGTGTGTATCTGCTAGTGCACATTTGGATAATGTTCACTACTTCCTTCAAGGCACCTACTTCATAGATGTAGACATAAATTTCTGAGATGGATTTACTAAATTTGTATACACCATTTTATCCTCCCAGAACTAAATTCAAATTGAGAAAAATCCAATAAAATCATGTAGATGTGTGAATAATAACTCAATAAAACTCATTGGCTAGGGTCGATGAGTAAAATATTTTCATAAATGAAAATCTGACTCCCAGAATCTCAAATTTTCCTGCTTTTTCTTCCTGACAGTCGCAAATTGCTTTTTTGGCCACACCACATTTGCTAGGCCTTAAGCTGACTGATGTGCATCTCAGGGTATTTAGCATATGAACACTCATCAGCATGTGCCCACCTTCTTGTGATAAAGCAATGCCATCAAAATTATATCAATGAACATTGGTTTTTCAACATGAATTATTTTCAGTGGCCACTTCCAGGATCTGCTACATACGGAGTGTTGTCATCATTGTAGAATGACAATGCTCTATACAACAAGTTAACACTGGAAGGCTAACGTAAGGGTATGAAAGTGAATATTTCCCTTAAGTATTTTTAAAAAATCCTAGTTTTGCAGGAAACTTCCTTATGATTTCAGCCAATAAAAATTTTCTGGAATTTCTCCTTCATTAGATGCCCCATATTTTTACACTAAGATTAATAAATTCACACTGATGATGCAAGACAGAAAAAATATTAATCAATAAAATCATCATTTAAATATATTTCAGGGCACATCAATAAAAATGAAATAAAAATATGCATGCATCATATATAAAATGCAATGAAAATAAAATGAAGCTTACCATATCCACCAATGAAATGTACAAAAACATTCCAGCCGCAAAACCAAAAATGTACGTACTGGCTTCTATTTCACCCAACAGGATGCCAAGAATTAAGCCCAGGTAGCAAGTGCAGGCAGATAAAAAATTGTATAAAAGTGCTTGCTTCAGCGACATGCCAGCATTAAGCAGAACTGCAAAGTCTCCTGTAATTACAACAGCAAAAATGTCAAGCCAAGCTTCTCACGATGACACACAAGCAGTTAGGTTAATCATATTATGAAGGTTAATCATTGGCTGAAGACCAGATCCAGTAAAATGTCACCTTACAAATACATCATAAAAACTTTGCAGTGGCAACAATCACATAGATACTCAATGCTTTGACAAACTCAATAGCTAGAATTGATTTCCAGATGAGATACTAAACATGAATGGATACCATTGATGGTGAACAGAGCCAAAATTAGTTTCCATTGGACTTTAATCAGACTTTTGTTTACTATTCGGATAAAAGGTGACACTTGCATAAAAATATTTACACATTAAAATCTAAATCTTAGAAGTTAAGGTCTCTGAATTATGTACAAGGCATGCATAAATACACACAAACCACGGGAGTCGAGTGTAAAGAACCACATTTAACACCTTGGCTACAAGTGTTTCTATAGATGATGGTGAACAATAGAATTCCATTTTTCAAAAGCCCGAGGATTTGCTTCTCCCCACTTGTTTTACCCTAATTATGTAAATAACAATGGACAAAGCTAATCCTTATCACAAATAAGACCTAAGCTCAGCAATAAATAAAATTAAAAATCTCCAATGGCCGTAAAACTTTGCAACCTTCGTCAAGGTACACAACCACAAATTGCTGTGTTGGTTTGCGGGAGGGTCAATTCCACAGCAGTGACCAAATACAGCCTCTCAACCAGAAAACCCTCCTGTGGTGGTTTACGGGAGTTACTTCCTCATCAGTGACACAACCACAGACACACACACTCAACCCAATTGGGATCATTCACAGGGCAGGGTCCACGACGCACATCCTTGTTTTGTCCTTCCACTTTGACTATGCTCTTTTTGAGCTCGATTCTCTCAGGTGTATTTGAGTGAGTGTTTTTCTGAGTGCTTGTGAGTGTGTTTGCGATCATAACCCAGGTATCCTGACCAGGGTCCCATCAGCACTGTGAATGATCCCAATAGGGTTGAGTGTGTCTGTGGTTGTGTCACAAACGAGGAAGTAGCATTCCCGTAAACCACCACAGGAGGGTTTTCTGGTTGAGAGGCTGTAGTTGGTCACTGCTGTGGAATTGACCCTCCTGCAAACCAACACAGCAATTTGTGGTTGTGTACCTTGATGAGGGTTGCCAATTTTTAGGCCATTGGAGAGTTTTAATTTTGTCACTTTAGAGGCCGTAGAGCTCATCTCCTTAGATTCTAAGCTCAGCAATTCACCCTAAGTACAGCCACCTTAAGTTAGAAATGTATTGCATGATAAGCAGCATTTCAAGCCAGTCAACTGCTTATTTCACCCTCTAAGCAGCTCAACAAGTTTGGTGCACACTGGTGATTCCATTTAATTAAAGGAGGTCCCTTCTTTACGTCTTTTCTCTTTCGACTGTTTTGCTGATATGTCGTGTGAAATATGATGCCTTATATATTTATTAACTGTACATACATATATATAGCATGTAAGGGAAACTGATTCGCTTGCTATCGTTCCTCTTTATATCATGGTTTTGTAGAACCTAATGAGCCAGAACTCACAATACAAAAAATATGAAAAGGGGCAGACCATAAAAATTATCACTTAGGCAGGGATTACGAAGAACGCTTTCTGACGTGACGGAAACGGAAGGTGGCATTTTTGAAGCTAGAACGCAATGAAGCTAATCACGACGGACGGACATTGACGTGCCGCCGACGTACGGTGAGGAAAGCTTGTCAAGGTCTAGCTTTCCCTTCGCGTTGGTTTCCATCAGCCAATCACGAGTGACTTGAAAATCAAGTGGGAGCATATGTTCGGATGAGGGTGACACTTTTCAAACATTTTTTTCAACCACTGAAAACAGTCCTTTTTCAATGAACTTTTCACCACACAACCTGCTATGCTCACACTTCACTCACGCTAGAAAAGTTTTGGAAAAATGTAAAAACTTACGGTTTT
This sequence comes from Platycnemis pennipes, assembly GCA_933228895.1. Lineage (NCBI taxonomy): Eukaryota > Metazoa > Arthropoda > Insecta > Odonata > Platycnemididae > Platycnemis > Platycnemis pennipes. Next base: position 77,191,223 of record OW121846.1, on the reverse strand, counting down.
ACACCAATTCGAACCCAAGAGGTGACTGTTCACTGCGCCGCCATGTTGGAAAACGTATGCTTCCAATCTGCTGTCGATCGTGATATACCACCAACAATTGAGCCGCTACGTTGGCATTCACCGCCACCGTCCATTTCCACCACTTCAGAATACGTTCATCGTAATCCTGGCCTTACTCTACCACACTTGCTCTAATGCTTATCTCAAGATCATTTTTCCTTGATAAGTTACCCTCTGAGAAAACCACTACTGTAACTGGCTACACAACAGGGTACAGGGAATCAGCGTCAAATCAAAATCAAATAATGGGATAATTTTGTAAAATAACTGAAGATTAACCATAGGCCAGATTTAAACCCAAGTTTTTAAATAATGGTCCATTCTTATTCAGTGAGGAATTTAGTTTTTTGGAGGAATGTCATGCTACTTACTCGGATGTTATCTACTGTCACTGTTCGAAGGAAATAAAATTCACATTGGCATTACTTATGATCAATCAGTCCTCTCTGATGGCATACTTCAATGGGAGTGTGGTCCATAATACCATAGAAAAATCTTTCAGTGGTAATACATACAGAGACACATCAAGAGTCCGAAAGAGAATAGACAAGCATTTCTTTTATGCTTAAGTAACGTATATTAAGCTCCCAAAAAAGTAAATGTTCAAGAGAAATAGAACAAGTCATGACATAACCATGCTGAAAAATAACCCCAGAACAAAGATAGGTCACGGGAAAAAATGAGTTCAGAAAAATACATAAATTCATCAGCAAATAGACATGTTCCTTGCTCTGTTGAATTAGATATGGATGGAAATCACTTCCTTTGCTATTTATAACACTAGCAAACTTGGGCAATGTTCCTAATAACTTGAGAGTATATCCATGTAATGCAGTATTTTTTTCATCCACGTGATGACAAAAACAATTGAGCTTAGAAGAATCAAATGCTGGGAAAGCAAAATTTAACACTTATATATCTTTTGTTTAACATTATTATAAAGCCTTTCAATCTATTCTGGCAACATCATGTACACCAGAGGTTTAGGAGATTACAGGTCAGTGTTAATTCCCAGTACATGAGACTCCACTCCAATTTTTGTGATTTTTTAGTTTAAAAAAAAGCCATCCCATATGCCAACACATACAGTAACGACATCAGCACCAACTGACTGAGACAACCTTGATGACATAATCTGAACCTTGCTCATAGTGAATTATTTCCCATCAACACCTATCTACTAATGTATTCTTCTACTGTTCAGCATTTTCCACCATTTCTTCTCTACCAATACATTTTTCTATCACCAATACAGTCATGTAAATGCTAATTCACCCATCTCCCATGATTTCCATGAAGTTTCAACATCTCTGAACCACAAACATGTCACAATTACTTGAGGGTAATTAATGATGCAAACCACTAGTGTGGCCACCATTTCCCACATTTGGCTCAAACCATTTAGAATGGCAAGCCAGCCACAGCTTCAAAATTGAGTGCAGTGCAAACATTCTCTCTGAAAAAATGTAGCTTTGGGAGTACGAAATTACTTGGGTAGGGCTGGGCGGTTTTCCGGTGCACTGGTTTGGTATTTTTCAGAACCGGCAGGCCAGTTCAGATGTAGGAAAAAAACCAGTTCACCAGGGAATCTGTTCTGAACCGGAGCACATGGGCATCGGTTCTGAACTGGTGCATCGGGGAAGCAGTTCTGAAAAACCGATGATCGTTTGCTTCTCCACTTTCACACTGCGGTCTCTGCTCGCAGCCAGGATGGCTGGCGACCACGCCTGTGAAATTTCCTGTGATATAAGTTGTCTGCCTGACTGTAGTCTCACAAATTATCGGCCGCTAGAGTGCAGAGTGAAAACTCGCCCATGTAATGCATTGTCACACACGTAACTCAACAGGATGTTGCGTTTATTCATGTTATTTTGTTTTGTTGATGATTACAACGATTAAGAAAGAGTTCATAATCCTTCAGGTTAGTGTAGAAGCAATTTTTATTAAACTTTGGTTTTGAGAGACTTTGTGAAGGAAGGAGCATTGTTTCAAAATTCCTATCTACCCTGCAACATGCAAGAAGTGAGAGGATAATGCAACTGCTTACCATAGCCTCAAAATTTCGTGTCCGGAATGCAAGCATGGATTCGAACTATCGTACATAAGATACATCAAATGCAAACGAAATTTGAACATTTTGACATTGATTATTAATGCTCAGAATTGTAAGTTCTTTCCAAGAATTATTTTATACCAAAGGATGGTTGAGATATTTTGAATTAATAATATCTCAAATAATGGTAAGTTTTAGGAAAATACGGTTACCTGAGGCAAAATTTGATGTGAAACCCTGTGTCGCCAGAAATTTTCGTGCGGTTAGCGGGCTGCCTATTTTTAACAATGTTGCAAAAAAGGCATCATAGTCAGACCCTCGCCTCATAATCGTTACCATGATGAAAGATAAAGGAAATGTTGACTAAGAAAGGCAGATAAATATGAGCCAAGATGAAATCTATCAGTCTCCACACATATCCACTCTCAGCAAGCAAGTAAATCAGATCTTAAGTGGAGAGATTTCGTCCGTATGCGGACACCAGTCGCTCTGCCTCAAGAGAACTTCTCATTCACCAGGCATGATTTAGTAACTTAGCATGACACATTTTGTTGTTACAACAGCATTATCATCAAGGCGTATCAAGGCACTTGATAATGTTGCTTCAACAACGGAATGTGTCGTATTTAATAAATATCTGTGGAAATTTTGCAATGCCTTCCTTCAACAATGAAGTGAATTTCATCGCTGTTACAATTACCAAAGGCAATTTATATGTACGCCCAGGCCTCACATAAAAACAATTGGCTCATGCAAAAATTCCTACTTGTTATTGTTCAGTTTATGGAAGCATACCGGCATGAACAAAAAGTATCTTCTTGAAGGTAAAAATGCATCTTAAAAAAACAGGTTAAGTAAAAATGTTGGCAAAAATCCTTGCTGATGACAAAAACGTGGTTCACGAGGGAAAAGAAGTTCAGTATAAAAATAGTTCATTAAAAAAACAGTTTCTTAGAAAAAACCGTTTTAGTAGAACACACCGGCTCAGGAGAAAATGCCAGTTCAGTAGAAAACATGGGTTCAGTAGAAAACATGGGTTCAGTAGAAAACACTGGTTCGATCTATTGAACCAGTGCACCGCCGTCGCAAACAGTTTTTTTCAGAATCGAGAACCGGTTCAGTATTTCCAGCACCGCCCAGCCCTATACTTGGGTCTTCATTTCTAAAATCTATGTTTTTGCCACTACAACACAAATTGAAGGGACCAGAAACTGGCTGTGTTTAGCCATAAAGGAGTTAGCAGCTAACATGCAAAAAAGAGAAAGAGTTTGACACTGAAAAATCATCTCTCGGTCAAGATGGATGATTTTTCCCTCAGAAATGCTTGCACTTTTGCTGCTACACTTCTAAACACCATTGGATAAGATAATGAACACTTAATTTGCAGTGGCAGCCATTCTAATGACCATGCTTACTGAGAGAAATCAGAGGTGGATAGGTTGTAAGACAGCCTAAACTACAGAGCCAACAATAAATCAGTTTTAGTTGGAGCTTAGCAGATTTAGAGAGAACCTGCCATTCTTAGAACAATTTGGGGTACGATAAGAAAATTTATGCAAAAAGGCAAAAGAAGATTGTGCTGCTCTATTTATGCAAACAAAAATGTTTAACATAAATATAAAGTGAATGCGTATAAAATAAAAACTATTGGATATTGAACAGACTAAGGTGAAAAAGGGTTGATTCCATGTTTAAGTTTTATGAGTCCTCTAGGCAAATCTAGAGGAAGATTTTGATTTTTACATTCATTTTTAAAACTGAGCAAGTCCACTTCACCTGTGGTGTATGGTAAAGGAATTAGTAGCAACATATAGCAATAGAAAAGCTAATGACACCATACAAATGGCTCTGGGGTTGCTTTTCATGAGCACAAAGATTCAGTGACCTTCATGACACATAGGAAAAGTCTGCTCCTTTACAATATCCTTTTCATTCCCAGGTTCTAAACCAAAGTATGTGATCACTTTTCTCCATCTATCCCAAAGAGATCAAAAATGCTTTTCTCCCACCCTTGGGAGTTAGGAACTACCTTTCAAGGAACTAACTAAATGAAATCCAACAGCTTTGGCTCCCTTCTTTATGTTTTAACCTCACCAAATTATAAAGGAAGGCTTGGTTCCTACAACATGTAACTTTCTTTGAATGTTCTCCCTTCACAACTAATGAATGAGAGAACTACATTACTATTCTTCACAAGTCATTAATTCAGCATGGGCAAATTTAAGGACTAAAAATTGATGATAAGCACCATACATGATGGCATACAAGACATCTCCCCCATTTCTGTAATGCAAGTTTCTGAGCCCAAACTTTCCCATACAAGACTCAGCTGTGGTTTTTTAATCATAATTTTGAAAAAAAAACATCTTATACGACGACAAATATGGCAATCACTTTGAACAGCAGCTACTGAATGACAATGGGAAGAGTTACCAACACTCACATTTTAAATAACATGATAAATTCATCACAAGAGCATTTCTAAGAATGTTAGCACTAACTAAATGGAAAAACTTACAATCAAGAATTTTCAATCTAACCACTATCTGCACAATTAAACCACTAAAAGTGAGGGGGACACAATTCTCTAACCTGCACTAAGCAGATTAGTTCAGATACATGAATGAAAAGCACCCGTGGTTAATCTACAAAGTTAGAAAGAATTAGATATTGCAACATATCACCAACATAGCATCTATGAGTACGGCTAGATTCAGTGCTAAGACAAGAGATGACTTTCCAACATTTTGTTCACTCATCTGTACACAGAAGCACCAACATAATCCAGTAAGGATGACCCCTTTTATTAATCTAAATATATGATAAGAAATAACATGAGCTAAGCTAAATTACATCAAGAATACACGGGGAGTGCAACTGTGAGTGACAATTTATAAAATCCGAAAACATGTAAGGAAAAACATATAAGTAAAGCACAGACAAAGCATTTTTACACATTGGATACATGCTGACTAAGGATGAGAATATGTCAATGAATTATGCTTAAATAGGTGTCTACTGTAGTTCACAAATTTAATGCTTACTTTATACTTTTACAATACTTGGTACACTCACCTAGTTCATGAGGAAATTCTTCACACATAACCGCCACACTGATACTGATACCAGTCATTATGCTCTCGTTAAAAGCTGCTCCAATTGATAAGCCATCTATGAAATTATGAAGACCATCACCAAAGATAACCATCCATGCAACACTTGCAATGGCACTATCTTTTCCTTGTTCAAAGTGCATTACATGCTCATGGCTCACGTGAGGTTTCTAATTAAAAGAGAGTTACATTCACACTCTATTTTCAATTAAATACCTGGTATTCACAGCCCAAAATACATATTTGACACATCATATACATTAATAGTAAGTACATAGTTAATGAAGCTCAATTATTGTCATGCCATTACCTAGCATTAAAGTGAATGTTAAACTTTTCCAAAATACATTTCAGCTTTATTAACATGAACTTTTATTCTTTAGATTGATTTGAAAGAGCACAGGAGTAGCTTGCCATTTAAATAAAAGAATTATACAAATGTTGGTGTGGCAATATTAGTGAAAAATAAATAAAGTACCTCCAGTACATTTGGGTATTAGAAATTGGTGTAAGTTTAAAAGAACAATTTAACCCTTTCACTGCAAAAACCGAGAATAAGCCGACAACATTTTTTTTCCACGGCAACATGCTAATAGACTTTTCTCCAGGGTCTCAAAAAAACATGTTTGTAACACACTCTAATCAACTGAAGACTCTTTTTCTGAGAACAAGCATTGGAAGGACCTGTGTTGTGACCTATGTTCAGAAATAGGAAGTGATGAAAAATGAGTCGCTGAGGTGCAGCACCACCTGAAGCTTGAATTTGCTATTGTGATTTTTCAGTTTTTAACTGATAATTCATAGAGAACTGTGCTGAAAATGAAATCCACAGCAAAAGGGTTTAGGGTAACAATGCACTTCACTGGACTAGGAAAAAACACTCAGAAACCCAAAGGAAAAATTTAAAATGTCAACAAAACACAACAAAGAGCAGCATTCCCGATGACTTTGTTGCAATACTTCTAAGGCAATTAGCAGTGAAGGTTAAGACTAAAATTTAAAATGTCAGCAAAACACAACAAAGAGCAGCATTCCCGATGACTTTGTCGCAATACTTCTAAGGCAATTAGCAGTGAAGGTTTAGACTGATCGCTCAAGACTAATGGAAGAGCACTATATACAGTGGACTTGTTAGGACATTCCTTGATAGCACATTTTCCTTCTTTGCACATCCGTTCACATCACAGTGCATGTAAATAACACTGGCTAGCTCCTTTTGGTAACCTCTTTAGAACATTCAGAGGAGGACCAAACTAAATTTGTCCCAGGAAAATAATCACCACATCACACTAATATAAAGGTTGATTTGACGATGGACATCTCATAAACAGTTTAAATCTTGCATTAAAATGTACATTATGGTTTAAAAAATGTTTAGGAAGCATTAAAAGGGCACCCAAAAGCCTCGCATTTTATCACGATGCTTGTTTGTTTTAAAAGTGTTGACCGGACAACAAAAATACACGAGCACTTATACTGCGTGACAGTAAAAGTGAGACAGGTGCTTAGAATTAGCCATATGAAGCCTGAGGTGAAAAGAAAATTATCAATTGAAAAGCTCAACCTTCTCCATAAAGTAGACAAAAATCCATGTAAGAAGCGTGTTGAAATAGTGGCAAAAAGGAAAGTTCTGCCATCAATACTAAAATTGAAATTGTTCTACTCGACGCATATGATGTTTGGTGTTTCCACCTTCATTCCGCACTGGTTAATGGATTCTCACTAGAAATTTGAAATTGATGACAAAGGTGTTCACGTTCCTCCAATGTTGCATACTTACAGAGAGAACGTGGTTTCATAAATTGACTAGAATAACTTAAAGGAATATAAGCAAATCATTTAAAACTTGAAGGATATCATGACAAAAGTAAATTTCATATTCTATCAAAATTCCCTTTCATTATTGCATTTAATGTTGTTATGACAACTGCCAAAGTTGACTGTATTTGGTCATTATCATCATGATTAATTATTGAGTTCGCATCAACGTAAGGCATTGTAAGTATTTTCTTGAGAGGCTTAATAATTGCAAATGAAACTTCGTTACACTAAATGAACACCAGCTATCTACGGAATGAACTAACTATACAGCCAGCATATTTTTCCCCTGAAACGTCTGCAACTCACGCATATATCTTCAACTTACCCGGGAAGGTCTCACCTGTTTAGTACGTTTTCTTCATCACTACATTCACGATTTCGGGTCCCTATAAAAACGTACTAACAAGAGCCTACTGTACTAACATACTTTGCTAGTTAACAGACACCAGAAAGAAACTAAAATTTAATGCTATGATTTGCAAAGAAATATCTAAATGAAGAAATATGGTAAGGTTACGGTGATAAATAATAATTCTAAAACTTGGTAGGATTGTGCACCTGCATCTTCTAGTCTAGTACAATGATGATAAGGGAACCATAAGTCATTACCAAAGTGATTTTCAAACAGAGGTCATTACAACAGGTTGCATTACTGTACAGCCTACAACCTCATAGATTATTCTGCAGTCTCTAAGTGATGAGGAGTGCATGTAAAAAAAATTCCTATGGCAACAATGCATTTTATTGAAGTACAAGGAATCATTCCATAGTATGTAGTATGAGGAATGACTGTATAATCACTGTCTGCATGCTGCATTATAATAGGTACACAAAAGCAAATTTATAAATGCAAGCATTGAGTTATGAAAACAATTAGCTCAGATTAAAAGTCTTATGGCAAGTGATTTTCATGAATGAAAATTTACTGAAGCAACCTTTTCATCTAAAATTTAACCCTTGATGCCAACCAATTTGCTAAGTGATATCCTAAAATTACTGAGACATTTTCGCAGATGTTGCAGTAATTTAGGGAAAAAATCATGTAACGCAGCACATGTAAAAACATAGGCAGATAAACACCCGGGGTCAATTTTGGATTTACAAACGCTTGGGATCATATAGTAATCTGTATTTAATTGCAATCCTTCAAGTGAAGTACTAGCATCTAATAATGACATAAAAGGAGAAGTATGACAGCATTCCCGGCACTTTCTCTTATTGTGCCTCCAAGAGAATACATATGATACAATGTACACTCAGTAATTAATTATGACGATATTGACAAAACGGCATGTTTTACATACACTGCACGTAAAAAGTTCTAGGCTTTATACCTCAAAAACATAAGAGAGCAATATTCATACAGAGCATAATAGCATAAAAAATTTAGTTCTACATTTAATAGGGTAATGGACATTTTAAAAATGACTTTGAGGCATGTATTTGCAGTGACAATGAAAAATGGCCCCATTTTTTGCAAGTTGTGGAAGGCAGCATCACTTTAGCAGTTTGTCATAACAATATGAAATTCAAAAACAAAAGGGAATCCTGATAGAACACAAGTTTTACTTTTCTCATGATACTCTTGAAGTTTCAAATGTTTTAATTTCTTTGTTTACATTAGTCTACTCGATCTCCGAAAATGGGGTTTCTCTTAAGAATGTGTTTTGGAGTAACAAACAACTTCATCTCCTTTTTAAAATTTTTATTGAGAATCAATTAACATCATAACACTTAACTTACTGCAATACTTTATTTGGATTACATACTTTTTGAAAATGAGTTTGGAGTGAAGACAGAAATGCCGAACATCATGAGTGCAACTTAGCCATCGTCACTCAGAACCTGAGTTTAATGTCGACTGTATGATTTTCATTTTTGCCACTGTTTCAGCACACTTCATGTGTGGATTTTTGTCCACTTCTCGGAGGAGGTTGAACTTTGCAATCAAAATTTTTATTTTCACCACAGGCTTTTCTGTGGCTAATTTTTAACCCTGTCTCTGGTCTCTCTTTAAACCTCATGAAGTACTAGTACTCATGCAGTTTTTATTCCCAGGCAGCATACAAATGAACATCGCAATTAAATGCGTGACTTGTAGTTCCCTTTTACTTCATAACATATTTATACCCAATATACCTACAGTATACCCCCAATTTCCATACTAATGACTGGTAAAGGGTACACATATAATCAGGAAACACAGATAATCCACTGTTTGGTTCTTTTCATATTCATTTCTCTATGGTGCACCATTAAAATAAATAAACTCCCTAAGAAAATAACACAATCTCCCAAAGAAAAGATCTTCGCTGTACATAATAGCATTCTATGGCAAAAAAAAGTATCCAGTAAAGCTGTACCGGCCGCAATTAAATATTCGCAAGCCTCAGGTGGCGGCACAATGCCTGGTGTAAGACATCTGAACAGTCGGTAGGGCAGTAGTGACCATTGTCACTACGGCCACTATGGAAAGTCACCATTGGAGGAAAATAACAAAAGTTTACTAACTTCACTGCCGATACATTAAATAGATTGGCGATGCATGGATAATTTGCAGCCCGGATAACCAGATAAATGGGAGTTTACTGTACCAATATATTATTGCAAGTGATATCAATATTTTTAATACGAGAAAACAGTAGTGTCATGTTACTACCAACAGATGCTGGCTTGATGCAGTGGAAGGTATCCATAAATGAAAAACTGTAAGCACTTTTCCACAGATTTTATAATTACACTACGCATTTCAACTCACAGAGTTATCATCAGAGTTGCCTGATGAGCAGCAAGCTAGTCCAAACAGTATTATGTATTCTGGACAGTACTTAATGAGATAAAGAAAGATATCACAAATCCATCCATTCGGTGTCTATAATATGGTACCATTTTCCACATGATGCCATGAAACCTCACTCTAAGAGTAAAAAAAGGAGCAATTCTTATTTTCCATCAAAAATGCCACAATATTTGCAACAAAATAATATTATCTGGGCAACAGAATATTTTTTGTGATGAATAAATTTACTGCATGCCTTAAATTAATGAGCATCAAAAAATAAACACAACTTTTTGGACATAAAAATTCACTACACCAATATTCCGAACTTCCCGATAGAATGGATGTTCAAACAATGTGGTCAACTGCTTACACTATGTCTTAACACTACCTTCACTCAGGAAGAATGAAAATATATAAATTGTCAATGATTTTCACACTTATTACCAATGGGTGAAGGAATTGCACATCCTGAACACAGAATTACCATTGGTGGTATTTGGTTATGTTCTCTGTTGAGTTTATCCCAATGCCAAAACACAACCCTAGTTAGAGAATACTAGTCCATGGATTCAGCCATTGGTGACACATATGCTTGGTTACAATAAGAACGAATGGCTAATGGCCACGTTAAAAGAATCAATGGTAAAAGCATAATCACATAAGTTCACAAATTTTAATTCATTCCTCTTTATCAGATTCATTTTCTTGATATGCTATTTTGAAGATATTACTGAATAAAACTTAAATGTTGTAGCACTATTTCAAGGTAAATATAATTCACAAACCATAAACCAGAGATTGTACAAATTTTTATCCACAATGCATGCACCTTGACCAAAACATACAACACAAGAATCACTGGACACCTACTGGTCTATGGCTGAAGCCCCCTATCACCCAACTACACCCAGAGAATTATTAAGACACCGTTATACTATCCATTACAACTAAATGATCAAAAATACTTAATGGAATTACTTTTCAAGTACCACATTATACACAACAAAAGACAGATTTGAATGGTATACGTTAATTAAATGTGATAATTTGGCCGTCACAAAAACTGTACAAACTATTGCAATCACCACATAATCAGTCACTACAGAAGCTCTAATTATCCACGAACATGGGGAAAACTAACTGATTTCTATATTATTGAAACAGGTTAACATAAAACACACAATGTAGCTGGTAAATTCAAATGCACTTACCTCTTGGTGACCAAATGATGCTTTGATGGCTTGTTCTTGGTAATCATAAATTGCTCCAGGATCAGAGATAACACAAATATCATGCGTTTGCTGCAAAGGTTCACTGTCAAAAGTCTTTTGTGACTGATGTGACATATTTGTTTGACTCGATACCGTTGGCAATGGATTGGACATCTTCTCCTGATTGATTTTTTTCTATAATTTAAGCAGGAGAGAAAATCATCTTAACAAAGCAGTAAACAAGTTATTCCAACAATTTCCAACTTAGCAATAGTTCATGAGAAATAACAAAGTAATAGCAACTAAATAGGCATTAATATTAAATACTTGGGGAATGGAATGAAGGTTTCAAATTCCAATTAATTCACTAAATGTTTGGATGTTGCATAAATAGTTTGGGGTCACAACTGAAAAAATGCAAGAAATTAATTTTGAAATATTTTTAATGAAACAAAAAGAAAAATGCTGTGGTTTTCTAAACAAAGTCATACTGATTATCCAATATTTTAACCCTCGTTTCATGAAACTAAAAAAAGGCTATCAATGCTACACTTTCACTGTCATCAACACCAATTTGTAAGAAACTCACTATATATTAATAACAATTTTATTTCTCCAGAGATCATATAAGAGTGGGTACACAATGCATTGATATAGGACACGTCAATAAGTTAAATGGACAGAGAAATACATGTTTCATTACTACATAAGATGTACTACACTCAGAATTAAATGACAAAAAACAATGAACAATTTAGATAAAAAACAATGTTTTTTAAAATACAACAATCAATTATTACGACAGAACTCATTTAAGTTATAGTAACATTTCTTTACAAGGTATTTTTTTAATTCAGCTTTGAACTTATTTGCTGGAGTAATACATCTTAAGGGCGGGTGGAGTGCATTAAACAATTTAGAGCCTAAGGCGATGGGGCTCTTGGAGACTACAGGGGTGAAGTTCTGATTTCCCCAAAATGATTCTTATTGCTCTCTTTTGTAAAAGAAATACCTCGTTAAGGAGTGTAATGGCCGATCCCAAGAATTCGATTGCGTAATTGGCACTTACATAATTAAGCTCATGATTAAATATAGGAAAAGTTGTGACATCTCGTGGCTGAGCTTAAAGCCACCGAGTGCGTCCACCGGGTTGCAGATGGTGGGTCGACCTCTAGATATAGAGGTTAAGTGTGAGATAAGCGAGTTTACTTGTCGAATAAGCAGTTGTGGAAAAAAAGCGATGGCATTCCGAGGGGGTGTTGGTCTATCCCTGGGTAAGGTAAGCCTCTAACTAATACAGAACCTGTGAAGATGCCATAACTTGGCGACGAGAGGCCACCAATAATTACGCTTCTCATCACCGGGATGAGAGGGCAGCAGCTCTCCTTCATATGAGTGAAGGTGGAGACCACAGTGGTCAGTACAGCGACACTCATTTCACTACACGGCGTGGTAACATTTACCTCAACGACTGTAGTACTGCGATGTGGAAGGCAAGGGGAAACCACTACATTAATATCCCGAGGAGTCGCAGCTACTCCACTCTTTCCTTTATTATCAGATGTGATGGAACCCTCTCGAGTAAAATATTCCGGAGGTAAAATAGTCCCCCGTTCAGATCTCCTGGTGGGGACTACTCAAGAGAGTACATCAGTCAAATGTGATAAACTTTTTAGGGTAGGAACATGGAACGTGAGATCACTTCGGACCTGTGGAAGACTGGAGAACCTAAAGGTAGAAATGCGAAGAATGGACCTTGACGTATTAGGAATCAATGAAATGAAGTGGCCCGAAGAAGGAGACTTTTGGAGTGGAAGCTACAGGATTATACATACAGGACCATTAAATGGTAACACTGGAGTAGGGATCATACTCAGAAAGAGCGCCGGAATGCATGTGAAGAGCTTCCTGCAGTACAATGAAAGGATAATAATGGTGAAGATCGAGACCAAACCTGTAGATACCGTGGTGGTGCAGGTTTACATGCCTATGGCGGACTATGAAGATGAAGAAGTGGAAGACCTCTACGAAGATATCACGGAAGTTATAAAACAGGTAAGAGGAGAAGAAAACCTAATTATTTTAGGAGACTGGAACGCTATCGTCGGCGAAGGTCCAGATGGAAGAATAACTGGAAAATACAAATTGGGAAACCGAAACGAAAGAGGAGAAAGGTTGCTGGAGTTCTGGACACAACATAAGTTAGTGGTCGCCAACACATTGTTTAAAAATCACAACCGAAGAAGATACACATGGAAAATGCCAGGAGACAGAAGAAGATGCCAAATAGACTACATTTTAGTGAAGCAGAGATTTAGAAACCAAGTGAAGGACTACAAAAGCTACCCTGGGGCAGACATCGACAGTGACCATAATTTAGTGATCATGAAATGCCATCTAAAATTCAAGAAATTGTAGAAAACAAAGAAAAATATATGGCAAGTAGAAAAACTAAAGGATGCTCAACATCGGCTGGCATTTCAAAAAGCAGATGGAAAGAACATAGGAGAGAACCTGAATGAGAAATTAGTGGAAGAGCATTGGGAAAACATTAAATGTGGACTACAGGAAGCAGCAAAAAAAGTTCTCAGGAGAAGAAAAGTTGCCAAGAAGAAACCGTGGATCATGGATAAAGTCTTAGACTTGATTGAAGGAAGAAGAAAGTACAAGAATGTGAAAATTGAAGAAGGGCAGTTTTGCTACAAAAGAATAAGGAACAAAATAAGTCGCTAAGCAAGGAAAGCTAGAGAGATGTGGATGAAAAATCTATGTGAAGATGTACAAAGCAACCTTGCACTTTGAAAGGTGGAAGCTGCCTACAGGATAGTGAGGAACCACTTCAAGGAACGGAGTACAAGATGCAATGCAATAAGGGACAAGATTGGAGAAATTTTCATTGAAAACGAAGACTAAGTGAAGAGATGGAAAGAATATCTGGAAGAGTTATACAATGGAAAAAATCTCAGCACAAAAGCTATTGAAGAGAAGGCGAAGTGGAAAAGGATGATATGGGGGCATCTATATTAAGATCGGAATTGGACGCTGCAGTAAGGGACTTTCGGATGAATAAGGCTTCTGGTATTGATGATGTTCCTGCAGAACTAATTAAAAATGCAGAAGAGAAGACATTAACTAATCTTTACAAAACCAATTGCGGCATGTACTCAACAGGAGAAATTCCAAGGGACTTTGAGAAAAACATCATCATTCCTATTCCCAAGAAGAAGATAGCGGAGAAAAGCGAAAATTCTAGAACTATAAGCCTGACGACACATGCATCAAAGATACTGACCAGGATCATCTACAGAAGAATAGAACGAAAAGCAGAGGAGTTCCTGGATGAAGATCAATTCAGATTCAGGAAATGTAAGGGTACAAGGGAAGCAATATTGGTCCTTAGGCTGCTCATAGAGAAGAGAATGGAGAAGAACAAGCCGACATTCATTGCATTTGTGGATTTAGAGAAGGCTTTTGACAACGTGGATTGGGATTCAATGCTTTGAATTCTGAAGGGAATTGGAGTGTCCTACAGTGACCGACGAATTATACACAGTATGTACAAAAACCAAGTAGCTGTGATTAAATCTGGACCCAGCTGTGAAGAGGCAAGAATAAGGAAAGGAGTGAGATAAGGCTGTGCACTGTCTCCCGTAATTTTTAATGTTTACATTGAGAGAGCCATCAATGAAATCAAAGAGAAGTCTTCTGGAGTAACAATCCATGGAGAAAAAATAAGCATGCTGTGATTCGCTGATGACATTTCACTCATAGCAGAGAAAGTGAGGGATCTGAACAAGACTCTAGTAACCATGGAAAGGACAATGGCCAGATATCAGCTGAAATATAAATAAGAAGAAGACTAAGATATTGGTGTGCAGCAAGAAAGAAGAGGACAAAACCAATGTCAAACTAGGGAAAGCAAAAACTTGAAGAGGTGACAGAGTTCTGTTACCTAGGAAGCTGAGTAACCAACAATGGACGAAGAAAGAAAGAAATAGTTAGTAGAATAGCCCAGGCAAAGAGGGCATTCTATCAAAAGAAGAGTCTACTTACAGCAAGAAATACAAGCGTAGAAGTAAGGAAACAGTTCATCAGAACATACATCTGGAGCATGTTTGTTTATGGCAGTGAAGCATGGACGATGACAGCAGCGGAGATGAAAAGGGTGGAAGCATTCGAAATGTGGTGCTACAGAAGAATGCTGAAGATTAAATGGATCGACCGAGTAAATAACGAGGAAGCCCTAAGAAGAGTAGGAGAAAAGATAAGTCTGCTGACAACTATGAAAAGAAGAAGGGAAAACTTAATCGGCCATATCTTGAGACACGATGGCCTGATGAAGACTATCGTCAGGGGAAAAGTGAACGGGAAGATTGGAAAAGGCAGGCCTCGTATGAGATACATGGAACAAGTTGTGAAGGATGTAAAAGAGAAGAATTACATCACAATGAAAAGATTGGCCGATAGAAGAATCGAGTGGAAAGCTGCACCAATCCTAGAATTGTTGACCAATGATGGTTATGGTTATTTAAGGGAGGCAACCGACAGCTGAGGTCATTTGCGCCATATAGAACAGGTGGATAATTGGGTAATGGTAGGAGTTTTTAGGGAACGGAGGAAGGGTGGAGAGAAACCTGGCATCGGCATTAGCCTACTCTTAACGAAAGGCGCCAAGGGGACCACGGCTTAACGTCCCATCCGACGGACGGAGTACTGTACTTGAAATGCCCTCCACTAGGCACTCAAGTGGGGACCGGTTTTTCACTGAAAAATCCGCCACTGCCGGGAATCGAACCCGGGCCCTCGGGATGGGAGGCCAGTACTCTAGCCACCACACCAACCCGATCCCTGTTGACCAATGATGATGATCAAATATGTTAGTAGAATATTGAATATGCAATGTGAAAATCTAGTATTCGAGGTTTTCGAAATTCAAGGTATTCGAGCTATGATTTAATATTTGAATTTGATATTCGCATTCGAGAAATTTGCTATTCAACCCATCTCTACTTGACAGTCATATTATTTTGAATCTGTTATGACATTTTTTATCTCACACCAAACATGTTTTGTTATTAAATGTGGCATTGGGTATTAAACATGCTCACGTAAAAAAAATATAAAACTATTGTGTTATGAAACAGTTTTTATTTTCATAATGTCCTCATAGTGGAATATGAGAAGTTTTTTCCTAAAGTAAAAAGTATATTCAAATTTTTGTTTCGTAAAATTGTATTTTTAGATTTCATGGAACATTTAATAATAATGTAAAGGAAAACTAGGTAAAAAAACGTTTACATGTATATAGGTTGATGGTATCGGTATCGAGAATCGATTTTCCAGGAATCGGTATCGGTATTTGGAATCGATTAATTATGGTATCGACTCATCCCTAGTTACAACCACCCATGAGCCATCAATAGAGCATTATATTTCATTTTACTACATCCACTTCCCGAAGTTCCAACATTTACAACTATACTGTGATTAAAGTGATTAACACCCAAAAATATTCAATGTTCAACAAATCGTCACAATATTAATGATTGCAATCCAATTTACTTACTTGTCTAGCATCATTTATAACTTTCATGATGCTTTCTGACATGTAGAATACCCATACACCAGCCCACATCATCAGGGATATCCTCAAGTAATTGTGATGCATATCTGTGTCAGCAAGACTAAAAGCCTAGATAATAAAGAGAGACCACAATGTAGTAAATTATAGCATATCAAGATAACCAAATATTTTTGCAGATTCACATCAGTGGTTGTCATAAATTTAGTGAATAAGTACTATCAACATCATGGACTAGGATATCCCAAAGAATATCTCATTCACATTGGTGTATGCTTTATCCTGCAAGCCACCAAAAAGGCGTGTGGCAGGGGGTAGGTGGTAGGTCACCAGCTATTAAGTTGAGTTTTAGTCAATAAAACACACAGTATTTCTCGCATAAACTGCACCCTTGAGTACTCAGTGCACCCCTATTTTAGGACAGGCTCATGACGAAAAAAAATATTTTCATTAAAAAAATCTATTTGCCCATGAGCCAGCAGTTCTTTATCATAACCTGAAAGCACATCCTTTAATTAAAATTGAATGAATATGAATGGGTTAAAAAACAAGGAATGGGGAAAATGTACAATGCAGAGTGGGAATTTGAAGAAAAAAGATGCGAAGTTTAGAAGAAAATCATAAGGATAAGTGTAAGCCACACACCTTTTTCTCACTGGCATACATGGAAAAAAAAGGTGTGTGGTTTACACATGGAAATATGCTAATTAATAATAAAGTACAGTGGAATCAGGACGTTCCTTTACAGCACATTTTCTTTTTTTTGTCATGTTCATTTCCACAGGTTCAAGTCAAAAAGCATATAAATGATTCTGGATAGTATATTTTGGTTACCTCTTCAGCATGTTTGGAGGAGGACCAAATCAAATTTGTCCCAGGAAAATAACCACCCAATAGGTCAATTTTACGATGGAGGTTTTATTCTTGCATTAAAAAAGATTGTTTCATTGCATACGTGAATATTTCAATAGGTAGGTATACAGTGGACTGTTGTTAGCACGTTATTGTAGGGACCCGAAGTCATGAACATGGTAGCGAGGATAATAAAATAAACCGGTTAGGCCTTCCCGGGTAAGTTGAAGACGTATGTGTGTTAAACAACCCCCCCAGGGAGCAATAAACTGTCCGTCAAGTTAGTTCATTCCGTAGATCGCTGTTGTTTATTTATTGCATCTACTGCATTTATCATCTACTTCATTCAATCACAACTGAGACTGCACATCTTCTTTGCCCAACCATAATGGGGGAGACACAGCTTTTTTTTGAATCCGGACTATTCTGTTGGTCCATATACCCCTGGGATCCTAATAGGCATTTGCCTGTCATCAAGTTTCCCAGGGGCTGAACCAACAGAGCTTGACAAACATCCACGCCCTGGGTGGAGAAAAACCCACCCAGGCGGGACTCGAACCTGCGACTCTAGGATTAGCAGGCGAGAAACTTTACCTCGCCACCACCTGGGCAGGCAAACTGACTCTGCCAATCGAAGTGATTGATAGACTCCAAGCAGGGTATTTCGTTAGGCGTTTCATATTCAACTACATTGTAATTTGTGAGAAAGTTTATAAAATTCAGCACATATTTCTTCATGCGGAAATGCATATGAAAAGTTACTAGCAAATTTCATTATTCAGTTATTTTGGGCTATTTACAGGATGCGCAGCAGCTATGTATGCAAACCTCCCCACCCGCCTACCACTTCCCCTCTGTGGGAAGGGGGTCTATCTAAGTTTTTGCGCCAAAACAGCCAAGCAGAGCAGGTGGATGACATAGATGTCTTTAGGCCACCTCAAATGATGGGTGTTTAATTCTTATTTAATGAGTAAATGGCTCCAGTTAGAAGCTTGATTTTTTGCTTTCATTCATTTTTTTTGCCATCTAATAATTTCTTGTCTAAAGTAGTGATTTATAGTACCAAGTAAATGCCCCCGTTGAGCAAAATAATGTTAACAAAATTAGTAAAATATATGAAACTCCAAAGACAGCATGACAAATGTAACACTAATATTCCATCATAATTACCTTGTTTTCGTGCATTTCATATTCTTATGACCACATGCCAAAGTGACACTACCTTCAACAACTCTAAAAAATGGGGCCAATTTTTTCATTCTCACTGCGAAAACATACCTCAAAGTAATCATTAAAAAATATCCATTACCTGCATCAAACATAAGACTAAATTAACAAAACGCTGATACACTCTGTACATCACAACTCCCATTTTTGAGTCACTAAGCCTCAAACTCAAGCCTATATACTTTTTGTGTGGACAGTATAAACAAAACATGCTGTGTGGTCAACACTGTCATAATTTTTATGCATTATATGTAGTGCATGTTTGGTGAGTATTCACCCCTTGCCACACACCTTTATGATGGCTTGCAAGGTATTAACACATTCACTGTGGGGCTGATTAAAGCCCTACCCCTCACAGTGCGGCGTGACCCACTGGTGGGTCACACACAGCCTTTTGCATGGGCGGTGTGACCCACCAGTGGGTCACAGTCCTTCCGAGCTTCTGGCCACTGCCGAGGGATGTGTTTGAAGTGGCAACACTCAGCCTTTTCCTGAGATTAGAGGAAGGCTACATGCATTAGTGTGACCCACCGGTGGGTCACGCCACAGTGAACGTGTTAAGTATATGTAAATGTAGATAATTAATTATTGAGTGTGCACCAACGTAAGGTATCATATGTATTTTCTTGGGAAGCATAATACCTTTTGGGACAAAAGTGCCAATTCAAAAGTGCCAGAACAAAAGTGCCAAACTGAAAGTGCCAAAGACCACAAGTGCCAAAAGCCTTAAATGCCACTTAATTAAAATGCCAATTATAAAATATGCCAAAATTATTTTTATTTTATATCAATTTTTACGTATAAACGTGGAGATGGTAACTTAAATTTTTTAAATATTCAAGGACAGTGCCATCTTCTTTACAAACTTCGTAATTTGCTACCATATTGAAAATTCTACGATCAACTTCTTGGTAATGGCTAGTTGGCATTCTTCGTACACGCTGCCCCAAGGAGATTTGGCTTAAAATTGTTTCAGTATCTCCTTGTTCTCGTTGTATTTCAACTAGGAAAGCATAGAGACTTGGATGTTTCTTTCCCATTAGCAACTGAAGCCTGTTGTGCCACCCTTCAGAGGCATTGTTAGTTCTTGATGTCCCTTCCAGAACTGAGGTACAATGGTTCCTTAAAGCTTTTGAATAAGATGACTGAGTTTTATTTCGCATTAACGCATATACCAGGGGTAATGCAATGGTAGTTTCACCTTGTACAGACACTGAACCCATTACGGCAAAGAGTTGGAAAAAAAGAGTTGGCACTACACTGAAGGTGCCGTCGACATACCATGTCTGTGATTTGAAAAGTTGTCTTAAATTATGAGTTGATGAAAAAATTATAATTCGAGCATCAGGAGTAGTATAACTGTTATCTTCGTAAGAATCATACAGCAAAAAATTTTCTCCATTTTTAGTTATTCGATACCTGTCTGGAATTTCTTCTAAGTCTTCGATTGAGGTTGGATTTGTAGGTAACTGTTTTAAGCGCTCACGCTGAATTTGTTTCCGAATATTTTCTCTTTCGGGAAGTTGAGCTAGAACTGCTTTCGGAGCTTCTTGCAAACGTCTCATGATTCTACTGGGAGGCTCAACCGGGTGTTCGGACGCTTGCCTCGTCATGCTCGTTAGTAATTTAAGAGCTTCAACTTCCTCTGGATTTGGAGCACGATTGTGGGATTCCACATCACCGCCTTTTTTCACAACAATGTTTCCTTCATCATCGACAGTGGAGGTTAGGCGAGCAGAGCATTCTCTATGGAATTTGCACCTCCAGTATTTGCTTGCAGCAGAAGATGAATTTTTGATATAAATATACCCTTTGTAACACAAATATGAAGTTTTTCCTTTTATTACAAGTTCCGCCATAATACAAGAAATTTTACGTACAACCAGATAAAAGTCGGAAAAATGTGAATACAACAACACAACAAATATTTCTTTGACGTTGCTATGGTAACTATGGGAACAATTTTGCCATTTCATAACTTTGGCATTTAATAACTTTGGCATTTAATAATTTAGGCATTTAATAACTTTGGCATTTAATAATTCTGGCACTTTTAAGATTGGCACTTTTGTACTCGAATGGCATAATAAGGGTAAATGTAACTTTTTTTACAATAAATAACACCAACTATCTATAGAATGAACTAAAATGAAAGTCAAGCATATCATTCCATTAACAATTATGCAACTCACAAATAAGTCTTTCACCTACGCTGGAAGGCCTACCTTGTTTTGCATGTGTCATTTTTCACCACATTCAGAAACTTGTGTTCTTTCATAATTATACTAACGAAAGTCCACTGTTCATCCTCTTTCATCAAGAAAATGGAGTACCTGATTCAATCCTTAACACATGTCATGTTTAAAAGGAAAAAAAAAATTCAAAGCTATTCAGTCATTGGGTGTGTGCTTATTAGGACGTTATAATAATTAAGTATTTCTCTTTCATCAAGAAAAAAACAATATCTGATTCCCTTTGCTATACATGAAATTTGATTCATGATCATTTTGATGGCTATCATTTTGAGGGCTGTCATTTTTCATAGCTGTAGATCATTAGTTCACATATTTCAGGGAAATTTGAATAGTTTTTCTGTATTAATTATTTGAATAGGGAATTCAACATGTATCTACCAATACCATCCCTTCATCCAAGATGCATTTATAATTTCCCTTCATATCAACTAATCTCGTAGATATTACTGAAAATTATTTCTGAATCATGGGCATCAAAACTATGCACATTGATGTAAAAGGTGTGAGGTTCACTGCTATGATTCCTTTTCCTGAAAATCATTTTCACAGTGTTATTTTCAATTTTCTCATGAATTAGAATTTTTGAAAGCCTACATTAAACCTTTTATTGCTGAACGAAATTTCACGGTTTTTTTTCCAAAAATGCTGTGCCATTTTGAGAAATGGCACAACAGCGAAGGTCTGAGGATGTGCTGACACAAAACAAAAAAAATGCCGACACATGAGACAGCACTAACATCGATGTGATTCAGAAAGCCTACACACCACAGATAACAAAGACCTTGAGAAAAATAACCACAATAACTCAGCAGAAAAATCGGCCCTCCGCAGTTTTCGCATGAGTTAAATGGGCCAGTAGGCAAACAATGGGCCAAATCGGCCCCTCCGCAGTAAAAGGTATAAGTTTACACTTACCTGTGGGATAAGATGGAAAACTGAACTTGCAGCAAGGGAGCCCACAGCTAATCCAATCAATGTTGTGAGAAGCTGTTTGTAGAAATCCTTTCCCATGAAAGGCAGCACACTGACTCCAAGAAGTGAACAGAGACTTATCAGTGTCACAAAAAGGAATCCATAGCCCCAAACTGTAAATTATAAGCATATTCCACCCATTAAAAATTTATAAATGCATCCAGATACCAAGCAGCAGAAACGTGAAATTAGTTCTAACAATTTCAAAGAAATGAAATACAAAATAACTCAGTATTATGCAGAAAATATTAAAGAGATAGAGCTAGCTCCAAGGAATTTAACTTTAGGAGTAGCAACTAGGTAAAAGCCACACTTTGAAAGATAACTAAGCAGGTAAAACAACACAAGGGAGGATTGTGAAATGATTGCCTTAAATCAAAACTAGGTAATAACACAGTATACTCTCATTATTACAAAGTTCATGGGACAGAAAATTGGAGATTCATAATGTAGAACTTTGTATCAACGTTTCTTTCCCAAAACATAGCAAAGAAATATCCCTTTGCTATTTTTCTTGTCTGTTCAACCTTCATGGTGTTACAGCCATGCTGTGGATTGATTTCAGATGTACATGTGTATCCAATGATCAAACTGCAAGCAAAAATATGAAATCCAGCACATTTACTTTACCACTGGAAAATCATGCACTGCGCTATTCATTGCAGTTATCGTTGGCCATGCAAAAAAGTTAGGTCAGGGAATAATATGACCGTGGACACAAAGCGTACTGCCAAGTGCAAAGCATGACTTTATGACAGTCACAAAATTTTTAGTCAGAAAGAGAAGGCAATGTGAATAATCCAATATAAATATGCACTTCATTTCATTTTTTTTTCAAACAGGGCATGTGGGAAATGCCACCTCAACTAAAATTAGAAAGCATGAATGAACAGGCATATCTACAAGTTTTCCACAAAAATTCATAGGTAAAGTCACCTATTCATGAAGGAAGGAAAATTTACCTTCCCTTTCGAGTGGAGTTCCTCGCATCAAGATTTTGACAAGTCGAATTCAAACTGAAATATGATCATTTCAGTTTAAAATTACAGTAGCTAGTAACATCATTTTTTATTATGCAACCATCATCATGCCACAATGATAACAAATGTGTAAACAAAGAAGTGAATCTAAGCAGTGAATACTAAAACTGGAATGAAATGTTTACTTAGTTCATCATGTTAACCTTAAATTGTCTAGATTGCGAAGTCTTTGCAAAGCAATGCATGCATAAAAATATAAAATTATTCATTTTTTCAGAAATTTTCATAGGAAGTGTGTACCTATCATGATTTAATAAAACAAATTATTGATTGATAAATTGCTGCTCCGTGTGTTCCTTCCATGACCAGTGGCATAGGCTAGAATTCAAGATAGACTACATGTAAGTAGCCTTCCTAGGGGTTAGTAAAACAGACAGCCATGCCCCAACACATAGGGAGAGAAAAGATACATGAACATATGAGGGCAGATTAATCCCCACGAAAAAAACCTTACAAGATAAATGTAAAACATATCAAAAATAACTCAATGGCTTGTTAAAATTTTTTTGAGAAACATAAATGATAAACCAGTGATGTGCAAAAACAAGTGGTCACAAATCTTCAAGAAGTTTAATGCAGGACTTACAAATATAGCAATTCCATAGTGAAAACAATTATTTTCCAAGGTAGTTATCATACTGTATTATAAGTGTGCAATGCTAACATTAGCATTACAATATAAGTGGAACAACAACATGCATGAATAATACAATGAAAGTAAATTAAGGCTTAACTTCTCTTTTAAACAAATGCAGGGTACAAAGGAATTAAGAGAAAATCACTCGAATGTGAGTGAGGAAAGTGTTAATGGCAGAAACTAGCAACAAAAGGCCTTAAAATGTGACAAAAAGACTACCATCATTGCATTTAAATCTTATTAACAGCTCCTCTTAATTATCTTACGGCAATCTACCAACGTAGAGGTGGGGACAGAATGCAACATCAGCGGCTATTACGTGGCTATCTAAGAGTGAAGAAAGGCTTGAATAATCCCAAATAATTATGAAATATCATTTTACAAGCTTATTTGTCAGAAAAGGGGACCATTACTACAGAAATATTTAGAAATCCTTATCCCTTTTAAGTATGTCTCCCTACGTGGCACTTGCATGCCACCCTCCTCCTTCCTTTCAATCCCTCGGTTAATGCCTATTGTTGGGACATCTGAAACTAAGCATAATAAACTGCATGCATCATCATTATGATGATGGGAAACAACTATCTTGTCAAGAAATTGACATATCTCATTGGAAAACATTAAACAATAAAAAATATTATAAAAGATAGATTTTGAGCTCTGAATTAGTAACAAAACACCAGTCGGGAAAGAATTTAACGAAAAACTGAATGGATGAATATGTTTCCCCGATTTTCCAGCCAAGTAACATAAAATTGTAAAATACAACAGATATTTCCATGATTACAATTGGCTCTAGAAATTCTTCCTATGATATATTGCAACCCTTAGGTGAGGGATCAATTGCTGAGCAATTTCCTTTGTTTTATGGAATACATGTCAACCAGAGATGTGCGAATACTACCTGTGAATACTTGAATGCTAGAAAGTATTCAATATTTGAGATCTCGAATACTTCTGCTATAAGATAAAGTTCGAATACCTCGAATATCATACCATAGCTTTGGGCTTGTATATCAACTAAAATTAAAAAAATAAATTTGAGGGGTGGGCGGCAGCCTTCTGGAGCCCCCCTGGCACTTAGATCTCTCTAAATCCATCATGCCAACTCACATTTAACCTGCCTGCCACTCGCAGACAGGACAAAAGCACCGCGGTAGGGGTATGGAGGAGGGTACCCATCCAACCTCTGCCCGGGCCCAACATTGCTTAACTTTGGTGATCTCACAGGAACCGGCGTGCCAACATGGCTAGGCCCTTGCCCCGCATTGATGAACTACATCATATGCACCGCAATAAGACGGTTGAGATACAAAAGTCTGTTGATGGGTTTTGGCACTTAATTTATGGTAGAAAGACAAGTTTCCTCAAATGGAATTCTGGAGAAACTGTAGCCTTTTCACCTTAAATCATGCACCAAAACTAGCCACCACAAGTCACGATCCAAAATCGAAGAAAGTTCGTAACATCGTCAACAGTGGCTGCTCGATATGAGCTTAGCTTACTCCCACTACATATTCATCACTAATTTATAAGAGGTCACACAATGTGTCTATCATGGAAGAATTTCCATAACGTATTTTGGCAAATGGCTAATCAATTGCAAGTAGGAGTTACTGAGAACTAATGGCTCTACTCTAATATCACTACGGGCCATTGTCACTATTTTCCTTTGAGAATACACTGAGACACCCAAGTTTGGTATCCTATTTCTTCCGAAAGAGGAAGCAAATTTTAATGCAGTGAAATGTATCTTATATAGTGTTCATTTATATATTTATTTATGTTAATAACTTTTTGTTACCTAAGATAAATTTCCACAACATTTTATTGGGATTCAAACTGTTTACGTGACTTTAAATCTGATGCACTGCATCATTTTTATTCTATTAGCTGTCCTCATGTTACGCTGAAATTTCAAATAAATAAAGCCAATGATGAACTTTTGGGGGTTGTGGTGGCCTAGTGGGTAGAGCACTGAGCTACTGACCAGAGGGTCCTGGATTCAAATTCCAGGCAAGAGCCTTTCTGGACACCCTCATCTAAAAATCCTCGCGATTCGATTTTCTGCATGTCAGAACTTCGTAGGAAATTGCAGGTGGCCCAGGGAAAGGAACTGGCCCCCCTACCCTGAATGTGTGAATTTCACACGCTATTGGCTTAGTACGGGGTGAGCTCTACGCTCATCTATCAAAACCAACCTTCGGGTTGAATCACTGAGTGAGTGAGATGAATTTTTATTTATTTCAAATATTCAAAGATTATCATGAAATTTGTAAAACCCTAATGCAAAACTGTTGACTTGACTGAAACTTGAATGGGACAATGACAGTCATTAGTTTTCAATCATGAAGAGTGTAGAGAAGTAGAGAAACAATATTTGCCAGCATAACCTAACAGCATTAAAGTTGGTTTTTCCCTTTTGGAAGAGAGAGCTTCTCAAACTCAGAGGTAAAGACGTACTTCGCTGACAGACCCTTACCAAATTGCGTGTCAATTACACGCAAAATGTTTACCTCGTCATAGTAATTTTATTGTTCATTCTATCATATCTGAGGTTAATATTTCAAACTTAAATCTTTACTGTAAATTTTGACTTTACTTGAACTTTGACACTAGTTTCTGGTTAATTCATGACTGGAAAGAACTATAAGGTGTATTAACACTTCATGCTCACTTGAGCTCTACTCTCACCTATCAAAACCAACCTTCGGGTTGAATCACTGAGTGAGTGAGATGAATTTTCATTTATTTCAAATATGAATGTGGGACTTCATTCAATGTTTATAAAAGTTAATGTATTCAATGGTTCATAATTGAGAGTACAGTTACTTCATTATACATTTGAAGTTTTAAAACAGAATATTTTTTTATTTAATCAAGTTGTAGCTTTTAATTTCAACAGGCAACAAATAAATTATCAGAAAAACATTTAACATTTATTGCAATTCTAGTATTCGAGGTATTCGAAATTTGAGATACTCGAACATTCAAGTCATGATTTCATATTCAAATTCAAGTAAGCTGCCTTTCGACCCATCTCTAATGCCAACTACATGCGATCAAGTATCACACTCACATTAATTGCCATGAGAAAAAATTCACCTGGACCAGGAACCGAACCACGGACCTTTGGCTTTCCGGGCCACTGCGCAGACCACTACACTACCCAGGATCCTTAATTCGCATGGCAATTTTACCGGGGTTCAAGGTACTAGATGTTGAGCAAATTAGGGATCCTGGGTAGCATAGTGGTCCGCACAGTGGCCCGGAAAGCCAAAGGTCCGTGGTTCAATTCCCGGTCCAGGTGAATTTTTTCGCATGACAATTAATGTGAATTTCACCGCCGTTCACGCGGCAGGTTTGAAATATCCAACAAGTATCACACTGACTGCCATGATCAAGTTACCTTCACTTTGCGAGGGCTTCCTTCTCTCCTCCCTCATGTCTTTCATGCCCAAACGAGAACTACAAGTGGAGTTCTCCAGTTGGCTGAGGAAAAGGGGACATGCCTTGTCTAATGATGTGGCATTGAAATTCCCATCATCTATTTCAAGTATCCTAAAAACATTTTCAGCAGACAGGAATGACTGAAAAGGTTAAAACATCACACACTTTAATTACAAACTGTGTTAAACCAATGAACATCTATGTCAACATGAAGGATCTGAGCATCCACCATGTAAATGCAGAAATGTGAAGGGATGAGCATATTGTATTGAAATGTTTAGCCACAGACATTCGGACCCCATCAACTAAAAATCAGCCATGATGAGCAAAAAGGTTGACTACTTGCTCTGCTTTCAACTTGTGCATCTAAAAGCCAACTGGTAGCAAAACTCAAAGGAAAAAATATAGCAAATTATTACTCCTATGACAGCCAGATATATATAAAAATTAGTATTCCTGGCCTTTTATAACTGAGCAATTCATTACTTATTTTTGGACTAGCCAGAATTAATTTCAAAAGTAGTTACAATATTGTCAAGTAATATGAACTGAATACTGATCATAACAGAAGTTTATACAGATTAATTAGGGATGAAATAAAGGCTCAGAAGACTACAAATTATTAGTGACAAGCAGTAAATGAGAAAGATGAATGGGCTTCAGAATGTGGGACTTCATGTCATCTGATTCCACTGTGTGAAAACATAAACAATATTAACCAAGAAATAATAATTTCTTATCACATGTAAGGTAACACATCAGAAAGCACACTAAAGCAAATGCCTCAACAAAAAACAGGTGAGATAAATCCACAGCACAATGTTTTATAAATAAAAACAGGAGCTTCAACATGCAGGCATTAAATGCATAAATAAATTTGAGGGATAAAAAAAATAATCACCAACAATGAGTTTAATTAAGACAAACACTAACAGTGTGTGTAAGCTATGTATCGTAAAAAAAAGGTACTGCTTATTTTTGTAAATCTGACTGCCTTCACTCTGCATCAAATATACTGACAACGCAAAATATAGGTGAAATGCCCATAGGTTGTAGTCAGCTCTAAGGCAGCTGGTCATGGTAGTAACCAAAATTTATCACCCCAGAAGCAAGATTTGTACTTTTGTAACCACTACAGCAATAGACATTTCACCTCCTCTCCTTTTCAAGTACTTCCACATAATATGTCACTCACTTCACATGCCATTTGCACTTGCCGTCTATTTTTCTGCACAATGAGGAGTACTGATCACTGCCATAAAATTTTCCTTCACATGTCTTCTGTACTTAGAAGCCAGAATAGGTTTATTATGCACTCGTAGCTTACCAGCATGATATTCCACTGGGTTTCTTGTGCCACATCATCAGCCACGAGAGCTATTCACAGTCTTCTGCACATGGATTTAGCAGAGGACATGCTGTATGATTTTTCCAAAGATCATTAAGGCCAGCCCATCACTAGAGACAATGAAAATTCAACAGATGCAAAAGTTGCTGATTTTCAAGGCCCCATTATTAAAGTTAATCACCTGAAAGATCTACTTTCAAGGTTTCAACAAAAGAGATACATAACTCTTAATGTTCACTTGCTGCAGAATTACATTTATATCACAGTTAACTTCAGACAGTAAATATAATTCTTAATCCAATTTTTAAGACACATTACATTCCCCGCAAAAATTAAAACCTTCATACATTTGAAATCAATGAAAATTTAGGTGCTGCAACTTTATACAGCTAACATGGTTTATTTTTCATCATGCCCGTCATTAAGTACTGACAGTTGAATTTCTCAAGGCTATGAAACCAATGAACTGTACAAAATGGGCTGGCAAAACATGAAACAATGTTGCTAAAACTTATCAGGTCATATGAGAGAGTACATCATTTCAGAATTACCCAGTACTAATGATATTAATTGCAGCTTTTACCACGCTTACTCTTAGGCAAAATACAACCTATGGGCTGATAACACAATCAACAGCCACCCTACTTCTCTAGCAAGCAAATCAAAATGAAACAATATCACAGTTTATTCTTTAAATTCAAATATTCAACTTCATGAAAATATATGAGAGCAACAGTACAGCAAGAAAGAAGAAATTATTAACTTAATAATGCGCACTGGATGTAAACAAAGAAAAAAATTAGTCATTACAACATAACAACATGAAGCAAAAGGCAATATTATAAATGCAATGTAGTTTTTATGATGGCTACAGTCAATTGCATGTTAGTATTCCAGAATTTTATAAGCTTCACGTAGCATAACTCAAGCAAATGAAAATTTGGTATTGTTGCAACTACTACCAGAAGAGTATAAACTGTCAGAAGCCCTCATCTGAGCTCATTTTGAGCACAAGTCCAACACCTCTATTTGAATATAGTATATGTCTACCAATAATCTCATACATATCATAATGAGCATTCACAGCAAGGCAGCTCAATTTATAGAAGTTTATGAACAACAGAAAAATACCTCTGCAAAGGTTACATATCAATGGAAAGAATCATTAGAAAATAAATTTTTAAATATTAAATTGTGAACAGAGAGTGCTAGCTGAATTACTATCAAATATTTTCTCTCAAGCTCCCCTAGTACACCACCTCCATATCATTTCTTGGGCAAAAAAATATGGAGGCTGAAATCAAATATGCTTAGTTATTCAGGGCTTCCACACCTTTGATAGGCATACTCATTCCCAATCGCAAAACCCCGGCACAAAACTGAAAGGCAGTGAACTTGTTCAAATAGTTTTAATACTCTTACAGAGAAATCTAACCAGGCAATGTGTTTTCCACATTATGATGGGGACCCAGGAATTGCCACCATCAACTGTTTACTCAGTACAAGTTTTTAACTTTTCTCTACCTTGGTATTTTGTTAGAATATTTCACAAAACAAATTGAGGCCATACCTCTGGGTCGCATATTTCAATGCACTCACTTAAAAATTACAACCATCAACCCTTGCATGCCAAATATGTTCTACCTCTCCTCTCAACCAATCCTTAAATGTTCTATAAGTGCTGTTGTCAGGCTCATTCTATGGAACAGTAAGAATACATCAAGCTCTCATTCACAATAGTTCAATTTCATGCTGGGCTGTATACCAATGAATGCCAAGCTCCTGAATGAGCTGTCCTAGTGCATCACCTGCCAATCTTCCCATGACAGGCACAGTACAGGCCAAAAATTCATCCAACACAATGCTGAGCTTGGGGCTTAACAAAACTGAATAAAACAACAAAGTTAGTTTTAATGGGGGCATTTACTCAGAATCGAAATCACAATTTCCTACACAAAATCATTAGAAGGAAATGAAAAATGAATTTTAGTGAAAAAATAAATCTTCTAACCAGAGCCATTCACTCAAAAATCAAAAATTAAAATAAGCAAAAGGTGATGCCCACTGAAGAAACTGCTTTGAGACCATCGACGTCATTTACCTCCCGTCCTTGACTGCTTTTAGGGAAAGGGAAGGGAGTGGAGGGGAGGGTGTCGGAAGGTCTGCTCGCACAGACCGTATTGCAACCGCTCCCATTGGCAGAGTCAGCTGTGTGTTCCACATTGTGATAAGGCAAAGGACCTTCACAGGCTGAATTGTGATTGGACGAAGTGGATGACGTACTAGTCCTTTGCACGTCCACTTTTCCGAAAGGGTTACAAACATCAGTTGTTTGCTTATAACTAGAGAACTAATTGACTGATGAAAAAGCAGAAAAATATGGGCCTTTTTATTTTACAAACTCTATCAGGTTCGGCATAAAAAAATTTGGTAAATGACCCTATTAAGGAAAATGATATATCTATCTCCAAGTTATTTCCTCACCTAATAACTCGAGCAAAAGGCAGTCTGAGAGTATTGACGGCATATGCAGATATGTTTTAGTGTGAAATTAGGTCATGCTAGGCAAAAAAATCCTTGAGGACCAATTGCATTAAGCAAAGGATTCCCACATTCCTCTAGTTCAATTGTCGTTCATCAACGATTCAAATTCTCTGGAAATAATTTCGCCTCATTTACAAAAAATATTCACCTGCCACTGATTACTATCAGGTTTATTAAAAAGAGAAATGAATAAGGTGACATTCAGGTAGGAGTAAGAAGACTTGATGGCCTAGGTGAGAAGGGATCAAAGAGAGAGGTATTCACGCTGACAAATATTCATAATCCACAAAGAGAGGGCAATTTCCACCATGAATAAGTGAGATGCCACTAGGCCACTTGCAGCAATGGGCCAATGGGGACTAGGTGTGACACATCAGGAGTGTGGGCTGGAAGTGGATGAAGAAGCTATTCACCCGCATCGTCAACACAACAATCCTCAACACCAAAGCGCTCAGCTCCTTGGAATGGTAGGATCGCCTAACTTTGGTGAGACATCTTATCAGAGCAGGGGTATCAACTCTTCCCCTTTACTCCTTCATGAGGGGAGGTCCAGCAGTAAAAGTTGGAAGCAGCCGAGTCCTTTTGAGGCCAAGGGAAAAAAAAACACTAGCCTGCCAAAAGGAAAAACAACGAAGAACGATGGTGCCATGCACGCAATGAAAAGGGACACATTAGTAAACCAAGGTGAAAATGTGCAATGTGCACGTGCTTAGTAAGGCTAAACACATACATTTGCTTAGCATCTTATTAGAATGTGAGGAATCTTATAGTAAATTTTTGGTAATTATTTTGTATT
Source organism: Platycnemis pennipes (assembly GCA_933228895.1). NCBI lineage: Eukaryota > Metazoa > Arthropoda > Insecta > Odonata > Platycnemididae > Platycnemis > Platycnemis pennipes. The sequence continues at coordinate 77,159,481 of OW121846.1, read as the reverse complement.
CGAATAAACACAAACTGCATTATTTTTCGCCCCTACCCCGAAGCAATGATGATTTGCCTTAAGTATTTCCGATATCAATGTAAGAAAGGCATACCCTAAAGATTCTTGGCCAAAAAATAGCTTTTACATCATCAACTTAATGGCTCACAAAATATATGATTTTCAGCATGTATGCAAGGGCAATAAAATGGGTTCAAAATTAATCCAGCATTAACAGTACCCTTTTGGGTACTAGAATCAAGGATTTAAATTTTTAAATTAGTTCTCCAATCCACCTCATAGAAGGAAATAGATATTTTCCATTCTCATAATTTGAAGACAAATGTAGCAATCAAAAACAATGATTACAATTGTTTATCATTCAACAAACCTTCAGCCTGGTAATTCACCACAATTCTGAAGAGGGGCCTTTGAGGATAGTGTTTTAAAGGCCTGAATAATGTAGAAAGAGGTTGCCAAGGGCAAGAGCTGCTATGGTAATTACAAAATAAGCTACCAGTATTTTCAAAACCTTTAATATGGATTACAACCTTGGCAATGATGAAGAGTCTGTGCATTCTACTGATTGCAGAATGATTGAAAAAGCAACAGTTAAAGGTGTTTAACTAAGGTGAATCAAAGGTTAAGAGAACAATACAATAAAACTTACCACTTTTGATTAATAAGAAGAACAATTATATAGGACTTGATACCATTACTTATTGAATTTTACAGCTGATAAAAGTGGAATTTTCCTCAATGAGATCCATGGATGAGTGTCTTAGGTCAATGTCATATTTAGCCAAATGACTGCCCGAAAAGCTTTTTTGATGACAGTGCTAGTAAACTTGGTTAAAAAAACTTCCCTTTGTAATCTATCCAAAATTATTATGAAACAATTATATCCATCACTTATCATTACGATGGTATAAACAATACACAATCGCTGATTACCAGCCATTACAATCTACGGCAATAACACATACTATTTCTCCATCATATTTCTCTTCCCATGAGAGAATGATTTTTCAGGTTAGATTTTAAAGAAAATAATGACCATCTGTTGATGCTAACAATTTATAGGAGGAAAAATGAAATCATTAATTTAATAAAACAGCAATTGTATTATGTTACTGCTCAAAGATTAGCATAAACAAATAGAAGATGGGAGAGTGCACCTTTGGCATCCTGCTGCAATGCAGTGTGCAGTGATTGTGGATACGAAGACAGATGGGCACTTCCAATTCCGAAGTAACCAAAACAAAGGGGCATCTTATAAGCTGAAATACATGGTATTAATGCTATACAACTACTTCACCTTTCATTTCCTCCGAAAAATTACTTTCCTGCCCACCATGCCAATTACTTTAATATCTGCCCCCTTTCTACACTGCTTGTGAGCACATAAATATATACACACAAAACCATACAACAGCCTGTCCTCACGGTATGGGCCAAGAAACTGTATTGCTGGAAGTAGTCATTGGGAAGACCATCAATGGTGGAGATAATTTGTCCCTCAGCAGGTGAATCCATTGGTCAAAGGAAAGTTGGGCAGTGAAGTGTAGCTTGAACGTATAGCATAGGAAGTAGAGGAAGATGGAGAGATACCCAGAATTGGTATTAGCTTACTCTTCACAAAAGGCACCAGGAGGTCCATCATCTTATGTTCCACTCAAAGGAAATATCTCCACCACTTCCACAATTTGAACAGAGGCCCTTGAGATGGAAGTCAGTTCCATACCAATAGCCTGATGGAATGGATCTGCTGGTTTACTTTTTTATGGCACTGATACCTATGCAACGTTGACTGACAGAACATAACTAGAGAGTACTTATCAGAGAATCATTGTGCACAAATTTGTGCTCACAACGGTATTAAAGCAGGATGTTAACCATATCATACTGCAAGGCAGCAAAGAGAATTAAGAGACATTAAAAAACTTGGAAAGTCAGTTAGGTTTGTTAACATAAATATCAGTTCCACCTAATCCAGTCAAAGTTTCATTACACTCCAATTACAACCTTAGCTCTGTTTAATGCTGGATAAGATATAGAGATAATTGTGCACCTTAAAATTTCCTATGGATCATGTTAACCAATAGAAAATATCTTTCAAATAGAAACAGGTAACCAGTGAAAATCTAGTAGATAAATGTTGCATAAAGGCAAATTCAAAGCTCGTGAGCTAGCCGTGAAAACTTTAACGGAGTTACCCGCTGAGATGCACGAATGAAAGATATTCCACAGAGAAAAAATGATTTTGAAGCCGACCTTTCCCTGATAATGTAAAAGTAAGCACCTCAGTGTTTGAAGTCTGCTTTAACCTCGTGGACGGTGGCGCCATGCACACGACTTCGGCTGCTTTGTGACATTACTTGTCTAGCAGTCCGGCAACATCTTGCTCCTTTAAAACCTCTAGAATTTCCACAGAGAAAGAGGACGCCTTGGTAGCGCAACTGGTAGAGCACCTGGCCGGAAATCAGGAGGTCCGGGTTCGAGTCCCAGTCAAGGCAAATGATTTTTTCTCTGTGGAATATCTTGCATTTGTTGCATAAAGGATTTTGTGCTTTCAGGGCAAAACCTCTGGGTGAATATCTCTCAGGTTCTCCACCGGGTCAGGTCTTCCATGGACGATGTTTCAAGGAACCACTTCTCCATCATCCTCGGGGCATTGACTTAACAAGCAGTACTCCCTGAGATGCCCTCTCTCTTCTGATCTCACTGTCTTCTACATATCAGAGGTCATTGTGGGATATAACTCTCCACCTTGTAAGTAAAGTGTGCCTTGACCTTGACAGAAATCTCATTAAGCATCTGTAATGTCAATTCTTCCAGTGTGTGGTGTTTGCTGTCTCAATCAATGAAGAACCATCCCTTAGCCATTTTACTAACTAAATGTCCATGGTTTGCAGAATAACATAACTGTGCAAATCAGGAATGGTGAAAAACACCTTCACCCTCTTCCATTGCACATCTCATAGATAAGTGCTTGCCATTGCAAAAAAAAACTACCTTTCTAAACGGGATGATTAAAATGTTGGGTGATCTCTTCCATACCAATAATAACCACATCCCTCATCATCCCCACCCACCATCTGTCCACACTTTTGGCACCTTCAACATTCAAATGCAGGTACCCACCCCCCAGGGATTCGCTACAGGAAGGCAGAATGTTACAAGAACTGATTGACCAGGAGGGGCTAAATTCTGGTCGTCGGCTGAAGAAGGGTATTACTTCACCGCTCAAATAAGGCAACTGAAGCCCAGCTGGATGCCCAGACACACCCCTTACTGATGTAAGATTTGTTTTCAGTGTTCCCTCCACTCTTTCAGCCTCCTCTTATAACAAATCAGGGATACTGCAGGAGATTTACCAATACCCCTACCAACAGAGATGCTCATGCAGACACATGAACTAGATCAGTGCTAACAGGGAAATACTTTTGTAATTGGGCATATCAGCCCTGAAAATGATGGCTACATTGGCAAAGTATATTAATGAATAAGGGGGGCTTTATAGCTCGGCGGCAGAGCTCCAGCGGCAGAAATTAGCCAATGAGAACACACCTTTGGAAATCATGACGTCAGACCGTTGAGCGTCGCTGACTAGCGCTTAAACGGCTAGCGGCTGCCGCAAATATTCAGCCTTGCTGAATCCTAGTGGCAAGAAGAGGGAGCCCCGGTTAATTCGAATTGCCCAGCATTCTTGGATGTCTTCTATTGGGCACTTTCATGAGCGCGTATGAGATGTATTACGAATATAAAGGTTGTTATGAAGTGTTAAATTTATAAACGAAGAAGAGAAGTCACAGCTATCCCAGAAATAAGAGTTTAGTGAAAATGTAACTATTGCATTGTACGTACACACATGGAATAGTATCTCCTAGTCGTTTAATGTTTCATTGCAGTATGCATCCCATCTCAAAGTTTTATAAGTAATACACCGCAAATTATTAATATATTGCTGAAGGTCCTGGTTTTTAAAAACTGAAATGAACTAAACTATTCCCATACTAAATTTAACTATACTATGCCCAACTAAAATATACTACTGCTAACCGAAATGAACTACGCACGAGGCAAAAAGGAGACGAAACTCAATAAGCCGGATTCAACCGTGAACAGAGGCACAAGGCGACAAGTTCCAGTGCCTTGCAACGCATTGCGATCTTCTTTTTTCATGCCGTGCCACAGAGCTATGAAGGTTCACCGATTTCCTTCCGCAGCGAAATCCATCGTAAGCGCCGCCGCTGCCGAGCTATAAAGCCCCCCTATCTGCTCAACTCATTTTGGACCTTTTCACTCATTGCTCTTTCACATTTCTTCTAAACTCCTTCTCAGTTCACCATTGATACAATCACACAAAACCAGGAATAATTGATTTATCATGTTTTCACCTTTATTCATTATCATAAACTGAAGAATTTAACTAAGGAAAGAGAAACAGCAAGAGTAAGAAAAACAGAATGAGCACAAAATTAACCAATGAAGGGTTTCAATAGTGGTTGAAGTTTCACTTATCTTCCATTAGAATAAAGGCCAAAGAGATAGAACCACAATCCTAAACAAAAGGCCTACATTTAACCTTAATCACCATCAGTTGAGTGCACAATGTGAGAAAGCATTACTCCATATATGCAAGTATAAATTTAAGAACTGTATAATAGATAGGGCACTACAGGATGATATAAAACCTTCAATTACAAATGACATAATACACAGAATTTCTAAAGAAATTAAAAAAGGTATACTTAATATAATTACCACAACTTACCTCCCCATTAGAACTGCAGTTCAAAAATGATCCGCACATGGAAGAAGTTGCACAAGGACGCATAGGAGATGAGTCTACTGCACAACAGTTTTGTAACCTATCTAAAAGGTTTTGTAAATCAGCCTTGGTCAAATATCCACTTGAATTAGAATACTTATTGATCAAACACTGACTGGCTGACTCCCTCATATTACTCAAACAGAAAACTGCTTGAAATAATAACAATAAATATATAATTTGGTACATTTTCCTGAGCGTTGAGAGAAGCAGCACCTTTTTTCAGTCTATAATGAAGTCTTTCACTGAAATAAAAAAAACATGGTTCAGTGTGCATCCTCATGCAAAAAATTAGCAAATACCTACTTAATAATTTAAACACTATCCCTAATGCTTGAATAACCCATTTACAAACAGTCAACTAATGCAAATAAGGCAAAACTAAAATGCTTCTTGGATTACAAACCCACAATGCATTTTAGTTTTAAAAATAGGTACTCAATTCCAAGCAGAAACTCGATTGAATATTCTAGATAGCAAATATTCAAATATTCTTCAATACCTACACAAAACCATCTTAAAGGAGTTTCCTAAATGCAAGGAAAGCATTACTTGGCAATTCAATCAATCAACAGTGAATACATTAAAATATTTTTAATAAATTTGAATTGTTCATTGTTCTCATTACATACCACTTGACAAATCTCTGTTAAGGAAGCTAAGGTGAGTGGGTTGCATCAAGAGAAGGTATGATTATTTTGTATATTGCAGAATCACCCACATAAAATACATTATAATTTACTACAACCCACTTAAAACGAATACCAATGTTATCGACTGAATAATGGCCCTTTCTCCCAGGCAATAACAATCCTTCCATAGCACACAGTCCCATACAGTTAAAATTTATGAATATGGTGAAGAAAGCTTTTTTGTAATTCATTTTTCCCAATGCACACTTTTTTCCCAATTCACACTTTTTCCCAATGCACAAGTTTTTTACATACATGACTTGACGTATGTTAAGTCATCACCCTTGCACTTTTTAAGGTTATAACTTCAACAGTGTAATGTAAACAAAGAAAAACTAGATTTAACATATGACAAGCCATTCCATGAGTAAACCAAGGAAATGATAGTCCATAAAGAACTCATTCTACTTTTGGATACTTGGACACAGCCAGAGGCAGCGTGGCCAGGGCGGGAAGGCGGAGATTCCCACCCTGGCCCTTTTACGTCTAAAATAAGACGTTTATCGCAGCGAAAGTTTTTGTTCTTTACATATTATTAGCAAACATTTTGCCCTAAACGACCTGAAATGCGTTTTTAATGCACAATTTTTTTCAGAAGGGAGGGAGGGGTACAAAAACCGGGCCCCTCTGGACATACAGTGGCCCGGGCCCCTGAGCACCCACACTGCCCCTGGACATAGCCTGTGGATCAGTGGCATGCATTGGGGGTAAGCTAGGTAAGCTGTGCTTGCCCAGGCAGCGATAAAAAAATATACATATCATCTTCACTCGAACATGCATATGATATTTTGCATTAAGAGCGATTATTCTGAGTCGTTAGCTGCGTTCAATATGCGGCAGTGCGTCTCGCCACCCAGTTTGCAGCAAGTTTTCACTGTGGGCACGATCATCTACAGCTGGCCGAGACCGTGGGTAATCTCAGCGGATGGAGATTCCCCAAAGCACTCTCTCTCAATGCTAATGCCTGCAGCTCGGCCAGGAGGTAGAGGAGGACAGCAACACGAGCACCGCCAGCTACCGTGTGCCATACCATGGGAAAAATGGAGCAGTAAGCTACAACACTAAGCACTTAAAAATCTTCATGCAAATTTTTTGTCTTCAGAATCCATTTTTCACGATTAATACAAAGCCTACAGCGTTGAGTAATGTACCATCGGATAGGAATTTTTACTGACTTCTGACATAGCATACTAAGCTTACGTTAGAACTCATTGTTCATAATTCAAGTTTAAAAAATCTTTTCGGTTAAAGCGCAAATAAAAAGGAAGGCCCCATAGAGATACATTGTAAATAGACAATGAGGAAAAGAGGATTATTGTCGGCAGGAGAAGTGTGCTTTTTTATCGTGTAAATAAATAACTATTTAGAGGTAATGTAAACTGTAAATATGTTCATATTAATAAACTGTCTTTGCTTTTTTATACACACACTTCCTAACTACTTCATTTCAACAACCCAAGAGAAGATTAAATCCTTAAGATTCAGGCGATATGGAGTGGAAGCGAAACATGATAACATAGAAAGCACCTGATGATGCTGTAATACAGTGAAACCTGAATACCAGTATTGAAGTTTATTTTTGTGGGTTTGGGTTTTTTCTTTCTATGTTAGAATATTTAATCATTTGTTTAGGGAAAGATAGCATGTCTGAAGGTTTCGCACAATTTTAAAATAAAATAACACAAAATTATGTTATCTATGCATACAAAACAGTGAATAAATTATGATTTCGGGATACTGGAAATACCAAGTTATACGTGCAAACATAAAGAGTGTAATCATGAGTACTTTCAACATTTTTGCATTTACCTGCATATAAACCTGCATATTTCCCTGCACCTGTTGGTTGACTGGGAGTTCTACTCTCGTGAAATTATTCTGTTGGCTATGCCTCCTATTCATGAGAAACTCAATATTATATCTAATGCCATAATGAAACATGAAAGGTCATAGGGACACATTCTATCGTTTGCTCAACTTTGGCTATACCTGGATTGAAGCACGTATTCATTCCCATCTCCGCGCAAGTGTAAAGCGGCACAATGAAACAGTGGCCTAGAACAGAGTGATCATGTACAGATTAATGAACACAATGTGTCTTTTTGCATTCAAGAGCTTCCATTTCAAGGAGGTGAGGTTGAAGATCCCCGTACAAGGGTATTTGCACTGCGATTTTAAATCGTATTAGTAAATATGACCCAACTTTATGTCATCATCTCGAGAATGCAACCTCTTTAAGAGGAAAAATAAAATGTATTAAAAAGGGCTTGATAATATACCTAATAGCAAAATTTTGGGAAATAAGATAAGAGATGAAATGGGTATTGCAATTTCTGTGGTGCTATTTCTAGACGAGACCTCAGTTATCAGTAATAAATCCCAGCCATCCACAACACTATAGTGTTGTGATAGTCTTATAAGATACTTCCACGATAACACCTCGGCAGCAACGATTAATTTCGTTCCCTGATGTGAGTGCCAATGGGTCTGCCAACGCGTTATTTGTTCATGCAAAGCATATAATTAATTCTTATAGACTGAAAGAAAAACTCATTGCTCCGACATATGATGGGACAGTAGCCATGTCTGGGGAATTGAACGGCCTGAACAGGGGCAGATCCAGGGGGGAGGCAGCGCTGTGGCCGGTCGCCCCCCCTAAAAATAATTTCAACAATACATATCGATAGGTCTTTTCATTGGAGATTTCATCATAAGGAGGACAAGACTGGTGAATTATTTTTTTCCTATTTATATTCTCGCATTGTTTGCAAATCAGTGGGTGTCCCCTCTGAAGTAACAATCCAATACATCGCGGGAAATGTATAACGGCATTTCCCGCAATGTATTCAATTTTATAACACCGCTTATTATTTATCTTACAGATTAAATTTATATGCTTTTCTGCATCCTGTATTTTATTTTAAGTGAAAGAGTATATTTTCTTGACATACCTTTCCAATATAAATTTGTGAACATTCAACTTTCTCAAAACTTATTGTCACGTTTCAAGATATTGATTACGATGGATTTGACTGATTCATTTACTTCATATAATTTTATATTTCTAAAGGCAAACTATGGAAATGAAATCAAATTACTCTAAAGGTCTCAAAACGAGAGCGGCTTCCTTTATCTATCATATTCTGAAGTCGTGCTGGTAGGTGAGCCATTTCTTAAAAATCAGCGAATTCGCACATTACCTACACATGGCATAGATAACAATAGATATTTTATGCACGCATGTTTTTCATTCAGAAAGGTTTAAGTTAGATAGCCAATAGTTTTTACGCAAGAAAGTTTTTGATGAGAAAACATTTGGGGAAGCTTATTAAGATACTTGATGAACGTGCTGAAAAGTGATTTTTATGTGCATTGTAGGTGATCAACCAAAGAAATTATCCAGACTTAATTCACAATTCAATAATTGAAATAGAATTTCATTCTCAGTAATAGTTATCCAGTTTTTAAATAAGGTTACGCAAGTAACGTGCAGGACGCATACCTTCCCTGATGTGAGAGCGCTTACCCGTAGCTACTTGATACCACACGCCACTGCTGTGGATAGCCCCATCGACAAAGACAAGTGAGAGTTTTCCTCAGTAATTCCCAAGATTCCTCTACCAAGAATTTCATTTGTATACAGAGTTAGGGGTAGCCACAAGAGATCTTGATGCACAAAAGGTAATAGCAGTGGAATAGAGTTTTACAACAATATTAATAATGGATGAAGAAGATGAAATGATGAAGATGAAAGCAGAAAGTGTGATGACATTGGCAGCTACATACGATCAATTTCATCATCAGTGATGATAGCACTGATTACTAAATTCTGACAAGCTGACATTGCCATAACAACATAGACAACTTTGAGATACTATGTCCAACTCATGAATATAACATTCTGACATGAGTAGTGTCTCCTCTTGTTCAATATGAATATAGATTATCAAGATTGTTCATTACTAACTGATGAGGATACTGAATGCATGAGGGACAAGTTATGAAGAACATTAAAAAACATTAAACAACTCTCCCCATACAGCACAGCCACTAGTATGCAAATCTCTTGTAGTTACAAATTGTACAGTTTTCATAAAAAAATATTGTAATAAAATAGTATTCCAGTTTATTGCTTAGCAAATGTATTACTATTGTAATACAGCACCAAAATATCAGGAATATATAACTTGTAAACCCAATGCATTACACTTCTAAGGCCAGAAAAAATAAAATGTTTGTGCATGCATATGCAGACATGCCATGTTTTACCACAAGTGGACAGTTACAGGGAATACACACGGTAGGTTCAAAAGGTATGAAAGCATATGTCAAGTCTTGGACATTTTACTGGACGCTTGTAAGCTAGGGCGTTAATTCTGCTGTACTTAGAAGGGAAAGTGAGGAATGGAGGTATGGGATAAAATGTTTCTTTTTAGGCTATGGTTCTCTCAAAACGATAGATAACTAGTCATAATGAGCTTCCACCTGTTCGTCATCAAGTATTATGGAATAGGAATAAGGTTTAGATACAATAAGTAGAACCTACTTGAGGGGGGGAGGATCCAAAAGAAACCAGAATTGTTTGGTAAAGTGTGGTTCATTTGTGATACAGACTTCGGCAGCTAGGAGTATGCAGCTCAAACTCTTCTGCAGTCATTAAGACATACAGCAATGCTGGGAGAGTCCCTCCAGAGGTCCTGTGAATTTTATAATGAGAACTGTTTGGTGCACATCATGTTTTGTTGGCATGGCGGATCCTCGTCAACAATGCAAAGCCATGAAATTTTGCTTCCCGTTGGGGAAAAACACCGTGAAAACTGTTGTTATGCTGAAAACAACTTACAAAAAGAATGCTTTAGGAAAAACTCAATTGTATGAGTGGCTTATTGGTTTCAAAAGAGGAGAAATGTCAAATGATGATCTTCCTCACACCGGGGCACATCCATTAACCTCACGGACTGATAAAAATGTTGGAAAAATTAACAAACTTGAGCACGAAGATTGATGGTGGGCCACTGGTGAACTAGCTGAGTTGTCTAGGATGTGATAAAGCTCAATTTAAAAAATTTAGACTAAAGAGTTGAAAACGAGAAAAGTGACGGCCAAATTTGTGCTGCAGTTTTTGAGATCAGAGCAAAAGAATATTCACTTCAGAAGCTGAAAGCCCAGAAAGACATCGGAGATGATGACTTAGAAAAAAGTTTTGAAAACTGGAATAAAAGGGGGTAATTCCACCAGAAATCATCCAATTTTAATAAAAGTGATTGCTGACCCATTTTTAATGTTTTTAATATTTTGTACATAGATAGGTGCTTATAGGTAGATTACAAAACAGTTCTTATTACATTTTTAGAGCAAACCACATCAGAAATATGGGCATTATCGCAAGTGCCCGTAGAGTAAACATGTCACTTTTTGACATCAGCGATTATTGCTACTATTTGCATGTTTTTATGGTTACAGCTACCATATATATATATACATGGTGGCCTAGTGGGTAGAGCACTGAGCTACTAGCTGAGAACCTGGGACCAGAGGGTCCCGGGTTCAAATCCCGGGCAAGAGACTTTCTGGACACCCCCATCTAAAATCCTCGTGATTCAATTTACTACGTGTCAGAACTTCGTAGGAAATCACAGGTGGCCCAGGGAAAGGAACTGGCCCACCTACCCTAAATGTGTGAATTTCACACGCCATTGACTAGTACGGGGTGAGCTCTACTCTCACCCATCAAAACCAACCTTCGGGTTGAATCACTGAGTGAGTGAGTATCTAATGATTACAAAAAAATTTATTTGCCTACCTGTCTCACGATAACTAGCATGACAAACCAGCTGATAAGAGGGCTTAAAAAATAATAAGTCAAAAACAAATAGCTGGTGTCAATGAAAGAAAACTCTGAAGTGGATGTTCTCATTGCAGTGGTGTATCTGATCTCATGTTTTCCATGTCTTCCTTCAATTTAAATTTAATAATTTTGCGAGTAAAAGTATAGATACTAAGACTTGAATCATTCAAAACGAACGTGCACAAACAGCTGGTAATTGCTCATCCACAACATACGCAGCATGGTTTTAAGAAATGAAGACGCTGCTCCATCACTAGTGTGATTACCGTCTAGTACATGAAAAAGTTATGTCCCACTAATGAAACATTTGGTGTGAAAAACATATCTTCGCATTCTCCTTCTCCATTGAAATATCACCCATTTTCGCAGGGAAAAAGAAAACGTATAGAAAGACAAAAAGTCAGGTAAATACTGCAGTAATTGAAAATTAGGGCTTAATAATTCGATTAATGTCCTTAAGACGCACATCCTACTCAGCTGATTCAGATTTGAATTATTGTTTAGATGACGTAGTACGCGATATAGCCTAATCAGAAGGGGCAGGCGCAGAAAAATTCGAAAATCTCGTAACTTGGAGTTAACATGTATCGCTATATTCACTCCATTCTTGAAGGATTATGACTAAAACAAAGCAAACATTTAACACTGATTTTCCAGACAATGGCCCGTCATATTCCTGTGCTCTCCACTGATCAAATACAACATTAATGAAATGCACAATAAGCTCAGCAAGCTAAGAGAGGCCCAGCATATCATGCTACCCAACAACTTGTCTTCAAAAGGCACAAACTACTCGAGGGTGGGATATAAAGCATCACAAACGATGAATTGCGATGCCGGTTCGTACAAAATAGACAAGAAAATTTGAGCCAAATTACCGAACCATGGATCGTCAATCCCAACGAAAAACGGAATGTCCCATAGCTAATATAAATTCAAAACATAAAAAACACTACCTTCAACGGAAGAAATCCTGTGTATAGCAGATTACCGGGAAACTATTATTCACCTGACCATAACAAAAAAGTGAACCATTGCTCCACCAAAACGCTCCGTGTACTCTACTTCATTGATGGATGACACTGTTAAGTTCTGTCACGATTAAAATACCTCACAACCAGTTGTAAACATCATCACTATAACGGAGACATTCTGAGATTAACCATTTGTATTTCCTGCAACTCACGTTTCACTACGGTGGCGACAGTGGTGACACTCCATGTTAAAACACGACAATAGGTCAGAAGACGATCGTAGATCCGATCCCAGCGACGTATGTGTTCGTGAAATTAAGTAGAGGAATTTTGACGGCTTAAAACTGGTTACCCTCGTCGCGAAACTAAAATTTGAAATACATAACGAATGAAATACATAGGTTATATTCTGGGAAAACCTCTGCATTGGAATTTATTTTTAAGGTTCACTCTTAATAGACTAACTTTTTCTGGCTCTTTAGGGATCCTAATTTTCAACTATTTTAGGGAGACTACTTTACCTACATTGTTCTAATTTTTGAAAAAATAGCAATAAAACTCGCTTTCCACAAACTGCGCAGCTGCTCTTCGATGGCAGGAGGAGAGTATCGGGCCACCACCTTCCTGAAACTAGCATCTCTATTCCTAGAGGTGCCCTTGCGGTTGTCGGTGTACATCCATATTTTGAATAAAAGGCGGGAAAGTACTCAGCAAAACAAATCTCTTTTTTTACGGGAATTGAAGGGGTCACGTAATTAGAAGTATGCATTTTGCAAGCAATATCCTTGAAAGTAATAACCCCGCGTACTAAAATGGAAAACACAGGTTGACCCAACTGGGATTGTGAAAAAAGCTTCGAGTCTGGATACATTTCCGTTCGCGGATTTTTTATTTTGCCTTACTCTTGACATTACGTCCGGCCTCATGAATATGTAGCGGCGTCGGAAGTGGGGGGCCCTTTTCTTAAGGCCGCTTTACACGATAAAATTTTTTGTACAATTTCTTGTGCGTACAAACGCTTGTGTAAACTGAACGAAATGGTGTTTGTCTGAATGGAATTAGAACAGGTCCTACTTTCCGTTCAGTCATTGAGACATTCGAACAAGCGTCCACACAATTTGCCGCTTTACACGGTACAATTTCCTCATACAAGCGTTTGTGCTAGAAATTGTACAAACTCTTGTATAGACTGAACGAAATTGTATGTTTGTCTGAATGGAATTAGAACACGTTCTATTTCCCGTTCAGTCATTCAGACAATCGCACAAGTTTTCGTACAATTTGCCGCTTTACACGGTACAATTTCCTCATGCAAGAGTTTGTACAAGAAATTGTACAAAAAATTGTATCGTGTAAAGCGGCCTTTAGGAGCCGGGCCCTTTTCAAGATTGCTCCCCCCCGCCCCCCTCCCAGCAAAAATAGTTCCGACGACCCTGTGAATACGTCACGGAAATACTTTGGATGGATCTTCTGGCAGCTATACTGCTCTCATACCAGCATTCTACGGCACTTTCTATTCTGCTTGGACTCATCTGACCTCGAGGGGCCGATAATTCGCCATATTATACGTGGATTTGATAAATACTATCAAATCCACGTCTTCTTACCTCCCGTTATCATCAACTGGTAATTTACCAACTTTCCGAATTCTCCATCGGAGGTTCATCCAACATGCATGGTTTACCTACGAATATTTGTCAAAATATCATGAGGCAATGGCTTAATTTCATCAAAATCACATATTGTAACACCTGAATGATAATGCGTGGTCGCCTGTACAAAAACGTACTGAGTACTATGTCCGCTTTTCGGTAAATATCACGTTTTTTAGGCATATACCTAGTTTGGTCGCTAAATCACTCAGACTAGCAGCCTTCCTAAAGAGAAAGTTTAGTCTTCAAGAGGTGGTTCCTCCACTAAAGGGGATTAATTCGTCACAATCCCATGACAATATGAATTTAATACTTTAATTGCGTTTCTCCTCTGAGGGTAAGGTATGAGGTTGTGTGATATTCTTAAACACGTACGTATGCTGCATCAAAATCGAACATGTGTAGATAATTCTACGTTGCATGCTTGCGAGCACATGTCTCACCCCTTCAGTCAAGGAAGAGGGTTGATTCTGCCTCAATTTATACCCGAAATAATAACCTTTCCCAATTGCCTCTTCTTCATTATCCCTGATGATGCGAATGTAACGGATGCAAAAGCTCGGACAACAAAACCCCATTCATAGTTGCCCCAATACGACAGCCAAAAAGCTATTGTACACATTATGTTACTTTGTTAACCATCCATGTTATACTTATCATTAAGAGCGGATCGGCATTTGCCTGCTCTTAACGAAAGTTGCCAAGGGGGGCGCAGTTTGAAGTCCCATCCGACGGACGGAACACTCAAATCGAAGTGCTCTCAGCACAGCACTCAAGTAGGGGTCGTTTACCAAAGAAACATATCTGCCAGTACCGGGATTCGAACCCAAGCCCGGATGGGAAAGTTGTCCTGCCTGCTGTGCACAGCGCAATGGTGCCTCATCAAGGGGGCGCGTGAACGCAATGTGAAATGAATTTTGCAACAGATTTTTGAAAACACGTTTTATTTCAGTCTAATGGGAATATTATGAGCATAAAAGCGTCACTTATCCACATACGAGCCTACATTACAAATTTATATCTACCATTGGCGCGAAAAATGCTGAATTTGCATTCTATACAGTTTAAACGACAGTTATCCAACGAAGTTTTTATGCAGTACAATATTTTTCTTCCTAAGTTGTGCAAATTAAAATCCTTAATCAAACTTATCGCAACAAATCATTGAGTAAAATATGTTATTCGCCGCAACTGCCGAGTGCATTGAATTCATCCCAGTAGGGCTGGAATTGATTTCTTCGTGACTTATTAAAACCTTTAAATGCTAAATGATAATATTTATCTTCGTTCTGTTCCATCAGCGACAGCAAATAATCTTTTGTTTATGTTACCCTAGTAGCACAATAAATGCTCAAAATATGCTGAGCACATTTTCGTAAAATATATGTTCAATATGTTGAAAATACTTCTAGCATATGCTGAGCATGAACAAATGACCGGGTATATGCTAAAAATATGCTGAAAACATTTTCGTAAATAGGCTGAGGATGTTTTCAACACAGGCATGGCATATTTGAGAAAACATGCTCAGCATATTTCAATTATGATTTGTAGCATATTTAATCTATCGCCGTTCAGGGTCATTTTTTCGGAGGAAGAAAAGTCCGAAAAGCAAATAAATGGAACAAATTTGAACTTTAATACCAGTATTTCAATCAAAAATGTGACATTTACTACGGTCAGTTTTTAACTGAAATATCGGAGTTAGATTTTCTTCCATTTAACTAGCTTTCCGGACTTTTCTTCATCCGAATAAAATATCTTCAGCACAAGTAGATCGTTGACCGTACCGAACCGTAACACTCCGACCGTATTTCGTCTTAAAGTTAGATGCAAAATACAACTATTCGTAATGTTATACCTACTTCTGCTCCTCCTTTCAATGGGTGACGAGTGAAGTGCCTATAATTGCAACTGAACTGACTTCCTAAACACATGTATTCACACTTAATTATTTAATTTAATGAAGATTTAAATATTTATTAGGATTCCTTCTAAATTCAATTAGTTCACTCACTTGATGATCAGTACCACATAAAATATACATTTCAACATACCACGTGTAATTTCAAAGAAAACCAGTGTGACAGCACACGGCACGAGAAATATATATACAATTGAGATCGCTCTTGCTTTTGCACAACACCAACAACACAACTTTAATTTTATTTGTTGTGCGTATTGAATAACCAAGGGTATTTTTAATTCACTCTCGTCTCAGTAATGTAACATTACATTTTCCCAAGAGGAAGTTCTTTTAATTGTTTCAACACTCATCACTGCACTAAGATTGTGTGATCACTGATCACTGCACTAAGCTGCTGTGATAACATTGACGTCATTTTCCTCCCGTCCTTGACTGCTTTCAGAGGAGGGGAAGGGAGTGGAGGGGGGTTCTCGGAAGGTCTGCTCGCACAGATGCTGTCGCAACTGTCTTATTTGCAGAGTCAGCTGTGTCCCCCCCATTGCGACAAGGCAAAGTAGCTTCGCGGGCTCAGTTGTGATTGGACGAAGTCGATATACGTCAGAGGTTGCACCACGCCCATTATTCCGAAAGGGTTAAAAACATCAGTTTTTCACCGCTTATAACTCGAGAAATAATTGACGAATCAAAAAACGGAAAAATACGGGTCTTTTTATTTTACAAAGTCTATCAGATTCGGCAATAAAAAAAATATGGTAAACGACCCCATTCGCCGCCACTCTGCTTCACGATGCTGGTGATACCACCCTTTGGTATACCCTCTCCAAACGCCGCGAAATATGTGATGAACGTTGAGCTAAATGGACACCATCGGCAGAATTATGAACATACAACCTAGTTATTTACTATCATTACCATTAATTTAGGTCTAATTAGTTGAAAACTATTAGAAAAGCATGGACATACAGACGAAATTAAGCGGGACGATGATGGATATTCGTATGATCAGTTATCATCGCATGACTGAGCACGATAGTGGACTCTCGTAAACTCAACTCAACAAAGTTGTAGACTTAGAGTTATGGAAACGTATAAATAAACATGTCTATCAATAAACAATGAGCTATTTCAATCAAAATATTTGAGACATATTCTTTGAACATATGCTAGAAATATGTTAAGCACATAGCATCAAAATATTTTAAGCACGTTTTTCTAACATGTGCTAGAAATACGCGGACTGCATGCTGTAAAATGAATGGCTCCTAAAATGACATGATAACATTTTCAGCATATGCTCACAATCTGATCCGAAAATGTTTCCTTGAGTATAATGGAAATGCCGAGACCATGTGCTCAGCATCTTTTGTGCTACTAGGGTAGCTGAAGAATCATTTTGAGCGACATTATACTATAAAAGTTACTGCTAAGAAGAATAGTATATATTGTTGTATCGACACGTCTGATAAAGGAAAAAAAAATTTTAAACATATTTTTACCATATTTTACCGATTGAACTTCGCATTCGCGAAGTTCAATCGGTAAAATTTCATAACACTGTAAGGCATAACTTGCCTCGTCATTATAAATTATGCTGGCCGGCCTACAGTACACACTCGGCTGCCGGCGGATCAGTACGGGAACTGCCGCGAGCGATCGAAAAATCAATATTATTTTTTGAGCCGCAAAAGATCATATCAGGTTCTAACTTGGTATGCCTACGTATAGTCTCGTTATATGAGTTCGTTTGCACCATTCGGAATCACAATCAACTACTTTCCTACGCACGGACAAAAAAATGATTAAAAATAGAATCCGTCATTTTGATCTACATATATGCATGACAAATAGAACCACGGGTTCATGTTAATCACACATAATTTAATGAAAAGAACGGTTTTATATTTTGTACATATAACAGAACTGTTTTGTATCGTTTTAATCCCAAAATTGACCTCAAGCATTTAAGGTCTGATTTTTTAGATTTTCCGCGGGGAAAAAAGAAGATTTGAATTTGACCCCTTATGTGCCTTATGTATTGCTAATGTGCGTAGCCTAGGGCAAATGGAACGAAAAACAAGTGCACCACTTGATGGAAAATGACTTTGCAAAGTTTTAACGTCCAGGCTGAAAACGAATTTTGGTCGATTTTTTCCGATTTCAGCCCAACGTGCAGCGGTGGAAGTCCGTTACCCGAGTTTTCAATTGCACTGGACTGAGCTTAAATGCCGGCGGAATTGGAACTTTGCCTGGGGATTGGCACCAACCTTCGGTTCATAACAACTCCCTCGAAATGTCGTTTAAGATAACATAAAGTCGTCCATATCAATAGTTTCTCTGTCAACTCCAAGTTTCTCGTAAGAATTGCCTTGATTATAGGTGAGAGGGTTCATTCCTACATAAACCAGTCGTAGAAATCTAATCCAAAAGGAACTTGGGAAAACCTGCTGAAATTTTATTCCTGATTGAGCTTAATGCTCCTATCACATTTGCCCCAAAACGCTGAAAATATCTCAGTTTCCTGTGGTGGTCACCATTCAATATGTACTTGAATAAGAGGAACATGAAAAGAGTTCGCTCAAAAGGCGTCCATTCTACTTCCATTTGCGTCACAGATTACAAAGCATGACTGTATTTCAGGTTGAAATACTGGTTTTCAGTAACACTTCAGACTTAGCGAACGGCTCCCTTGATTAAAATCTTTTAAGATTGCAACTACGGGAGTATTCTTCGATGTTGTACGTTTAAAAGGATAGTTTGGCTAAAACATAAACAGAAATATAGCAAATACCCCCACAGAAAATTATAATTATTATGGTAACTATGCCATTAATCAGTATGAAATTTTCTCTTCCGCGACTGTTGCGCGGAATAATGAATACTGGATTTGATAGGTATCCCTATTGGTTGGTTATACGTACAAAGTGCATTTCCGCGCTGAGATCTCACATCGTCACGACGCGTTGTACGGAGGCATACAAAAAGAAATCTTAATCATTGGCGAGATGAAATTAAAAGGGAGGTCAGCATCTGCCGGGATACATCCTGTTTTAATATTCTATCATTCGGGAAATACGGAGTAAGAACACAATTTGCCAAGGAGCTTTCGTCACGACGCGTCGTACGGAGGCATCCAAAAAGAAATCTTAATCATTGACGAGATGCAATTAAAAGGGCGGTCAGCATCTGCCGGGACACATCCTGTTATATCTATTCCTGTTCTATCATTCGGGAAATACGGAATAAGAACACACTTTCCCAAGGAGCTTCCGTTTCTCCTTATCCTCCCCCTATTGCAAAAAGGGATCATGTTCCGCTTACCCTCATTCCAATTCAAGGAAGGGATCCTGTTCTTTTTAATTCCTTCCTGTTAAGTACATGAAGGGATTGATTGACGAAATGTATAGTGGAATGTAAACATCTAGGGGGAAGTGCTTGTTTTTACGTAAATTCACCCGGCGAAAAACGAAGTACCCTTTCGTGCGCAAAGTGAATAAGTACTTAAAGAAAAAGAATCTGACATTTAAAGTGCTCCAACTGGTGGATAATGCGCCTCGCCACACAAAATCCAACTTCTTTTTTCAACAGCCTTTGGATCAGGGTGTCAGTGCTGCATTTGAATTGTACTATATCCGCAAAAGTTTCGTTAATATTCTTTCCATGTTGGAGGCCAATCCATCCCTTTCGGTGAAGGACAGCTGGAATGTTAATATTTAAAGGCCACTGAAATATAAAGAATCCTGGGTGGAAGTGAGAAGTAAAACAGTGAATCGTTGCCGGAAAAAACTTTTGTTTAATGTTGGTCGCGACTTTCAAGAATTACCTGATGAATAAGAGGACTTAAAGGAAGTTCGGGTTGATGGATTTCAAGACTTGGAAGATAGTGCGGTGGAAAAATTACCCGAGTCTCTTGAAGGGAAATTAATGGTTAATGAGTTGGATGAAATGGCGCAGTTGCCGAGTAAAGATAAAAATGAAGATAGTGTTTCGGAGGACCCAGAGCCTGAAAAGCTCACGCTTACTGTTGCGCTGCTGAAAAAGTTTTTAAGCAGGCAGAAAATTTGAGGCATGTGCCTTTAGAATTCAATGGAAATAAAATTGGTGTCCAAGATGGGTCTCGATGCTGCTGTATGTTCCTACGTAGAATTCCAAAGCGTTGAAAAAGCCGAAGGTGTAAACGAACGCGAAATCATTCTCGTCAGCGTGCGCCCCGTCAAGATCAGCACTCGTCGAAATCCTTAGACTAGAAGTAGACCATTTAATTAAGGTTCGATGTATATTTTAGCTTTTTTTCAGTCAATAAATTTATTATAAAATAAGAGTAAAGTTATAATCACTGAAAAAATACAGGCATGTACCCTTTCAGTGATCGCAAATCTACGGCCAATACCCACCGACCTAACGGCATAGGTACGGGTGGAAACAACACAGAAACACGTAGGTGGATACAACACTGGTGAATATTGTCACGTTTTCCAGGGAAATGTTACTTTATTTATTTAAATATTATTTTTTCTGTTCTATAATTAGGAGTAAAATCTACAGCGAATGTTAATCAGTGTTTATGAGTGTAAAATATGTATTGTTCAAATTTATAAAATGGAGTCGACGTAGCGTAAAATTTCGCGAACTGTTAAAATTTTGTTTCTATATTGTAGTTAAATGTTGATTGCGTTCTAAAAGATACTGCTGTAATTGTTAAAGGGATAAGAGTCATTGTTTCATGAAATAGAAGCATGGGTATATAACGGTATGAAAAGCTCTCGGGAATTCCACCGTTTCAGGAACTCGAAGTTTGCCGACGTTTCGATGTCCGACTCGGTCATCGTCTTCATCTCGCCATCTTTAGCCCTGAAGACGATGGCCGAGTCAGGCGTCGAAACGTCGGCAAAATTCGAGTTCCTGACCCGGTGGAATTCCCGAGAGCTCTTCATTCAGTCTATTCACCGGAAAAGCACCAAATCCTTCTTCATGGGTGTATAACATTTATGGAAAAAAGGTTCTCTAGGAATGTTTTTTCCACCTTCGAACGGAACCCCTTTATTTCCCTACAAGGCCAATTTTTACCCCAACGCGGATGCGCGCGACGCGGAAAAATTGTGGAGCGTAACCCCCGCGTTGGAGGAAATGTCACTGCACCGAAGAGTGCCATTGACACCTCTCAGCACCACAACACACAAAATCGGCATGGGTCCATTTCCTCCCACCTCCATTATGAATTCGATTGCAGGATGCATTAAACTCAGCTCGTTCTTGTAAATGTTTAGTCTCTCATCACCTCTCAATGGCCAGATGACAAAGGTGTCGGTGACGTAGCGGAGCCAGCAAGACGGCCTGCAGCCTTATAAGGCTGCAGAAGGCCAGGGCATCTTCCTCGAAGTGCTCCATGGTTGGCTATAGTGGACTACTCATTTGTGATCCATCTTTCTTTTCGTAAAAATCTCCGTTGCTAAAGAAAAAGTTGTTTCGGAGGCAGAAGCCGAACATTATTGGGAAATCGGCCGGTAGTCCGAAGTTGACTAATTTCCTTAAAATGTCAACGGAGTCCTTGATGGGTACTTCTGTGAGTAAAGAAACGATATCGAAGGAGACTACGATGTTGTTCTCCGTGACCTCTAGGTCCCGGACTCTGTGGAGAATGGATCTTTCCCCCTACGTGACGGAAGGTTGGACCCACCCTCGTTACGAGGAGATCGTAACAGCTGGCCCGACTTTTCCTCTTTTGCGTTACCTACGTAATTTATTTATTGATAATTCAATGTCCTACTTTCACCGCGGGTAAGATTATCCGGTTTTTACAACTGGTGTCAAAGGAGTTTGAATGAATTCCTTGGGAAATACTTGTTCCCTCGTAGATGCAATGGAACAGTCCAAAGAAACCTATCACATTTTGTGATATACATTTTGAAAATCAGTCAGAGTTCAGGGCCTAATTCTTCCAATTTTTTTCCCCGAATGCTTTATCAATCTAGTTGGTAAACGAAAAACCAGTTTCTCGCTATCGGCATGAATCCCTCTTCTTGCTCTAACTGGAAGGGTTTATTGTCGTCTTTTTATCGCCGAGCAATAATATCGCCATGAAAAATTATGTGTTTTGGGTCGTAAGGCAAATACTCAATATTCTTATCACTCGGAGGCTTATGGGGAAGCAAAGAAAACAGCCTATACAGGCAAAGGTAGCACTATTCTCTTCCATGAAAACATGCATTCCAAATATTTGTGGACCTGGGTTGAAGACTAGGACACAATTAAAGAATTGAGTTCAGGTGCTCCTGGGAAAAACATTCTTATATAGAAATATGCAAGAGAAAATAAATTTACAAAAATATTCAGGCATAAATGAGGGCATCAACTTTCGGCAACAAAATTTTGTTTTCTTTCACTTTTTGAAGGCCAAGCATTCCAAATGGGGACCAGATATCAAAACAGATCCTTTTGGGATTAATACTCTAGGTACACGTTTCACAAAAACAATATTTTGTTTTGACCCTGAGTCCACTCTACCCCCCAAAACAAATCCAAACTGGGTGGAAACTCAAAATTGACATTTTCAAGGTCACATATCTCAATTGGAAGGCATAGTAAAAATGTGATATTCTTAGGGAACTAACTTTATCATTATAACCTATACTGACTTCAAATATGGAGTTGATACTCAAAGCTGTTTAGGTGTGACAGCCTTCCGAAATTTGACGGAAATTGTGTTTTCCAGCCATGTTAATTTACATTGTAAAATGTCCATACATTTTTGTACTACTAATATTGCTACTTTTAATCTTATTTCAATCACTTTGTATTAGCTTTAGATAAATTTGTTATATTTCTATTATATTTTTGCGGTGATCTACTACTTGAAACACTGTGGATGTGGTGGAACAGCATAGATTAGACAATCAAATATTGTTTGCATGCACAGACACTGTTCAGCTATGTGGCATGAAAAGGGAAGGGAGGATGGATAGCTTATTGCTAGCCTGTCTCATCCAGCACATTCTTGGAGGTGAAGCTTAGTTGGAGGAGGAGGGGGGAGGCATGAGTAGCAGTGAGCAAATTCCTGTTGGAACTTCCCTTTTGGCCACCACTAAATCATTTTGTTCAAAGTTTTTCTTTACATAACGGAGGGTTTTTCACGGGTGTAGCAGTTGTTGTTGGTTCAGGGCTATTTTTAAGTTTTTAGAGATCGAATACGCCACGTTATGCTTACGTCTTGCTGATGAACTCGGGAGGGATACTTCACAGTCTGTAACAATATCGTCTACTGAGTGGGATATGGGGGTTCTTGGGGAATATTTAGGGCTTTTGTCAAGTAACTGTAACTGTTCTTCGGAGAACGTGTGATTGGACAGGTAGACCACTCGGGGGTAGAATTTATGGATGGAAGGACAGTCACATATGGGAGCCTGCCGGCACAGTTGATTAAGATTAACATTCTGCTCTCCTCCTAATGTTTTGATAATGGAATCCAAATATTGAAACAGGTAGCTTTTAATAACAGATATAATGAAGCCATTGTGGATAACATTTTGATGAAAAAACTAAGACAATGGGCCACCCAGCAACTTACTCCCTTGTTATCCAGCCATCACAGCCCCACTACATATTGTAAATTTCCATTCTATGGAAATGTGTCTTATGCTACTTCACACGCGATCCCAACATACTCCTTTAAAATCTGTTTTTACATCCCGAAAACAATTTTAAGTACCCTGACCAACACCAAAGATCTTTTTGGCCCCAATCAGAAGAGTGGAGGATATAAAATCATGTGATGACTGCTCCAGCTCCTACAATGGACAGACGGGAAGAAGCTTCTCCAAAAGGATGAATGAGCATAAGAACTGCTTCCGAAAAGGTGACCTGACCTCCAGCTTCGCGCAACATCTAATTGAAGAGGGTCACCACAGCTCCTTTGAATCCCAAATCCTCCATTTGGCCCCCAAAGGCCGAAAGCTGGATGCCTGGGAGCAACGAGAGATTGGCCTCCATTGCAAGAACCCTGGAACTGTTGAACGACATCACCTTTTTGAACCTCCCACCTCTAATTTCAGTTATTTTACCCATGACCTATTCAACCTGCCCCTAATCCCTTTCCCACAATTCACCCTCACATTCCTTCCCCTCCCCTGCCTGTTCTCTAACTGTATATAAAGGCACTCGACGAAAAATATTCTACTATGTACCTGATGATGGCATAACGGCTGAAACCGGTAGTACGTACCGACAATTAACCAGTGGAATTCACAATATTCTAGCTCTTTATTATCATGGAAAAATTCCACAAAATAAGTACACAGCCACCAAGTTTTACTTTAGGTGATTCACTGGCATCTCGAAAGTGGCCTTCACTTACAAAGACTGTGATTTGCCGCTCCAGTAATTTCATATTTTTTTCAAGTGATGTAATAACATTTATATTATAATATTGTTTAATAATTATTGCTTTAATATTTATCAATAGATGATACTGTAAAAAATAAATAGGCATTTATGGGGGTGAGAATTGAGAAAAACTGGCAAATAAAATTGTTAGCCTTTTATCAGTAATAATGTATCAATAAATATACATGTGGAATGTAGAGCACACCCTTGAATTGTTTAGGGCATATTTGATCCAATGCTTTTTCCGTTTTTAGGAATGTACTGGATGAAGCAACATCACCCTCGAAATCATTCTAACTTCTGATGGAAAGTGACATTTCCAGCTAGTGAGTAGCAGTTTTGGCTTTTTCCTACCAAGACTTCAAAGTTTTCTTATTGGTGTTAGCTGATCAACCCTCTTCCTTTTCTCCCTCATTTTCTTAGTGGTGAACTTCAAACATACCATATGAAATTCGATTCTGAAAGTTTCTATAGATGACCACATTCTCTGACATTCAGTCAGTTCCACAATCCATTTAAATACAGGAGACCTACGTATGAAAACTTCCATTTAGATATCATAACTTTTCGGTGCCCCTCTTGTTCGAGAATGTTGCTTTCAACAGACTTCTTAAACTGATTACTATCAACCTTAACACTCTTTAATATGGATTTATCAATCAAACATCTCCAGATAATTACAATATCTGAAATACATTTTTGCTGGTCCAATAACATCTGGATAGTGGAGTAAGTAAAATATTTCGCTTTACACAGCATCTCTGATACAATGGTGTCTTGTTTCTCTTCCAAACACGGACAATATTACTGTTTTCCTCATGAATTGCAGTACATACATCACCACCCATGAAGACTGCTGTATCACTGCCTTCTCCGCCGATGAAGGACTCGGAAGAGCTTCTGAGTGGCTTTGCCTTCCTTCAATGCAGTTATTCTCACTTTTATTATTTCCTACAAAAACTCCACTGTCATTGTCATGTTTTTGCAATAGGAGGTTTTGGATCATTGTACAGCCATTTAGATTGCTGGCATCAAATATTTTTGTACAGGACCAGATAGAGCAAATTTATGACTTACTGTTAACATATATATCAAATAACTTATTCGTTTTATACATGAAATAGAGAAAAAAATGATAATGTAATTTTTAATGGAGGATTTAAAAGTATAATTTCATGACACACACAGGGTTTGTCTGAATAGCGATGTCAGTCATTTTATTGTGAAGCGACTATAAGTTGCAGTGCGCTCAGACTGGTTGGAACAGTGGAGGAAGAAGTCAGCTTATGAACATGTGGCCACTCAGTTGTCTCCGACCATCTGGAGAGTAAAGACAGGGTTTTCTGTGAAACTTATTTCCATCTCCCATGCAAGCTATGATGCAGCAATCCTTGGAGCAAAGGAGTGGCATCAAGTTTTGTGTGAAAGTCGGCAAGTGCAAGGTGGAAACTTTTTCTATGATAAAGACAGCCTTTGGTGATGATTGTTTGTCGGAACATCAGGTCTATAGGTTTGACAAGACCTTTA
Source organism: Platycnemis pennipes (assembly GCA_933228895.1). Lineage (NCBI taxonomy): Eukaryota > Metazoa > Arthropoda > Insecta > Odonata > Platycnemididae > Platycnemis > Platycnemis pennipes. The sequence goes on along the minus strand of OW121846.1, from coordinate 77,133,672 downwards.
ATAGAAGGCCGTGAAGAGGTCAGCGATGAAGCCCATGCTGGACGGCCATCAACGACCACCACACGAAAATGTGATGCGAGTGAGAGAAATTTTGAACTCAGCCCGTCGTTTGAGTGTTCGTTTATTGGCACAGACATTAAACATTCCAAAAAGCACAATTAATGAGATTGTCATGAGCGATTTACAGATGCAAAAAGTGTGCGCAAAGCTGGAGCCCAAATAATTAACAGATGACCAAAAATCGCGCAGAGTTGAAATGTGCCAGGCACTTTGGGAATTGTGTGAAAGTGACCCCCACTTTTTAGACAGAGTTATCATTGGTGACAAGTCATGGTTGTTTAATTACGACCCCAAAACAAAAAGGCAAAGTGCTGAAGGACACACCTCGGCATCCCCTCGCCCCAAAAAGGTCAGAATGAGCAGGTCAAAGGTCAAGACTGGGCTTACTGTGTTCTTTGACATCAGGGGACTTGGACACCATGAGTTTGCACCATATGGTACAACTGTCAACACCATATTCAACGTGAAAGTGCTCAAGAGACTCAAACGCAGGGTTCATCACATCCCGCCTGACATCGTGGACTATCGGAGACTTCGACATGAGGTGCCAGGCCTTCCTCGTGACACGTTTCCTGGCCAATTCAAAGATGATAATGGTTCCACAGCCTCCGTACAGTTCTGACATGGCTCCCCAGAATTTTCTTTGTTCCCGCAATTGAAAACTCTGATGAAAGGGCATTATTTCAGGACAGTTGACAAGGTGAAAGAGGTTTGCACCAAGGCTCTAAAGGACATTCCAGAGGCGGTAAATCGTGATTCCCTCGATGCATGTAAACCTTGCTGGAAACGATGTATAGATGCTGGAGGAGGCTATTTTGAAACCTTTTTGTGTTTTGTACTGATCTGATCAATACTTTTTTTATTGACTCACTTATATTACTTATCAGACAAACCCTATATAGTAATCACTGCAGTTGCCTAGCGAAACATCACTGTGTGGTCTAGGGGTGACTAATTACTTCTATTGGCATAGACACACAGCCATACAGGAGCTGGGATTCACTAGTCTTTTAATTTCAAAGATACAATGTATAACTAATAAAGTGTACACAACATATGAGTGCAGAATGAAAGAGGAGTGATTAGGGCTTATTATCGGGAAATTTATGGGGATTATTCATCACTAGAGTGCTATTTATGTTATTATAATTCTTTTTCACTCAGTTTCTCACTATTGGCTAATAACAGAGTAATTCCGTGCTGATCTTGAATAAAAATATTATTAAATTAATCTAATAGGACACTATGTGCGATGAAAAATTGACCAATTCATACTAATCGTAGCATTCACTAATTTCTACACTTAAAGCAAACTCATTCCATAATTATTTTCATTCTGATTAACTATCTCAAAAATCTTATTTATTTTCATTAATTAAAAACAACGTTTTTTAATATGTAGTAATGCAGAATGGTTTTAACAATTTATTTTCAGAAAAAATAAGTTTGTTTAATAGCTTTAATAATAAATGAAAAGAACCAGTTAATTATTATCAGATTACCACAGTACCACGGTTTAGCCAAAACAGAAAACATTACACCAGGCCAGGGTACCACCTTCGTGTACACCAGGCCAGTGTACCACCACCTGTTTACTTAACCCTTTGCACATGGAATTAACTTTAAATATCCTCAATTAAAAAAAATGAGGCCTCAAACACAGAATAAACACAAAATTTAAATAATCAGTATTTTGAACAATAATACGTCATATTCAATCCAAATTCAAGTCATAGATGCCCAAAAATACACACAAAAAAGATCTGGGAAAACATTAAAATCATCATGAAATGTGTTAAGTGACCCCTGATGCATGAGTTGCTGCCTCACTCAATACCCGAGTGTGCAAAGGGTTAAGGGCAAAATTCAAACTGCTGATAAATTGCCAGCTATTTACTGATATATTGACGGGGCTAACAGAAAAAGTTCTTGGAACATATTTCTCATGCTTATGAGTGTATACACAGGGTGTCTACCGTACTGGAAATAAATTCATAAAATTTAGGAAATAAATCCATAAAGTTTTGGAAAAAATTCATAAGTCTAACAACCAAATTGTCAAGATTTGAATCACTCAAATTTATCTCACTTCAACTCACATAAAAAAAAAAAAAACTTCTCATGGAGATATTTCTTCTCGTGGTTAGGAAAACGTAGTACTGTAAATAACATACAGTGAAGACAGAAAAAATTAATTTTAAAATTTAAAATAGAATTGCTTATCTGCAATTGATGTAGGTGAGATAAAGCATCGTCATTTAAAAAAAATGTGTGTTCAACTCGAAGGTTGGTTTTTGACAGGTGAGAGTAGAGCTCACCCCGTACCAAGCCATTGGCGTGTAAAATTCACACATTCAGGGTAGGGGGCCCAGTTCCTTTCTTTGGGCCACCTGTGATTTCCTACCAAGTTCTGACATACAGAAAATCGAATCGTATTTTAGGTGGGGGTGTCCAGAAAGGCTTCGGCCTAGGATTTGAACCAGGGGCCCTCTGGTCAGTAGCTCAGTGCTATACCCACTAGGCCACCACAACCCCATTAAATAAATATATTATTCACCAAAGGAGAAATTCAAAAGGCAAGTTGAGAGGGTAGGGCTTTTGCAGAGTCACTTCTTGTGGAGTAATTTTTCAACTAGCTTGGAGCTGAAACAGTTTTGTTGGCTGGTTCATGTTTTTTCAGGGACCCGTGATAACAATGCTAAAGATTTGAAACCTCGATTGGGTTTTATTAAAAATCTGTGAGAAAAAGTACAACTAGTTCCATTAATAATCAAAGATTTTGTTCTTGTCTCAGAAAAATAAGTTGGCACACAGACTACCTTCTGACACAGCAAACACAGTTGGAAACACAGCAAAACATCAACTAAGTTGGAACAAACCACAGTCATGAAATTAAATTTAAGGTGCTTTCTAAATGCATTAAATATCTAATATTGCATTGACACCCTGTTCATCTCCCTGACTCTCTTTCCTACAATGTTCCACATCAAAATCTTGACATCTTCAACATATCACAAAGCTACCTCTCATGCTATTAAGCTCTCATAAAGGTATTTCAAGTAATCACAACCAAATTTTCATACTGAAGGTCACAAATTTTGTGAAAACTTATTCCTGAGCAGGGAAGAGGATTTTATGAAATTCTTTTACATTAAGGGTTCGTCCTCAAATTCTGCCAAATTCCTACGTATCAAGGCCAAAATGAGATCTATATCTCTTACCCAGTTAGTGATGTTGGTAGACACCCTGATATGCCCATCATGAGCAGGAATCCACGAAGAGCATGACGGGAACCAAGTCAGTAAAAATCACAAATTAACACAACGTACAGTTTATTTACAACGACCCATTGCTCTATTCATGAGAAATTCATTGATGGCACATTAATTTGATGCTTTTCCACACTTTGGGATTCAATTTGGTGGATTACCATACATACAGAGTAAAAAGTGAGCAAGGGTATAGAGACTTTAAACTTAAAAAAAGTAAAATATCAAATGAAACAATAAATATATTACTCCCTATATAACAACAAACTTTGGTAACATTCTTCACCAACTAACTTTGCATACTCTATCACCTCCCTTTCATCTTCTGCAGCAGGATTTAAATCCTTATATCTTGCATATGACATGGCCCAGTGCTTCTGTAAAATTCTAACCTGGTAAAGATAAGGGAATGATATCATTACATACCTCATGGTGTTACCAATGCACAATCCATCAACAAAAATGAAAGCGAACATACTTTTGAAAGGTTCACCTCGCTCTCCAGTTTATTAGTCACGTTGGGATCTCTCTCAAGTCTTGAATACTTGTTCTTATCCAGCAATGGGCGGCATTTTTCAATGGAGTGCCAAGTAAATGTCTCAGGGCACAGCAGATAAGATGGAGAGTACCGCCCCTTATAATTCATCTTGGGACAGCTATGAATGTAGTACCCCAGGTAGTAATATTTGATAGAGGCACAAACCTTAGTCAGTGTCCTTGTGTATAACATTTCACTGAAATAAAAATAAACTTACTGTCAGCTACCATTTATTTAAATTATTTAAATGTATATTCATCTACATGGAATTTTATGTTTAAAATTATTAAATAGACTTATCATCTTTATGCTACTTATAGCATGAAGATGAAATGTCCAATTTGATGCAGCCCTTTCCAACACAAGACAGGAGAAATTGGAGCCGACACCTATGGGAAAGACTAAATACGAAAACAAGAATACTTGAATATTTTCAGCGGCTAACAGTATCCTTCCTCAGATTTGTACAAGTCCACATAAAAAGGATTTATCTATGTATTGGTGGCATTACTAACTTTTTGAGGGAGAGTAGAATGTGTCCCTTATCACAGTGCATCATTTTTTCATGTCTATTTCCTGTGTTCTTCATGAAAAGTAGCATGATGGAGAGCAAAAAATAAGGTTGAGGAATGGGAGTGTGTGGAGGACTCTCACCTCTGAGCCACGAAAAAGGGATATTTTAGGGTGATGGAACAGGAGGATAAGAGAGTATGACAGTAAGATTGCCTAATTTCAATTACATAGAACCTCTTCTCTGTTAACCTTAAGAGCAGGATATATTACAATAATAAAAAAACCATACGAATGTCATCTAAACATAGAAAAATTAAAACACTTTTTATATTATTTTTCAAGAGAATCTTCAGCCTCTTCCGTTATGCTTTAAGTTAAGGGTTGGTGTTGTGATGAGTACTGGGCTGGGTTCAAATTCTGGCACTGGCAATTTTTCATTGCTATACCAACCCCTTGAACGGTTTGTGGAGTTCAGTACTCCATCCGTAGGATGGGACGTTGAGCCATGGTCCCATTGGTGCCTTTCGTAAAGAGCATGCTAATGCCGACACTGGGTTTCTCTCCACCCTTCGTCCGTTTCCCAAAAATCCTATCGTAACCCAGTTACCCAACTATCCCCTCTGGCACCTCCACCAAGTAACTGCAACTACTACCTTAAGGAGGCTTCGCTATGACTCCACGCATCAAAATCCCATAAAAGAACTTATGTTATTTAATGAATAAATGCCGATCCAGAAAAACACCTATACGGAAATTCATCTCCAGTGTGATAACGCATGCACAATGTATGAGTATGATATTACATAGCACATTGTAGTTGCATTCTATATTTTACAACCTCTTTTAACTCATTTTGTTTCGGAACATGGCCTATGTGTAGTTGCCACGTTTAATTTCCAAAGTGAAAATACATGCTCATTCCTGCTATAACGCATTCTGAAATGGGTTAAATATTTTCTTAGTTACTTTTAAACTATTCCCTTGCAAATACAACTCTATGTTTTGAATTTTATTAATATTGATGTTTTTGAAAAATGTTTGGCAACAATGACGCTGATACTGCTGCTACCATTTGGAAGCATTGGTATTAATTACACCATATCAATACACAATAAGAATATTTAAATTACATAAAAAATATAAGAAGGACCTTGGTAAGGTTTATTCCTAAATTAAGTAGTAAATAGGCTCATAAGCACGTTCCGTCACAAGTACCATTGCCAATTTTAACAAAATACTGTAGCGCCACTTTCAAGTAATTAAGGGTTTTCTGCTTTTTTTCGAGCAAACAATTATTAATATCAATTAAACAAGTTCAGTAAGGCCAGCACGCTTTTACAAAGTTAAATTCTACATAAAATTGCACTTCTTACATTATTTTTTCGTCATAATGACATTTATCATTATTATCTGCAAATTTTACCTCAACAGCTAACCTCTGCCATATAACCAAGTATAAAATTGCTGATTTTCAACATCTTCGCTCTTCAAATATCTGATGGAGGGCCTCATTATTTTATTGGCAATCGATAGAAGGGCAACAAAATGATTACGCCCTGAAATTTTCACAAAAATGACATTTACTTCATAATTCGGTGGAGCCTCCTCAAGTGTAATCAGTTTTTGCCTATTTCAGCCAACAATGGGAAAAGAACTGGCAGCTCTGGAAAAACTAAAAAAAATAAAATAAATTTCTAAAACTCCCTAAAGTTATGATTTTTACTTCCTCATACTAAATTTACCTACTGTTACATCGAACTAACATATGATTAGTTATAAATACAATGCTAAATAGATTGCAAATTACTTGAAAATCCACTGAAAATTCAAGGAAAGACGAGAAAGACATGGAATACATTTTTGATTTCTTACATCTCCGGCTTACTTCTGAAGCATGTTCTGTAATACAGCAGCAGAAATTTGAAAATTAATGTACACCTTGACTCAGAGCTTTCCCAATATTTTAAGTGCTGTTCTGTGGTACTGTAGATACAAATCTGAAGCTTTCCTTTCATACCGGAAAATTGCATGGAAAGGACAGAGTGAAACGAATGACACATGAAAGACTTGAGAACTGAGACAGGTTTCTGACTGAATGAAGAAGTAAATGAGATTTCCCATCAAAGTTGTGTATATTTCAGCTTTAGGTTCAATGCCAGAGTTGAATTTGTATTCCTTCCCAAGTCAGCCAAGAAAAACAAAAACTGGGGCTAATAATACTGCAGAATATGGAGCTCTATCATATACAATAGGAAACAATTTAAATGATTTGAAAATACCCAGTCAAAACAGAAAAGTAACACAATCACAAATGAATCATAGGATCTCAGCAGATAACTGGTCTTTACATGTACTCAAAAACCATTAAGTTTTGAATTTATGCATAAGAAAATAATACCAAAAACTTGTTGATGCATAATAAGACAGAGTGTAACTCAGAAGTAAGACACATATTACTAGTCAAACAAAAAATACTAGAATTGGACAAATAAAATTGTATATTATTAAAACAGGTAGTAGGCGGAGAAATAAGAATAGGATCCAAAGAGCCACAATGAAAGCTGAACACTAACACCAAACCCAATGAGAGACACCAGGTGAGAAAAAGTTATTGATGGAGTAATATCTGATAGGAACACATATGAAGATGCAGGAAAACAATAATTAAAAAATATGGATTAAACTCATTGTGTGGAAGTGATGTAGAATGCAGCAATGAAAGAGGGCAAAACTCACTGACAGTTTTGCAGCACAAAGAAGGAGAAAGACCAGCAATTAAAAAGATAATGATGCAACACTTACTGAAGAGAGCCAAATGTTCCTAAAGAGAGAGATCTTAGGTCAGGATCATAAAAAAAATATACTGATGAAACACATTTAGGAAGAATATCAATCACACCAACAGCAATCAATCTATCATCCAGCCAATACTGCTGATGAAATGAGCCAAATCCAGGAGGAGGCCCTTGATTAGATTTGGAATCCTGAAAAGAAAGACAAAGAGAAACATGTCACCACTGACGAAAGAACAACTTTCAATCTTTCTGAGCCTTTACTTCGCTTCAGTTGATACACTAAGGGCCGTATTAACAGTCGACTCCCAGGAGTCCCTTAGCTCCAGATCGACCATAGAGGTCCCCCACGCACGAATCTGGTATTAATAGTCGTCTCCTATGCTGTAGGTGCCCCCAAGCGGTCCCCTAAGCTGGGAGTGGAGTGAGCCTTACCTTGCGACATGTACATGAAGCGGAGAAAACTCGAACTACTGGGATTCAGAAATACAAAAGACTTGCGCGTTCTGCTGACTTCGTGTTCCGACTCGTTTGTTGCTCTTGTGCTCTCGCTTAAAAGTTTCTCATTTATACCTTAACCTTTAAAAGACGGCGTTTAAATTCCCGTAGTGGGGTCACCCGGCCGGAGCATTTTTGGGCATTTAAATTCAGCTCTGCAGGCATTTACATTTTTCCTTCTATCTCATCTATTTTTCGAGTTATTAATGAAAAGTAAAAACAATTATAAAGAAAAAGTATTGTTTATTATTAAAGTTATTTTTTAATATATGTTACTGATATTAAAAAATATACAAATTATATTTACATATTAAATTACATTTTTTCAATACAAAAAATAAACATTTCAGTTTTTATGATCACATTTTCTTAGCATTTCACTCTTGGATATGGTCTTCAAAAAGTTCTTTTTATTCTAAATTAGTTTTTGTGTGAAATAATTTGAAACAGTTGTCTACGCTGCACTTTGAGCATCGAAAAACCGTGCAACTTTCTTTGCCTCGAAGTGAGCATAAGCGGCATCTGGCTTTCTTTCCTCTCTCTATCCAGTGCTCGTTATCTCTCGCGTCGAGGCGAACGATGCTTGTTGATGCAGCAGCAGGCCGGCCTAGCAGGCTATAAGTGGGTTGATTCTCATCCCTAGCGGCCTCCAAAAGATTTCTCACGAGTGCCAACGAAAATCTCGATGGGTCATCTTACTCCCTACAGAAACAAAGGCAATCCATGAATTTAGAATAGCCAGATCAAGGAGGTGAAAGAATAATTTTTTCGTCCACTTCCAAGTTCGTCTGCTAATGGAGTAACTATTAGCCATTGTGTCGGATTTATCAACGTAACCCATACGTTTGATGTAGTCTGTTATGACTCCAGGTTTCAGAGCTTTCCCCTGGCTATCACAGAAATTCCCCTCCTCAGGTGGCACATGCATATTTGTCAACATATGGACATTTCTTTTATCTCGCCAAATCATCGCCGTTAGATCTCGTCTGCATCTCACCTTCACATCTCCACGTTTCATTTTCAATTTCTTGTCTTTGAATTCTTTCGGCAAACCAATTCAATTTGCTCTAACTGTCCCACAGCAATTTATTTTTATTTTCCTTAGGTCATCGAAAAGTTCAGGAGAAGAAAAAAAATTATCCATCATAAGCTTATGCCCCCTTCCTTCCACTCTTCTCATCAATGTTTTCACTGTCGCATGCGTAGCTGTTATGTGTTTCGCTGTGTTTTGCCTGTCCTTCCCCAAGTAAACAGTCATATCTACCGTATATCCCGCTGAGTCACACAGTTTATAGATTTTTATTCCGAACCTCTTATGTTTTTTTGGAATGTATTGCTTGAAAATCACTCTGCCTTTGAAAAGAACAATGACTTCATCCACTGCTAGATACTCTGAAGGCCTGTAAAGTTTAGAATATTTATCATTGAGAATATCAAAAAGGTTTCTTATCTTCCAGAGTCTATCATAACTTTCATCATTCCTGTTCGGTTCATTGTCATTGTTTGTGAAATGCAAATATCTAAGGATGTGTAAGAACCTATCACGTGCCATTGCATTACCATAGAAAGGGGTGTAAAACTGTTCCAATCGAGCCCAATAGTCTTTCAAAGAATCTCAGATATCATGTCCCATTTGAATCACAATTGCCAAAAAAGTACACATTTCGGAGTCATCTATGTCGGGTTCAGGAGATGATCCAACTTCCATTTTCTGTTGAAACTGGGAGTAATATCTGTTAGTCTCAAGCACTAGCAGAGGAATAACTTCTTGAAAATAAAGGAAAAATACTTTCAAGGGTGAGGAACTTGCCGAGATATTAGGAGCTTCAATTCCATTCAATCCCTTTTCACCACCGGAAAAAATGAAAGGATGCTGAAATACGTAGCTCCTTGACTTTTTCACCCACTCCTTTGCCTGAGTTTGAGCGACGTCTTGCTCGATGCCGCCATCCTCTTCCTCGGAGCTGTCATTTTCGTCAGTAATCTGTGCATCGGAATCGCTGTCTGCGAAAAGTTCCTCCGTATTCCACTCTCCTGTAATTTTCTTTTGAGATTCATGGTGATGTTAGAGTGGTTTTTTCCTGAATAAAAATGCAGCGAATAAATACAAAAATATATGCACACAAAGATTTTTATCCAAGTGAGGATTGCTTCGCATAGAAAATTTTCAATTATGAAATGTAAGCAATACATACCAAAATAAATGGAGCAGTCGATAAAAAGCCAGCCAAAGAATCAGGATAGTTTGAGTAAATGCCTATAACACTCGGACAACTTTGAGGGAACTGTTCACCATCCAAGTAGCAGGGTAACTAAAAAATCTTAGCCCAGAAGAGATAGCAACAGCGAGGGGAATCCAAGGCCTAAGCTTGTTGATGTATCCTCCTCAGATAAGTAAGGGCCAGCTTGCACGTCGAAAGGGGCTTGTGTTGAGTGAGGGGAATCCTAGGCCAAAAGTTCGTTGTGAGATACGTACTCGTAAGGAAGTGCCAGCGCAGCGTGTCAAAAGGGAGAGGTGTTGAGCGAGGAGGGGAGTTACAAGAAAACGTTTGTTGTTATAGATACTACCCAGAAAAAGGGGGGCGGGCTAGCAGGTCAAAAGGGACATTTGTTGAGAGATAAATATTCCTGACATAATTACGCACTCCAACCATTACATAGAAAGAGCGGGAAATAACTCAAATGAAGTGGGAATATAAGTTCCCATTCAGCCAGCGGGACCCACTCCTTGCCGGGAACTAAAGTTCCCCTTCGTCCGATAAAGGTTAATTCACTTCCAGTCCATTAATTCACCCAGTCATATTTATCATTCGCCCATTCCCAAACCTTTTTGTTTTCACCCATTTTCATTAATTTCACCTTATCTTTTTCACCTCAACCTTTCCCTGTGTATCACTTTGGTGACTGCACGTTCACATTTTCCCCTTTACCCTTTATTTGGGATATCTTTGTCAAGGATGGACAACTTGGAGGTGTTTGTTCGTCGTCTGGAGAGATTGGCGAACCAAAATGTGAGGTTGCAGAAGCGTTACGTCTGCGATGCACAAAATCCCTTCGATTTCTTAAGGGATAGTGAGTTCCTGCAGCGGTACCGCTTTCCTAAGGAAGTCGTGAGTGGGCCTTTGCTTGAAATGGTGCGACCTCAGATGGTTAGAAATTCTGAACAAGGGCTACCGATACCAGCTGTGATGAAATTATTGATAGCATTGAGATTTTATGCCACGAGCAGCTATCAAGTAAGTACTAACCTCTAGTCTATTCCCTCCGCCAGGTTTACTTGTTGACAAAATATATTGTGTGATAAATCCGCTAGCTCCGACTGTTAAACTATCTTTTGCATTATTTATTAAGGTCATTTGTGGCGACCTGCACGGTGTTAGTCAGCCTAGTGTGTCACTGATCGTGAGAGATGTGTCGAGAATCTTCGCTCGACGACTGCCCGAGTACGTTAAGGCGCCCAGTACAGCTGATGAAGTCGCACAGAATGCGCTTCAGTTCTTTGAAGTAGCAGGTTTCCCGGGGGTCCTTGGTGCCATTGATGGGACCCACATCAGGATTATAAACCCTGGTGGGGCCCATGTTGAGGTTTACCGTAACAGGAAAGGATATTTTTCCATCAACGTTCAGGTATGTTTATGAAAGCTGGTGAATGTAGTAACAACATTGTCTCAGTTTGTGTGGTGGCCTTCATTAATTTCCTTCTTATCATTTTCAGGTTATCGTGAATGCAAAATTAATGATCATTGATTTGGTGGTTAGGAGACCGGGTTCGTGCCATGACGCTCGAGTTTTCGATAACTCTAGCATTAGAGCGAGGTTGGAAGATGGCCAAGTGTCCGGAATTCTTATTGGGGATTCCAGCTATCCATGCCGGGAGTATCTTTTTACTCCCATTTTAAGACCAGCTAGCAGAGCTGAAGAGAAGTACAATAGGAGCCACATCAGGACCAGAAATGCAGTGGAAAGAGCCATTGGAGTATGGAAGCGGCGATTCCGCTGCCTAAAGAGAGGATTAGGTAACTCGTATCCAAATGTGACTGCTATCATTTGTGCAGTTGGAGTGCTACATAATCTGGCCATTCAACTGAAGCTACCAGAGCCTGATGAGGTTGAGGAAAGGGAAGAAGATATAGGGTATGTCATGCCACCTGCACCAAATGGTATTGGTGCAAATGCACGTCGCATTTTTATTGAGAGACATTTTACTCAATAATTCCTATTTGAAACAATTGGCAATTTTCCACAAATTTAATTTTATTTAACTACTACCCAGGTTTTTGCTATCATCATCTAGTTAAGATGTAGTACATAAAAACCTGGGTAGTAGTTAGATAAAATTTAATCTGTGGAACGTTGCCAATCGTTTTAATATGATGAAGTGCCACCTTATCATGCTTGAGACTACTCTTTTTGTTAGATGGGTCTTTTTTGGCAATGTACCCTTATTTCATTTGTGTATGAACCTTTTGTGGATTTGATCTCATCTTTGTGTGCATGGTGCACAAGTCAGTTTTGATTTTTCTATTATTTTCTCAAGATGCTGGTTGTACTTCAAATTTGAAAATAATTTCATTCCATATTTTGATGGGACAGTTGTGCTTGTGTACATACCCATGTCAAGACCCATATGATGTTACTGATAGTTTTGTCAGAAAAAGGTTTGCTACCATCCAAGCACATTGTAAGGACATGGGTGTATGCAGGAAGGCTTCCTTTAAGAGAATTTAAGACAGAGTTTAACATACAATTAGCCTTGATATTCCCATGTGAGCTTTCTATGTATTCACCATTGAAATAACTATTGTAATGTGGTAGATGCATACCTAGAATTGTTTTTTCATGGTATCCATGGATACCATTTTAGTTCAATGTCAGCCGTTTCATTTGTATTTTTGACAATGGGTTAGCAAAGATATAGGTACTGTGAACTTCATGTGCTCCATGAAGAAATCTGTATTATGTACCTGACTACTAGTCCTTTACATTTTGATAGTTTTCTTACTTTAAAGGCAGATCTTAATATGTTTACAGTGTATGAGATGATGTGAAACATACCCCTTCCCCTGCAACCTATTGCGTCCACAAGAGATATGTAATTTGATATATCAGGGAATATAAGAAGAATCTTCTAACTCACATCCTGGCCCCCTCAACTTTGTATTAATATTTAGTTTGATTCACAGGAAATGCATCCATGCTAATAAAATTAAGCGGTACTGGGTTAAAATTTTATCCACATATTTCTCTCCAAATCTTCAACTTACTAGTAGTAGATATTATTTTCTCTTGGGAATGCAGTTACTCAAATCTTTAAAACCCAAAGGCCACACCATATGATTTTTATTCTGTACCATTACCTCCATAGTCTCTGTAATAAGTGTTTGCACCAATACAAATTTGTATCTTGTTGCCTTTGGTTCCCAGTGTTAAATAGGTACATACCATGAACTTACAATGAGGACGGAAATCTTGGTACGCTTCCGATCGTCATTTGCTCAGATTACGGGTCGCCAGTTAATATGGTTTCTAAACTTGCCGATATCTAGCGCTGGGGTTGCGAAGTAGGCCTCTTCATTGTCATTTTGCCGTTAGCTGTAATGGTGGTGAGTTGAGCGTGTCTTGGAAAATAGAAGAATATTTAGGAAAAGATGGGTTTATGCAACTGTTTTGTGCCAGGGTGCTCTACTGGTAATGCATGTACGAAGAGGAACAATAAACTTAAGGGTGTGAAGAACAGGAGTTTGTTTAAAGCCAAAGTAAGTACATGTGGATCATTATCGTCCGCCATTGCGATTGCAAGCAAATCTGAAGTTATTATGCTCCTAATTTTGTGCGTTAATTCCCAGTATTTTTATTAATTATATAAATACTGAAATTTTTTATATTATGTCAATACTTTTTCAGTCAGAGTCCCAGCTTGAAAAATGGAGGAAGGCTATTCCAAGGAAGGATAAGGTTTTGGCTCTTACCAATCGAGTGTGTGAGCTACACTTTCGCCCTGAAGACATCATTCGTTCGTACGAAACTCGAATGCCTGATGGGACCATTTGTAAAATGGAAAGGGGAGCCCCCCTCCTTAAATGTGAGGCAGTCCCAACTATCTTCCCAAATTTGCCCAAGTACCTTTCAAAGGTGAGTAAGACGAGGAAACCACCCGCTGAAAGGAAGTTCTCGGAGATTGGAGGGCAGAGGCATTTGGAAGAGGTACCAGAGACAACGGTGGAGTCGGGCAACGACAATTTTGATGTGTTGGTGGGGAATGCCGATGAGGTAAGAAATCCACCAGATGTAACCGAGGAGGCGGATTACGGCAATCTGAATTTCCTGCATTTGTTGGCGGACGTGGCAGTGAACATTAATACTCCTGCGGACGAGTTGGGATACAAATCTGGAAATTTGTATGGTGTGAGTGCCCTAGTTGAGTCTCTGGGGACGCTAAAGCTGCCGAATCCTAGCTGGACATCCGCTCGAGTGGGAGTCAGTGTTGTTTTCCTTCATGTGGGGGTGGATTTACTCACTGAAAAAACCGTTGTTATTGCGGAGGATCTGAGTTACAAGGTACGTTTCTTTGTTTTTGTATTCCCATCTGAAGTTTAATGTAATGTACCAACATAAAAAAGTCATGCACCTTGATTATTCTTCGATTTTTTTGCATTTTCGTAGGTTATACTCAAGAGTCAGGAGGTTAAACTCAATGTGGTACAGGAAGTCAAGAGCAGTCAAGATGTTCTGGACCTCATTGGTGCCATCGACAACCTGCGTTTGTGTCAAGGAGTGCGTGATGACCACAGGTATTTTCTATAACTAAGTAATTATCTCGATTACCAATATTGAATTATTGTACATTTCCATCAAACATTGCTAAATTTATTTGAGGCCGTGTATTATTAATCATGTTTGTTTGTGTATATTGAATTAATCACGTGAGTGTGTTTCAAGCTGTTTCTATAAAGGCTGATTGAAGAAAATACGCATTTATTTGCCGTAGGTAGTCGGTTTTTTAAGTTAAATGTTGGGGAAGTTTCAAATTTCTTTTGATGATCACTGTTACCAATGTAAATTTATGCATAGCTGTAGCCAGAAACTATTTCCCTTTATATAATTTCTTCAACCTATCTCTGTCTTGTATACCTACCCTATTCAAAGAAATCTACATCATTGTTATCTTTTGCCTGTGCGTGTAGAATTACATCATTTTTAGTTTATGCGTATAAGGTTACTTTTTTTCCTTTCCACTTTTTTATTTAATTTATATATTTCCATTCGTACTAATACAATATTTTTATGTTTAAGAAAGTATGCCAATTACTATTTGAATGTTTAAGTTTGCTCCTTCGTTGACTTCCATTGTATCACTTACTTGTTTTTGCTTGCTTCTGTTATGCTAGGTGCCAAACAGCTTTGAAATTGTAATGGTGAACATAATGAATGTTAAAACTTTTGTACTGTCCACTAAGTTTCCTTTTTATTGCAAAACATTTCAAAATAAAAAGAGAAAATGTGGATATTACAACAGTTTTAAGATTTATTATAAGATGCTGTTCCACGACATCTCGCCGAATACATTTGAACCTATGTGTAATCATGAGACTGCTACATCTTCTGGAAAGTTGGCAATGATGCACATTTCCGCCAAAATGTCATTAGCTACCTTCTCCTAATGCTATTGTGTTAAAGCCGGTATCCACAGTGCGAGGCTGCTCGCTGCGAATGCCTCGCGCAATCTGCCTCATGGTGAGGCATACGCTCTTCAGCTAGTTTGTAACCACGAATGCTCACTGCGAGCACGCGAACCACCCGCATTCATAGTGAAGGCAGTCGATACAATATGTCTTTGATGTTTAGAAATGTGCAAGTTGCTGCCGCTGCTTTTATTGTGATGGCGACGATTATTAGAAAAAACAACGGAAAATGCGACGTAAGCACCGTTGGTGGGTCAAAAAAATTTATCAAAATTGGTTAGCATTTGGGAACAGACTCCTAGAAGAAGTGAGGTTCGAAGAAGACGTGCCAAATTTCTTGCGAATGTCCACGCAAGATTTTGAACATTTAATTACATTGATAGAGCCTGCTGTGAAAAAACGTGACACATTAATGCAAAGTGCTATTACTGCCAAGGAAAGATTAGCTCTTACTCTGAGATTCTAAGCTACTGGAGATTCATTTACAAGTTTGCAATACCTCTTTCGTATATCCAAACAACGAATATCTGTGATTGTTCCAGAAGTATGTGATGCACTGATTGAAGCCCTAAGGGACTACATTAAGGTAAGAAAACAATTTACTTCAAAAGATCAATATATTGTAATGTTAAACAATGTAGCTTGCATATTACAACATGTCATGTTATTACATTTGTTCAGGATTTATGTAAGTCAGGTAGTGTAGTAAGGTGTCTTCTTGTTGTGGAGGCCTTGAATCAATTTCGGATTGAATAAGTAAAGCATCGGAAGGTGGAGGAGTAGGAGTTGGAGGGTAACTACCTCGAGACGAAGTCGGTGTGGGTGTACTGAACTTTGAACTGTAGTACCCAGCAGTGTCACGGACGTTGTGAGTGGGGGTAAATTCTCCAATATCTGCTCTCAACAACACATCTAATATTGCCCTCTTCACATGAGGTAGTGTTGCAGTCATATTTCCTTAGTTCACTTGCCACATGCATTCCAAAAGTTTCATAGTGGTCAGTAGGAGTAGCCGATGTCTTTTTCAAAATGGAGTATGCATTAAGTAGCATTTCATTTTGTGCATTATCAGCATCATTGCGACGTTTTCTTTTCCTAGCTTGGGACATGTTAGAAGTAGGCACCGTCGTTGTAGACGCCGTCATTGTACTCGTAGATGCCGCCGTTGCAGTTATAGACGCCATCGTTGTATTAGTAGACGCCGGTGGTTCATCTTCGACCGTTGCGGGTTCATCGACAATAGATTCATCATTGTATGATTCTTCTCGAGTTTCCTCAGGACCCCTTTGCGTATTAGCCTGTTAACAAAATAAACATTGTAAATACAATGGTGGATAGGGTGCGGCAGAATGAACTCCCTGATTAGCAAAGCTAATAAGGAATAGGCTAATTACCATAAGACATTTTTATTTTTGAAACCCAAGAGCACATATAATGCCTTTTTCGAAACAAACAATATTATTTCATATCCAAAGTTATCCCCACACAACTGGTGTGTTTTAAAGTAAACATAACAAAAATTCCATGCAATTGTTGAGACACTGGTTAAGTCATTGTATGCAGTGTGTTTTTTCAATTAAAAAAAATTGCTATCTATGCCAAGAGGCATTTGAGTATGACACGTCGTTCTTGTGATTACGAACAAGAACATTAAATATTTTTGATCAGTAATAATATTGGTACATAGTTCTAAAACGTCATTATATCAGGGCCCTGTTTCATAAAAGACTTATAATGGAGGCCCTAATATACAAGAATTGTCAAATAAAATTTTGAATCCTGTAAAATGGTGTTTTATAGATACTACCCACTAGCAGGAGTTCCTGTTATTTTAAATTAATAATTGTCATTTATTTTAGGTACCCTCTTCTAATGAAGAATGGTTAGCTGTAGCAAAGGAATTCGAAGAAAAGTGGAACTTCCCTCATGTAATAGGTGCAATGGACGGGAAACATGTCCAGCTTCAAGCACCATGGAACAGTGGCACTGAGTATTATAATTATAAGGGTTTTTTTAGTATTGTGCTCTTTGCATTAGTTGACGCCAACTACAATTTTTTGTATGTTGATGTTGGCTGCCCTGGTAGATTTTCAGATGGAGGCGTTTTCAAAAATACGAAATTGTACAAAAAGTTAGAAAACAAGGAACTGAACATACCAAACCCAAAAGCAGTGCAAATTCCTTATAGTATTAAGGTTCCTTATATTATATTAGGTGATCAAGCATTTGAGTTAAATGAATATACTATGACACCATTTAAAGGTACTCCACCAGTTGGTTCTATTGAAAGAATTTTTAACTACCGCCTATCAAGAGGACGTAGGGTCGTAGAGAATGCTTTTGGAGTAGCTAGTTCTGTATTTCGGGTTTTGAGAAAACCAATACTACTAGGTACAACCCGACAAGGCTAAGAAAGTAGTTTTAGCAGTTGTATATTTACACAATTTTTTGCGAAAACGATCTACTACAAATCCTATCTACACACCGCCTGGATTCTTAGACAGAGAGGAAAATGGTCAATTTATTCCGGGTACATGGAGAAACAACGATGAATCCGGTGGCCTGATCCCAATTGGACAGACGCCTCGAAGAGCAAATCTCACATCAAAAAAAATTCGAACCCATCTGGCTGAGCACTTTGCCACTAATGGCTCAATTCCATGGCAAAATGACTATTAATGTTTCCCGGGTACATGGAGAAACAACAATGAATCCGGTGGCCTGATCCCAATAGGACAGACACCACGAAGAGCAAGTCTGACTTTAAACCAAAAATATGAACCCATCTGGCTCAGGACTTTGCCACTAATGGCTCAATTATATGGCAAAATAACTACCTATTAATGTTTGTTTTTACATCGTTATTTTTAAAGCTTCAACAACAAAAATGTTTTGTAACTGTACTTACATTAACCATTGTATCAAATGTGTCATTTGGCATGTCCTTATCAGAAAGAAAGTCAAACAATGTGTATCCAAACCATTTTGACTTGTAAACATCTCCTTGACCTGTAAAATTAAAACTCAATTAAGTTCTTGCCAATTTAACTTGCATAGTAAAATTCCAAAATACATTGTATTATGTAGTAAAATAATGATTAAAAACATACCTGATCCTGTAACTTGACTTTTCTTTTCCCTTGACCTTTCACATCGGTAAGAGCCCAACAGAGACGTCATCTTCTTTTTCAGATCTTTCACGGAAACATTCATTGATAGCGATATTTCGCACCACAAGTCTTCTCTCTTGTTTTTATCATAATATTCAGGGCGTTTTGAGTCCCACAGAAAACATTTAGTTTCATAACACTTCACTAATTGTCTGGTCAAGTCATGATTATCCATGATGACAGTTTCGTTGTGGAGGTTTGTTGGTTTGCAGTGCAGAATTGTGTCTTGTACGGTGCGAGGCAGATAGCACAGGTATCCACTTGACGCAGCTTGGGGCGAGGCATCTTTGAGCACTGCTCTTTTACCGACAAGCACACGCCTCGAATTGTGCGACGCGAACGCCTCATAGCGAGCAACCCCAGTATCCACAGTCCGAGGCAAAGACGAGCATTCTCCACGAGGCATTCACAGCGAGCAGCCTCGCACTGTGGATACCGGCCTTTAATCAACAATAATATAATTGCCTCACACAACTCTAATTTTAAAGTGTACAAGTAATTTAATTATTTTATCCACTCCAATTCTAACATGGCCATTCTGATTCCATCTGGTTCATTAATTTCCCTAATTGTTATACTGTGATCCTTTTCATTCAGCAGTATTAAATTTATTCCAGTGGTGTGGATGTTTTCTTTTTTACCATTTTTTGGACATAAGGATTTGAGGAATTATGATGTTTCTACTCATTTCCTTTCCTACTTTACTTCCAAACTAATGATCAAGGAACCGTTCCTCTTTCCTCTCCTTCCAATTGCTTTTGACATAAATCACTCTTATTGTCTAATTCTTGCTGCCAGGGGGCATTTATAGGACTTGCGTAAGTATTTGCATGTTTTATGCCCTTTAACTTTTATTTTGTTTCTGTAATAATGTTATTTAATACTAAACTATGTTTTGTTTTTGCCTGAGTAACATACTGTACAACATCAGCAACTTATTTAAGACCTAGTGCTTTTACATATTTATAACTAATACCCACTTTGTGGTCACATTATTTTTATAGGGCACATCCAAAGTGTGCCGGATATGTTAATGTGAGGCAAAGCATGCCAAGAGGCAGGGGGCCTAGCAGTCGTTGCTTCCACTGCAATCTGGCCAGGAAGCAATTGGCTGACAGAGAAAGACAGCAACAGCTGTCCACTGTCAGGAGGAAAAGCTTGAAGGTTGCCTTGATAAAATGCAGAGTCAAGGCTGCACGTCTGTTGACTAAGATATAGTATGGTTGTCAGTTGGTTCAGAGTGGTGAATTTAATCACTTCACTAATTTATTGATGAATTTCTAGGTCTCAGACTTAAAAAGGCACATGGAGGAGTTGAGGTTACAGACCAGTGCTAAACCTGGCAATATCCTGGAGGCTGAAGTAGCTAGTCTGCCTGTGGCTCAACAAGAGGCTATCAGAGCCTGTTTTGAGTCCTCTAAACGAGTAAACTCAAAAGGTAGACGCTACACAAACAACTGGGTATATGAATGCATCCTACTTAGGATCAAAAGTCGAAAAGCATATGAGCACCTCAGGTCTCATGGCATCTTAGCCCTACCCAGTGCACAGACCCTCAGCCAATATTTGGAGAAAATGAAAGGGGCATATGGGTTCCAGGAGGCAACCTTCAACTGCTTGAAGGAAAAGGCCCAACTTCTTCTGTCTGTGGAGAGGAGAGGTATCACTATGATGGTTGATTTAGGTTTTCTATTTGCTGCATAATTGCAAGATATACAATTTATTTCCTAAATTTGTTTCCCTAGGTGCTCTCCTCATTGATGAAATGAAGCTTGCCCAGTGTGTGGCTTTTGGTCAGAAAGATCTAAAGATACATGGATATATGGATTTGGGAGACCATACCCCAAAACACCAGAAGAATCAGAGGGGAGATCATGCACTGGTAATGATGTACCAGCCATTAAGGGGTAGATGGGTGCAAGCTCTATCTTGGTTTTTGAGCAAGGGCTGTGCATCAAGCACGGTACTCCATCACCTAATACTGGAGTGCCTCATTCTCTTGGAGAAGGCTGATTTCCATGTTAATCTGGTTGTCACAGATGGTGCCCAGTGGAATAGGACGATGTGGAGGCACTTCGGAATAGATTCCACAAATGCAAGCTGCATTCATCCTGTGAATCCATCGAGGAGGCTCTGGTTCACATCAGACTTCCCACATTTGATAAAGAATGCAAGGAACTTTTTTGTGAAACGTGAAGTGACTTGGGTAGGTATTTGTATACTTTTGAGTTGAAAATCTCAAAATATGACAGTATGATACATATTTGGTCATGTTTCATTGCACCTCGTTAAAGTTTGCTGTGATTTTCTTCTGTACAGTGATATTGCTGTTACTTTATTTTCAATATTGGCTCTTATTTAGTAATTGGAAGGTTTTTGTGGAAGGTTACCACTCTCGATATTTAGGTTTGTAGTCATAGAAAGTCGATGTGAGTATGACTGTGGAGGATATTGGCGATGGTCTTGAAGTCCCACAGTTCCCTTTGTGATGCTCTATGGTTGGAGAATAGCTTTTAAGTATTTACTTAGGTGTCATCCTGATAGTACTGCTATAAGGTCCTAATATATTATTGCACAAGTGAGTAGACCATATTTATTCCTTCTATGCGATTTTCGATGTTATTTTATTTTTATGTATTCAATGGTTATGGGCTTAATATGTTTGTTATACTTTCAGAGAGAATGGAGGCTTGCATCGGTGTGGAAGTTATCATGTTAGTCTTCATGCATTCTTATATTTCACAGTAATTTTGTGTTCAAAATCTGTACTACTACCATTTGCATTACTCAAGTTGCTCTACCAATACTTCTGAGCCCTGAGCTACTGGAAGTTTTCCGTCATAAACATGTTTGTTAATTCTACGGCACAATTTGAATGTGATCACGGTGGTCTCAATCATGGAGTTTCTGCTTTACTGTCATCATCAATTCATTATGGATGTGATTGCAAGGAGTTATGATGGTGGTTTCTCTGTTGTACATAGGGATGAATTATGGAAGGTTACCACTCTCGATACCACTTTATTATAATTTTTTAATTGTGAACTCCCATTAAAATTAAGTGATTCTCCTTGTATGTGGTTTTTTTTACATACATAGAGTATTAGTGGAGGATATTGTCTATTTAGTTCATCGGTTGGTGAATTTTCGTACTATACTGTTGATTCTATTGATTTCAGTAGTGTGTTAGAGGATCCTCAATCCTGGAGTCCCTGCTTCAATGTCATCATCTATTCATTTTGGACGTTATTGCTCGGAGTCATGATGGTGGTTTCTCTGTTGTACATTGGGATAAATGATGGAAGAATACCGCACTCGACATTTAAGTCTGTAGATATGGAAGGTCGATGTGAGTATGACTGTGGAGGATATTGTCTATTTAGTTCATCGGTTGGTGTATTTTCGTACTATACTGTTGATTCTATTCATTTTAGTAGTTTGGAAGAATTAATTGGAAGAGGATCCTCAATCATGGAGTCCCTGCTTCAATGTCATTATCAATTCATTTTGGATGTGATTGCAAGGAGTTATGATGGTGGTTTCTCTGTTGTACATAGGGATGAATTATGGAAGGTTACCACTCTCGATATTTAGGTTTGTAGTCATGGAAAGTCGATGTGAGTATGACTGTGGAGGATATTGGCGATGGTCTTGAAGTCCCACAGTTCCCTTTGTGATGCTCTATGTTTGGAGAATAGATTTTAAGTATTTACTTAGGTATCATCCTGTTAATACTGCTCTAAGTTCCTAATATATTATTGCACAAGTGAGTAGACCATATTTATTCCTTCTATGCGATTTTCGATGTTATATTATTTTAATGCATTCCATGGTTATGGGCTTAATATGTTTGTTATATTTTCAGAGAGAATGGAGACTTGCATTGGTATGGAAGTTATCATCTAAATCTTCATGAATTCTTATATTTCACAGTAATTTAGTGACATTTCAAAATCTGTACTACTACCATTTGCATTACTCAAGTTGCTCTACCAATACTTCTGAGCCCTGAGCTACTGGAAGTTTATCATCATAAACATGTTAGTTAATTCTACGGCACATTTTGAATGTGATGACGGTGGTCTCAAATATTCACTTTATTATAATTTTATAATTGTGGACTCCCATTATAATTAAGTGATGCTCCTTGTATGTGGTTTTTTTTATATAAATAGAGCATTAGTTAAGCACCCCATATGCTTAAATCGTTAGTAAATTGGACAACTATTCTTCGTTATTGCCTTTACAAGTTATTAACTTCACTTTTGATAATCTCCAATTCCAGTTTTTTTCTGATAGTAATATTGTCAGAAATATACTTTGCTTCTCTAATCTATGTGAAACATGTCTTAAAATATGTATTTTCTCTCATCTAATTGTAAATGGGTTATATCCAGGCACAGAAATAAGGATGTGGCCTGGAACAAAATGGCATGGGCATTATTTGGCACTCAGTTCTTCCAGTACGGAGAACCTGTCGCAACGTGAAGCATAATGCAATAAGGTTTTGCAGGTCTGAATTGTGCCAGAATTTCAATTATGGAGTCAAGTGTGGGATGCTCGATGTGTGTTAAGGAGCTAGACATGGATGAGGGAAGCATGCTGTTAAGGACGTGGGGTTCTATTATTCCACAAGGCTATGGGTGTAGGTTTCAGTTTGGTTGTTTTTGCATGGTGCGAATGTGAGACTCGGAATGTTAGTGCTGGGAGATGAAGTTTCACATTGGCAAGGTATACTATTTTGTGGTAGGCTTATGTGGATATGGGCAGGGATGCAAGGCAAATGAAGACAAAAAAAAACATTTTCCTCCTCATTGGTCCATCTTTTTTTGGAACAATGTGGAGGAAGGCCCTGAAGACCTGTATCTTCATATCCATTAAGCTGTGGAAGCCTACGTAAGGAATGAATGGTGAATATTTGCTTATAAAATGCCAGATGAAGGTGGGAGAACCTGGTTTATGTTGCAGCAGGTCAATAATAGAAATATCAAAGGCATCAAATCTATTGACACATCTGTCAAACCAATTGATGATTGACGCGATTGACTATAGGATTTATATGGCCCCCATATGATGGCTGGTCCCTTTGATGGCAATGACATTTCCTTAATTGACATTTACTTAATTGACCCGCAGGTGTGGTGTTCAAATATTGTTCTTATATGTGGGATACATGTTCCAAATTGCTACACGTTGCTAACTGCCTCGTTCGTTGTGGCGCGATTAAGTTTTGTTTGTATATACAAATATTTGTACACTTTTGATTCCCTCTTACAATCAAGAGATTATAACCGCGTTAATCAAATTGTTATTCGCTTCTGAATGTGTCTCGTGCCATCCTATTTTGATCCAGTCCAACAACTTGGCTTTAGTTTCTACATTTCGCACACCTTAGCCTGTACCGGAGTCTAACAGTAAATCGGCCATTAACTTTCCCTTCGATGCCTTTTCAGTAATCCACAACTTCCAAAGACTACCACGGCATGCTACCTCTTTCTTGAAGGATTAGACATCGTCATTGTAATTTTACCGAAGGAAACATATACGGCCGAGGAAATACGATACACGGCAGCGGATATGCGATTGCGAAATGTGTATGAAAAGGGCGTATAATTTGCATGAGGGTTTAACTTATGAAGGTTTAATACTTTTTCATTAGGATATACTTTTAGCTTTTAATGTGTTGATTTTAGCTTTTAACATTTTCTGAGTTTTAACGAAAATTTAATTCAGCAGAAATAAAATATTCAGATAATAGGAGCCCTGTTGGCGATCGGTCAGGGAAATTGGTGAGCCCGTCAGGGAATTTAAAAATTGGATCTCAGTAGCCACCCTGGTCCTGTTTGAAGCCCTTAAGCGAGTGATTACAACATAGTCACATCGTAGTTTTGGAGGAATGCGCCTTCATCATTTATGGGGATGTGCATGACTGTATGCTGATGTAATGTACCTAACCTTACAGGATATTTATTTGTAACTTGTGTGTGGATGCGAGTTAGTGTGATTACAAACCGTGGGTGCGGGTGTGAATCCATAGTAGGAAAATCAGAGTTCTATCAGAAAAATTAATACTGTATTTCGGACAAAATGAGGAAACGGGCCATTTTGTGCCTCTGGTCCCAAGTAGACGGGTAACTTTGTACTTCTGGAGCAAAAAGTTGCCGAAAATGCCATTTTCGTGCCAGGCCACATCCCTGGGTAAGAAGTGTGTTACACTGTCAAGAACATCAGCTGATATCTGTTTTCGAAATACTCTTGCAAGGAATTATGGTAAATAAAGTTGAATGCTGCAAATGTCTTGAATAATCATTCATTTCTCGATTGTCTTCCTGATTATTAATGTGCACCGGAGGTTAATCGGCGGCTGTTCATTTTTTTTGGAAAGTTACAGCGGTTTCTTGCGAAGTGCGCCGATGTGAATATTATTTCCCTTAGCTATACTGTCGGAGGCATCTGGGTCAATTCCATCCCATCGGATACAGATATGACTATTATCTGACGCATTCAGTCATAACTTTCAGTAAAACTCGTCATTGTTCGCCTTAAATAGGTAGAACACAATTGGGAAATATCCAGTGTAACGTCTGCTAAGGGCCTCCCCCGCGGTTGCAGCTCCTCTAGCGGCCGAAGTTGGAACTTTATTTCTTGCGCGGCCATTGATAACACAATCGAAATAGGAGATTAAGGTCCTCTTATAGGGTTCTTGGTACATATCTTGACCTATCACTATTCAACTTGTGTGGACTACAATATCTTCTGGTGAATAATTGGTATTGCAGTCTGTCCCTGCACTGTAATGTCTGTCAATTGGTTATATTTTGTTATTGTTCTTTCTTATACCTTGTAATTATGTGTTATTGATATATCAATCATAACATGCTACTTTGCTGCAAGAAAAATAAACAATCATTCAGAAACTACATACATCAGTGTTTACAGAATTTCTTACCTTGGTCTGCATTTACCATGCATGTGGTGGAACTCAATCTTGTATTATCAAAATTTCATCGTTTCTCCATAGTTTTGGGCATTAGTGTCTATGAATTTCCCTGCTTTTAGCTTTAATGAGGTATTCATTTGAAGAGAAGAAATCACATGGGTTTAAATCTGTGGTCAAGGCAAATGAAAAATTTAATTATGAAATCCTATAAACTCATATATGTAATATTTTACTGCTCTTTCTAGATATGAAGTCATGTTTCCACTCCATTTTCCTAACTAACAGGCACCAATCTCCTAATGTTAAGCCATTATCTCAAGCTTTCATGACAGGTATTTAATGAGTTGAAGGAATGAATTAATTTTAAATATCAATTTATTTTCATATCAGGGGTCAGATTTCCCACTCAAATAATCCCCCAGCTGAGCTTCTGCCAGCTTCCTGGCAGCCACAGCTTGTCTCAGCTTCTCCTGTACGATTTTGTCCTCCTGAGACCGGCAGATCTTCATCTCGTACAGCGTACGGATGTACTTCCTCTCCTCTTCCATCATTTCCAACCTTGCCCTCAACTCCCTCTCAGCAATGCCCAAGGGAGTGCTGGCTGAAAGCATTCAGGATATATTACCAATAAACTACAAGATATCTTAAAATCATTTTGCCCTACAAAAGTGATAAACACAAGAGAGCTGCAAACATAACTATTTTTACTATCTTTTGCTGGTAAGGTGAAATAATGCTTGTAGGAAATAATTCTTAGCGAGAGAAATACCTCATTTTGGAAAAAATATTCTTTGTGGTGGTCCAACCATCTGTTTCCATGCAAAATGAAATTTTTGAGAACAGCCCGAAATATTTTAATTCAAATTTTTGCAGGGGATGGGATGAGCTTCCCAAGGAGGGGCTACTAGGATATACTGCCCTTCCAATAATCCATTGAAAATTTTTCTGTTGAGGTGATCTCTGTATGTCTTTGGCAGAGAATTCGGCCACTCATAGCAGCAGAGAACTCACCTTTCTTGCAAGGTCTGTGTCTCCTGATGGAAGGCCGGATCCCAGGAGAAGCTTCAGTAGGAGCTGAGGTGGTGTGGTGCAAGGGCTGAGGGCCTTGTCAGGAGAGGTCTCAGGGATGGGCAGGAAATAGGGACGGGAAGGGGATAAGGAACCATGGGAAGATTGAGAGGGAGACGGAGCAGGATTTGGAAGTGAATCAGATGGGGAAGGGTTGGGTAGAGGGGTAGAAGTTGAAGAGGAAGCAACAGGAGTAGAAGAAAAGAATTTACTGCAGGAAGGAATGGGTTGAGGAGTGGAGGTTGAATGGGAAGAAACAGGATTGGGAGTTGTGTCATGACTGCAGGAAGGAATGGGTTGGGGAGTGGAGGTTGTGGCCAGATGGTGGTAGTCACTGTCAAAGGTTTCCCCAATCACCACATCCAAGTAGGGAACAATTGTTTCCACTTGGGCAGTGATTGGGTCCTCGACAAACCTCAGGGGGGGTCCACCTCCTGTGCCCATCCAGTGACGCATCTCTTCTGTTTTCCTCTTCTTCACCTCTCCCTTCAACTTTTCCCAGCATCTAACACAACCACCAAAACAAATGCATTTATAAGGAATGCAAAATGGGCAAAGCATATGGCATTATCACATTTACAGCATTAAAATTAGGTACAGTCACACGCAAAAGTAAATGTGCATTGCTTCGCAGTGCCACAGCTGCAGACCCCATTTGACAGCCTACGAAAATATTGTAATGTTGGTAGTACGCAAGAAGATGGGCGCATTAGTCCGTACCACAGGATAAAGAAGAGAGCGAAGGTGTAGGGACGCGTTGACGATGCGAAGGTGAAATATTTTGTAGCTCATGGCACGTGCAATTTAACTGCTACCTCCCAAACTCTTGTAACCTTCGAGAAAATAGTATTCGGAAAGCAGTGCAGGAAGACGGTTCCGATTCTCCAAGAAACTAGAGAGAATCGTCCAGTTGAGCGGTGAATAGAAGCACCTGGACATTCCATGGCATGCAGTCTATGAAACGCCATTCTGAGTTTAAGCATGTTATTTTAACCTTTAAATTGTCAATTAATTTTACCCTAGTTCCATAAATATGCCATATTCTGATAAAAATTCATGAAAACATTAGGGGGCTATTTAAAAAAAATTCCAGCATTTCGTGTTCAAGGGAGTGGGTGTTTGGGGGCCAGCGATATATCCCCACACAACGCAAGAAAAAGAAAAATGCCTGTGTGGGCTACCCGCCTTTCGTGGCGAAAGGACTAATCTGCTTGAAATTACCGTTTGGTAAACGAGATACATCCGTTTGTAAGTTTGTCGTCTAGTTCATTCACAGATATCAATAAAACATTCCAGTAAGTGGTAAGAAACAATGGTAATGCTGATATTGAGTAAATAAATCAAAAATTTTCAATGAACTCGGAAACATATATTAGAGTATAAAAATGAGAAAAAAACCCAAGCTCAGGCTTACTTATAAAGGAAATTTTATTTAATATTTTCAATATTTTATTGCATCTACCTCAGCATCCAGTACCTTTAAGGTGGATTTCCCTGCATCAAAAATTTCAAATAATCACGGATGATATCCTAGGGAATTCCACATATCCCTCATTTGTGCCCCCAGATCTTTTACTGCTATAATATTGATAATTTTTTCCTGCTAGAGGATGTTTATTGTTCCCAGCTCCAGCAAAAAATATTGAGGATGGCTCTGACCGTATGATCCTATTCAAAGATGCATTGCTTTTAGCCACACCTGATTTTTAAGCGTAGAGACACCTAGTATGAATTGCGACGTAAATCCCTTAACCGTCACTCGTCCTTCCTTCATTATGCCGAGAGGGAATCGAGGTGAAACCTCTGCCTCTATGAGAGGGCAAATGGTTGTAATGGTAGCCGCCGGCCGGTCTTTGGAAAACGTAGCGATGACGTTAGGAGTCCATTGGAATACTGTCCATAAATGGGTGAGACGCGCCAGAAAAAATTCAGAGATACTTTTAAGTAGACCTCGAAGCGGTATACCTCGCTGCACAACTGCCAAGGAAGATGAAACCATCCAGCAAGCTGCTCAGAACATGCCACTGAGAGCTGGAGGAGCCGCCTCTTTTGAGAGAGAACTGGACCTAGCATCCAGTCATGATAGGGGAGAGTGGGGCTAAATGGACAGCAATTGATTTCTTCAATTTGAATTTGCGAGCATTTTTGATCAGCTATAGAGTTAAAATTTTTATTGTAGACGGCTTTTGGCATCGCAAAGGAACGTCAGCAGTTTTGCGCTATTTTTGGCAAGGCCATTTATGTGTTGGTGTTTGTTATCGTGTGATCACTCAAAATATTTAGTGCTTCGAAAGTTTTGATTGCTGAGAGTTATTGAGAAGTTTTTCATGTGAAACACTAGGTAAGTGGATAGTGCTCTTTCGGAAAAAAATTGAGTTCAGGGTGTCAACTCATGGATTTCTGTTGGGCACCTTTACCACTGCCAAAACTTGCTGTGGGGCTAAGTGGACCATGAGTTTTGTATGTATTTCGGCTTTTTCTTTGCTTTCCTGGAGAATGAAATCATGGAGGATCTATCAGTCGAGTAGGATGCTGCGGAGCCCCCAAAAGTGAACTCTTTATATATCCGATAAATAAGCCCAAATAATCTCTCCCTTCCACCGTTTCCTAGGCTCTTTAATAATTCTGACGGGATATTAATGCCTATAACACTTCCTGCAATGCCTTCACTATCCATTTTTCTTAATTGCAGCTCATCCTTATCTACATGCTTATCATCTTCTATTACGACGCTGTCATGCCTGCCTGTCTGTCATTGTTTTCATGGAATTCTTCCACGTATTCTCTCCACCTAAGCTGTATCTGCTACGGTTCCACCAGTAACCCTCCTGAGCTGCCATTTACGTACGGTATGGTTTTCCATTCCTTGATGCCGGATGAATTTCCTTCATTAGGACAAAGGACATCGATCACTCTGCCTTTCTAGAGCCTGTAGACCTCAACAAATTGCTTCGCCACTTTCCCCTCACTTTCTCTCTGTTTCTCTCCGAAGTCTATTTATTCCCTAATACCGTATTTACTCCTGTAAGCCGCGCACCTTTTTTCCCGAAACGCCAGTGAAAAAATAGGGGTGCGCGGCTTACACGAATCATCCAGATTTTCGTGTAAGCCGCGCTTTTTTCTCAAATTCCTGTTTGCTTTTTCTCCTAAGTTTCGCATTTTGAGAACATATCGACGTTAATTGGTAAGTATGGTTTAGTAGTAAATCGTACAATGTAAAGTATTCTGAAATTTCGAAGTAATTAGTAATAAAAATCCGGTTAACAAAGTCTGAGCGTACGACGGTACTTTAAAACGCTAGATCCGAAACACCACTTAATAAATCAATAGATTTATCGTGTATAGATCGTACTTAGGACAACACTTTGTAGCACTGATATGTATTTAAATCTACATTGTATCCTGTAAGCTGCCACAAGGGGGGCGACGTCTTTGTCTTTTCAAAGTCGAAAGCGGAGTTTGTTTCAGTATCACGTATCTGTAGCAACATTTTACGCAATAGATAGCTCCTTTTGTGTACACATTAAAGCTACATTGCGAAGACACGACAAAGAATTTGTTACATAGTGGCAAGAGTCGTATGCTCGGAGATTATACCTTACTATCCGTGCATGAGTGTAGTAAACGAGTTCGAATCGACCATTTAGCATTTTAAAATAATTTGCATTTATCACCCTAAAAATGAATTCTGATGTGAAATTGCGATCGTTTCCCGTGAGTACAAAACTACATATTATAAGCGATGCCGAAAAAGTAGGGAATCGAGCTGCAGGAAGGAAATATGGTGTATCTGAATTTAGCAGTGACGAAAACTAAAAATGAGAACTGTTATGATATGAACAGTCATTAGTGATTTACGATTCTATTTCCGCGAATGTGCTTTTCTTTAGTTTTATAAGAATTATAATTGTTATTAAATTGAGCTTAGTTGTTTCCGTGTGTTCCCAAGACTTCCCGGTGTTGTTAAATCGTCCACAGCTACTGCGCAGTGAGCAGACGAGACCACCGCTATGGTACGGAT
Organism: Platycnemis pennipes; assembly: GCA_933228895.1. Classification (NCBI taxonomy): domain Eukaryota; kingdom Metazoa; phylum Arthropoda; class Insecta; order Odonata; family Platycnemididae; genus Platycnemis; species Platycnemis pennipes. Next base: position 77,103,121 of record OW121846.1, on the reverse strand, counting down.
GGCGTTCTTCTTTTATTTGCTGATATGCCAACGGATTTCCGTAATAATTGTTAATAAAGTAATCACGGGTTGAAATTGTATATATTTCTGCAATTATTCCAGTTGGCTGTTATTTTGAAAAGATGCCATTTTTATAGTTGGATGATGTGGTCGTATGTAACTGTGATTACTGTGAGATGCTACCAGAAAAAGATACACAGTAAAAGAGGCCGTGCATCGATGCACGACGCGATGACGATCGTGACGATATTAACACGTAATTAAATCATATAATGAGAAAGACGTACACGTAATATAGGCACAGAATTTCTCTTAAAGAACGTGCATTCATGTTATGACAAAATGATGCAGAATCAAGGGCAAAAAAATAATTTTCTGACAGAAATAATTTTTTTCCTCACGAGCCTTTCCGAAAATAGGGGTGTGCGGGATACACGAGGGCGCGGCTTACACGAGTAAATACCGTATCATTTCTGCCCTGCTCCGCATTTTCCTTTTTCCAATTCCTTCTTTCCTAAATGTCTCCATATTTTCTATTACTATACCTGATTTCTTGATCCTCCTAGCACATACTGTTCCCATTGCCTAATATTTCCCATTTTTCCTCAACTATTCTACTTTCCACCCATTCATGCCTCTCTCTCTCTGTCACTCTCTCTCCACAAACACCTGATATTCCGTCCGCTCTAATCAGTGCCCCAAAATCTACTTAATTTATTCATTACAACTCTGAACTATATACTTTATGAAAAATTATTCTTAATGGCCAAAAGTTTCATTAAATGCATTAATTATCATTGAGTTTTGTATAGATCTTTTAAATAAATTGTTAAGCAAAATTTGTCCTCTAGGTATGACCCACAAAACATCATTCGGCAACGAAGTTCTGGTCACATTACCATTAGTTTTGGGGGGTAATAACAGCTGCTGGTCCGGGGCCATTGGTAAGAACCCCAAAAAGAATGACAGCGGCAAATTATTCAGAATTATTGGAAGAACGTTTACTTCCCTTCAAATCAGAAATAGTGCCGGAGGGTGAGGAGGTGACGTTTGTCCATGAAAATTCACCAGTGCACCGAGGCAACGTTGTCTGCCATTTTTTGGCCCAACACCCACATATTAATGTGATTGACTGGTCAGCACGATCACCAGACCTCAATCTCATCGAAAATGTATGGGGATTGAAGGTGCAGGAGAGAACAGCAGATAATATCAGAGCAGAAGAAGATCTGGAAGCTCACGCGAGTGATATGTGGAACTATCTAAGACTTCGCTCGCAATTATTTGAAAGTCTTTTTCTGTCAATGAGAACCCACCTTCCAGCGGTACTAGACGCTAAGGGAGATGCCATAAAATATTGAAAAATTCAAATACAATTTTCTTCTTAAGTGAGTCTGAGCTTGGGTGTTTTTCTCATTTTAATACCCCAGTAAAATTTCCTGGTTTCATTGTAAATATTTGTTTAATTTACTCATTACCATCAATCCCATATTGCAAAAAGCAAAAACGTAATTTTCTATCATTCACTGAAATCTTTTTTTATTGACATCCATGAGTAAACTGGAAAAAAGCAGAGATATATCTCATGTGTAGAGAAGTAATTCCTGGCACATATTAATTACATGTTTAAACTCATAATGGTGCTCCATATCGCTGAACAACGACCTTGCAATTATTTTTCCCAGTACTTCTATCCACGTCTCAGAGTCGGCGATTTGCAGTAGCGTCTTGAGGAAACTTATCCCTTCTCCGTCAAATTCTGTCTGCATAAGATTTTGGTCAAAGTTTAATAGTTCCGAAGGTCGCAGTTCAATTGCACACGCCGCACGCAACTAAACCTTTCCGCTCGGGTCCGTCAACTCTGTGCTGCTTTCTCATCTATCCTGCATGACTGACAACCACGTCGATCTTCTTCCGTTATGCCAACATTGAAATATTTTTCATTCGTATCGAATGGGGTCCGAGCGGCAGACAGAAGTTCTGCACATTTACTTTTGCGTGTGACTGTACATAAATCATTCATTGCATGCTTCTACAGCAAAAAAGCAAACCAAAAGAGAAAGAGGCCAAGAATGGTTTGGGCATAATATGTATTACATTAAATGCCTTGTTCATGACAAGTGCCAAGAAAATATTTATTTTATTCTTGAATTCCATAAAATCCCATGAAAGAAGCAGTGAAAATATTTATAAATAACTTTCACCTTTATAATGACTATATAGCACACTATCGCTTGGACTATTTATTGACACTACAAGGAAGAAGACAATTAGGGGTTTAATAGTAAGAAACATGGTTAGGTGAAAAGACTTTTATACCGAAAGGAATGGGTTGAGGGGTGGAGTTTGAATTGGAAGCAACAGGATCAGGTATAAAACTCCATTCCATTTTATGCCAGTGCATTAATGAAAAGGAAAAAATGATAAGCACCATTTAACTACGATATGGACGAAAGTGACTTGCAGAAGATGAAAAATTCCAAGCCAACCAAAAATTAGAGAGCCACAATGCATGCAATATTAGAATACTTCAATGCCGATCCCTTGAAAATTATCAAGAGGCAATTAATATGGATTCAACACCCAGAGAGGTTAGACTTTTTTTTTCAATTACATGACCTTCATTACTTGTTAAAAAGATGTGATTTAACACAGTGAAATTTTACTCCAAAACATACTCCATAAATTCCCTTTCTTGGTTATAATGTTCGTACCACCATGTTACTGGTCACTGTGTTTCGCAAATGAAAACTCCATTCCCAGTGATGTCCTTGCTTTCATTAAAAAGAAAAATATGTTAAATCTGATCTTCAGAATGCATTCATTTTCTTATTTAACTTGCTTTCTACACATTCCTGAAGTGACGTGCATTTCCGGAATTTTACCTGAAGTAATGAAGCTGTCAACGGAAAATGTAGCATGGGGACGTTAATGACAGATTGTAACGAAAAATTTTACGACAAACTCTCGTTGACATAGAAATAAACTTTTTCCCACGGCCCCCTGAAGCACCAATTTTAAGAATGTCCGTCATAATTAGTACCAATTCCAACGGCATTTATCATGCAAGTTGATAATGCAGTACTACAAGCTATTAAAGCACAAGCACCATTAAGGGTCAACAATCCTAGGATTGGTTTGACGCAGCCCTCCACTCGATCCTTCTATCGGCCAACCTCTTCATACTAACGTAGTTCCTCTCTTTCACGTCCTTTACGACCTGCTCCATGTAACTCATACGAGGCCTGCCTCTTCCATTTTTCCCGTTCACTTTTCCCTCGACAATTGTCTTCATCAGGCCATCGTGTCTTAAGATATGGCCGATTAGGTTGTCCCGTCTTCTTTTTATAGTTTTCAGCAGACTTCTCTTTTCTCCCACTCTTCTTAGGACTTCTTCATTTGTCACTCGGTCGATCCATTTTATCTTCATCATTCTTCGATAGCACCATATTTCGAATGCTTCCACCCTTTTCTTCTCCGCTGCTGTCATCGTCCATGCCTCACTGCCATAAAGGAACATGCTCCAGATATAAGTTTTGATGAATTGCTTCCTTACTTCCAAGCTTGTATTTCCAGCTGTTAGTAGATTCTTCTTTTGATAGAATGCCCTCTTTGCCTGGGCTATTCTACTCACTATTTCTTTCTTGCTTCGTCCATCGTTGGTTACTCTGCTTCCCAGGTAACAGAACTCTTTCACCTCTTCCAGTTTCTGTTTTCCTAGTTTAACATTGGTTTTGGCCTCTTCTTTCTTGCAGCACACCAATATCTTAGTTTTCTTCTTATTGATCTTCAGCTGATGTCTGGCCATTGTCCCTTCCATGGTTGTTAGCATCTTATTCAGCTCCTTCTCTGTCTCTGCTATGAGAGCTATGTCATCAGCGAATCGTAGCATGCTGACTGTTTCTCCGTGGATGTACACTCCAGAACACTTCTCCTTGACTTCATTGATGGCTCTCTCAATGTAAACATTAAAAATTACGGGAGACAGTGCACAGCCTTGTCTCACTCCTTTCCTTATTTTTGCTTCTTCACAGCTGGGTCCAGATTTAATCACAGCTACTTGGTTTTTATACAAACTGTGGATAATTCTTCGATCATTGTAGGAAACTCCAATTCCTTTCAGAATATCAAGCATTGAATTCCAATCCACGTTGTCGAAAGCCTTCTCCAAATCCACAAATGCAATGAAGGTCGGTTTGTTCTTCTCCAGTCTCTTAAGCAGCCTAAGGGCCAATATTGCTTCTCTTGTACCCTTACTTTTCCTGAACCCGAATTGATCTTCATCCAGGAACTCCTCTGCTTTTCGTTCTATTCTTCTGTAGATGATCCTTGTCAATATCTTCGATGCATGTCTCGTCAGGCTTATGGTCCTAAAATTTTCGCATTTATCTGTTCTCTTCTTTTTGGGAATAGGAATGATGATGTTTTTCTGAAAGTCCCTGGGTATTTCTCCTGTTGAGTACATGTCGCAGATGACCTTATAAAGATGGAACAATGTCCTTTCTCCTGCATTCCTTATCAGTTCTGTGGGTATATCATCAATTCCAGAAGCCTTATTCATCTGAAGGTGCCTTACTGCTGCGTCGAATTCCGATCTCAATATTGATGCTCCCATATCATCCTTCTCGACTTCGCTTTCCTCTTCAATGACTTTCGTGCTGAGATTGTTCCCATTGTATAACTCTTCGAGATATTCTTTCCATCTCTTCACTTAGTTTTCATTTTCAATCAGAAGTTCTCCATTCTTGTCCCTTATAGCATTGCATCTTGCTCTCCGTTCCTTGAAGTGGTTCCTCACTATCCTATAGGCAGCTTCCACCTTTCCAATGGTAAGGTTGTTTTGTACATCTTCGCACAGATTGTTCATTCACATTTCTCTAGCTTTCCTGGCTTTGCGGCTTACTTCGTTCCTTATTCTTTTGTAACAAAGCTGCCCTTCTTCAGTTTTCGCATTTTTGTACTTTCTTCTTTCTTCAATCAGCACTAAGACTTCTTCCGTGATCCATGGTTTCTTCTTAACAACTTTTCTTCTTCCAAGAACTTCTTTTGCGGCTTCCTGTAGTCCACATTTAATGTTTTCCCAATGCTCTTCTACTGGTTTCTCAGTCAGGTCCTCTCCTATGTTATTTCCACTGCTTTCCAAAATTCCAGCTGGTGTTGAGTCTCCTTTAGTTTTTCTACTTGCCAAATGTTCTTTGTTGTTTTCTTCAATCTGTTGAATTTTAGATGGCATTTCATCATCACTAAATTATGGTCGCTGTCGATGTTTTCACCCGGGTAGCTTTTGCAGTCCTTCACCTGATTCCTGAACCTCTGCTTCACTAAAATGTAGTCTATTTGAAATCTTCCTCTGTCTCCTGGCATCTTCCACGTGTATTTTCTTTGGTTGTGATTTTTAAACAATGTGTTAGTAACCACTAACTTATGTTGTGTGCAGAACTCAAGCAGTCTTTCTCCTCTTTCGTTTCGGTTTCCCAATCCATATTTTCCAGTTATTCTTCCATCTTGTCCTTCGCCAACGACAGCGTTCCAGTCTCCTAAAATAATTAGGTTTTCTTCTCCTCTTACCTGTTTTATTACTTCAGTGATATCTTCGTAGACGTCTTCCACTTCTTCATCTTCATAGTCTGACGTAGGCATGTAAACTTGCACCACAATGGTATCTGTAGGCTTAGTTTCAATTTTAACCATTATAATCCTTTCACTGTATTGCAGGAAGCTCTTCACACCCAGTCCCGCACTCTTCCTGAGCATTATGCCTACTCCACCATTGCCATTCAGTGATCCGGTGTGAATAATTCTATAACTTCCACTCCAAAAGTCTCCTTCTTCAGGCCATCTCATTTCACTGATTCCTAATACATCGAGGTCCATTCTCCTCATTTCCACCTTAGGGTTCTCCAGTCTTCCGCAGGTCCGAAGTGATCGCACATTCCACGTTCCTACCCTAAAATGATTATCACACTTGACTGATGTACTCTCTTGGGTAGTCCCCGCCCGGAGATCCGAATGGGGGAGTATTTTACCTCCGGAATATTTTACTCGAGAGGGTGCCATCACATCTTGATAATAAAGGAAAGAGTGGAGTAGCTGCGACTCCTCGGGATAGTAATGCGGTGGTTTCCCCTTGCCTTCCACATTTAGCCAAGCACCATTTACCCAAGCTAATTGCCAAGCCACATTAAGGAATATTATTCATATTCTTTGTCTTTAAAATTAGTCATCTACTCACACCAAAGCAAATAATACTGTACTTAAGCAAATAATGCAAGAGAAAAAAAGCATCGCATTGCAGAAACACCATTTTCCAGGCTTATTAGGCAAATAAGTATGTGCCCATCAGCACGTAAAACTCATACCGTATGATGATTCCACATGATACTCCAATCCACATTACTGGAGCCTCTCAGAGAGGATGCATTCGCCACAGTTTATTTTCTTCACTTAAAATATTCTGTAGCCACATACTTACACTGACATCTCAATATAAAAACGACACTAAATAGGGAATCCGGTGAGGTGAGGATGTACTAATCCAAACTACTTCAACATCGTATCATCAACTACGTAAAATCAGCTAACCTACAGATCAATATACCTCAGAGTCATCCTACACTTACCTTTACATGCATAGCCTTTTAATTTACCTTTTAAGTTGTTTCTCGTCTCTCCTATCAACATCGCAGTGGCTGTTATACTTGCTTCGCACAGCTAGCCACGCCTTCTTCTTCGCCTCACAATGTGCTGGGTCAGTTTTCTTATTTTCTAGGGTACTGCGGTGCTTTTGCACCAAATCGCAAAGGATTTTTTTCTCCGCCATGGAAAACGAAGCACTCCTCGCAGCCATCTCAAGTGCTTTGCATATCAACAAGTGACTGACGAAAAACAAATCTCTTGCTATTGCGTCACATTGTTGCCACGTCTATCGCCTGGGAGTAACCTGACTACGAGACTCCCAGCAGACATTTATTAATACCGATGTCGAAGATTCGCCCAGGAGCCTCTTGGGATGGTAGCACCTAGGGGACTCTCAGGGAAACGACTACTAATACGGCCCTAAATCCTTCTAAAAAATTTTTGTTTGCTTGGTGTGCTTCTCTCAACTTTGATAAAGGCTATTCTTCTCCTCAACGACACATGACCTCAACACTTTAAAATCACATGGTATTCCTTAATCTAGAATTAACGCTATGACAGAAAAATGGCATAAAACTGGAAATTATTTTCATCAGACAGATATTTTATATAGCATATTTGGAGGAAACAAATCAATATGTATCATTTTAACAGACCACAATAATAAACATTCAGGTCAAATTTTTAATACAACACACATCATTACCTGTTGTGGCTAAAAATATATAGCAAATCTTTAAAAAAATTAAGAATTGAGTTACCTGAAATTCATGCTCTTTACTTAACCTTGAAATAGTCCCGAATTTTGAAGATTTCCATAGGTTCACCAGCAGCATTACTCTACTATTATTTTGGACTTAAGGGACCACAATTTAAGGGAATTAAACTGTCTTGTACAAAGCTATGTTTGATATTTAAGAGGGGTCCTTTATAATTAAAATATTGTGAAATTGAAAAGGCTATGCTTCAATCAGTATGCATAAAAGCCAATAAAGAAACAAGAATATTACTAAGTGGACTTCCAAGGGAAGAAGAAGAGTATGTGGAGAGCATATGATAACTGCAATTTGCATGCAGTAGAACAGAAATACATATTCTTAGAGGACACAGTTCAAACTCCTACAGCCACAGACTTCTCTTCTCCAAAACTGCACGGGTTGCTTTTTTCAAAATATTTTTTCAATCGGTGGACCTTAAAGAGCACTGATGTTTTAATGGCTAACTTCACAATCAGTGGAAGTACTTGGTGAGTAATGAGCAAAGACAAATGGGACTGAGGATACAATGCAAATGCAATATTAAGCATTTGTCATAAATCAGCAAGGCTTTCAATCAAGAAATATCACCATTCATTAGTTGAGCACAAACATTACATAGCTTCTAAACCAATGATTAATCATTGTAGTAACTCACATAAAGAGGAGATTCAATTAGGAAGCGCAGAAGTTGCCTCAGAGAACAGTCCTCAGGTGAATCATTATGAACAGCCATTTGATACTTTGCATAGAGTCGGTGAGTTTCTTGAAGCATTGCATCATCATCCACTAATCGAGAAACAGGAACAAGTTCTGTCTAGAGTAAAATAAAATTGAAAATTGGTGAGACCAGTTAATGACATATTTCCATCACTCACTTTAAATACATTCTCTCAAACATATCAATAACAAAGAGAAAATTTTATCAACTAGCTAACTTTGGCAAAAATGTGCAAAAACAGAATTTAATTGACTAATTATGTATTGGGCATTGATCCACCAAAGAAAAATTCTATTGACAAACTTATCAAACATTTTTAATTTTCCACCATTCCAGCAGAATAATTGGCCAAATTAATGATTTTAGTATTTATTTTTTTACAAGGACATCTTGAACTTTAAATCTATTAGCTGTCACGGCTCCACTGGAAATATTGACTTTATTACCTCTATTTATTTTGAAAAATATCATCTTTGTTCATCCAACTCTTAAGACTTCCAGTGATCACAAAAACCAGTTCTTGGGGTTACAATTATTTAACATATGGGTCATTCCACCTCAATTCAACAAACGTTTGTCCCTTAGGGTCTCAGATTTTGATAAAAATTGGCGTATGGGAACAAAATCAACTCAAACTAAGTAATCTCAAACAGTTTTGTGAAAAAAATTTTTTTGTGTGAATTATGCATGTTTTAATTTTTTCGCATTTTTAGCAAAAAACCGAGCCTTAAATCATATTATCACTTATATCTCCGCTGGTGATTGTCAATAGCAATAATTAATAGCTCTTTTTAAAGCTAAATCTTTATTGAATGCAAATATATCAATAAAAAATTATTTTCCTTTAAACCCTATTGTTATTAATTACTAATGTTTAAAAAGTTGTTAATAAACTTTTCTCAAATACTCCATCTCAGAATCGGCCGAAACTTTTTTTCCGTAATCTAAACATACCCAGCTAACTATTCCAAAAATAAAATTTAGTGGCAATTCGTAAATGCGTTTTTTATAAATATTTAAACATTTACAATTTTCTGTCTCACGGCTCCCCCATTTGGAATACATGCAGCCTACACGCGATGCAAGCCTAAAAATTGCTCAAGGTCGTGGCTATATGAGATAAAATATATTATAAACTATAATTGTTAACAACAATTGTTATTTGTTCTTTCACTTTTCGAGCTAAATATTGAGTTGATCCAAATTTCTCTTGAAATTTTGCCACTCTCCAGCTTTTAGGCAGTGTAGACAGGACTAAAATTTTTTCACTGTAGGAATTAGCTTCAGCAAATTTTTCCTTGAGTTGACTTAGCATTTTACACCCTACTAACTCTTATGGGCCGAAGGAAGTTTTTGCTTTTCCCCACACTTTCCCGATTGCTCTTCGATAAACAGAAGTAATTTTATGAATTTTTTCTTTAGAGTATTTTCTACTTCTCAACTTTTTCTATTTACTGGTGATGTACCGATTTCGGATAAACTCAGGTTGATTGTTTCTAGCACAGATTGACGAGGTGAAAAAGGTGGACCATTGCTCTCCTTGTGAGTCACTGTCATTGCTGGAGTTGTTTGTAGGTAGGGATACATGAGGCTCCGCAAATTGCAAACCAGAAGGGCACGGCTGTGACAGGTCTGCTTCTGCAGCCACAAGCTGCTCAGGAACGTCTTCCTGATGACTGATGGGATACCTTGGTTTGTCATCTTTCGCGACTCCCTTATTCAGAAACACTCTGCACTGACGACACAATTTTCTGCCCTCGACTAAAGACATCGCTCTAGTGCTGAAAATTTTTGATTTGTAATATGTGGCATTAATTGTATATAAATTAACACTACGGATAATGCAATGTAGTTTTAGTGGATTACAACACTCTTTTGATGCTTTGAAAAGAAAGCAAGAAATGATTTTTCATTATCGCACACGATTTCCACTTTGACACCTCTTCTATCCTCGATGAGCTGCAGATCTCTTCGATACATTTAAAGACACTGTCTCGCGAACATTTTCCTCCTCTCACTGCGCCGATGGAGCAAATTTTGTCACAAATTTGACAATTAGTTTAAAAAACTATGTACGAGAAAAAAGAGAAGGCAGACAGCTCTTGAATAAGGAGATGGACACGCGGTGACAGACCAAAACCAACTGAGACTTCTTCGGTGAGTAAACGCGGCTGTCAACAAAAACATGTGCAGCTAGATGGTCTTCCTTCAAACTTTTAGGCGAATAGCGCAATGGGCAGAATTGGCCACCAACGGGGTCATAAAAATAGGGTTCTGAAAGGAAGTGGAAAGGTTTTTACCCTCTTGCCCTAATCCGTAGGTGCCATAAAATATTTCTTTTTAGAGAGAGCAACGTTCACGGAATACGTCTCAATGCACGAAAAGCCACAGCTGCAGGCTCTCGACTAGAATTGAAAATGAAATGTTTTTTCATGGATAAAAAATATTTGGACACTAAAATCCGAGTTTGCAGTAAATTTGTCTATAGAGATAAAAAGGGTGAGATAGCAAAAACGAAGAAATTTTTCTGCTAGAACAAATGATGCAAAACTTCCATAATTGTAATTTATTTTCATTTCATTTCAGCAATGAATTATACTTGAAGATTCTGTAAAAGTTTTTTCATATTAATTGTCACAGATTTTTACCTCAAATAAAAGTTAATCAGCCTGGAAACTTAAGTGGGGCTCAAAGGTAACTTTCCCTGCAAACATTCATTTAACAGAACAAATAACAATTGTTATTAACATTTATAGTTTATAATATATTTTTATCTCATATAGCCACGACCTTGAGCAATTAGGGAATTTTTAGGCTTGCATCGCGTGTCTGCTGCATGTATTCCAAATGGGAGAGCCGACGGGCCGCGAGAGAGAAAATTGTAAATGTTTAAATATTTATAAAAAACGCATTTATGAATTGCCACTTAATTTTATTTTTGGAATAGTTAGCTGGGTATGTTTAGATTACGGAAAAAAAGTTTCGGCCGATTCTGAGATGGAGTATTTGAGAAAAGTTTATTAACAATTTTTTAAACATTAGTAATTAATAACAATAGGGTTTAAAGGAAAATAATTTTTTATTGATATATTTGCATTCAATAAATATTTAGCTTTAAAAAGAGCTATTAATTATTGCTATATGACAATTACAAGCGGAGATATAAGTGATCATATGATTTAAGACTCGGTTTTTTGCTAAAAATGCGAAAAAATTAAAACATGCATAATTCACACAAAAAATTTTTTTTCACAAAACTGTTTGAGATTACATAGTTTGAGTTGATTTTGTTCCCATACACCAATTTTTATCAAAATCTGAGACCCTAAGGGACAAACGTTTGTTGAATTGAGGTGGAATGACCCATATAATTATTTAATGTTCAATAAATTAAATATTCTAATGTTGGAAATATTGCATACCATTCACACCCTACAAGAACCATGTTCTATGACCCAGATCTCTGAAGGGTACATCATATTCACTGTGGATAAAAATAATTCAACAATGCCAAACAAACCAAGTTCCGGTCAAGACAAATGATTTTTTTTTCTCCATGAAAATGGGGTCCTTAACCATATTTTTTATTGCCAAATCTGATAGAGTTTGTAAAATAAAAAGACCCATATTTTCCATTGTTTAACACATTCGGTGTGGCCGCCGCCCATAGTCGGCGCTTCGAACTTGCCTCAGGACGGCCGCTGCCTTTCGGCGTCTTACGTTACCGGCATATCAAATTGTATTTTTTTTCGACTCCGCTCCTCAGCGTTGTCCTACGACTTTCTGCCGGTCCTTACATTGGTTTGTCTATGTAACATTGTAACTCGTTCTCACAAATTACGATTAGTTGATTCGGTAATACATTTTAAGTTTGCTCCTTTTTTTTTCCTCGTCCAATTTTTTTCTATGCTAATTTTTCAATGCCCAGACACCTGCTGTTCGATATCATTGTATTTATTGCTAAAATCCTTTGTATAATCTATTAAATGGATAAAAGTTATACATCTTATCAATGAAAATACTTTCTTTTAGGACTATCAACGTGACTTTGACATAATTGATTCCGCATCCTAACTTTGGATCACGTTTTGTAGGCACTTTTTTTTTTAGCAGTATCCTTCATTCTTTCTGTTCTTGGAGCAGCTTTGTTACAAATTCAACGGCTCTGAGTGAATGTGAATACTGAGTATAAATTGTCTAAACATCGGAAATGGAGCACATATCATCACACCACAACTCGTGTTGCCGATGAAGACATTGCCCGGTTCGTTGAAGAGCCAGATGAAAATACGGTTGTTAGTGAATCAGACTCTAATTTTGTAATCTGTAATAATTCGTAAGACGAGGAAATCGATGCCATCTCAGACGATAATGAACACAAATATGACATCCGTCAGGCCTCAGGCATTTCAGGTATACTTACGGCAGTGCACAAAAAACGAGAAGCATAAATATGGATTGAAATTGCACCAGCTTACTGAACCAAATGGACTCGTTTTGGATTGCTTAGTGTATACCAATGGGGGCGTATACACGAAACCGAAATCGCAATTTTGAACACGAAATTGTTAGATGGAAACGAAAAAAGAAATTAAGTGAAAAAATTAATCTTCTAACCACAACAATTCACTCATAAATAAAAAATTAAAATAAGCAAAAGGTGACACCCACCGAAAATGCTGCTGTAATAACATTGACGTCATTTTCCTCCCGTCCTTGACTGCTCTTATGGTAAGGGGAGGGAGTGGAGGGGGATTCTCGGAAGGTCTGCTCGCACAGATGCTGCCGTAACTGCTCCGATCGGCAGTCAGCTGTGTCTCCCCCTTTGCGATAAGGTGAAGTAGCTTCGTCGGCTCAGTTGTGATTGGACAAAGTCGTTATACGTCAGAGGTTGCACCACACCCACTTTTCCGAAAGGGTTATAAACATTAGTTTTTCGACGCCTATAACTCGAGAAATAATTGACGGATCAAAAAATGGAAAATACGGGTCTTTTTATTTTACAAACTCTATCATACTCGGCAATAAAAAAAATATGGTAAACCACCCCATTCAAGGGATACTTATGTTGGTGGAGTAGGTCACTCAGAAAAAGTCGTTCATTCATTTGTCTAGCTACTCCAATGTTGATCATGCTGTATGTATGGACTTTTACAATAGTCACAAAATTTCACTATGCCAGAAAATCTGCTGCAAAAGAAATTATATTCAACTAGGACGCTGCAAATAATGAGGAAAGGTAAACCTCCTAAAGTTGCGAAGAAAAAATTGATAAACAGAGATTTTAGCTCAGTATAGGAAAGAGGGAATATCCATATGTAATTGGAAAGCCAAAAGAGATGTTCTCTTGATTTCATCAGAGCATAATGCAAATATTATAGAAGAGTCCAACTGAAAAGGAAAGGTTACTAAGAAACTACAGATGGTTGCTTAACATAATAAATACATGGGAGGAATAGACCGTATAGATGATTTTCTCTTATTATCCAGGTAAAAGAAGAAGTTTGAAATGGTTTATAAAATTATGGAGAAATATATTTCAAATACTGCTAAACAACTTACAAATACTCCACAGCAAATTTAGTGGTGAATCTTCAGATGTGTCGCGAGAGTTATTGGGAGTCGTATCTTCAGGAGCGATTTTCATGAAATGCCCGATCAAGCCGTAGGTAAGTAAAAAGTCCTACCATTTCAAATTCAAGCGAGGAAGGGTTCTAGAGTCCAAAGAAAATGATGCTGCAACTGCTCAAGTAAATGGGTAAGGAAGGACGATGTTTCCTTGTGTGAATATCCACCCATGTGTGAATATGAACCTATAAGCTGTTTCTAGATCCTGGTTTCAGAGTTTTCCATAGGCACTAACCAGGATCATAGTTAGGAAAAATGTAAATTACAGACTAAATAATGTTATGAAAACTAAATTCAGTAGATTCTGGCGATTTTGTGTCGAATTCGAACATATCGAAAAGACTCAAATTTGCAATTTACCACAAATAAAAAAACCTTTATTCCGACCCGGATTTCATTGGCACTGAAATATCATCAGTTGATGCATGCGACTCCATTCGTAGAAAAAACTATATTTTGAAATAGTAATCATCTTCAATTTTAATAAAAATATTAGGGTTTTACAAAAACCTTATTTGTCTAAAAGGAAAAAATATGTAACACATACAAGAATAAAAATAATGTTTAGGGACGACTGTGGAGTTTAGGAAACAGGCCTCCTGAAGTAGGTAATGCTAAAAAAGTTAATATAATTTTTTAACATGAAAAAAATTTATTTAATGTAAATTTTAAGTTAGAATATAATAAACAATTTCAAAGTGCAAGAATAATAGAGAAATGTTAAAGGCTGATCAGTAACGTATTTGAAAACCATTCCGCGGAACGGACTGCCGCCGATCGGCGGCATTGTAAACTTTTTAAAAATAATAATAATATGCAAAATAAAAAGGTTATAAATAGAAACAAAGTGAAAGAAATAACATAATATACGAAATTCAAGAGAAAAAAAAACCCGGTCCTAAGACTATTCTTAAAATATACAACCGCACCGAATGTGTTAATCTGTCCATTAGTTCTAGAGTTACAAGCAGTGAAAAACATGTTTTTAACCCTTTGTACCTACGTGGACGTGCTAAGGACAAGTATGTCATCCACTTTGTTCAATTACAACTGAGACTGCAAAGCTCCTGTACCGGATCACAATGAGAGACACACAGCTGACTCTGCCAATGGAAGTGGTTGCGACAGGATCTGTGCGAGCAGACCTTCCACCACCCTCCCCCCTCCACACCTTTCCCTTTCCCTAAAAACAGTCAAGGACGGGAGGTGGAAGAAGCAGTAATCCTTAATGCAGCTCGTTCGGCGGGCATCACCTTTTGCTTTTTTAAATATTTGATTTTGAGTGAATGGCTCTGGTTAGTAGATTAATCTTTTCACTGAAATTCATTTTTCGTTTCCATCTAACGATTTAGGGAACAAAGTATCAATTTCAGTTCCGGGTAAACACCCCCAATTTGCTATTCGCAATGCAATTTCCAGTTATTATCTTATAAATCATTTAGTATTATAAGTACCTAAAGTGATACGCAGTTACATGACCGTCATACACTTTTGGAAGAAAAAGTGAAAACAATCTCAAATTGTCATGCTGGTGAATGAGATACAAGTAGCAAGTGAAGCAAAATACTGAGCATCACTCTTACTTCAAATCTAGGACAGGGGAATCATATTCGAAATGCTGGTGGCACAGTCTTGGGGAAACTGGGATTCGTTAAAAGAACTGGAGGATAATGATCAAATGGATAATTAAAGGAAATATGTTATTTTGCACTTGTAATGACTCACCTGAAGTGTACATTAGGCATTTGGAATCCAATAGATAAGAATTTAAATCAAAAACTGCATAAGATACAAAGGAAAGCAGATTGTTTTGTAACAAACTGGCATGAACGTAGAGGAAGTGTCCCTTGGCTAATGGAGGGGCTTGGTTGGGGAACCCAAGAAGGCAGAAGGTTGTTCTAAAGATGAAAGGTACTCGACAAAATACAAATAAAACAAATTTGAATCCGACCCTGAAAACATATCTCTACCCACACACCATATCAGCAGGATAGAAGTGACAAATTAAGAGAAATCAACTGATGGACTGAGTGATACAAGGATTCCTATTTCCCCCAGACAATGCCTAACTACAACACAAACAAAGCATAATTCATTCTAACACATAGCATATCATGCTTCATTGATAATGTAAACAAAGTTAAGTGTAATGTTAATAAACAAAGTTTTTTTCCAGCTAAACCCAGCTTCACGGCTGAGTTTAGCTGAAAATTTCCAATAGACTCATCTTAAGCTGGTTAGGTCTGATTCTGACTCATAGCCAAATACTCTTGTCAGTGCCATCCGCGGTTGAATTTCTAACCACAGTTAGCCAGTAATGCAAGTCAAAAAAAAGTTATGCTATGCTAGTTCCACATGCATCGACAAGTGACAACCATATTTCCCACTTTGGCATGTTGACCACATAAAGTTAATCAGATTCGGTACACTGTGGGTATTATTCAGATTTTGATGCTGCCCAATACAGAAAACCGAACGAATTGACATTCGTGCAGTACCATAAATGCATTCATTTTACGCAAAAAAAACTTGAATTGAGAAATCCCGGTTTACTAGAGTAATGCTAATTTTAAAACCATATGAAAATCTCAGAAGTGGTGGGATGCGCTGCCTTGTTGCTGATGATAACAGGTACAGTAAACTTTTGATAATACGAAGTCACCAGGACCGGAAAATCAGCACTTCGTGATTTCGTATTTAGAACATTTTTAAAAAGTCGTGAAAAAATTTTATCCTTGTCTTCTCTAACTTTTGTCCTCTTCGGCAACATTGTATAACTTTTGTGGTCGTTCATGAAAGCATTCTTAAAAGTTGCATGTCTTAAAAGATCATAAAATAAGTACCTACTTGAATTTCCTACGTCAATGCTTTTAAGTCGGTGATCATAGTATTGGAAACATTTTATCCCAGTATCGAAAACGTATATAAAACAAAAGTTGAACATTTGTAATAACAATTTTATTTTCAGAATCAGCAGTCAGAAGAGACGGGCAATTAGCAAGAATGCTAAAAATAGACATTTGCTTTAAACATCTACGCTGTTATGATGGCAGCTGGCCCAACCACGCTTTAGTTGTCTTCTATCGCCCAATCATAGCTAAAAAAAAGTACGAAACTAAGCCTGTTTCCAGAAAAAAAAATCATTCACAGGTTATTACTTGTAGTGTCTTCCATCTATCGTCAGCAGAAGAACGTCTGTGACATCCCTTCCACCTTTTCTGTGGGCCTGGGGGCGTGATCAGGTGGTCATGGGTGGATCTTCGAGGGATATCGGGGGGAAGTGAAGGATATGGTCTACAGGTGTCAGAGTGCGAGAGGAGGGGTCAAAGACCCTCCCGAAAACAAATGACGCTGCATCCCTGACCCTCCCCATTCCACTCAACACCTGGAGCAGTTCCAATCAGCCCCTGGCACGCGCCCCCAGGGTTGCCCAGAAGAAGAGGAAGGAACCTCACAGATGTTCCATGATGCCATCCACCCACCTCCTCCCCTCCTTCAACCTCAGCAAGACAGATTAAGATACTAGAGGCCTGCACACGAGTGAAAAATACGGGCGAGGGTCGACCGCCTGTATGCGAAAGATAAAGAGAGAGGCCCAACCTGAAGACATTTAATGGACTTTTCCGAAGTTTCGCGAATGTGACCCAATGGAGAACTTGCTGAGTATAGGCAGTCACCCGCCGGCTGGGCGGGCGACCGCCTCGAGGCTGGGTACTGCCCTAAGATTGTAACCACCGCATATATTTTTCAAGGGTCATTATCGTTTTCAATAGTTTTCGCTCACCTGCTTAGGATGTGGGCACCCGGAGCAAACACCCACGGTCGGGCTTCTGCATCACCCGGGCGGAGGTGAACATGGGTGATTGCACCGGCACAGGTGGGCGAGGGTCGCCTGGATTTGGTGCCCGTTTGCAGGCCTTAAAAGATACACCCGCAACAGGGACCTTCCCTCTCCACAACAGGACCCTTTTCCCCCTCACACACCGTAAACCCAAACTCCCTGGCCATCATAATCCTTACCCTCAACAACAGAACCCACCCAAATTTCCTAACGGCATCACCTGCCCTCACTCAACCCGTCCATGCTACAAGATTTGGGTGCGGACAGCCCCTTCACGGAGAGCTGAACTAGGATTGCTCGCCTTAAAGGACGAGGTAGGATTCACGGAGAATAGGAACTGCTACAATTCCATGAGCACAGCAGCAAGCATGGTATGTGCCGTCACACATAAGCTTTTATTAAACGAGTACCGTACACATTATGAAAATGCTGGTAACAGGTAAAACAAAAAATAGCCAGGATAAATAATGGCATTAACCCATTGCCTTACAAAGATGGCTATTCGCCGTCGCTCAAAATTGGCCCTTGCTTTCAAAGACGGCGATTCGCCGGTCTCGTATATTATTTTTTTTCCAACCCTCTTTTGAAGCATAAACTTCAGATAGATTCATAATATATGTTCTTTATTGCTTTTACGTTCCCCTAATGCAAATTCCGACGCTGTTATTGTATTGCAGTTCATATTTTATTCTTTTATATACTCGATAGTTTGAAAGTATTTTCGGCGCGCCGTCATCATTAATCTTGAACCCAATGCACATTCAGCACCAACTTACTTCGTCTCCTTTCTCTCCCATCCTCCTCCTATTTGATACAGTATTGCTGAGACACCTATTCATTGCCAACATGAGATAACGAAAGCAATATTACATGTTGTATATCTGATGAGTGCCATCGCGTAAGCAAAGATACCCATTATCTTCATCTTCAGTGAACTTGCAAACATGCAAAAGATAATACAATCTTTTCTGCTGTCTCACAAAACTTGCCTTTCATCTTTTCCTATTTGCTGCTACATCAACAAAGAAGATAGAATTACCTAGTGAAGGCGTGACCTTCTGATAATACATATTAGTTAGCAGCCAGTATCCCTGCCGCCACAGCCACGGACGCTCGCGCTCGAGGCCGTGTATACTCGCGCTCCCCACGAAGCAATCGCAGGCAAAAAGGGCAAGATTGCTACGGACAATGATGTAGAAAAGTTTATTTTTGATAGTGACATAAGTTCAAGTGATAACAGCGAAGAAGTTGGTGTAGAATTTTCCAGTGAAAATGAAGGCAGTATTTGTCCGGCGGATCCAAAATAGGCTAACGTGGAAAACAATTGGCATTGATGTAAAAGCAACCAGAGTGTGAAAGAATATAAATTCTCTGGTAAACCTGGCATAAATGAAAGAATTCTCAGGAGCGTGGGAAAGAATCCTAGTGAGAGAGACTTTTTCTTACAGTTTCTTGAAGGTGACTTTTGGGAACTCATCACAAATGAAACCAACAAGTACGCAGATGCCTTTTTGTACTCCGAAAAAATAGAAAAAGTGATCTTAGGAAAGCGTGGTTTGAAACAACTAGAGATGAGATTCAGGCCTATTTCTCATTGTGTGTGCTAATGGCACAATTGAGAAAAAATAAACTTCAAAGATACAGGAGTCTGCGCAACGTGACAGAAACGCCTTTTCTCGGCTGAGTTATGCCATAAAAACGTTTTTTTTTGTTGTTATCAAAATTCTTGCATTTTGTTGATAATTCAAAAGTGAATGAAAATGATTGGCTGAAAAAGATATTTCCAGTGATTGACTGCATAAATACAAAATTTAGAGCCATGTACACTCCGGAGAGAAATCTTGCCATGGATGAAAGCTAGATGAAATTTTGTGGCACCCTCTGCTATGCCCAGTACAACCCAAGCAAACGCGCTCGCTTTGGAATCAAGTTCTACATATGATGTGAAAGCTCATCAGGGTACTGCCTACAATATTCAATTCACACTGGGGAAAAACCACCCGGAGCAATGCAAATTCCTTCGAGTGCAGCAATAGTACTAGAACTTTTGCATCATTACTTCGCAGGGGTTACACTGTGGCGTTAGATAACTGGTACACATAACCTGATCTATTTCTAAAGTTGATTGCTGAGAAAACTAATGCCTTAGGCACAGTTAGAATAAACCGAAGGAATATGCCGGCAGAACTCAAAAATATACAGTAGAAGAAAGGGGAGGCAAAAGTAGTTTATAGCAATGGAATCGCTGCTATGAAATGGAGCGATAAAAAAGACGTGCATGCACTAACAACATACCACAAGACCTTGGAAATGACTGACACTGGAAAGAAATCAGTAAGAACTAAAGAATCAATCATAAAACCAAAATTCATTCCCGATTACAACGTACAAATGAATGCTGTTGACAGGCAGGATCAGCGATTAGCATCTTTTCCAATTATACGTCGTTATACCAAAGGTTATAAAAAGATATTTTTTTATCCGATGGATATGGTTTTATTCTATACTTACATATTATATGTGTACGAAAACAGCAGGTAAGAAGATTCAATTTGATGACTTCAGAGAAAATTTAGCTGAGAGAATCTAGAAAATATGAATATGCTGGACTATAAAAGACGCGAGCGACCAGTATTAGGCCCCTCACCCATGAGATTCCAGGCCGCATATTGGGGACATTTTCCAATTCATATCCCGCCAAATCCAGAAAAATCCATCACGTAAATGTGTGGTGTGCAAAACAAGATAAATGAAGAGCAAAACATGGTGGGAGTGTGAAGAATAAGGTGTCGCCCTTCACCTACCAGATTGCTTCAAACTCCATCATAGGAAATCAACCTAATGTAAAACTTACGATTTATTCACGAAGAATTTTCAATTACATCACGTTGTCATATAGCTTCCAGTAATTAGAATTCAGGCCAAGTGAAATTTAAGAAAAATAAAAAAATATCGAAAGAAGCTATTCAAGTTTGAGACAAAATGCCAATGACAGTAAAAAATTTTTTTTCAGTATTCTGCCAGATTCATTATAATATATCTCCAGAACCCTTCGATGCATTTCAATGTAACTTTCAAGAATGAAAGAATATATAGTTTACAATACGAATCCAAATTTTTTTTTTTTAATTTCAAAAAATATTCCCGAAAAAAAATTGTTTATAATTTTGCAAACCTTGTATAATTGTTAATAATAATGTTCAATGAAAAACATTTTTTGACTGCTAACAACAAATTATAATAGGCAAAATACTAACCTAGATATATAAAATTTTTCAATAAAATATACAATAAACTATAATATTTATAGCATTTTTATCAGTAGAATATTTTCTCAAAATAAATGGTATTTCTGAGGGAGTAGCACGCAAGAAAAATGGTAAGCCAATGGGTTAACTACGATTTCCACATTACTCAAGGTCTAAATGATATGCGGAGTTACACGCGGAAAATGATGGGGAGATGTTACTGGGACTGTGATTTGTTAGGTGTTGACGCAGTCAAAAATAGTTTTTCTGAAGCAGTTTTTCGCCGAGGTTCGTAAAAACGAATTTCATTTCTTTCTGGGGACCGGGCCCAAAGTTCGTAATTTTGAAAAATCTGTGTTTCGAAACTTCTTATTTTCGAATATTGCCATGTCATTACTAGAGGCTTTTAGTTGGGACTGGCTGTTTTGCTTCGTATAATCGAAACTTCATATTATGAAGAGTCTACTGTATGTGGTTTACCCTACGAGACATATTTGTCGAACATATTTGTCTCCTGAACTTACCATAGTATTTCAGATTTTGAATACCTGTTAATAATAGCCTATGAAAACAAATAGCTTATCGATGTTAGAAAAGTCTCCTCCGGTAAACATGGCATCAGTATGTAGTCATTTTATTAACTCCAGGGCATCCTGATTGTGGATTCCTGTGCAAACCATGGCATGGAGTTCACACGTCTATGGGCCAACTACAGGACTACGGTGAACTTAATGAAATGAATACTAACAGTTTTTTAATGAAATCAACTGAATAAATAATTTTCAATAAATAAAAGTTATCATAATAAATTAACTGAATAAGTATACCTCAGATACTAGTTAATAGCATTAACAAAGTGCAGCGTCTGCTTGGAAGCATCCGCAGCATCACCTAGTGGCAGGTAGAGGAAAGAGTCACATGTCACGCCTATGATTTATCGACATGCAATAGTTTCCCATTGTATTTTCATGCCTTGGATTTTTTTTACTCTTTAATTGAGTATAAATACTTAATGCCATTGTAAAATTGAAAGGCTTAAATTATGAACTCCAGAGGTAATAAACTTATGAATAAGACAATAAAAAAATAATGGTAAAAACAATATTACTTCCCTCCTGTAATGCAGGTGAGTTATCCAGCATGAGGAAGAGCATAGTGAAAATGGGGCACAAGTCATGCCTGATAAATTGATATTCAATAAAAAACAAATTTCACTGGTAGTTACATCTTGAAAAAGCAAAGACAAATTTTCCCCCAGAAAATATTTTATATGCTATGCATATAGCAAGAAAAATTGACAAAAATGAAATAGCTATTTAAATGATAACATACTCTGAATTTGTGTACATAATGGGACATCTCCTCAGGACGTTGGAAATAATCTTCAAAGGAAAGAGGTTTCTTTCCTGGACTAGATTTCTTTGTCTCATACACAAATCGCTTGGCTTCTTCTTCAGCCATACCTCTTCTGATTAGCTTGTTGAATTTATTTTCTAGTCTAATCAATTTTGCTTTTCTCTGTGGAGGCTGTGGCCCTGATGTACCATCAGCACCCTGAGGAGCTAAGAGCAGAAAAAAACTGATAATTCATGTTTGTCAAACTGAATGGCAAACTCATAATAGATAATAAAACAATTTCCCAGCATGAAAAGGTTTTTTTGTCTCACTCCGCCGCCAAAAAAATCATAATGGAACGTGCAAGTGCACAATGTTAACTCATAAACCAGGATGTGAATTCAGATACAAGAATTACCATGACGGGATAACCAGGTTGTCCAAATTTACCACCACAATTATAGTGGAAAAATACAGAATATTCCACAAATTATTTTGACAGGCTTGATTCATCATAACTTCATTCCATTTTATAATCATTACCTTTCTCTTCTTTACTTGGGCCAGGTATATCCATGGGATTCACACTACCCTTCTTGCCACTATCCTGCATAGTACCCCTCTTGTTTACATCTGCAATGTTGAATACAAGTTACATTAACTATTTTGACAGATCAGTAAAGTCCGCTTTACACGATACAATTTTTTGCACAATTTCTTGTACAAACTCTTGTATAGACTGAACGAAATTGTATGTTTGTCTGAATGGAATTAGAACACGTTCTATATCCCGTTCAGTCATTCAGACAATCGCACAAGTTTTCGTACAATTTGCCGCTTTACACGGTACAATTTCCTCATGCAAGAGTTTGTACAAGAAATTGTACAAAAAATTGCATCGAGTAAAGCGGCCTTTATCAAACACGCAGTAAATTTCAAAAACCACATCGGCAGAATGAAGAATAATCTAAAATGTATAGATACAGACTAAACACAAACACAAGTCTAAGAAACTGTTACATGATGTTGAGAGATTAAGTAAGAAATTATTTGCAACATTTGGAGTAGATCATCTTGTATTTCATTCTGCAGCACCAGAAGTGGTGGTCAGGAGGGGCCAAAAGTCCCCCAGAAAATTCCCCGGGCCCTTTCAGGCGAAGCGGGCACTTCTGGATATGGCAATTTAAACCGTCATATGACATACCATATTTACATGCGTATAAGACACTTTTCTTTCAACTTCTGAGGCCCAAAAATTGGGATGCATCTTATATGCGTGTCCGTCTTATACGAGTGTACAAAAGAGGAAAAATCGCATTACGGATTCGTACTCACTGGCCGGTTTGCGAAATAATTTCATTCAATCTTTGTAGAAAGTGGAACTACCCTGCAATTAAGAGGAAATACACCATTCTGAGGTAATTTAACCTCATTTCAGCCCATTTTTGTGACTAGTTCATTTTTGTTCTGCGCGTGTCTTATATGTGTGATCAAACTATCTTTCATGATTTTTCACCTCAAAACCTGGGGTACATTTTATAAGTGTGTGCATCTTATATGCGTGTAGATACCGTATTTCATATGCTCTTTTAGCGAAATCCTTGTCTCTACCCCCTCCTATCCTCAATATTGTGGGCCCTTTTCTGAGGAGCTGGGTCCTTTTCAAGGTTGGTCCCCCCCAGCGAAAATAGTTCTGATGCCCCTGAATTCATTTGAATTTCCTAGCATGCTCAGTTTAGGTAAAAAGTCATGGTCAACAAAAGCTACATAAAAGGCAAGAGTGGAAGCGAGACATGGTTTCATGGAAAACTTTGTTGATTACATGGATAGAGTGAGGGACTAGGTAGTCCATGGAGTAAGAGAAAATTTAACCAGATGAAAAATCCAACATGAAGAAGGGACAAACTTATCCAACACAATCATAAGACACTATAGTCTCATGACAGTGGTCGTGGAAAAAAAGTCCATGGAAAGAAATACAGGGGAAGACCAATGGTAAAAGAGATGGAGCAAATTATTGAAGAGAAGAATTACTGTTCAAATAAAGGGGTTCACTGCTAGAAGAATCAAGTGAAGCATTGAATAAATCATTGTATTAATGGGCAGGTGATGACCTTGGTCAAGTATCATTAACTTATTCAATTCATATTGCAATGAAGTATCATTACTTAGAAGCCTTTTAAGACTATAACACCAATAAAAGCCATTGAAAAAAATCGCAACCAGAATAGTACATTACCACAAATAAGGAAAACATGACATTTAATTGTTGAATCATAACGCAGATAAAAATCATAATGCAGATAAAAATCATAACACATATGAGCACCAAAAATTGGCTCAAAATACCTTTCTCATTTGGAGAGGTGTCCATTTCAATTTTATCCATCTCAATAACAGCTGGTTTTGAAATAGTATCTTCCATGCACGAAGGGATGACATCAGCTGACATGTTACCTAGATGAAAAAGACAAGATAATATATTTACTGAAATAAAGCAGTATCATTATGAGCCTAGAGAGTTCTGGTTAACTATGTAGTAAAATCAGCTGATTAATTTTTTAAGGGTGCAAAATGCTTACAATACTAGAATGGAAACTGTAACTTTGTAATTCCACAAAACTTTATTAAGAGAGGATCCGGGTTTTGATGGTCACTGTCACGATCAGGTAAAGACTACAGACCTCCATCATATCATTTATAGAGTCCCAGGTAAATTTTCAATTAAGTTTTGTGCAATTACAAAGTTACAGTTTTTGCTTTGTACGTTGCGTTTGTCGTTTTCCAAGGTGAGGATCAAGAGGGTCAAAAGAGGAAGAAGAGTACAGAAGTGAAGTACAGATCTAATTGGTGCAAATTGAATGAAATAAAAGTAGTCGGTCGACATACGCACGAAAGAAGATACGGAGGGGTTGGTTAAGGAAAGATGGGAAAAATGAAGGCACGTAGAAGAGCAGGATTAGTGGGACCCGAATACATTCAATGTAGGTGGAAGGAATATGTTAAATTAATAAATGATACTGCAAAGATATCAGGAGATTTTTAGGCTTGCTTGTAGGATATACGATGATGATGTTTCGTTGGAGTATTTTGTATAAACTCACTAAACTGAAATAGAGAACAAGGGAATGTGAAGACTACTAGATTTATCCTGCTGCTAAGTTGGTGCTTAGAATCATCAACTGTTGCATTGAAAAGGGAGCAAATACAAAGACAAGGAGCCTGGTAATTTTTCTCTCACAAAAACTTCAACTAAGGAGCCATACGTCAGATTGCATCAACGACATAACATAAAAACTATCTGCACTGGTTGCTTACAGGCTGAAAACATTTAGGGCACATGGAATTGCCAATATTGGCAATATGTAGTAGGCATCAATTAGTGACATTCTAATTCCACATGGAGCAACTCCTCTCTCAGTATGTTCATCTAGAATTAGAATTAACCTTTTGTTGTAACTCTTATCATGGTTACATTATCTTAAATATTATTGTAACTTGAAAGTTCATTTTAATTCTTGCTAGTATTGAGGAAATGTGAGCTGGTTAATATTGGGAGGTACAGGCCTTGCCAGTATAGGTTCTACTTTACGCAAATATCACTCCAAATGTTAAGCCAACACTGGGGGATCCCCTATATTTCTTGGCTCTTTGGGTAAGAGCAGCTGCTTCAATAGGTAAACTGCTAAAATGGAGATTGCAAGATAATCAAGATGTTGCTAGAAACAACCAACTTGAGGTTGTAAGGCCGCTCAATACACAATATTTCATGCTCAAAATTGAAGATAAAATTGTAATGCAATTACAAATTTTGAAGTAGAGAAGAAAAAGGAGCAAAACCTTTCACTCTGCTAGTGCAAACCCAAAGCCCAAATGAAAGCGAAGACGGAAAAGCACTGCAAATCACCACCAAAATGTTGAAAATGGTCTGCTGAATAATTCGGTAACAATAGCATGAAGTAATCAAAAGAAAGAGGACGATACTATACCAAGGACAACTCTATACCAGAACCGAGTGGTATCAAGTTAATTTTAACTAGTTTAACAATTTTATCAAGTTACACACCAAAGTAAGAAAAGAAATTTTTCTCATTATTTTTGGGCAACATGAAGGGGGGCATTAAGATATATCTCGTACTTTCAAGATGATCATTCGACAAATTTGTGTGAAATATTGAGAATATACGACATACTGGCACTAATTACCAATTTCAATTCCGAAAACATTTTTCCACAAAAAACACGATGAGGGATGGCACCCAACACAAATACGCTTAAAATATTTATACAATCACCCGTACCTTCTAGAGAATTAATATCAGAAGCTAGTCCTGTCTGGCGGAAGTCTCTTGGAGTGTCACCAAACCTAAGATGATTATAAAATTTCTTAAGCACTTTCTTCTGCGACTTTGATATTTTCAGGCCCCCCACATCGCACCTACAACACAAGAAATTCCACTTCAATAGGAAATATCAAAGTGACACGCCTCAGACGTCAAAACATATTTTTTACTCACCGTATAGTGTACATGGGACAGCACGTTATGTTCATGCGGGGCTTATAGGTATACCTGCCGCTACGCCTCCATCCTCTGTCTATCAAATGCTGATATTCGGTTTCACTTATTGAGTGGGCCCACATCCCTGCAAATGTTGATATTTATCTCACATATGAAGATAATAACGTTCACATCATTACTCATCCGGCATTTATAAAAAAATGAATCCATATTCGTACCGCAACTGAAGTAAGAGTTATGGCACCGGCAGTACCCACAACGATCTCCACATCTCTCAGAGAAATACTCGACCACGCTGAAATCATTTCTTCCCATTCTATGTATATGTACCCAACTATCTCTTCTATTACCTCACTCTGTAACTACTAACAAATTACAAGCCACTGTCACTACAATTCCCTGAGAATTAGGAGATGCCAAGCGGCACCACAAATTGTGCTGTTTCTCTTTACTTTAGTGGGACGTTAATTCATTTACATCAGTTGATATCCGTCATATGAGTGACCAGCGGACTAACGCATAAGTCGTTTCGTTTCTTTTTCCTTCGCGTCACGGACATTCGACTGCCGCATAGCGAACCTAGCGAACTTTGAATCGAAAGGTCACGAACAAGAACACTGTATAATAGTTCTCTTGTTCTGTGTTATACAGTGTTCTTGGTCACGTACATGCATGCATGTTCATGCGAAAGGTACAGTCTGGTAGAATCGGTAGGGTCATAAACACTGTAAAACAGTATATTCAGTGTTCTTGGTCATGGCTATGGGACAGCATATGCATGTCCGTGGGTAGCGTCATGGGGTATAAATAGGTAATTTCTATCATTATAACATGCATGGGTAGGACAAGGGGACAGGGGTGTCTGTCAAGCCTGTGAAGAAAACTCCTACCTTAGGGAACTTTACGGGCGTCGTAAGTTCTAAAAATTCATTCTCCGATGTGCAAAATTAAAAAATAAAGGTGCTTTATAACGCCTTTATTTTTTATTTACACGCCGAATTCGGCTCTATAGAGTCGAAGGTACCTACATTAGAAGGAAGGTAGATTATTATCTCCCATTAAATGATGAAAATACGCTCAGAGGCGATAACAACAATATAATACGAAGGAGAGGAGTGGAAAAGGTACTGGAAACACTAAAACACAACGAAGGTTAGGAACTTTAGCGATCTCTGCTATAAAAATATTTTGCTAGCAAGGTCTTGGCTCGGAAGCTTGAAACTAAGGAAAAAAACAAAAATTAATTAGACAATAAAGGTAAAAATCTACCTCTCAAAAAAGGCTTTGCTGCTCATGGTCATGAGCAAAATCCCCGGAAGAGAATCTTGTAAGGCTTGTAAGCCTCTTTTTTAAACCTTCAACATAGGAAACTTGATTTTATCCTTCGGTACATTTTTCGTTTATTCAATGCTGAGGGAAAAATCTCCTCTTACAAATCATTAGCCTTCAAGCGTGCGTGCCCTGTTGTTTTGTATTACGGCTGGGCGATCGGTGAAATTTGTCCATGGCAAATTTAATAAAATAATTTCAAAAAGTTATAATGAAGTGAAGAGGAATTTATGAACGATAATTGAAACTTTCACACTGAATCTGTAGTTTATAATTAAACGCTGGTGTGCTTGTGTTTTCACCGTTAATACCATTTTGTCCACTGCACTACCTTACAACACTACAGCTGCATTGTCTGCCGACGCTCGCTGTCTTTAACGTCGCAAATAATAGAAAATTTTGCCTGAGTGAGGCGTTGGCTGATAAGTTTTTGTACATCGCGATGTATCGCAAGATCTTGTTTAAGAATTTATTCGCTGCTGGTTAATCCTGATCTCTTCTGCTTACTACAGCGTACAAGTAGGTTTAAACCATTCTATTATATTTTTTTGCCAATGAAACGAAGAAAATGTCATGGATATTAAAGTGCTGATATTTTCCTCTGACATATTTATTTTATTGGGATGTTGTTTTCTGATTTGCTATTGAGAATTTGCTCAGTACAATTTGGGTCCGTGTGAGTTGCATTTCAAACTGGCACCACCACGCTGTTGCGTACGCACTGTTGACCCGTCTTCGCTTTTGTTTTTGTCCTTGGGGAGCTTGGGGTTTTCAAATCTGCAGTGGGGTTGTGGCAGGTTGTGGGGAATGGTGGGGAAGTAATGGTATTGCAAATTACGAAATGGAAGGAGTAAGCTGATCTGAAGCATTTGGAATTTAATGTCATCAGTTTTCTTAAATGTAGATGGGAAATTTGTAACGCTTCTCTAGTTATTTCGACTTAATTTATAATTGCCATTGCGATACTTGGAAATATGTTCTTAAATTTCTTCAAAATGACAGAAAGTTTAATTTTTGGCATTGGAGATGAAGTGTTAGTCTTAACTACCATCTTCTTGGCAGTCGTTTTGGCGGGGTGGTTGTTGCTGCGATCTTGGAATATATACGATCGGTATGTCTTGTAGTTTTCCTGATCATATTACATTTTTTACACTATTTGAGATCAGCTGATTTTGACCAGTTGTTCTAGTCCATTACTTTGACATATGTACTCCTCAGATTCCGTATGCTTTTCTTCTCATCCTTATGAAGTTAATCCTGAAACACATGCGCCTCTCATTGTATTTCTCTCAAATTCTATCCAAGGGGCGTCCAGCTATTGTAAACGGCAATTATCGTATATCGTAGACAATGATCCGTTATCAGTTTTTAATGTATCCTAAGAATTCTTAATGTTAAAGATTATGCACACAGGCTCCATGTTCTCTTAAGTGAATACATTTACTTCTGACAGGTTCACCGAAAGGGTAAGAAGCTTATTTCAGGAGCAACATTTTGATCCTCCACGATCAGGTTCCGACGCGCAACATTCAGACGGTAAGATTTTCTTGTCAGGGTTATGGTGGTATTTTGCGGCGATTAGTTGATCTCATTGGTAAAGAGGAGGTTGCGTAACATTCAAAAATATTTTACAATTTCAAACGCGTTACAGTGCATCATATTTACAACGAGGCTCTTGCACAATCAATTATAGACATCGTCTTTGTACCGTCTAAGTTTGAGCCATGAGTAGTTTTCTAAAAAGTTCAAATGAGTCGCTGAATACAGTGTACAAATTTCCATTAAGTATTACTCTTTAGTGCGTGTGGTCTAGAATCAAAGTCTTTTGATTTGCACTTTTTTTGAAGATTTTGTTTTAATTATGCTTTTTCATGTATTCAGATTCACCGGTGCAGCACAGAGCCTACCCAGCTGACGTTTGCCCCATTTGCTTAGGTGGTTACACCTTTAAAGTGGAAACAAACTGCGGGCATACTTTTTGCGGTAATAAAGCTAATTCATTTCGCAATATTTTAAAAGTTTACTTTCATCTTCTTGAGTCTGTAAATTTGTGCATCTGATTTTTAAGGCTAATGATTACCTTTCATTGCTCTACAAATTTACTTCTGTAATCAGTGGCATATTATAATATACTTCACTGGGAAGTACTGGTAGAAGTGTGAATGTTTGTGCTAATGTGACTGAGCATTGAAGACTTTCATATGTTTCTCTATTTGTGGTCATTTCGGTTTTTCACATCCCTCATAGATACCAGCATATGCGTTACACACCTAAGTATATTGGCCTAACAATATTGGCCGGATTATGAGCTGCCAATATGGGCCCAATATTAGCTACCTCATGTAGACCCATCACTGACAAGCTACCAACATAGGTCCTATATAGGCTACTCTAGGTACCCCACAAAATCCAATATAAGCAAAACCACTAGCTGCCATGGTGCCTCAATTCTGTTAAACCTAAAAAAATTGCACCAGAGTATGTTGAATGAGTCTACTGATTGCAAAATAATGCACTTTTATAACTATCTTATATATTCGTGTCACCAAACTGGTCAGATAATGGATAGATGAGATCCACCAACTTGTAGGTCCTTGTTCTATGCATCTGTATTCAGTTATGCCTATCCCTTGTGCTGACTGGAATGTAGTCATAAACAATAAGCTCTTGTAAGTGATAGTAGCAGTATCTAAAAAAACTGCACTTCTAAGCAGGAAATCAACTTTTCGTGTTGATGAATAATTTATCTGATCAGACAAAGGTTCCCTGGAAATCATTTAACCTTCCTAGTAAGTAAATAAAGCCCATTTCACATGCCACTTGATCCAGCACAAGGTCGAGGATACTCGCTAGTATGCTAGCTTTCCAGTACCATGTGAATAGAACCATGGTTGCATACTGCAGTGTACTGGCTGGCAAGCATGATCGCTAGTATACTCTCTGAGCTACTTGATGCAGTACTAGTTTGCTACTAAACCCAGTAGGACCCAGTGCCCATCTACCTATCACGTCATGTAACAGACCGTGTGTGATCTTCCCTTTTTTTGATTACTCTGGAATCATATGGAATAACCACTTCATAGCAAGCACCAGGTTGGTGATAGTGTGAAACCTCCTAGCAGGGTTTCAATCATGCTAGATTCCATCCTCAATATCAAGTAGTGGCTAGCACACTAGTTCTTGTGCTGGATCAAGTAATGTGTGAAACGGGCTTAGCATATAATATTTTCTAAGCAAAAATCATAAAAATGGCAGATGCCATGAAGTGCTAGCGGAGCTGCAGGCTGATTATACCTATACTCCCTCAAGAGTAATGTGGAACAATGGGCATAGGGGTGTAAATGTAATGGGTGTAGGGGCGTTTACTCGGAGCCGAAATTGCACATTTGTACACAAAATCGTTAATGGAAACGAAAAATGAATTTTAGTGAAAAAATTAATCTTCTAACCAGAGCCATTCACTCATAAAAAAAATATTAAAATAAGCAAAAGGTGATGCCCACCGAAGAAGCTGCTCTGAGATCATTGATGTCATCCACATCCCGTCTTTGACTATTTTTAGGGAGAGGGAAGGGAGTGGATGGTAGATGTCAGAAGGTCTGCTCGCACAGATCCTGTCACAACTGCTTCTGTAGGCAGAGTCAGCTGTATGTCCCACATTGCGATAAGGCGAAGTAGCTTCGCGGGCTCAGTTGTGATTGGATGAGGTGGATGATGAAAGAGGTTGCATGCACGCCCATTTTTCGGAAAGGGTTGAAAACATGTTTTTCACCGCTTATTACTCGAGAACTAATGGAATTATCTCATTTATTTATTTTTTTGTTGTAACTTGCAGCTGATCAAAATTACATTTATTTCACAAATTCTCCCTCATCTCCTTATGAACACAGTCTTAGCGAATTTTCTGTATGAATTCTAAGCACACTGGCTTCCTGAATTGGAAACATATGAAAGAGGTTTTTTGTTTCTTGTATGGTGGGCACAGTCTACATGTCGCTTTCTACTCCGGTAGGTGGTCTTCCAATGGTAGGTGGAGAATCTGCCCTATACTTAATCGCACTTGTCTTGGGAGTCTAGAATTGGACATTCTCCTACTGAGGTGGGTCAATATCAATCGTAACATTCCTTCATCAAAAATCTGAGACAAACAATCTATGGGCTCAAGATCTTTACTTAACGATATAATGGAATCTTTCAAACCAGGTTTTTCAGTGACGTTGTTATGCAAGGGTGTACGAATTTTCCTCTTTGGTGCACTGAATGACCACCTACAGCGATTTCTCCCGTAAAAAAATTGTCTTTGCTTGGGAAAACCATCTTTCACTACATCACTTCTTTCCTCATCTGTACTCTCTCCTTCACTAGCAGCGGTATCCATATCATGATCACTTCTGATACCACAATCTTCTTCAATGTCACTTTCCACTTCACTTTCATCTTCGGCTAAGCATTCAGTAACCTGCTCCGCAAAACCAGGTTCTTCTGGTCTTAGTTTTTGAAAAGGACTGGGTTGGTTAGTGGCGAAATTCAGTAGCGGTATGGTCCACAGAAATGTTTCCGTAATCCAAACTGTTGTCGAGTGTATTCAAAAATAGCATTCATGTGAATTATAAGAAAATATAAAATGTAGATTTTCCTTAAAAATTCAAGAATATTTGGTCAATATGCATTCATAGAAGTCAAAACATATGATATTGTTGTCAGTGGTGAGCAATATAAAGAACTGTGTTGAAACGAATAATTGTGCTAGAGCAAGCGATAAATCAGCGTACTGCAGTTGACAGGAAATTTCGTGTTCTGTCTGTTCTCGGTGACAAAATTGTGTGAGTATGAAAAAGAAAAAAACGAGGAATAGTTAAATGAATATTTTTATTGCAAATAAATTAACTCCCTGAAGATTATAACTTACCTCTTTTGTAGTCGTAGCCAAATATTTCGATCCCGTTGAAGAAAGAGGTAGAAAAAGGATCCTTTGAACCAAAGCCTTGGCCTTTTGACATGCTTACTTGTCAACGAAAGAGGGAAAAATGAACTAGAGTCTAAAAAAAAGAGCGAAAAATTCGAACCACCCACACCCAGCTGCTTGCGAGGGAAGAAGACAGTGAGACTTTCGTCTCATCCCTCTCAGAGTAGGAGAAGGGTGCTAAAAGCTCTAATCTCGATCGCATATTGGATGGAGGAAGAAGCATTCTCTTGCTGGATGTTGACCGCTCAGACATCTTACAGGAACCCTTTTATGCTACGTCTTGCTCTTGGTACGCGCAGGATTTTCTACCCTCCGTGCTTTAGTATTTCTCACAATTTCCCTCCTCTCAGGTCTGGCATGTGCCATTATGTCAGCCGACTGCCCGGGAGAGGATGGTGGGAACGAACGGGCTTTGACATCACTGGGGCTGGTGCAATCACGGGTATGGTCAATAAACAGAGGCAGGCGAGAGTCACCCGGATTCTCAGACCACTTTCAAAACTCCGGGGGTTTCTGATTGTTATAAAAAAACTATCCGACTAAGATTGACGAAAAATATGTTTCTGACACATGTGGAGGTAACGGCACTTGCATGCAGTTTGAAGTTTCACTTTCTAGGTTTCTCTCTGGCCGATTATATTTCTTCTGGTGGTAAAACTTGTTGCTTTGATGCTCTGAACCCAAAGACTTGACAGAAATTCAATTGCCAAAAGAAGGGTACAAATGAATGGCACACTGATGTGTGGGCACATGCCATTTCGGGGTTCAAAATGTTCTCTCATTTTTCCAACATACGTATCCTGTGTTTTGCTTGCAAATCGTACGGGAAAAATGATAAAATAAACAGGCAATAAATCCACTATTTTATTATAATTGTTATTAAAATGAATAAAAAGTGTCATGTTTATGTAGTTGAGAGCATGATATTTCCAAAAAAGAAGGATTTCTTTTATTTTGCGATTGCTCTCAGAATCGACTTGAGTCACCAATTCATCTTACTGAACATATTTTCGAAAAATTAAAATTACTATTATCCACCTTGCATGACTAGCAAATGACACAAACTGGTCATTCCATGTCAAATTAACCAGTGAATTTACCTGACCCTTTGCGATTTTGATGAAAATTGGTAAAGTTGTTGGCCCTACAGAGAAAGTAAATAATACCAAGTATTACACCCCTGGGCCAAATACTTTGTTAGAAAATTGGGTTTAAATATTGCCCAAAAATCAAATTTTAGGTCTGCGGTGCACTTTTTGAATTGTCATAACTCTGATATCAACACACTTGGAGAGTTGTGTGAGCTGTCATTTTAAAGCTCTTAATACTGCCTTTCATTTGATATTTCAATTACAGAGGTTAAAAATAATTATAGGTCAAAGGTCATGGTCAACATAGTTTGACCTTGAATTATGAAAATTGGGATATTTTATTTTGCTTAATTTTTTTTTCTTAACAACATACATATTTCATTAATATATGTACCAACTTTCAAAGTGGGACTCCAAGTACGACAGGAGATACGAATTTTTTTTGTATACCTAGTACACTGGAAAATATGTTTAAACTTGTTCAATGGGTCATTCCACCTCAATTCAACAAATGCTTGTCCCTTAGGGTCTCAGATTTTGATTAAAATTGGTGTATGGGCACAAAATCAACTCAAACTGAATACCCTCAAACCGCTTTGTGAAAAAAAATTTTTTGAGCAAATTATACACATGTAAATTTTTTCGCATTTTTAGCAAAAATCTGAGCCTTAAATCATATTATCGCTTATATCCCTGCTTGTAATTGTCATACAGCAATGATTAATAGCTCTTATTAAAGCTTAATTCTTATTGAATGCAAATATATCAATAAAAAATTATTTTATTCTATACCCTATTGTTGTTAATTACTAATGTTAAAAAATTGTTACAAAACTTTTCTCAAATACTCCTCCTCAGAATCGGCCGAAACTTTTTCCCGTACTCTAAACATACCCAGCTAACTATTCCAGAAATAAAATTTAGTGGCAATTCATAAATGCATTTTTTTTAAATATTTAAACATTTACAAATTTCTCTCTCGTTCTGCGAGCTCGGCCCCGTCGGCTCCCCCATTTGGAATACTTGCAGCAGATGCGGTGCAAGCCCAAAAATTTCCTAATTGCTCAAGGTCGTGGCTATATGAGATGAAAATATATTATAATCTATAAATGTTAACAACAATTGTTATTTGTTCTATTAAATGGACATTTGCAGAGAAATTTACCATTAAGCCCCAATTTCGCTGCGCGAAAATTTTTGCAGATACTCCGACACAATCGATTGAAAACTAATGAGAAAGCAAAATCCTTGTATTCAAAACAAATGTAAAATGGCTAAGTTAGCATGCTTTCCGTAAGCATATGGTGTCCTTCCTTGTAGGAAGGTGTCCTCTCGGAAATATTTTATTTGAGGATCCTGTTACTCCTGCTTGCAACTACAGCTGAATCCTGGCCTCTTGCTTGGACGAAGAGAGTCAATATTAAAGAGAGTCATTAAAGTGTTCTTCTATTGAATCATTAAAACCACCTCATTTGGTTCGGGTATTGCTGCATGAAACTCCCTAATGCCTGGCATACTAACTGCCTGACGAAATCTTTTCGCAAGTACATCGGAATGTTTTCCAATTTCATCTTTCTTTGCATAGCCAAAATCCACTCCTAAAATATGATCTTTTGCCCAGTTAAAGAGTTCTATAGGTGTACGTATTTGTTTTTCGTATGGAAGCTGAAGACTTGCTCTTGCTTCTAGTCTTTTCAAAGTTCCTCCCAGTCCGTCACTTGGCCCTTTACCATGCGATGCAACAAAGAAATGCCATTCTGCAGAGACTGAAATCTTTCCTGTGAAGAGATAAGTTCTGAATGTTATACTTGTTTTTATAATGAGCAGCTGCTCCATCTGAATAATATATCACTTTTTTAAGTTTCGGAACTTTCAATCTCAAGATTTTAAGAAGTTTTTGAAAAAAATGTACAGTTGATGCTATATGCTTCAGTCTGTCTGATATGATAACATAGTTCAATGGGATAATATTATGCTGGACTAAAGGGTGGTAATAGCAAGCAAAGGGGTGAACGTTGCTTGGTTGTTATTCTAGTGCATACCTTGCACGCTGTCCTGTAAAACGAAAGCGTAATTTTCTGAAAAATCTGCAATGACAAGGACCTGCCCCACTTGGATGTTATGCTTAACATTTCTAAGAAATTCAGATTGATTTTTAGCAATGTAGTCATGTGACTGAAGTTTCTGTAACTTATCAATAAAAGTTTCAAGAAAGTTATTGGTAGATTTTGTAAAAAAATTCTAGTGAGCAACGGTCAACTTGCACCCATTAGTGGTAAGTAATACAATCAATTAATTTTTTTTCAAAGTGTTCTTCTATTGAATTCCGAATTTTGCTCGGCCCAGGGCAGTTTTTACATTCGTTCGGATGGCATGCGTGAGTGAGAAATGCAACAGTGTTGCAATGCAGAGGAAAATTATAATTGTGACAATAGGGGGCAGAGATATTGTATGGGATTAATGCAATACATTGATTCCGGATATAATTGAAAAGGTAACATTTTTTTATTGTTGACATTTTCTGTATACCAATACTAAAAATTTGTAGGATATATCTGCTGAAGTCTAAAATGATTCCTGCATGTACCTATATAGGCCAAATAGTATATTATGAAGTGCTAACTTCCCAGTGTCATAGGTGTACAAAAAAATTCGTATCTTCTGTCATACTTGGAGTCCCACTATGAAAGTTGGTACATATATTAATGAAATATGTATGTTGTTAAGAAAAAAAAATTAAGCAAAATAAAATATCCTATTTTTCATAATTCAAGGTCAAACTATGTTGACCTTGACCTTTGACCTGTAATTATTTTAACCTCTGCATGTGAAATATCAAATGAAAGGCAATATTAAGAGCTTTAAAAGGACACCTCACACAAGTGTGTTGATATCAGAGTTATGACAATTCAAAAAGGGCACTGCAGACCTAAAATTTGATTTTTGGGCAATATTTAGACCCAATTTTCTAACAAAGTATTTAGCCCAGGGGTGTAACACTTGGTATTATTTGCTTTCACTGTAGGACCACCAACTTTACCAATTTTCAGCAAAATCGCAAAGGGTCAGGTAAATTTTACCATTTTTTTGGTTGATTCGACATGGAATGACCCAAACATGGAATTGTTTATTATTATACTTATAAAATCACTTAGTAATGTTTTTTAACCACTTTCAGAATCTTGTCCACCAAAATAACAACTTTGTGATTCTCCAATTTAGTGACGTGAGGTCTCACAGACTGCTAATCGATTTCAGTCATCTTTTTACAGAAATACAGAATAAAAATATAAAATTTTAAGAATGTCACATCCATATTAGACAAAAATAAGAAGGTAACGAATTGCAGAAGTTTTGAACATTACAATGTCTAAATATTCATAATTTAATAAATGCAGCTGTCTCTCAGACCGCACTTCACTGGTTAAGGGTTAAATGTTCCATGAAATCTAAAAATACAATTTTACGAAATAAACTTTGAATATACTATTTGCTTTGGGAAAAAACTTCTTATATTCCTCTATGAGGACATTATGGAAATAAAAACCGTTTGATAACACAAGAGTTTTTCGTTTTTTTACATATAGAATACTTGTTTTTTACATGAGCATGTTTAATAACAAATGCCATGTTTAATAACAAAACATTTTTGGTATCAGATAAAAAAATGTCATAACAGATTCAAACTAATATGACTCATGTCATAAGTTGAATTTTAATATGATTAATAATTAGTTATAAGAATAATAAAAATACTAACCTAAATTATAAATCAAACTTAAAACATTTAAGAAATAAAATAAAAGGTCATGACTCAAACCCTTGAGCCCACTTTAGGTTTTTGTTAAAAAAAAACATTTTTTAGCCTCTCTGGATCAAGGCGGTTTCGTTTCTAGTCACAAATGTTTCCTGCTATGCTAAATATGTTTCTCATTTTTGAAGAGAATCTCATGTTTCGTCTTCTTTTAGGATTTTTAATCTCTACAGAAAAACATCAACAATTGTATTTCCAAAAAACAAGTAAATTTATAGTAGGAAAAAATCAACTTCCCATCATCTGTGTGGATAATGTTTTTCTGGATCAATATTTACGGATGCAATAGCTATATGTTATTACTTCTAATGTTCACTTTCCTAATCACATACTCATCAAACAATACATTTTTAAACCTGTACAACTATTCTTCAAAGTGTAGTTAAAAGAAACATTAGTTCACTGTCATTAATATTTGAATTATTTTCCGAAATAAAAGATCCTAGTGATGCCAATCTGTATCATCTTCTATCCAGAAAGGTATAGGTGTAATTATACAAAAAAGGCTTCCGAGCATGTTTCATGCCAAGAATAATATAATATAGAATATTAAATAATAAAAAAAATCAAAAACTTAAAATTAATTTAGTGCACAATCTGTTTACATTAGATTAGATTAGATTAAAAGTAAGGTGGAGGTACTCAACGAGTCCCTAGGGCACTTAGACCTATTGGTCCATTGTGCTAACCACCATTTAGAAGATCATCCATAGAGACCAATCGCCCGGCTAAAGGCCAGGAGGTCTCCTATGAGGATCCCTTTAATTTCATTGGGTTCCAGGAAAGGTGAGCCAAGATATCTATTCCGAGTCCTCATGATGGCTGGGCACTCGCAGAGGAGATGTGAGGTTGATTCGTCCTCTTCTTCACACCATCTGCATCTGGCTGAATCAGTTATCTTCAGGAGATGGAGGTGTCTCATCACTTGATAGTGTCCGGTGTACGGTCCTACTATCGTACGTAATTGACTCCTGTTTAGTAGGAGTAATTTCTTTGCTAGGCCAGGTTTGGGTCCCTGTATATGAAGTTTGGCCTGTCTTAGCTTCGGTGTTTTCCACCAAATCTCAGCATGTCGAGCAACGCCCCACATTTGGATCTCCGTTTTCCCCATTGTTGGGGCTATGGGTACGAATGGTTCTGGACCAAACGGTCTTTGGTTGGCTCCTGCTTTGGCAAGCTCATCCGCCATTTCGTTTCCGGCAATGCCAGCATGTCCTGGTACCCTGAAGAGCTCAGTTTTACTGCAGCTGCCAAGTGTGTTGAATGCACTTCTACACTCTAGCAGCAGCTGTGATCTGCACCATGGTGATGCGAGAGCTTTGAGGACAGCTTGGCTGTCAGTGCAGATATGAGTTGGTTTGTCATACAAGCCAGTCTCTTTAGCTGCATATGCACAGGTCAGAAGTGCATAAGCCTCGGCCTGAAACACTGTAGCATATCCCCGAGAGGGATTGATATTTTCTTTGACAGGCTGTTGCTGTATATACCAGCACCTGCTCTGTCTTCTTTTCTGGAGATATCTGTATACCATACATAGGCTCCTTTATGTAGTCCTTCCCCTCCTTTCTCTACCCACTCCTCTCTACTTGGGAAGTGGATTTTGAAGAGGAGGGGTGATTGGTTGAACGTTGCTATCATTATGTCAGAGCCCATTTCAAAAATCGGGCTTGACTTCCTGAGCTCCGTCCAGAGAGCTCTATGACCGGAAGAACTTCCCATGTCGTACCACTGTCCTAGACTTTTAAGACGATATGCTGATGCCCTAGCCTGGACCTCGACTTCCACATGTAGTGGAGTGAGGTTTAGGAGGGTCTCAATTGCCAATGTTGGGGTTGTCTTCATTGCCCCCGAAATGCCCATACAGGCCATTCTTTGCAAGTGGTTTAATTTGTCCCTGGTGACATTCTGTCGGGTCCTTGTCCACCAGACGAGTGAGCAGTGCAGAAAGCTAGGTTTCACTACTGCTGTATACAGCCAGTACATGGCTTTCGGTTTTAGTCCCCAGGTTTTCCCAGAGCTTTCCTGCAGGACCATAGAGAGGCACAGGCTTTCTTTGTTTTCGCCTCTAGATGTTCTCCCCAGTTAAGCTTGGAGTCCAAAATAACCCCAAGGTATTTAACTGATGAGGAAGGTTGTAAACATCTTCCTTGCAGTAGGGGAAGTTTTAAACCTTCCCTTTTTCTCTTGTTGGTGAACAGTATAAGTTTTGTTTTTTGAGGGTTCACCGTCAGCCCTGTTTCAGAGCACCATCTCATTGTTCTGTCCAGGGCTTTCTGTGTGAGTCCAGAGACAGTATCAAGATATTTGCCGGTGATCAGCAGCGCTACATCATCCGCATATCCCTGAGTATATACGCCTGTTTTGTTCAGGCTTTGTAAGAGGGAGTCAACTACTAGGTTCCATAGGAGTGGGGATAGTACCCCACCCTGAGGACATCCTCGCGTCACAGACACCTTCATAGAGGTGTTCCTCAAGGTAACCTTAACGGTTCTTTGTTCTAACATGTTTACATTAACTTGGGGTGCAGTTGTAAATCAAATCCTTCTTTCTCCATTGCTTTCAAATTCTTTTTTAGGAACACAAAAAAGTTTAATGCGGTCAGGATATTTCATTTATAGAATATCTGGGGAGATTCCATTTTTAAGATGAAATAATTATCATAGAATAATACAAGCTGCTAAACTAGTAATTTTGCAATTTCTTATTAATAATAACCCTTAAAATGGAATTTGTGAGCTTTATATTCGTAAGGAGAGGTTGTGTAACTCGGATCATGAAATGAGATGAGATTTTTTTCATGATATTAGAAGGAAAATAAAGAAAAATGGGTACTGGCTTTTTTCCCCATTATTTGCAAGAAAAAAGGTAGAATGTCATGTGGGGAGCCTGCATTCTCTGAACTGGGATAAGCCGACAATAATAGAGTGGGGTAGTGTACTGCAGGTAACAAAGTTCGATTCTTATCGATGTTTAAAAGTTTTCTTTCAGCCATTGAATCAAAACTTTTATCATCCTTAATTTCCAACCCTTGTATGCAAATACTGACTTTTTTGTACGTTTATCGCTTAAACTAGATGTAAAAATGCATCACTCAAAATTACGTTGCAATGTTAACATACTGTTTCCAAGGTTTTAATTCTGAAAAAAATATTTTTCCATTCACTTTTACAAATGCAAAATTTTACTATTTTTATTTACTTTTTTGACTTATATATTACATGGAATTTCTGATATTCTACTTTTTTAACTGCTTACTTGCCTTACTCTAGGAATGCACAAACGGCAGAACACTAGCTCACATTTAACTTACAACATTTAAGCGTTTGATAATGTTTATTTGTTTACTCTTGCCTTTTCGTCTACTAACAGCTACCTCTTGAAAGTATTGGCTCCTCCTCTCGTGTTGGCTGAAATCAATAATGTAGCTGTGCTGACGTCACTTCCATGGTTTCAGGGCCGAAGTTACCTGAGCCTTATCACGAACGCAAATGCAAATAAAGAGAATGAGAGACGAATGCAATTTGCGTTACAGTGAACGCGCAATTCGTTGTTCCGCGACAAGAACAAGAATTAGGCCCCAGCTCTCGTTGTGTGCCTGATCCCGGTGAATGTAGGCTACCCGCGTGACATTACACATATTTTTTTTCTCGCGATTCCCGGGTAATGGGGAAAAAAGTCATATTTCTTTACTTTGCTTCTAATTGCACAGGAAAATTTTAATCTAATTTCGTGATCTGAATTACACAAACTGTCCTTGTCAATATCTACCTCAACTAGTACCGCAGGGGGATGCTTTGATCGCTAAGCCGCGAAAATTAAAACCTACGATCGGGATCTGATTTTACTGTGTCTTTGGATCCGGATCCGAGTAAAATAATAGATCCGTGGATCCTTGGACCCGACGATGGTACATTGCCCTTCACTCGTTATTGCGAGATTCTCGTTATCCGATCTGATCCGACCATCCCTGGTATCGACTTTAGGCGATCGATTCTCAATACCGATACCAATTCTCAAGAATCGGTGGTATCGAGAATCGACACATCCCTACTAAAGATAAATACCATGCATTAATTTGTACTTAGCAGTGCATCACCTCAAGAAATATCGCTCGTAATACCTAGCGTATACCGTGGCAGGAGCTTCTTAACCTCACTATATCCGTTTTCTTTTACATGGGTACACTTACTCTAATCATGGGCCTTTCGATGGTACAATGCCCATCACTGGTTATTGCGAGATTCTGGCCACCTTGGTTGATTTCAGAATATCTGTGGAATGAGCAGAATTCTTCACGTAAGAATCAGTGCATTCAGAGAATGGCAATAGTACATTGACTAGGTATTGCTTGCAGGCAGAAGACAATTGCACCACGATATAAGTATGGAGGAGGGTCACGCATCCAACTAGGGTCTGGACCCCACGTTGCTTAACTTCAGTGATCTAATGGGAACCGGTGATTCAACTTGGCTAGACCCTTGTCTTAATTGGTCAAGATGGTTGTCTTGTCAATAAATGAAACAATCAAAAATCTTGACTGTTACGCTTGAGTACTCTCTTCCAGCTATTAGACAGAGTTTAACCATTCTCCTGGTTGTAATTTTTGGGTTTTTTTTATGAGTTCTTAAGTTCTTTAATGAACATTAACCTGAAATCTACTGAAAACGATTAGGTCACTTACTCTAAGATCAGGTCTTGTATTCAACATTAAGTACATTTAAGACAACCAATTCACGTTAGGGATATTTATCAGTAATGATATTGTTACCATGTGTTGTTACTGGTTTGGCTTCCATAGGAGTT
The DNA here is from genome assembly GCA_933228895.1 of Platycnemis pennipes. Taxonomy (NCBI): domain Eukaryota; kingdom Metazoa; phylum Arthropoda; class Insecta; order Odonata; family Platycnemididae; genus Platycnemis; species Platycnemis pennipes. The sequence continues at coordinate 77,060,434 of OW121846.1, read as the reverse complement.
TTTACAGGTTTGCATTCCTTCATCTGGAAATGTCTGACAACTTTCTAACTGCTACTGACTAAGGGTAATTGATAACTCATCCCTGAAAATTTCTTCTATTCAGAAAGCATTTTAAAGGACCAAGATCAGACATCTGAAATTCATTCTTCAGGCAGGCTTTTACTACCCCTAACTCTGTCTGAATGCTAGCTGCAACAACAATATCATCAACATATAATAAGATATGCACTACAGTCTTTCCTCCTTTTGTAGAGTGTAAACATCTCTCACTTTGTCCACATAAATCCTATCTGTCACATCAATGTAAAATCTCGTATTCCATTCTCTCGGGGCTTGTTTCAAACCGTAAAGAGATTTTTGTAGTCTGAAAACCAGTTTGTCGTCTACTTCAAAACCCTCAGGCTGCGTCATGTACAGACAGCTCTTCTGTAATCTATTCATGCAGAAATGTGTTTTTCATGTCCATCTGGTCTATGCATTGTCCATCTTCATTGATGTTGTGTTCAAGTGGCATAAAACATCTTTCTCTTCTTCAGATTCTGGACTTGCCATGTCCTGAGTTGATTCCACAGCCTTAAGACGTTGTGTCTTCCATTTCTTGTATCTTTGTTCTGCTCTACTGTGCCCTGCTCAACCTCAATTATGGCAATGGTAAACGAATTAACTCTGACAAATGTCAGTTTTTACCGCTGCACAGCTGCCTGTGCTTCCATATTTTTGAGTTCTCTGGGTCTGCCTTCATCCTCATCTGCAGTGAATGGAGAAGGCTGATGTGGGCTGCACTTCTTGCATTTTCAGTAGTCGACTCTGTCTCTGGAAGGTGCATTTTGATTCCTCGTCCAAAAAGGCAATTTTTCACGAATGATAAGGTTAGGCTGTCAGCAGACAATAGAGTATAAACTACTTAGACAGTTTCTACTGCAATAACAACAGCACTGTGTTTGACAGGCATTGTAAGATGTAAGTGGCTAATAATATCAGCCTCACTTACATTGGTACTTGAGTTGGCGGATGACCTTGTCAAACTGCAGGAAGTGCGTCTCCAGAGTTTCCAGTTTTGGGTCATGTCTGGCAGATGGTGACAACAGCTGTAATTGATTGGGAAGACCTTTCCCCTGGAAAGTATTGCATAATTCCTTCCATGTCGTGAAAGCATTAGGCTTACCCTTTACATATTCCAAATGGCTGTTGGCTAATTTTTGAACTATCAAACCTTTTGCCCTTTTGGCACATTTAAGCAGCCGTACATTAGCTGTTTCCCACAATGTTCTTTCTGCTGTTGATTCTTCTGTGATCTCAATGTAATAGTCTGTTTCACTTTCAAATAACAATAGTAGTTCTTATTTGTCCATCATTGTTTCCATACGGAATTTCAAATTGTCAAAATCATTCCCATCGAATGAGGGAATTTTGTACCTATCTTCTGTACTTTCTGCCATCTCGGGACACTTCACTGACCACACCAGCTTATTTCCTCATTGATGGTTATTTCTTTCTTACAATTGTTTTTTCTATCACACTTATTAGTTCAAATGTCTGGGCCCACAACCTATTGGTTAATTAAACCTTTTACTTTGTACTTGAAGGTTACTTTCTGTCTCAGGAGAATTAAACAAAAAGGCAGCGACTTCAGTTTACGTCCATTCTTGGACATAACTGCCGAACATATGCTCTTGAGCAGCTGAAAAAACAAGCTTTTTAGAATCAATGCAAAGGAATTGATAGGTACTTGCCAATGTCAACTAGAGGAACATTTTCAAATTGCATATCTCAACATTGAGTTCATGAATGGTTTAGTTTTATATTTTGTCATGCATATTTTGAAATTTAATTGCAATACTGATGCTAACGTGTTCATTATCAGTAATTAATCGAAAGACATATTACTGTCTAAACTTTAATGTGCTAGGCATTCAGGATAAATATTTTAAAGTATTAAATCTCACAAAATACATCTTCTGAACATGTTAATTGCTAATGACGCCATTGCTTTGACTAGAGTCACTCTTGTCTTATTTCAGAAGTCGAAGGATGCCAAATTGTGTTTGGTGCTAACAGGCAAACCTGCAAAACATAAAGCTACTTTTGTGGGAAATTTAAAATTCTACCTGCAGTAAATGTGTTAAAGGATTTACTCAATCACTGCACTAGAAGTTAAAACCTATCAATACATTCCTTAATTTCCTGGGGTATTTTTTTTAATGGCACGTATCTTGCTAATAATTCTCAAGGATATTATTGAATTCTATATGTTACACATTAACCTTACATCTAATAAGATTTGAAGATTCATTCTCAAAAGTTATTGGTGATCCAATTCCTCTATAGCTCTTTTTGCCATATCTGTAATGTAATTATAAGAATCTAAGGTCATTTGAATAATTTTTTTCTAGGTCCATGCATGAGAACATATCTACAAAATGAGGAATTTGTGGTGCAGACAATGTTGTGTCCGCTCTGCAGGCAACCGGTAATTTTTATTTACTTATACATTTTATTATCCATTATATTATACTCTATTATTTCATAAGACATTTTTTCTGGAAAATGGTGAAAAATGGCTTTGTGTATTTTAGGCTAGTTTTAGATATTTCGAAGGTCCATTTTCCTCCAGAGTCTCTTTGTCATGAAATAGCTTCATCCCAAGTGTTCACTGTAGATAATTGTATGTAGCCTGTATTCAAAGTAATGCCATTGACTGAAACTTAACATTTGTGTAACCTTATTCCTAAAACAACAAGTACCTACCTATGTTCCTTGGCAGAGACATTTGATTAAACAATTTTGACATTCAAAATTATTAGATAAGAGAAAATTTTGGTTAGGATTGAGTTAGTGATATGACCATAGTCTTCTAATGTAACAATAGAAGGGAATATTTATTTGTCCAAGGATTTTGAATAGTAAAATGAAGGACAAGTAACATAAGTAACACGGTGATAACACAGTAGATACTGCATGAAGTTATAGTAAATACAACCATTTCATTAACATAAGACTCACATAAAAAGTCCTCAACACTATAATAGCATTTGTCTAACTGATATTTTTTCAGTTTCGTTTTGAAAAGAACTCCTGGGAGGAAAATTTTTGATACTGACTGGCAATCGTTAAATATTTTGATGGCTGCATGGAAACAGCTCTTGTTGTACATTTCAGTAGAGTGGCTAAAGATATGAATGTACACACTTTGAGGGGTTCTATGCCTGTTTATTTGAGTGTTGATTGTGAATTTGTTCTTGTTATCAAGGAGATATAAAACTAAGTAAAAAATGCACAGACAAGGAAAAGTTAAAATTATCAGCTGCTTGTAATTTGGTTTACAGGCATCCTTAACCCTCTTAGTGCTAACCTTTTACTGGGGTTCTAGCAAGAAATACGGAAGGTAATTCAATAAATTATATCTCCTTAGGAAAAAACATTATGAAGCTATTATTTAATGTATCCAAATGTAGTTTTTTACATTATATAATTTGAACTAGTTTATAATGGCACAATTCTTTTCACAGTATCTGAATAATAAATGTAATTATTTCAGTGTAATACATTTGAACGAGATTTTTTAGCAATAATATTTTGATTTCTAGACAAAATTGTAATATACTGTTCAAGACATTTTCTACTGAAATTACTATATTTACATTTTAGAGACAACTTTAAAGACACATGGAAAAAATCATAAATATATAAAGTAAAACTAATGAATGCTATTAATCTTTGTCAACCTCTGCATAGTCCCATCTTACAGTGTACTGTGGAAGAATATCAGGGCATCTCCCTTTATTGTATACTGTTCTGCAAGCACCTATGATGAACCAAGAAAATGCTATGCACCTGTTTATTGCACTGTATGCACACTGGGCAAGATCTTTTTTGCTTTTTGCTGCGTTTTCTACTATAAGCAACACAATTTTTTTATTTTCTCCTCGGTTGTTGCTGCAGTCCAGTCTGACCCACTTGTATGAGGAGAGATATCACTCTGTCTTCCCAAGCTTTTCTGTCTCAAAGGACTATTATGCTTGCTATATATCGAAGCCTAATTGTTGTTTTATGGGATTATTTTCTTTATATATTTTACAAGAATTGAGCATGATACCAACAATCACATTAAAAACATCTTCCAAAACTTTATGGTACACCTTTTATCTATAGCCTGTTTCACACTGTAATTGATCCAGCACAAGGTCGAGTATACTAGCAGGCATGCTAGTTTTCCAGTATCGTGTGAATAGAACCAGTATGCTGGCTAGCAAGCATGCCCACTGAGCTACTGGATTTCATACTTGATGCGGTACTAGATTTCTAGTAGCTCCCAGTAGGACACAGTAGCCATCGACCAATCATGTTACAGACACTGTGCAAACTTCTCTTTTTTTAATCAGTATGGAATCATATGGACAGGGTTTATAGGCACCTGGAAATCCTGGAAAAGTCAGGGAAAATGAAAACGGTCATGGAAATCCTGGAAAAGTCAGGGAATTTAACGTGTGGTCATGGAAAAATCACTGAATGTTTAAATTTATCACCTGAAAATGCCAAGAGATCAAAAACTGCGCATAGGAGTGGAGGAGGAGGGTGAAGGAAGGGACGGCTGGCCTCAGGCCGGCTTTGCTGTGGAGGCAGCCCAGGGGGCCTATTCTGGTTCTTTATGGCTATAGCCTATATGATTTGGTGAATAGATTGGCGAAAGGTGTGCGCATTCATATTTTCATTTTCATTCGCTAGTGATTTCACCAGGAATGCTTCGCTTTGTCCCTCTGGCGAGGAAAAAGTTATTTTCAGTCAAATTTGAAGTCACTTAGCCAAATCTGTTGAAGGATGCGAGGAAGAAAAAATGAAGATTGATTCAAAGAGCTACTTTAACATGACACCAGGTTTGAAGGAAAAGCCAGCCTTCTTTGCATATATTTTTCTGCAATTAAAACCCTTTCTGAAGGCATATCAATGTAAGGAATGATAATTTTTATTTTGTTGACTTAAAGTTGTTGATCTCTTATTACTGTAAGTTCACATGATTAATATGATAATAAACCTACAATTTTTCTTAAGTTTAGACTCCTTTGCTTCCTCACTACCAATTTTATCTCTATAAATGACCGAAATCTTGGAGTTTTGAGGCGCTCAAAAGTTAGGGAAAATTACTAATAATGGTCTGGAAATCCTGGAAAAGTTAGGGAAAATGAAAACTCCTATAAACCCTGATGGAATAACCGCTTCATAGCCAGCACAAGGTCGATGATCGTGTGAAACCCCCAGGATGGTTCTAATCATGCTAGATTCCGTCCTCAATATCAAGTAGCGGCTAGCACACTAGGTCTTGCGCTGGATCAAGTATCATGTGAAACGGGCTTAATACACCATCATGTCAGATGTATCAATCCATCCCATGTAACTATTATATAAATTTATTATTTGTGGTGTAGCTATATATTTTGCCAAACCAATGTATGGTGCAAGAATTGTTTGCCTAGTAGGGAAAGATTGTTGGTATTTTTGTTTTACCCATTTCTGGTAAAATTGCAATGAATGCTTTCATTTTAGTTACTATCACATTCTGCCACTGTTCCACTCTTGATCTTATTGGCAATGTTTCGTGGGCAGTTTGGAACTGCTCAGCATACATGTTAGTTTCCTGTGTAAACAGATTCCGCAGCATAGGGTTGAAAAACAAAGACGATAAGCCTCATATAGCATGTCCTTAGTCTTTGGAATGTGAACAAGTTGAGCATATGGTCAGAGATGCTGGGGTTGAGTACATTGGATGGGTTAGCATTATCATTCAAGTGGATATTTGATATAACAAGATCAATAACCTTGGATGAAGATCCATTGTCTCTCGTATGAAAATTTAATAGTGACATCAGCCTATAAAGGTGCATAGAGAGAGAGAGACATGTAGCAGATAAATCATATTTTGAGGACAATTCAGTGTTAAAATCATCACATATAAGAACTTTACCTTGTTTTTATATTTGTAATTGAATGTCTTTTCATTTTTCTTAATTGCAGTTTTGATTAATTTTGGATTTAATTAGTTTGGGAATCTTGTTTCTCAAATGTCATTTACTATTACTATGTGAATAAAGTGACCAGGTTTCTGTTTACAACAATTTTGCTATGTTGTAGCATTATGTATAGTGCGAATGGTTACCTTTGGTACAAGTGTGGGAATCCGTAGCTCCTTCTTTTGGTATGGAGGAGGCACCAACGTAAAAATTTTCATAGTCTGTTCCATCAGCTTATTAAATTATCCTTCCTTGATGATAATAATAATATGTAATAGTTTATTAATGCAGAGACAATGTATGGGACAAGTCAGAGGAATACAATTAAATAGTGCTGCTATTACAGCTTATCAAAATACTCCTGGACAGAATAAAAAGGCCATTTTACATAAGGCATAAGCCGTAAGAGCTGTCGTAAGGGAGATGGCCAAGTCCCATCTTAAGTCTTATGGCAGGCTAAATGTCAGCCAATCAGAGCGCCTCATTACTACTGCCAATGTCAGTCACTGGTTATTGCTTTTGTGGAGATTTTTTGACTTGAAGAAGAATTGTGGACATTTTTGAAATAATCTTTGTTCGTGAATTTGAAAGATGGCGAGTTTAGACGAGCTTATCATTAACTGATGCCTCATTGAATAATATTTGTATCATTTCATCCCCCATTCTAACTAGGTCTTTATTTTATGAACCAGTTTCTTGGTTTATTTGGATGATTAGTGGCCTTAGTTTTAAATGGCATATACTGATGGACACCTTCCACCAATATCGTCGAAAATGTCAAAATTCAGTGGCATGGTCAGTTGTAATTCTATGATAAGTTGAAAGGCTACACTGAAAGAAATGATATAAATCAAATATTGCCTTGCTGTTTACCTTCCTGGCCATTTCATGTATAGAAACCATTGGTTAGACAGCAGATTTATAAATGCTTTGAAGCCCATAATGATCTTTGCTCTGGGTTTTTTTGGTCATTTAAGACAGAACAACCATGATTTGTTTCAATTCTGATCATATCCTAGACAGCTTTGTTAGTGTTGCTAGGTGTCTGCATTTAGTTGCTATTTGCCATGATTTTACAATCGTTATACAATAGTACAAGGCACTCACTTTAAAGTGGCAAGCAACCGCAATTCAAGGGTAAGTTGAAATCGAATGCTTATCTTCTTCAGCATGTCCTTAACTAAGTTCTGCAAGATGTTAAACTGAGAGACAGACATTCTGGTATTCTTCTTAAATATAAATAATTAAGTTCAAATAGCCAAGTAACAAGGTAAGGATCTAAACTAGTACTCGGAATAAAATATCAAATGCAGATTTCACCACCTTTCTTCATCTCCATTCATTTATTCATGGAATAGGTTGTTATGGGTACCATGGATTGTTCTCATGTTGCCTGCAAAGTAGAATGGACCCAGCACCTTCTCCTATTCTTACGTCTTTTCGATTGATGGGCATGTGAAGCTGTTACTACACCTGCCCCCATTACAATAATCAACATTGAAGCAGTGGTGGCAATCTCTGCATTCATTTTTGAAAACTTTCTCACAACAGTATATTTGTTTACAGTTTTCTCTATTCTATGCCAGAAAAAATTCGACACTCATTTGTTTTCACTATCCATGTATATACGACCAGAGTGTTTCCGAATGGACTGTGATCGATGTCGTTATTTTTACGGCATACGTTAGCATTGTAGATTGACTGTCATAAAGAAATCCTTATGTCTTAAGCACTACAGCTTACTTTCATTGTAGAATGGGCTTAAGAAGATATTTGCGTTGTTCTGTTTTAAATCTTTACACGGTAGTTATTTCATTAATATAGAGGGGCAACTTTATTACAAACAAGGATGCCCATGTTTTTACTTCCATTGCTGTGGGCTTTTACCAGGGATCTCGCAACATGAATATCTTCTTTCCTCCTAGTGTTATGTTGATGTACCTCTACATTGAGTGTAGTAAAATTAGTTTTAGTATTGGAAATTAACCAGAGAAGATATATACAAGGTACAGGTAGTATTTTATATTTCAAAAAGAGGGCTTAGCTAGTCTGTAGGGAGCATTTGCTATGATTCTCACTATTCTTCTTTGATTCTAAATATTTCAATTAACCTTGGGGAAGAACCCCACTGTATAACACCATAAGATACCCTAGAATAAAAATAACTAATATACATGATTAATAATGCAAAAGAGCTAACGGTATATTTCAACACTGAAAATACTTCTGTTCTGACTTTGAGTGGAGAGTGAACTAACCTTGTTGTGAGCTCAATTAATTAAGGTAAATCTGTATGTATTACTGTGTGTTGGTTTGATATATGTATTCTCGACATTAATGGGCCTTGGTTCTAGGAAAAAGTAATTTCTTCTGAGGAACAGTGATATCTTTCTTGGATTATTTTTTCTGTGCTGAATTAGAAGGTTATTGATTCATTCAATGGATTTCATGTTTGAATGTGTAATATTTTCTCAAGTATTGTACTCAAATGTCAAATGGTTATTGGAATATTTTTCTATCAAATTTAATTGCAAAATATCTGTCCTATTTCTATCCATGAATTCTCATCCATTTACCCATGAAACTCACCAAGTATAACTATCCAGGAGGAAGAGGTCATTTTTTACTTTTTCCCAGCAGAGGTGTCCGTGAGGACGTAGACTGAGTAGATGATATAACTTCAGAATCACTATCATCGAGGGTATCAGGGTCGCCCTTGGTACTAACCTTCATATTGTTAACTTTGTGCCTATTCAAATGGCTTTTTTAAACCAGTAGTGGTAAGCACGATATCTTTACACTGCAAACTGAGAATTTATTGTGTAGTTCAACGATGCAAAAATGCTGGCACACTTTGCTGTTACACTTCAAATTGGTACCAACCAAATCTGGTTGCCGAAATGTTATGTAACAGGTAAAACTCAACCAATGACCGCAAATTTAAAAAATGTTACACATTTGCTGTGATGTTTTTGAGAGAGTGAAACTATTATTTTGTCCTCAATTAGTGAATCATTCATTATTTGAGCATTTGAATGTCCAATCTCTAGTTTGAATATAAACCTGTTTCAGGTTATACTCTGAGGAAATTGATGTTCCTCTTTTGTTCGATATGCCAGTTCTTTAACAACACCAAATAAAAGTGAATTTGACTGATTGGCATTAATTTTAACCTTTTGGTTTACTTCTAGCTCACTTTACTCTTCAACTCGTACACTGATGAAGAGAGAAGAGCGGATCCTGAATCAGAGATTGGCTCTCAGAGAGTTGAAATGAACATACTCATTAATAGGTTTAATCGTATAGCTGCAGGTACTCCAAAAACTGTGAGTATAATATGTATATATGGCATATTCTTGTGATTATATTATCCTGCTTGCATAAGAAAGCTTTTTATTTATAAACATGTGCTAGTTTATGTATATCGTGCTCAAAATGTTAATAGTAGAATCTCCTATTGTCTAAGTCAGTTGGACTGAAACATTGTTTGTTGTTTTTTTTTGTACTTAATTTTACTCGAGAATTAAATTTTGTATCCATGGGAAAAGTAAATTTTAGATATCATTATTGTAATAGAAATTACCTACACGTGGGCCTAGCATTTTGATTTCTTGTATCTTAATTAGCCAGAATATTTGTATTTAATTAGGCCGACTGAATCATCCATGTTGTCAGGCTTGTAGTAAAATTTCTGTTCAGTTTAGTGAGGCCCAAGAAAAGAAGAAATTTTTCTCACTTTGCTATTTATACCAATTGCCTTCCTTGTCAGTAAACTATGTAGATAATGTTTCATGACTTTTCATTAGTTTTTCTCAGAGTAAAAGTTCACTTATTAATACATTTTATTTAACTTACAGCTGCTACAGAATGTTTATGATTGGCCTGTTCTCATTCGACGCCTGTTTAATGAACTGTTCAGTGAGCGGCCAATGCTCCTTTTCCGTCTGAGGATTATTTTGTTACTTTTATGTGGAGCTGTGTATGTCTTTTCTCCAATTGATGCTCTACCAGAAGCTGTTTATGGCCTTCTTGGACTCATTGATGATATACTTGTGGTTTTCTTTTGCATTTGGTACATGGTCAATGTGTATCGCTCCATCTTAGCTAGCCGTGAAGGTGGCTTTGAGTGACTTGAATGTTTCCATTCACATAAATGTTCTCCCTTTTTCTACAAATTGTGGTAAAGCACATTTTTAAATGACATTTTATGTGGTGAAGTTCTGCCTAGTGAATGAGTGCTGTGGTTAAATTTTATTCACTTTTTACATGGATATGGGCCATGAAACAATCATTACTATTAATTATAAAATTACCTCCTCTTGCTTTTTGATCAGCAGTAAAAAATTAAAAAGCAAGAGTGTGGAGAAAAGATAGCTGTCTCAAAGGCTGCAAACAGACTAAAAAGTAACTGTGACAGCTATGGAAAATTATGCAAATTTTATGACAATTAATGCTATTTCCTGAAAAGGAGAAGTACTGAAAGTGATCCATTGTGCCTAATCAACTCCATAGTTTTCAAATCATGAAAATTTAACACTTGTGGACATTTTGTATCATGTGTTGAATGTAACATTTTACAATGTGAATTTGAATGGTAAGTTCTGTAATATCTGTAAACAAAGTTTATTTTATTTATATTCTTAGTCCACTTTTCTAAATAATTTACTTAAATTTATATGATGATAAATTCGGCTGTAAACTTGCTAAATATTGATATATTTACCACGTACAGTGGTACTTATTTTGCAATCTGATGTTATGCAGCCCAACGGTAAAATTTCGGGTGCAAAACTGCATGCACATGTGTGGCATTGTATGTATGTACAATGATATTTTTTGTTTTCCTGGACTCATTACTATTAGAGATATTAGGATGGCGGTTGCAATAAATGATTTTTGTGAAATTTATACAGGAAATGATATCTGGAAATTTACCAGTCTGGATATCCTGCACCCATTTGGCGATTCTTTTGTGCCAATTGCAATTTGCCACTGCTTTTTTACAATTCTGCTCCAGTTGGCCTCATATCATACTAAGCAATTTATTTGTGACATGCAAGTTTCTTAAATATATTTGTTATTGATGACATCAATGGAGTAACGTCGGGATGGAGTGACTCCAATTGGCATTACATGCCATTAGCATGGAGCTGCTGCTCCATGGAAAAATTGTAAAAAAATCTAAGAGTGAGTGTGCCAATTAGTTTGCAAATGAGCCTTTTTTTAAATGTAGCTTTGATCATATTGAAGTTGAATATTCAATTTGTTACGATTTTGTGTGATCTTTCACATACAAGTAGTAGACAGTCATGGTAACCCATATGGACTGTTTCTTCCATTGATTCATTATTATTTTCTAAAAAATGAGACATCTCTAATGTACCATTTAGATGGGCGATTAGAAATGGATAGAGAGAGAATCAACGTCAACTGGAGATTAAGGTGTTAGTAAATTTCTTTTGGGCAGTGAAGGGATTGAAAGACTTGCGGCTGATATCATGTTAAGAACGGAGCAGCTTTTATAAAAATTTGTGAGAAGAAGACCAAAAAAGATGATATGGTTCAACAAAAGATATCAAGCATTGGCATCTAATGCAGCGTGAAGAAATTAACTTCCAGTCATGAAGTCCATTTTGAAGCCACCACTTTGAATATGAGGTAACAAAAAAGCTGCGCAATGGCTACAAGTTACAATTTGCAAGGAACTTATAGATAATCTGCTAATGCAGCACATCACTCCATTTGCAGTAATAAAATTTAATGAAAGATATTGCCAGGCTGACTTCTGTGCACTACTACTTTGCTTATATTTTGGATTCACAATATAAATATTTCAATTTGGTACTTGAGAAAAAGGATTCTGTTGTGGTTTCGCTGAGGTATATGCAGGAAAAAGTTTCCCTCCCACAATAATTATATATTTGGCCTGACATGATCCTTGACAAAAATCCATGTTTTCTGACAGTATTTTTAACAATGTATTCAGCGCATTGAAATTTAGCATAGATGGAAGTAATAGGTGGAGGAACTGAATGATACTGATAATTGGCCTAGGAGCAGGGGCATAGGAGAGGAAAAGCTCATAGATACGGATAAGCTGGGATCTGGAATACTAGATAATGAGACAAGGCATTGCAACAAAATGAAGATGGGGAAGATGGCGATGATTATGTCCCAGTTGAACAAACGATGAACCAAGGAAAAGGTGGAAGAGAAGGATTTTTATGGGCTTGCTCATAGGATATTCAATGAGGGGTTTTAGCCGCAGAATTTTTTAAAAACTATATTGAGACCTACACTGCAAAAGAAGGTAACAAGGAAATGCCATTACTACAGGATTTCTCATGCGGCGATTTGCATACTTAGAATCAACGACAAGTATGGAAAAAAGAGAAAATGAATGTCTAGTCAAAAATCAGTTTGACTGTTGTAAGATTTCAACACAATTTGATTATAGTAATTCAATAGCTGCGAAAAGGAACAAAATATAATGGCCAGTATTTGCGAGTTTCCTTGATTTGAAATTGTTCAATAGAGTGAGGTAAGACATGTTGATGTAAATTTTGTGGAAGGTAGGAAAAGGTTTGTAGGCGAGTATATAGATTCAGAATTCATTCACGAATCAAAAAGCACATGCAAGTGGTGAATAGAAAGTCCGATTAGGTGGTAGGTAATATGAAGAGGGGTTAGGTAAGGCTGTCTGTTGTCAACTTGACCATTGTGTATGCCAAACATGTTGACTTGCCATTCCAGAGTCTAAAGTGAATTATTTTATAATGAGGTACCAGATCTCAATCATAACTTTTCAAAAATGCCTTGGAGATCATAATCATTGCATTTCTTGCTGAATGACAGGTTAAACTCACTTTTGTCAGCTAAAAATTTCCTTGTTGGTAGTGTCATTTAACAATTATAGTTTGACTGCCCATTACATAAACTAACCAACTATTGCTGTAAAACAATGTATGTCCAATACTGTGACTTAATTTTTTTCTATACATTAAAAACATTGTTTGATATGCTCAGAGAGAAAACAATTCACGTGTTAATTTAAAATGTCACACTAAGATTTTTCATCATCAGTGTCTGCATTTTTTCATTAAGACACATAATTGATAATTGCATACTCAATTTCTTGAGAGTGAAGTCAATGTTTCAAAACAATACATGCATAGTTTCTTTATTTTAGGCTCTCATAAATGGTGTCATTCAGTTTTGATTGGAATTTCTTAGATTTTATATTTGAAAATCGTGCCATTTAAATCAATTTTTTTCTAATCAATCAACCCTGAGGAATTGCTACATGGGAAGGAAGGGATTGAGCTGGCTAGAACTGTACAAAAAGAAGCCATTATTGGTAGAACACTGATGATATGAATACTACCTAATTTCATGGTGCATATTTTATCAGCTGTTGTTCACCTTCCCTTAACACATTCAACCCGGAATATTTCTAGTATGCAATCATGAAAAACGGAAAGCTTTTTCTGCCACATTAATTTGGCCAGTCAATTACATGTAATTATAAAATTTGTTAAAAATTTTTTGAATAACAAAACTTGATAATTTATTAAAGACGCAAGTTCCTATCCTTCAGAGAGGTCTTCAGTGAGGTCATCAGAGGGGTCATTAACAGACGCGAATGCGCATCATTCGGTGTCTTGGCAACGCACCTCGGATGCGCATTCGCGTCCGTCGGGTTGAACGTGTTAAGGTCAATGTACACTAGGCTTATCATTGTGCATTCTGATGGACGGTGAGATGAGAAGCTTTCCAAATATATGAACATTGTGTAGAAAATAACCCAGCCTATTTCCATCGATAATAAAGTTGTGCAATTAATAGCTTGGTGTAAAATGGCCATGAAAATAACAAACCTACTTGTAAATGCCACATTAAGTGGATGACAATCACAGCGATATTAATTTATTGCACTATTGGCATGCGCAGCCATTTGCTACCAGTTAGGATTTCTGTATGTTTTCGCAATTGGAACACAATCATAATTATTCACAATATTTTAAGACCAGCTGTTGAGAAGTGGAGTGACTGACAACTTGAACTCTATTTGGCTTCAAACAGTAAAGTTTCCTGATTTCTTCCTTCTCCCCAATTGCCGGCCAACCTTTGCATATATATGGAAGCTTGTGATGATGACAGCCAACAGTGGACAATTAATATTGAACTAATTTAATAATAAAAAACATTTATTAGCTTACAACGCATACATACATATTTACATGTTGCCGTGCAAGAAATTACATCAATATCGACTATCCCGCAGCAATGCCATAAATGTATCAGTTAACAGCACTGGTAAAAGCAACCACAATGGTATCATAACACAGTACATGGATAAGTTCCAATATGGATACTCTAACTTGATGCACAATATTATTTGGGATACCATTTTTAACACCAAAGCAGTTATATACCACACCTTCTTTATCATTGAGTTTGAAGTTCTATCATGACCGTTTTTACAATGTGATATCATATTAAACAAAACGTAGATTAGCAATATGCTATCATAAACCCACAGTGGTATTGAAACTATGAACCAACTCCATTGTGTCCTTGCATCTAATCTAAGAACAAGTAATATCAAGAAGACAAGTAACAAAAACCAGGTGAACAAAGCACGGTGGAGTACAGCCATAGTAAAAAATACTACTTTGTAAAGTAGTAATACCTTCCGGTCAGATAAAACACTGTAGAAGAAGGAACCACCATCTCATTCCACAGCATTTAAATGAGGCAACTTCCATTAAAAAACTCTTGATTTAAAAAATGTTCATTTGTGAAAAAATTCCAAGCATCCGCACTGTCGAAATACACAACATACCTAAATTGCGATTCTCCTCCCAAGTCCTCTGGGCTAAAATTTCTCAGCGGCATATGCTGAAGTTACATTCCACCTGGCATACACCCTCGAGTTGGCTAGCAGGGTAATCAGTGGATAAGGAAAAGGCAGTTGAACCCTTCGTAAAACTTATACGATTAACCTTGGGAATTCTCCAGTACATGATTATGAGATATTGAGCTGAAAAAGTAGAGCCAAACTCTTAAATAGCAAGAGCTACATATACAGGCAGCGGTATTAAATATTTTAACTAACCCAGCTCATGACGATGATTTTCGTCACTTAGCCACCTATCAATGTCATCCTATGCGAAGAAAAATGAAGTCATGAGCAATTTAAGCATAAATCTCTTCACGTTACAAATCGTCCACATTTACACATTATGCCATGAAGTATATACTCTTTCAATACCCATGCTCATGATCCTCGTATTATGTAAAATAATACTGTTTAACCATTGAACGACCGTGAAGATCAAATATATTGTATACACAGGCAGAAGATGTCTAATATGAATCTCGTCACTACCCTATCACCGTTACACAAAACAGTATCACACACAATGCAGCACAAGATCGCCAACAATCTCACATAAATTGTATCGCCTGACCGTCGACCAATCACGTCATACAGACGCTGTGCGATCTTCTCTTTTTTATTTAGTCTGAAAAACTGCCGCACGTTCAAATTGTTTATGTGAAACCATGAATATGGAAACTCTCTAGGACGGTTCCAATCGTGCTATATTCTGTACTTAAAATCAAGTATATGCACACTTGTCCTTATACTGGGTCAAGTATCTTGTGAAACAAACTTTCCCGAAGTTTGACTCAAGCACCATTCACACCATCGCCGTAACGTCGCGCAGTTCAAATACCGTGTATTTTAACTCCTCTTTTATTATGTATTTTGTACTTAGTACGAGCTTCATGATAATTTTTGTACTGCCAATTCCCTTTCTTTATGTATATAGTGGGTTCATTAAAAAATTCATTCATGCATATTACTATTACACTGAACATTTAACACATTTTCGGCAACACCTGGGAGTTTTATACAGCCACGTCTAAATACAATTGGAAATTTATACATGCCTGTATACAATTTATAAAAATTGTATAAGAATGTGTAAAAAGTTTATACAGGTTTATACATTTTTCCATAGGGACCCAGCCCTCATCCGGCCCACCAACACCTAGATAATAACGATCAAGTAACTATAGGTTATTAGCTACCAATTATATTCTTATTAGTGTCAAATACAGATTTTTAGAATCGGAAAAATTACCTCGCATCCTGTCTCCTCATAGTTATCAATTTCCTTGCTTTTCGTTAATACTCGTGGGGATGGAGGGAGTTACTGAATTTTTCGGATTTCGTCATCTCCATAAACAAAATAGCAAGCATAAATTCGCCGTATACCGGAAACCAACAGGTACAGACCAGGTAATCCATGCCACTTCAACACATGCAAACCATGCAAACGAACAAAAACTCGCGGCATTCCACAGTTGGGTCAATAGAGCAAGTAACATTCTTTTATCCACTGAGGGTTTCCAGCATGAAATGATGAAATGAGAACCACAAAAGCAATATCGTTAGCCAATGGATACCCAGAGGAAATGATCGATCATTTGATAACTCAGAAGGAGAAGAAGTCAGACAAGGCACGAATACATGTAGACCGCTACCCGAACCAACACCTTAGGAGAAGGTTGAAACACATCGGCAACCCTTCCAGCAAAATAGCCTATACCGTTAAGGACCTGTAGGTCGATGCGGCGTTTTACATTGACACGAACTTGAAAAACTTGGTTTC
Organism: Platycnemis pennipes; assembly: GCA_933228895.1. NCBI lineage: Eukaryota > Metazoa > Arthropoda > Insecta > Odonata > Platycnemididae > Platycnemis > Platycnemis pennipes. The sequence goes on along the minus strand of OW121846.1, from coordinate 77,043,747 downwards.
CATAGTCAAAATGCCCACCGTATATACGTATATACGACCGTGATGCCCACCAAATAAGCAAGAGACGCGCCTCAAATGAGCGTCGCAAATGGGGAGAACGGAAAGAAGCATCCACATTCGTACCGCCGAACACTGACGGGATTTCATTAACAGAAAAAGGCTATACCCAGTTTGCTGCCCATCTACTTGTAGAAGGCCATACCTCGAGGTTCCAAACTAAACTGATCGATCCACCAGGAGATCAAAGGAAAAAAAATTAGATGTCCTGCAACTGGGGATCCTTACATATGCATTCGGAGATAAGAGAAGGTTACTAACGACCTTCTTTTCCAAATCCATCCCCCCAGGCATCCTGCCGCTAATCCCTAGAAATAATAACCGGCCATGGGTTATTACTTCTAGGGCACATTCCTTGCCATACTCCTTTCCTCCATCCAACTCCAATGGTGATGCATACGCCGCGGCGGCACGTCACGATTCTAATATATAAGGAAGGAAACAAAGTCTGTACATATATGAATATACTATACTGCTGTGAAACTAGTCGTGTTAAAAAATATCTTTTTTAAACAGTGGCATTGCAAAGTATTTGTTCACCTATTACACATTGACATCTAGAAATTTCCTGGCATGTGTAAAAAAGGTGTCATCAGATGAAAAGGTGTCAGTATGGAACATTTAGGGATATTATCATGATCTTGATACTCGTAATAAATGTAAAATACATCATATAGGAGGATTTTTAAAGCACGGTATTTGAACTGCGCGGCATTACGGCGATGGTGGCGCTATGGTTGAACCAGTTGAACGGTTTTTGACCGTAAACTTTAATAAACGCTATAACAACTCCGCAACTCAGGTGTGACGGGAATATGGCCTGAAACGGTCAGAATGTATTGTAGCTGTTGCATTAGAGTCGATTGAGGTGTATACACTGCATTTTAATTTTAACAATTAGTAAGATAACTACAATACTAGACATTGCGTCGTAAGCAGAAGTAGGAATGCCCTACTATTAGTGAAATCACGACTGTAATATAAGTTAACAAGAAAGGATGGAGAACACAAGAAACTGTTTAAGCCTAATAAAATGGGTAAGTTTTCGATTTTTCAGTACTATGCTCTGAAATTTACAAGGGATCTGCAAGTGCATGCATCGCATTTTTAAGTTTTATCCTGAGATTCAGAAAGAGAAAGCTCTCAGCAGAGAGGATGAGTTAGCTAGGTATTAGGTTCTTCCACACATTATTGCGTTAAAAAAGCAAATTCTATCCATCACCCACCTCTTTGTGACCATCTCAATTTCAGTCAGTCAGTCAAGATAATGTAAAAGTTTAGTATTGAAATTGTGAACTGGTAATCTTACCTGTGTAGGATACTAAAATATACTAAGTAAATAAAATGTCATGTGTTAAAGTTAGTCTTTCTTTTGCGAATAAATATGAATTAACACTATGGTTGCGAAACCTATCCAGTAGACACGAAAGATATGTTGTTGATATACCTTTTTATTGAATTAATGTTACCACCTTTTATGTATGTAATTCTAGTAGAATTTCGTGCGGAATCTATGCAAAATGAGTGGCAGATTCAAATTAATTTCTAATATGAATCACTATTTCTAATTTTATGTGTAGTGATTGCGTGGGGGCTAACTTTTTATCCCTACTTAAACATATGAATGGTGTAGGATATATGCTTATGTAATTGTGTAGGTATAGGTATCATGTTAGAATAAACCTTGGTGTAATGTAGAAGACGGATTTGTGTGTTTAAAGGTAACTAGCACACGGGATAGATGTAATATTTGATTTAATAGAGTTAATTATTCAGTATTCGTGTCCAAATGCCCCTTTTATTGTATTTACATGATAGGTTTAAGTGTAATTTACGTACCTATACGTTGAATTTAAATCCGGAATGACATAGTTGGAAGATTTTCGATTTCTCTCCTGCATAGATTAAGTTTGCAAGTAAGTGTGCATATTGGCATGTTCATACCGTAACATTTTTCATAAGTTTATGCCTTCTTACTTAATTTTTTTACGTCAGTTACAGACATTTGAAGTGGACGGATCGAATTTCACCGTAGAAGAGGTATCAGATGGAGTCGCAATGGCGCAGGCTCTTAATAAAATGTACGTATTGTTTAATTTTTGGTGGCATAAATCTTATTTCTTGCAGTCAACTTCCCTGTGATATGAAATTAAGTGGCCGTGTTATAATTGTGTATAGATTTCTCATTCTGTATCATTGTCTACTTGTAAAAGTGCCTTGATGTATGATGTTTTATATTCTTTATTCATCATCTAGCCATTTAGTGTATGAAATATTTAAAGCCTTGGAAGTCCCAAAATATTTCTTATGAGAAAAATTCTGAAACATTTTCTTTTACATGCATAAATATGCTGTTAGTGAATAGATGATGTGTATCATAGTGTTGGAATCCCCTTTTGTATTACATTTCTTGTTTTAAAGCATGTTTCCGTGTGTGTGAAACACAATAAAGAAAATTATATTGGGCTTTGTCATCACTCAATTGAAAAGCAGTGACTTGGTTACTTTTAATTTTGTATGTGTGATCCTATGTCACTTATTCTTGTCAATGTTTTATTATTACCTTTCGTATTATTTTTTTAAGTATACTTTCAGGATTTTTTACACAAAAGCCTGATTTTAAATGCCACCATGTTCTTTCAAAAATATTTTTTATAAAAATTATGGTATAGTGGAATGTAATTAACCTGTCTTATGAACATTCAATATTAATTCGATGAGTGCACCAAAATTTTATTGTAATTTCTTTATGAAGACCTCTGGTGAACTTACATCCATTGGCTAACATTCTCAATGGGGTTATAATGCTACCAACTAAAAGCAAAACTCCACCTTCATTGAATTCATTGGATGCTACTAAAGCCCATTTCACATGATACTTGATCAAGCTCAAGGCCTAGTGTGCTAGCCGCTACTTGATATTGAGAATGGAATCTGGCATAATTGGAACCCTGCAAGGAGGTTTCACACGATCATCGACCTTGTGCTTGCTATGAACTGGTTATTCCATATGATACCATTGTAATAAAAAAAAGGGAAAATCACACAGGGGCTGTAACATGACGTGATTGGTAGATGGGCACTGGGTCTAGTAGCAAACTAGTACTGCATGTAGTAGCTCAGCGAGTATACTAGCGATCATGCTTGCCAGCCAGTATACTGGTTCTATTCACACGATACTCGAAAGCTAGCATACTAGTGAGTATCCTCGACCTTGTGCTTGATCAAGTGTTCTGTGAAACGGGCTTTATGTTTGACTATTTCTTCTTCCTCACAGAATTAACTTCTTGCTCATTAAAACTTTCTCAGTTCATAGTGATTCAGAGTAAGAATATCATTGATAATAATAACGGGGGTCAAAAACGGACCACCGACCTCCTCGTGGCATCCCTGGAAATGGCTTCAGCTGGCTAATGGTGGCCGTCTGCTTGTGGGGTTAACCTCCCCACTCGCGGAAATCCTGGGTTCCGAAGAATTCAAGTAACGCCACCCACAACCGGCCCTTCTCGGATGAGGGCCCTATTAGAGTTGGGTGTGGCAAATCTATGCCATCTAAAAAGGGAGTTCGCATGGAATGGATGGAGACCTTGAGGGGAGACCTTTTAGCTTGCCATGCTGCTAGTTAGCCAAGTCGCAGGGGATGCATGGCGAGGATGCCTTTGTGTTGTGAGATGCATCCTGGATATAACCATCTGTCACAGCAGAATCTGCGCGACTACGCCAATCACCTGCGCAAGAAAATGACACCCCAACCGCAAGGTCAGAGTAGTACACCACCAGCCAATGCTCCATCTCCTACTAAGGCAGATGAAACTCCAACCGCTGTGGCCACTGCCAATTTTTCGGTGAAGGGAGACAAGCTGAAGGCTGACTGATCTATTTAAGCGGTTGGAAAGCACGATAAACTATGATGAGACGACTACCAGGCAGAGAAATATCCATCATAAAATTTCTCTGCGGGACCAACAGCTGTCCTAGTTGAATGGCATCGTAGAATTGGTCTTGACAGAAACGTCCAGCCTCTGGGAAATAGACTGCGTGGTATATGCTGCTACTACATTATTGGCCTCTCCCCCAGTGTCTGCCACTTGGGAGATGAAGGCAGCATATAGGCTTAAACAGCTTAATGCCAAAATTACGCTGGCCCGACAACAGGTGTCGAGATATCAGTGTGTGTTGGACTACCTTTCCTCTGGTCAGGCCTTTACACCGAAGGTTAAGCGCATTGCACGTGCAATCCGAAGAGACCACCACACAATGAACAAAAGAGTGCTACTTATCCTTAAGCAGCACGAGGTGGGTAGAGTGCGGGCACTTACAACGGCACAGAGGAAGTTGGTCAAGAGGACCAACGTCAGGAAAGAGAACTCCACCTTCTCCTTTCAGCCGTCCTGTCTCTTCCGACCCCCAAACCGACCACCTGTTGTCCAAACACCACCAACTGTCCCGGAGGTGGAACGTTTCTGGAAGAACATCTATGAGACCACGAAGCCATTCAATGAAGGTACTCCAGCTATTGCCCACTTTAAAAGAGTTTTGTTACTGCCACCTAGCGGATATGGATTGTCCCATCTCGGTCACGGAAATGATGTGAAGAAGGCCTTATCTAGCAAGAAGAACTTCACTGCTCCAGGAATGGACATAGTGAATAACTTCTGGTGGAAAAAGTTCCCTTCCACACACAAACACCTTGCCAGAATCTTCACGTCATTCCTGTCAGGGACGGAGCCAGTTCCACCCTGGCTGACTGAGGGGCGAATGGTTTTAATACCAAAAAAGGGAGACTTGTCCGATCTGAAGAACTACCGCCCTATAACCTGTCTCAACACTGTATATAAGGCATTCACTTCCATTTTGAACGACCTTATCCTCTGCCACGTGCAACTGGTATGGGAGGAAGTGTACGAGCAGAGGGGCTCGAAGAAAGGTATCGCGGGATGTAAGGACAACCTGCTCATTCATAGGTGTTTGAGGCAGAACGCTTGTCAATACAAGCGTAACCTGCCAATGGGCTGGGTGGACTATAAGAAGGCTTTTGATACCACCTCTCATGAGCTGATTATAGCCATGCTGAGGTAAATGAAAGTCCACCCAGAGGTTGTCCTGCATGCCTGTTACCACTGTGGAAGATGCGCTTCTCCATACCATCTGGCAAGAAGATCGTCTACACAGATTTGGTAACATACCACCGTGGCATTTTTCAAGGCGATAGTTTTAGTTCCCTACTGTTCTGTTTATCTCTCCTCCCACTGTCCATTCAGTTGAGACAAGGTAGGGGATATATGTGCGGTGTCCTGTCAAAAAGGGAGCATAAGGTCACCCATCTTTTCTATATGGATGACCTGAAGCTTTATGCTTGAAGCACGAAAGTCCTGTACTTGGTGTTGGACACCGTACGCAGATACAGTGAGGATATAGGGATGGAATTCGGATTGGACAAGTGCGTGACCATCCATCTGGCGAAAGGAAAGATTTCGGAAGACCAGGAAGACGTGCAGCTCATTAACGGAAATGCTGTTTCATCTTGATGATGACGAAGCATATGAATATCTTGGTGTCCCCCAGCACCAGATGCAGGAGGTGAGAGCAGTGAAGGGAAGGCTTACACGAAATACTGGCAGACTTTCAGGTGAATCTGAGATCTGACCTGTCTGGCAAGAACAAGGTTCTTGCGACCAACACCTTCGCGGTTCCAACACTGCTCTAAACCTTCAGTTGTATCAAATGGAATGTCAACGAGCTGCAAAACCTCGACAGGGGAACGAGGGAAATGATGACCATGTATCATAGTCTTCATCTGAAGTCTTCCATTGCCAGATTGTATCACCCGAGAAAGCTAGGTGGTAGAGGGCTGATAAGCCTGTAGTGCCTTCATGACAGAGTAGTCTTTAATACCGCTTGCTGCGTGTTCCACAGCACGGACACCCTTATGCTGCTCGTAAAGAAACACGAGAGTGTCAGCAAAGTGGCATTCCTATTCCAGGCGGCAAAAAGGGCAGCAGACCGGTTTGGACTTGGACCTTACTTCCAGCAGAGAAGCGTGCAACAAATCACTCTTGTCACTGAAGGCGGACGTGTTAAAGCTCGAAATACACGATGCAGATCAAAAGACCCTGCTCCGCAAGCATACCGAGAAACCCATGCATGGAAGTTTCTATCGAAACTTGAAAACGCATTGGCTATCGAAGTAGCTCACGTTCACCTTCCTGCGCCTCGCAGGTCTGAAGTCCAAAACTGAGGGATTTGTGCTCGCATGCCAAGATGGTGTCATCAACACCCTCGTGTACTATCGCCTCATCTTTTGGGCAAATGTGATGGACACGAGATGCAGAGCGTGCCGAAGGCAGTCAAAGACTTTAGGTCATCTAATCTCCGGCTGCAGCTTTTATGCAAAGAACGCATATAGAAACCGGCACAACTCGGCTCTGCGGGTGTTATATTACTATCTAAGACACCATTACGGTAAAGATGCAAATCCGGTGCTGCCTTACGTCCCTACATTGAGTCCGTCGTGAAGAAAGATAAGTGTAAGATCTGGTGGACTTATTCCTTCTCCATCTCCAGGCAGTTGGAGGCGACGTATCCTGATATCGTTCTCCTCGACAGTCTCTCGCATGCCATGCTCGTGATCGAGTTTTCGGCACCGGCCGAAACGAACATGGCAGTGAAGGAGATTGAAAAAAGGACTAAATATCAAGATCTGCCGTGCAAACTCCGGCAAATGTACTTGGGCTACTCTGTGAAAATGGTAGTCCTCATTGTGGGCGTGCTTGGTGGTGTCAAGAGCTCACTGGTTGAAAATCTCAAGTCATCCCAGCATGCAGGGCGCTAGCGGATACACTTGCAAGTGCAATGCAGAAGGCTGTCCTTCTCGGGTCCCTCCGCCTGCTTCGTGCACATGACCCTAATGCTGGGTATCCACCTATCCACCGGTGGTGGACGTGGCTACCCTTATGCACGACCCCTCTCGAGTTTCCGGAGTCTAGATGGCATGGTGAGTAATTTTAGCGTTATGTCATAAATGATATATATATATCGCTTCCTTTGCTCTTGTTTTTCATTTGCTTCCTTTTGTGACGTAACACAATCGCCAACTATGGAAACCTTCCAGTACTACGTCCGAAACACATAACAGTTTTGCCCTATACGGTGAGACCTCTATATTATTCTCACTGTGGTATGGGCTGGAGGAAAGGCATACACTAAATTCATCTTCTGTTACAGTCAAGCCTGCTTTTATTGTACTAATTTGAAATTAGTGCAATAAATTGGTCATGTGCACGAAGCTGGCGGAGGGATCCGAGAAGGACAGCCTTCTGCATTGCACTTGCAAGTGCATCTGCTTGTGCCCTGCATGCTGGGATGCACTTGAGATTTTCAACCAAGTCCTATTTTTACCTAAGTTGAGGTGATTCCCCATCAAAAATGGTCATTTTAAATAGGCTGAATTCCTACTTATAAGAAATGTTTATTTTTTTGGTGGTCCATTTTTAATGTAAAAGGTATTGTGTTACAATTTCTTTTACAGCACTTCTTAGTGATTGTAAAATTTTTTACAACATCATCTGAATGTCAAAACTTTAGTGAAAGTCCTTAGCTGGTTATTTTTGTGCTTGTATGCTTGGCTCGAATGCTCTCCCTGGCTCCACAACTCCAGTCTCTCCCCCTACCTTGTTGAACTTTCACCCCCTATCACCACTGTGGGGAACTCCATTTTGCCACTCTGCAATATAAGCTCTCCTGCACGTCTTTGCCTTCAGCTATCCCTGTGGTTCTCCCTTCATTCTCCAGGAGTCTGCTCTCACAGAAAGTAAGGCTTGATGACTAAGCAAGTAAGACTGAGGTATGGAAAAGAGAGCAATAAATGAATGTAGCCGCCTTGTCCACGATATCTGCTAGAGGACGAGTCAACCAAGCCTGTCATTTATCCCCCTCTGTGACGAAACGTCTCTTTAACCAACGTAATTCTTCTTCGGACTTCAATGTTGGCATGTGGGGGGGTGGACCGCAAGGGTGCCCTGCGACAATCGGCTGCGAGGAGTGAGGCCTCCCGAAACGCAGCCTTCTTTTCGATTGCTACTCCGAGGGCCTCCCTCGAAGATGATCGCGTAGGTTTCGCGACTTCTGAGAGAGTGACAACCCAAATATGATTGCAGCTTGAAGCAAGAGTTGTCATTAACACCGTCGATATGTCTTAGTCAAAAGCGTTCCCAAAATATTCCCAAATACTCCGTTTTTGCCTTTATTTCTTCGTAAGAAATAATGAGATCATAAAATATTCGAGATAAGAGCTTGAAAAATGTGCTTGTATAGTAAATGGTAAAAATAATAATTCTACAACTGTTACAGGCAGATTTCGATAACAATAGATAAGACTTACTGAACGTCTTTACGGCATAGAAGTATTAAGTTCCAAGCTTAATTGGGTAATAAATTACGAAAAATTACTGCGGATATATTTAGAATTTCTTTCAAATTACACACAATCCTCGCACTCTCGCATACTCACCTCAATATCCTTCACTCAATCACATATTTCAATTCACCCTCGCCCTTTTTATCTTTCCTACTCATCAATCAAAATTCTTCTCCTACCATTGGTCCTAAATTCTATTTTCACCACTCCTACCATTTCTAATACTTCATCATTTGTCCTCCTTTTGACCCACTTTAATTTCTCCATCCTTCTACATACTCAAATCTTAAAAGCTCTGAGTATATTTCCATCTTCGTTCTATGAAGCCTAAGTGTCATATAGTGCCACGCTCAATATCAAACTCTTCACTAGTATTTTCTTTACTTCCCTGCTTAACGCCCATGTCAACAGTTCACGTCTAAAAGCTTATCTTGCCAATACAATTTTCCTTCTGTCATCAATGCTGCTTTACCCCTTTTTCTCCAATACACTATTTAGATAGTGGAAGGTGGAAATGTCAAGAAATGGAGAGCCTGCCCAAATTCAAACCTTGCTTGGAATAGCGCGCATAACAGCACATTTGTAGATCTGTGGTTCATTTCCCGGATGAGTTTTTTTTTGCTGTGATCTGGCTTGATTCTATTTTCACCACCTGCTTACTGTTCGGGATTGTGGGTATCATAAAATGTGTCAGGAATGTTTCTGAGGGTGAAAAAATATACCGACCGACTTCTGAACGTATCGGAATTATTTCCGAAAGTAGGGTATCGGCTAAGGGCTCAAAGGCTTCTCTGATTATGTCGTTCTATGCAACTCTCTTTTAGAGAGAATTATGTAATGAGGCTGGAAAAACTTAGAGACTTCTCCTTTGTAAGAGGCTTGGCCCACATAAGCCGATAGCTATTGATTATCATAAATTAATGGCTTTTGAATAAAATTTCAGGAGTTCAAACGTTACAAAAATACTGAAGATCATATTAGCAGCTGATCTAATTTCATTTATACGTAATACATGAGCAGTTGAAGCAGTGATCAATTGAAAAAAACTACGGAATAATAAAACTAAGGCTTTCTGTTTACACCTTCCTGAGACTTTCTTCACATCTACGCTCTGCGACATGAACGTTGGATGAATCTGAGTTAATTGGTGACTTAGTGATGAATAAATGTAAGCGTTTTGAAGTGTTAAGTTTAGAGGACATAAAATTTCAACCAGAACATAGCATATTTTACGGTCTTATAATACCCGTGGAAGCGCAACGACCATTTAGCACGTTAATCATTACCCTCGGAAAATCGTCCAGTTGCCATAGGACTCCAAAGTGGTCTCGGAATAAATGATAGGTATTTTCAAAAGAGGTTATAAAGCGATTGTCATTTTCTATCATGTTTCTACTAGAAATGTGGTGAAAAGTGATTGGAACTCATCTCTTGCCCCTTCTCCCGTTCTGTGGCCATGGGTACCTATGTGTCTCGGGCGACTCGTCTTCTAGCAAATATCGTGGTCGTGGGTCAAGGCAGTCTGCTCTTCACTTGAGAAAGGGCGAAAAGGGAATTGTTCTCGAGGGAAGGGTACCCCCAACAAATGGCGAGAGCGGTGAGAGCTCTGGGCATTTAAACTCTACGCCAAGGGACAGTGTTGTCAAATCTCCTTCAACTCGGGACTTAGAAAAATTCTGCCTCCGAGGTGGTAACTTTTTATTGTGGACGTGTGTACTAACAGTGAATGGCATCATGACCACGTGTATAATAATCATGGACATCACAGTTTTTGGGGAACTTGCTGAAGTTAAATTTTATGAACATAAGAACGGAAAGGATATAACATATTTTAGTGGGAGAATATTAAGATTTTTGAAAATGTTTTGAATGCATGGGGCATTCATTGATAGGTGCAAAGAGACATGCTTCTGTTTGTTGAAAAGGAACTCATTTATGCTTGTGCAAAACTCATTTCTGACTGATCTAATTCAATATGGTGTGCATTTGAAAAATATAGTAGATTTTGTTGCCCTGTATGCTTAACCATATATTTTGAGTGAAGGTTTCAAAATATATGGTAAAGCTATGCATTAATTTGGTATGAGAAGCTTATTAATTTTAACAAAAAATTCTTTTAATTTCAGAGACCCGCTGTGGTTTCACTCCCAGTGGATGTCAAAAATTAAGACAGGTGTCAGTAGCAGCTGGAGGCTTAAGGTCAGTTTGATATTAAATCTTCATTACTCTTTATCCTGTAGTGCAGTACATGTAGAACTCTGGGACAATAGCACAGCAGCATTAGTGTTGAGAGAGCAATCTTGCTTTCATGCATGGACACTGGCGTATGTGATTGTATGATTAGTGTAGTTGTGGTTTGATTCTTGCCATTGGCAGGATTTAAGTCTGCAGCCAGTCATATTTTCTTTTTTCAAAGTAGTCTTTGCTGTACGCTGAAATAAGCATCTTTTTCCACCTGTATTGCTGGAATTGATATTTAGCCGCAGTGAATTTCACACTTCTAATGGCTTACCAGAGCACAAGTATTTGGCCTTCTGCTGGCCATGTAAAATAATGGCAAATATGTCTGCTTCTGTAATATTTAAAACCTTGAAAACCAGGAAAAAGATGTTGAGGTGTAGATTAAATTTGGGCCTCAAAAACCAGAAATTAGACTGGTTTGGGGTTTGGGCCTTGAATTTTAAAAATTTTAATGAGCTCCTCTTTGCCTGCTAGGAATTTGATAACTTTTTTGACTTCTTTCAATATGAAAATGTGGTTGTGATTCTTTCGAATTTGTTTATTGAAGAAATGACATAAGGTTGAGCTTTTGCAATGATATGTGCTAATCAAGATGAAGAGGTTGAACAGCATGTCTAAACTGTTTGAGTTGGTATGACGTAAGATTTGTGAGTATGACAAACATTAAATTTCACTGCCTGTCACCTCTTAGGGTTACATTATTGTCTTTTGGTTATTTTAGCTCAGTTGATTGCTAGCTGCTGTGTCTGAAGGTTCTCTTTGCAATTAAAGATAATTTGTGATAGTTCATTTGTATCACAATTGAATCATTTCATTTTTATGTTGGAGCTTTCATTTCTCGATGTATATATTTGTTGTTCAGTTGTACCCCACGTACTATTACCAGGTTTGATACCTGACGTTTCATGGCCATTGCTGGTCATTTTATCATGGGAATCTGTCGAGTTGGTGGAGTTTACATAGAGGTTCATGGAGGGAAAAGGATGGGAAGGGGAGAAGTGGAAGGAGAAGTCTTTTACTAAGGTTCAAAGCAGGGTCCCACGTGTGGCTGATTTGGAGGCCACAGTCCCTATTGTAATTTTGCTTGCATTTTCTTATCTCCAAAGCTTCGTGGATCAGCCGGGGCTTGAAGTTTTTCACTTTCGCGATCTTAGTTTGTTTGCAGTCAATTGTGTGTCCCGAGCCTGCAAGTTCCTCTACTGCTGATTTTAAGGGTTGTCTTAGTCAAATAGCCCACCGGTGTTCTTCTAAGTGGATTTTAACGCAGCTTCCGGTGTCACCAATATATTTCTTCTTGCAAGTTTAGCGTGGTATCTCTTACACTCCTTCCACTTGAAATGGTGTTGCGTCCTTGACACTCCTCAGGCAGTTTTGAATTTTTACATGTGGCCTGAACACAGTTTTGATTTCATATTTACGGAGGATGTTTCCTATTCTATTTGTTATGCCCCAGACGTAAGGAAGGAAGACTCTCTTGGGTGCAAGGCTGTCTGCGTCCTGAGTCCAAATTTCTTCTTTTGGGCCATCCTTATCCCTTAGTCATGATTTTGTAAAATGTTTTGGAGATGGCTCTCTTGTAATATTCTTCTGTACTTTCTGTCTTTCGGCTGGGAAGTTGGTCTCGTCACTAACTCTGAAGGAACCCTGAATTACGTTGTTGAGTACCGTATTTAGCTGTGTGGGATGATGGTGTGAGTTTGCATTGAGGTACCGATTGGTGGAAGAGGGTTTCCTATACATTGATAAAGTGACCAGCAACGGCCACGAAATGTCAGGTATCACACCTGGTAATAGCATGCGGGGTATACCCGAACAACAAATATGTACTTCAGTAATGACCCGCAAAAGTTTCAACCAAGAATTACTTTCATTCCTACTTTTTCATGCTATAATATTCCCAAACCCCATTTCTTTTTCTTTGGTCTAAAATATTTTTCAGATCCTAAATGCATGACATTTATATTTGTGCATGAATACTAGAGTACACTTTAGTTCCCTGATTTTTTTCTCCCAGGGTCAGTCACTCTTTTCCTCAAGGATTCCAAGCCTAATGTGGTGGAAGGGTGAGGTATTTTCAACATTATTAATACATTATGCCCTCCATCTGTCTTTATTCATTGAAAACTGACTGTCTCAGACCCATTTCCTTCTGCAATTAGACTTTGAGATCTGATTAGAAATGTAGGAAAATGAGTGACTTGTATTGATTTCATACTTATTCTCATCGGGAAATTCATTCATCTTCTATTATGTGTGCTTCTCCTATTTGAATAGGTTAGCAACCTTAAGAAAATCGTCGAGGGGGTCGTCGATTATTATCAGGAGTGTCTGAATATAAATACAGACTTCATGAGGCCTGATGTTGTTAAAATTGGTAAGTGGTCATTCTCTTTTATATTCATTTTGTCTTTTTGCTGTAAGGCAATATGTAGTTGGCACTTTGATCACATCTCGATAGATTATTTAAATACATATATGTACATAATCATACATAGGTATGTATATGCATAACTTGAATATGATGGTTCTCTTTGGTTGATTTTATTTTAATGTCATAGTCAAAGTAAATGTTTCAAGTTAGCCAAATAAGTCTAGTGTGTTTGTCATGATGCCACATCTACCATGGATGACATAACGGATGCTTACCCTCAGATATTTGATCAAATTTGCATGGAGATAGCATGATCATTTGAACCCACAAACACCATTTTTATGGAATTTTAATCCTTTACCAAAATCCTTGGGCAGCTTACCTCAATGCCTTACTTCAACTTGGTAAATTGGGTAAGCATAATTATTTGATGGAATTTCTTTAGTCAGGCCTAAAGATGAGTGTTGTTACTAAACCCATTAAATGAATGTCACCCAATATTTAATGAAAGAAATGATAGCCACAGAAGTGTGGCTACAAGTTATTTTTTATGGCTGCATGTATACCACTGACATGATTATTCTGAGAGCCCCTGTCCTAGAGCATGTGAATTGGTTAAAGTCGCTCTTGTGGGGAGAGCCGATGGTGGGCCTTCATTAGTAGGATCCAAGCTCTCGAGGCAGCTATTGTCTCGCTCTATTGTCTTATCATTATAATTCTCTAGCATTCTTTTGATAAATCCTAGTTTTCTCTTGGATTGGCCGCATATTTCCCACATGTCTTCCCCATGATGAATATTTATTGACTAAGTAGAGAAGTATATTGCCGAACCAACAGATGTAAAATATCCTTCTTCCCTTGTACAATTGGGGATATGAATAGTTGTCAATATATTTAATAGTATATTGTGATCCCGCCGGCATATCTGACTTCTCCTTGGGGACCTGCAATCTCTCGTCGGTGTATGGGGTTCAGCCCCGAAAATGTGACAGGACGCGATACGAAAGCCCGAGGGATGGGTAGCCACCTTACAATGTAATGGAAAGAAATTGAGCACTTCTCTTATAAACAAAGCTTGGTTTATTGTCCGGATTTCCTCTTTTACACAAGGACAAATGGCCAATTGACAGGGGATCGGGTTGGTGTGGTGGCTAGAGTACTGGCCTCCCATCCCGAGGGCCCGGGTTCGGTTCCCGGCAGTGATGGATTTTTCAGTGGAAAACCGGTCCCCGCTTGAGTGCCTAGTGGAGGGCATTTCAAGTACAGTACTCCGTCCGTCGGATGGGACGTTAAGCCGTGGTCCCCTTGGCGCCTTTCGTTAAGAGTAGGCTAATGCCGACGCCGGGTTTCTCTCCACCCTTCCTACGTTCCCTAAAAACTCCTACCATTACCCCATTACCCACCTATCCTATATGGCGCAAATGACCTCAGCTGTCGGTTGCCTCCCCTAAATAACCAACCAACCAACAGCCAATTGACAAAACACTTCTTCACCGCCCACCCCACTGGGTAGTCTGGCACGGCACACTAAAGGAAAACCTGTCCGTTGACACCGCTTCTCATGATGTCTGCCCCCTCTGCGTGGCGCATTTCCTTTCGTGGGTTAGGGCCGGATGCTTGAGCACTGGCACGACGGTGGTTGGCAGGACCCTCGGACGCTCACGGTCACTCATGACTGTCTCTGGTCACTGCTCTGCGCTTAATTCTTTCACACACTCTTCGCCCCCACTGGCTCGGGAGGGCGGCCTTTATAGCCCCCCCCCAGCTTGCGGTGGCGCGATCAACTGCCCTGCGCCTTGACTTCTCGCGCAGAGAAAAGAGCCCGCGAGTCCGAACCACCTCCCACAACAAACATACAAATGAAGAGTACAACATACAAATGAAAAAAACAAAAATGGTAACTTCCCATCACAATATATACAAGTGTATCAATAGATAGCATTGGTAAATGAATGTTGGTTTAAGGACTTCAAGCTAACTGAGATAACAGCATGTTTGCTAATGCTAACTTAAATATTTAAATCTTATTTTTCATATTTTGAGTAACTTCACCCCTACCACACATCTTTATGGTGATTTGTATGGGTATCATGTATATTTAGATGTATGATCGCGCTTGCGAATTATTCCTCTTCCAAAAATAGATACCTACTCACTTTTTTAGATCTAACTGCCATCTACAATTACATGTACAAAATACATTACGAGGGTGTGTGGCAGGGGCTGAAAATCGCCATAAATTCACTTCTGACATGCCACTAAGAGGTAACTAATGTTCCTACTGTATGGAAACAAGTTAGGTATTAGAGTCACGTGCAACTACCGTCAAGCCCACTTATATCAAACCCGTTTATAGTGAAGTTCCAGTTATAACAAAGTGAAGGCTATTCCCCATCAAAGAGAGGCTTGGAAAAACTGGTCCACATATAACGAAGTTCGGTTATTACAAAGTAAATATTTGGCCCCCTCAACTTTGTTATAAACGGGCTTGACTGTAGATGGTGCCTACAAATTTATGAAGTGATGACTGGTTAGAAAAGTTTTCACTGTATACAGTAAATTACCGTTAGTTTGAACCTTCTTAATTTGAAATATCGAATAATTTAAAGTTGTGAGCGGTCCCTGACAAGTGGAATAGGAAATTGCATACTTTATAGTATGGATAATTCGAATTATGCTTAATATGTAACTTGAAGTCCAATTTCGATCTGGGATGCCCCAATGTATCATTTATTTGAAAACGATTCACCGTGGCAGCACCATTCGATGGTAGCTAGTGCTTATAGTCGTTGTGATTTTGGTATCACTTTCTTGAGCATTAGTTATTTTAAAGTGCTTCCAAGCTATTTTGAACATTTTTCTGTGCTTATGGTGTGCTGCACGCCAGCAGCTGTTTACCCCTATTCAAAATTATTTTGAGTATCCACACATCTTGGCTGCTCTGTCCCTAGCTTTTTTCCGGAGCATTCTTGCCGTGACTAATGCCTTCTCCTTTCTTCCTCCCGAGCCTCCCCTTCTCGAGCGATGACTGTAGGATTCAGCATTTGACCATCGTCAGGAAAGGCCACCATAACCTCTTGAATCACTAAGTTCTTCTTACTGTAAAACGAATCGTAAAGATTCATCTTCTGAGAACATATTGCCTGGGTACTTTTATTGCCTTGCTGTGATTTTCACCATAGTTGTGCATTTCATGCAAGTATTTAGCATCATAGGTATCATATGAGAAAAAATTCATAACGATGATTTAGCGCAGTTCTGTTTTTCTTTGCCTGCTGTTTTGTACTCCTTGCAGAATTCCTGAGCTTCATATTTTACCTATAACAATTTATTCCTTCACTGTAGGTGAAATCCATTTAGTCTATTACGTCCGTGGACGGAAGATAGGATTTGAGATGCCTCCAAAAAGAAAACACAAGGAACTGACAGTAAAAGAGAAGTTCAGTGTAATTTGTGAGGAGATCGTGGGGTCAAAACAAAAATGGAAAATGCAAAGCATTATGATATTCCACTTTCGGTCCTGTCAAAATACCTTAGAAATCGTGTTGAAATTAATAATAATAACAATAAGTTTATTTGTCCAGCAGAGACAATGCACAGTATTACAAATACATATGGCAGGTGTATAGGACACATCAAAAGTAAAGGCAATTATATTAACAAGTAAGACAAAGTAAAGATACATCAAATTGTAGGTATACACTTAGATAAATATTCATTTACACTATAATAGCACTTATTGACCAGATAAGCAAATAACATTTTCTTGAACAGTGGAAATCTTTGTTCATTTTTTAAACAATTGTTTAAACTAATTGTTTAAACAATTGTTAACAATAGGTTGACATGATTGCACTTAAAATGGGCCAAGAATTTGAATGCTCCAATGGCTGGTATATGAGATATCAAGTGTCGTGGTATTGTGTCTTTGCGCAAGAGTGGTGAAGGATAATCAGTTGATGTAGAAGCAGCTGAGAGATAGCAGTTGAACGTCAAACATATTTTTGTTGACTACGCACCTAAAGATATTTTTAATGTGGATGAAAGTGGAATATTTTACAACCTTTTACTGTGGAGGAAAAAGAAGTATGGAGAGACTAACTGTAGTGCTATGTTGCAATTCCGATGGCAGCGAGAAGTTACAGCCTTTGTTGATCGTTCAATACAGCAGTCCTAGATGTTTCAAAGGTGTCCAAACCATTCCCTGTGTTTATAGGCCCAACAAAAAAGCTTGGTTGACCACTAAATTATTTCCTCGGTGGCTCTTAATTGTCGAATGAAAGATGGCTGGTCGGAATCAAAACATTCAATGTGCTGAGTACAACATTGAAGGGCTCACTCTAAATAATATTAGAGTTCTTTTCCTTCCGACCAATACTACACATGTAGCCTCTAGATCTGAGCATAATTTACAGCCTGAAGGGCACATATAAAAAGAAACTGTTGAGGTATTTGATTAGATAAACCTCAAGAAATATTCCTGCCCATAACATCGGAAAATGGACTGTGCTGGATGCGATGAGGAACATAGCTACTTCTTGGGGTGAAGTTTCTTCCTCAGTTAGAGAAAACTGCTTCCGAAAAGCTGGTTTTGGTGTAGGAATTGCATCCAATGACAGTGACTTCAGTGAAGACTTTGTCATTGTCTGGTGAGATAGAGTGTCCAACCACTTTTTTGGAATATGTCCATTTTGACGATAACGTGACCGCCACTTTTGAAGAATGTGATGCTAATGAGAGCACTTCTGGGAAGAAAGCAGTCATCAATGGCTCTGAACGCGGGTCGAGGAAGTGAGTGATTCAGATGGGGAAGAGGAGGCAGAAAAGCAATTCGGAAATACACGATTAAATCGTAAGAAGGCGATTCTGCGATTTCAAATGTGGAAATGGTGTTACATGAAAGACTGAGTGCCATTGGCAATCTAGTGAAAGCCATGGGGTTGCATGTAAAAACATTCACGAAGTACGCAAAAAGAAAAGTAAAGAAACTAATTTGGATTCATTTTTTTTAAGCAAGAAATGACTTTTTCGTATACGTTTACTAGTCGTGATGTAAGTTTTGCAACTAATTTATATCCATGGCTCTCAGTAATGAAAAGTCTTCATTTCTCTGAAATGAAATTTAATGAAATCAGTGTTTCAGTTACCTTTTCCACCCCTCTGCGATGAATGTAACGTTATTATGTTTTAACTACCGCAGGGAAAGGAGGTCTATCATTTTTTTGGCATGGTGCATCATTAATGATTAGTTAAAGATACTCAGGAAATACGATGAACAAAAATTTTAATGCAGCATTTTTTTTTTTTAGAGAATTTAAAATTGACCTCTATGTATCTTGTGGGAATTGTTCACCAAAATCATATTTCTTTCGGTCATGCTGAAATTTTTCATGGCCTTCACCTGGCGTGGTGGAGTACTAGTTTCCGGATGGTGTGATGTCCTTTACCCATTTCCCCTGTGTAAGCACTTTTATCGTTGGGTAGCCCCTGCTCCCATCTCGATTCTTGTGCATCCCCAGATTTCATTGTTTTCCCCAAATTGCTGATGAGTTATGGTTCTCACAGTCAGCTTTTCCCATCAACTCTTGTCCCATCTCCCCAAACTCGAATGTAAATCATGAGGTAAGGAAGGCAGACGATATGGGGACTACTTTTGGGTGTAGTCTGTCCGACACTGCTTCAGTGCTTTTTTCTTGGGTTCCCTCGAGCTTCTTTGGTAGGGGTAAGGGATTCTGGGTTCGTCGCCGACTTTGACGTGATGCTCCACCCCCATCTCCCCTCTCCTAAACCCCTCCACCATTGGTTGTCTCCTGAGTGGATTCAGCGTGGGAAAGCGATGAGTGAAATGTGTTACATTTGGTTCACGGTCGTAACTGATAAGGGACTTCGAATGGGGAAGGAAGAGGAAGGAAGTTCGTCATCGTCATCATCGTAGAAGTCTTAGGGAAATGAGATGAGAGCAGGGCGGTAAATTTAAAGGTCTACGGCGAAAATTTTGTTGACCTGGAAAATACACCTTATGTGGTATTACTGGACACATGCCTGAAAAGATTCATTTTATTTTCCATGTGATCGTGTCTAATAGTGCATACTTCTCCAACTTAAACTTGAATCTGATAATTGCAAAGAATTCCGGCAATTAACTCCTCATTTCAGTGCATATTCTTTGCCTTTTTATCAAAAAATACATCAGTACGGTGATTATCTCGGAAATACGGGTTATATTTCGTTAATTTTTGGAGTGTACGTGTAGTTCGAACGCGGATAATTCGAAGTTGAATTTTTTTGGTCCTCGAATTTTGAATTAACGAGGTTTTACTGTACCTATATTTATATGTATTTCCCTAGCAAGCGTAGATTAGTAGTATTAAAACATACTTCATGCACTACTGACTACTCTAAATTTTACCTTCCTATCCCAAAGCTATGCAGCCTATAGTGATCTGTTATGGTAGGGTGGAAAAATAACATTTCAAATGTATCCCTCTTACAAGTGTCGTGTTGCACAACTCTTAAAACACATCTCTATCGTTGCTAAGTGAATCCCTATCTTCTTCATTTGATATATCCCAGTACACTACTGCATCGTCTGCAAAAAGCCTTAGCTTACTGCTAACTACAGTACCCAACTCGAAGTAATAAAGGAAATCTGAATAAATATAGTGGATGCTGATGTAGAAATTATTGTTTAGTGAAGAAATTGAGCATTATATAAATAGTGTAAATGTCATAACACCTTAGGGATAGGCAATTTAGGCATCATATCCCTTCGCTGTAATCTATTACCCTCCCTAATTTCCCTAATTTGTGCTAAGTACCTCTTTGTAATATTTAATTAGAGCAATCACTCGCCTCGGTATCACATTCTGCTGATTGTTATCTGATAGAAGTATCAAGTGGAGGGTGGTGTCAAACCAATCTTAGCATTGTTGTCATATAGTGAGGATGAGAGGAGATGCCCGGCACAGATGGTGATGTCTATCACTTGATTGTTGCATGTAAAAATACTTTATAATTTGGCAGATGCTCATTTAATTATAGATCTGTTGGAGTAATTAAATAAAACCACATTAACCACATTGCTGTTACTAACACAGGATATAACCTCATGGTTTAAATGAGTGCCTTTTGACGTTTCAAGTGGTAACGCATCCCTTCGGTGCCTTTTATTTTAATTCAAAGCTGATTTGTTTACAAATGACATTAGATAAATATATTTAGAATCCCTGAATATTATACTGCGTTAGATCAGGCAAACAAGATAAGAGATATAGATTGTTGTAGCGACTGATTTAAATTGCCATTTTTCTGCATACCATAAGAGAGCACAGTAGGCAGAATAGCAAAGGGTTAGGTAATAGGTGTAATATTGTTCGAGTGGTCTGTAGTGCATTAATCATGTTTTAGTATTACTAATCTATGCATGCTAGGGAAATACAGATAAGTACATTCAGTGAAAATCTCTCTAACCAGTAATCACTCCGAAACTTTGTAGACACTTATCATCTAGCTGCCTGTGACTCTCATACCTAGCTTGTTTTCATGTATTACTATCTTGTAGCTCATCATAAGTATTGCTTGTATCATCAAAAGCGGTGTTTAAAAATGACAAATACGGTAAATAAAATCGTTTTAAAAAGGTGAAAGCTGTGTTTAATGTTGGGAAAAAGGAATCTTAAAGGAAGGTTTTTTAAAATATTATTAATAAAGAATTTATACCAATGTGAACAAACAGTTAATAGTGCATACATTTGAGATCCAATACAGAAGTTATGGCTACCCTACGCAACATAAAAAACGCAGGCAAAATTAAGTTAAAGGCAAATTAATGAGGTAATGGTAATAACAATAACAGAGTGGAGTAGTGGACTGCAGGTAATGAAGTTCGATTCTTACGCTGTTTAAAATTTTTCTTTCAACCATTGAATAAAAAACTTTATCATCCTTCATTTTCAACCTTTGTGTGTGGATACTGACTTTTTTGTACTTCTATCACTTCAACTAGATTTACAAATGCGTCACTCAAAAATACACTGTAAAGTTAACGTAATGATTCCACGATTTAATTCTGTAATATAAATTTTTTCCAATCATTTCCTTTCGCCTAATTTAATTATTTATTTTACTTATATTTTGGCATGAAATTTCTGATAATCTACTTTTTTTAACTGCCTACTAGAGGCCTGCAAACGGGCACGAAATCCGGGCGACCCTCGCCCGCCCGTGCTGGGCGCCCCCACCCGTGTTCGCCTCCGCCCGTGTGACGTTGACGCCCGACCGTGCCCGTTCGCCCTGGGTGCCCGCATCCTAGGCGGGTGCCCGGGTTCTTGGCAGGTGCCCGGGTTGCTCGCCCAAACTGAGGGTTTGGGAGGGGTGGTAAAAGAGTGAGCGAAAAATATTGCAAACGGCAAAGACCGTTGAGAAAGATACGCGGTGGTGACGATCTTAGGGCGGTCGTCCGGCCTGGAGGCGGGCGCCCGATCAGCCGACGGGTGACCGCCTCTTCTCGGCAAGTCCTCCGTTAGGCCACATTCGTGACACATCGGAAAAGTCCGTCAAATGTCTTCGGGTTGTGCCTCTCTCTTTATCTCTCGCACAAGGGCGGGCGGCCCTCGCCCGTATTTTGCGACCGTGTGCAGACCTCTACTGCCTACTAGCATTACCATAGGAATACAGTACGGCTGTATTCTTAGGTAGTGTTAAGGATCGAACTCGCGACTGGCAGTACACTAGCCCTCATTTTTAACAACTACGCTCTCACAGATTCACGGGAATATGGCGAATGTAGGCGACCCGCGGGACATTCGGCTTTATTTTTTTCTCGCACATCCGGGCCTATGGAGAAAAAGGTCAAGACGAGTATTTTTTATTTTGTTTTCCTTGTTTGTGGCACGGAAAAAATCTTCTTCTCATTTCGTGACCCGAGTTACTTAACCTCTCCTTGTTGGTATATACCATACGTAAATTCCATTCGCGGAGCGCATCGCTCACGAGGCCGCGAGATGTTAAAATCTCCGATCCGGATCTGAATTTTTAGTCCCAGGATATGATTTCAGTAGAAAATGAAATGAAAGACCCGTGGATCTTTGGATCCGACCCGACCATCCTTAATTTATGTGTGGTATATTTGTAAATCTAATTTAAACAACAAAGTATAATAAAGTGAGTATTCAGATGTAATGGTTTGAAATTGAATATGATAACATTTTCGATGCAGTGACTGAAAGAAAAAATTAAACTGCGATTGGGATCGAACTTCGCACAGCACACTAGCTCTCCTTGTACGCCTGATCCCGGCGCATGTAGGCTACCCGCAGGACATCCTACATATTTTTTCCACGATACCGGGGTAATGGGGGAAAAACGTCTTATTTCTTTATTTTGCTTCTAGTTGTACGGGAACATTTTCATCTAATTACGTGACCTTAGTTACTCATCCTCTTCTTGTCAATATCTACCGCACCTACATTCCATTCACGGGGCACTTCGATCGCTAAACCGCGAAAATTTAAAATCTACGATCCGGATCCGATTTTACTCCGTGTCTTTGGATCCGAATCCGAAAAAAATGAAAGATCCGATCTGGCCATCACTAAAGAAAATATTTCATGCTACAAAATTCGGCATTTGCAAAATATCTCAAATTTCGTAAAAAAAATCGCGTTTCAAGGAAGACACGGTTAATTTCGTGATTAAACCCCAAAGTCGCTTATTTCGTGAATCCTGTCGCAAAAAACGTTTCGCGAAAATGTCATGTCCCTACTTATGAGTAATGCAAATATTGTGACTTTCACCCTCTGCCTTTTTTTTGGAATAAAATTTCACCATATCACATCATTGTTAGTATGAGACTAAAATATTGTGAGAAAACTGGTGTTGCCACACAAGGGTCACTTACTTCCTTGCTTACCAGTCCTTTTGCCCCGATAACAGTGTAGAATTTTCGTAGAATTCTCCCTCGCCTTTTTTTGAATCCTTTTTTTTTTAGAATTCTCCCTCACCTACCCTCATTGTGTAGTCTGGTCACAATGCAATTAAGATGGATTAGAACTCAGTTGAGCCTCCCACAGCGATGGTCCTCCGCTCCTATCTCTGTGCCCCCTCCCAATTCCTCCGGGGATCCGCAGGGTTGCCAAATCGCTATAGGGAAGATCTTACTTCTTTCAATAATCTTTAAATTTTATCGAACAGTGCCATTCAAAAAACCTACTTAACCCTCTTAGTGTGGCGGGCTGATATATCAGTTTTTGAATCTTGGGTGAAAAGTGCGGTGGGCCGATATATCGGCCCAATATCATTATATTGTTCAACTTTATGACACTAAATTAATAACATTTATTTTTAGGTCACTGTAAAAAAATGTTGTCATTATTAGTTAGTTCAACTTAAGTAATGTAAAAAAAACAGCATTAGGATATTTATAACAATAGCTTCATAATATTTTTTCCTAAGGTGCTGCAATTTATTAAATTAACCTCTGCATTTCTCGCTAGTACCCCAGGAGAAAGGTTAGCAGTAAGAGGGTTAATCGTCTCTTCCCCTACTGTAAGATAAACATGATAAATTTGGGATGAAAGTTATCAAATTTTGAATTGCATATTTAACTGCTAATGGTCAACTTCCATGTTTGGGCCTCCTGCAAGGAGGGTTGGGTCATTTACGAGCTTTGAACTGGAGGGAAGGTCTCGGATTAGCTGCCTCCAGAGCTCAGACCCTACTAATGAGGGTCCACCCTCAGCTTTCCCCACGAGAGCGGCACTAACCTCTGAATTTCACTTTAATGCTGGAGGTAGTGTTATACTTATATCTAAGGTGTATTTAAATGCTGTGGTGAAAATTATTCTATCATCCTTATGTTTACATTTTAATTAAAGCATTCTTAAATACAAAATATTACGTTAATTTTACATGGCTATTAACTGCACCAAGTATTCAACATTGCATTTATTGTTTTATTTTATGATGATTTCATGATTTCATTGACCTAATGAAATAATTATTTTTAGGTGAGAAAAATGATCCAGCAGAGCTAGCTCGATTGCTGCAGTTGATATTAGGCTGCGCAGTCAACTGTAACAAGAAGCAAGGTAAATATTTGGGAATGGCTGTAGGTAACTTTTTAATGTGTGATTTGTGTTTTGCCACATCAAAATATACAATTAGGCAGGTCTTCCAGGTTTGCTTCCATTGATCATGTTGATGGATGACAGCTTTGCAGGAATTTCAGTCTTGATTTTTTTGGTTTTAAGTGTGAAGGCAATTTTTTTGGTTGCCTGGTACAGGCACCCATGCATCTCAGTTTGGTGCTCCCTGATAAGCCAAATTTTGGATTCCTAAGTCCCTAATAGGGTTATGAAAAATGTGCTATGATACAATGGATCACAGTTAGCTTCTCTATTGAAGTTATAAGGTGTCTTCTTGATTACTATAGCGTCCCCGATTGGTCTGAGGAATTAACATTTTCCTTTTTAATTTTGACTACAGATGGGATGATTATCAGATTTCTCAAATACAAATATAAATCATAACTGACATATTCGTATACCTTCAATTTCTAGTACTTTGAATTTAGGTGTAGATAGTATTTTTGGTGGAGTTCCTCTCAAGGAGGTCCTAAGGCACTTAGACCCATAGGTCCATTGTGCCAACCTCCTTTCTGGTGTATCACTCTTAGAGGGATTTTTCCTTACTGAAAGCCAACAGGTCCCCTTCCGTAACCACCCTAGGCTCCATAAATTGTGTACCCAGGTACCTATTCCTAGTCCTTATCACAGCAGGACACTCGCATTGTATGTGGGATGTGGTTTCATCCTCTTCTTTGCACCACCTGCATCTGGATGAATCTGTGATTCCCTAGAGGTGTAGGTGCCTCATCACTCGGTAGTGCCCGGTAAGGAGTCGCACGACTGTTCATAGTTGACCCGTGTTGAGTAGGGGGATTCTTTTTGCAAGCCCAGGCCTATGTTCTCCCATGTGCAATTTGGTCTGGCGTTGACTTGGTATGGTAATCAATAAATGGTATTTCTTGGTATGTTCTCCAGATCTCAAAATGCCGGGCTAAGCCCTACAGACTTATTTCCATCCCTATTGAGGTAGTAATAGGTATGATTGGCTCTGGTCCATTAGGATTGTGGCAGAATCTGGCCTTTGCCAGTTTATCTGTCATTTCATTACCAAATATGCCTGCATGACTAGGTACCCAGAAAAGTTCCACCTTGACACATCAACCTATCTTATTGAGTGCATCACGACACTCCTGCAGCAGTTGTGAATTGCACCATGTTGATGTCAGGGCTTTAGGAACAGCCTATCAGTGCATATGTGTATTGGTCTTTAAACATTCCAGTCTCTTTGATAGCATACACAGGTCGGAAGTGTAATCACCTCTGCCTGGAACACCATAGGTTATTTTTCCAGAGGGATTGACAGCTTCATTGGTGTGCTACAGCTGTAGACCCCTGATCCTTCCCTTGTCTCCCGGTGCCATCTGTATAGCATACATTGGCCCCCATGGTTCCATCCCCTCTTTTCTAACCCATTGTTTCCTATCAGGGAAGTGGGTCTTGAAATGAAGGGGTGATTGATTGAACCTTGCTATCATTCTGTCTTTCCCTATCTGAAGTGTGGGGCTTGGCTTCATGAGCTCAGTCCAAACTTGTCTTTGACCAAAAGAACTTGCTTTTTCATACCACTGTCCCACACATTTGAGACAAAATGCTGGTTTCCTTGCCTGAACTTCCGCCTCCACATAAAGTGGGTTGAGATTCAGTAGAGTTGAGTAGTATGTTAGAGTACTAACGTAGAGACGTGAGCTCTCAGTGACTCTTACTTAAAATTCATTAGCTATTTGTGAAAGTGCGATTAGCCAAGAGATAATTGGGTGACCTCTTAAAAAGTAAAGATGAATATATAACAGAGTAAAAGTGGTAAAAGCTTTTATTCCTAATGAAGATTGTATTTTGTGGCGTCCGGCGATGATGTTCACAAATTTTCTTTAATTTGGATTCGTGACTAGTTTAAGTTAATATTTTATGAGGAAAAACCATCAACTGACTCATATCTCCTCTGTCTCTTTGCTGCATATATGATATAGTTCATCAATACGCAAAGTATAGCACTGTATGGGCACCCAATGGTGTATGTGTATGGTAATGTGAAGTATTCATATTTTTTCTTTTAGCATAATTGTTCGAGATCATATCGAATACTTTATAGTATTCGAGTATTGGCGGGTAGTATTCACACATCTCTCTCTTTTTTACTCTGCCAACTTAATGTTATGATTTGGTCCACTCTAGGTGGAGTATGTGTATCCGTATTCTCATTGCTCCTCATAAATGTCTTCTTGAATGTTATCAGTCAGTTTCTATTTTGCTCTGTAGAACGGATTATCTGTTGAATTGAAGGAGGAGTATCTTGTCACCACTGTGCTCATTTAGCATTCGGGTAATCGGCATGGGCAGATGGTGTTGATTTACTTTCTTTAGGCTCTGAATTTATTGAGGCTCTGAAAGTCCATTCTAGAGGCATGGACTCACACTTTCCTCATCCTTACTGAGATGAATTAATATTTATTTGAACTTAAACGAGCATTACTACTCTTGATTATGAATTACAAATTAACACGTTCACTGCGGAATGACCCACCGGTGGGTCACGCAGATGCGACTAGTGCCGTGGCCATAAAATTCTTTGAACTGTCTCAACTTGCGAGGAGTATTGTGAGAGTAGGAATCGAGAACTTCTCAAGTGACTTCACCCAGAGGTTAGTAACAGTTCAAATAATAGACTACTATGTGACACTTAGTGTGACCCACCGGTGGGTCACACCGCCCCTCCTGAAACTTTTTTCAGCATGAGTGGTGTGGCCCACCGGTGGGTCACGAACAAATTTACATATTAGTGTATTATATCCAAAATACGTTTATTTTTTGCTTTCTTTTTGTTTTTTTTCATGTTTATGCGATTTTTATACATAAGGATAAACAATACTCGATATAGTAAAACATATCAACTTATAAAAAATATTGAAAATGTTTAGGAAAATTTTTTCTCCTCAACCTCTTGGCTGTCCGTCAGTTGCTCGTAA
The DNA here is from genome assembly GCA_933228895.1 of Platycnemis pennipes. NCBI lineage: Eukaryota > Metazoa > Arthropoda > Insecta > Odonata > Platycnemididae > Platycnemis > Platycnemis pennipes. The sequence continues at coordinate 77,016,573 of OW121846.1, read as the reverse complement.
AGTAAACAGTCCGAACTGCACTCGCCCGGAAGGGAAATTGGGAAAGAGTCACGTAGCGTTCTTGAGCCAATCCCTCAGTGGTGGATGAGTGACCATGCCCTTGCCAGGTGAACGTCTTCTGAAATGCAGACACTACTTTTTTCTGAGTGAGACAAACCACTATGTACTCTTTCCAAAGGATCCCCCTTCCCTTTTCTCATAGTGTGAGCAGGGCTGGGGAATCGGTACGCACGGACGGGCGTCTACGTCTCACAGACAGGCGCGAACAAGGGCAGGGGCAATAAACAGAGATGGGTGGGAGTCTCTTGGGTTTTCCGAACATCAGCAAATCTTTACCACATGCATTGTATTGTTTTCCCTCTCTTCCCCCATCCCACGCCAGGGTCTAGCTGATAGTGTGCCCCACGTGGCCGGGGGAGGGGCGGGCTGGGGGCGAGGCTGGAAGTCGCCTCCCCCAGCCTTCCTCTAATCTCAGGAAAAAGCTGAGTGTTGCCGCTTCAACCACCATCCCTCGGCAGCGGCCAGAAGCTCGGAAGGACTGTGACCCACCGGTGGGTCACACCGCCCATTCAAAAGGCTGAGTGTGACCCACCGGTGGGTCACGCCGCGCTGTGAGGGGTAGGGCTTTAAACAGCTCTGCAGTGAACATGTTAATATGAGAGGGATACAAGACAGATTAAACCAAATTAATACAAATATAATGTTATGCTTTCAATGAAGATTATCATAAATAACAAACAGTCTTTAAATTAATAAATTCTGCTATAAAGCAAAATACCATGACTTCAAATAAACTAGAACTAGACATTGTTAGAACTAGAGATGTGCTTTCACTACCCGTGAATACTAGAGAGTATTCGATATTCAAGACTTCAAATAATTTTGCCAAAAGAATTTGATGTTCGATATCTCGAATAAATATGCTAATTATGCTTAATTTGGCATGTTGATGAACTACTTCATATTAATTCAATACTGGACAGAACATGGTGTATTAATGCAGTGGATGGTAGAGGCCAAGACTTTCCATAATATAGGATGAGAAGTAAAAACTTTAGCGTTCCACAGGGTAAAAAGATTTATTCCGACATGTTTCACTTCACTGAAGCATCATCAGGTACACACCATAATGGGTAGAGAAATATTTCATTATAGGTATATTTGAAAACTAGAATTATTTTTTTATTTAAACAGCTTGCAGCTTTTTACTTCAATGGGCAACAAATTAATTTGCAGAATTACATTTAGCATATCAATTGAAATTCTAGGAATTGAGATATTCCAGTCACGATTTAATATTTGAATTGAATATTCAAATTCGAGAAATCTGGTAATCGACCCATCTCTAATTAGAACCTTTTTTCTGGAAGGTCTGGAGGAGGTGTTGCTTTTCCATGGCAATGTAGGAGGCATTGTTGGCCCCGGTGGTGGTGTTGTTAAGTCCTCTCCTGCTATTCCTTAGGGTCCCGGGTTCGAGTCCCGCCTGAGTGGGTTTTTCATCACTCAGGACAAGAATGTGTGTGCTTGTCTATTGTTAAAATTGTTGAAATACCCCGATGTAAAGGCCACAAGTGCTGTTTTCGGTGGTAATGGAAAATAAAAATTAAAAGAAATCTGACAGAGATGACTTGGCAGTAAAGGGTCTTAATTACACCACCTTCCTAGGTGGTGGTGGCACGCTGTCCATGTGTGTCTTTCTTCTGAAAGACCTTGCGTTTCATCTTTCTGGTGGCCAAAAGATGGCTTTTACAATTTGGACCTGAATAAGCTGGTTGAAATGTCTGAAAAACTATCATCCACCAAATGATCCCACCTGGAAGAAGACGCAGGAGACCTGCCTCATCTACATCACTCTGTGGAAGCCTTCATTCCAGTGTCACAATATGCTTAGTCCTCAAAGAAATTTTTTTCTTTATGCATGAATATTTCCTGTATAGTGGTTGCTTATGCATTTTTCAATGATCACACCCCAGATGAATAATGGTGAAAGTCAATTTTAATTTTTTCCTGCTATAGAATACATCAAGAGAATAATGGACATGGAAGAGTCGCTGCAACAGGTCATTATGCAGTCTATCCAAGATTTGGAAAATGACGGGTCCTCGATGGGATCAAGTCTTGGCGAGGGATTCCAATCGTCAGGACTGCAACCAAGTCGTGTGGAAGTTGACCCTCAGCTCCCAAAAATTATCCAGGAGCTAGAAGCGATGACAAATGCCAGAGATTGGATGGCTCAACGCTGCCATGAGCTAGACATGCAGGTATGTACATTCAAAATGCATGTCCTATGAACTCTTCCATTGATATTTAAATGTTAAAGCAGCTAGTTTTAGATGTCACTGCTTAACCCTTTTAGTGCCAACGTATTTAGCCTGGTACACAGGAAAAATGGCAGGGCTTTTTGAGGATGTACTACATTTGCACTGAAAAATTTATATAACTCCTATGAGCTACAGTAGAACCTCTATTTTATGAAGTTGAGGGGGCCCAAAAATTTGAGCTTTGTAAAGCAGAGGGTTTTTAAATTGGAGGTTATCTTCCACTAACTCCTCTATCTCCGGCACTGATGTGTCACCAAAACCAGCTGATCTCCAACAGTAGGGTGGTTTCCTTCATCAAAGAAAACAGACTTCATTAAAGTATAGAGTTGTCCTAATTTATTTTTGTACAATATATTTCTACCAATGTTTCAACCAACACAACCAACTGTTGGAGGTTGTCAAATCCATAATATCCAAACGTATACATTATGCAATGCCTTTTCTCTTATGACAAAGCCATTCACGGCGATATTTGATGATCTAGAACTTAAAAACCGCTTTTTAAGTTGGTATTCCTTCATACCATGATTCCTTTACTTTTCTCTTTTTCGACAGGTGTCTGCACTAGCTAGCATGTTTTAGAATCACACTGCAATTTTTCATAGTTGCAACCATTGTAGAGACCGGTAATCTTACTAATGTTTCGCTATATCAGTTCGAGTTTCATCACGAGAATCCACAATTTTTATTTACTCCTAAATTGAAAATATTCTAGTTGCTCCAAAGGCTCCCACGGTGATTAAAAGATAACTCGAGGGTTTCCGTTTTTTTCTGTGTTGGTTCATCTTACTGCACGATAGTTTGCCAGCATTCCAGATGGCATCTTCAGGTCCGAAGTATAGGAAATATGTAGTACGAAGATATGGAAAATATAGGAAATTTGATGGGACGCGATCTTCGGATATGGAGATGGCATCTAGAATCTTGCCGACAAAACTGCTGAAACAATCACGAGTAATATTTCGTCTTTCTGTCACTAGTGGCGCTGTGTACTGCGCCACTACGCCGCTAAGTTCAAATTCTTCCGTAAAACGGGGCAAATTACTGTTCTCTCTCTGGTGTTTGAAGTGTGTGTGCACGAAACGAGGTAAAACAGTGTTTTATATAGACTGGTATGCATGGATAAATGTCATTGAAGGGAATTTTGTTTTTTTAATCTATCGCATTCTTACCCGCATTCAATGTAAACAACCGGAAAATGGAAAAGTCATGTTGTAAATATGGGATTCTACGTACATTGGAAATACAGGAAATTGGATGGGACCCAATAAAAATGTTGTAAATTGTGGGAAAACATAAATTCCGATAACATAAATATGAGGTTTTCCTGTATATAGGATGAAGGTATAGGAAACATATAGGATGACAATATAGAGCATTTAATGAGATTCGATATTTGGACTTGGATATGACATCTGGAATGCCGAAAAATCTGTTGTCCAGCAGAATAGAGTATTTGCGTAAGTGAGGTATCTTGTTGAAATTTATTGTAGCGAGTAATATTTGCTTTCAAAATGCCACATTCAAAATTCCAAGGTATAATTCCAACTAATTAATTCAAGAATTATCTTTTAATATGCATTGTTTTAGCATCAAAAATGCATAGGTCTTCATGCCCAACCTTTGGTTCTTCATAGTATGATGTCATCTTCCATACTAGCAGTAGCGAAATAGCCTAGCTTTGAGGGTAAAAATATTCTTAGCCTTTTTGAAGTTTTTTTCATTATTTGGCACAAAACGGAGTTTTTTTTCATGGAAGTTGGATTCGCAGATGCAAGTTCCAACAATCTTCTGGTTGTGGACACGATAATGAACGGACATTTTCTGTGCAAAAACTCAGACCATGTTGGATGTGAGCAGTGAGGCGTAAAATTATCATGGTCGTCATATTATTATTATTTTTCTTTCGTTGTATTATGTAGTAAACCATGAGTTATGCTTTCCGTTATGTATTCGCCGTAATAAAGCCATAAATTTTACCTAACCTCTACTAAATAACAAATAAGCTTTTCTGAACAGCGCACTATTAAACCTTGAGGTTTCATTCACGTCATGCGGTATTAGAGTAATACCGCATGACGTGAATGAATTTCATTTCAATTTATTTAATTAATTATGGATTAGTTCTTGTTCTTGTGACTACCGATAAACGAAGTTCATATCCTTCATTTTTGTATTTTACAGGGTGTGGCCTGTGTTTTATTAAAGAAACCCTTTGTTTTAGTACAATTTGTTTTACAGAGTTACGATCACTAAATATATAACTCATATTTCCCCACAGGTATAAGCTTCCCTTTTCCATAAGTATTAGGAAACTTCCACATTTAGAATCATTTAACATTAAAGGAAAGGGAATCAACTTAAAAAGGGGGATAAGGAGAGCGCATTTGAATACTATCAGCAATCGGTAACAGTAGTGAGTTGTCAAGGTTGATGTCCTGTTGGTGCCTAACTGGAGTGAATGCATCTTCATTTGGAGGAAAGTCCAAATACTCTACAGCTGTCATAGTTGATGTGCTCGCATTGGAAACAGTGCTAAGTAGTCCTATCATCTTCCTCTTCTTAAGAACAGGCCTCTCAGTCAAAGGCACATTTGAAGGCCTAGACTAGCACTCAAACACATGGGGCACAACACTTTTATTGATTCGGAGTTGGCCACCCATTATTTTCCATCTCTTATAATTGTCAGCATCCCCTTCCAACTGAAAATAGAATAATACATATTTAACAAACTAAATGTAACTACTTCTCCCCAATAGGCAATCAATAGGCAAATATTGCACATCTGAATCAAATACATACAGATATTATCTTTATGTTTAGAAAAACAAATGTACTACTTTAAGTATGAGAATAATTTAGTAATAAAACATTATGATCTGTTTGAATATGACATAATTAACTATTTGAATACGACATTAATTGCAATGATATCAAAAGGGTAGTAATACGATATTTTAAACCACTGAAAAAGAAAAAGATATAATGCAAACCATTCAAAAATTATAAGTAAAAGACATATGACCTACTTATCATAATACAACATAATAAGCCATTTAAATATGGCATAGGAAACCCAAATAAAACCATTGGTCCAAACAATACTGATCAGTTTAATCAGCCGCAGTAATATTTTCATGAACGATTAAATTGCCATAAATGTTCCACAATTTCTATTAGGACAACAAAAGTATAGCACAAAAAGTTTATAATTACAGTGAAAGCAAAGTATCACCTAACAATGAATTGTGTAACACCATTATACCTATAAAACTACTAACAACTCATTTCTTAAGTAGATTTGCTACACTTACATTAAAATGATCAGCACAACAGCACAGATGAGATGATCCAGAAATGGCTTGGTTTTCAGGTCTCTTTGAGCAGAAATTCACAAGTTTCTTCTTAATACAGGATTATGTTGAACGCTTACGAAAATATTTTCGGGTGTTGTCACTCTTAACACAGCGGAACAAAGTCTCATTGTCTCTCATCTTTCTAGCTGTAATTTCATTGCTAGAATAACTGCCTTCTTCCATTGCAATGTATTTCACACAGCAACAGAAATCATCCCAATAACTTTAGCAGGATTAATATCAAAACAGTTGCACGCCAAGGCTACAAAGTCACACTATCTCCAAATCAACATATGGTCGAGAATGGGAGATGACGTCAGAGCCCACTAAACATGGTGGGTCAGTGTTTCGGCGCAATCATAATTTATTAGACTTTGTTTGCTGATAAAAAATTAACAATAAGCTTATCGAATGTGAGAATGAAAATTTAGTATCTGAAGTTTTGATAGATTTTTTGACATCGCTTCCTAAAAGTATGCAAATACTCTATTCATTATTGTATAACTTGTTGGAAATATAAATTAAATGCTTTTATTGCATGGTAGAACTATTTTTACCTGATTTCTAAGACAACCCTGAATGTAAAATGACCCCTCATTTTAGAATAGTTTTGAAAAGAAAATGACACAATTAACCTTATCATTGTAATCATTATGCCATTAGTTAATATTAATTTTTTTGTCTATTTTTCTTGAGAATTATGACCTCTGTACTAAATTTGAAATCATTTCTAGTTTAAAAATTTCCGGGTAAGACAGTGAAATCTTTAATTACATATTTATTGTAAATATCAGAAATATGTAATTAGACTTATTGTGTAAGTGATCACTCAAGCGATTTGTTTTTTGCTGTAGTTGTCATGCTTTCATACACAGTGAAGTTCTGTGCCACGGTATGACCATGACATGCCGTGCATAGAAATTATTTTGCTGCATTAGATTTTGTACCAATCTTAGCTTGATTTAAATTCATGCATTGATGTGTTACATCCTCTACCAACTTCAGGAGCTTTCAGAGTTATGTCGCCCATTGAAATGGGCATGCCGATCTGCTGCTGGGATTGTACTACATAATTCGTGTTCTATGTCTTGCAATAGTCTTCATTTTGGACCACTGAATGACTTTCAGGTGGATGAAGCTTTCCCCATTTCACCTTTTTTGCAAATTTGCCTCAAATACACGGAGCTTTTCCTTTGTATCTCAGTTATAGTCCAGCATGATGGATGAAAATAGACTTTATATTTGCATCGTAAGTCTACCTCTTTTGATAAATTGCCCTTTTCACTGACACAATACATATATCACGGTAATATTTAACATAATTTGTCATTTTTTTAAGAGTTAGGTACGTAATTTATGGATTAACCATGAATCAGTTATTGAAAAATTTAAAAGCGCCAAAAGTGAAACTGCCAAAGGATTTCTACATTAGTTTGTTTTTAACCCTCTTAGTGCCATGGGCCGATATATCGGCTTTGCTCCACGGGCAAAAAGTGCCACGAGCCGATATATCGGCTCGAGCGTAACATTGTTTTTCAAGCAAATTTTGTTGTAATAATTAAATTTATTATTTATCCAATGTATTGAAATATTATAACCAACAAATAATTCCTTTTTAGTAAAATAAAACAAAACATTACATTGGTATCTAAAATAGTAACTTCTTATTGTGTTTTTTCGTCAAGTGCTACAGAACTCTTAAATTTAGGTTGGCACTTTTCACTAGTACCACCAAATTTCGGTGGCACTAAGAGGGTTAAGTATGATATATTGAAATACTGATTATGCACTGGATTGGAATACTGTGGCCACACATGTTTACTATTATTGAAAAAATATTATTCCTGCAATAATAATGTTTAGATAATTTAGTTTTTGCTTCCTTATCCCGTTAAATCTTTCCTATGATTTACTTAATTATAAGTTACATATTCAGTGTACAGCATCGTTTAAACACATAGGTATACTTTGTATTTGAATCTTAAGATGAGTCATATTATTTTAAGTTGAACTTGAGTAAAAAAAGTAATCTTATAATCGGATAAATACGGTCTCTGAGCACTAAGAAATCAAAAGATATACCTTCTTGATTGTGTTTAGGCTCTTTTTCCAATCACTGTTGAGGTCAAAAAAGCATTGGGTATTCTATATATAAGGAGCTTGGTGTTGTTTATTGCCAGAATTATACACATTTTTTTAAGCTGAGTGATCCATGTAGAACTAAACCTTTGATGCATAGTTCACTGATAAAAGGTTTACTGTGTTTAGTTAATAATATGTCGTTCATATCTGTGATGAAACCTTATATTTCCAGGTTAAGTTACTGCAGGAAGAGAAGTCTTGTGTCATACTTGAAAATGACAAACTAAAGGATAAACTGAAGGATATGGAAGCCGTGGACCCCATCGATGGTAAAGACATTGTTGGAGATAGTGGACATAAATGCAATGAGTTGAGAAAGCAGCTCGAGAGCTGCAAGGAAGAAATGTTTAAACTGGAGCAGTGTAAGTTAAACTTTCGTGTGTACTTTATTTTCCAATTTTCACTGATATATGCTTGAAGGGTAGTTCCATATTTGGCAAATGGCAACAAAAGTTAATTTTAACCCTATTTAAGTAGTTGTTGATATTGAGTGATATAGGTACCACTCAATTGTGATATTCATTTTAGAGTTTTATGTTTGCTTATGTTGAAAAAATAGGCTAAGAGGAGAGGTGTGTTGATACCAAAATTAATCGATTCTCGATACCGATTCCGATTCCTGAAAAATTGATTCTTGATACAGTAGAAACTCGAAATTACGAAGTCGACGGGACCGGAAAAATCGGCACTTCGTAATATCAAATTTCGTATCAACGAGTATCTTTCAAAAACATCGCGATGAAGCTCTTTGTCGTTTCCTTAAATTAAGATGAACTCTCGCGACGTACTTGCATGATTTACGAAGTTATAATTCATAAAAATATACTTAAATGTGTGTTTATGCCCACAAGGTGCAAACAGTTTAACGCAACTAATTTGTCGGAGGTCGATTCTTCCCATTTTCGGGATTTCCACCACATCGTTCCATCTTTTCACGGCGGAAATGCCAAAACTCGGAAGAATTAAACTCCCATCTAAGCCCCGCGGAAATTTACATCGCGACAACTAACTTGCCGTTCTTTTTTTCCTATGAATGATTAGGCAATGAAGCGTCTTTTGCCCAATTTTTTGTGCAGTTTGGAATAAGCCAATGAAGCTTCATAGCGCATTTTTCTATATTATTTCCTAACTGGAGAACTCTTTAACTGAAGCGTGAGCGATGTTTAATCATTAGTAATACTGATTGATGCTTACAATAAGGAAGTGTGCGACTTGCGCGATCATTGGCACCCGATATTGAAATTCGAGGAATAAAATTTCGTTAGAAGATGGTCCTTTCTCCGTGTCAGGCATAATATATGTATCTACCTACGTGAGTAAGCTAAGACAGTGAAAATAAGATTCTCTCGCGGATGCTATGTGATGGATACACGTTATGTATTTTGTATAAATAGTGCTAAGCCCATTAATTTCCCGAAATAACTATCGTTTTTCTCCCTTGGATTCAGCTTATTTGTGCGTGGTTATTTCCGAGATGATAGAGCTGAAAGAAGAGCTTATAGAAGAGTCCAGCTGTGTACCTCCTTTCAGAAGTAGGGTGTACAAGCCACGCACTTCAACGGTGAAGGTTAATAGTTCCTTTTACACTTCATCGGCTACTAACGATGCTAACATTACAAATCAATAATTTTCGTTTTTCACTCTACTACACGAAAGCTTCAGTTGTTCTATTCAGATTAGGTCTGCCTGCCTGCTCTTCATTCATTATATCTCAGAATTCTTTTAAACATTCGCTATTGAATTGAAATGTGGGATATTTTTGCTAATCGTTTTTCCTTTGCTTACGATCAAGCAAGGAGACTTGCGTCTAAACATTGCAGCTCCAGGTCAGGCCACGCATCAAGCTGGAAGCTGCCTTCTTTCCCCCTCGATGTGGGTGGGGGTTACTCCATTCGCCCGCTCACAAAAACAGCTGCGAGGCCCATGGTCGCGTAGTATCTTACGTCTGTTGTGAGGGTGATCCACCTGGGATTCAAGGCCAAGGGCTGCGCGTGAAGACTTAAACCTCGAATGAATCATCAGCTTTACGCCGAATAGTCGCATCTTATCTTCCTCCTCCCTTACCTCCATTTGCTGCGTCGGCGGAGAGGGAAGACGTGACTCTGGCGAGTGGAGCTTTTACCATGAATCAAGATATGCCCGCAAAACAATATTTACGCTGAGTTAGACCCATCGGCGTGCACATATTCCTTGAGATTGGGGAGGGAACTTCTGAAAGGGCCCAAGAGCTGGTATGGGGGGCCTGCAAAGTCAGCGTGGGGCATCTCATGCTAGCCTAGCGTTGAGGGGGTGGGACGGAGGGGCACTCGCGGCGAGCACGGGGGGGTTGGGTGTGAGGGGGATGGCTCGTGCCCACTCATAGAGCGGGAAGGGGGGAAACGGAGGGTCACTTGAAGGGGAAATATAGCCAGTGTGGGAGGGATAGGTTAGCCGCAAGTGAGAGAGAAAGGTGATGGGGGAGAGTATGCCGAGGTTTTGGAGCAAAGGAGGAGAGCTGGATGAATTTTTACTGGTGGGGACTGCCTAGTGATCTCTCTTTTAGGATATTTCTTCGATCGCTGTGTTGGAGTGAAAGGGGAGGAGGGTACACCATTTTCCGATATAAATATATATATGGGTGCTTGAGCATTTTTTCCCATTGATTTTGCATGCGCCCAGAACTAGTCTTCCTTTAGAATTAATGTGCGTTAAACTAAATGGCCCTATGAGCCATGCGAACTCATACTTTCTCTGATTTTCTTTGCTGTTGTCGGTGGGAGAAGGGAAGGGAAATGCGTATGAAGAGCCTTGCTCGATGGCTACATTAAAACGCTCAATGAGGACGGTAAATTAAACATGAGTCCTTCGATGATAACTTTTGCCAGCCGGAATAATTATGCCGTCGAGCAAGGTTGAGTGTAATAAGTCTGAAATAGTGAGAAGAAAAAAAAGCTTCCTTGGGTTATATTCACGACTGAATCTACCGCTCGAACAACATAGCATGCCAGGGATCATGAGAGGAAAATGCTGGTTGTAGCAATTAGTCTCTCGCCGGTGAGTATATCCGTACACGACTACTTTACATTTTTTTACTTGTTGGCAACTCTGTGGACTCGTGGTAACAAAGCAAAACGAATTTTTGTCCGATTGGTTCCATATTTTATGAGCTACAATACCTACGATTCAAAGTCGTCCTAAAGGTCTGGTTTCACTGGGGCGTCCAGCGGCCACGTCCAACTGCCGCGTCTGGACGTCGCGGCTAGACGACGCGGCCGGGTGGTTTCATTCAGGCGTCTACATCCTGTTTCCGCGGCTGGGCGATGTGGGAGAATGTGTATTTAGTTAAATTACAAATTTACGTTTTCTTTACTCGTTGGCAACTCTGTGGACTCGTGGTTACAAAGCTGAATGCATTTTATGTCAGATTGGTTTCATATTTTATGAGCTACGATGGCTACGATTCAAAGTCGTCCTTACTATTGTAGCATTGAAAAATGAGATATCGTTCAGGTAATACATTCAGTGCATAATGTATTCGGCGACGATGATTAATTAGATGTTTAACTCTGACAAGGAGTGCCGGAAAGCGTTACTGTGATCCATCATTATTCATATAAACGAGTAACTTTTTCACGTCGGGACCAAGATCCGAGGTTCGTAATTTTAAAACTTCGTTATTTCGTAATATCGCGTACTGTTACATACACTTAGATACCCTTTTGGTCGGGACCGAAGATTTTGCTTCGTAAAATCAAAATTTCGTAATTTCGAAGTTCGTATTTTCGAGTTTCTACTGTACTAATATCATCGACCTATACATATACTCCTATTTGTACCTATTTTTCCTGCACATTATTGTACATTCTTCCATGAAATCTAAAAGTACAATTTTACAAAACAAAAATTTCAATACAGTCGGATCCGGATTTAAGGTTTTTGCATTTAACGGTTTTCCGCATTTAACGTTTATTTTTTGAGGTCCCGATTCATTCCCTATAAAAACAATGCAAAAATTGTCCTAATTTAGCATCTCCGCATTCTGCGTTTTTCCGTATTCTAGGTCGTAAAAAATTTTCCCACACAAGATTTTTTACCCGATTTAAGGTTTATTCATGACGATTCATGCAAATGTTTATCCATACTTCAGTGATGACTATCACCAGCATTAGTTTTCAATTGGTTGATGGTCCGTAAGGTTTCGCTTTAAGATGCTTGTATATGTACAATGAATGAATGTACGATCCAACAATGAATGAATGTATAATGAACATACGAACATTAAGAAATTGTATGCTCTTGGTAATAAATACATAAATGTAAAACCGCATTTTCCTTCTATAGTAGGTTTAACCCACTGATGATATGCCATATTAGGCAGTTGAAATCGTCGAAATTTTCCCGGGTGCTGTGTAGAAAAAATGAATGTGGAACTGCGAGCCATGTGAGAAACTTGCATGTGCAACAGCAGCTTAATTTCTCTGAGCTAAAAATCAAAACTGATTGCTAAATAAGGCATTCTCATTATGTCGTACCATCAGTAATATTCTCATAATTGGAAAGTATCAATATTTTGCGAAATGAAATGTCGTTCTTTCGCTCGTCTTTAATGATGCTATGATGATGATTTTTCGAGTACATAGCCGCCTACACCTCGCTTTTACAGAATAAAATGGGTGTAAATGTGCATTGAGCCCACTGAGAAATGTGTAAAAATGGAATTTTTAACGTTGATAACCGTCCACACTAACATTCCCAGTGGGAATTTTCCTTAACTCCATTTTTCTTAGGAAAATTGCCAACATCTATTAGGTGCCGCAGTGACAACGACAGTAAAATTTAACCCCAGAAAATGCAGAGGTTAGCTTCATGCTAAGTTACGGCCGCACAAAAAAGGCGGGAGGGTTGAATTACTATGTGTTTTGCCTGAAGGTTCAAATTAGAGCATTTACGAGTTAGGGTTGGATGGTCGGTAGTAAGGGTTTATTTAGTTGTGTAACAAATTAAAAAAATACAATTAATTATATAGCCACATTTGAAGCCAGTGAGAAGTGGCTCAGAAAAGAGAGTTGGTGACTTCTTTGTAAATCATATGCCCCTTGGCAGTCGAGTCGGCAGTGTTACAAGGAAAAACTCTTCAACAAGACCACTGATCGACCAGTACCAGTCTCCTGGGTGTTATTGGTTTATAGAGAGCAGAGGCTGCTGGCTTTGATTTTGGGATGGCTTCAAAAAGGAAATCTCTTAGCTTCGAAGAGAAGAGAAAAATTATTGAGGAGGTGGATAAAAATCCTCACTTAAAGAGAATTAACTTGGCGAAGAAGCTGCTCATGCCAGTAACAACATTGAACAACATCATAATGAAAAGGGAAGCAATTTTAAGAGAATCCACAGCATTGGGTGTTTTATCTAAGCCTCGTAAGCACTCAAAAAAGTCCTCGTTTGAGGAACTGGAGAGCCATTTACATTGCATTGGTGAGAAAGGCAATTGTATCAATAAATTGTGGGCAGCAACAAGCCAAAATAAATTTGTTATAGGCAATCCATTTCCTTGCAAGGGCATGGGAAAGTGTGAATAGTGCAACCATCTAAAATTGTTTTGCCAAAGGGGGGTTCCTGAATACCACTGAAACAGAATGTGATTTGCAAACTTTTGTGGGCAATAATGAATGGCAAACTTTGAATTCAGAAATATCATTCAGTGATTTTGTTGAATGTGATGATGAACTGGAGACCAGTGGCATTGTTTTAATAATGGAATTGTGTGGTACATCAAATGAAACAGATTCTAACTGCAGTGAGAATGAGGATGAAGAAGTGCCGACAGTGGCTTATACCTTTTCGGAGGCTGTGGTTGGACTTGAAAAATTGAAATCATACTTTTCATCCATTGAGAACAATCAATCTACTTTACTGACGGTTTCAAAAGTGGAAAAGAGCTACTTCTTAGTTATAGTAAAAAAATAAGCCGAGTAAAATTTCAGATTTTTTTAAAAAGTAGCTGTTCAGAAATAAAATTAGTCTCTCCTAAAAGTTTTAAAATTGATATTGAATTCCTCAGTAGTCAGAAGTCTAAAGCATTGTATTTTTGGTTAAGGCATTTTCATTTTTGGTTCATTTTTCATGTATTTTCGTTTTGTCACTGAATCCAACCTTCTTTGGGAAGAGCATATAAAACTAATAAAATTTTTTTATTGATTTGTGACCCCTTTTAGTGACTTTTATATTTTTATATTTATTATATTATAATTATATTTTCTTTTCATAGAAAGCTGTTCTAATCATTTCAGACCCTAAAACCTCAAAAAAATGGCAAGTCCTCATTTAGTGTTTTTCCGCATTTAGTGTTTTAAATTTTGTCCCCCCTGAAAAACCTTAAATCAGGATTCTACTGTATTCCATTTACGTTGGGAAAAAAAACTTCTGATATTGCGCTCTGGGGACATTCTGAACATAAAATATGTTTGTTAATAAAAAGTTTTGTTTTTTCTTACAGAAGCATGTTTAATAACAAAACATTTTTAGTATCAAATAAAAGACATCATAACAGATTCTAAATAATATGAAAGTCATGTCATAAGTTTAATTTTAACATGATTAATAATTACAGTGGAAGCTTGGTATAACGAGTGCTCACATTGGCTCACAATCTTCCAAAACAATAATTTACACTTTGCCGCAGTCTTCGAGTGTTAACATCCATTGGTTAGGAAAGTTGTAATGATTCTCTGAAATACAGCATTTTTCGGAGGTCGAAAATATTTCTTGCATAATTACCTATTCCTAGCCATTCCTAAAATTCACATTCGGTTATGTCTCGAAAATTAGTTGTGGTGAGTATTTATTTACACAAGCAAATGCCTCTGTCGGTTGTGCTGAATATCGTGTGTCATACTAGTGCTGCCATCTGGAGGATCTAGAGTAAATGGAGGTAACTACCGTGGACTACTATTGTCAAGAATTATTGATGCATTCACCCAGAATTGACTCAATTCACCCAAAAAAAATGATGTAGAGATGGCACAAATCTTGCAAGTTGTAGTTGACTAATAATGCCACTAAAGATAAATACCAATGTGTTAATTTGTACATAGCAGTGCATTGCCCTCGAGAAATATCACTCGTAATACCAAGCATATACCATGGGATGAGCTTCTTGGCCTCGCTACATCAGCTTTCTTTTACATGATAATCATGGGCCTTTTCATGATGCATTGCCAATCACTCGTTATTTGCGAGATTCTCGCTATATGCTGTACTCCTATAATGGGATTCTACTGTATTATGAAATGTTAAAAATACAAGAACTGAACTAGTGGACAATAACTGGAATCATTCGTGCTGCCTTGCTTCATACCATGATTTCTTGTCAAGAATACAAGATTTGTGCCATTTCTACATTATTAAAGTCCAATCAACTCCAGGTACTCATGATTTACTGCCTGGCATATCTTGCGCACGCTTGCACTTTTCAGTTGTTCTTTTGTTAAGCCAAATTCACATAGGAGCGGAATGGGCATTAGATGGACAAGCATTGACCCAATCGCATGAAAGCGGAGAGCGGTGATGTGGGTAAGGGGCAGAATTCAGCCCGCCTGCCCCTATACTGAAGCAGTCGACACTTGAATAATTTTTCAGCCAGGGATAGAAATTGAAAGTACTGTGCTGTTAATGTGAAGCATGTATATGTATGATACTTCAACGTTTGTTTTGTTATGCTTTTTATTCTTTATTTTTATATGCGACGAAGTCGTCCAAGTTTTCCATTGCCAAAGCATTATTAATATCCTTATAATTTTATGATCCATATATCCTTGTTTCGATAATTTTTTCTGCTACCAGAAATAATGGGAATACTTATATTTCTGGTACATTTGTTAATTTGTGCATATTTTTCGATGTCTTCATAAATATTGCCAGGGTCAATTTTGTGTGAATAATTAAAATTTATCCCATTCAACAAATTTTTATCTAATGATCCCTGAATTTATGGATACATACAATTTTGAGTGAATGCATCGATAATTCTTGGAAATAGTATTTCATGTGAGTTACCTCTGTTCGCTCTGGATACTCCAGATGGCAGCACTATTATGACCCACGGTGTGCAGTGCAATTTACAGAGGCATTTGCTTAAGTAAATAAATACTCGCTGCAACTAATTTTCGAGAGATAACTAAATGTGAGTATTAAAAATGGTTAGGAATAGGTACTTACTAGGGCTGTGCGAGCAGGGATTTATTAAGTTGAGCAAGATCAAGCGAGAATTTGAAAAAAATTTTGAATCTCGAGTGAGATCGAGCGAGATTCAAGCGCACTGAAATTGCAGTACAGACTGTAATCTATGTTGGTACAAATTTTGTACTTACACAAATATAAGTTTAAACTTGGGCATTAGCAACCAAATTCTGTTGAGCATAACTTTAACATTTACTTTTTGAAATCAACATCTACGTGGAATCATTAGGATGAAGTTAACCTGTATTTATGCAATGATAGGCCTCCATCGAATAATGTATACACCCATACTTTAATACCATCACCCAATACCTAAGCATGGTGGGCGAAACCCATGTTTTAACTTTGTATGTTTTTATATACATGGCCTATATTCACTTAAATATATATAAAATAAAATAACATAACAGGATTTCAAACTTGAGCTTGGTCTGTATTAAATTATTACTAGGGATGTGTCGATTCTGGATACCTATTCTTGATACCACCTATTCTCGTGGGTTGGTATCGGCATCTAGAATTGATAGCGCAAAGTTGATACCGATATCTCGATACTAGGGACGGTCGGATCGTATATTTTCAATTTTCGTGGCTTAGTGATCGAAGCGCCCCATGAATGGAATATAGGTGCATTAGATATTGACAAGGAAAGTTTGTGTAAAATGGTCTCGAAATTGGATGAAAAATTTTCCGTGCAACTAGAAGCTTAATAAAGATATAATTTTTTCCCATTACCCCGGTATCGCGAGAAAAATGACATAGAATGCCACGAGGGTAGCCTACATTTGCCGGTATCAGGCGCACATCGAGAGTTAGTGTCCTGAAGGAAGTTCGATCCACATCCCAATTTCATTCTTTCTTTCAGTCATTGTATCAAAAATTTTATCATTCAATTTAAAACCCTAACATCTAAATACTCACTTTTTTATGCTTTTATTGTTTAAATTAGATTTATGAATGTCACTAAAAAATTAGGGATGGTCGGGTCTGATCCAAAGCCCCACAGATCATTTCATTCGCAGTTTAAATCATATCCGAAGGCAGTATAAATTCGGATCCGGATCGAAGATTTTTAAATTTCGCGACCTAGTAATCAATGCCCCCTGCGAACGGAATGAAGGTATGGTAGATACTGACAAGGTGAGGATTTGTAACTCGGGTCACGAATCAAAATAAAGAAATACGTCTTGTCTTTTTTCTATACAGGAAAAAATACAGCGAATGTCATGTGGGTCACCTACATTCGCCAGACTCACATGAACCGATGAGAGTTGGTGATAGCAGTTATAAATGAGAGCTAGTGTGTTTTCGGTCACTTGTTCAATCCTTAACTTTGCCTAGTAATACCATCCATGCTGTAGGTTACGGTAAGCAGGCAGTTAACCCATTTCCGCCCACCTTAGCCATATGGCTACACCTTGATGTGAGTGTATGATGCTCTGTAGGATGAACTGTAAACTTTATTCCAATAAACTTGTCAAAACTGCATAGTAGAAGGTCACGATCACCAGATCCAAGTGTTATTTTGTTTTGGAAGCTGGTCGGGGTGAGATTCTAGGTGCATGAAATATCGTGTGCTCATCAGAGGAGCAAAATGGATGCCAGCTGGAGGTAAATGTGTAACTTTTTGCTGTGAAATCTGTGGTTATGAACTAAAAATAGGTTTCCTTTGTTCCTAAAGGATAGTCATGTACTCACTTTACTTTGCGTGATTGTGTCACAGTACGATTTTTGTAGCAGAGTAAATACCGCCGTATCCATATGGCTACGCTGGGAGGTTACGGGGTCATTTCATGCAAGTTGCCAAATCCTTCACGCAAGGTGCCAAATCCAATTGTTTCATCAGGATTACCGGATTTTAGGCATTTTTAACTGTGGGTAACGTGTTTTAATAAATAACTACAGGTATTTATGTAGAAATATGTACATTGGTTCCTCATATTTCTCCCATAATCTGACAGTTCGAGATATCTTAGAAATTTTGGAGGATGACACTGATACAAGGCCTTTACATCAAACATCGAGAAATAAGGAGCATTTCGGGCAAAGAATTCGGTGATAAAGATACAGGTGGATTTGCTGATAATCTCTCAGGTCGTCCTTTTAGGGATCACGCTTCATTCCAGTTTGCAAAATTTGCTGAATAAAAAGAGGAAGATGACCCAGACCATGTTTCTGGTGGTGCAAACTCCGAAGTCGTAGATTATGAACATGAAACTCTGCGAAAAGGAAAAAAAAGACGCTAAACTCTCATTTCGAAGGAGAAAAATGTGCAATCATGAAAATGAGTAAGGACAAAGGCTCTGGCTCTGAAAAAAGCACAAAAAGACACAATTGTACAGAAACCAATCTCAATGAAAAGTACAACTGCGGAATGAATGGAAGTGACTTGATGGGCCAAGACGTTACTATCCACGGTGCCGAAAAATGGTGTAGGCCGTATTTCATTTGGATGCTTGGTGCAAGTGTCCTCAACGCTTTTATACGATCAGGCAGAAATGAGCCAAAAATTGAAATTCTATGCACCATTGTGCAGACTCACTTTGTGCGATATAAAACAGAAAGTCGGGGACCTGGTCGTAGTGTGACAGTTGGCGATTCCACTCACAACCTTCCATTTTGACTGTTTGGATCACTTCGTCGCTCAGAAAACGGACAACGGGAGGTTACGGTCTGCTGGCGAGTACTCTATCAGTCCAGTGTGAAATTCTTGTTCTAAATGCCTCCTTGGACTCTGCATTCGAGCTTCAAAGTTATCATACGAAGTAACGCAAAACTGCTGCGCAAAAACTTGGGAAATACTTTTTTTAATGCATGTGTTTTTAAAAGAATACTTCGATTGTCTGGCATTAGACATTTATTTCACTTTTAAGTACAGGCCATTTTACTAAAAGTGCCTAAATATTGGGCCAATACTGAAACAAACTTTTTCGATGTGTTTTATTGCTCAATTTGCGGAGTTTTTGTAGTGAGATGTACCTAAGTTAGTTTTGATTACTACCTACTTTATTCAAACGAACAAGCTTATATGTTATAGTAGGATGTTGCTATAAGCCTAGGTCTATGTCTCAGTACAGGCCTTAGAAATGGGCCTATTTCTAAGGCCTGTACTGAGATATAGTTCCTATAAATATCCTGTTCTTATTGTATCTAAAGTAGCTCAGTGGAAGACTTATTTTGTGTACGTTCAGTTTTGCAAAATATTCCATCAAATTGAGGCATATGAGTAAAAAGTTATCTTTCCACTGTCCTGGTGACAAAAGACTAACGTTCTTGTTATTTTGCCATAAGATGCAATTAATTGAAGAAATTAAATATTTGTATGGAAACTGTAAAGTTTTACTTACCTCTAAGTACCAAACTGTTTGCACAGAACTTTCATTATTTTTTTTGGACATACATCTGGAAATCGCAGCACGCGAGATATTGACCCCATTACCGCCCAGTGTAGCCATATGGCCACGGGTCATTCTGTGGAAACGACTTTATATATCACCAAAATATTTTGCACCAGTACTTTAGGTGACCATGTGAGTAAAATACCAAAAAATCTTCAAAATCGCAAACAAAAATTTTTCTGGGTGGAAATGGGTTAAAAAAAGTAATCATCAGAAATTTCATGCCAATATATGTCAACAAATTAAACAATAATAATTAAATTTGGCATTAGTAAAAGAGATTGGAAAATATTTTACAACTGAATTAAAACTGTGGAAACAATACGTTAACTTTACAATGTATTTTTAAGTGATGCACTTGTAAATCTATTTTAAGCGATTTAAGTACAAAAAAGTCTGTATCCACATACCTACAAGGGTTGGGAATTAAGGATGATAAAATTTTTGATTCAATGGCTGAAAGAAAAATTTTAAACAGTGATAAGAATCGAACTTTATTATCTGCAGTACACTACCCTACTCTGCTATTGTCAGCTTACCTGAGTTTGGAGAATACAGGGTCCCTGTTTGTCATTCTACCATATTTATTGCGAATAATGAAGAAAAAAGCCAATACACATACGTTTTTCTTTATTTTGCTCCTAGTAGCATGAAAAAAAGGCTCCTCTCATATTTCATGATCCGAGTTACACAGCCTCTCCTTACGAGTATATAACTCACAAATATCATTTTAAAGGCTATTACTAATAATGCATAGCAAAATAACTAGTTTAGCAGCTTAAAATATTCTGTAATAATTTTATCGTCTTAAAAATTGAATCCCCAGATATTGACGCATGATGCGAATCTCTTGACCGCAGTAAAAAGTATTTGTTTCTAAAAAAGAATTTGAAAGCATTCAAGGATTTGATTTACAACAGCAACCCAAGTTAATGTAAAACCATTGTGCACTTAATTGATTTTAGGTTTCTGATTTTGTTTATTATTTAATATTCTATATTATATTATTCTTGGCATGCAATACGCTTGGGAGTCTTATTTCTATAATTGCATTAAAACCTTTCTGGATAGAGGGTGATACATAATGGTATCACTAGGATCTTATATTTTGGAAAATAAATCAATTACAATTGAAAATGAACTTATGTTTCCTTTAACTGCTCTCTAATGAATAGTTCTACAGGTTTCAAAAATGTTTTGTTTGATGAGTATATGATAATGAAAGTGAACTTTATGTTAGAAGTAATAACATATAGTTATTGCATCCATAAATCTTGATCCAGGAAAATATTTTCCTCACAGATGATAGGAAGTTGATTTTTTCTACTGTAAATTTACTTGTTTTTTTTTTGGAAATGCTATTGGTGCTGTTTTTCTGTATAGATTTGAATGTAGGATTAGAAAAGAAATGAAATTCAGAATCGATTATCTGAAACTAAGGATCCGAAACCAAGACAAAGAATTGAAACCAAGGCAAGGATCCAGTTCCGAAAAAAACCTGGATCCGTCCATCACTAATCGATACCTACTCAAAACAGGAGAGTTGCTCATCAAAAATGAGAAAGTAATTTAACACGTTCGCTGCGGCGTGACCCACCGGTGGGTCACGCTAATCCTTCTAGCGCCGCGGCCTTTTAATTCTTTGAATTGTCTCAACTTGCGAGGAGTATTGTGAGAGTAGGAATCGAGATCTTCTTGAGTGACTTCACCCAGAGGTTAGTCACAGTTCAAATAACATACTGCTATGTGTCACTTAGTGTGACCCACCGGTGGGTCACGCCGCCCCTCCTGAAACTTTTTTCAGCGTGAGCGGTGTGACCCACCGGTGGGTCACGAACAAATTTACATATTAGCGTAATATATCCAAAATACGTTTATTTTTTGCTTTCTTTTTGTTTTTTTTCATGTTTATGCGATGTTTATACATAAGGATGAACAATACTCGATATAGTAAAACATATCAACTTATTAAAAATAATGAAAATGTTTAGGACAATTTTTTCTCCTCAACCTCTTGGCTGTCCGTCAGTTGCTCAAAACTAAACAGCCCGAACTGCACTCGCCACGCTGTGTGAGAGATTGAGACTCTCTCTTCCCTTCCTCCCCCCCCCCTCTACGAATGGGCAATTGGGAAAGGGTCGCGTAGCGTTCTTGAGCCAATCCCTCAGTGGTGGATGAGTGACCGTGCCCTTGCCGGGTGAACGTCTTCCGAAATGCAGAGACACTACTTTTTTCTGAGTGAGACAAACCACTATGTACTCTTTCCAAAGGATCCCCCTTCCCTTTTCTCATAGTGTGAGCAGGGCTGGGGAATCGGTACGCACGGACGGGCGTCTACGTCTCACAGACGGGCGAGAACAAGGGCAGGCGCAATAAACAGAGACGGGTGGGAGTCTCCTGGGTTTTCCGAACGTCAGCAATTCTTTACCACATGCATTGTATTCTTGGCCCTCTCTTCCCCCATCCCAACCCAGGGTCTAGCTGATAGCGCACCCCACGTGGCCGGGGGAGGGGTGGGCTGGGGGCGAAGCTGGGAGTAGCCTCCCCCAGCCTTCCTCTAATCTCAGGAAACAGCTGAATATTGCTACTTCAACCACCATCCCTCGGCAGTGGCCAGAAGCTCGGAAGGACTGTGACCCACCGGTGGGTCACACCGCCCATGCAAAAGGCTGAGTGTGACCCACCGGTGGGTCACACCGCGCTGTGAGGAGTAGGGCTTTAAACAGCTCCGCAGTGAACGTGTTAATACAGCAGGAAACATTTTTGGCCAGAAACGAAATTGCCTCTTCCAGAGAGGCTAAAAATGTTGGTTTTTTTTTAACAAAAACCTGATGTATGCTCAAGGGTTTATGTCATGACCTTTTATTCTTATTTTTTACTGTTTAAATTTGGAATTATAATTTAGGTTAGTGTTTTTATTGCTTATTGTTAGTGTTCTTATAATTAATTTTTAATCATATTAAAATGAAACTTATGATATTATAGTCATATTATTTTGAACATGTTACGACATTTTATTTTTTTCATTTTACTCATTTTATTCATACGAACTTTATTTTTATTATTTAATACTAATTATGTTTTGTAATTAAACATGCATGTAAAAAAATATGTAAAAAAACTTGGTGCTGGACTTAAAGCCACCGAGTGCGTCCACCGGGTTGCGGATCGTGGGTCGACCTCTAGATATAGAGGTTAGCTGCGAGATAAGCGAGTTAACTCATCAAATAAGCAGTTGTGGACAAAAAGCGGCAGCACTCGGAGGTGGTATTGGTCCATCTTTGGGTAAGATAGACATTTAAATGATACAGAAACCTATGAAGATGCCGTGACTTGGCAATGGGAGGCTGCCAACAATTATGCTTCCTAGCTCCCGGAGAATAGGGCAGCAGGTCTTCTTCACATGAGTAAAGGTGGAGACCACAGTGGTCGGTTCAGTGACACTCATTTCACTACAGGTGTGGTAACATTTACTTTAACAGCTGTGGTACTGTGATGTGGAAGGCAAGGGGAAACCACCACATTATCATCCCGAGGAGTCGCAGCTCGAGAGACAAGCTCAAGACTCGTTTTTAGAGCGTATTGAGATCGAAATCGAGCGAGATACGAGCAGTACTTTTATCTTGCTTGAATCTTGAAAAGTCGAGACTTGCACAGCCCTAGTAATTATGCAAGAAATATTTTCGACTGCCGAAAATGCCATATTTCGGTGAATCATTACAACTTTCCTAACCAATAGTGCTTAACACTAGAAGACTTAAGCAAAGCGTAAACTATTGTTTTGGAAGATTTAATACGCAAAATGATCGATGAACAAGCAATTGCACATGAAAACGGCTCTTCTACCTGTTTCTAATATCATGGTAATGAAAGAAAAACTGAAAGTAAGAACAACTGGGAATTGAGAGGCTTAATCCAGCACCTTCGGATATAATGAGCGCTCGCTATAGCAAGTGATTTCTCAGTCATTGGGAGCACTCGTTATACCGAGCTTCCACTGTATCTGGGTAAAAAGACATTTTCATTCTTCATAATATGAACTTCAGTACAGTTTAAATATACTCCCGCTGGTGTTCCTAAATTGTATACATTGCATCCTAATCGCATTAATTTCATAGCACAAATTTTTTCCCAGCATAGAGATTGCGAGTGCAAGTACTTCATCTCTTGGTCACTAGTGGCACTATGTTATGCTCGGTATGTTCAAATTCTTCCATAAACGGGAGCGCATTACCGCTCTCTCTCATGTTTTTGAAGTGCATATGCACAAAACTAGGTAAAAAAGTGTTTTATATGGACTGTTATGTATGGTTCCATGTCTTTGGAGTGAATTTTGTTTTTTTTTTTGACTATTGCATGCTAACCCAAATCAAACAAAAAGAGCCAGAAAACAGATATAACATGGTGTAAATATGGGGTTCTACATGTGTTGGAGAAATGGGAAATTGGATGGTACCCGATAAAAATGTTGCGAATGGTGGGAAAAAGTAAATTCTGATAATGCAAATATGATGTTTTACTGTATATCCTATTCCTGCATGGCATATTGGTGTTCATTTCGTTGTTGCCCAAAAATTAAGTTTTCTTTAAAATATCTATGGTAGTGGTATGTATGTATGTATATGGCAAATCTTTTGTTTGTTTTCAGTAAAATTTGTTTGTTTCAGTAAAGTTTATTTTTCATTTTTCCTGTAGCCCGTGATGATTGCAAGGCCAAGGCGGGAGCATTGGAGAAGGAGCTTGCAGATTTACAAGCAAGACAGGAAGAGTTGCAGGCAGGTGCTGAAGAAGCTAGACAATTAAAGGATGAGATGGATGTTTTAAGGGAAACAGCAGAGAAAGTGACAAGGCATGAAGCCTTGATAGAGGTTTACAAAAAGAAGTTAGAGGAGTATGGCGACCTCAAAAGGCAACTAAAGCTACTGGAGGAGAAAAACACTGATTATGTTCAGTTAAACATGGATCTGGAAGAGGTAACATCAATTATCATAAAATTGCTAAATTTTATAATTTTTTTTGCAAAAATCATTGTGTGAGTAATTCAGAATGCAAATGGCTGCATGAATTTCCATAAAGTAGTACCATTACATTGGCATTAAGTTTTTTCCTGCTTTTTTATGCCATTTGAATATCTTTTTTTATGAAGTATTGATAGTCCTGGTTTAATCTTCATTTGAAGTCTTCACGCCTCTGCTTCACTGAGTAAAATTGCTTCCTTTTGTTCCTCCTCTATGCATATTATAATGCATAGCTTGGATGCATGAGGTTTAACCTGTACTTGCTGTGTGAAGATGATTCTCGCTATCTTGTATTCATATCCTACAACAATGGGATGTGTGAAGTCTCAAGAACTCACAGTCAAGGAATGGAAATAGATTGCCAATGAGTGTTTTTTTTCTTTGCTCTCCCTAAGACGTTCACATCAGCAGCCAATGGCGTAAGATTTATAAATAGATTCATTCTTAATTGCAACATGTCAGATGCTGAAGTCCCCACCTTTTCCATTACCTCCTCATAAGTTTCGTTCAGCTTCTCATGTAAAATTTTTGCTTATTACTCTGTAGGAATCTCATAATAGGTCCCTTAATTTTCTCTCAAACTGTCAAAATTGTGCTTTCCAATGAGGTAATTGACGTGTAAGTCAATTATTGGTAATGACAAATCTGTCCCTTGGCCATTATTAAATGATTTGATAAGAAATTTAATCAAGTGATGACATAATAAATGTTTTGGCAATAGTTTGTCAATAAGGGTCAGCATTTTTAATTCAAAATAATATTTAAAAAATGATATTTAATTCACATGATATGTTACTGTCAAGAGGCTTAAGTGTTGTTCAGATTTGCAGCTTTGACCTTAAGTATTTTTTCCTATTTTACTGTTCATTACTTTTATTTAGAGGTGGGTTGAATCCAATTTTTCTCAAATCCAAATCTTAAATTCGCCCTATAATCTTTACTCTCATTTTGAATCCAAATCTTATCTTTACCTTTAATCCTAAATTTTATCTAAAATCTAAATGTTACCATTTCCTTGAATCCGAAATGTAATTTCAAAGCCAAAACTTTATGTTCTCCTTAATCTTATATTTTATTTTGAATTCTAATACAGAGTGTGGCAACATAACTTCCTTTTTTCAATACTAAATAAAACCCATTGCATGAATCACAAATTTTTTATTTGTTTTTTTTATAATGCAGGCACATATCTAAAGTTTTGTTTCACACAGTTTTGAAGATCAAATCAGGTAGGTGACGTCCTCCATTCTCCATACACTGAGTAAACCGATTTCTGGCATTTGTCATGACTCTTGCCAGCATAGCAGGGGCTATGTTGGCAATTTCTTCCTAGATGTTGGTCTTCAAAGCTTGTAGAGTCCTTGGACTGTTCACAAAGCACGGGATTTCAAAAAACCCCATAGAAAAAAAATCACAAGGGGCCAAATCGGGAGAGCAGGCCAGCCACTCCAAATCGCCCCTAATTGAGATGAGGCGCTCTGGGAAGTGTTCCCTCTAAACAGCCATCGATGCTCTTGAAGTGTGAGCCTTTGCACCATCTTGTTGGAACCAAATGTCCCCTAAGTCCAACTCATCTAGCCGTGGAAAAAAAATTCCTGTAACATGTTTACATACCGGTCTGAATTCACTGTCACTGTGACTTCATTTTGAATCCAAGCCTTGTGAATACAGGCTACACTCCTTGTAACCCACTACGAAGGAGGAAATAAAGAGATTTATTAGCATTGTTGGGTATATGGGTATTGTTGATTTACCAACAATTTGCCACTACTGGTGTAAAAGAAGCCTTTTTGGTTTCAACATCCTTTCAAGTGTTATGTCGCGCAATTGAATATTGAAATCATACTAAGGATGTGGCACTTTGGCAATAATGAAGAGTGCTTGGATGGGAATAGATGCAACAAAATAGAGCCCCTAATAAAATCCCTCATTAGAAAGTTGCAAAAATTCTTTACTCCTGGGGAACGATTTTGTGTGGATGAGACTAATCTGTTTCAAATACAGTGTAATCCCGGTATATCGAGTGCACATAATCCCTCGGAAATCACTCGCTAAATCGAGCACTCGTTATATCCGAAGGTGTTGAAAAAACCCACCTAATTCCCATAGTCGTTCGTATTTACAGTTATTCTTTTGTTTCCATGGTATTTGACGAAGGTAAACAGCATTAAAGTCATTTCAGGCACAATCTGGTAGAATATCAACATATTTCATGAAAGAAACAGGGCATATTCCATTATATAAAACATTAATTTCCCTAGTTTCGGTGTTTTTGTTCCAGTTCTTCTATTTTTCCGTCGCCGAAGAAAGCTGTAAAGACAGCGTAACTAGTCGGAATTAAAATATTAGGTATACAGTGGAAGTTTTTGGATAATTTTCGAATATGTCATGACGATAATATCAGCTTTGTCGAGTTTTCAAATGTTAACCGGTATGTCCATCAGTTGATTTTGAGTTTTTAAAATTGACGATATATCGTTGCTCGATAAATATCATCTTATCGTGCCCCGATAAAATATCGGGGCACGATAAAATATCGGGAAATGATTAATATCGCGATAAAATACCATGATATCACGTCCCGATAAAATATCACGATATCGCGCCCCGATAAAAGAACGTGATATTGCGCTCGTTCAAATATCGCGTAATTGCGCCTGATTAATTATCGTGATATTGCACCGGTTAATCGTGTTGGAGAGAGACAGCCGTTGGGTTGGCCTTCGCTTAAGCTGGAGCAAGTACGTCACCTATCTGTCCACGCAAGTACGTCAACTATCATACCACTGAAATTGAAAGAGAGAGTGTGAGAGAACTACTGAGAATTTGAATTAGCAGATAGTAGAATAGTAAGTTTTCAAACGTACTTGCTCCATCTTAAGCGAAGGCCAACTCAACGGCTGTCTTTTTCCGGCATGACTAACCGGCGCAATATCACGATAATTCACCAGGCACGATTACGCTACATTTGAATGAGTGGAATATCACGATCTTTTATCGCGATAGTTTTCGTGATATTTTATCGGGGCGCGATATCATGATATTTTATCGCGATATTTATCATTATCACGGTATTTATCATACCCCGATATCTTATTGTGCCCCGATAAAATAGCAGGGCATGATAAGACGATATTTATCGTCACGATATGAGTTATCGTTATCACCACCTTACGATATGCTAAAATTATCGTATCCCGACATTGAATTATCAATATCGCCCATGCCTAGACCTAACTCCCTCTCCTACTCTCATCTTGCTCGTCGTCCGCCCACTCCCCTCCCACTGATGACTGGGCCTAACAAAAGAAGATCGTAAAATGGGAGCACGCAGAGCGTACTGATGGCCGTAAATCACTAATGTTTGGGCATAACTGGCTTTAGGTGTTGTAGATATGGCACACATCTTGTATTTTTAGTTTAACACTTTGACTGCGATTTTTTAAATGCTGAATGACCCCAAAATGCGGAGTATTTTTTCCTCGCCAATGTGTTTCAAATCTGATCTAATATCCAGCGAGTATCACATATTTTTTACTTTCAGTTATTTATATGGCGAAATTAAACTAATAAATTTTCACGTCTATAGACGTGGTCCGCAGTATCAGAAGACTCGTAGGTATGCAACCCAGCAACACACCATTTATGAAAATTTTTTTCCTATTCCATCGATGAAAAATTTTTGTGCACCATATAATTGGGATATGTGCTTTTCAATGATTGCTACGAATTCTAATTAGTATCAGGTACGATTCAGGGAAAGCCTATCCTCTTTCTTACCTTACATTCTTTTTCTGCCAAATATTTCTTACCTAAACCATGTTTAGCTCTGGTGCTGCACTCTTTGCGCATCAGGGTCTTTATCTAGCTCTTTGTCACTTGTACACAATTGGAAGGGAGACCTTGCCAGTGGCAAAAGCTAAGTTTTATGCCTTTGATGGCCTTTTTTCCTAGCCTGCATGCCTTCCCTTGTCAACTTTATCGTTCACTTCTCCGCGGTGTTGTGTAATTCTTCCGACAATTCTTGATGACTTGTACATTAAAGAGAGTTATATTACTGCTCATTCATCTGCCGGAAATACGTAAAGGATCTGAAAAATATGTTAATTCCTGAAATGTATATATTTGTTGACATTAATAGTTTCAAAAGAAATATTTTTGTACTTAAAATTTGTAAACATTTCAGGACACATGTATGAATGCATGAAACATCCCTTTTGCTTATAATACCAATTTAAATCGCATCATTATACAAGAATTATTCAAAAGCAAGTGAAAAAACTGAAATCAAAATAAAATATGGCCCTCTGGCACCAGTTTAAAATTCACTCTAAACCAACTACATATGTTTTAGTCCATAACTCATGAAACTTCTTGAAGCAATTGTTTAGGCATAGAGGAGGATTTTCTGGAATATCAGGATAGTAGTTAGCCTACGTTTACCAGTGTTTTTGCAAAGCCGGCAATACTTTTTTGTTCTTCTATCACCTTCGGAAATCATGAGGTTGAACTTGGGGAAATGGAAAAACCAACGAGAGCGTATTTATTTTGGGAGTCAAGACATTTTCTCGTTTCTGATCAAAGTCAACGAGCTTGCTATTTACACTCAGTCTAAAACTTTGAAGATTAATGTCTCCCCCTTTGAATACATTTTATGCAACTGGAAACTGTTCAGCAGCAAAATTTGAACAATATTGAGGACCACTGTTTTATCTCAACGTGAGGTCTTCTTCGGGGTAATATGGGGTACTCCTCCCTATGTCTGAGAAATTTTATGAAGAATGCAGCCTGCGTGCCCAAGTCCACCTTTGGCTATTCTTCCTGCTCCAGTAAAAACTAAAATTTTTACAATGAGTCCGGATGGTTTGGCTAACAACAGCTTTACACCAAACTTATGCCTCTTTGCCTTGCGGAAAAGCCAACGCCTCCTCCAAATAAATCATCGACTCGTCGATACTTAATTCTCTCGACAGATAGTATAGTTCATCTTCATCCATTATATCCTTAAAATAATTAAGTGCTTTATGTTCTGAAGACGATCAGGTGAACATAGTTCTTGCGACTTGCCGACGAGTGCAAAATGGAAAAACCGTAAATTAACTAGAAAGCGGTCACCAGACATATTTGAAGGAAAGAAGGAGATAGTATAAAATATTTTCACGAGTAATTTTGAATTTGACCCTTGAGATACCTCAATCCCATATGAAGTACTAGCCCCATAAAAAGACACTCATCCCTTGTTAGATGTTTCCAGCATCCAATGATCACTCGCGGAGATTGTCTATCTTGGAGAAAACATTTCGCGTTTGTGTTCGTTTCTTTGAAAATTTTGTCGAAATTTGGTCAGAGAAGAGCATGCGAAAAAAAAACTCACAATCTCTCCATCCGGTCTAATTTTCAAAGTTCTTTTTTGGGCGAATGTAAATCCATGTAATGCCACTCTTCCCTCAGACCAAGATCGGTCAGTGCGAGGTAGGAGGATGGAAAAAGTCTGGTGGGGCAATGAAACTGGTGTGAGAACCTCTTTCTGCCACGTTCGCCTCTACTCTTGTGTTTGACACGCCTATTCTCTACCTTATATCTTATAAGCATGCAATCATTGTCATTGTATGATTTTATCATATTGACGGCACGATATGCGTTAAAATAGTAGGTTTCACACACAAAAATTGTCACACAAAGTACGAGAGATATCAATTCATCAAACGACACTTACGTGGTGACAATAGAAATTATAAAACCGGCTACTGTTTCCTTTTACATTTATTGGTTACGCTTTATGAAGGTATCTATAAAAGTGTATTCATTTCAAAGCTGTCGTTCTCATATTTTCATATCTGAACATAGTCCCACCTTCACTTTTTTTCGTGCACCTTTGTTGTATTCAAGCGAACTCCGTTAAAACATTGTATTTATTCTGCACCGAAGACAAGAGCGTTCGCTTATGAAATCACTCGCTACTTTCTACTCTACTAAATCAGATTAAAAGCAAACTCTGATAATTTTGACAAAAAAAACCATAGTCTGGTTACATTGAAAGTCACTCGGATCAGAAGGTGCAGACTTTTAAATTTTTGGTAGCAGTATGAATCATATAGCTAAATTTAAATTTAAAGCCTCTGTACGATTCATTAGAAAATTTCTCAACTAAGAATGCTATTATAAAGAGTAATAATCAAGTTGGCAAACGGAAAGAAATATATTTGACGTCAATAAGGGGGCACCTGTTATTGCTTACATAGTACCTACGTGCGCATCATGAGGTAAGTAAGTGTAAAATTCATTGTTACCGTAATTAACGCTTTAACTTCAAAAGCATCCCTTTGTATACACATTTTTGGTTAAAAATGAAGTTTAAAATTGAAAAACGCATTATATTTCAAAAAAATAAAAATGAAATTAGCAATTAAATTTTTGTTAAAACATAACATACAGGGGAAGAGACGCTCACTGCAACGAACCCGTATATATAATGCCAAGGTTGTACAGAAGAAGTATATTTAAGGAAAACTCCGTGCTACCAATCATAACCCCACCAGATAACATTTATTATGAAAGTGACTGAGCACGTCGATCGACGTGCTCCGCCACAGATGGAGGTGTACGACCACGTCTATAGACGTGATCCGCGGTGAACGTGTTAATTGGCAGATAATACAAAACACAATAGTTTATTTTTGCTAGGCGGTGCATCGCCCTCGAAAGATATCTGTCGTAATACCGAGCGTATGCCATGGAAGGAACTTTTTGGCCTCGCTATATCCGCTTTATTTTACATGTTAAACATAGGCCTTTTGGCGGTGCAAAGACAATCACTCGGGGGTACAGCTTATTGCGAGAATCACTATAACGTGATTCTCGCAATAAGCTGTACTCACCATACCAGGCTTCTACTGTATATTTGAGACTGAGAGGCAGGCCTTAAATTTGTGGGGGCGGGTGTGTTTTATGGGGGTCCGGAGCCATTCGAAAGTCTCCGCTGCCAGGGGGTGGGGAATGGCCTTTGAGTAGGGAGGCACGAGCTCAATGTTGCCAATGTCAGTGTCCCAAATTCCTTAGCCGTGAAATCCACGGGATGCATAGTGGGAAAGGCCTGGGTATGGTAGCAACATGGTATAGTAGCGGGTCATTACGGGAAAAGGTGGACCTAATGACGTGGTCGATTCACAGGTGGAGTGCAGAGAACATAAAGGATACCTTGAGACAAAGAATGGAATGCAAATTTCTTCAAAACAGGCAGGTAGTGGAATTAGAGCAACTGGTTGATTCACTGGGGGAATTTTGAGAAAAGCATACCTGAATGCGAAAAGGGGAATGTTATTACTCACAAAAATGGTAGCAGCAGGAGTAGGCTTACAGTTGAAATAGGATAATGAATACAACCCTTTTTTCGATATTATTCCAGTCCTAAAATATAGTTTTTTCCAAAGAAATGGTAACATGAATGTTTTTACGATTAGTATTTTTTTTATTTTACATAAAACATGTAGTCACCAGTTTTAACACAAGCAATATTAGACTTCCTAGCTTCATTACCACTGTAATGGAGTGGCCAAGGCAACTTCGTCTCCTTCAGCTTAGCTGCCATCCTCATCATCGTCACCCTCGCTATCGCTCTCTGTAACTGAATGACGATTGGCTCCAGAATTCCGTCGCGTGAAATTTCCTTATCAAAATCTTCTATTTGAAATTTTTCCACATGATGTACACATGCAGCCCAGGTCTTGCTGCTTATATCATCTAGTACCTGTTAAGAAAAAGCATTGTATTTCTCGTCGATGCATCCAAAACAGCATTTTAATGTAGAAACTTATAAATGTATTTCCATGATTTTTGATGGTTTCAAGTTCATTGATCTTGAATGATTTGTCTCTGCAATATGCCTCTTCACCTGCACCCAGACAAGCTCAATCGGGTTTTACTGGCAATGGTATGGTGGAAGACGTACCACTGTGTGCCCCGCTGCTGCAGCCATCTGGTCCAACTCGTACACTTTGGCACCTTTCGACACTTGCACTATAGCCAGCAATTCTGCTCTTGTCTGGTTGCTGGTGAACGGCAAATTATTGCTCATGAGCCAATACTGAATATCTACCTTCCTGGTGGATGAGGTTGGAGGCTTATCGAATACCACAGAACAATAACTTGCATTATCCATTACTATTATGGCTCTATTTATGTCCTGCCTTTTGAGGACACTCAGAAAATCTTTGAACCTGTAAAAACAAGGAGAGAAACAATAAGTACTACAGTTGAGCATCTTTAGTCCAGCACAGTCGGGACCCAAGTGATGCCGGATTAGGGATTTTGCCGGACGATGGGTCATGCATGGCCACTAGTCTATTTCTGACATCCGGGATGTTTTCATTGAAAGGAGTCAATTATTTATAACAAAATATATTCGTTTCCCATTTACTGAACATTATTGTAAAAAGAGTTACTGAGAATAATCAGAAAGAAATGGTTTCTTAATACACAAAGTTATTATTTAAAATTATCGAAGTTGCGGAGTGAGTGAAAATAATGGAATCTAAGCATTGTGCATATTGCTGCAATTATATAAAAGTTTCATATTGTTATTGGAAAAAGGTATAAAAATTGATATTTCTTACGCTGTACTTTGCGTAACATAATTTCCTACCATGCTCGATTTGTTATCAGCTGATTCAGGGCGATGCCAACGTGTGAGTGTTGTGTGTACGCCCATCACTATGTCGCCGCGGGCGACCGGACTGGATTATTCCCTAAAGACCATCTTCAAGAGTAGTCTTCCTTCAACAATTTCAGGCTGATCATCGTCATCCCCACTCGGATTTATTGTTATTAATTACCATTTCAATGATTTCATCATCTATGATATGTTGTGTGGTGAGAATATCGTGGCCGCTAACTATCCTTTCGTCTAACTTTACCAATTCCATTTCCTTTAATTCAGGGTTATGGATGATGTTTGCAAACTCCATCATCATATTTTTATCCTCAGAAACATGAAATTTATAAATCCCCAATTATTTCGTCTATATCAAACCTTAGAGCAGTCCACAATTTAAACCACGCGTGTTTTTAGAACGGACGGTGAAATGCTATTGCCTGAACGTGAAATTTCCCAAATCACGTCTTTTGGATTGATCACGTCTATTTCTAAAAGAGTTTATCCTGCTCCATTAGCATTTGGCCAGAAATACTAACTAAGGCCTTCACTCCAACGCAATCGAAACCAGGCTATCTAAATCAGCACTTAAATCTTCTTTCATAGTTTTTCTCTCTGTTATCTACTTCGTGTCACTTTAGCAGTAAAATTTTGATGATATTTCTCTTTCAGCTTCTGAATGTGCTATATTGATGAAGATCCCACATTGGGAACTTGCACTTTTTCTGCGATGGTTAACGTTTTGTGCTGTTGCCACAACTGTATGGATGAGACATGTTTTGCGTGAAATATTAGAATATAACCAATAATTTTATCAAATTACATCTAGTGGTCAATCAAAAATGCACGCGCCATTGAAAGTGGCCGATCTGTAAATTAGTCGTATTCCATCTCGGCGATGTCGTCAAATTTATATGTTTACTTCAAGTTCCAGAATAATTCCAGTGTAGGCGAAGTACCAGAAATGAATATGTTTAAATTATTCTGATTCTCAAAATGGGAAAATTAACGTTAAGAATGGTATCTCGGTATTAATATAAGAATAATATCTCGGCAGTTTATGAAGCAATGTTCCGGTTAAAAAATTTTCTGCATTTTCCACTAAGTACCAGATAGTCATGGCAAAATTGCCGGGTTATAGGTGCTCCCGGATTAGGGGTTCCCGGATTAAGGGTGCTCAACTGTATTGTGAATTTAGAGCATGTCTTTGGATAAATTTGGATTTTGGATTTTTGGAAATGATAAGTCAGTACACAATAACAAATACTCAGAAGTTGTGAATAATTTCATAATTACCATTTTGTAAAAACTTTGGCATTCATTTCGTTGTGGTAATCTGTGCCTTTCTTCCCTTTACTTCTAAAAACCATTTTGCACTCGTGAAGGAATCCAGTTTCTGCTGAGCCTACGTGGCAAATTATCAGCCGTGAGCCCTTTCCAACAGGAACCCTTAGGCCTCCTTCTTCATTAGGGCCTATCCATGATGCGCCTAGTGAATAATTTTGATTTACCCACGTTTCGTCTAGGTAAAATATGGGCTTTCCATCATTTTTCCGGAGGTTGCTCATCTTCCTTACAAACATAATTCTAGCTGCGAGGATATCGCCCCGCTCCATTAAGAATTTGCGGCCATCCACGGTCCTCTTGTAGCGGAAACCAATTCCCCTCATGACCCTCTACAGGGACGTACAGCTGCCTTCATACTCTTCGGATTCCTGCATTTTTTCCCGGACTTCTTTCAGTTTTGGATATGTCCCATTGTCATTACATGAGAGGATAGTCCGCCGCAATGTTTCTTTTTGAAAGTCATCAAAATTAGTCACCGTTTTACCTAGTGATGGGGCGAATCCAAAATTTGATAAAATCTGAATCTCGAATCCAAATCATGTTTTTTCATCGAATCCAAATCTCGAATCCTAATCCCAAATCCTCCTCAATTTAATTAAATTCAAAACTTCCTTTTATCTAGAAATTGTTGAATAATGCTTCCTTTCTAGTGATTTCTGTACTTAAATTCAATCAAAGCTGAATCTTATTTCTTAAAGTAAATAATAAATGGTCATATAGTCCCCAATCACTGAAATTAAGGACATGTTTGAGGGAAAATATAATGGGTAATTTCAAAAGTAAATCAAAGCTTAATTTTTCTTAAATAAAATTGAAAATTCAATAAAAACATATTTTCACTCTGTCAGATCTAATTGATTCCTTTTTTCATAAACCAAATTTTCAGCAGTACTGAAGGCTCTTTCTGAAAATACTGTTGCTGGAAGAATACAGAGGAACGTTTTTGTTAGAATTTTCAAATTGGGGAAATTCAAAGAATTCATATGTGGACAAGAATTATTAGTTATGATGATTAAACATTTCCTACCATGGTATTTATGATTTAAATGCTAAAAACGAGCAATTACAGTAAGCCGTTGACTTAGGAGAATCCAAGTTACGTGGATCAGGAGGTACATACATTGTTGTCGCCTGATCGCGGTGAAGGTAGGCTACCCGCGTGACATTTACATATTTTTTCTCATGATTCTGAGGTAATGTGGGAAAAGGGTCATATTTTTGTATTTTGCTTCTAGTTGCACGGAAAATTTTTCATCTAATTTTGTGACCATAGTTACACAACCTCGCCTTCGCTTCTTCCTTCGGTACGCAGCGAAAATTTAAAATCTATGATCCGGTTCCGATTTTACACTGTCTTCGGATCCGAATTCGGAGCTGAATAAAATGAGACATCTGCGAATCCTTGGATCCAACCATCCCTAATAATTACCCTAAACTTCTTTTTTTTGCTGTAATGGACATCAGGCGTCATCTATGGAGTAGATAATTAACTATGCGTTGACTTACACGGGAAGGGGGCAAGGGCCTAGCCAAGTTGATACACCGGTTCCCGTCAGATCACCGAAGTTAAGCAACGTTGGGCCCGGACGGAGGTTGGATGGGTAGCCCCCCTCTATACCTCTACCGTGGTGCTCTTGTCCCCTGTCTGCAAGTGGCGGGCAGGTTAAATGTGGGTTGGCACAATGGATCTAAAGAGGTCTAAGTGCCAGGGGGGCTCCAGAAGGCCCCCGCCCACCCCTCCAATTTACATTTTTTTTTTTTACGCGGGAAGGTCAAACTATGACGAAAAAAGACTTTGATGCCTGATTACATCTAAGCTCAAGAACCGGTGGAACCGAGAACCGAAGAACCGAACCACCCATCCCTAATTATTATTAACAGTAATTAAGCAAAGCAAAAAAGTACAAGAACACTATATATCACATATTTACCTTCTCGTGCGATGGCCTGAATCTTTCTGACATTCAATCCACAAGCCTCTGCTGTTCACTTTATCAAGGGAAATCATTGGATAACCCAACTCTTTCTCCCGTTGATAAAAACCTTAGTACATTGTGTACTATTTTCTTCGCTTGGCTGTGGAGAAGAAGTTTCACCTTCTTCTGCACCATGATGCCGTCAAAAACACCAAACAGCTAATAATTACTCCCGCAAATTGGGAATAAAACCAATGATGATTGGTTTCTGTAATGGGTATTATGGGGAAGGGGAATAATAGGAATACAGGGAATAACAGGAAAGGAATATGGGTTATGGTATAAAGGAAAAAGTTGACAAGATAAAGGATTAATACTAGGATTAATAAAGTATTAATTATACTCGTATATTGTGAAGACTGCGAAGGAAATCCACACTTTTGCATTGATTGTTTTGCTGTTACCATAAAAAATAATTTTCATCTTGTAAGACTTACTGCAATATAAAATGTTTTTGCAGTGTTAATGTTTAAAGTATAGAACTGTGAACATAGAACTGTGCTAAAGAGGATAAAACATTTTGTGAAAGTAATGATATCTAATTTTTTCAATTTCTATTATGCTAACAAAAAATCTTGAAATTTTTTTTATTAATCCCCGAACCTCTGCTGTCCGTGATGCTCCTTGGGGCCATAGCGATCCAATTGTACCGTGTTACATGCTATAGTAGTGGTTCTCTGGCCTTGGCAGCGATTAACTTGGAAAAATGCTTGGCGGTCCCTTTGGACCACTGCCACCCTGGAATATTTCACGGCGGTCCATATGGACTACCATGGCACTTAACGTGTTATATATTTAATTTTTTCCCCATGCTGGATCATCTAAGGACCCAAGTGATGGGTTGATTCTCAGAGAGCAAGTTATATTAGAACTCAAAAAAGTTGTTGATACTCCAAATAATTGCAGAATATATTTTCATAACTTTTTATTAGCCATTCTTTTCTGTGTATACTAAGGGAACTAACTGGAACAGCTCAAGAAGCAAATGCACAAGATGCACACTAAGATCACCAAAGGACCTGTTGGAGGGGCGGGGGGGAGGGGAAGTAACTTTAGAGTACCAATTTGACATAAATGATAAAATTCTCAAAGTCTGTTGCATTCTTTCTCGTTCATCCTTCTCATAGGCATCCATTCTCTTGTCATGGTTGCTACAAATGTCGGCACAGTGGCTCCTCTTGCCAAGGCAAAAATGTTCTGTAAGATTAAAAGAATTGTAAATTTAGCCCAATCAGGCGTCATATCAGAATATAACATGAGCGTATATTATGGATGGGGACTAAAAATAAAATAATTTTTGGATTAGATAGCAAGTGTACAGATTTGAAATCATAATTAATACCTGAAGATGACGAGCTGTTGACACTAGATTACATCATGAAATATCTGGTAGATGTGGAGGCTTCCAGACAACATCCATGGAGCAAGCGGAAAAAGAGGATGAAGTCCTGGCTCCAAGAATGTAACTTAGTGGTTGTCAATGTTAATGTGTGGGTTGCTGAGTGTCAAAAGTTGACGTATTATGTTCCGAATAATTTCATAGAGCATTCAATTTATAGTCATTGACAGTGGATAATGAAGTTTGGTCAATGAAGTTTGCAATATTACAATTTTTAATAGGCACCTCAATGGAATCTTTTGGCTATTTACCCAAAAAACCACATACATATTGGTTAAAATAGCGTTATAGTCCTAGAAATTGGTTATGGAATGATAATAATGACATAGGTATTTAGTAATAATGAGAGTTCAATTTAGTGAGTGATTTTTCGTCTCCTGAGAGCTCTTGCTATAAGGAGCTTCTACTGTGGTAGGAAAATAAAAAAAATTTGGTCTTTTCTTAACCCATTAATATCCTCTCCTTGAGATTTAAAGTGATCACAAACACCACTGAATTTTGAGGTATTTAATCACAAATTTAGTTTCTAAGTTGATGAATAGAAAAACTTGCCAATGAAGCCGTCAGAGCAGCTGAAACAGGTACAAATGACTGATGAAAAAGTTAAAAAAAAAGATGTAAGATGGCAGCAGCATCAACCTACAAGTAGCACAAAGTGTTATGCGTACCAGTACGCTTGAGGTGATTGAGGCCAGATACAGCTCGCGTACCAGTACGCTTATGGATGCAAATGGGTTAAGTAGGTATTAACATCTAACATCACAAAAATTCAGCATTTTGTAATTGTTATAAGTAATGATGGAAATGCATCTTATGACACACCATATTTTTCCCTAAATAGAAAAATTGGGGTGAAAAACTAGCACAAAATAATTTTATTTTGGTTTGGACAAAAATGGGATAAAAAGGAACATCGTTAAATACGGGTAAGGAATAAGTGTGCTTGACTTTATTAATACATAGCTGATTTATTTATTTTGGCATTTTAGGAGTTGAAGAAAAGTGGAACATGG
Organism: Platycnemis pennipes; assembly: GCA_933228895.1. NCBI lineage: Eukaryota > Metazoa > Arthropoda > Insecta > Odonata > Platycnemididae > Platycnemis > Platycnemis pennipes. Next base: position 76,977,739 of record OW121846.1, on the reverse strand, counting down.
AAGCCTCAACTGGAAATTTACAAAAAGAAGACGGCAGAGCTCCAGCAGAAGTTGAGTGAAGAATCCAAGAAAGCTGATAAAGCTGAATTTGATAACAAAAAATTGCTAGAGAAGTTACAGTATTTAACAAGGGAAAAAGAGGTAAAATTAACTTTTTATTTCTCTTTTTAGTCGTAGTCGTTCTCCTTGTAAATGGGTGAGGTTTCTATAGACATTCATTATGAATATTACCACAAATATGTTGAATACCTGTGTTTATAAACAGTTTTGTTGCCTTTCTTGACTATCTTTAAAGTGCCTTAATTATCACTGGCTGGGGTTCGTGGTTAAAATTTTTTCCCTGGAAAATAATCTACGTATTGGCTGATTTGATAATGATAATCTCTCACAAGAGGCTTAAATCGTGCATTAAAAAAGATTGTTATTGCTTAAAAAATTTATTTAACTTCTTAATTATTTAATCAAAAATTAATTCTTCTTAAAACCTAATTCAACTTCTAAGCATCATCATGGATAAATTTTTGGCCTCTATGGCATCAGGATAATTTGAACATGAGGAATATTACAATGTATTCATTCCATAATGGAAAATGGTGTCTGAAGTACACAGTTAGTGGTGTTGAAATGAAAGAGAGCATTTGGATGCATCTAAAACCTTGCTCTGTAGTGAAACATTAAAGTAAATGTATTCAAATTGCAGTGGAGGCTTGGTATAACGAGTGTTCTCAGTGGCTGGGAAATCACTCGCTATAGTGAGCACTCATTATATCCGAAGATGATGTATTAAGCCTCTCAATTCCCACAGTTGTTCTTACTTTCCGTTTTTCTTTCGTTACCATGCTATTAGAAACTGGTAGAACGGCCGTTTACGTGCACAATTCCATATTTATCAATTATTTTGTGAATTAAATCTTCCAAATTAATAACTTATGGTTTGCTTCGTCTTCGAGTGCTAACCAGTATGTCCATTGGTTAGGTAATTTGCCATAATGATTTGCCCATACCAGCATGTTTTGGAGGTCGAAAATATTTCTTGCATAATTACCTCTTCCAAGCTGTTCCTAAAATTCACATTCGGTTATCTCTCGAAAATTAGTTGCAGGGAGTATTTATTCACACAAGCAATTGCTTCAGTCAGTTGCGATGCACATCGTGTGTCGTACTAGTGCTGCCATCTGGAGGATTAGAGCGAACGGAGGTAACTACCATGAAATACTATTGCTGAGAATTATCGATGCATTCACTCAAAATTGTATGTATCCATAAATTCAGGGATCATAAAATAAAAATTTGTTGAACGGGATAAATTTTAATTATTCGCACAAAATTGACCCTGCAATATTTACGAAGACATTGAAAAATATGCACAAATTAGCAAACGTACCAGAAAACATACGTATTCCCATTACTTCTGCCAACAGGAAAAATAATGGAAACCAGGATGAATCGTAAAATTTTAAGGGTATAAATAATTCTTTGGCAACCGAAAACTTTGGTGACTTCGTCACGATAAAATGCGTAACAAAACAAGCATTGGACCTTTAGTGTCACACATACGCATGCTTCACGTTAACAGCACAGTACTTTCAATTTCTACTCCCGGCTGAAAAACCATTCAAGCATTGTCTGCTTCAGTCTACTGGCAGTTGCCGAAAGCACAGACCCTTCCACTTCACTAAATTTGCTTAAGTGGTCGGCGGAAGCATCACTGGCCCGGTAAACGGCTCCAATTTTTCTAAGAGCCTGCTGTGCTTTAGCCCTAGTCGGCATAGGCACTGTTTCTTCTTCTGAAAGAGAACTAATTTTGTTGTCACCTTCATTTTTCACCGAGTTAATCAACTTCTCCTCTGTCAATTACTCCTGCACTGAGAGACGAAGACAGGTGGGCTGAACTCGGCCCCTTACCCACAACTCATAGGCCAAACTGATTTAATGTGCTCATTATGCTACAAAACGTTCCATAATAAGTGTGTAAAAGACAATTACAAGTTACATATTCCTGAAGAGGAAGATTCCTATGTCTGCCACCTGTATTTTAAGCACGCCGATAGTTCGTTGGGCATGGACTCTGATGCGAGCCAAATTGGCTAAAATATGCTACGTTTTGAACATTTGTGGGCCAATGTGATGTTCAACATGTATGATGTATTCAACATTTTGTGCAATAATTTCCATATTAACATTTGGGATAATGAGTTATGGTGGGTGCCAATGACTATATCATCCAAGTGCCAACCACTATATGTTGAGGTGCCAATGACTGTAATTTTCGTTATTTTACACCTAAAAATTTATAAAAAATAAAGTAAAAACAAAGAGTGCTATTGATTTATATAGTTAAAATCCTATATTTGTCCTCATTCAGAATCCAATAAATGCATTGCTTCAAATGCCGAAATGTGAATTTCAGGGGCAAAAGGGCATAATTTGGTTGCCTAACAGTGACAACCACTATGCACTTTACCCTACATGCGATAATAGCATTACTTTTATAATGTCTCTCATAAAACTGTTATTTTACTTGATAGTGGGATTTACTCGGTCCAAATGTATAATTTGTACACAGCAGCTATGATTTACATGTTTCCTTGTGGCTTTTCTGTATTAGCTTAACATGAGTTTGTGTAGCACGATACTTTTTCATAATGCATCTCTTGTGCTAAAAGGGGTTGGTTGCCTGTATATTGTAATTAAAAAGGATACTTGTTCTTTTCATGAAGATCAAATTATGTACTGGTTAGGTTCTAAGAAAAAATCTGCAAGCTGTGAACTGTGACCTTGTGGTGGTCAACTATATCGTATCCATTGTTACTCACATTTATAAGTAATGATCTCCAAATTTTTATTAGGAATTTATCTGAAGAAACCGGAGCTTCAATGTTTTTATGAAAACTATGGCTGTCAAAATTGTGCAATTAGGGATAGGTTTAACTTGTGATGATGGTGAAAAATTTTGCATTATGGTGGAATATAATTTTTATCCCCTTAATTCTCTCTTGGGGAGAGCTTTCACATGTTATAATGGGGAACATGCACTATTTTTTATAACTCTTTGAATGTGAAGTTTATTAGCTAAAATGTGCTTGGCGAAAATTTTTCTTTAGAATTAAGTTGCGTTACAAAGGTATTACTCTTTGAAAATTGTACTTTTTCGGTAGCTTAAAAACACGGCATCATCGCATGATGTCACGGCACGGTATCATTAAGGGCGTTGTTTATCTGTTTATGCGCGGAGGTAAGTTGTTAAATGAATACTTGGTGATAACGTATTTATTTATCTCATTTGTTTATTTCAATAAACGATTGTATTTCGATTTTTTATTCACATAGAATGGATGGTAACGAGATAATCATCCATTAATTATATAATGCCTGTTTAGTGCCCAAGAATTTCTAATACGTCTATGCTGGTTTTTTTAAGAATAATGCCGCCTTAAGGGAGTCGACCAAAGGAAATTGTCGGAATGTGCTTTTTTAAGTATTTTTTCAGTCATCGTTTCTTTCGAGAAATGGCTAAAAACCTCAAAACAATATATTCACTTCGTTTTCTTTCAAATATAAATGTCTATCTCCATAGCAATATGGAACCTATTCCGTGCAGTGACGTCAGAAGGCGTTTCAGGTCACGCGACTTTCATTGATTTTCGGGAACATTTTAATATCATTTAAAAATCTTTGTGGTGGGCGTAGAAAAATTTGACTTGTATATTTAAATTGGTAGGAAAATTTGGCATCATGTACATCATTAATCTTCGAGAAACAAATTTAATGCATATTCCCCATTAGGCAGTAGTATTAAAGGTTCAACATATTCTCTGCAGGGAAACCTTTTTTGAACGTTATTATTTACGATGTCCCATTTTCTTTCAGCGCTTAGTAATTGAAAGGGATTCACTAAAAGAAGTGAATGAAGAACTTAGATGTGCGCAACTCCAATTGGGGAACAGAAGTTCAGCTGAAGGGGATACAGTTATTTCTCCAGAAACCATGCCAGAGGCAGAATCTGTGGAAATAGTGCCGCCGCTCATTAAGTAAGATGCAATGTTTTTAATATGTATAGATATCTGTTTATAAATTAGGAGATTTCATAACCACATACCCCTTCCACAGCTATTTCAAGCACTATATTGTATCATATTGATCATTTGTTAATTCAAAGTATGTTAATGCCACATGAGGGCACCTAAAGAGAATTATAGACTCTACTTTGTGGACTTGATCATTAAATGGAAAATATTGGTCTTGAGCGGGTTTAAATTTTGTTGCAGGGAGAAGATATTGCGTTTGCAGCATGAAAATAAGCTATTGAAAATGAAAAAGGACTGCCCAGAGGAAGGCAGATCACCTGCCATTGAGGCAGTTATGGAAGACATGGACCAGTTGCTCAAAAATCTTCAAGATGAGAACAGGTTTGTGATGGATGTGAAAGCCCTTGTGAATGTAAATACTCACCATTCTTTTTCTCAGTACTCTGGAGAAAAATTTGGATATATTGATAGGAAAGAGTCATTTTCAACTGCAATTATATTGTTATGAAATTTTTGAATCCATAGTTTTGCCCTTTGTATTTTGTGTAAAAAAAGGATGAGTTTCTTGGTCTTGATTTTGTGAATGTTGCTACAAATAAGCACTATTTTGAGATTTGATGAATTATGTATATCAATTTTTGTAGTCAGCTGAGTTAATCCAATTCTTTGTATCCATAAAGTAAAATGTTTACTTTTGTGAAAGTCACCCTCCCTATGAATTACAGTTTGGATGCATTGGAGTGATTTGTTATACTATGACTCTTAGAGCTGGGCTGGATAGAGCAATCATAATTACACCATGCATACAAGAACGCTTGAAGGCGTAAGTCAGACAAAAAATCACTCGGTATTTATTTTGTGATACAGCTGAAAAAGTGTGTCTGACCCTAGTGGATGAACTATTCATGTGATGCTATTACAGTAAGTCCTCGACTTATGTGGATCTGAGTTACACGGATCCAGAGTTACGCAGATGTTCGGTTAGGCTGGATTCATGCTTTCTCTCCAAGTTTCTGTTGCCATGACAGATAGGTGACAACTCATGACTCATTGTCTAGCACGCAAGAGTTGATACCAACCTACGGGCGTTTGAAATGCCCACTCTAGTTAAAGTCATTACATAGTTTGATAGGTGACGATTTGATCACTGTGGTGGTGAAAAAGTCTAATGTGATTACCTTTTTACTTTTCGTCTTCTTTGCTAAAGCCTTACTAGGCCTCTCACAACACAGCTGCAGCATTAACCCTTATTTTTACTTTTAATTCTTTAAGTCTGTGGACTTCACGTACAATGATGCTTCCCTGCGAGACATCATATATCTAATAAAGGTAGTACCGTATTTACCCGATTCTAAGACGACCTTTTTTGACTAATTTTCAGCAAAAGATACCTAGACTCGTCTTAGATTCGAGTACAACTTAGAACTGTGTGTTTACGCGGCGCTATGCTATGAATGTACGAATGTGTGACTGATTGATTAATAGGGATCCATTCCACGAGAATCCATTGCAATAATTACTTAAATAAATAATACTTAACGTAAAATTATATTACAAGGACGGGTATGATAAGTTTTCCAGTGCCAATGATTATCTATGGCCGCAGCAATGTATTTCAAACGAGCGCTTCGGGCATACACAAAAAAACAAACGAAGGCTGGAATTCACTTTCGGCAGTTTTTACACTTCGTGAAGTTTTGAATTCGTGATTGAAATGTACCATACATACTTAACTTAAAACCCACTTAAAAATGACAGATCATGTAGAAATATGTGGCGTGAGTGCGAAGGGAAAGTGAACCAAATATATTAGACATGGTTACGTCGCAAATTTTCTACTTGTCGTACAACATGCCGATAAATCAAATAACTGACGCAAGTAGAATGTTAGGAATTCCCGAGGCAAATGCGCGAAGATGGAGATCTGCAATACACAAAATGCAGGACGTCAAAGTCATTTAGATGTCCCAAAGCAGGCCGATTCCCTTACGTCGAAGAAGAAGTGGTGGAGTTCATGCGAACTTTGCGGCAGAATGGTATGCCTGTTTAAACGGTAGGTATCACTCTTAAAGCTCACCAAGTTGCTAGAAGACTAAGCTACCAGCACAAGAATTAAAAACTCGCAGAGGTTGGTGCACCAGATTCATGCGACGAAATAATTTTTCTTTACGGCGCAGGACTTAACTGTGCCAGAAATTGCCTAGATACTACAGCGAAAAACTAATCGCTTACCAAAAATATGTAATCCGACTTTTAAAAAACTTCTTTTGAGCCAAATCGGAAATGCAGAAGAAACTCCCGTTTTTTCTACATGCCGTCGAATTACACCGTGACCGAGAAAGGAGCTAAGTCCGTCCTTAAAAAACTACGAACGTAACGAAAAAATGCGAGTACTGTTAATATGTTGGGAGTATTAGCAGCTGCTATCTATTTAGTAACATCTAGATGGTACTAAATAAGTATGTGATTCTAAAACAGAAAACTATGCCCAAGAGACATATACCGAGTGGAATAATAGTAAGATGCCAGGAAAATGGATAGATGACAGAAAAATGAAAGATTGGCTACATGTGGTGTGGAATAGACATCCAGAGGCGCTGCTGTTACAAAGAGCTTATGCGTTTTTAAGTCTGAATGGTTCTATTGCAAAGTTATTCTGTGATATTTCATGCTATAAGGCAATTATGAAGAAGGAAAGTATCTGATTTTTTTTGTTACTCTGAATTAAGTTATAAGTTATACATTTCTGTGTATAAGAGCAGTATATTTTTCATTTTCCAAAAGTTTGAATGCTTAATTTCCTTATTTTTCTCTTAAATTGGATGTTTTTAAGCCGAAACAGTTCTATTACAAAAGTTATCCTGTGGTAGGTATGCTAAAAGGCAAAAATGTATAAGGAAAGTATCTAAAATTCTGTTGCTCAGGACAAAGTTTGTTTAAGTTATGTGTTTTCTGGCTATGTTTTCTGTTTGAATTTGAAAAGAGTACCTATATGTTTTATTTTCCTAAATTAATGCAAGTAAAGTAGAGGACTGATATATAAGACAAATAGCATAATAATAGGTGATTTGTCATTTTATTTTTAATTGGGAGCTCAAAATGAGGGGTCATCTTATATTCAGGGTCGTCTTAGAATCGGGTAAATACGGTAGTTTCAGGCTTAATTTGGTGGAATATCATAGCGAAAGAAATATCATCATATATCTAAATAAATGTACGTCAATAATACATTTCCAATATCATCAGCATTTACATGTATACTCATAACAGCAATCAATAGTCATTGACAGAAATAATTATATGTGGAATATTCTCGTGATTACTCAAAATCATAATTGTTCTAAGCAAGGCCACGCACAAATTGTTGTATGTTCCACATTGAATTTCGAGTTATGCATATCTTCTCCCAGTGGCACGACCTTTTATTGATTATAATGCCTTTCTGTCCAGCCACTATCTTATTCATTAAACAAATGAAAATTTGCTTTCAAATCTAATGACTATAATTTCATAGCCATAGAAGCTGGTTCTTGGAGTGAACTGGTAACTGACAGAAGTGGGAGAATAGCAAAAAAGGAACAAAAAGCACATGAACTATTGAGAAATCTGTAAGTGCACATACGGGTATAGCCGGTATGTGATAAATGTACACTTGACCATTGGGCAGAACATGTGGTGGAAAAATTTGATTTCATTTTCATTCTAATGATAGACTTAATGAGCACGAGCTTGTGCACACACCACAGGCTGTATATTACTTTTAATGTCTAATGACCCCTGTGAAAGCAATTTATTGCCCTCGTTAATGCTGATGTATTTGCATGCAAATCATAGGGTAATAAATGGTCCCTTGGCTATCCCTCACTATTTCAAGCTTAGAACAAGAATAGGCAGTCATTGCTTCATGTGTCCATGATTATCTTTTTAAGTTTCCCTGAACACATTTACATGACACCTAAATGCCTTAATTGAGTAACCCTTTTTTTTCATTCCTGAAATTTGGATTTTTTGCCACGTTCTCGGGGACATTCTTTGATTATAGAGTTGCCCACCAGAGAATCCTGGAATTGGAAAGTCAAGTTGAGGAAATCCAATCACAGCCCGAGATGCACAAAAATGAAGTAATGAAGCAGCAATTGGCCGCTTTAGAAAAGCAAGTCAAATTTCTACAAGAGGAAGTGGAGAGAAAGTCTGCACAGCTGGAGGAAAAGACAACAAAAATCACTGGACTGAGTGAGTTTGTCTCTGCTGGATCGCATATGCACTGTATCAGTGTACAGAGAAAAAGCATAAATTTCCTTTTTTCCAGATCTGAAAGTAGCAAGCACAATAGAGACCCTTAACTGCACTGAAATGGAACTGCAAATGATGGATGCCAAATTCCAGAAGTGCATCAAGAAGGCACAGTTAGTTGTGAAATCATTAGATCCTAAGGACAACACTAGTGAAATCGATGAAATAAATGCTCTTCAGAGCCAACTGGAGGAGAAAAACAAATTAATTGAGTATTATAAGGTATGTTCTGCTAATTACTTGGCTTTATGTTAAATAGGAGTGGTCCAAAATGTTTTGATTTTATATGATCCTAAATTTGGTAGCTAATATTTAGAAAGCTAACTATCTTATGTTGTTCATTTTGGATTAAATAAAAAGACACTGATTATACTGACTAAAAACTGACCATGGTTTTGGCAACTAGTGCCATTTCCACGTTTGAACAGTTCTATCAGTAGTTTATCACTCTCTCAACATCAGCAAAGATGTCATTGTTATGTAAAATAATGTTAGATTCACATGCTGCAAAATTTGGATGATAGGGAAAAGTGGGAACTGTACGACTGATGCTTATAAAAATGCTTGATTAACTGATTTAGATATTAACAGGATCAGTAATGAAATTCCTGTTTTCATAATTATTAATGTTGTCAAGAGTCTCAACAAGTTCGAGTTGGAGCTGTATAATCATTGCCATGGCACTTTGGAGTAATTAGAAACATTTTTAATCCAATAATCACTATACTCCTTTCTTGCTGTTTTTATGCTGTAGGTGAATAACCCAGCTCACAAATGATATTCCCTAAATGTTCAAGGGTTAATGAAAAGACTCCCTGGCTGTAATAAATATTGTGCCAAGAGTTGAATTTTGAATGGAAGTGGTGCAGTGTGCTGTTGTACAAGTGCTTGATGACCTAATACTGTGCACCATTGGTTTACCCCCATCTATCTAGTCCCTGAAGTACATGGTCCATAAATCTTTGGAAAGCCTGGCTCGTGTTTTGGAGGCTGTAGGGCTTAAAGACTTATTCAAAAAGACTAAAAGGTGCAGTAATGGCAGTCTGCGGAATATCTTCGGTGGCCATTGGGATTTGGGTAAAAGCCTGTACTAAATCAATCACAGAAAATGTGGTCCTGCCGGCTAGATTTGCGGTGAAGTCTGAAATATTTTTGACAGGGTAGCAATCGGGCACTGTATGAGCATTTAGCACTCTGTAGTCACCACAGGCACTCCAGGTTGACCATTTCTTAGGCAACATGTGGAGCGGCGAGCTCCAAGGGCTCTCCAAGTGACGAATGATGCCAGCGTGCACGAGGTTCTCAATTTCATCCTTAGCGGTGCGCAGTCTGTCTGCTGCATTGCGGTGTGGGTGGCTGGCGATGGGGGGTCCGGATGTAGTTTTGATGTGGTGGGCCGTTGAGTGCTTCACGTCCCGTGGTAAACTGACAGGTCGGGTAATGCCGGGTTACTTGGTCAGGGTGTCTACCAGTCGGGAAAAGTCGGGAATCCGGGAAAAAGTCGGGAATTCGTTAACGTCGGGAAAAAATCTGGAAAAGGTCGGGAATTCGCTGAAAAATAATCAAAAATCGGGAAAAATGGTTGATTGCAAATCGTCAGGATAAAAATTGGAACGGCAGACATAGCATTACGAAATGAGATATTGTTTCCCTTTTTCTTTATTTATCATTATCAAAGAGGTGTTATTTTAAACCTCTCTGGTCAGTATTTGTGAGTTCGTGACTTTCGTTGTTCGATTGCACTAGACATGGGCACCGTTTCCTGCACGCCGCCGCGTGACAAATCGGCTTGGTCGGTTGCAGGTTAAAGATTGTATACTTCCCTCCTGCCCATGAATGCTATTTCAAAATAATGACCTTGACCGTGGTTATTACAATGCTCCCAAAGATTCAGGCGATCCATAGATCGTACTCTAGTACGAATGTGACATTTTGCGTTTTGCCATGCCTCTGAGGGTGTAACTCGATTAAATTCCACTAGAAATATTATATTTAAACCATCGCGTCCTAAGTTTCTATGCTGCGCATCATCATAATCGGGTGGGATTAATTAACTTTACTGTGGAATTGGAATGTTTTCTTTCTCTCATCCATTCAGTAAAGCTTACCATTTGCCATTTTGTTATTAGAATTTCCCATTCAATTGTGTTGGTTTTATACACAAGCATAACGTATTCATGAAAGAACAGAGATCAGCCCCTGGAAAGTAAAAACATTATATTACCATTTGGTGTTTTCCCAGCGGATTAGATGAGTGAAAGTTTCTCGGGCCTTCCACCGGGTCAAAGGCTCCATCTCTGCCGACGTTTCCGAAAACGACTCGTTTTCCATCTTCAGGGCTGTGAAGATGTCCCTGGCTCACAGCCCTGAAGATGGGAAACAAGTCGTTTCCCGAAACGTCGGCAGAGATGGAGCCTTTGACCCGGTGGAAGACCCGAGAAACTTTCACTCATTATATTACGCTGTCGCCGACGACGCCATACGTGCCGCCGCCGCCGATGAATATGTCGTTGGCTCCTGAATGATATACTGGAGAACTCGCCATTTGCCAGCTAGTGTGGTGGAATGTCTTTGTTATTCATCTGATGGCGAGCTCGCTAGCTCGAAAGCCGCCGGAAAGTCTAGTTCATCTGTCGGCATGTGCGAGTTTGCAACAAAATCGTTCGTTTTTACTGGAGAACTCTGCATTCGCCAGCTCCAGTTGAGTTGGTCTTCGAGTTGGTGTGTGCTCTAGAGGTGCCTTTGGTTGGACTGGCGGCGGACATCATTTCATTCAAAGGCTCCTTTCACACGGGACGGCGCGAACCCGACCGCCGTGTACGGCGCACAGTGGTGCAGGATCCCTAATACTTGGTATTTATGAGTCTAGAAAAACTTTCTATATTGGGTTTTTGTGTGTACACGTTGGATGCACCGATTGATGAATTCAAAACCATCTTAAGTAAGGACATATCGCTGTTGCTACTTCTCTAGTAGATAAGATAAAATGTTGCACTGGTAACAAGTGCATCATTTGAAAAGGAGCAGGCACAGCTTCACCTTCAATTCTCTCTAATATAACGTGTATTGCCTCGATTCTTGTTCTGAAAAATAGGTTTTGAAATTGAAAGTGAGTTCTATTTAACTGTATATTAATATATTGCAAATATAATTTGCAAAATTATTTTTTCACATAATTTCTTGTTCAAAAATGAAGAATTTTTTTTTGAAAATTCACTTTTATATTTTTGCAAAATAATTAATTTGTGAAAATATTAGCATCGAATTCGTGTTCAGAGATCGCGAAAACCTTTGTGCTATAATTTTTAATGAAACGAGAATTTTAAGTTTGTGTAAATCCAAGTACTTGATAAAAATATTCCTAATACTTTTGTGAAAAAAGTAATTAGTGAAAATATGAACATCAAATTAGCATTCAGCGACTGAGGAAATGTATATTTGTTCACATTAAGTGTGATGTTTAAAATAAGAGTTAATTTAAGTAAAAAATTGCAAAACGTTTTGCAAAAAAATTAGTTTACAAAAGTTTTGAATCTAAAGTCAAATTTTAGCGACCTCGAAATCCTATATAGACCAAATATCATATAAATTGAACATTTTTAAATCCAAAATACCAATTATTAGGGATCCTGCACCGCTGTGTGGCGTGCCGTCGTGCATTCTTCAAAAACAGCCGTGAATGTCCCGGTACAGTCCATTTCGAGTATACGGCATATTAATATCTAGTAGTTTAATCATGAATGAAGTAGATAAGGTGCTGTGCTTGTACTTTTAATAATGAGGATATAATAAGATGGCCAATTCCAAGTGAAAAATTGGACGGGACTGGGCATTGAACTATTGACCGTCACGACGACACATTAAGAAGTTAGCCATTTTGGTCTGGAATTTTAAAATTTTTGTCTTGAAAAAGTCTTGAATTTCTTTTTCATATATTAGTAGACACCATGTTGGTCAGTAGGCTATGATAGGGTGTAGCTGCAGTTGAAGACACGGTTTTCACTCTACGCAGTGTGTGCACTTGGCGGTATCAGGGACCGATAAGAGTTAACCAGTTGAGAAGGTGTCGGTTCCTCACATCAACCAGGAGATTGTAGTGGGAGAGGAAGTCTGATCCCAGAATAGGGTGAGGCACATCAACAACTATGGATTTCCACATTAACTCGTGGCAAAGTCTGAGATTCAAGGGTAGGGGGACATGGCCTTACACCGAGATCAGAACCCGTATCTACCAAAAGTTGATGTTTGGTGCGTTGGCTGCTGATGAAGAAACTGCATATATTGGATTAGCAGGTGCTAGCCGTCATCACAAACTGCCCTGCTGGTTTTCCGCTCAGACGTGGCTGCAAGGTGGATGACACTTACTTGCCTTCTGACCCCAATGTCAATGATACCAGCAGATGGAATCGGCTGAGTTGTCTTGCACCAGGCAACTATCAGGGGTGCCTGAACAGGAACAGCCATTGATGCAGTGGGTAGACTTAATGTGAGGGCATGAGTTATGTGTGGTGAGGGCTGACCTCCTGACGAGCTAACTCTGCTATCTGTTTGGTCAGGGCAATTATCTCGGGTGCGGTGGAAACACTGTTGATTGCGGAAGTTGGCGACGAAACTTCATGAATCTTGTCTGCCAGCTGAGCAATGTTATCAAGGGGTGTTGTAGTCTGCGTTGCGATGATGGCTTGGGTGTAGGAGGGAAGAAGGTTGGCTCAGAGAGTGAGTAGAAATGTATCAGGCAAGTCAGGTCCAGCTAGGTGACGTAGGTGTCGGAGAAATTTAGATGGCTTCCAATCACCCATCTCTTCCTGCTGAAGTATTTGTCTCACCTTCTTTTCATGGCTGTCAGCGACATGGTGAATGAGTTCCGCCTTGAGATACTCGTAGCAGTTTGTCTGGCGGGCGAGTTATAGTGTCTTCCACTTCTGAGGCAAACCTTTGGTCTAACTGGGCGGCAACATGACTAAATTTCATTGTATTCTGAGTGATGCCACTCAGAGTGAACTGGTTTACCACCAGGGACAACCAATGTGCTGGTTTGTCAGTCCAAAATTGAGGAAGCTTCTGTGTCCCACGTGTAACCCACATTGCACATGAGTTGCCCGATACGGAAGTACAAGATAAAAATTGCCTTTATTTCTAGCCTTTACGCTTTCCCTTGGTTGGTCTTAATTTTTATGATCAGTATATTCATGTTCTTCATGACATTTCGAGGAGGCCATTTGGAATAGTGTATCGCATTTGTTTCAGCAGACGAAAAGAGACTGTGGAAGTGGTGGAAGGGATCCTGCCTTGGAGGGTGTTTTCTTTCATCTGATGTCATGTCCACATCGAAAAACAACCTGCCTTACCATGTATAACAATTTTATTGAAATAGCGGTTGTATCACAATAAGTTCTTTTTAAAGATTTTGTTAGGCCCTCGACGTGCTTACTGTAATTTTGTCGGGTTTATATGCGCAACAGTAGTATGATACAAAGGACTGAAAAAATGTGTCTAATGAAGAGCCCTCCTATACCAACAAATGTGATAAGTATTAATTCATATAATTGCCCAATAATAGCAGCAAAATATAGAAAGGAATATAGACGTATTGAAAGTCAATAAACTAAGAGCGCTACTCCTTTGGCACCGTGTTCATCACTTTACATCAAGCATTTACAAGTATAGGTAACAAATAATAATTTGCTAACTTCAATTATCTCGGAAATTATATTAATAAATTATTATATTAATAAATTGAGAGTGAAAGAAAATATGAAGACAAATTTAGGAGAGGCAATTGAGTAGCTTGCCGTTTTTTTTCCTTCCTACACTTAAGTGTTTTGCGTTTTTGGACCATGGTGTCTACCTTGGAAATGCTGTCAACTCACAGACGTGCGAGTGTGCTCTCGACCACCTGGGAAACAAAAGAAGATCAAATACATATTCGTAACTGCTAATGCTGCAGTATTTTTACCATTATTAACAATAAATTAATCAGATGGTGATTTATAACAACGTGCAGTTGATACATAATACTTCATATTAATTATTGCTAACAGATCGCAAGCCATGGCAGATGTTGGCCACTTTTGGTGCTTGTTTGCCAGTGACGGAAACTCTCGCAATGGCAGGGGCCAACACCAAAAGGGTCTCGTAAAAACCATATTTTTTAACATGGCAATCATATGGTCAATTGACGATGCCCCTGTAATCTCTCGTAAAGGTGGGGGTCTTGCAGTAGGCCATACTCGTACTACCACGGTTCCACTGTATTAATCACTTAATTTTAATACACGAAGTTCGTGTTTGTCTAAATGTTTAAAATATATTTGAGGTTTATGAGGATGATGAAATCATTTGTGCTGTCCCTGATTAGAAATAAACAAAAAATAACAAATATGTAATGATTTTAATGTATGTTGGCCAGTACATCGGCCTACCGGCACTGAAAAGGTGTCATGCAAATGCATCATTTTCAAGAAGGCTATACATTTGAGGAGATGTGTTTCAGTTATTTATGGTGAAGTAAATGTGTGTGGTCAATTTTTTCAGGTTAGATTTTTTTAATGAGACTCCATAACAAAGGTTTTTGTGAGAGAGCTGATAATTATTAAGAAAAGGAATGGCTGCTTGATTAACACATTCACTGCGGCGTGACCCACCGGTGGGTCACGCAGATGCGTCTAGTGCCGCGGCCATAAAATTCTGTGAATTGTCTCAACTTGCGAGGAGTATTGTGAGAGTAGGAATCGAGAACTTCTCAAATGACTTCACCCAGAGGTTAGTCACAGTTCAAATAATAGACTACTATGTGACACTTAGTGTGACCCACCGGTGGGTCACGAACTAATTTACATATTAGCGTATTATATCCAAAATACGTTTATTTTTTGCTTTCTTTTTGTTTTTTTTTCTTGTTTATGCGATTTTTATACATAAGGATGAACAATACTCGATATAGTAAAACATATCAACTTATTAAAAATAATGAAAATGTTTAGGAAAATTTTTTCTCCTCAACCTCTAGGCTGTCCGTCAGTGCTCATAAACTAAACAGTCCGAACTGCACTCGCCCGGCTGTGTGAGAGATTGACTCTCTCTCTTCCCTTCCCCCCTCCCCCTCCTCTACGGAAGGGCGATTGGGAAAGGGTCCCGTAGCGTTCTTGAGCCAATCCCTCAGTGGTGGATGAGTGACCGTGCCCTTGCCGGGTGAACGTCTTCCGAAAATCAGACACTACTTTTTTCTGAGTGAGACAAACCACTATGTACTCTTTCCAAAGGATTCCCCTTCCCTTTTCTCATAGTGTGAGCAGGGCTGGGGAATCGGTACGCACGGACGGGCGTCTACATCTCACAGATGGGCGCGAACAAGGGCAGGCGCAATAAACAGAGACGGGTGGGAGTCTCCTGGGTTTTCCGAACGTCAGCAAATCTTTACCACATGCATTGTATTGTTGGCCCTCTCTTACCCCATCCCATGCCAGGGTCTAGCTGATAGCACACCCCACGTAACCGGGGGAGGGTTGGGCTGGGGGCGAAGCTGGGAGTAGCCTCCCCCAGCCTTCCTCTAATCTCAGGAAAAAGCTGAGTATT
The DNA here is from genome assembly GCA_933228895.1 of Platycnemis pennipes. NCBI lineage: Eukaryota > Metazoa > Arthropoda > Insecta > Odonata > Platycnemididae > Platycnemis > Platycnemis pennipes. The sequence goes on along the minus strand of OW121846.1, from coordinate 76,961,843 downwards.
GCCACTTCAACCACCATCCCTCGGCAGCGGCCAGAAGCTCGGAAGGACTGTGACCCACCGGTGGGTCACACCGCGCATGCAAAAGGCTGAGTGTGACCCACTGGTGGGTCACGCCGCGCTGTGAGGGGTAGGGCTTTAAACAGCTCCGCAGTGAACGTGTTAAGGAGGAATGATTGAGATATAAGAACAAGGATGTGGTGTCTAAACACACTATTAACTTTGGTGCACTGATGATGATGATTAAAAAATTGTTGCAGTTACCTGCCAAGGTCTGTTTGTAATTATTGATAATTTGCATTTTTTTGTGTCAGAGAGAAGTAGAGCAAAGTAAAGGTAGGGAGAAGGAAGGGGCATTCATTGTTACCGCTTACCAAGCACAAGTAAGTTTTGACAACTTCAAGCAATAAAATCAATTTCTTATTATTATGAATGCATTGTTTTCATTTTACAATCACTTTGAACTATTTCTGTGGTGTTTTTGATGCATGATTACTTTATTGTTTCATTGCAGAGTTTAGAAGCGTATAGGAATTCACTGGACCATCGACTTGCAAAGTGGACCCGAGGGTCTAACTGCCTATCTCGGCATAGGCTTGCCACAAATCGTAGAGCACCGTTACACTTTAATTCAAGGTAAGCTATTTTGCTTTAAGTCTATTGGCAACAGCCTTCTACCCAAAGGTTGGTTTTATTTTTTGTTGAGATACCACAATACCAAATGCCATGTCAAATTATTTTACAGAAGAATCTGGTCTTAGAAAGTTAATCATTTTGCGTTTAGAGTGCATCCTGTCTTTTCCTGAATTTGAACTGGGTTCCTCTAGGCTGATCACTTTACTCGATGAGCATATGATATGAAGATTTTAGTGTTGGTTAAAATGTATTGGCAGTGTCAGAGGCTTTTAGTTACTGGTCAGGGTGTACTTAGATTTGATTTTAGTGATTTTTTAATACTAGTCAGTTCGTAGAATGTGTGATGTTTCAGCTATGTATGTATCTGTCTGTGGACAGTGTTGCAATTTCTGTTGCTTCAATAGGCTTTGGAGTGAACGAGTAAATATGCATGCATATAAATAAAATAAGTAGAAGAATGTCTAAATATATGCATGCTAAAAAGGAAATTCACAGGAAAAAAACTGTACGCTTTGGTGGTCATGCTGCCTTAGTGATCGGAAGGAGAGTGTTCAGCTGGAAAGGATACGTAGTACCACAAAGTATCAGCCTCCTATGTCTCGTTCATTAGAAAGAATACGATTGGGTGAGAGGGAACATCTCTGAAATGGTGAAAAGGGAGTGGAATGTGTGTTGTGCTCAATGGTGGGTTGGGGTGGTTTTAAAGCCCCTGTCAGCCAAATGTGCACCATTTTAAGTTCTTACCTCAATGCGGGTTGTTGATGATCACAGATGCTGGAAGGGCTTCCATAATGAAGAGGGGAAAGCATGTAAAAGCATGTATTGAAAGTTTTGTCATGGGAAGCAGTGTGTTTTGGGCTGTGATTGAAGAAAGGGGGAGATTTGGCAGAGTGTTGGTAGTTGTCCATACGGATTGAGAGGGGAGTGATGTATTCACCTGTGGAGAATGGGGGGCATGAATTACTTCGAAGAATGTCTGTTGGTAAATGGGGTAGCAGCAGGCTGGGGGAGGGGGCAGAATTTGTGTCTATGGTAGCAGCAGGGAGAGTGGGGAATGGAGGCAGGGTGAAGTACTGGCTTTGTGGATTCCAAGGTATAGTACAATTTGTCAGGGTGCTTGAAAGAAATGGGTGGGTATGTTGTTAGTAGGATAAAAGTAGAGATATTCTGTTTTTAAAGTGGGTACAAGTCTAGATACACTTGATTTTGTGGGAGCCTGAAAAAAAATGTTTTGATAAGGTTTAGTGTACTACAGGGCTGCAAGTCGGTCATTATTACCATTATTAGTCATTATTTCTTGTCTTGGTCATTAAAAGTCATTATTATGCTAAAAAGTCACTAAAAGTCATTATTACACCGTATTTACTTGCATATAGGACGAGGTTTTTTGTCACTTTTATCCCCTTAAAAAATCGGGGTCTTCCTATGTGCGGGAGTGAAGGATTCTTTGCTTTTTTTTGGATGAGTGTCAAGGTCGAAATCAAAGTCACCTTTGTTGGATGGTGCGATAATAACATTGTATGACAGGTGACTTGTCGCTATTTTTGACTCTGTGGTGGCAGACAACGCCACGCTTCATTGGCTTCGGAAGGGAACGTATAGATGAGCCCAGCGCGGCGGCCATGTCATCTGATATCCAGGCGCAAATCTACAATTTCTGACTAGCATCTTAGTTACATATTTAACAACAATGTAGTGGAGTCGATCGATGGAAGGAACCAATGCCTCCTGCATGCAGCCTGCTTTGGTTGACCATGAAGGTAATGTAGTCAGGCGACAGAAGAGTAGCATTGTTGTAGGGGTGAGATTACAGAATGCATGAAAGTAACGAGCGAATGCTCCACCGCCACTACTAAATTTCATTCAGGACAATACAATGTTACAATACGGACAAGAATCTTACGTAATATGGTTCCAGACCCCCAGACCCTCGTACGTAAGACAATGTAAGATAATCCCAACCCCGCACTATCCCCCAAAACGTCTTCCGTTATACTTACGGAATTTATACGTTACGTTAATGAATGAGTAAGGAAGTCCAATTTTTTATTTTTTGTCTCTAAAATCCTACCTCGTTCTATGTTCGAAGTCGTCCGATATGCGAGTAAATACGGTAATAGGAAGGGTCCAAAACGTGACAAACCTCACATCGGTGCTACGAATAAAACAGGGCAAGTGAGGCAAGTGTAGCGACTGCTGTAGAAAAGAAAGACATGGAGGGAGTTGCTGTAGTCCAAGCTATGCTTGAAGGAGCGGAGACAGTCCGAAAAGAAGCTACAGAAAAGAGGAAGGAAGCTGAGAAAACTCAGCAAAAGGTGGAGCAGTGCACCCATAAACTTATATCGGACTTCTTCTCCCACAAGCCCAAGGACACACAAATATGTATTTACTGATTCTTTGCATTTTTCTCCCCGTTTTGTTCTTCTAGTCTGGAAAACGTGTCTGATGTAATCACATTATATTTATCACTCAACGAAGTAAATATTTTATTTCCCTATTTTGTTACCGTATGTTTCTAGTTAGGAAGTACGTGCAAGTTATTTTTTTTTTTGGAAAGTAAGAGTTTTTTTTATTTTGCATTACTTTCATGTGGATAAAGTTTTATTTGACACATTTTTTAATACGTTGTTCAATTACTTTCCCTCTTCAAAGGCACGATATGTACTAGAAAAGATCAGAGCCCTGCATTCTCTGCCATGCATTCAACTCCCAGACTGGACCCTAAAAATCCCTTGCAATGTGCGAATTGAAGATGCGCGAGTACAAGATATCTGTTCGAATCGCGCATTTTACAGATTTTCATTGCTTAGTCGGCCAGTTGGCCGCCAGTTTGCGAGTTGGCGGAGAATGCAGGACTCTAGGAAACATATACTCAAGTATGTTTGGCTGGTTTCAGTAAGGTTTTGGTTGTATTTGATCAATTTTTGGTCATTATTTGGTCATTATATGGGCAAAAATTAGTCATTTTTCCATTAAAACTAACGGGTGGGACCGCTTGCAGCCCTGGTGTACTAGGGTAACAGTCATGGTCAAAGGAGTTTACTTGGTGAGGTGGGAGGAGTTTACTTTCAAGAAGTGTGTCAGGGTGCCTGCTTTTGCAATCGGAATGGTAGAGATTGCCAGTGAAGAGGAGAACCACTGCATATTTGGTAGGCATGAATTGAGAGCGTAAATGGTATGAAGTGTTTAGTGTGGGGTGGATGACAAGTGTGGAAATGGAGGTATCGTGATGGTAGGCTTTTTGTGGTTTTTCATTATTTTGAAGAAGGATATTTATGTCTGAAAAGTGATGGGAAATTTGAGATGGAGGGAGTATGAGAAATTAAGAAGGAGGAATTAAAAGAAGTGTTAAAAGAAGGAACCTCACATATGTGGGGTTCCGGAAGGAAGTTGTCATCAATGTAAGGAGCCCAAAAGTGAGATTAATGAGTTCAGTTATTGAAAAAAGTACTTTCCAAGTGGCCCATGAGAAGGTTGGCTTGTCATATACATACCCAAGTTGATGCCTTTGGTCTAAAAGAAGTAATGTTCATTGGAGCCAAAGGCAAATTGGTTATTAAAGGTGAACATTGATTACAACTAATGTTAGGAGCCTGCTCCTTTATAGCTGTGGGGATGGAGCTATAGAAAAGGCAAAGATGGAAAGCATTTGAATTGTGGTGTTAAAGAAGAACAATGAGGATGAAATGAAAAGAGGTAGTAATGAATGAAGAAGTCCTTAAAAGAGTGGAGGAAAAGATAAGTCTGTGGAAAGCTTAGCAAAAAGAAAATGGGAAAACCATCAAATTGACTGTATTTTGAGACATAATGGTGTGATGAAGAAAGTTGTTCAGGGAAAAGGGATGGAAGGAATGGCAAAGGATGTGATATATGGAGCAAGTGGTAAAGGATGCAAAAGAAGATTATTGTAATAGGTGGTGTGAAGAGGTTAGCTGTTAGTATAATGGAATGGAGAGCTGCGTTGAACCAGTCTGGGCTGATGTACTATGAGTTACACCCTGGTGAAACATTTGAATGGAGAAATTGGTGCAAGTTCATGGAAAGGCCCATGAAGGCTTGGGAGAATGGCTTGCTTGGGTTCTTTTTCACCCATCATGAGAAGAAGTTAAACAGAGGAGAAGAAAGTTAAGGGCATCAGAAGTCTTGCAAATGAAAGAAGTGAACTATGAATTAATAGGCACACAGTCAAAAGGTGAGCGAGGCAACATGACCACTGAAGTGGCAGTCTTGGCTCAAAGGATAGGGATCAGAAGTCTTTTGGCACCTCCTGTATCAGTGTAGTGCATACATATATTTTTCAATCTCATTAACTAAAGTTGCAAGCTTAGTTCATTCATTCAATGCCCAAAGTCATTGATTCAATGTTCATTCATTCAAGGCTCATCATCAATCACCATCGTTTGCAATTGAAATCAAAGATTTGATTACAGTTGGGAGATATGTGGAATATGAGATCTACATTAATAATAAAACAAAATGGTA